>OY744483.1:59723820-62123820 GCA_963556165.1 Tipula helvola
AAAAAAGCCTTATGGCATTAAAAAGTAGACAACGAACATTTTAAAGCCAAAAAAGTTTATTTATCTCAAAAATTGAGACGCGCAGGGGTTGCCGATTTGAGAAAGAATACCCCATATATATACAGTAAGGCCTCACTGACACTATTTTAAACAGACACCTCGCTTGGACGATCAAACTTGTTAGTCCAAATTTTATTTTTCTCAAGTGAAACTCTCGGTTAAACGGACATCTGAGGTTTCATTGTATTTATATATATTTATTTATTTATAAGTAAAATGAATGTTTCACAGATTTTACTCAATAGTCCATTACGTTCGAAAACAAACACAAAGTACAAATACATTATAAACCAATAAATAATAATAATAGTTATACAAATAATTACGAATAGTAGTTTTGATTAAAAATGTTGCTGATTCAGGCAGCCAGAGTCCTTTCAGTTCTTTCTCTTAATGGTTTAATCCAAAGGTTTTCTCGTTTGTAACGTTTTCAGATGTAAATGGGTCGAGAACTTACAGCCGAATTTAGACCAAGAAAATAAAAAATAATAATCAAAATTAAATAGTTTCTAAGCACCCAAGCAAGATGATCTTATTCTAACTTTTGAATCATCATTTTTCAGTATTACTACAAGAAAAAAAAATGTGAGAAGGTTAACCCTGAACTTTTTGCAAAAATTCATTTATTATCCATGGGAAGAATTCAATTCAATTTAAAACTGAAGGATAAGCATACAATACAAATGCGCAAATAATCGCGATGACATTCGCGGCGAAAATAAATTATCTAAAATATTATTGTATAATCTCTTCCTTGATCATAATTCCTCGCGCACCTAAACTCAATTAATTATAATTTACAAGCAATGATTTGATTAAATCAACACAAGCACAACGACAAGCAATACAAATTAGCGTTTGAAATCGAATAAAAACAAATTGGTCATCGTCTTCTTGACATATTATGATGACACACAAAAAAAACGCAAAATATTTTTCAAACAAATATGTTGTGAAACAAATATAAAAATAGGCAGCCAACGCGATATTATGTATTACATATGTACTTACATTGCTATGTAAAAAAAAACCGCGAAAAATTAAACAAACAAACAAAAACTCACATAGACGACAAAAATATTAAAAAAAAATTTTTTTAATTTTTTTTTGATGTGAAAATGCATTTCAACTATTTTTTTATTACTATTACATATTACATATTTTAAAACACTAAAAATAAGTTATTAGCTATCATAAATTACACAAAAAAAAAAAATTCACGAACTAAAAATGAAAATAACCATAACAATATGAATGACAACAACAACAACAACCACAACGACGATGAAATGAAATTCGCGCGTGTACAAGCTTGTACAAATATTTTCTTTCAGCTTGGTCAACATTAATTAATAATGCAATCAAATTAAAAATTAAAAACAAAACTGAAACTTCACACATATATATGTATATGTACTTATACACAGGTTGAATTAAGATTGTCTTTATTCTTAAGTTTTATGCGCACATGTATACGAGAGTGCGGTCGTATATATTCATATCATATAGTATTAAATCATATTGTGTAACTGGATTTACAGGAAGAGAATTACGCGCATGTCAAAGACATTACATTTATTTCTTTATAATGTACGTGAACTCTGGAGTTTTTCATTTTTTTTGCTTGTTTCTGTATTTTTAAAATGTGAGACGATTGTGACCTGAAGAATTGTTCGTGTTACGCGTATATACTACTTTACTGGTGTCGCACGTGTATTCAAATTACATTATTACATACTTTGTAATGGATTGCAAATATTAATTACGAAATTTAAGTAGGTAAACTCGAACCAAATTCAACTCGTTAATTTGGAGTCTAGAAATTTGTAAAACCCAAAACAGATTAGAAATAGGAGATTCTATAGCTGCTCATTAGCTGCTTTACATTTTATAAATTGAAGGCAATCTACATTCACATAAAATTTAAATTTTTTTTTACAAACGAAAACCTTGTTACACAAATCATTAAAAATTAATCAAATTGAACAGTTGTTCGGAGACCTTTGCCTTGGTTATTGAAGATAATATAGTATTCATCAGAGGGACAAAACATTTTTTTTTTCGTCTTGTCTTTGTTTAGATTTTCTGGGAAAAAGTCGAGGTGTGAATGAAGAAATTAAATTTTTAGAAGATTTGAAAACTCATTACATGACATTATTCTTCGTAATTTGGGTTTCGATTATTTCCTAAGAAATTGCTTGTGAATGACTAAAGAAATTGAACATTAAAGAAATGCGAACGCCACGATTTTTTTTTGTTTCTCGAGGATATCCTTTTTTTCTTAAATGGTATAATGCTGCACTTGAATATCCTGTTCAACAACCAAAAACCATAATCAAAATAAAGGCACACAATGGATAAATTTAAAAATTTTCCACTTAAAATAATAGGAATCTTCCTTTAGTTTTGCTTCACTAAGACAAGGAAGTATAGGAAAGACCCCCCTTCATCAACAGCCAATTTCTACGAATTGATTTTGAAATTTTGAATTTGTCAGGTTCGAAACATTAATTTTTAATCGTTTTACAATCGTTTCCAAAATTTCATTTTTAATCCCAATGTACACTTTTCGTGTGAAGATGCAAACCGACATTAGCTTTTAACAACTTGTCTACAGCTATTTATTCGAAATTCGAAGAACGCTTGAAAACTAAGCGGGAAATTCGAAAAAA
Organism: Tipula helvola; assembly: GCA_963556165.1. Classification (NCBI taxonomy): domain Eukaryota; kingdom Metazoa; phylum Arthropoda; class Insecta; order Diptera; family Tipulidae; genus Tipula; species Tipula helvola. Next base: position 59,726,553 of record OY744483.1, read on the forward strand.
GCAACGTGATTAATTAGATAAAAACCCCTCAGAATTTTATAAATTATACTGTGGGACATAGGATCACTAATTAGATCTAGAAAAAGTACAATGTCTCAAGCATTTTTTGCATCGACCACCTGGTTACGTTGCTTTTGTTATGTTGCAGGTGCGTGTGATGTTACAGAATATTCGAGTTTATTCGATATTTTTACCTTTTAGAATTCTACATTATTGGAAATTTTCGAGATTTGCTTGTAATTTGCTTAGCAATCAGATACCCGGCTTGATTTTAGAGATTATTCGAGATTATTATATTGAATAAATCGCAGTTGATTATAATTTATAAGAGATCGGTAGTTACATCGTCCATTCCTGGTATTTACTTTTAGTAAGAGAATGTTTGGCGTGCATAATTGCTTGCCAGTAGCAGGATTTATTGATAGCAGCACGGACATCAATAATAGGGGTGAGTACCTTTTTGGGTATATAATTATAATTACTAATAATGTAGATATTGTCAATAGGGGAAGAAAACCTACCTTTATAAATGCGATTAGGCAAGAGGTCTTAGATTTGACGCTTGCAAGTCCGCATTTTAGCAATTTAGTTAAAAACTGGCATGTGTCTGAAGAGGCCTCCTTATCGGATCACTTGCACAACAGATTCGATTTGGCGGCCGAGACCATGCAGCGGCAGGAGATTAAAATTCCAAAACTGACCGACTGGGATTCTTATAGAGTTTCACTCGAATCAGAAATGCCCTTGGTTATGGGGAACATAGAGTCTCCAGAGGGCTTGGAATTCTGTTCAAACCAGCTGCATAATTCTATACACTTGGCTTATGAAAACAGCTGCCCGGTTAAGCGAAGAGAATCCATTAAGTTGGTCCCTTGGTGGAACGCGGAGCTGAGTAAGCTGAGGAAAAAATCGAGAAGGCTATTCAATAAGGCTAAACGCACCGGGGAATGGGACGAGTATAGGATGGCCTTAATGGAATATAATCTCGAATTAAAAAGATCCAAAAGGGCTACCTGGAGAAACTTCTGTGAGAGAATCAAAGAATTACCCTCTGCAGCTCGTCTCCAGAAAGTCCTTTCCAGGGATCACTCAAATGGTTTAGGGCTTCTTCAGAAGCAAAACGGGGGGTTTACTGAAAACCGGAAGGAAACCTTCGAGCTAATATTAGGTACCCACCGGATTCGATAGTAGTAGGAGCCCAAGATAACCCGCATGACCCTTCAAGAGAGGCGGCCTATTCACCCCACAGTAGGATCTGGAGCCTCTCTGGAAAAATGTTCACACCCAGCAAGGTGAGATGGGCTATTGGCTCTTTCAAACCTTTGAAATCTGCTGGAGGGGATGGTATCTTTCCAGCTTTACTTCAAAAATGTATTGAGGAAATACTCCTCAGCTTGGTCCAGATGTTATGTTTAAACTATATTCCGAAACTATGGAGGAAAGTAAATGTGGTCTCTATACCAAAGGGAGGAGGTCATCTGGACACTCAGTCCAGGGCTTATCAGCCAATTAGCCTCACAGCGTTTCTATTGAAGACGATGGAAAAAATCTTGGATCATTAAATAAGAAGTGGAATCCTTGTAAATAATCTGCTGCATCGGAACCAGTTTGCTTATCAAGCTGGAAAATCCACTGTGATGGCTCTTAGTGGTCTAGTCACGAGGATTGAAAGAGCGATGGCTTTTAAGGAAATTGCCCTTTGTGCCTTTGTAGATATTGAGGGGGCTTTTGATAATACTTCCTATGGTTTAATAGAGAGGGCAGTAACGGAGAAGGGGGTTGTCGGTAACCATCAGTGCCGTAAAGGGCATTCCCCAAGGAGGCGTACTGTCTCCTTTTTTATGGTCATTAGTTATTGACAGACTACTGGTCCTCCTGAGTAGCCATGGGTTTGATGTCCAGGGCTATGCGGATGACGCGGCTATCATAATTAGAGGCAAGTTTGATGGGACATCTCTGATCTCATGCAAAATGCACTCGATTTAATATGACAATGGTGTGACCAGGAAGGACTCAGTGTCAATCCAAACAAAACTGTCATTGTCCCTTTTACGAGGAGGAGAAAGCTATCGCTTATAGCTCCCTCGTTAAACGGTATTATCGTTGGGGACAACATTTACAAAAAATTCAAAATAGAGCCACAAAGACTTTTTGGGCCTGTCAGAGACTCTACAAACGTATTTGGGGCTACAACCAAAAATGACCTACTGGTCATTTGTAACAATCATTAGGCCTATGGTCACCTACGCATCGTCACCGTGGCCTAAAATCGAACAAAGATTAAGCGCAAACTTAATTGAATAAGGTTCAGCGTATGGCCTGCATTGGGGTTACGGGCTCAATGAAAACATCTCCGACCGCAGCAATGGAGGCACACCTAGGACTAACTCTATTGCATCTGCATGTAAAAGAGGATGCTTCTACTATGGCCCTTAAGATGCAGGCGGAGAGTAACATCTGGGGCCATCTGGAAATCCTCAAGGAGTTTCAGACAGACCCTGCTATAGGAATGCGTTCCGACTGAATGCCAGCTAAACTGGATTTCCATAAACCATTTTGTGTTAGGTTACCTAACCGAGAGTGGAGTACAGGGGGACCATCCTTTGGGCGAGGGTCAATGTTGTGGTTTACAGATGGATCAAAAACGGAAGATGGGGCGGGGGTAGGAATATACGAGAGTGGGACATCCCTTTCGAGGTCCTTGGGTACTAAATATGTTACCGTTTTTCAAGCAGAAATGCATGCCATAGAACTTTGCGTAAGTATAGGCATATCTAAAGGCCTAAACGACGCAAACGTTTATATTGTATCAGACAGCCAATCGGCCTTAAAGGCTCTTAGGTCTTTTATCATTGAGTCAAGGTTAGTATGGGATTGTCTGAAGGTTATTAAGATTCTGGCAAGCTCAAATAAGGTAACACTTGTTTGGGTGCCATACTGGAAACGCGAGCCAGTTGAGCCCAGATAGTATGATGGCTCAAAAGATCTTTTAGGTCGCAGTGCAAGGTGGCTTGAACGCCCACATGGCCCTCGGGGCAGTTAGCTTAAAATCGATTGTTTTTGTCTTAACTTCTTCTTCATTTTATTTAAGATGACGTAGTTCTGCTTGCTTGTGGAAAATATAAATATCTCCGGAGATGTTTGTGCATGGTGGAAGGTTTGAACAAATTTAAGAAGTTTTTATACTTAATGGTAGCAACTTTTTTAATTTTTTTTTTCTGATTCTCATTTTAATTAAAATTTTAGTTTATTCGGAGGTTATTCTAAAATTTAAGATTTTCGAGACTAATTAGTCTAAATTTGCAAATCTAGTTTTGCAAGGCGTTGCACATGACTTTGATATTTTACGGAATTTTTCAGATCAATTGGGAATTCTTGAAATCATTCGTTTCAGCAAAACGTAGTTTAAGATTTTCTGAGACCATTTCAGATTTTTAAATTTGAACGGCTTCTAAATTTTCGAGATGTATCGAGTTTATCATTGAACTGTGTGTGTATTCAAAACTGCCGAAAATTTTAGGACAATTATTAAAGATCTTAAAGATTGTCTGAAGTGGGAGGTGCGGTCTCATATCGAAAGTCAAGCATGAGAAATTAGCACGAACTGTTTATCTCGAAAAGGCCTTTTTCCAAAATGTTTATCAGCTAAAATTTAAGGAAAATGATTGAAATTTAATCGCAGTCTAGTAAACTAATTATTTATTGATAGTTTCGTTGGACAAAATATATACAATATTTACAGTGAATAACCACTAAGAGGTCAAATCTCAATTTCTATATATGTACATTGATCGCAGAGATGTTTCCCTAAAAAATTTACGGAGCTTAAGCGTGGAATTATCCACAACGTCATAACTACACAATGTTTACAATGAACTAGGCCCATTTTCGAAATGTCTTGAGCTGATCTCAGAGGCACCTCCGGGAAATGGAATATGGTTCTCGACTAGCAATCTAAAGCTCAAACCTCAAAGCTAAACAAAACGTTAATCTATAACGAAGCAGAACACCATTGAGTAAACATATATAGAGTATGACACCGCAAATTTCAAAGCGACATACCAGCCGAAGTGTCTAAAAATAGTACCAAAAATCTCAAATGGATTGAGTCTTCGGTTATTGTGTCCAAGAATATATTTTCATTCATAAACATTTTTACCGTCTTTTTTGTGTTTTTTTTTTGTTTCATCTTCAACATCTGTTTTCACAATGACAAAACCAACAACAAATTTAATGAAATGAAAACATAAAACGATTTACAATATGGGTCGTTTATTTTTAAAGTACATAAGTTCATATTTCGTTGAAATGAAATAAGGAAAGAATTGAGAATCAGTAAATGAAAAAATATATGGGATTTTCAATTTTCTTGTTTTTGCATAAGTACATACAAGAGTTGCCACTCGTCCTCGTTTGGCGAGGATTGTCCTCGTTTGACTATTTTGTCCTCGCGTCCTCGTCGATACTGAAAAATCCTCGTCATTTAAAAAATTGTGTTCTTATCGATGATTAAAACCAAAATGACCATATTTAAACTATAGATTTAAACGGCCAGTAATATTTGTTGTTTATTTATTTAATATTAATATGAAAGATACAATTGATGAAGAACTACAGTAAAAGAACTTGTCCATATTTAATATTGTATCAAAGATTGCTGCATAAAATGAATTAAATCTAAATATTTTAACACCAAAATTGGAAATAAAGTGAATTGTGGCTGAACCAAAGCTGAGGCGGTTGTGACAGACATATTGGCTCCTGAAGAAATATGCGGTAGACGTTATAAATAATTTCTAACAAAATTTGTTATTGAAAGTAGGTGCTTCGAATCAAAAAAATAGAAAATCCTACAGTATTACAATATTACACGTTCGGGAACGGAATTGAAAATTAGCTTATAGATATTTTTGAAACCACAGGTGGTATGTTTAGTGCAATGCATGAATCGTTCAATTCCTTATGTTTATCTCTAGAGAAAATTTCACCTTTCAGCATGAGTAATACAATTCTAATTTCGGAAAAACAATTATCTGTATCAAAATTGAAATTGTTGAATCCGTATGTCTTAAAAGCGAATTGTTATAGCAATGTCGTCCATAATTCTTTTAAACGTTGCTTAAATATGCTGTCCTTTGGTTTCGATAATTTTATGCAAAATTATTTTAATTTCTTTCACTAAATCAGCAAACGGACGGGAAAAGCTAATTTGTTCAGAGTTATTGTAATTTTGAGTTTAGGGAGCTAATCAAACACTAGCCTATTAAATGGGTTTCTTAACTTCCAGCTTTAGAAATACATATACACCCTGCGCCATTGAAATGTTTGGTTTGAATTTTTAAAGTAAATTTTGGAAATACCGCCATTTGATTCAAAAGTAGATGGCAGAAATGATGGATCCTGATTATCAACACAATTTTTACACCATTTCCAAATATATTCACATAAAAAAGAACGGCGGTCCGATACCTCGTAACAATTTGGTAGGCCTTTACAGTGCTTTTAACAAAGGCATTTCAATTCAAAAAGAGTTTATTGTTGTCAATGGTAATTTTTATTCAAAATAAGGATTAACAGAAATAAAATAATTCATCTCAACCAAAATAATTTAAGAGAAATTGCACTTTTTGAAATCAATAATTAATGACACCGCCCTTGGCTTTTACGATTAATCCTTAATCCGGATCGGCATTGAATTGTAAAGTTTGGTTAAATAATATATTGTTATTTCTTCAAGCCAGACTATTTCTATAAGTTTTTTCCGCTCTTTAACACTTTCCAGCTTGTATTTTTTGATCTTCTTTTCCATGAAAGACAAAATATTTTCAACAATATTGAGGTCAGGACTATTTCCTGTTCAGGGTAACGACTCAATCCCAAGCTATTTTTAAATTCGGCTACCTACAAAAATTAGACGTTAAAATTAAGCATTCTTACGTCACAAATAACGTCAATAACTCACAATGGAGCGCCCTGTAACATACGGAGCTGAATCGTCGTGGAAGAGTGGAATACCGATGTATTGAGTCAGGTCCTCAATAGTGACGACGCAGGTTTCGATAATTTTTTTATATTTTTCTCCATTTACTGAATTATCCAGAAGGTGTAGTGATCAAACAAAGGCTGTTATGGCTCCCCAGGCCATAACACATGGTGAAAGTTTTACTACCTGCGAAATACATTCTGTTAAATATATTTTGCCTTTTCCTCGCCGAACACTTATCCTTACATATAGGGTCCAAAGGTATTGATCTTGGATTCATCCGAGAACATGAACCAACTCTCTTGCAATTTGTGAATGTGTGTCCTTTTCTGCCTTTAATTGCAAAATTTTGGCTTTTTCGTCAGGATTTGATCTAGAGCGACCCATTTTAAAATTAACTCTTTGACTACTTAATTGAAACTAAACGAATAAGTCATCCTTATTTTGGTTTTAAATGTGTCATAAGACGTGAAGTATGAAAGAAAAGTAAAAAACAAAAGAAAACAACAAAAAAAAATAGTGAATGAGGTAAAATCAATGAGAGAACTGCAAAAAATAGTAAATAATCAAAACCGAACATATTTGGGATTTCACTTTTTTTATTTTAACTATAAGTTGTATAAATGCCTAAAAGGCAATTTGTTTATCAATTTGTGAAACTGGATTGTTATTGGAGAAACCAACACGTGCACGCGCCTTTACAGCACATACAGCCGAGAACATTGCAGCTGTTGCTCAAAATGTGTCTGAGCATCCATCAACATCGTGCTCAAGAATTGAACATTTCACGCAGTTCTTTGATGAGAATTTTGCATAAAGTCCTCGGTATAAGGGCGTACAAAGTTCAATTAGTACAGAAGCTGAAACAAAATGGCCACCAGCAAAGTTTTTGGTTCGCTAATTGGATTGTGGAACGCTTGGAAGAAAATGAGCATTTTTACCGAAAAATGCTCTTTTCCGACGAAGCTCATTTTCACCTCAGAGGCTATTCAACAAGCAAAATTGTCGCATTTGGGGCTCATTACCACATTACCACAAATTTTGTTGACAATGTCATAACTCAATAAATCAGCATCAAATTGTAACGCATTGTTCACAACGTGCAACGTGGACCGCACACTCAAATCCAATGATGTTATCGTTTTGCAATTTATCTGAAATAAGTTTAGATTTTTATTCTTGCGAAATGTAATGAAATTCCTTGAACCTCTGATTCTAGAAAAACCATGCCACTAGCTTTTTGAAAGTTGATGTTCTTCGAGAACCTTTACAAGCAATTCCGTAATTAATTCGGAAGTTTCTCCTGGGAGTGACGCAAGTTCAAGTAATTTAACTTGAATTCCATTACTGGCATTAAAATATCGCATAAGAACTGGGAATAGTTTAATGTTTTTGTGGTTCGAAGCATCAGTAAAAACAGTAATAAAGTTGGCATCATCGAAATCATGGTTTACTTTTTGTAAACTAAGTGGAGCCAAGACGTTTTTGAATATTGCTTTCGATTTACAAATCACATGAAAACAATCCATCTCAAGATATAACACTCTAGAAGCTGATTTTTTAGAAAGTTTGTAATGATTTTTGGAAAATCGAATTTTCTTAGATTTCCTAACGAGAAATTTTTATTGAATTTTTTTCTTGCGATAGCTATTGACATAACACGCTAGAGGCTGATTTTTGAGCAGGTTTTGTCACTTAAGAATATTGACAAACATTTTCAATGCTATGCATGCATCCATAGTAATTTTCGGCTAAACACTATCGACTGTTTAGGACTTAATTTTTTACTTTCGGCTGGTAATTTTCGGTTAACTTTAACAGTATTCAAATATGTATCTTGGTTTCTTTTTTTTCGGTTTTCAAAAAGCAATGCAGCAAAAATGGAGTACAGTTTGGTGATTCTGATGCAGAACCAGAAGACACTGTTGTTGGCGAACATGGATGGATCCAATTGTAAACGATATGGCAACAACTTATTTTGCAGGATACGTCGCACATGCCGTATCAAAAATACACAACTGTAGAAATTGCAAATCTTTTATGTGCAAAGAAAATTTGGATAACAATTACGAGAAATCAGAAAGACTAATAAAAAATCGCCAGTACTAAAAATACTGTAAAAGGGGGTTTATTAGTTCAAACAACGGCATTTGTCGGTGTAGTTCAAAACATCATTAACTGTTTCGAGAAGATGAATTTTGTTTACAACGTGTTAAAAAATATATTTAATTTATGTGAAAAGGAAATTAAAAGTAAAACACCTTGTGTAATTTTGGAATCCACGAACCATTCAATTATGCATACAATGCGAGTGCTCATTCGTGCAAAACTCAAAATTATAAATGCTTCGGCGAAAAAAAAAAAAAAATAAGAAAATTTGGTACAAAAATTGTAAACCACATTCAAATTAGCATACAACTAATTACAAATACATAAACAAAAACGTAATTTATCCTTTTTTCATTGGGTTTGGAATATGAATGAATTGAACATTAAAGAATTACGGTATTTAGTGTATAAAATAAGCAAAATAGAAAATCAATAAACAACAATGCGTAAACACGCCCCACTTTTTTGTAAAAAAAGTAGTAAAGTAACAAACCAAAAAATGCGATTGCAGCGACATACTGAACTCGTAGCGGCGAAATTACCCGGTGTCATTTCTATATGTAAATATTTTTTGAGAACACTTACAATGAAACACGGCCACAAGACCTATTTAGCACAATAATTAATTTTCAATAATGGCCGTCTTTCATTTTAAGTATTAAACCTCCGTGATACCTTAACGAAATAACGAAGTACCATAAGCCATTTCAGGAAAAAAAACTCTGAGGTTAGGTAGTCGGATACCTCACGCCATTGCAGAGAAGCATCAATTCAATTTTCAATCTTAAGCTCAATGATTTCTAAATAATGCCCTTATTGCCTAGGGTTTTAGAAGTCGGGTATCACATGCTATTTCAGAGAGACATTATAGAGATCGAGTCAAGAAATTTGGAGAATAAAATTTAATTAAAAATTCGATTTTATTATAATTTGGTTAAATTTGTCCTGTCCTAAATTTATTCATCAAATTTTTTTAATTTTTTAAATAAAATTAAATCAGAATAGTAAATTGTAATTTTTTATATTCTTTTCCAAATTTAATTTAATTTAATTAAAATTTTAGATTTTGAAATTTGCAAAATTTCTTGTCTACAGTTCAATTACTATTAATTATTTGGTTCTAACGTTGGTTAACATTGATTTACTTGGAGTGGCAAATTTATCTTAGCAATGTTTTGATTTCTTTGTAACATTGTTGTTATTCATAAATATTTTATAAAATTGAGAATTCAAGAAAATAAAATTATGAAACTTATTTTAGAATTAAAAGTATTAAAATCCCAAAAATAAAAATTCTAGAATAAAACCTTTAAATTCGAAATTCGTGCAATTGGGGAAAAGACAAAGGATATTAAGCCTAAATATTTATTTAAGTCGAATAACCATTTATTCAATCTCTAACGGTAACATCTTTAAGGTTTTTACCAGTAATTCAAAACTAGTCGAAATTTCCGGCAAATTTTCTCGGCGCAAACCAATGGAAGGCACATTTTTTCTAATCTCAATCGCACTATTTTTTAAAGTCTAACTAAATATTTTAAAATACTTAATGTGAATAGAATACATATTTATGTCGGATTTATGATGGTTACTAGGGAATACAGCCCGTTCTAGGATGGATACAATTTATATAAAATGGTGATATCCAGCGGCCTCTGCCACAATCATTATTTGACCACTTAATATTTTTTTAGCCGTTATTTTTAGCCGAGTAGGAGTAGCTGGAAATTAAAGGCTTTTAAGGATTATTTACCTTAAATAGACCATAAACCAAAGAGTAATGGCTTTTAGCGAACCATGTAAAGGGCATCACACAAAAAATCTTACAGACCGACAAACAGCGTATTAACAAAACTTTTATATTTATCATGCTTATAAGGGAACTGTCAAATTCAAAAAATTATAAAAACTATTCTAAGTTGTAGTACTCTGTGCAACGTTATCGAAACCAGTTTTTAGCGGCATCTAAGCCCTTTTTACTGGTTAAAACCGCCCTTGATTAAACCTCAAAAACGCTTTTATTTTATATATCTCGGCTTCTACTCCAGTTTTTTGATAAAACAAATTGCTGTGCTACTGTTGCAAATATTAAGAATTTAATTTTTTTTTCTTGCGGAGAGTATGCCACAACCCACAATGTTAAAAAATATTTTCTGAAGATTTGTGTTGTTTGTTCAGATAACAACTTTATGTTAGCCGCATAGTGATAATTAACGGATAATTCCCTTTACTCAGTGGTTCTCTCTGAAGCGTCGTTTTGGACCATTCGGACGATACAAGCAATACAAAATGAGATTTAATGTAACATATATTTTCTGGCTAATATTCCATCTCTCTTCTACATAGTGTTAAGTTTTCACTATTCCCTTCCGCATCCAACCTCCCGACACCCTTTTATGTCCAACATACTTAAATATCAAAGGATGAAAATATTTAAAATATTTTTAAAAGCTGGATAGCAAAAGAATAGAAGGAAAAATAACAAAAGTTTCTGACTCGAAAAACAGAAGGACGAAAGACCGCGGGCACGACATTTTTTTGATTCGATATTTTGGAATCGTTTTCGTTGAGAAATGTGAAAATTTGGAACAAATTCGCGATTACAATATTATCCGTTACCAATTATAACTTCGGAAAACTAACGATTTCAAATAGGTTGGGATATTTTACGAGCACACACATAAAGAAAAGGAGAGATATAACTGTGTTGAAAATAAAATATGTATTTTATAGCAATTTTCGAGTAGTTGGTCAAGAAAACCCCTTGGATTCCGCGAACTTTTAGAGTTGAAATTAAGTTTAAATCTCCATCCGTTCTCAAGTTATTTTGGAGGACGGATAAGCGGCAAACTGAATCCTTATAACATTTTTTTTTTAACATTTTAATACTTTAAGGTTTTTACCACGGTAATTTGTGTCATCGTTGCATTCCGATCGGTTCTAAAGGAATCAGAAGATAGGAGCGAAACATTTCTTGTCGCTCCGCAGCCTAGTTAGGAATATAACACAGGCACACAAAAAAAAAAGTCGTGACCCAGAGGGGAGTTCCCACTATTCCTACTTTCTCGAGGTTGCTGAAACCGAACATGAGCATAAAAAATTATTCCAATTGCCCATTTTACCGTTAAGACCTCCTCCCCCCCTGGGGGTCGAAATTTCAAATTTCATGCAAAGTTGAAATGGATGTGCATTCCTACGTTTCATGGCATGCTAAAACCGAAAATGATAACAAAACATAAATTCAAACCTTCCATCACCCCCTAGCGCCTCCTTACTACCCGCAGAAAGGGGTTAAAATTTCAATTTTCATGCAAAATTGAGATGGATGTGCATTTCTATGTGTTTTGAGGCGCTGGAACCGAAAAAGACAACGATAAGAAAATTTGACGCTTCCGTCACTCCTAGCACCCCTTTACTACCCCCAGAAAGGGGTGGGCATTTAAATGTTCATGCGAAGTTGAGTTAGATGTATATTACTATGTTTGTTGGGTCGCTCGAAACGAAATTGACTATGCAACACAAACTTGACCCTTTAATGACACCTTGCATCTCGTGACAAACCCCTCGAGTAGGATGGATTCAACTCCTCTGCCGACCAATAGAGAATCGACGTATATTTGGAGAGCTTAAACCAGTTTAACATGATTGCCAATTGCCATTAACGTTAACAAGAGGGGTATGAATCTGGCTTACTATGGTTACCTTGTAGATTCCGCATTTGCCGCTCAGAGTGGAGGAAGCTCTGAAAGCAAGGTTGTCATATTTTTTCATATTTAAAACATGCCACTTTTTTGTTTCTTATTTGCCGAGTCATTATCAAAAAAGTTTTCATTTGTCCAAATCATAATCCATGTTTATTCTTCCTATTTGCATTCGACTCCGAGTTCATCCAATCAATGGGTGTTAAAGGAAAAAACGCTTGGCTCAGCTTGTGGAAGTGTGGTAGAAAATTTCCTAGGCAATCAAAAGAGTCTACAAGAGAGAAATAAGAAAACTGCTAACAAACTTTAAGAATCTTGGTTGCCTGATGAATTTGAAACGGCACTTTCTCGAGTCCCATGTAGACTATTTTCCGGAGAATTTAGGGGACTATAGCGAGGAGCAAGGTGAACGGTTTCAGCGGGATCTTAAAGAAATGGAACGACGCTATCAAGGTAAATGGGATATCAGTATATTGGCTGCATACTGCTTGAATTTGAAAAGGAACTTGCCAGAATAGAGGAGAGCCAACAAGAGAAAACTTCTCAGAAAATCTTTTGAAAGCAAGAGGGTTCGGTATCACAGGAAGAAGTAAGCGCAGGAAATCGTGAGGGGCGAGGCGACTCACGTTGAACAAACACCCCGAATAGTGAGAAGCAAGGGGACTCAGTTTAAAGAAGCACCCTAAATCATGAGCTGCGTGTAAAACATAAAAATACACATCCATCTCGATTTTGGAAGAAAATAGAAATTCCAACCCCAGGAGGTAGTAAGGGGGTGCTAGGGGGGTAATTGAGGGGTAAAATTTACTTTTTGTTATCATTTTCGGTTCCAACCACCCAAAACACATAGAAATGTACATCCATCTCAATTTTGCATGAAAATTGAAATTTCGACCTCCAGGGTTAGTGGTAACGGGAAAATGGGCAATTGGAATCATTTTTTATGTTCATATTTGGTTTCAGCGACCTCGAAAACGTAGGAGTTGTGGGATCTCCTCTCTGGGTCCCGACATTTTTTTTGTGTGTGCCTGTTTGATTTACAGTTTACAGGAATTTATAATTCTATATATGAGTGAATTTCGACCTAGCTAAAGAAAGGAAATTTTGCCTAATTTATTTAGATTGGAAATACCTTTTGATCGAATTTCCTCAGAATATATAAATATTTAAAATTTCAAAGTTCTTAACGATTTTCTTAAAAGTTTCAAAAATATTTCATACAGTTTCAAAATTCAAAATTGAAATTGTAAATTCAAATTCCATAATTGAAATTTGACTAAACTAGTTAATATTTAGTATACAAATTTGCAAAACTATTTAATTTTTAAAAGCTCAAAAATTAAATCAAATTATTCAAATTTTGTTTTTTAAACTGGAATTTACTAATTTGAAATTGATCGAAATATATATTTTTTAGGCAACCAAAAAAACCTTTATGAACAAACAATAATTGCGACTAAATGCTTTAAATATTAAATTTGAATTTTAGTAAAATGTTCGTTTCAAAAATCATTTAAATATGAAATTCGAAATCGCTACTTTTACGATTGAAATTTCTTATTCAGTTTTGTAATTCTTGGGTATAGTTTATCCTTTAAAATTCATAAATTCATAGTTGAAATTTTAGTTGGATACGATTTGACGGGTGTCATCAGGCGCCAAAACAAAATATGTAACAAGATTTAAGCTTAATTAGTATTTTGAAGTTTGAATGAAATCTTAAAATTGTTTAAATAGAGTTCGAACATAAACCAAATTATTAACATTTTCATGGAAACTAAATATAATTTGCCGGCATTCAAGTATACATACGCGGTATTACGTTCCCAGGATGAAATAGAAAGAGACGGATATATTTTTTCCCTTATTTTTATTCTCCTCAAACATCAATATCTTTGAATTAACTTTTCTATTCCATCGTAAACATAGTTTTTATCTTTGTTTGCAAAATGTTCATTTACCTGAAGTGACTGATCGCTATCAAAATGTTTTCCACAAAGCTTTTTTTTTTCAAATTTGGCAAGAGGAAGTAATGACTGGGTGCCAAATCTGGGCTGTATATGGTGGGTGATTCGTTTCTTCGAATTCGCATGGCCTCATGGAATTCATCGCAATTCTTGCTTTGTGAACCGGTGAAGATGAAGCAACAATGCACCTTTCGCCAATGTTCCTCCCTTTAGCGCTTGATCTGCCATGCTCATAAGCTTACAGTGGTGTCTTTACTTTTATAATCAATAAGAAGAATTCCAAAAGATGATTGCCACCACTTTTCGAGTAGAAGGCACGATTTTGAACTTTTAGGGGTGTGAAATATCCTTCGACCCCATCCTTTCTGCCGGATTGTCACCCCACGGCTCCAAATACTCCTTACAACAATGAACACGATTTTTTTTTTTGATCCGGCGTGAGCATTCTTGGTACCCAAGTTGAACTGACTTTTGACATACCTACCCAGATGATGATCACGTATTATCAATCTGGCTGCTGTTTGGGATATATTGAACCTTGCGCAAATTTCTTTTAATTTTATTCAAGCATTTTCAAAATTCTCCCTCTTGTTTCGTTAATAATCGTTGCTACTTAAAACCATAGTTTTTCTAGGACAATTGACACATTGACAAATTTTCTTTCTGCTATTGCAAGAGAATGACTAAACATACACACATGAAAAATTTTGTTTATGACTAAAAACGAAAAGAAAAAGAATATCCGTCGCTTACAGTCCCATTCCATGAGCTTCAAATTCTCTAAGCAAACGTTAAATGCTATCAGACTTCCATTGTTAGCTGCTATTTTGCTAGCCAAAGTGTTGGGCGCCTTACACTCAATTTAGCTTTATGTAAACTCCTTAAATAATTTACATGTACCTTATGTTGCCCGTAGGCTTGGCACCTTTGGAAACTTGGAAAACGGGGCACAACACATTTTTATTGAACATTTTTTTTTTTTTCCAAATATCCTAAATATTGGATGTGATATAACATACAGTTTGTTTATCTTCCTCTTATTTAGTCCTTTACTAGTTTAAGATTTGAAAAACCCAAAAAACTCACCCAATGCAATCGAACGATTGCTGAGGTTATTGTGAAGCAACGATTAGCCTGATTTTCTGGTGAAATCACATTTCTTTATAGGCACGGCCGACCCCTCTAATGAGAGAATCGAGGAACTGTCTCCAGTCGCTTTATCACTATCAAGAATCTTTGTAGAAAGAATGGATAAACCACTTCTTTCCAGTTACTTGGAGATAGTGAATGTCCATAAGTAATTACATGTGATCTGCTTGATTTTTAGCACTATACGGAAAATTTTCGACATCAAAAGATAACGATTTTACCATCGGAGAAACTTTCCGTAACAATTCAATGTTTGTATATACAAATGAAACTGTCACTTAGGAAATGGAGCCAACTTCAGAATCGCATCTTCAGAACAGTTCGAAAACCCTCTTGATATGAGTATTATGAATTTTAATCCTAATTTTCTTTGGGGAGTTGCGTTATTTATCACCGAATTACAGGTAAATCGGTATTTTCGATTTTCCGAAGTTTTTAAACGTATTCGCGATTTGTTTGGGGAAGGGGCAATTAGTTTAGGTATCAAGCAGTTTTCATAAGAAAGAAACGTAACATATTTGTGAACCATTCATTTTAACTTTCTCATTTTATTTATGAACCCGAAAAATTGTTAGCTTGTATGTTTTTGGAAAAGAAACAAAATTTGAGAAAAATTAAAAATTGAAAAAAATATCGTGGTCTATTGACAAAAAAAAACTGAATTGACCGCAATTTCTACTACGAAGAGTTCAGCATTTTTTGATCCAGGTTTAGTTTTTTTTTGAATCGTAATTTTGAAGAGTAATTATTTTCGATTTCCGAATAGGTAGATTATCGAATATTTGCCCCTAAGAGTGTGGGATATGTATTTATGCAGATATTATGCGAGATTTCTCGAGATTAGTCGAGTAGTCTAGGTGAGGTTTTCCCAGTTATTTTTCGAAAAAGTAAACTTTTTGCTTTTGATTTGCTTCACAATTAGCATTGAAGTTTTTTAGGGTTATAAGTGTATTGAAGATTTTCGGGAAAATTCAACATTTTTTGAGAATATCATTATTATTCTAGAATTCTAAAATACATAATTTGAAATTATTCGAATTTATGCTAGTTTTGCGATATAGTCTATTTCCCTAAATTTGCAAAGCGCTGTAATTACGTGATGATTATTCAAAATTTTTGATATTACTCCAGTTTACCTTGGAGTTAAATAAAGGGTAGCACTGAGTTACATGATCTTCCAGAGATGAGGTTATCGAAATTCAGCATTTTGAGAATTTTGGATTAATGGAGATTTCCGGAATTATTCAATCGGTGTTGGCAACGAAGCTATTCGAAATTTGATTTCGTGATTTTTAAAGAATATTTTATAAAAGGAGCTTATTTTTGGTTTTTATTTTTGGTATTTCGGGAAATTTGCAAGAGTTTGAGAGTTTCGTTAAAACGATACAATCTAGATCCTAAATTCCACAAAAATAAAATAAATTAAAACAAGTAACGTTATTATTTGAACAAAAATTTAAAATAAATATGAAAAGAAAATTTGAGTTTTTTTGAAAATTAGACGCAGATAAAGAGATGAGAATAATGAGGTTGATTGCCGATTGCTTATGTTTCCCTTAACATGTCGATGGGGGAGGAGTTTTTACTCCTGCGTGTATCTTTTGTATTGCAAAATCTGAATTTCTATGACGCATGCATTGCATTCATGGACTAGCCGCCTCTGTTTATTGAATTGTTAAAATTTTTTTTTCGAATCTTACATATTTTTTACAATTTAGGGCGATATATTTTCCATCTTGTCGGGTTTTGCAAAATAGTTCGATAGCCTATAGATATAGTCCAAGTTCTCTGTATGTATTGAGAAATTGTTGGGTTCTATTAAACAAATTTCTAAGCTTGTCCTCCAAAGCTTTCAAATTTTTTACAATTTGTTGTACGAAGTCGCACATTTCGTGTAATTTCTTAATTAATTCTTGAAATTGAATGTGAAACTGAAAATGATAATAACGTTTTGTTTTTAATAATTGCTCAAATATAATTAATTAGCCAGTATGGAATAAATAGGGTCCCGTTCATAGTAACACCGGGACACTGGACATTCGATTCAGAAACTGCTTTGTTCCATCGAACAGATTTCTATGGAAACATTATACAACTTAAAACGAAGCTTTTATTTAAAACCACGTTCAAGCAGTAATTTGTATCAACATTAAATTGCAAAAACAACTGAAATGGTGAAACTGCTCGCCTGAACATTACAAATTCGACAGCATTACAAACGAACGCTTTTATAATTCAGAATTAAAATTACAAACCCAAAATTGATGTTTGAATTCATCTCAAACCGTTATGAAATGAAATTTTCGGGCATTTTGCATGATTAACGCTTTACTGCCAAATTAGCATTCAGTCCATAACTATATACTACACAATTTAATATCAAAAATACAAATTCTTTCATCACACCAACGTTAATCAGTAAAGATGACGCGTTACACCCATTTAAAATACTCATCTTGAATTACTCAAATTTAATTAGTTCATCGTATAAGTTAGCAAACAAAAAAAAAAAATCCAAAGAATACGAAGCACCCGCACAATTTTCTTTACCATAACCTAGGTGGAGAAAAACCTCGCAACGAAAAAAACAAAAACCTACACACTTAATTATTTTTTCTCAATTTCCATAACAATTTTCGATTCGCAACTCTGCTAGAAAATCCCAAAAACAAAAGGTTTCCTCAATATTTTGTTCGCTTTTCTCAATTTTCACATTTTTACATTTCGCTTGTATTATTATTACCCACCCAAACTTCATACTGCTGTAATTGGTGTTGTTGTACAAAAACAAACACAAATTGTGCTGGTGGTGGATGGCGCATGGCTAGTATGACGTCATTGAAGCAAAAAAAAAAAAACGTTTTGCTAACGTAATAAATAAAAATTGATTTGTATTTTCATGTATGTATGATATGACGTCATTTAATTTTCTTTTTTTTTTATACATACATAATTTGTTTTCTCTCTCGTCATTTTCCTAGGAAAATTTTATTTTTCTTGTGTGTTCTGTGAGTAGGCGCGCAATAATGTAACTTTACTATATATGTGTGTGTATTTTTGTTTGGGATGGTGGCGGCGCATAGTACATGAATTATTATTAGATGTGAAAAATTTGCGTAATTTGAGATCATCCATCATGAGAGTTTTCAGTTAAATATATTTCATTATTATTATTGTTTTGTTGTTGTTATTATTGGTTTGTGCGCAAATTTGCATTCTCGTTACATGATTCACATACATATTTATGTAGAACAATATTAAATGCATTAACAAATGTAAAACCCAGGAAATTGTTATGTCGCCAATGTACAGTGGTTGATTTCAAAATAGCATTTAAGATTGAAAATTAATCAGCCAAATTGCTGTAAATCCCGCATATGCAAATATTGTTTATTAAATATGAAATAATATAATTCCCACTAAATAATTGAATGTACATGACTAATAAAAATTCTGTACACTTACAGTTTTTTTAATATTTAGAAAAAATAAACACAATAACAACACCATAACGCGCTTACCATTCTTCATCATAACCGCATGCAAATTAATAATATTTATACTAAGTAATGTCTTATAAAATTGCTTTCGTACATTATTTTTATACTTGTCCTATATAACCACAGGGTTCCGTTCTTGGACCACTACTATTTCTAGTTTATATTAATTCTTTTTTTGAGTTAAAGCTGTACGGTAAAATTGTGGCTTTTGCAGACGATCTTGCTCTTACTTATTGCGTTGACAGCATAGACGAACTTGAACGCCAAATGAATGCTGATCTGATGCAATCGCGAACTTGGTTTATAAATCATCATATGCACTTAAGTAATAAATCTAGGGGTATGGTATTTAATGTCGGCTTCAAATGCTTGAGGGATTTAAATGTATTTTATCATGACGATAAGTGTACCTCATTAATTGACTCAAGTAATTGCTTAAAGCTGCAGTTTGTCCATGAATTTAAATATCTGGGAGTAACCATTGATAATAAGCTAAATTTTAAATCCCATATCAGTAACATACAGAATTATTTAAATTATGCCCTAAAGAAGTTGTATTTACTTCGACCTATTTGTCCGTTCGATGTTATTTTAAAAGTATACTTTGGTATTTTCAATTCAAAGCTTGAGTACGGTTTAGCATTATTTGGTGGAATATATTTCTCAAATATTAAACCTTTAGTATTAGCTCAAAAGTTTGCAATGCGAATTATTTTTAATAAAAAGCGTTCTGTCCACAGTCTACCGTTATTTCAAAAGAGTCAGGTCTTACCGCTGAGATACTTATATATTTATAAAGTATTAAAGCTTTTCTTTTTGCGTAGTGGGCATAATGTTGTTAAAATTCATTTGTATAATTTTCGATCTAAAGTTGTTTATCCTATCCCATTCACTCGCAAAGAATATTACAGGCAGTTTTATTTGTCAAGGGCACCTTCATTTTTTAAACTTATTCCAGCAATAATCCAAAACGAACAATCATTAAAACGATTTTGTATTTTGTTAAAAGAATGGCTTTTACTGCAGCCTGATATTGAAAATTGGTTTCAGGTTACTGAATGATTTGTATATTATACTTAACTTCTTATACATATGTTACTCTGTTTATTATTTAATTATTTTTTTTCAGTTTTAATTGTACATTTGTATTTGTTAGCAAACATTATATTTTTTTTATTGTTTATTCCTCTTCATTATAAATGTGTTTGGTTAATCTTATTATATTGATGGTGATTCATTATAGACTAGTCTTGTCTCCGAATTACCTACCTCTATTCTTCATAATTCGCATTGTGTATTGAAATATTTATATTTACTTTAGTTGTGCAATCTTCAGATTTTGTTACTGAAATATTTTGAAACTTATTTTATTTTAGTTTATATTGTTTTATTGATATTTATGTATTTATGTTTAATATATTGAAAAATTGTAAATTATGTTGAATAAAGTGTAAAAAAAAAAAAAAAAATAAAAAAAAAAAAAAAAAAAAAAAAAATATATTCATGACAATTGATTTCTATTTAAAAATCGCATTTCCAATGAATTGAGTTAAAAACAAAAATTAACACACATTTTTTTAACTGCGACTTTTGGTGTCTTCATTTCATTTTCTACATAATTCGCATCTATATGATTTACCATAAAAAAACATACGCTAATTATGCTCAAAATATGAATTGCTGACTCAATCGTGAAACATGTATTTAAGAAAAAAAATAAAATTATCGCAATGTTTTATGAATAACATATTGTTTCTTATTCATATGATAATTTCTAATCCACAGCCACATTCGAAATCGTAAAATTTCAGAATTTCTCCGAAAAGTGCTATAAAAACATAAATTGGAAAACAACAGAAAAATATGTACAGGGATACCTCATTAAGCGTATTACAGTACTGTAAATTAGTATTACTACATTTATAGTGTATCAGGCTATTTGGTATTAGGTTTAGAAATTCTCTGTCAATGAATAACTCGAATTTTTGTTTATATAACTTTGTAAGTTACTTTGTGCAACATCTTCTTAAGAAAATTTTGTTTTCCCGAGTTGCTGTTTCGCGACCTTTTAACGCAAGTAATGAAACACATATACATAGTTTCTAATATAAAATTGTTTAACTCAGGCTGTGGAGAATTCCTTCGGCCGTATCATCTGAACCATAGCTTAAATTCAAGAAATATTACACCAATGATATTTTGGTCGACATAAACCAAAAATTACATTCGCCGTTAATTTTATATACTTAGCTAAATTCAGACTATCTTCTCAATCTCTAGCATCAAATGGAACAATTACGGATTTTAGTGAAACTTTATATCTGAAATATTTTGTAGATCCTATAAATAGTACCTTTTACAAAAATTAATATTTCATGGACTGTATTAATGTATTAATGTTTCATGGAATTTGTCGGCCTTAAGGTTGGGCTGGGATCTGAAATTTTAAAATAAGAATAAAGAAATAAGAATGGAGTTCGATTAGGCTAACACAGAAGTTTTAAAAACCAAAACATGTCCGAGGTAATCAGAATCTGTGCTATCCAAATATCCAATGTGAATATGATGAGTTCAATTTGCTGGAATAGCGCTAAACTAATTACGACCTTACTACATAAATTGTAAAGTACGTCTGTATTATACAACAGTTGGAAAATTCAAAATCAATTAAAAAGTTTTTGTTTTGTTTTTAAATAAATAATGGAAAATATACATAACAATATTTATGTTGATTGTTTTTAGGGGGGAATTCTGAAATATATGTAACGTTCTCATATCTCTGCGCTAATTAAACTTTTGAATTTTTAATTTAGTGGGAGTTGGGAGAATTAAATCTGGATTTTTGAGGCTAATTGCTTTTTTAGTTTTTTATTTTATCAAGAATTAGGGGTGGTTTAAAATTTCAGTTTCGCAAACCAGTCTTTTCAAAATTAGTTACGTTCTACGCGCCAAGTCTAACTGTATATGTAGCGATTCCACACGATGTTTAACCCACCTTGATTCTAACGAAAACCGCGGTAACATTGTTCATGAAATAACATCCATATTTTTATTTGCCACTGCGCCACTTTTCTGCTGTTTTCCACCGTTTTCTGTTTTTTTTAAATTTTTCTTCAAAACTCAAATTTTCCAAATTCCATTCTTAAAAACGTTTTTGAAAACATTTCTTTAAAAAATTTCCTTTCTAAATGAAAGGTTATTTTATATGAAATTAGAAAATGAAGTAGTTTGGATCCAGCCAGGAAGGACAACTGATCTACAACAATAGCTGGAGTGGAACCCTTACAATTTACCTTCTTCAAAAACGGATAGCTGCACACGCATCATCATCTTGAGACAATCCCCACATAAAGCAGCCTGACTCACCCCCAGGCGCTGTAGGTAGACTATAAAATAGCCGAGCCCAGTAAAACTCGCCATCAAGGCTCTGATCTGCTTCTGGCTTTGAAGTGGCCCGTGATTTACATCCCTTAATTTACATCTCTTAATAAAGTCTTAGTAATCCACGTAATCGTTACTTTTTGACCTTCACTTTGTCGATAAAAAAAAATCCTTAATTTTGACAGCAAATACCCGGTATAGAATTGAAAATCAGATACACTTGCGTGCAAAAGTTTACATACCCTTCAATCGCTATTGTATTCGGGTCACAAAACAATCGTACCTCTAACGGGATTTGGCTAGGATATACTTTTTAATATTTTTTATTTTCTCCACTTCCGTTTAAAACAAAAAATCGTTTGTTTCAAATAGCGGTATTTTGGTAATTAAACGAAGAAATACATAAGTGATTATTTTGGTGGTGCAAAAGTCTACATACTCTTCTTTTACAGTTGGTTTAGTGTACATTGATTAAGGTTCTACCTGTCGTTTACGGAATATTTTGAAAAATAGCACAGTTACTATTATTTTGACAGTTGATCGTCTTTTATTTCCATATGCAATAAGTGGTTTTTGAAAATGTCAGATAAACGAAGGGAGGTGTGTAATGATTTGCGTTTGTTGATGGTGAAATTGAAGAAGGAAGGAAAATTCTTATATGAAATGCTGGATTTAGGAGCCGCGTCGCCAGAAAGAAACCATTTATAAACAAACAAAAATCGTAAATTTTACATTATCTCATGTCCGTCAGCCTAGAGAATTTGGCACGCTGTCATTTTCTCTGACGACACTAAGTTTAGTATCTATGGGAACGATGGAAGGGTCAGATTGTGCAGGAGGGGGGAAAACTGGTGTTTGAACGAACTAGAGCGCCGGATTCGGGTTCACAACATCAGAAGCAAAGCTGAGTTGAAAAACGCCTTGCAAGCCGAATGGAGCAAAATACGGCCGGTGGTTAACGAAAAGTTGGTGATGTCTATGCCTAAACGGATGGAAGTGGTTATCAAATATAAGGGTGGTCTAACTTCCTACTGATTCCTACGAAAATCTCAAAAATTTCATTTTGTTGTTTTGTAATACTGGTTTTGTGAATTTGGGAAATTTTCTTTTTTAGTTTTTATTTTAAAAACTAGTTGTGATCATTAAATAAAACTGATTTTTATTTGAAGGTAAAAATAGACTGAAATTAAACAATAACTAAGAAAATTGTTTTTTATTAAAGTGTATGTAGACTTTTGCAGGCAAGTGTAAATGTTGAATGAAAACGTTATAGGTGCGAACTAATTTTCGATGCTTAGTGTTTCTTTTCAATTTATTTACTAAAAAACGGTACTTCACCTATCCCAGATTCCCAGTTTAGATTACATGAGAAATAGAGAGTGAAAACAGAAAACCATAGCGAGCGAATTAATACAAAAAACAGAAGATTTTCGAAAACGAAACAGGAATTTTGTTTGTTATCGCTTTGCTAGAGCAACACAGCCATAAAAAATAAGAAGTAAGTGAACATTTTGTGTATTTTGTTAATCAATACGCAAATAAATTAAATAAAATGGATCAAAAACAAATAAAACACATTTCAAGTGCTCAAATAAGCAGATAATTGTTATCCAATATCATAGAAGTAATTAAATTTGTTTAGCAAGAAACTCGAATTAAAACGGTATTCCATTCTGTACTAAATACCCATTATTTTATTCAACACGGACTCTCATAGGAATAACGGGTATCTTATTTACAAAGCGTAGTGCAGTACTTAAATTCAGATCCCGATATTAGAGAACAAATGCAAGTCAGTGAAGAAGTTAATCAACATTCAGAAGAATATTACGTCAGTAAGGGTGGAACCAAATGGAGAAAACTCAGCCAAGTATACAGTGAGTGCAAGCCTATAATATACTCCGCGAACCATTTTTCTGTGGGTCCAACCAAACCAAATATTAAACTTTTAAATAATGTAGATACGCGTTTTGTTAGAGACATATGTATATGTAAACTTAATTTATCGACATAGCAACAGAAACGCTGAAAACGTTTATCAACAGTGACATAGTAAATCCAAGTAGAAAGCTTTTGGTCTACAAACCTTTATATGAGAAAGAATTATTGGTTTTCATAAGTCTACTAATTGTTATCGGAAGTCATAAACCAAATTATAAACCAGTACATCAACTTTGGAAAAAATGCTTTTACTTTATCGAGAAACTATAGTATGTATGTGTGACGATTTTATAAATTATGAGACTGATTCGGTTTGATTTTGATGTAGCTATAGCAACTAGAATGGAAACCGACAAGGCGGCACCAATCACTGATATTGTTGGCATGCTTAATGCTAACCTTTAACTAATTAAACAAATACCTGCATAACAGTTGATGAATAATTGTTTGCTAATAGTTTGCTTATCTCCCGTCGAAGCCAGTAAAATACGGCATCAAAATATGGTGGGCATGCGATTCGAACATCGCATATCCATTAAACGGTCAAGTTTATAACGGCAAAGTCGGTAGTATTATGGACAAAATCTAAGACGAGGGAGTTATGAAAGATCTAGTCACACCATACAAAAATACGGGCAGGAACGTAACAATGGACATCTTTTTCACGTCGATTCATCTGGCGAAAGAGCTACTTGGTTGGAAACTGTTAATGGTCTGCTGAATTCAAGGCGTCAAAAACTCGAGTAATTTTATCAACGTAATTTGGTTTTGGGGAGAACATGGCACTTTGTTCATATGCCCCTAAAAACAACAAGGCAGTAATTTTACTATCTACTCACCACAATGACGATTTCGAATTTTAAAAAAAACTAGAAAATTTAGTAACTGAGTCTAAACGAAATTTAAATCTAGTAAAAAATTACAGAAATATTCAAAAGTGAAAATTCACATCTATCTAGTCAAAGTGAAGGTTAAACAGAGAAGATGAATAAAGTATTTAAGATCCTTAACAAGTTTCAAGGAATTATCCAACGAATTTAGCACAGATATGCTGTCTGAACAGAAAACAAAATTTGTATTTGTAACAGCGAGATTCAATGCCTCAATTACATTGAGCGTAAGAGCAATTGCTTCCGCTTGAAATACTGGGCAGTGCCTACCCAGGCAGCCTGAAAATTCAGGTGAGACGAAGGCCAGTACATTCCATAACCTAAACTATTGTCAGAGCACACAATCCATTTCCTCACAGAAGTTTATTCATGCGGTTCTAGGAGCGGATCTTAAGCTTAAGCGAACAATCCTAGTCGCATTTAAATGCGCTTTATTGTTCAGTTTCCTTTGTTTTTTTAAGAAAACAGCACCAGAAGGGTCTATTCCCAAACTTTTGTTTTGTAATAAGTGGACACGAATTTTCAAAAGCTGTCGAGAAGCTTGTAATTCAATGTCCTAAACCGAACGAATATCCGCAGAATATGTTATAAGAAATGTATATCATTGGCCAGTCTCCAATTTAAAGTTAAGTCAAACAGACCCATACCCTCCCGCTGTATAGAATTGACGAAAGTCGGCTCACAGTCTTACCGTAAGTACTTTTATTTTATATTGCAGCCAATATCTCAATATAAGTCTAGGAGGTTTAGATTCGACTGTTTTATAATAACGTTGTTGTTGTATCTGTCGTGCTAAGAAGAAAAGTCCCATTTGCCTTTTTGTTGTTTTGAGAAATTTCAATTTTACTATTTTGGTTTGCCTTGTCTTAATATTAAACTTGACTATTAAATAACGTGATTTTATGGTATTTGATGAAGAATATGTGGTTTTAAACAAAAAACAGACAAAAAGGTATTTGTCTGGTGAATCCAAATATGCCCCTAACGATTTTTTCGATTTTTGGCATCCTTACGATGAAAGTATTGCTGCGTAAAATGTCCCAGTGGGGAACTTGTCAACATATGAATGTGAATTAAACTTGTGCGAAAAACCCTCGTTCTGGTTCTATTCCTGTTTTTTTCATGAGTATGAAAAGGAAGAAAATATTTGTATTTTTTTTTCATGGCATGTTGACATGCGGCATCACAACAATTGTCATATACGTGGGAATTCCACTTTTTAAATGTAGTTCTATGACCGATTCTGAATACTTTAGTAGATTTTCCAAATTTTTATCCATTTATTGTTGGTTGTTTCATAGAACCTGGAAAGCCATAATCAATCAACAATTTTCTTACCCAGTTTTGCATTAGATATTGAAAATTTAGCTAAAAATGGAATTACAATCCGAATTTTTTCGTATGATGCTCCCGCAAGTTTTTTTCTCACGAGTACATAAATCGTTTGATGGATGCAGCAAGTGCTGCCAAAAAGGCTGAAGAACCAACGGTCGCGTTAGTTTTTCCCCCAAAATATTTTGGAAAACATGATTGGTATGATGTCACAGTTTCTAATCTAATCTGTGCATTTGGTTGATTTAGTAGTAATGAAAAAAATTGTTACAAATGTGGACAGATACAAAATATGGATCAATTTATTGGATATGTCGAAGGAATTTCAACGGAAACCCAGATCGTTAAAGGAGCTTCCCATTTGGAAAGCCACCGAAGAGGCAATTTGCACTGTAAACTGGGTGTAGTCGTGTTATAAGATCTGACTGATTTGGAGTTATACCAGCATTTTTTGAATTTATTTTGTGCGTATCGATTACTGTCACAACCAACTCATTGCACAGAAAATGCATCACAG
Source organism: Tipula helvola (assembly GCA_963556165.1). NCBI lineage: Eukaryota > Metazoa > Arthropoda > Insecta > Diptera > Tipulidae > Tipula > Tipula helvola. Next base: position 59,753,023 of record OY744483.1, read on the forward strand.
CCAACAAATTTTTGAAAAATTCAGAGTTATATACGAACAAAGCTTGTTATCGTACAACATACCCAATTTACTTCATTTGAGCGAGTGTGTTCAGCAGTATGGTTGTCTAACTTCTTGTAGTCCAAAAAAAATTTGGAAAGCCTACATGTATTCTACAGCAAATTTACAACCGCACTACCGAATTAAATAATTTTTTCCAAGTTCATTATCCAGAAACCTTTACAAAAATTTTACCTTGGAAGCTCTAAACATTTTTATTCTTATTCTTAACTACAAACGACAAAATAACAGCAGAATCTCCTGATTTATTTCCAAATACTCAATCCAGAGATCTAATCCTTGAGGAGGATTCCTTATCACAGTATACTATTCGTAAGTATTATACATATATTGTAAGTGGGTCCGGGTCAAAATGCCGCGTTTTAAAATATCGCGTCTTTAAATGTCGCGTTTCAAAATGCCGCGAGGTACAAAATGTCGCGTGGTACAAAATGTCGCGTCTTAAAATGTCGCGTTTCAAAATGCCGCGAGGTACAAAATTTCGCGTGGTACAAAATGTCGCGTCTTAAAATGTCGCGTTTCAAAATGCCACGAGGTACAAAATTTCGCGTGGTACAAAAAGACGCGTTTTAAAATGTCGCGTTTCACAATGCCGCGACGTACAAAATGTTCAATTTGGATTAAATTGTGTATCTGATATCAACTTCCGATATATAAGGACTTAACTTTAACATTTTAGTGAAGGAATATTCTAATAAATTTCAACATTTGCGTTCTTTTTCTTAGACCCACTTTATAATTACATAAAATTACATTTATAAATAATTTCCATTCAGTGAAGGAACATTTTACTATATGTTTAAACACAATTTGCTTGTTTCAAATAATTTTTATTAAATTATTTATTATTTCACATCATATTGTGTTGATTTATAAAGGATTTTTCAAAACGCGTCATTTTAAAACGAATCATTTTAAAACGCGTCATTTTGTACCACGCGGTTTTTTTAACCACGCGGTGTTATGAAACGCGACATTTTGTACCACGCGACATTATGTACCTCGCTGCATTTTGAAACGCGACATTTTAAAACGCGACATTTTGTACCACGCGACATTTTGTACCTCGCGGCATTTTGAAACGCGACATTTTAAAACGCGACATTTTGTACCACGCGGCATTTTGAAACGCGGTATTTTAAAACGCGACATTTTAAAACGCGGCATTATGAACGGTTCCCATTGTAAGTATACATATAAAGAAGATAACCTAATTCAGATAGTTGTGCAGATCCGACAAATCATTTCAAATTCTAAGCTAATTTAAAATTGTTGTTACAGATTCAAAAAATTCTAAATTTTGCCTTGAAATCAAAAACAAACGTCTATTCAATATACCATCAGAATCCACATTAGTCATAGGAAACATGCCACTCACCAAATCAAACCAGGCACACATTAAATTTATTCGACTAGCTTCTTTATAACCAAACAGAAGTTTCTCACTAAATATTGCGGATCATTTAGAGCCAATAAAGGATGCCGTTTAACATAAAAAAAACCTACAGCCAAATGAACACAGTTATTAGGTTATTACCATCTGCCCATTTATCTTCTCTCGTTATTTATAAATATGACGTTAAAAAGTATAACGAGCTCTCGAAAAGTTGTTGAGATCATAAATAGGTATGATCGCTGCTTCAGCTACACATTTTCAACTTCCAGTCAATCCACATTATGTCCTGAAGGTATTATTAGAACAAATGGGTTATTTACGGGAGTATCATTGGATAACTTTGATCAATTTGCTGACACAGCATCAGGAAAAAACACATTACACGACACTGTTGGTATAATTTACCAAAATTAAAAAAAATATTTGCGAGCCAATATCTATATAGTATTCATTATCTTGGTTGTTCATTTTATTTTACGGTCTTAAAGAATTGTTAGCAAGCATATCGTTCTAAGAAGAAAATGAAACTGCAAATAATTTTAGCAATAAACAAATGCGAAAAAGACGACGAAAGTTTGATGCAATTACTTCCGAGTTGGATTCATATTGTAAAAAAATACGATAGGCAAAAACGTTGTTACCACCTACAGATGAGCGACGTTCCATAATTCCAGACTCGTTATAATTAATAAAAATGTTGATATACTTTGGTGCTGCCACATGCATTAAAAATTCGGAACATTCCGTTGTGCGTAACAGCACATTTATACAAGACTTTTAATACCTCTAAATAAAAAAATTGTTACCTAACGCCTATCAATGAATTTGTAATGAATACTTCTAAAAATGTTGTTCTCGAAACACTGAAAGAAAGCCAAAAAATCGCTGAAAAAGTACAGCAGTCTCATATAGAAGTTAGCTACGATTTAGCTTTCGCTAAAGTCGCGATACAAATCCAATCTAGTGAGCAGCCACTATTTGATAAGATATTTATTCATTTAGGATCTTTTCATATTATGCTTGCATATTTCAAAGCTGTAAGTAATTTTATAGTAGACTGTGGACTAATAAATGTTGCTGTGGAAAGTGAACTAATAGCAAACCGATCTGGTGATTCATTCATTACCCGAAACTCGGGCGTTTTACAAATTAATCGCTGATTGGGAGAGTATAGCGAGTGCAGCTGTCGTCGACGTTAGCGGACGCCTCTAATTTTTCTAAAACGATGAGTATAGTTAATAATATTCTATAATCAGAAAAAGATCATAAAACAAGAACAATTCAAATTTTTCGAATCCACAAAAAGAGGGCGGACGCAAATATTTTAGCTTTAGTATTTCCTACTGACTCATTTTTATGGTTTGGCACCAATGATTCACCAAACTATTTGTCTATAGATTTTATTACCAAAAACAGTTTATTTACCTGCATCTAGTCAATAAAACCTTCAGACAACTAAATAGTTAAATAGTTTGATGATTCATTGGGTTTTAAAATTCAATTAAGGAGCAACAATTTGCAATGATAACTTCATTGGGATTTATAAAATCAAACTAAATGTTGGTAATGAAGGACCCATAGGTATTAATTTGAATCTAGAATATTCACCTGCTTCTCCATGAACTTCATCAAAAATTTTACATGAGGAGCATTCATTCTAATATTTCATCATTCAACGATGATGAAATTTAAATGAGAAATAAGATTTAAAGCGGGTTATAAAGAACAACAACTTTAAAAATTTCTGAGCAAATATTTCAACTACCATGGAATTCCGGGCATGTTGATAATGACATTGCAGACGACAGTGTTGAAATGATTCAACGATTAAGAGGCAAATGCGATAGTTGTAAAATCTAAAGCAACAAATGAAAAATATAAGATTTGATCATCACTACTAAATAGCAGGCCTAAATTCGGGTGTCTAATGGGAGGTGTTCAGAGGAACAGTGGCGTAGAAGGAACATTTAGAGAACATTTTCACCGTATTTCATCAAAGTCAAAAGGGGTCAGGACCAAATTTGCGTTTTATTATAGGAAATTTCTGCAAATTTCGTGATACTCGTAGAATCAGAGCACACTTTTAAAACGATCAAACCGGACCAGGTTTCATTACTGACACCGTACTTATACTAGGATCGATGTTGCCGAGAAAAATCAGCAGGGAGTTGCTGAGGCATACTAAGTAAAGCAGATTATGAATGCTGCCGCATCATGTACCCTTTGTGGCATAAAGGGATACTTTCGACTGAATCAGAAGAGTTTGAATCGTCTTTGTAGATAAGTAGAAATTGATTCCAATCCATCCAGAAGTTAACATAAACCACATCCATTTCATTTCGAAATGAACTCTGGGTTGAGATAAAATTATCATCTCTGGGATAACATTCCGCATGATGGCCAACGAAACCCTATCAACATTTTGGTGTGATTATTTTAGACGTCGGTGTGCAGTACAATGTTAAGCCAATTTTCAGCCTACCATTACGTTACGAACAAAAACCAATGTTCTTGAGTACCAGCCTTTAAGGATTAGTGCAATCTTCTGTCATTGTTCAAGCGACGATCAGTATGAAAAATTTCTATCATCGATTAAGGATTAGTTGAACAAATTAGTACAACGAGGAATTCCGGGTGGAATACATCAAATGGGATACTATTGTTATGGTGACAGTGTGACACCTAGGGTAGAATAGAATAAGTTAATTAATTTACTGTACTAAAATTGAAATTTTCCTTGCTACAACTTTCTACATGTTACCAGGCTATCCTTACTGGAAAAATCAGAAATTAGTTTGAGTATATAAAAAGGCCATTGGGATCGAATTGGATTATTTGTATTTGGAAAACTCTAAACCGATAATTAAATAGGTGACCTAGTTCTTTTTTATCCAATATAATTTCGATAAGAAATCTGTTCAGTGTTCTTGCTTTATAAAGTGAGGTCAATCCAAGGATGCTATCAAACAGGGCATAGATCATCTTATGAACCATGCCACTAAGATTAAAGTTCAATCGTTCAAAACTGCGAAGAAAGGAGACGTACCCTTTAACATAAATCAACCCGTTTACGATTAGTCATTTTGCTAAACACGCTAAATCAGCCGAGCTCACCAGAGAAGTCACAAGCATTCAAGAAATAATCAATCTCTTAATTTTAGCTATACCGTTATGCAATTCGAAGATCACAAATGCTATAATTTCAGTAAAATGTTGAGTAGGCCGGCCTGGATCCTCGGAACGGATTGCATCGGAATAAACAAAAAAAAACAATAAATTTGCTATCACAAGTCTCGTAAGAAGTGTCTTGTATTATAAATTCAAAAGGATAATTTGATTTATATAACCAACTCATAATAGTTTGGTGGAAATATTAAAATTGGGATGCTACTTGAAGTGGTAAAAAAAGAAGTTGAAGTCTTCATTTTTTTCTCCATGTGGTATTGTTTCTAATATTATAAGCGTTATTGAGACTTCCTAAATTCAGAACTCTCAGAAACTAACTCATGTTCAGAATGTAATGTAACTTTTGGTTAGTTCGAATTTAACAAAAATGATGAGACTTGATTAAAATAGAGCTGAAGCAAGCAAATCATTTCAAAATTCAACAGTAAATTTATTGAAGGTTACTTAGAAACTTAAGCGTATAAATTATTTGGGTAACATTTGGCGAATGGCTTGAGGCATCAAATGATTTTGACGATATTTCATATTTGAGGATTCTTTACGAAGATTTTAAGATTATTATTATAACGTGATTTTCTTCTTCGAAAATTGTTGTTTCTAGATAAATTAGACTGAACTTGATACTTCTTATTGCTAGTTAAACGTTAAATTGGCACAAAGTGTTATGTAGTACTGTATCACCATTTTAGATGTATTAAGCTTTCGATTAAAACTTTGTGTATTTTTAAATGCGTTAAAAACATTTTTACTACATGGTTAATGGCTTTCCTTTGCCGTGAATTTTCGTCTAACATTGCTTCTAAAATCACCAGAATAGAATTGATCGTACAAAATTTGAAACACTTCACATATATTCTGGAAACAATAAATCGTTGCGTTAATACCTTTTCTAAATTTTCTAACATTACCGATCGAAAACACACATTACTACATTCTTCATGTTCTTAATCTTTAAGGGTTGTATTAATACTGATTCTTAGAACCCTTTTAACAAATATAATTATGTGACCCATCCAAATGTGAATAATACTTATTAGTTGAATACTTAGAAAAGAATCATAACTCTTCGTCAAAGTAAGTATGGAAAAATACACAAACTAGACTTTATGATCAACCTAACATAATATTTTAGGCGGCAAATAGATAAATAGATGAAATAAGGCCATCAACATCATTTGCATAGGGTTAACTGCTAAAACATCAAAGTATATCGAGAGAAAAGTACGTCTGATGTTTACGGTAGAAAATCGCATTTGATGGCCAATTGATACCTTCTTTGTTAAATTACACGTTCATTGAATTATTTTAATCGAGAAAGCGATTATTTCTATGGATATGTACCTCATAATAATTTTTGCCGTCCTGGTTTATTTGTACCAAATACGTCAAATTTAATTAAGCAAATTGGTTAACTCGTCGGTCTTGTCTAAGCTGATTGTAAAACTAGACGGTGATGGTGAACCTTGTTGTTTTTTTAGAAATTTAGTAAATTTACGTTGAATCCTTTCAATATTGTAGCATTAACATTGTAAAAAGGGTGCCAATTACCCTGTAAAATAGCCTAGTTAGAAGTCAGTTGAAATATGTTTCATGTAACTGACACGAAACATATTTCAACTGACTTCTAACTAGGCCATTGTACAGGATAATTATAGTTTTCGGGTTGGTAAATCCTTTGCAGCGACATATCATAAAACCTAATAATTTATTTGATTTAAGTGAAATCTGATCCAACATGTTCACTAAATTTATGTCTGAAATCAAAAAGAATTCCAAGGTCTTTGACAAGTTCAGTTTATTTAAGTGGTACACTAGCCATTGGAATGATTACTTTTGATTTATATCCATTAAAAAAAACGTATTGAGTTCTATTCCCAATGTAAGAGGAAAACCACTTCAACAAGTTACCCTAAATTTCATATAGTTAGAACTTTTGGAAATCGAATTCTAAACTGATATAAAGAAGAAGTTCTGGAATGTTCCGATTAGGAAGGAACTTGGCCGTTTCTCAATCGATTATTACGAAATACGGGCCCGTTTTTCGAAAATGGGATACTAAAATGATTTTTACATGAAGTTCTGGGAAACGGTCAATTTGGCAGGAATTTGGTGATTTCTTTACCGATTATAACGAAATTCGAAAGAATTCACGATAGAAATGGGATTCTAAAATAAGTTTTACATAAAATTCTGGAAAACGGCCTATTCGGAACCCATTTTCTTAACCGATTATGACAAAATTCTACATGCACTGCCTAATACGAAAAAATCAGCCTAATACGAAAAGGATAAGGGACAATTAGCACAACTTCACTAGAAATGTTGGTGTTACACTTTCCGTTCTCGTTACTGTAATTAACCCTAATTTATTTGCGCTGTCCACATACGGTATTATGTGCTGTGGGTTGAGTGTATATCTATCAGTATTCGGCACAAAAATTAAATTTACATAATTGGCTTTAACTCGCCAAATTATTTAAGTACAAATTAAATAAAAGAGGTCTCACAATGTTACTTTGAAGAACGCCCAGAAACACATTCCAAAAACTAGACAACCAACTCTTAAGTGAATATAACAGCTTTAGAGCTGTTGGCAATAAATGGCCAATACATTCGAAGTCCCTGCTGAAATCCAAAAGCACAAGCACATCAAAACTGCTTCACTTGTACAACTTACACACAAATTTATCGACTACATTAACCAATGCTGTAGCCTTATTATGACATGCACCGATAGCCTGTCTGAAAACCATTAATAAATTCATAATGATAGAGAAAAGTTAACATCGGGTAGGTTCGCATGGACCAACGTTATTGAAATCCTGCCAAAAATGGATATTTTCGCTAATATGTTTCTATGGTCAAAGCGGAGATCCGAAAAGCTACGTCATGAGGATCAAATACCTGCCATAAGAATTGAGCCAAACCTTGTGGTTATTAACACGCTTTGATTCACGTTGAACAATGATGGTGTTCAGGAAAACCGACACAACTCAGAAACTGAAATTTTTTGTTTGTAATTACCTATAAGTCACCCACTTTTCCGGCTACTAAAAAAAACAGAATGAATTTTCCACAATTTGATTTACAATCACTGATGTACCAAATTGTTGAAAATTCAGTTATCTTGTTTAATTGGGGAAAAAGTGGGTTTTGTTTGCAGTTGAACTTACAGGTAATTGCAATTGCATTGGTGTTGGTTTTCTTAAACATCATTGATATGCTGGCTTGATTTGGGCGCCGACTTGCGAATGAATTGAGGGTTGAATAAAGTTGAGAATGTATTTGGTGTTTGAATTGAAGGTTAGCCTGAGTTGTTTTGAGTTGAGTCCATTTACTTTTTCAGACCATGTTCAATTGGGAGTTGAGTTGGGCGTTGAGGGTTAAGTTAAGGTCTGAATTGGAGGTCGGGTTGTGTTTGATGGTTGAGTTGGAAGTTAGCTTGAGTTGTTATGAGTTGGGTTCATGTAGCTTACAGTTTTTCGGATCGTGTTATCATAATTTGACGATTCAGTTGGACAGTGAGTTTTGGGTTGAGTTGGAGGTCGAGTTGAGTTAGGATTGAGTTGAGTTCATGTACCCAAGCAGTTTTCGCACTGCGTTGATTTAGGGATAGAATTGAGGGTTAAGATTGGAGTTGAGTTGGGGTTTTTTTTCGGATGGGTTGAGGCTTAAGGTGGAATCCTTCATTCCATTGAAAACACCGGCACAAAAAAAAAAAAAAATTCTGAACCCAAGGTCTGAAATGTCAATTCTTATTTATTTTGATGCGCTGAATACGAATTCGATGCCTGTTTTGCGCCATCAAAACTCACCAGTTTTTCACAAAATCCCAATGTTGGGTCAAAATTGCCCAAGAAAATACCAAAGTCTATTTCTTGTATCGTTTACTCTAGATATATCGTTTCTGGAGTATTTTTAACCTCAAAAAAGGATTCCGAAGTCCAGATTTATTTGTGACACTTCAGTAACCCCAAAGAGCCCAACTTTAGGTAAAAATGACCAAAAAAATTCGAAAGTAATTTAACTTTATATTTTGGTTACTAATGTAAACCATTGTTAGAAAGTCAGACAAAGAAACTCATACTAAAACTCAGACACTCAAGCTTTTACTCAAACCGAGACGCAAAACTCACACTTGAACTATGACAAGCAAACTGAAATTCAAAGAGTATATGTTATAAAAAGAAGACAACTAAGACAAATTCGCGGCTTGTGTGACTGAAACGAAGTTACTGGCAATTGGAAAGTGAAACTTAACTAAGAAAGTTTAGGTGATACATGTTCCCCTGACCTTGCTGCAGTTTGAGTTTGTCTGCTCTAAATTGAGTTACAGTTTGTTGCTTTTCATCAACTTTTTGTTCATTGACTTAACATTAGCTATCAAGTAAAGTTTTATTGATGTAATTTCTTGCATTTATAACGTATTCTCTTGTCCTCGAACGACCTACGATGTGGACTTCTACGTCTTTTTCTCAGATTTGTTTCTTCGTCTCTCTTGAGCATCCAACAATAATCCGCCTGATATCTCCTTACCATTTCCCTTTTCCCTTACATCCTGATCGAAGCGATTCTCTTGCAGAAAATGGAGCTTTAAGTTCATAAGACAACCCAATTGCCTGTAATTTTATATCAACTTTGTAACAATGTCTTTGTAATGCTCACTTCTGGTGTTTCTTAAAAAGTTTGCACAAGCTTGAGCTAGGCAGCTTTCTCATTTTTTTGCATGGTTTTAACGAAATTTTTGTCTTGAAATAGTTTTCGTATTTGAGGTCCGTTAAAAATACCTCCTTTAATTTTATGTTAGCCTCTGTCAGTTTTGAAAATTATTGTGCTATGTATTGAAACATTGACATTCTTTATCTAATACCTTCACATATTGCTTCATCAGCCAAAGTTTTATGTGTAGTGGAGCTAAGAGAATTTTTAAGGGATCTAATAAAGTCGAAGAACCTGTATTACATTAGGTTTTACTGACTGAAGGCAGTCTCTTAGCGGCCACTGTTTTTAACGTAATGGTTTTCTCGGTCTCGACTATTCCAGAGAAATTAAAAATAAACGTACTTCACAAAACCAGGCTTCTAAACCCCCACAAACTGGCCAATTGTACTCCGGGTACTTGATTGTTTACAAAATATATCCTAGATCTCCATCTCTCCCATTAAGATTGAGTGGACTATTGGGCCAATGGCATATTTGTTTCCATTATGCAGTAGTACCGCTTTTAGGCTGAGTTTTGAGGAGTCAATGAATAGTCTCCACTCTTTAGGTTTGTAAATATTAGGTTTTAAATCATTCATCAGTGCGGGTATATTTGTGCAAAACACCAATGAAGTTTTTTATCTTTGGTAAAGTGCTTCCGAAATTCCTTTTCTCTTTCTCGATAAATTAAAGATTTTGTTCTAGGGACTACCAAGTTTCGACTTTTCAGTTCACTAACTAAGTCTTCAGATACATCTTTTGGTAATGCATATCTTCTAATCAGATTATTGAGGTCATTCTAAGTGAATAGTATTGGAACTTTCTCTTCTTTAGGTGCAATATACTCTTCTTCATCCTCCTCACTTCGGTATTACAAACGTAACATTCCTCTTACGATAGACATTTTTTCAATATAGCGGGTGTTGTATATTTTAAATTTGAGTTACTCTTAGCTTAGTATTCTTCCACCGCTTTAGCATTTAACATGCATTACATATAATATTTGGAGCCCACATATTTCCCTCAAGCATCTCTCTACCGTGAGATCACATAAACGTAAATATTCGTGGTATATATTTTTAGTCGAGTCAGATATAGTCTTCCAACATTTAGCTATTTCAAATTTACCACAAATGTTACCAAACATATTCGGGTACTGATCAGGACTGATGTCTTCTTGTCACCGTATACTCCTCAAAGGCCAAGTTGCCTACCTGTACTGAGCTACGGTCGCATGATGACGACGCCAGCGGGCCCGTTTTCCACCCTGACCAGCCGCCGATACTGGGGTATCCCTCCCCTGCATCAATTCCGAATATTCATTAGTTTCACCGATCATTTCAGTACATACTACCAAAGACTTTCAACCTTCTACTTTTTGGCATGAAGGACAAAGCCAAATCGGGAGTGAAGTTTATGTCAAAATAACAAAATGTACAGTGTGGCCTAAAAGTGTTCCAATTTTCAAAACTGTAGAAATTTATTAATCTACGGAACTCTAAATGATCTTAATAATGGTGTTTTGATTAATGCAAAATGTTTCAAATACGTCGATTTACAATCTATTTGGAGATCTTACGTTTTAATAAATTTTTACTTGTATGTATGTATGTATGTATATGTTAAAAATATGTGGAATTTTACTGCAGAAATAATTGTAATATTTTTTGCATCCCCATACTTAATTAACGCCTGAAGCCGCCTAAATAATTAATCAGCCACTAGACATAAATATTTTCATAAATTAACCCGATTTTTTGTTTAAATTAGTGTTAGCTAATTGCTAATTCAAGGTTACTTAAGGCGCCATGGAATTAGAAAACAACAACGTTAGGCAAACTATACTGAAACGAACGCTTGGAGCTTGGACTACATACATACATCAAAACTCAACTCAATTTGTTCTTTTTTTTTCGTCTCTGATTTATTACAGTTTACGTAAATGTTTCGCACGACTGATTCAGTATACACAGACAGCTTTACATTTTACATAGCTATGAAATGACATATGTACATATTTTTCAAGTACCCTAGCATGTATATTAAATCCATAATGATAATAAGGCAATAATCATAAAATAATATTTTATTGCGTTTATAGTATATTCGTGGCGGCGCTGGCGCTTTCTTAAAACATGCAACGAGAGTAAAAAAAAAAACTATTTTTGTTGCCATTAAAACTATAGTAAATATTATATTTTAATATAAAAATAATCTAATGACTCATTAAAATAAATGAATATATAGTAAGATGGCCTAATTGTTCTGCAAATTTTTTTTTTTTCAAATTAATTTTATTATCTTAAAACGATTCTTGGAAACAAAAACAACAATAAACTGGAACACAACGTGCAACTTTATTATAATGCCACATAATATTTGAAACCACGATACCGATTTATTCAACGCCATAAAAACTGTAATAGTTTTAATGTTATGTATCTATAAAGTATAATTACCACACCAGTAATTGCATTTATGTATTACACGCGCAAATATTTTTTCGATTTATTTGTTTTACTTGTCTGATCATAAACAACGCGTGTACAAGCATCACATATAAACCTACATAAGTAGTGCACGAATTACTAAGATTACAAATATGTGTTAATCGCAAAAATAATATAAAATTCAACATTTTTTTTTATTTAAAAATTGCAATTATTTACTTACATACAAATACAAAAAAAAAATTTATTACACATAAGTACCTGCAAAACAAACATATAAAATAGGTGTCGTACAGCAAATTTATGCCAAAGGAAAAATATTTCGCGTATACATAATTACGCCCCCAAGATTTACTTGTGTCATAAAACACAAAATTTGTTTTTGCTTAGAATTTCATTAAAACGGGGAATTTAATTAGTTTTATGGTGGGGCAGGTGAAATAAATTACCTATATGCGGTTGTATGTATATCTATCAGGGCGGATGATACCTAAATTATTTATTATTAACGCTATAGCAATTAGTCATCATGCTCAGTTTACCATCCAGGTTAACGAAATTGTTAAAATAAGATTTAATTTTAATGTTCAATTTAGTGGCAATACAATTTGAAATATTGTACCGTCATACAAAGTACCATAATCATTTGGCAATAACAACATATAATGCCTACTAATAAGCTGTAAACAGTTTTATCATTTTTGTAAATTTTTCGGCACTAAATCATTTTTAGTTTTCTATTATAGTGTCGGACATAATTATAAGGTATTTTAAAGTCGTCTCGACAGATGTGGATATTACATTTTGCTGGAGTATTACTTTTGTTAATTTACACAGCATTCACAATGCAAAAACTTTTTACTTTTGATTTACAGGTTTGTATGAAATTCCAACATAACGAGCAAAAATTTGTATTCGTCAAGTTGGAAATTCATACAAACCTGGAAGGCAAAAGTAAAAAGTTTTTCATTGTGAATGCTGTGTAACAAGGACGATTAATTTTGTTGTATTTACTGAAAGTAAGGAAATACGTTTACACCCTCAATGTGTTGCACCAAGTAGTTTGACAAAAAAATTGTAGTAGATCCCCAAAAATTAAGGCGGCAAATCCAAACTAAAGAATTAGATAGGTCAGCGCCAGCGGTACGTCCTGAAGTTTTCAAACTTCCCAAGTAGATTAATGAAAGGGTACTTGTACATGAAATCTTTTACGTATGAAATATGCTAAAGCTCTGCTAAGCTAATTAGATAATTCTTTAAAAACTAATCATATTTTGAAAACTCTGCTAAATTAGCTCTTCTTTTTATTATAGTATAAATATGGTATTAATTAGAACTCCAACAATAACAATTGTAAGAGAAATTTACCTAAGAAGTGATAAAATAGTTTTAGGTAATGTTATTTTCATCGTTCGATGTTGAAAGGTCGAATCTCTGAAGGCCGAATGTCGAAAGGCCGAATGTCGAAAGGCCGAACGCCGAAAGGCCGAACGCCGAAAGGCCGAACGCCGAAAGGCCGAATGGATCGGAAGGCCGAATGTCGAAAGGCCGAATGTGTCGAAAGGCCGAATGTAGTAACACCGAATGGGTCGAAGGGCCGAATGTCCAAAGGCCGAATAGGTCCAAAAGGCTGAATGTCGAAAGGCCGAATATCGAAATTAATGTTTAAAACGGGTTGGCTACCTTATCTAGAAAAAAATAATACAGAAACTGAAATTCCCGAAAAAAAAATCCAGAAACAAAAATAATCAGAATAACAAAAATCCATAAAACTAAAATCCAGAAACACAATTATCAAAGTGCGGACCAAATTAAGGGTTGGGCATAAATGGTCGAAATGCATATGATCGAAAAAAAATTGAACGAAAAATGTTCGAAAATAAAAATCTCGATTTGAAAAGCTCGAAAAAAATTACCTCGAAAAAACATAATCTCGATTTGAAAATATCGAATACCTACTAAATGATCGATTTTTCGGGCGCCCGATTATAAATATTAAATTTGATCAAAAATTGATCATTTATGTAATTTACAAATTATTTGATTTGTTTCTGAATATGCCGTAATCAATTCCATTGAACCTATATGTAGTTGATGTACAACTATAAGCTATTTCACATAATTGGGAAGTAATGGCAATTTCTCGATCTCTGAACATGAGTATGCCAACATTTAAACCAAATTCAAAACTTATTTCTGCTTTCCAAAAATTGAAGGATTAAATTAATAATATAAGTCTAGTTTGTAGAAGGTTATTCGTTTATTATTTTTCTAAATGTTGTTTAATTACAGCACAGATAAACAATTGATCATTGTTGGGTTTTTATTTTATGTAAAAACAGGTCTGTTGCTAAACTGACGCACTAAATAATAACGGCCAATTCAATTGTTTGAATGTTTCAGTAAATCGCAGTTATATTACAATATAAAGGATAAAAGTGCATAATTATACTGAGAATTGAACAGATAAGATTGCAAATTTGTACAATTGTGAAAAATGGAAGCTAAATTTAATGAACAGATTAAAATAACAAAAACAAATTAGTTCTAAACGGGTTTTATTATAATATAGAAAACAAAATTGGTGATATAACATATTTAGATGGGAATGGGAAAAAAAAAATTGTATTGTCGTGGACGATTGTCGACCAAATTGGATTGTGGTATGCACAAAATTTTCAAACTGCCGAACGAGCACACCCAAGAACATCGTATTGAGGTACTGAAAATCAACAGAAAAATCAAACAGCTAGCATGTGACATGAACCGACCATCATGCCAAATTATTAACCTAGCCTTGACCACATGTAAAAATAATTGCAGAGTTTACGTACCAAATCGGGAAACTTTAACAAATAAAATAAAATATGCAAGGAGAGGTATTACCAAAGAGCCTGGTTCTTCAGAGACCATTTTAATCCCAAACGAATTAACGAGTGTAGAAAGTAAAATAAATTATTTTATTTTAATTTTTACTATACATATTAATAATGAATAATACATTTTAGGTGAATTATTTGTATTAACGGAGAACGATTTTGGTGAACATAAAATAATATTAATGGGTACGGTTAAAAGTCTACACCACCTATAGAAATCTGAAATTTGGGTAATGGATGGTACGTTCAACGTTGTATCTGATATAATGACACAATTATTCACCATTTATGGGCGTATCGGTGGTTTCATTATACCGTTTATATTTTGCCTAATGAGCACAAAAGCACAGGATTGTTACAACGAAGTGTTCTATGAACTATTGCGTATAAGTTGTGATAATAATATTAAACTACAATAAATATATGATGACGAAAATACATATATGATGACTGAATTTGAAATGGCAATGATTAATCCATCTAAAACATATTTCCCCAGTGCATTTCACAAAGCGTGTTATTTTCATTTTGGGCAAATTATTTATAGGTGCCTTCAGAAGGAAAAATTAACAATTAAATATGGGACTGACGGGCACTTTGCACTCAATATGAGGATGTTGAAATGTCTAGAGTTTGTACCAGTTTTGGACATTAAACAATATTACGAATATATTAAGCCCTACTTATGTAAAAGCACACGAAAACTATTACCGTGGTTTGAAAAAAATTATTTATACGAAACAAAACCTTCTTCTCCTCGGTTTCCTCTTTCGTTGTGGTCAATTCACGATCTAGTAAAAGACCATATGCCTCGCATGCAAAATAATGTGGAGGCCTGGCATAGACGCCTTAAGGTTGTTGTAGATGGCTCACATGTTGGCTTATACATACACACTTATGAAACACATGCAGCAAGATCATACAAACAGTATGACACTTATCGACAAAGTCATTGCGGGTAGGTTCGAAATAGTTGACTTGTTGAATTTTTTTTTCGTTCAAATGGTCTGTTCGCCAAAATTAAAGTTAACATTTATAAAATGTCTATCAAATTTGAGTTTTTACCTAAAGTTCTTAATATTTATGATAATGGAAATTGCTTCGTCAACCTTTCAGACACAGATCAAAGGAAATGTATCGCTCATATCGCTTCTACCGATAGTTCTACCATAAATGTTCAAGTTATTTTGTGGTTGCCTTAATTCGTTGAGTTACTATGGTATCGATGAATGTATTCGAGCGACTTATAGATTTAATGCTTTGTCAACCTTGCAGGCACAGATCAAAGGAATTGTATCGCTCTTATCGCTTCTGCTGATAGATGTGCCACAAATGTTTCAAGTGACGACATAAGTCTAAAAAATGCCAATAAAATTGATGTGCTTTTCTGGTAATTTCTAGATTTTTTTCGGGATTTTTTTTCTGGATTTTGATTTTCAGGCAAATGTAGTGATCCCCCTTTAATTAAATGAAAATACGTACTAATAAATCCTGCGTATGTACCATAATATGTGATCAAATTTTGTCGGAAAAAAAAATTTATTTTGCTTTTTTTATTATAATTAAAATATTTTAATTATATGACAAAAGAAACGTAAGAAGATTTTAATATTTAAGGCAATTTACTATTAAACATTTTTATACAAATAATTTGATAAAAATATAAATTTTGGTTTTCATAAAAATAAAAATTTTGAAAATTTTCATTCATAAAAAGCTGAAAAATTAAAATCAATTTCGACACAAACAGCCTTTCGACGTTCGGCCTTTCGACACAATCTGCTTTTCGACATTCGGCTTTTCGATATTCGGCCTTTGAGCCCTTTCGGCTTTTAGACATTCGGCCTTTCGACATTCGGTCTTTCGACACAATCGGCCTTTCGACACAATCGGCCTTTCGACATTCGGCATTTAGACCTATTCGGCCTTTCAACACATTAGGCCTTTTGACACATTCGGCCTTTCGAGACAATCGGCCTTTCGGCGTTCGGCCTTTCGGCGTTCGGCCTTTCGATATTCGGCCTTTCGATATTCGGCTTTTCGAACCTATTCCATTTTCAAAATTACTTTGTAAAAATGAGCTAAATTATTCGTCATTGCTCTCATAGACTTTTTTAATTCGGAAGGAGTCCTCTTCGTAAACTAAGTCACAACCATTTGAAGAATCAAGGGATAAAGGCTCCATTTTCTTGGAAATTGATGTCCATTTGCAATTTTGAGTGTAAACTTGATATTCATCGCGCTTTGTAAAATTGTCCCCAACAATTTGTCACTGGACTAGTCAACGTTTTTAAATCAAAAGGAGTTCTTCCAGAGCATATCTCATTACCGTTTTGGAGAATCAGGGGATCAAGACTCCATTACACTGTAAAATTATAAAACCATACTATAATTTTCAGTGATATAAACTTGATCAATTTACAATAGGGCTTCATTTCACTGTAAAGTTTAATATTACTTAGAATGATATTACTGTCATCACTTATTAAAATTGGGAAAAATGATTTGTCATTGCTCTGGCCAACTTTCCATGAAAACAAATGACCATATGCGATTTCTGGTGTAAACTTGATATTGATCGCTTTATAAAATTGACCGCGATAATTTGTCATATTAGTTTGATTGCTCCAAAATTAAAATCCCATTATCTGGGACAATGCTAGTTCTTTCATCGCTACACTCAAGCCACTCCGCGACGTCAAGACTGTGATGTTGGAGGATTCTTTGGAATATTTAAAAATAATTATTACAATACTTCTAACCTTAGGCCAATTTTACTTGGTTCAACCTATCATGAGACGAAGCTCACTCAAATTACCCTTGGGATCGTTGAAGCAAAAACCAAAAACTTAACTACATATTTTTAACCAAATTCGCAAGTTTCGTTGTTAAATTTGGTTAGACATTTTGTGTGTGCGTGTTAATCGCAGACATGCTTTGCGTTGTTCACTTTATGGTTTGGCGTAACCGAAGCATATAAAGCATTTGTCGTGAACTACTTCAGATTTTTTGATAATCGCCAGGTAATTGAAACTAGTGAATCTTGTGTAAGTAGTTTTCCTTCAGTAGCAAATCTACCGAGCATATCAATAATACGCCACTGTTATAAGAGTCCCTTTGCCTCGAAAATCCTGTAAAATCGATACGGTATATTCCACATTGTAAACAAAGCCTTTATACAATTGTAGGGACATAATAGAGTTGTCGATTTTAATCGGAAATAATAGATAGGAAAATATAATTGAATTTGCTTCCATGTTAATAATTATAAGTACTAAATGTTGGTGTTGGCAGATTGGCAGAATCATCTTATTGGTCAATGAAACGTTTAATTTTGGTTGATTAATACTTTTGTTGTATTGATACCGACTAGATAATAAATATTTTATTTATTTGGTATTTATAGGCAAATCGTTTCCATTCAGGATTTTTAGCTAAGAGCATCATTGCTACATACATACTAGCATGAGAAACCTAATCGAAACAACCCAATTTAGATAAATTGTGGAGGTTCTACGGCCGATTCTGGCTAAAGTGCACAAACATGAGTCTTGGCCAGTATATTAACTATATTTTGTTTATATCCCATCTTAGTGAAAGTTGGGATTTCTGGTAATCGCCTTTATACTCTCTTCGAATAACAACGATTTTGATAAATTGTAGAGGTTCTATGGCCGATTCTAGCCAATTGAAGCTATTTTAAGGTAAGTTTGGTAACGCACATTGAATAATCTTTATTAACCAAAAAATATGTTTTATTAGATAAACGGAATATGTGGGATTTATGGTGTGATATGCACAAATTTTCTAATTACAGATACACAAATATTTATGAGTATGATAAGTTTTGTAAGAAGAACTTTCTTACGATAAGGCGAACTGAGATAAAGCATTTTCTGGAATATTCACACTCATGACAATAGAACAGACACATATGAAAGTAACCAAGTTAAGCGGTGACATAACTCGCGGTCGTGGTGTCACCGAACACGCAGTAACTAAGTGGACTTTATCCAGCATCGTTTTAATTGCAGTTTGCAATGAAATGGAAAAATACCCGTATTAAAGTCACGGCAGATCAAAACAGTACCTCGATATTCGAATTTCTCGATTCATAAGATATTTAGATGAATTTGCTAAAATGAAATAATTTTTTTAAAACTATGAAACATTTCAGGCTTGATAGGCAGTGCTGAGATTTCTTGTCATAACGATCCCGAGAAGGGTTTCAAAATATTGGAGAGTTATACTGGAACGAATTTTGGTCAGAGAGAGCCTTAAGAAAAAACAAAGTTCGCTCCTTGGCACATATGACCTCGGTGATCAAAGGTCATGACGAGGAACCATTTACTTTTGTTCCAAACAATAACTTTACTTTTCCACTTTCGCTTTTTAATGAAACGTGCATGAGCAAGGCCTGAATAAAATCTAAACTATGAGAATTTCTCTGTTTTACGAGGATCGACGATGATTGTTATTATGTGCCAGACGGAGGATTCCTGCTGCATAGCGTAATATGGTAACGAAATAGTACGGTCAGTGACATAATCCATAAATATGTTCAGTACATCAGTAAATTTCGGAATGTTGTCATAACCTTCGATGGTTGGTTGTCCCGATGACCAAACTATAAGCTTGAAATCTCAAAAAGTAAGGAAATCGATCATAAACAGATAACAAATATAACAGATGGCCAGGAAACATTTTTGTCGAACAGCAATAATAAAAAAAAGTTGTTGTGAAGATATTTATTCGCTTTTTTGAGGTTACAAAGTGACTGAAAATATTTCTTCCTTAAAGTATATGACAGTACTATCACTTACGAAGAATTTAAGCGCAGGTTTGGTTTTCTAGGCCACCACCATATCGTAAGCAATGGCCGATTTACGATAAGGTTGTTTTTCGTAATTGGGCTATAAATCACGTATTTTTCATTTTGTTAAAATTTTTTAAAAATCCCTTTCTTCTACTCGGCAGAGGTAACATTTTCACAAAACAAGGAATAATTTAATGCAAAACACAGCAAAAACAACAAAAAGCGATCACATTCGATAGGTTTTTTCATCATCTACAACAAGGGCATCCAATTCCGGAATTTGAAATTCCGGTATTTCGGAATACCGGACGATATTTTGGTTTCGATTATTCCGAAATTGACAGCACTAATTCCGGAATTAATGAATTTCTATTTTTCACACTAATTTAAGTAAATTCAACATAATTTAGTATAGGGAAACTTCTCTAAAGTCACTATTCAAGAGACTCAGAAATGTTGGTCAATCTATGGAGGTGGTTAGTTTTAAAAGTTTGAAAATTCAAAGTCAGCCTAAATAGAAAAATTTCCTTCAATTGTACCAACAAATTATGCGTAATATTTCAGAGAGTGGCAAAAGTGGTCAATTTAGGATGCTGGTCAAAATATAAAGAGGCTACTTTTGGAAGTTTTAGATTATTTCTCTTTTCCGTTCACCATGATATGACACCTAACAAACGGATTACGGAACAATAAATGCTCGTTCCTGAAAATTATCTGATGCATTTACATATTTAATTTAATTCGTCTCTAAAATACACCTGCCTAGTATGTGTTGTGTTGTTTCTTAGTTTATAAACTGAAAAAAGATATTTAGTACATAATAACTATACAATCCTCCGACATAAAACAAATTCAGACATTTAATTTTGTTAGTTGATATACGTTTTTGCGTTTCGAAAAGCACTTTAATTTTGGGACGATGGTAGTGCCCTACAAGGCTAAAAGAGCGGATTCAGCAGCGGGAAATATCGCCATCAAAATTCTAGACTAAATGATACAAACCTCGATGCGTCAAGATTGGCGAACTAGTTAGCAAGATGAGGGTAGTTTTCGAGAGACTACGGTTGGGTAATTTTAAGCTGAATCCGAAAAAGTGCAATCTATTCAAATGGCAAGTGCAATCTAAAGATATTTGGCTAAAAGGGATTCCATAATACTACTAGAGGGACTCCTCAAACGAAAACTTGAGTCAGCTGATGGAACATCCGTCCTCCATCAGATGCTACTGCCAAAAACATTGATCGAAGAGATTTTGAGTGACGTCCACGATGGGAAAACCTCTGGGCACTTTGGGATGTTCAAAACCAAACAACAAATTCAAGGAAAATTTTACTGGCCGGATTGGATCCGGGATCTCGAACGTTGGTTCCGAAAATGCGACATCTGTGCAGCTTGGAGAGGCCCACTGGAACGTTATGTGCTAGGTGCCCCTTTCGAAAGGATTGGTATTGACATCAAAGGTCCTCTTTCAGTTACCAATAAAGGAAACCGATATGCTCTAGTCATCATGGACTACTTTACCAAGTGGCCAGAGTCTATAGGAATACCAAATTAAACAGCCGAAACTGTGGCGGAGACTTAATTAAAGAAGTTGTCTTGCGTTATGGTATCCCTCTCGAAATTCATTCGTATCAAGGCCGAAGTTTTGAAGCTGCAGTATTCAAGAAGACAATGGAAGTCCTCGGGACGAAAAAGATGAGGACAATACCATTACACTCACAATCGGACGAAATGATCGAGCGTCACAACCGCACTTTGGGTGATTACTTAGCCAAGTTCGTTCGCGAAAATCAACGTGATTGGGACCAGTTACTTCCGCTATTTATATTGGCTTATCGTTCATCAGTCCACGAATCAACGGAGATGACTCCCGCTGAAATGTTACAGGGACGAAAACTACGTCTACCAGGTTGTTTATTGGTCGGATCATTTCCCGAACAAACGTCAGCAGGCGACTACGCTGACGATCTTCGACTACGGATGGGGCGTATTCATGACTTCGCTCGCAAGCACCTTCAAATTTCAACCGATCGGATGGCGAAACAATACGACTCTAAAGCGAACCCAATACAGTTCAGTATCGGAACTCTGGTGTGGCTGTACAACCCAGTCAAAAGAAGAGGAGTTGGCTCAAAATTGCAATGCGACTGGGATGGACCATACGAGATTATCGGAAAGCTAAACAATCAGGTGCCGCCCCGGTGGCACAGTGGTTAACATGCTTGCTTTAAGCTCCGGAGGTCCTGGGTTCGATTATCGGCGGGTGATGAAAAAATCACGGCTGGTATGTGTAGGATCAATGAATTAATCAGTCATTATCCGTTAAAAAAACGATTACGAAACTTCATCATGAAGCGGCCAAATCCCTCTATGGAATGTAGCGCCAGCGAAAAAAAAAAACAATCAGGTCGTTTAAAGAAGCCTACGGGGAGAGCAAAGGTAGTTCAACGTGGATCGATTAGGACCCTATCGTGGTAAACTTGATAGGGCACTTACATAAATTGCGACGGGATGTTCGCAAGTAAGAAGGGTGCAGTGTAACAAACGCATATTCGCCTGGAGGACCGCTTAACAAAGAAATGGCATACAGCACACAATATAATTTTATCATTTATAAAGTAATTCGCTAGGCTAAACAGGTTATTTGTGATGTAATTGAGAAAATACAGTGGTATCTCCGACTGTAACCTCTGACGATGCACGAGGATGCAAAACAAACAAAAATGCCGCTTGTCTTGTCAGTTGTTACTTCAATTCCGCAAGCAGCCTCCTCTACGAGTATTTCTGTTTGGGGATTTGAGATTTTGGATTTGTTTGAGGGAAGAAATAAATTGAAATATGTACTTCTAATTTCCCTTGTACCAAAAAATAATTTAAAGTACTTTCTGAATTTTTAAACTTTATTCATAGAATTTATAGAACTTATACATTTTTAAAGATATTATTGAATTTACAGAATTTTTTAAGTTTATAGGATTATTCAACAGACTTGAAATAATTAATAGAACACAAAGAATCTACAAAATTTAAAGAATTTATCTTATTGATAAAATTTATAGGATTTATAAATTTTATAGAATTTGTAGATTTTATAGACATATAGACATTTGTATATAGACATGAGTATATAGACTTATTAAAACTTATAAAATTTATAGAATTTATTGAATTTATCAAATTTACAGAATTTATAGGATTTATAGAATTTAAGAAACTTTTTGGATTTTTAGACTTTATATAATTCATGGAATTTATAGGATTTACAGAATTTACTGAATTTATAGAATTCAAAGAATTCATTGAATTTATAAAATTTATAAAAATTAAATTTTTTTTAGAAACATGTAGAATATAAATACATAAGTCAAATTTGAGTTTGTAGAATTTAAAAACTGACAGATCTGAATAATATATAGAACCCATAGAATCTATAACATTAACAGAATTTATAAAATTTAAAGAATTTATAGGTTGTAAAACAAATTAGAATTTATAATATTTACAGACTTAAAATTTATACAGTTTATTGGACTTTTAAGATTTATAGAATTTATCGAATTTATAAGAATTGAAGAATTTACGAGATTTGCAGAACGTGAAGAACTTACTGAATTTTAAAACTTTATGCATACGATTTATAGAATTATTCATAGAATTTATAGAACTTATAAAATTTATAGAAATTATTGAATTTACAGAATTTTTAAAGTTTATAGAATTTTTCGAAATTTGTTTTGTAAATTTGAGTTTGTAGAATTTATAAAACAGACACACTTGAAACAATTAATAGAACACAAAGAATCTTCAAAATTTAAAGAATTTGTATTATTGATAAAATTTTTAAGAATTTGTAGATTTTATGGAATTTATAAAATTTAAAAATTTAAAGAGTTTATAGATATATTAAGACGTTTGAAGAAAGAGGAGAATTTATAGGATTTATAGAATTTAGGAAACTTGTTGGATTTTTAGACTTAATAGAATTTGTAGAATTTACTGAATTTATTGATATAATTTATTGCGTTTAAAGAATTTAAAATTTTCAGAATTTATATACATAATTACTACAAATTCTATAAACTTTATAAATTCTAATTTTTTTTTAAATTTTAAAATTATGTGTAAGTCCTTTAATTCTAAAAATTGTGTATATCCTAATCATAACTGCGATTTACAATTAGCATCGTTGGTACATATTAGCAATGATTATAAAAATATCTAATATTTTAAACGAAATAAAGAAATTTGTTGTTTTTATGTAAAATTTTGATTTTTAATTTTTTTAAATATATTATATAAATAAAATAAATTCAGCAATTAATTCCGGAATCAAGAACATTTGAATTCGAAAATTCCGGAATTACTTTTTGGCCAAAAATTGGATGTCCTATCTACAACTCCCTCATTTAACTTTTTTTTTTTTGTAGGATGCTTCATCTTTTCTTAAATTGCAAAAAAAACGTTTTTTCGATTTTATTTAATTTTTTAGATTATGTAATACACCAGCTAGCACGATGGGAAAAATGGTATCTTCCTTGGAATTCTTTGTTTTACACAGCCCCATTCTTTGTTTCCGGGTAGAATCGTTATTGTACTTTTTTCGTAGAATAACTGGACTTTTAATCAATCAATCAAATAAAAAGCAAAAAACAAATGGCCAACTTGTTTTAGTGCAACAAAATTGCGTTTGTCCTTATACAATTAATAAGTTTAATATTTTGTGAAGGATTGTGTGTAAATGAATCTATCTACTATCTTTGAAATTTCAAAAGCCCCTTCGGATAACACTACAAATATTTCTGCTCCAATACAATCATCCAAATTTCCCAATAGGCCTTTTTTAAAAAAAAAGTGGTTGAAGTATAATTTTGTTTCATTATGCTTAAACTTATTTTTTTTTCAAAAATGTATTCCCACACATATAGTTTGTAATTGTTCAAAAATCATAACACCCAGATTAAATTACGCGCTTACCCTGACTCATTGTGATGAATCGTTTCCATAATAAAAATCTACTAATTACAACTATTTGTATAATTATGTCATTTTTATAAATATTATCAGAACTATTTAGTTTGCTATAGCTCTACATCTAGGAAGTATGCGGTTTCACACTAAACGTGACACAAAAGTTGATAACAAATGCAGCGTGAATTTTCTTCATTAGAATACATGAAGACATAATAAAAATTTCTGTTTATTGTGAATTGTTTGTTATTTTTGATAACGCGATATTATAAATAACTCCAAATATTATTGTTTAGAATAAAGTCGAATCAAGTTACATTCCACGATGAATGACATCTACGATTATAGGAATAAATACAAAACAATAATATTTGTGTATTCAAAAAATATTGTCAATGTTTTATTACACTTAACTATTTTTATATATTTAAATAAACAATGACAGAGTTTTTTTTTGTAATAATGGTCGCGTTATGTCAATGATCGGCGATCCGTCATGTAACTAGATTTGATAATAATAATTCCCAGTTTAGTATCTTACATATAGATACAATTTCCATATCGTTGAATTTTTAACACTTAATTTACATTAGTCCAAGATATTGCCTAAATAACAGTATATCCGGTTCGTTTCTAGTAATTCCACTTGTAACAAAACACACACAAAAATTCTGAAACTTAACATTTTGCAAATACCAAAAATAGAAAGCAAAAATAAAAAAAATAAAATTCGCAGAATTATGTACATACCTAAAAATGGAATAATTGTATTCCCGTCAATTATTTGTACGCATGTAGACATATTGTACAATTACCACACACACATTTATTTGAAATCGCGTACTTACCTAGAAAGATAAAAAAGAAAAACCAAAAAAATTATGTTTTAATAAATTAATAAATCAATCTTATCGCGCAACACAGCGCCGTGTTATATTTGTATAAAAATGTATACGTCGCGAGTACGTACATAGTAGTATAACATTGTAATTCCAATGAATTGTACTTAGCGCGAAAAAAAAAAAATTCTATATTTATAACTATCTCGTAATAATGTTA
The DNA here is from genome assembly GCA_963556165.1 of Tipula helvola. Classification (NCBI taxonomy): domain Eukaryota; kingdom Metazoa; phylum Arthropoda; class Insecta; order Diptera; family Tipulidae; genus Tipula; species Tipula helvola. The sequence continues at coordinate 59,778,538 of OY744483.1, forward strand.
CTTGCCCATATTTATTAAATACCCAAGAAAATACCATACCAATGTGTGTATACTACCTATGTACATATTACATGTGTACCGCGCGCGCGAGAAAGAGGAATCATGAATTTTAGATTAAAAATTCCCACCGACCTGTAAATACTTGTTTGCGAATTGGCGAGTAAACAAAAAAAAAAAAATTCTTTCGTTATATCGTATCGTGCGGAAGAATTTAGTACGCAAATACAGTAATTTTGCTCAATGTAAATTCTAATCTATTATATTATGATTGTCATTACTGTTACTATTATACCACTACTAATTTATATTACAAAACAAAAAAATACTAAAACTAAAAACAGTTCAATGCCATCGATGATTTTTATCATTAATAAATCAGCGAACTTTAAAGTATTTTAACAACAATTGCGTGGGAAATAATAATATTTATTAAAACTAAAAAGTACAAAAAAAAACGATATGTACTTAATAATAAATGTATAAACAATAATAATTTAATAACAATAATTAGTTTCTAGATTTTTTTTTTTTTTAATGTACATACATGTGTTATGGGAAATTAATGCGGAATAGTTCCTCTTCTGGATATTATGTTCAAATTGCGCGCTTTTTAATATTTTTATACCATTGTGCATGACATTTTAATCGCGCTAGTAAATTGGATGGTGGATGAACAATATGAAAATTAATGAGCTAGACTAAGCCTAAACATAATGTGGAAATTGTTTCATTGGTATGCATATACATATATAGATTATGTTATTGCAGTAATCGTATAAGCAATCATTTTCTAATGCATATACAGTGCTATATAATTACATAAAAAATAAGAGAAGGGTTTGAAGAATTGGAAAACCTGTAGGTATCAACCAGTGCCAAATTAGGCGAAAAAGCTCGATCAAAATTAAGGATCACAATATGTCGATAACGCAGAATCTCTAGTTGGAATTAAATCGTCGTGCAGTTTGGACGTAAAATTTATGCGTGCAGAAATAAACTTTAATAAAATAAAATAATCAAAAGTGCAGTGTTACTTATTTTTACGAAATACCAAAATTCCAATCAAAAGTGTTAGCTCATCAAACATTGTAATAAATGAAAACGAAAATAATGTGAGTCACATAAATAATAAAATTGTGTAAAACATTGAAGATGAAAATAATGGACAGACGTCAAAAAGAAAAAGAAATCAAAAATCTCTAAGCTAAATCCATCCGGAATAACATCTGGTACCCGATTCGAAGTTCTGCAGGTGGAAGGAATCTACTTTCTACAAGAATGATGAAGAAGAGCCTAAACTGGTAACTAATCAAAACTGTTATTGACGACGATAAACGCAAAAACAAGTGAGAACATTTTTATTGCCCATATTACACGTCGAAACATAAGCGAAAATTCACGCCAAAAACATCGACGGATACAGAAAAATTGTAGCCGCTCTTGAAAAAAAAATTGAAAGTATTTTTACATATACTGTTTAAAGAGTGCAAAAGGGAATCACGATCGTGATAAAAGGGATCGACTTGAACTTCAGGAGAACAAAGGAATGAACTTCAAGATGAAAACGTAATTAACATTATAAATCGCGACACGGAAACCTCTACCAATGTTTAAAGTTGGGGTGGAACCTGAATTAACAAAAACTAAGGGTAAACACGCCGAAATCAGAGGCTAGAAAATGCAGTAATTGTGGTGAAAAGCATACCGCAAACTATAGAGTTTGCGAGGTGTGACAAGAAGTTAAGAAACAAATGACTCCACGTCAAAGAGCGGAACAACAAGCAATATACCATATTTTCAAAAATCAAAACAATGTCTCTGCTACGATCAATCCAAAAATATCGCTGTCAGCGGTAATTTTCTTAATTCAACCAAAAACGATGACCAGGGAATTTATAAAGTGATGAATACCCTCAATAAGGCAATGAATTTATGCAAATTTATGCAAATAAAATAAAATATGAGTGTCATGCTCCAAAACATGAATACCCTCATGCAACTCCTAATCAAAAACCAAACATGAATGAACTTAAATGAGCTGATTAATAAGGAAATTTTGAACCTCTAGTTTATATTGCACTAGCCGATTACCGTTCTAGGCAATGGGCTAATGCAACGTAAATTAGAGGTTCAACATTTTCTTATAGAACGCAGTATCGATATTATGCCGATTTCTGAAACACATTTTATAACTAAGATTCATCTCAAAATCAAAGGAAATACCTTTTGTAACGATAACGCTACAAAGCCTTTATTCACAGTACGGCAGAAGTTGTTAAGTCTCGCTCCAATTCCAATAAGCGCAACTCGCTGTGGCCAGGGCAAGGAGTCGTGGGGACGGGCATATCCGTCAATTCGATTACAAACGGGTTCTTGCTGATAAAAAATATTTATATATGAGTTGTATTGATCCATCCGTCTAACCTGACCTGATTGTTAAAGACATCTGTGAAAAACTGCAAAATTGGTCACCGGAGGACGTCAATTATAAATTGTTACCTTTTATGGTAGTCTATCACAGTCACAGGTCTGCGGATACTGTAAAATCTAAAATTGTTCCACTTCTTCAGCTGGAGAATCGTCTTTTTATTTTTGGAGATTTAACACATACCAGATATGGTATGGGAGATTGTTGATCACAATGTGACTCCTAATCTCCCTCATCCCGGAAAACTCCATCTCTGAAATATTTTCATTGGGGTTAAAACAATGTAACAATGATACGAATAATACTGGTAACTTATTGAATTTCGCTTTTGTTCCGTTTGATGTTTGGGTGACAGTTTCCGTGTGTGGGAATTTAACTGGATTGTCCAGTATTTTCAACTCTATATACTGAATATTTCGAAGAAAATGTGAACTCATCGATTTTCAATTTTAAAATGGGCGATTACAGTTCTTTAAATGCATTTCTGGATGTGTATGATTGATCGTTTTTTTATGCTTGTGATAATATCGATGATAAGTGGAGTGAATTCTATCGAATCATTTATCTAGGTATTGAGAGCTAGGATGACCATTCAGTACAAGTTAACTTATCATAAGAATGATGGGAGTGAATTGCAAGGATATTGTGATTCTGATTGGGCAGCTGATTCAATAGATAGACGTTCAATAACCTGGAGGAGCGATTTTCCGGTGCAATTTTCCGGTCTATCTACCACCGAGCCAGAGTATATGGTCATGTTTCGTGCTATTCAGGAGGCTCTATGGTTAAAAAGCTTATCGAATGAAGTCTGCAAACAAAATGACAAAACTTCTTTCATCAATACTCAGCGAAAAACATCGTATCAACCAAGGACCAACCATAAAAATTTGCGTCATCACAAATAAAAAGTCAGTGAAGAAAGCATCAAGTTTGAATACATCAAACCATACGAAACCAATACCTACTGAAAAGTATTTGTTTTGTTGTAATGGAAATGGAGTCAAATAACCATGGGGATATAATGGAGGTGTTTAAATTGATCGTCCCCATTTAGTTAACGCACTTCTCAATAGATGTCTTTTTATGAAATACGCTTTTTTGAGCAGTTATTTCCTATTCTCTTATCTGTTGAAACCTGATTCAACTATAAAAAGTTATCTGCAATCATTCGCTGTAAAATAGCTTACCTTGTAACGTTCAGTCTGGCCCAGAAAATCGAAATTACAAATATAAATTTTGTTTTATTAATTAAATTCTAGCTTATCAAATACGTTAGAAAATATTTCAATGCAAAATCTGATCGAATATGGTCATCAAACATTTATTTCCGTTCAAAAAAACTCGTTTCAAATATATTTTATTGAACTAAAGTTTTCAACAATTTAGCAGAATATTGCAATTTTCACAGAAATTTATTTTTAAGTACTTTTGTAAAAAAAATTCTGAATGGATTCAGCAACAGATGAAAACAGTTTTACAAATAATATACAAGATTTAGGATACCTTGATTTGCATAGAAAGTAAGGCATGAAAACTTTTTGACTAATTTGGTATGTGCTCCAAGCTTAGACATTCCAGCAATATAAGGGGAAGAACCCTTGATTTGAACGTTACCCTTTGAGGCAATATGAAGGATTATAATTAACTTTTTCTTTCACTTTTATTTTGAACCATTTCTGTCCGGAGTTTCCTATACAATTTATAGAATTAGTCGTGTTTACAGAATTTATAGAATTTAAAAAAACTTGCCGAATTAAAAATTATAGGTTTATAGAATTATTGATTTTATAAAATTTATTGAAATTAAAGAATTTATAGAAATATTAAAATTTATCGAATTTATTGAATTTTTAAAATTTGTAGAATTCAAAGAATTTATAGAAATTATGGAGTTTATTAAATTAGAATTTATAGATCCGACATATACTTGAAACAATTTTTAGAGCTCACAAAACTTTTAAAATTTAAAGTTCCGAATTTGTAGAATTTATAGAATTGATGGAATTCATAGATTTTTTATAGTTTTTAACGTATTAAAGTTTGTTTAATTCATAGGCTTTATTGAATTTATAAAATGTATCGAATTTTTTGGATTTTTAAGATTTATAGAATTTTTCGAATTTACTGGAGTACTTATGGGATTTGTAGAATTTAAAGAACTTACTGAAGTTTTAGACTTAATTGATTTCATAGAATTTATAGAATTTAAAAAATTTATTGAATTTATAAAATTGATAGAAATTAGGGAATTATTAGAATAAGTAAAATTTGAGTTTGTGGAATTTATGGAACTGACAAACTTGTAACAATCTAAGAGTGTTATCTTATAATTTAAAGAATTTATAATACTCATAAAATAGATAGAATATAAAATTTAGAGAATTTATTGTATTTATAAACTTAATAGAATTTACAGAATTTATAGAATTTATACATATTTTGCCAGAATTTAGAGAATTCATATAATCTACAAAATTTATAAAATTCATACAATTTATGGAATTTATAAAGTTTCTAGAATTTGTAGAATTTATAGAAATTAAAAAACTTGAAGAATTGATAGATTTTATGAAATTTATAGAATTTAAAAAATTCATAGAATTTATAGGGTTTGAAGACTTATTAAAATTTCTAGAATTTGTCGGGTTTACAGAATTGATTTGATGTATAGAATTGATAGGATTTATAGAATTCAAAGAATTTATAAAATTTTAATAACTTATTGGATTTATAGAATTTATTGACTTTTTAAAATTTATAGAAATTAAAGAATTCATAGAAATATTAAAATTTAACGAATTTAATGAATTTTTAAAATATGGAGAATTTAAAGAATTTATAGAAATAATAGAATTTCTAAAATAATTCAAATTTGAGTTTGTAAAATTTAAAGATTTTTAATAAGAAACACAGTAAAACTTTTTTGATTTTTAAATAAAATCAGAATAAAAAAAAAAAGTTTTACTGTGTTTCTTATTAAACATTTTAATTATTGGTAGTTCTGAGTGTTCAAACAATTAATCAATTGATGTAAAATTTATATTGAAACAAATTGAAAATTTATTGAAACAATTTATAGAACCAATAGAACCTATACTACCTATAGAATAGAATTTGTAGAAATTATAGAATTGATGCAGATTATATCATTTATCAAATTAATTGAATTTATAGATTTTATATAGTTTATAAAAGTATTAAAATTTATTAAATTTATAGACTTTGTTGAATTTATAAGATGGATAGAATTTTTGGATTTACAGAATTTATAAGAACTGCAGACCTTATGGGATTTGTAGAATTTTAAGAATTTACTGAATTTTTAGACTTTATTGAATTCATTAAATTTATAGAATTTACAAAATTGATAGAAATTATGGAATTTTTAGAATAAGTAAAACTTGTAATTTTTAATTTATTTTTGAAGTAAAATATTTCCGAAAATTGCAAGAGAATTTAATACAGTTTCGAACTGATGAGCTGATTATGAAAAAATCAATTTTCTCATCAGGCCACGGCGACTGGGCTGATTGTACCACAACTTACATTCTATATACTTATACATATGGTGGTATTAGCGAATTATACTAAGACAATTTTGAGAGAAATATTAAACTTCCAAAATAAATTAAAAATATTGAAAACCTGTCTATCTATGGGGTTGTTGAATTATTATTCCTGTAAATAATATTCTTGTACGAATAATAATTATATTCTTGTACGTGTTAATCTGTAAAACAAATTAAAATGATCTTAGGATCAGTTGCATATTGTGGTGATTACCCGAATTAAATATTTAATTCAAATTAGAGTAAAAAATTGTTAATTGGTAGGTAAAATTTGAGTTTGTGGAATTTTTGGAACTGAAAGACTTGAAACAATCTATAAAACTCATAGAATCTAGAAAATTTAAAGAATTTATAAAATTCGTAAAATTTATAGACTTTATAAAGTTTTTAGAATTTTAAGGATTTATAGAATTTAAAAAATTCAAAGAATTTATAGGGTTTGTAGACTTATTAAAATTTACAAAATTTGTCGTGTTTACAGAATTTATATGATTTTATAGAATTGATAGGATTTTTAGAAACCAAAGAATTTATAGAATTTCCAGAATTGATTGGATTATCGAATTTATTAACTTTATAAAATTTATATAAATTTAATAATTTATACAAATATTATAATTTAACAAATTTAATGAATTTTTAAATTATGAAATTTCTAAAATAAGTTAAATTTGAGTGTATAGAATTTATATTTAAAAAAATTCAAAATTTAATAAAAGAATTTATAGAACCCGTAGATGTGGATTTTTAGAATTTATAAATTTTATAGAAGGCTATTTATATTTACATACAGTGTGTATACGTGAAAATAGAAACAAAAATTTAAATTCTGGCAAATGAAGATTTAATTTCCTTACCCAGAATTTTGTGTTGAAATATTTTGAAAAGTGGTGATTTCCATTTTAATTTTAATATTAAAAAATCTCCATAAACTAGAATGTATAAACAGCCAATTACGTATACAGGCTGTAATAAAATGTCCTAAATGTCCTAAAATTTATGAAGTTTGTGTCTCATTTGTGCAGTTGAACAATCAACATCGGCAGTTTACTCCACAAAGGAGTGGAGCAACCAATACTCCAAGCCAGCTATAGAGGCTGGTAAAAATTTCAGAATATTTCAAAAAAATTTAATGCCAACAAAAGGAAAACGGATCTTGTTATGCAATACCATTTCATCGATTTAACTATGGATAACAATCAAAATTACAAACCATTTTCTCCAATTGCTAGTAGCAGTAATAATGAAGAAAGAAAACGTAAACAATTAAAACAACGTCAAACAGCAAATTATACAGTGATGTTATATCGACTGATGGTTGGTCAAAGAATCTAGTGCTAAACAACAAAACAGCATGATGATTTAATCAATGAATTAAAATGCAATAACATCGAGTTTTTCACAAACCGAACTCCAGAAAAACGCCCTTTAAAGGTGGTTCTTTTATTTACAATGGATCCAGATCAACTAAAAACGGAATTAATCGTTCTTGGACTCAAAACTATCAGTGAAGTTAACCTAATGAGAATTCGAACCAAACGTTATGATAACCAATGTGTGTATTTGGTGAAATTTCCGCGTAACGCCATTAAACTTGTAAATGTTAAGTGGGATAATTGCAAAAGTGTGTAGGAGGTGACAAAACTTTCCAAATGCAGCTGAAAATTCTAACCTCATAGTCGTAGTCGTTGTTCAATTTTTTTTTCCATTGTAAAAAACCAGACAGACCAACTTTTCAACAAATGGCTGCCATATTCACACTAATAGACGTATTCTGCTCAAGCGCCACGCAAATGTCAAAGAAGGTTGTACCAACCTAGAAAACAAAATTTTATCGATTCGGTTTACGCGCGCGGTTGAAATGGACCAGTCCGGGTCAAATTTGATCAGATGGTACTAAATTTAGAATTGTGAAATGTAAAAATTTGGATCAATATTAGAATTTAAAAAATTTGGTAATTTAGCATATGTTTAAAAATTTAAAAACTTAGGTTTTTAAATATTTCAAAGCTACGCACGAATATTTATTAATAAAAAAATCCAGATGGTTCGAACAAACTTAAGCTTAATGGCAAAACATTAAAACAAAATTAATATTTATAAGTTAAATTAAATTTCCCTATTGCTCATGCTCGCGTTTCACACAGTTGCGGCAGGCGATATAAAACATTTTGAATGTAAAAATCTCAATAATGCAACATTACACTCGACCGACAACAGGTTAGGCCCAGCAAAATCGCCTTTCAATTTGAATAGGTCTAAAATATTTGAACTGCCTTTGTTTTAATTCAACATTGAGAAATTTCGGGGCGGCTCAGGCCCGGAGGTGCTCAGCCAAGTTGATAGGATAGGAGATATTCTTAGGGATGAAAATTTACATTTTCACAAATTTTTAACCTGTATTAATATATTAGTTGGTATACGATTGTCGAAGAATATTAGTTGGTATACGATTGTCGAATGTAATGCAATATTCACCAATACACTAAAAGTACTGTTCGGAAGTCCCGGTAAAGACGGAGTAAGGGTCGATTTCGGCCTCGAAGAAGAAATAGAATTGATACAAACGGTTCTATGAGAAAAGCGCATACTAAATTTACACGTTAAACCTCGCCCTATTAAATCGGCACAAGAAAAAGCTCACATATAAAATTGGTTCAAGGCAAAAATTTCACATATGGACATAGAAATTGCGCACAAGTAAATAGGGCTCAATTAAAAATATTTGAGTACGTGCTTAAACAATTTCTGGTATAAACAATTTTGAATATACATACTAACTTAATAATAATAACACAAGTTTATTAAATATTGAGGATTTATAAAAACCTAATTTCTTCAAAAATATAGGTTTTACTTTAATTAAAGCTCAAGGTTTTAAGGAAAATGCCAAAAAAAAAAAATCTTGCACAAGCCAAAATATGTTATAAACGATGTATAAATTTGCCGCCATTTATATTTTTTGTACTAAGAATATTATGCTTTCATTTTTGACAACAGCGGTCAAAAACGCGCATTTATTAATCAATTTGGTGAAAGTTTTCAGAAGTTGAAAAAAAAGTTCGTACAAAAACTGGTCAAATAAATGCTACGTCAAACACAGCTATTCGAAATATCGTTAAAAAATTTGAGGAAACCAGTTTTGCTCCAGATCAAAGAAGCAACAGTTACAGTCGCAGTGGTCGTTCGTAATAAAATATTGAACTGTTAAAAGCAAAAAATCGTCATCGTATCGTTAAAGCTGGGTTGATTTATGATTCAGGCAGCTGCGCTGTGCCTTGTTGAAGTGACGGATGTTACCTCGAAGGCATCCGAAAATTTCCCTTCTTTTAGCAACTTGTGTATTGATCCATCCATGAGAGAAGCCGGATTTCTGGTATTTTTCGGAAAAGCATGAAGGTAAAAAAAGGAAATTGAGAAATTCGGATAACGAAATACACAAAACTCATAAAACTGCAAACCGGGACAAATCGATCATTCATTCCTATTAAATAAATTATCATAAACGTTTATCGATTGCAACAATATAACGTGAATATGTTGTTATTGATTCCGTTACAGTACACAACAATGTATGTACCTACATAATATATATTTTACTAAATACACGTGTATCGACCATAAAATAAACATCAAAAAAAAAAAAACGTAATGAAAAATGAAAATGGAAAAGAAAAACTATTTTTTGACGTCCATAAAATTTCTGTTGAGAGATACAATAATTGTACTTGAGCGAATTTATATACAAAATGATTGCACTTCATGGTGAAATTGTGTGTAAACTATGTATATCAAAAACATAAATTTAGTTTGGTTTCTATTATTAATTTCCCATTCTACCCCCAAATTGATTATTATTATGAACGCCACAGGTAAAAATTTGTGTGTTGCATCATATTCACAACTTTATTGTACGCGCACTATATTTTTCTGCTTCGCCATCGATTATGCCTCGTGCTTTAGGTGGGTTGGAATTCAAAATATTTTCAATTCGGATTTTATAGTGCGTATGTATTATGTATGTATTTTTAACATTATGCGTGCAAAAGAAAAACGTGTGCAGTACAATAAACGTGTGGTTACAATATTTTAGAGGTATACTGGACAAACGTATTTAATGCTAAGGAAAACTAGATTGAGGAATTTTAATTGTTTTACTTTCTTTTACGGTTTAGCGATATTTTAAATCCCACTTTCTTACTACACATTGACAAAAAAAAAGTGTCAACTAATTTGTGTGCATAATACTATTAGATACACATACAGCAAATATTCAGGTGATTTTGATTTTTCAAAAATTTTGTTTTGGTACTGTGTAAGGTCGTTTGATTTTTAGGTGTCTGTATGTATAGTATTGTAGAAGTTTTTTTTTGGCGGTAAAAGTGGCTGATGCCATTCTTAGCCACCAGATTTTTTCAAGGTATTATAGCGATGTAATGTGGCCAAAACTTAGGATACATTTAGAACAAACTTTAGGCGCTCGCGCAAACACGTCCTAATCCCAAATAAATATCGGTTGCGGTCGAATGCTCGGGTAAATTTAATATTTTTAGTGTTAGTTTTTTGGTAAATTGGGCATCTTTTCTATTCTAAGCTCGTTCAGTCCTTATAACCACAAAAAACTAATAATCTAAATGTGAAAAGTTCACCATTTTTATTTTACTCACCGGATTAATTTGAGAATTTGACCGGAGATTTAAGCTACAAAATGTAAATGAGGCCCGAGGACGAAATTTCATTTTAAAAATGTTTTCAATCTGGCCCAAATATCGTACTTACCCAATAGAACATCTATCTTTTTAGCTATTCGTTGATTTCTATTTTAGGGCAAGTGTTTAGTCTCATCCCTGTGTGATATGAAATGTGAAAAAAAAAAAAATTCATTTGGCTCAAACCAATTTCAAAATTTTATTTTAAGTTTAGAAATCCTAGGTATAAACAAAAATAAAATTTAGGGACATCTGGTAATTCTTAGAGTTTCGTCGTTGGATTCGATCGTTCGTACCGTACGCATCAAATGCAAAATTAGGGAATGAGATTTAATCTCACTTTCATATATGTACTTAAATAATAATATTTTATTAAAAGTAGTGAATTTAGTGAAACAATAATAAGAAATTGTGAAAAATTTCACGTTGTTTAATTGAATAAAAAATTTCAATCAATTAGAGCGTAACAGTAGAAAAACGTTGCAATCTTCCAGGTGATAAATGCAGCGTCTTCAAAAAAATATTTACCACCAATATCTATCAAAGGAATTAAATTTGATAAAATGAGAAACATCATTTCTGAACTAAAAATACAGGACATCGTTTGAAACTGGCGAGCTTTGATCGCATAATTGAATGTCAAGAGAAAGCTGATCACCTTTTTCTACTCAAGCACAGTGTTGTGCGTCTACACGTAATTTAAGATTGTCTACATGTAAGTGTCGACAATAGCGTAGACAATAGTTTTTGACGTAGACAATGTAGACATTGTGTAGACAATGTAGAAAATTCGTAGACAATCAAATTTTTCTTGTTAGTTTTTCTTATGTATAGATTTAATTACTTCTGCGAACTACGCTTATATTTGAAGTTCCTAAATCAACCAAATAGCTAGAATTGATAACCTAGAGCAAGGAGACCAAAAATAAATCTATATCTATAAATCTATATCTATATGCTATAATTTCTCAGGGATACGAAAAAACGCTAAGAATAATTGTTTAGATTGTTGGTACAATTGGACTGGGTACAATTTCATAACCTCATAAATTCAGAACAGAACTTTAAAAAAATTCAATAAAGCAAATTCAGTAGTTGCAAAATAATTTGATAAATTGAGTGTAAAAAAAGACATGGAGTTAAATGAAAAATTAGCCAAATTAGTATTAGGATGAAACCTGCCCTTAAGATTGGTAGAATTGAAACATATTAAGTCATTAATTAAATAGTTCAGACCATCAGCTTACGCTACTAACCTTCCAGAAAGAAAAGCACTATCCACGACATTATTAGATAATGCGTATCCAAAATGCATTTCATGTGCTAAAGCCAGTATTTCTGATGAGTCAGTGCTATTAATAGATGGTTGGAAAATCAGTTCTAGCAACACATCTATGCTGCATCATGCCATTGACGAGCAAGCCTTCTTACAAGCTTGGTACCTAACAGGTGAAAGCGAAACAGAAGCAAGATTAGCCGAAATGTTGCTGGAATCGGTAGACATTGCTAAGCAGCTATACAATGCTAAAGTATATACGGTTGTTTCCGATAATGCAAGTAATGCTATGGTCAAAATGGGAATACTTAAAAACCACATTTATTGCATAGTACTTGCAATAGCCATACCGCCAACTTGTTGGCAAAGAATGTATGGAATATAGCAATAACAGAGAATGTGACTACATACTGTACTCAAAGAATACAAGCACGATGGTGCTCATACAGAGATGCTTACCGCTCTCTAATCAAGAACTTGGAGCAGATGAAGATCGTAGCAGCTAAGTCTAAAATTAAAAATGTTAAACAAGACGTTGTTAAACTCATTTTTGACAGTTCATTGAACGGGTGAAGGAAAGTTAACAGATTTTCCAACCAATATGCAATATCATTAAAATATGCCAATCGTCTTCATTTTCAATTACCGATGCGGATAATTTGTGGTTAGATCTTAAATTGCCAATTAAATATTAGCCATGTTCAAGGCTGAAATAAAGCATCCCATTTTATCGCAAATGGCAAAGCAATTCCTTAAAATTCCGGCATCACCAGCACAAATTGAAGAAATATTATTTTCTGGCTGGGCACACGTGCATTCGCCAACAAGGAATCGTCTAACTTTCGAACGATCGAAAAAATTGTTACACGTATATTATTCTCTCAGGATTAAAGATGAATTGTGTACAGATATCGAGAAAGAATTAGAAGCAAAGTTTTCAGGAAACTTGCCAAACCAAAGAAACAAACCAAAAGTGTCTTTACGTTTAAAATTGAGTAAAACTATTGACGAATATGGTACGATCTACGATGTGCTCCAGCGGACAGAAGTGAACTACAACAAAAATTTGCTTTATGAAGTTACACGGAAATAGTGTCCGAGTAATTTTTATTTTTATTTGTTAAAATTGTAATTATTGGGGAATCTATTTAATCCAATACGTTATTTAAAGTGTGAGTTTTGTATATTTGATTCATTTGGTACAGTTTTACCAACTTAAATAACAGGATACTGTACTTAAACATTGCATAAATTTAATGTTAAATTCACTATAAATAAATCTTTGGGGCACTAAACGTTTTTGAAATAAAATTAAATCATAAATATTATGCTATATTTTGCACTTATTCGCCTACCATCATCATTTACTATCGATGAAATAAAGATAGAAATCAAAAACTGTTGATTAGTATGTGTCACAGATGTCAAGAAAAGGTATGATGAGCAGACCTACTATATAGTTAAAATCACTAGAAAATCTGTAAATCTAAAGATTCTTTGTCAAGTAAAAGCCTTGTTTCGCATCATTTTATATTGGAACAACTACCGTAGAACAAAGTTGGCCCACCAATCTGTAGCAGGTGTCAATATTTCGGTCAAGCAGCTACTAACTGCAATTTAAAATTGAGATGCCGTTGTTACAGCGACAATCACGACTCAACAAGTTGCGCAATGAATCCAAAGAACGTTCAACCAAAATCTATCATCTCGGATATTAAAGACGCAAAGAATGCTCAACTAACATCTAATATCACGTTCAAATGCTTTAACTATTAGGTTCTCATCCAATAACGTCAAATGTATGTATGTCCCAGCAGAATTGAATACCAGCACCTGCAATCAAATTTGAATACATAATCGTAAAAAGCATTTCGACAATAACCAAAACGCCTCATCTCTCAACATTCATACGCGAAAGGAATACAATCAACACTTTTCTGGACTAAAACCAGTTAACCACAATTTGCCTTACGCACCGCATAAAACCAATATTGAAAATAATACAAATCCATGTAACTCAATGTACTAACACTAATAATTTATTTTCATATAAATAGAACTTGGCTACTCCTTAATCGAACGTGATTCTAAACTGATACTGCTAATTCCGAGACTCTTCACTACAGTTGTACATTTGATTCTTCAGCGCGTGTCTGTCACATACTTCATTTTTTTGGCAGCATGGCCAAATTTACAGCTCTGACAGTAAATACTCAGGTAAGATACCTCAACATTTAAAGCGAAGGTTCGCGAGTAAAGTTTCTAGGCGAACTTGAATATTATTTCGAAGATAATCTCAATCGTTAAGCAATTGAAATAGACGTTTACGCTGGCTGCCTCAAAGAAACCTCAATATCTGCATGATTTACAACAACCTCATCAGACAACAATTTAAAAGCCATATTGACATATTCCTCACAACCTCATCCAAAAATAATTTTTGTGTCACATTTCCTTCTATTAGTTGGAAACGTTAAAATTGACAATAATCGGTCAAAAATAGCTAAGGTCCATCCTAATCGTCCATATTCCAGAACTAAATCTTAAAATTTTTTAAGAATGCAGTTGCCAACGCATTTGTCGAATTTCCCCCAAATCGGTTATTAAATAAGGCAGTTCCATATATTGCAGAACTTTATCCGAAACTTATTTTACAATCCCATTTTCGTGGATGTCATATTTTACTAAAACCGGTTACGAAGTAGCCAAATTCCACCTCTATTAGCTATATTCCAGAACTTCTTCCAAAAATCATTTCAGAATGCCATTTCCATCACACATGTCAAATTTCATAGTAATCGATTGAGAAATAGGCAAATTCCATCATACTTGGTCATATTCGAGAACTTCATCTAAAAATAATTTGAGAATCCCATTTCCATTGGAAGTGCTGAAAATCAAAATCGGATAAGATATAGAATCCCAATAAAATGTTTATTAAAAATCACAAATCCTCAGTTTAACCGCTCACTAAACCCTAACCCAACCCCAACTCAGCCCTAATTAAACACGCAAACGAAACTCAACTCAACCCCAAACACTATGCCAAACTTAATCCTCAAGCCAGCATATATAAAAAATTAGTTAACTGCTCACTATATCCTAATCCAAACCCAACTCAACTTCAATTGGCCCCTAACTTAACCTTCAAATCAACTCCAAATTCAATGCCCCATTCAATAATCATACCAGTATACATATATAAAAAAACGTAAATATTTGTATGAGCCAATTCGTATGGCAGGTACCTCACCCTTTTAACGTACAGTCTCCATAAGTTTTTCAAATCTCCGCCTTGACCAACCAAATTTTTGAAAGTAATAATCCAAAATGAAATTCGGATCCTCGTTAACTTGAGATTTTCTAAATTTCTTCACAATATCAGCTTTATGGATAGCACTAATCATGGTAAACTATGGAAGCTGTCGAGAAGCTTACAAAACGACAAATTTAAATGTTCCTTATTTAAAAATAAATGATGGATCCATAAATGGAACCAGGTTTCTGTTGACTAACAAAGAAAAAATTGCTACCGTCTTTCCTCGAAAAAAAAGGACCGGTTCCTCTATTCAAACGTCTAACATCTCTAAAACGTCGATTTTCAACTTCGAAAAGAAGGACTAGTCCTTTTATTTGAAAGTCCTTTTATTCAAATTATTTTACAAATTTATAAAATTTTACTAAAAAATTAGTCTTGAATAGAGGGACCGACCTTTTTTTTCGAGGGAAGACGGTAGCATTTCTAAAGCATTCGAAGGCTCACATAAGCTGACTACGGATTATCTTACAACGGCTTCTGAGCTCGTGGACCAAGAGACTTTAAATGAGATTAAAAATGGTGTGCTTAATTCTGAATCTATTAAAATAACCCAACCAACTGAAATACGACATATAATGAAATGTTTACAAAATCGCAAAGCACCGGGATTGGATGTTGTAAATAATCTAATGATTAAACATCTCCCCCGCAAGAGTATATTATACCTAATGTTCATTATTAACATAATGCTAAAATTTTGCGGCGATTGGTCATAATTTTAATTTTCCACCCACCTAACAAAATCAATTGAGTTTAAAACGTCTATCGATATTTCACTAGATTTCACAAGCCGATTTTCACTTTATTTTTTGTGTTCTTTTGTCACTTTATATGTACATATTATAGTTTTTATTTCTTCCTTATTGTGACAATTTTTTAATCTTTCTAGAAATATCGATTTCGAGGATAATTTCTTCTTCGGTTTCTTTTTTACTACTATTGCATAATTTTTTACTACTATTTGTGTGCTGTTGTTTGGCACTTCCTTTGTTTTTAAGTTAGGGATAAAATTAAGTTGTAATTTGTATTGGTTTTGGTGTTGATTTTGTCGTTAAGTAAATTGTTGTTGTTTTTGTTTTTGTAAATTTCCAGGTGTTCTAACCTGTCTAATTTCGGTCCTTTTTTGAATCTGTGAAAAATAGTTAAATTTTTAATGAAGTCAGTATACCTATTTGACAAATTTCTTGCACCTTTCCGTACACAGTGACCTTGAGTTAGTATTGTTTCAAGCAAAGTAGGCGGAGTATTTTGATTTTTGGCATTGTATGTTAGTGTATTTTTGATTGTAAAACAAAAACTAGTTATCGCAAAATATTGATATAGGGTTCATAGACACTGTAGATCATTCTGTATTTATATATGACGCTAGTTTTTTTCGGCTTCCCGCAGACCGTGAGTAATACATTAATGTCTTTCCCAATGATTTGAGCAACTGTTAAAATTTTCTTGAACGGAAGAACTCGTGTTGCATATGAATAGGTCTTCAGGGATTTGCAAATTTTAAAAATTTTGGTATTAAGTAATACAAATTTTTCAAAATTAATTACATGATATCAATGCTTTCGTTGACTATAAATTAAACCCTATTTCATCATTTTGTGTAGTATTTTCGTCGAATTCAGTGTTTGATTAGTTCTTTGGGAATATGTAGTCAAAATAATTTTCTGTTTCCTTACAATGATACGAATTTGATTTATTAAGATTCTAAATTATACTAAGCTAACAGATCAGATTTGCTAACTGCCACAGTTAGTCTGAAAATCTTAGTCTCAAATTATTTATCAAAACTTATTTGTTGGAATATCACCATAATTTCGGAAATTTTATGTTGTTAATTAAAGGGAGAATTTGAAGTAAGGTGTTGTGTATTGACAAATATGTATCAAATTACACAAAAGAAATCTCAAAATGTATTAAGAAATCATTGATTAATCATTTTTTGACGAATAGCACTATACTCATGGATAAAGGTGAAGCATTTATCTGTTGGGAATCCGGATAGGTACGGTCCTACATAATCGTAGATTTACGAATAACACAACGTGTCTACAAAGTTGAAGCAATTAACGATTTAACAGGAAATGGTAATCCATTCCCCTACATTTTTTATATTTTATTTGATTTAATTGGGAAAATGCGTTTTTGGGATCAAATTTTGAGATTTTATTTTTTTGCCTATGTAATATTTTCGAAGCCACAACCTTACCTAATTCGTAGCTTTAAGTAAAGTAGAAAAAGCTCAATCGTTAACAATTTTATTAAGGTATTGGAAATTATACTGATTCAAATTCGTTGATTAAAAAAAAAAAAAGTTTAGTGTATAATCGCAACTATTTCATCAGTTCCTAGGAATTCGCATATTTAATAGTTTTATTCGAATTATTTGCAAATAATACTACAAAAATCCAAAAATATTTTGATTTATAAGTTTTTATATTATGTGGTGAATAAAAAATATTTCTCTATAAATATTTCTACCCACTTGTGTTGATATTTCACAATTTTTTTTGTTTTCACCGTATTACAAACACACAAACAGTCTATTTATTTATTTAATACTTAACATAAATAATAAAGAAACATAAAAATAAATAAACTCGGGGCAGTACAAAAATAGTTTTAGTGTTTTTCCGGATTTTATTATTTATTTTTCATTATTTAATAAGGATTTTAGTATATTTGCCCTCGCCGCATATATACGATTTCGCAGCTTTTAGAGAGTGGACAATAATGGATTTACTGCCACAAAGTTATTCACTGCTTGAATTTCTCATTCTGCATCATCTGTTAAAATGAAAATAAACAAGAAAAAAAATCTCGTAAAACTATTTTTCAACTCTCCCTTCTCTGTTACGCGAGTCTCGTTATACTATAATATTGGGTATAGATAGAGCTGTATGCTGGAAATAAAATATAGAGTAATAAAATTTACTGCTCTTGGGGTATAAAAAGCCTCTCTAGATATATTTATGATGTGTAGTGTGTGTATAATAAAGTTCATCGAAGAATTAAATAAGAAAATGCTTTAAGAAACTTTATCGAAATTCAGAATTAATTAATTTATTTTTGTTAGATTTTCTTTATTTCGATTTTATTATGTTTTAATGAAGTTGTTTTTTGTTGTTGTTGTGCTTGTGATATTTATGTTGTTTTGTCCGTCTGCATAAGTATATAGTAGGTACGTAAGGACCTTTTTGATCAATCATTAATACATAAATTAAGAATTTGATTAAGCAAAAGCAAACAGATTATAGAGCAGCGTATTATCTTGATTTTGAGAAAATTTACAACAACACAACAACATTTTAATTTTCAAAATAAATTGCAATTTTAAATGTTGCGTAACTTTTCTTGAATCTAATATTCCACAGAAAAGCTCACAAACTATTTTGACCTATTTCTATTAATTCAATTAATTCAAAATTAACAACAAAACTTTTTATGTTCACATTTCGATTTAAGATCGAAAAAAAACGCAAATTTTAAGATACATAATTCATTATTTATTTATCACTAAACTATATACTAATAAATAATAATTCTGAGAATTTCGTTATAAAACCACGAAACCTCCAACCGCACCAGAAACGGCAAAATATAAGAACAATTCAATCAAACCGCTGTGTATTTGAATATTATCTTAATTATTAATAAATGTTATATAATCATGCCAATTAAAAAAATTATAACCGTGTGTATTGTATTTCGAATTTTTTTTTTTACAACAAAGCTAAAAGAACAAACGATACATATTGCAATAGTTTATATATATGCACATATACAGGTATTTCAAAATAACATCAACCGCTTACAAAAACACACAATTTAGGCCACTGTCATTCTGAAATCAAAACTGATATAATATATACACATATGTGCTATAATTACTTCACTTTAGTTTTAATATCATTTCCGTAAATAAATAAATTTATGTACGCGAATCAAATAAGTTGGGTAATTGGCATAAACAGATTGCGTATTACGATAATATCGACATTTGATGTTACACGATCGATTTTCGTGCAGATTGTTACATTGTTTGGATTCACTTTAATGTTTCCCATATGTGCCAAAGCAAGCACAATATCAAATTGCTAAGGTACCTATATAGTACATACATTTAAAATTAAATTTTCAATTTGGTTATTAACGAACGGCTACGGACCTTTTTGTGTTTATGCCTGGTCCTAGTAGACCGCCACCCAAACCTATAAACTAACGAGAAAAACAACAAAATAAAATTGGATTGATTTGTCGAAAAATATCGGATTTTAACCAAACATTTTTTTCAAGATGGCCTATGATTTTTGACCAAAAAATACACATATTCGAAAAAAAAACTTCAACTTTCTAAATTCACGAAAGTTTGGATACCACCTTAATTCTGCTGCTCAGTTTTTAGAATTTTATCGTATTTCAATTGAATTAGAAATTTTTATAATTTTTATTTTATTTGAAGTTAATATTTCCGAAAATTGTAAGATAATTTAATCCAGTTCTGATGAGCTTAAAAGGTAACACTCAAACTTGAAAAATGGAATCGATAGATGATAATAACAGCTATATTGTTTAGAAAAGAAATATTTCGACATTAAAATATGACATAATTTTTCATGTTTTTGCACTTGCACAACGAATTGCACTTGAATAAAGAATTAAAAAGTTTTCGCCATAGAAAAGTTTGTATGGTGTCACACGTACGTTATCCATGTGACATGTACGTTATTTAGTAAAAAATTGAAAAGTCAGTTAGCATTAGTTTATTCTAAATGAAAACAGCACTAAAATGTTTTAGCATAGCTCCCTCTATTTAGATAAAAAAATTGATTTTCAGGTCCAAACCAATTCGAAAGTAATTTTATATAACATACCCAAACTCAAAATCAGAGGAAAAAATTTGTCACATGTATGTTATACGTATTTTGTTAAATATTTTGGTAATTAGTAATGCGATTTTTAAATATTTAATATATTCTAAATGAAGAGTAAATTGGTCATTATAAATCATAAAGAATTGTTTTAGAAAAAGTAATTTGTTATTAAATTTTGGTAAAAACATTCGCACACTGTCACAGTACGTTATATGGAATTCGTGATATACAGAATGGACTGTGCAGGTTGTATTAGTGAATTATATATTAAAAATTAAAATAGAAGTCAGCGATAGCTGTGAAACTTGTAACGTTCCAGAAGCCACATATAATTTTTAAATGCACAAAATATGCAAATTTAAGAAATCTTTAAGAAATCAAGGTCAATTTTTAATTTTGAACAACAGCCGAAATTTATCCGATTTATTAAAGAATTACCAAAAGACATTTATTAGTCTGTCTAAACCTAAAAAAAAAAAAAAAAAATGTTCGATTTAAAAGCTTTGTAACTCGCTTATTCAAAATTTGTAATTTTATTTATAATGTTGAAATGATTGAAATAATATTGAAACGAATTTAACGAAATTAAAATTTTTGAAACCAAATTTATCATGTTGTCGTTAGTCGTTTATAAATTGTCGTTCGGAATTTTACAATATTTCATTTGAATTAAAAACTTATTCACTGTATTATTTAACACAATTGCTCGATATTTTCCATATTTGTTTTGACCGAATTATTCAAAATTTACGAATTGAATTTAAATAATACCGAGATAATCAGAATTTTAATAATTTTAGAAACAACTTTTTTTAGAAATCAAAAATTTTAGTAATACATACAGTATGATCAAAAAGTACCGGGAATTTGTAATTTAAATGAACCGCTCTCGACCGATTCGGATATTTTTTTTTTTTTTAAGTTGGTAGATCCTATACTGACATCTGTGTGTAACGTGAGTGGGATCAGATGATTAGTGTTTGTTTGTCAGCTGTTCAAGCTGACAAGTTTTTGTGTTTTGTCGCATTTTAACATGAACAATTTTATTGAGCAAAGATTTTGCTTGAAATTTTGTGTTTTGAACGGAATTTCTTGTGCTGAATCGTTGAAAATATTGCAGAAAGCCTTTGGTGAGTCTGCTCTATCAAAAACCAGAGCATATGAATGGTATAAAGTGTTTAAAAATGGTCGTTAAGTGGTTGAAGACTTGCCTCGTTCTGAACGCCCTTCCACATCGAATACCGATGAAAACGTTGAAATTGTGAAGAAAACTGTGCTTGAAAATCGTCATGTGAGTATTAGAGAGTTTAAGAGATGCAGTGCGCCGCAAACGGCCGGATTTGTGGGCCGACAACAGTTGGATTTTGCACGACGATAATGCGCCGTCACACAAAGCGCGTATTGTGACAGATTTTTTGACCAAACACAGCGTAAATATCCATGAGCAGGCACCGTATTCACCCGATATGGCTCCGTGCGACTTTTTTCTCTTCCCTCGACTTAAATTACCACTTCGTGGAAAAAGATTTGAATCTCTGGAAGCCATAAAACGAAATGCGACGAAGGAGCTGAAGGACATCCCAGTTTCGGCCTACCGAAAATGCACGGATGATTGGGTTAAGCGTTGGCACATGTGTGTTGCTTCAGATGGATATTATTTTGAAGGAGATAAAATAAATTTGCCCGAAAATTAACACAAACTTCTTTTATTTACAAATTCCCGGTACTTTTTGATCATACTGTACTAAGATTTTCGAAATTTCAAAATATTTACAAATTTTAATTTTTTTTTTCAAGAATTTGAGGACGTAGTCAAATATCTCAATAATTTTAAAAAAATCAAGAAATTTAAGCTTTCATAAAAATTCTAATTAAAATAAGAATAAACTGAAAAATTTATGAAGCTTAGAGTTTGACATTTTTCAAGAATTTCGTCAAATTTTTAAAATTACAAATTTAAAATGGCCAGTTAGTGCAATAATTTTTACCTTACAAAATTTTAAAATTAAAAAAATTAATATTTAAATTTTTATAAGTTTCAGAACAATGTATGTAGTCTGAATTTTTGATTCCAAAATACATAATTTATTCAAAATTTAAATAATTAGGGGTCGAGTAGATGACAAAGAAGAGACGCCATACTATTCATCAATAACATCAAGCAACCATATGCAAGGTTAGTTATAAATTTGGTTGCTCGTGTGAACATCAGTAAGAAAAGGTACAAAAAGTGATGAAATAAGAACCTCCCCTCTGGTAAGTACGCCAGTATACCTTATTCAGCAGCCCTGGAAACTGGCTAGGATTCGATGGGCTCAATCATTCATTAATCTGAAACAAATCGAATGCTAGAGGAAATAATAACACAAATCGGCAAAATCAAATATCGACCCTTGGCTATCGTACACGGAAACGAATCGGAAACTGGAACGTCAGAACTCTATTAGAAACATCAAGGCTAGCACAAGAGGAGAAAGCAATGAAAGGCTGTCACAAACAACGAGATTCTAAGTGATATAACGAAAATGTCATTGGATTGGAAAGGAAAAAGGTAAGTCAGTTGGAAGACGGAACATAGCCATGGAAGCAAGTCGGAAAAGCAGGGAATTTTCTTGGGACGTTTTCGGCAATTTAAAATTTTGAAACCGAATTTTGAAATTCAAATTGAATTACTCAAATTTTCAAATTGAATTACAAAAAATTGTACAATAAAATCGTCGGTCCCGTTTTTGAGAAAATCTGTTTGGCAGTTTTGTCTTTTACTGTAACCCCCTCTATTCTATACTCGAATGGACCTTAAAGCTAACACCAACTGTTTATTACTAAAATCTATCTTTGTACAAAATTTCGGTCAAAATTATTTTCATAGCGTAATTGATTACTGCATCGACTACAACCAAATAATAAATTATTAACACAAAACTCGAACTTAATAAAGAAATTTCTTTATCACAAAAGTGTGTACGTCTAAACAGGGTTTTCACTTGAGCAAGTGATGCGATATTTTACAAATGATATATCACTTTTATTTTTATATTTGACCTCACTTTTGTCCTCCTTTTGTCACCTTTGATATGATATCTCACTTAAATGATATCGTCTAATTGTACCTTAAGAATCATCATTACCACGAAATTATTCAAAAATCTTGCACATAATTATTTGACTCGGCCAGTGTAGGGTTTCGGTTTACGCCTGCAGAGTGCAGATGTTTAAGTTAAAGTGGAAGATATTCATGATCTAACAAGACCAAAAATTTGTAGCAGGGCGCCAAGAAAACCGAGTGGTATAAGATTCTACGTAATGTTAAGAACAAATTGTTGACCCAGATGAGAAATCATATAGAGACTAAACAAAAATCGACCATTTGCATACACAACATTAGTGACTTTATCATTATGTAATTACCCAAAAATAATCTTAAATTTAATTGATTTACTATTTTATTTTTCGTTTTTTCATACTGCACAAATAATTTTGTCCCAAAAATATGAGGCACAAAAATGTTGTCCATTTGTTTTTTAATTTTATTTTAATGAATTATAAAGATTTTTAATTTTTTTTTTACTAAATGAAATATCAATAATTAACAATAAATATACAAAAAAAAATTAGTTATTTTATAAAGTCTTTAGCTCAAGTTTTAACTTTTGCGAAATACATTATACAATTTTTGCGTGACACAAATAATTTTGACAACGACTGTATCATCTCAAGACTTCAGAATTTGTATTACATGATATATCCAATTCTGATATAACATCTTGAATTTTGAGATGATGTATCGAATTCTGAAGTCATGAGATGATGATATATCAAATTCTGATAGGACCTGTCGAATACTGACAAAACATGTCGAATTTTGACCGAATATGTCCAATACGGAATAGTTAAATATCGACGTGACATATAAAATTTGACTTGTGATATCGAATTCTAAAACCACAAATTGAAATTCTGATATAACCTATCGAATTCTGAGATATCATACCGAATTTTGAGATAATTTACGGAATTCTGAAGGCTTTATGACATATCTATCAAATTGCGACAACCTTTCAAATTTTGGAATGACATTACGAATTCTGATGTATATATAAATAACTCAAATTCTGTCATCATTTATCTAATTTTGACATAATACCTAGACAGACACAAAATTGATCGCTTTCTAAAAACGAATTAAGCCTGTTTTTGTGAAAATCGTGTAATTCCAGACAGGCAAAATCCTTTAATAATCTAGAATTCGCGATTATTCGTTTTGTATCTACCTACGGTATAAGATATACAATTCTGACATTATAAATTCATATTGAATCGAATCATCGAATTTTAACATCGTATGTAAAATTCTGACACCAAAAATTTAAATTCTGATTTCAGACTTATCGAATTTAGACAGAATTAACTCTAATTTTCACAGGACAAATCGAATTCTGGTTTGATATATCGAATTCTGAAATAACATACATAAATGCGAATTCTAAAATTATTTATTGAGATTTCCTTTGGTATATCAAATTCTGACATGATATACCGAACTATATATACTACATGAGAACATTACATATCGAATTCTAATATGATTTACCAAGTTTTGGCAGGATATATCGAATTCTGGTAGAATATCTCGAATATGTGACATGTCAATTTCTGGCATGATATATCGAATCCTGGCATAGTATTTAGAATTCTGACAGCATAAATACAAATTCTGATATTGCATATCTAATTCTGACATAAAGTATAGAATTCTTCATGGTAACTCGAATGCTGGCATAATTCTGATATGAGATTTTTGACATCAAAGATTTAAATTTTGATAAGACATATTGAATTCGCTTATGATTTTTCGAATCCTGATATGAAGTATCTATTTATGGCATCAAAAATTCAAATTTTTACGTGAGATATTGAACTTTTTTAACTGATTGTGAATAAACTTTGACGATAATTATAAGAAGTTCTGAACTAGATATATATGTAAGTTCTGATCATTTTGGATGAAATTTGGCTATTTCTTTACCGATTTTCGGTTATTATGGAGCTTCCTAGAATTTTTTCAAGAAAATCACTTGGTCATAATGTTCGATACTTTTAAATAATTTCGACGATTAAAATAATTGAAAATAATTCTGCCTTTTACTAAACACAAACTGTGTTTGTGTTTGTTATGTACGTCGAAATTTTATGTAAAACGAAATTTCAGATTTTTTTAAAGGTTCTATAAAAAATACGTTAGTCTCTTAGATTTGATATTTGGTTTGACAAGATTTCTACAATTTTCTAGACAAGATTATTGAATTTTAAGCATTAGCGTGACAAACTAACAAAAACCATTACAACAACTAAATACTGTAAATGATCTCCTACACTAAACTTGTAATAGTGGAATTTCAAAAGCCAGAACCATTTTGGTTTGAATCCTTACGGTCACTTAAAGAAATTATTTGTTTTGTTTTCTTCTTTAAAAGTTTCGATGCCATAATTGTGTTCTAATTATGCACGAATAAATTATGGGCAGCTAAAGAATGTTTATTTCTTTGCAATTCGAGTGGGTAATAAAAACCATTATTGGCAATTTGCGGAATGATGAGAAATTTAGTGGTTTATACTGTGCTTGTATATATTTCTCTTCAAGTTTAAGCCTGGCCAATTTAAAATTTAATTTAACTCAAACTTTCCATATATGTATGTATGTATTCAAAATTGGAAACCTTTATAATTTCATTTGAGATACATATAATATTTTACGAGGTTAGTTGGTTTTTATCATCCAATTACCATATATTAAATTATCCCCATTTTTAGGCTTACATATTATGTCCACATTGTTTGGGAGGGAATGGGATAATGGTCAGTTAGAAATCTTATTACTCGATTGTCTTATAAATTAACTGTATATTCTCGAATGCAAGAAATCCGGTTAATCTATTCGAATGAAAAAAGCAGAAAAACCAGTTTATTGCAGAAATAACCTTAAAGTTCTAACTAAACAAATAACTTCAAGAGAAATACGGATTTGTTGAAAAGCACACCAAACAACAACAATAAATGAAATCTACATATAGTTTTGTCTATTTCTTAAGTTATAAGAGGTCTAGACAATATATTTACAATATACATACTACATACATACATAACGTTCAAGTAATAATAAAAAGAAATATTTAACTGTATATAATAACTGTCGTAGGAGTCAGTCATATAATGATAAGTTTTCATCCGCGAGCAATATCAATGCCAAAATATAATACGAAAAATGCAAGCGCAAGAAGAAGTCGAATGAAATTTATGTGAAATTTTCTGTTTTATTTTGTCTACACACTAAATACATCATTATGATGTTGATGTTGATGATGATGATAATGAGTTTGTGCGGATTAAGTGTCCCGCTCGTGATGTGCGTTTGGTATATTATTGTCATCAAAACTAATCTCATAAAACAAAAATCTTGATTTTTTTTTTTTGTTTTTGGTCGTTTTGGCCTAAACATCAAAATTGTTTTAGAAATCGATATTGATTTTTATGTATGTATGTGTCTCTGTGGTTAGTTGTATGTATATGCTAGACCTTATCATGATTTTTTTTTTTTTTTTTTGGTTTTGTATTTAAGTTATAATTAAATTTAGTGTGCGCGATAATGATTTCTTAGGAAATATGACAGACGGAATTTCGTTCGTTATTTAATTTTTTTTTTTTTTTTAATTACGATGGTGCCTTGTCTGGGGTATTGTATATCATGTCATATGGAGTGGAATGAATTTATTTTATAATCACGCGGGTATTGTTTACGTACTCGAATATTAAGCTTTACACATAATATGTACTTATATATTGACACATATACACATCCAATTTAAAATACATTTTTTGTGGGTTAGTTGGTCATTAAAACTCACTGAAATTTTTCATGGTTGGCGCGGTTATATTATTGGTTTGTAATAAAAGTATTTTGTGTTGTTGAGCAAAAAATAATAATATAAAAAACCGAAAAGAATTGTTTGGGGTCCTGCCAAACAAAATATTTACTAGAAATGTTTTTTAAATTTACCAAAAGAAAAAAAAAATCATCATTTATACATATTATACACAGGCATGTACGAGTAGGTGTTGTGCAATGTAAATAACATATGATTTTTCAGCATCACAAGATACTATATATATTTGAGAAGTCATAAACATGTTACTATGTTCAAATTAAATTGTCACCACGTTAGATACGTAGACTCGTGGCATGTTGGTTGGGAAGTATACCCACCAAATTTTTATTTTTGCGATGAAGATATATAAATAAATTAATTTTTGTATAGGTATGACCAAATACGCCAAAGTGAGTAGTGGTATTGGTGGATAAATGTGGCAAAAGGCTTCCATCTCGTCACAACCGTTCGAAAATAACTTTAATGAGATTTTTTATTCTTATCTGTTGACCATTCCAGTCCCACATAAATAAATTTTAAAATTTAATTAATCAAATTAAAACATTTTAATTTGTGATCAATTAGGGCAGGTGGCATCCAAATGTGTAGCATAAGGTTCCAAATGCTACAGAATAGGTTCTAAAGTGCATATCGCGCTGCTCTAATTTCAACTCCGGAAACTGATCTAACAAAGTCAGCAAAACTTCGTTCAGGATGAAATTAAACATTCGGGCGGAAGTTGGGCAGCCTTGTGTGATCTTCACTTTTTCGAAATGCGCTCCCAAAAACCGGCTTTGATGATTCGAATGATTAGGTAATGGGATGTATATTGCTGTAAACACTCGGGCACCGAATATAATCGCACAGTATCAAAGAGTCTGACTAGGTTAAGGGAGAGGACAAGGCCGTTTCAAAAACAAAGAACACCACGAATGGTGAAAATTAAATCCGCAATGGATCGATTAGCTAACAAACTGGCCTTCAATCAACAGTAACTTAGCATATATTTAGCATATTATATAGCTGACGGTTTCGATCGACAGGTCTTCTCAATGATTTTAAAGTTTTGATGGTTTGGAGCGTGTTTGAGTAGTAATTACATCTAGGGTGCGAGTGGAGGCCCTAATAGGGAATAATCAGTCTCTTCGACTAGGAAAGGCCATTCACCTTCTCATTTTCGCAATTCTCCGAGCCAGGCGGAAATAGGAATATAACGCACATTATTCTTTGCATCCGCTCTTTTATGCTGCTTAAGAAATGAGTAGGTTTTACGTGGTCAGTTAAAAGGTTTGTAAGAGGTTACATTTTAGGAAATTGGTGGCATTCATGAGATCTACATTCAGAATAGGCAATATTTAAACACTGCTAGGCTTTCAGTAGACAGGTGCGAGCATTAGGATCGTTAGGATGTCTATGCTAACGTGTGTGCTTTTTAAATGAGCAAGTGCTTGTCTCCGCTCAGGCGTTAGAGGAGTTATATAAATAAGAACCGTTTCCGTAGAAAGTTTGATGCAGTCAACAATCAGCGCAACATAACTGAACTTTAGTTTTTGCACCTTGCAATAATGAAAGGTTTAAAGATCTATGAGAATTGATTGACGAAATGGGTGGCGTTGTGGCTGGTGGGAGGCTATAAGGAGCTGTGGCGAGCTTTTTTCGATTGGCACATTCAATCCAAATTAGACAACGGTCGCTTATTTCGTGGCGGAAGAAATCAGATGTGATTTGCTTGTGAGTAGCTGTGTCAATCGATCCAACTAGGGTGGATGTGTGTCTGAAAAGCTGGGTGTCACGGGCGGGGAAACCTAATTAAATACCATTTTCGATAGACTCGTTGTGAAATAAATTTCAGCGAATAATTTTCTTAATCTATGCATAGTTGGGACCTAGATGAGCGTTCAAATCAGCGAATAAAACTATATCGCGAGATTTAGGGTATTGACTTATTAGCGAAAAAATGGTATTTTTGTGAAAACTGTGAAGTGATACCCGTTGGTTGGTACCGGCGTAATAAATATTAATTGTTGCATTTCTCAGTTTGGTTTAGAGACAATTTATCGTAAACAGTTTACCGTAAAGCAATTTATCGTAAATAATTTATCGTAAATCAATTTATCGTAAAGCAATTTATCGTAAGACAGTACCGAAATAATTTTTAAAAATTCAGGCACCCGAATTAATAAAAATAATTTCGGTATGATCAATTGCCGTACTGCGGTCCAACGTATCGATTTATTTGGATTAATTTGAGTTATCTACCAACGGTGTTTTCTAACCAGTTGGGCAAGTGAATCACCAACCATAGTATTTACATCCAGTCGCAATCAGGAAATCATTAACCCACGGTGATTTAAATAATCAACAAACCGGTACTAAGACAGTAATCTGTCAGTAAAAATATCTGATATTTGTGATGCTAATTTAATAAAAGTTTCTTCTACGTCTCCTTCTTTTACAAAAGCCAATGCTACAATCATTCAGATTTTCTTGGCAAAATCGGCATCTAAATCATAATGGCTTTTAAGGCCTTGATTTTGAATTTGCCTGTAGACACTGCTTAAAATGAAAGTAGCACAGCCTAATTGTTATTGATGGAAACACTTTACTGTAGGCATTGATTGCAGCACGCTCTAGGTCTCTGAGTATACTCTTTGGATTTAAATTAGGCTCCAGCTCTTTAATACTTTCAAGGAGTTTCAAATAGGTATACATATTAGGTTTTGTTAGGTAATAGGGCAAAAATAATTCGAAAGGTTTTGTTACTTTTTATAATAAATATGAATAGTGTAAAACTGACCAAACAGACTAGGACATGTCTTGAAAGTTCATCCGAATACCAATCTGGACATTGCGAAAGAAGTAATAAATTTCGCTTTGTACCAAAAATTAATATTCGATCGCAAATATTTCCTGAGTCAAATAAAAGGAACTCATCTCCTTTATTTGTCACTTTTAATTGGTCGTAAATCTTTAGATTTTCCTTGGAATCTGGGGGTCCATTAGGAAAGTTTAATTAATTTGCCGAATTCGTTTTATTGTTCGTTTGGGAGAACTGTTTTTTGGGAGTTTTGCTGCCACTGACAAAGGGGTTTCATTATAAGCAGAAGTTGCCAGTTCATACGGACTTTGCAGTTTCAAGGGCATGAGCTTATGATTATGTGAAAATCAATCCTTCTCATCAGGCCGCGGCAACTGGACTGATTGTACCGGAACAATTTTACGGATTTTTCCGTAACGGAAAAATTTACTGTACTATACGCAAATATTTTGCATAACCAAGAGTACCGTGGATGTGCTGCACGAAAGAAATGTATTTGAGGGGAAAAAATATTAAAAAGCGCCTGGAATATGCATTGGGATATGTGAGTGAGTTTAATTTAATGAAACTAATTTAACATTTTTGGTTCAGATGGGTGGTTCTTTGGTTCAGATGGGTGAGTTATTTTGTGGCGGAAACCATGGAAGTATAATAGTTTGAGGAGCTTTTAGCTGAAAGGGTGTAGGACATTTGACCTTCCCTGAAACCATAATGAAACATAATGAACCAGTCCTGAGAAAATGGAACATGGGCAAAATTTTCGCTCCGTACATGACAATGACCTGAAGCATTCCTTAAAGGCGATCAAGGAATGGTTATTGTACAATGTAAAGTCAACACACCCTTATACTCACCAGCCACCAGATCCAAACGCCATTGACAATTTATGGCATTACTTGGAGCGAAAGATCCGTGATCACCAAATTAGCGGTAAAGAACTATTAAAACGGGTCATTGTGGAGGATTGGGCCATAGTTTAGAAATAACCGAGTTCCTTTCTAATTGGCCACATTCCAGAACTTCTTCCAAATATCATTTAAGAAGCCCATTTCCATCGAACATGTCGAATTTCATCATAATCGGTTAAGAAATAACAGAGTTCCTTTCTAATTGGCCATATCTCAGAACTTCTTTCAAATATCATTTTAGAATCCAATTTCCATCAATATGTCAAAATATGTTACTTCTGAGTATTATCAATTTATTACATTTTCCATGTTGCGAATAGTACAGCAATGTATCATACCGAAATTATTTTTATTAATTCGGGCGCCCGAATTTTTAAAAATGATTTCGATACTGTTTTATGATAAATTACTTTACGATAAATTGTTTCACGATAAATTGCTTTACGATAAATTGCTTTACGATAAATTGCTTTACGATAAATTGCTTTATTGTTTTACGATAAATTGTTCTTACGATAAATTGCTTTACGTTAAATTGCTTTACGATAAATTGGTTTACGATAAATTGCTTTACGATAAATTGCTTTACGATAAATTGTTTTGCGATAAATTGCTTTACGATAAATTGCTTTACGAAAAATTGCTTTACCATAAATTGCTTTACGATAAATTGCCTTACGATAAATTGCTTTAAGATATATTGTATTACGATAAATTGCTTTACGATAAATTGGTTTACGATAAATTGCTTTACGATAAATTACCTTACGATAAATTGCTTTACGATAAATTGCTTTACGATAAATTGTTCTTACGATAAATTGCTTTACGATAAATTACTTTACGATAAATTGGTTTACGATATTGCTTTACGATAAATTGCTTTACGATAAATTGCTTTGCGATAAATTGGTTTACGATAAATTGGTTTACGATAAATGGCTTTACGATAAATTTCTTTACGATAAATTGCCTTACGATAAATTGCTTTACAATTAATTGTTCTTACGATAAATTGCTTTACTATAAATTGGTTTACGATAAATGGCTTTACGATAAATTGTTCTTACGATAAATTGCTTTACGATAAATTACTTTACGATAAATTGGTTTACGATATTGCTTTACGATAAATTGCTCTACGATAAATTGCTTTACGATAAATTGCTTTACGATAAATTTCTTTACGATAAATTGCCTTACGATAAATTGCTTTAATTGTTCTTACGATAAATTGCTTTACGATAAATTGTTTTACCATAAATTGCTTTACTATAAATTGGTTTACGATAAATGGCTTTACGATAAATTGTTCTTACGATACATTACTTTACGATAAATTGGTTTACGATATTGCTTTGCGAAAAATTGCTTTACGATAAATTGTTCTTACGATAAATTGCTTTGCGATAAATTGGTTTACGATAAATTGGTTTACGATAAATGGCTTTACGATAAATTGCTTGACGATAAATTGCTTTACGATAAATTTCTTTACGATAAATTGCTTTACGATAAATTTCTTTACGATAAATTGCCTTACGATAAATTGCTTTACGTTAAATTGCTTAACGATTAATTTTTCTTACGATAAATTGCTTTACGATAAATTGTTTTACCATAAATTGCTTTACTATAAATTGGTTTACGATAAATGGCTTTACGATAAATTGTTCTTACGATAAATTGCTTTACGATAAATTACTTTACGATAAATTGGTTTACGATATTGCTTTACGATAAATTGATTTACGATAAATTGTTCTTACGATAAATTACTTTACGATAAATTTGTTTACGATAAATTGGTTTACGATAAATGGCTTTACGATAAATTGCTTTACGATAAATTGCTTTACGATAAATTGTTCTTACGATACATTACTTTACGATAAATTGGTTTACGATATTGCTTTGCGAAAAATTGCTTTACGATAAATTGTTCTTACGATAAATTGCTTTGCGATAAATTGGTTTACGATAAATTGGTTTACGATAAATGGCTTTACGATAAATTGCTTGACGATAAATTGCTTTACGATAAATTTCTTTACGATAAATTGCTTTACGATAAATTTCTTTACGATAAATTGCCTTACGATAAATTGCTTTACGTTAAATTGCTTAACGATTAATTTTTCTTACGATAAATTGCTTTACGATAAATTGTTTTACCATAAATTGCTTTACTATAAATTGGTTTACGATAAATGGCTTTACGATAAATTGTTCTTACGATAAATTGCTTTACGATAAATTACTTTACGATAAATTGGTTTACGATATTGCTTTACGATAAATTGATTTACGATAAATTTTTTTTACATTAAATTACTTTACGATAAATTTGTTTACGATAAATTGGTTTACGATAAATGGCTTTACGATAAATTGCTTTACGATAAATTGCTTTACGATAAATTGCTTTACGATAGATTTCTTTACGATAAATTGCCTTACGATAAATTGCTTTACGATAAATTGCTTTACGATTAATTGTTCTTACGATAAATTGCTTTACGATAAATTGTTTACGGTAAATTGCTTTACGGTAAACTGTTTACGATAAATTGTCCGACTCCCCTCAGTTTTGATGTGGCAGAAAGGCACTCAGCACCACCCCAGAAGCCATCGTTTCAAAGACCTAACAATTACCTGATCAAATGTCTGTATTAAATTAATATTTGTGTAAAGTGGAAGGAACTAGAGTTAATTTAGAGTAACAATACCTTAATATCAGAGCGAAAATGGCAAACTTCTAAAATTAAGCAAAGAATATCCCAGGCAAATATAGCACAGGATACCTCACGCCTTTGTGCCAAACTCTGTAAATTAAGTAATAGAAGCCGATTATTATATGATTCGAGAACAAACCCCTTTACCTCTCTTAACCTCTCACTCTCTTTTCATCTCTAACCTAAGTAATGTAAAGGATTTATAATGTTTATAGTCATGAAATTCACCACCTTGCTGTTCAATCAGCCCCAACACAGAAGCTTGTTGAAGTTCAAATTACTCGTGAAAACAACACCAAGATTACGGAAATCATAAACTCTGCTCAACTGTTCATTGACAAAATGTATGGAGCCTCAACACAAGATAACCTTGTCCTGGAGAATGACATTACTTTACGCTTATTAGAATTCAAAGGTAAATTATTTGCTCTAGAACAATCAAAAAATATGTCAATTTCATTCTGCATAGGTCGTCGGAATATAAAAGACACTTACAAAAATTAAAACCATTTACAAGATGACTGCCTTGAGGGACACCAGATGGTACATTATACTTCAAACATAACCTGAAATATTTACGAATTGCTTACATTTACAAATCGAAATGAAATCGGAACTGAAATCGACCAGTTTTCGCATTAAAGTTGCGTTATCCTATTATCAACGGCTTTAGAGAAACTAGCGTAGACAACGTCCACTTGATCACGTTTCCCCACAATGTGAAATAGGTGACTAGAGAAAACCATTAAGTTGGTAACCAGAGACTCAAAAAGCTTAGGAATCGCAGGTAGAATTGAAATTCCTCTGTAGCATGTAACGTCGTTTCTTTTACCCGATTTAAAATTAGGTCGAATTAGTAATTGCATTCAAACTTCAGGGAATAAACCATATGGGAATTGGCTTGCTTAAATCAAATCTTAAATCTTGATCAATAACAGAAAAACAATTAAAATCTACAAAATAAAATTTAATTAAAACTGGAGTGCGATAAATAATTAAATATCCCACTAAATCTGGCCAGGATTCAATGTCTGTATCATTAAAACCTCATTGAATTGGCAAGTTTCAAAATTAGTAAAACTATCCTGCATAAAGTTGGATATATTAGGTTGGGGAAAAAATATTAAGAGATTTTTGTGACTAGATGGTGTTTGGTGTCATATAAAGGATTAAAAAAAATGAAGCTCCAGGACTTCACACGAGCTGTTCCATCAAATCAAGGAAATCTGGAAAAACATAGACGTTGTGGGGCGGTTCTGAAATAATAAAGCCTCCTCTCCGATTGGGTTAAGTTCAGGGAATCACTACAAAACATCAATTTTATTGAACCGTAATTCAACACCATTAACTTTGCAGTGTGTTAAGGAATAAGGCTCCACCTCATTAAACGATATCGTTCCCTAGATCGAGCTTTATGGTCTTAATACTCGTAATTGTATCAGGGATCCAAATCTTTATTTTTCGCGCATCTCACGAAAATCTTGCGGCCGTCCCAAACAAGCTAAACTACCATCGGGAATTTTGGGCTAACATATTATTAGCTAATAAAACTAACAAAACAAATTCGGTAAAATTAAATGCGTATTGCGGTTAAAAATACCGTTGAAAATATCTAGTATTCTATCATCTTCTGCAACAAAACCGGCAATATAATCTACAGCTACCTATACCAGATTTTTTTTTTTTTCAACTAAGTAATTGGTCGATGGTTTTTCTAATTAAATATCACAAGCGACCAAGTAGTCAATATTAGGGGAAACCAGACGTTTTGGGCATGGAAAATACAGAAAAAGCCTAACCTACTTAGGGTCGAAAACATACGAGACATTTACAGGCACTCAATGTTAATATCAAATGAAAAATTATCAGAAATATTCATTTTCGACTATATACATATGAGCCTGTAGCAAAAATCTGAACATACGGCTGGTCTTCAAATTTCTACCATAGTAAGGTAGGGGTTTTTGTAGGATACAAAAATTTTCCTTCCAGAAACGAAAGCTTACAAAGGGCCAAGATTTTCCTTATCAACAGAAAAGGTGTTGTCTTCCATCATGACAACGCCAGACCGCACACATCTATGATGCCCCGGAAAAAATTGAGAAAGTTTGGCCGGGAATTTTGATGCGTCCACGGTATAGCCCGTACCTTGCACTTTTCGACTACCATTTGTTTGGATCTCTGCAAAACTCTCTTCATGGTCTAAAGTTGGCTTCAAGAAAAGACTGTGAAAATCACTTGGCCTAAAACAGGCGTTTAACCAGGTTGCTATTAAAATAATTATATTGAAAAGTTTATGTTTCTTCAAGAAAGTTGGTAAAAAAAAAAACACTGGATACAATTTACACCCCATCACATAAAAATCATTCAAACCGTAAATGGAAGTGCTGGGAAATACTCAGGGTAATTCAGTCGTTATAGCTTTAATAAATGATTGAAAAATGATTAATCACGTCAGATCTATGAGAAAGCAAATAATTAAGCGTTGGCATTAACGTAAGGTGAGTTAAACTAAAATTGATTTCGGAAATTGAAATATACTTGCAGATCGGAATAATCGTTCTAATCAATCCGAAATCAACTAAGAAGGAGCAATAAAATTGATTAGATCGATCTGAGCGGCAAAAAAGAAACAGTTTTTAGTATTCAAATTTTTTAAATGGAAATAGCATTATAGATGATTTTAGAGATAGTAAAACATTATTTAGGAATTGCGCAGCGAAACAACTTTTCCAGTGAGTTTAGCTCTTTACGTATTTCGTGGGTTAAGAGCTAGAAGTCACTAACCCAAATTTTATTTACTTCGAGAAAATTGAAGTTAAGGTGAAGTTAACCTACCGTAATCATCATTTTAATAAGAATAATTTCGTGTAGGTATACGTATACCAATTGTGTTTGCTAGAAAAAATTATTAATTGACATAATGAACAAAATAATTAAAACTGTATTGATTTCTGGCAAAGTAATTAATAGCATATTATTCAACGAGCATATAATGATAACAGCCATTATATGCGAATAGAATACAATTTTATAATCAAATCCTTTAAATAATCTTAAAATAATTTTCGTCGACATTTTGTTAACGTTTCAATTTAATTATAATGAAAATAGCAAGAGACTACTAGATAAAATTTCAAAAATGAATAATAGTGATTAATGATTAATCACCGCTAGCAGTGAATAATGGATATCATTATAATTGAAGAAACAAAAGTATAATAGATAGTCGTGGATAATAGTATATTTTTCAATGAGCAGATATAATGATAGCTGTTATTCATGAAGATGAAGTTTACCGACCCGAACCGATAGGAGAGTGTCGTAAATCATTTGTCCACGACCGACAAATAACATCAAATCATTTAAATAATCCTAAAATAATTTTCGTCGACATTTTGACGTCTCAAATGAAGAGAATGGCAAGAGGCTACTAGATAAAAGTTGTATGTAGATACTAGATAAACTAGCAGTGAATAATGGATATCATTATAATTGATCAAACAAACGTATAATGAGTAAATTATATGTTAGTCGTGGACAAATAAAATTAACTAACACAAATTTTCATTAATTTCTATAATTTAATAATTAAATAAAATTATTGAAAACATAATAAGCAATGTTTTAATACTTTTAAAGGCTCTAGTAATTTAACCTTCTTCAAGACTGGTTAGACTTTCAAATCATTGAATCCTTTTCATAATTGCAATTTTATTTTTATTTTTAAATTTGTAATTAACAAAACCCTTAGGTATATGCTTTTCTCAATACGATATCATCATACCTAATATCACAACAAGTATTTTTTGTTGCTTGTTTGTTGACAATGAGCGCATTCAGGTGCAGAGGCCACTTTGAAAAACAATTAAAACCTCTTTTATTATAATTGGGTTAATTCTTTCATATCCTAACCATTTAATGGTACTCCTATTTTCTGTATACAGGAGTACGATTTTTAGGTAATATATCTTGCTAAATGTTTTAAATTCGGCATGTCGCCAAATTTTAATTGTAATACCTGATAATGATTTGGATTTACTAATTTGTTTTCACCAAAGTAAGAAAAACAAACAATGTCCAGAAATCGTTTAAACACCAAGCGTGGCGCGTCGGCGTCAAATTTAAATGTACGTTAATTAGGAAATCGTAGTCTGGTGTAGCAAGTGGATTGTGTCGAACATGACGCGCCGCGCTTGGTGTGTACAAGCCTTTATTAAAAATATCGATTTTTGGCAAAACTGATACATGCTTGTGAAGCACTAGTGCCTGGTTTCACAAAAAAATAGCCAATCTCCAGTTAAATAATATTTCTTCCCTTTCTTCTTTTACAAAAATCGCATTTGTTTCGTAACACAAATCAATGCAAGCTAATTTAATTTCTTTCTTACATGACCATTTTAACTATAGAGCTAAATATATGACTGCCCTATTTTGTCCAATTAAATATTTTGCTCAAGGCCAAAACAATTGAATGCATTAAATTTCTATTATGAAGCAAGCGCCATTTCATAAAAAAAGAAAGAGGGCATATTATTTAACTGGAGGTTTACTATTTATTTGTGAAACCGGGTATTAGTAATTTGTAACCAGGTACAATATTAATATAAACAAGAAGTCAAAATAAGTAGATATATTTATTAAAAGCCCGTTTTTGACCAAAACTCCTACGTAATGGCTTTTATCACTAAACCTACAACGATTTACTCGTTTCATAATTTTGCTTGTAATATCACCAGAGCAGCCTGATTTTTTGGGGACTTATTTTGGCTTATCTCCTCTAATTTAAGGTTTCGTCAGTGAACCTCCCGTTTTTATTAATTTTTGTAAGCAAGTGACACAAATTGGATTAAATAATGACAACGTGATTTTGTTCAATCTTCGTTTTGGGAGTGCCCAAGTTCGAAAAAGCAATAAAAAAATCACCTGTATGAATGTCTGTCTGTACCCATGCTTGTCTGATTTGGATTTTTGTTCGCTAATCTTTTTCGAAAGATTGAAAAGTTTTTCTGATACCTCCCACACGAATTACCCAAAACCACGGGGTGATATCACGTTGTCCATTTTTTTATATATCCGATAGTTTCATGAATCAGTTGGCCGTTGGGTTTATGGTTGATTTGCGGGTTGAGTTGGATTCCATTCGAGAGTTAAATTGGGGTTGGATTAGGGTTTAGTGAGGTTGAGCAATTTTTTTATATATCCTGATATGATGATTGAGTTGGGTTCCACTTGCGGGTTGAATTAGAATTGAGTTGGGGTTGAGTTAAGGTTGAGTTGGGGATGTGTCGGGAATAAGTTGCAGGTTAAGTTTGGCGTTAAATTTAAGGTTGAGTTAGGGCTCTAGTTAGAGGTTGAGTTAGAACTGATTTCAGTTAATGGATACGTGCAGTTACAGACCGTGTTGGTTTGGGGATTAAGTTTGGGGTTGAGCTAGGAGTTGAGTTAGGGTTGAGTTGATGGATTCAGTTGCGGATTTATTTGCGGTGAGTTGTGGGTTGAGTTGGAAGTTGACTTGAGTTGAATTCATGAACGCAAATTTTTTTTCGTTTCAACACCTTACCCACTAAATCCGATAAAATATTTGAATGCTTGGTAAGTTTATGTTTTTCCAAATTTTTATTTATTTCGAATTCATGGGGAAAAAGATGATTAATTATTGGTTCCTGATCACTGCGGGACTGCCGGTATCTATAGTCTTGAAATTCATTTTGTTTCAAAATTTGAAGAGAATAAATCTAGGCAAAATGTTTAAGTAATTGAAATAAATCATAAACTGTAATTTATTACAACAGACGACTATGCACATTCATATACATATTATGTAATCTGGTGATATTTCCGATAATATTGTTGAGTGTTCCGATAAATTTAGCCCAATATTCATTATAAAAATGCTGTAATTTCCCATAATTTAAAACACCTGCAATACAAACGATACACAAATCAATTGGGTTGGGTCTATATAAAATTAATTTTTCTTATCTTACCTATGGTGTGTATATCGTTGTGTGTATCGAGATTACAGATTAGTTAATCAATTGAAAATTTTATTAAGCCATATGACATCAAGGCGGCCTAAATGTTTACAGATTTATTTTTTAGATTATACTTAGAAAATATCTATTAACTAACCATGGCCCAATTTAAGTACTATTTTTAGGCGATTAGATGATAAGTACGCCCTTTAATACTTTGCAACTCTATATGACAAACATTTATTTTTTAAAAAAAATTTAATAACAACGACGTTACTACAAAAGCAAAATATAAAAGCTTACCACAAAGCTAGACAAATAATCGAATGAGGTTTACTAAAACTGCGTATAAAATTGATTTATAGAACCCGTTTCCAACTAGTTGCACATGTGACATTTACAAATATAACCGTTTGTTTTAGAAAATATTTGCATAAACTAGAAACATTTAAATTATAACACAATCACATTACGTGAAATATAAAATCTGGTTTTTATTCAAAACTTCCGACTTGAAAAGCAAATCAATCACAATTTATTAAAATATCAATAACTAGCCCGAAATATTACAAACATAAACGATTTGTTGTTTTTTTTTTTACTAAAATACATATTTCTTGTGTTGGGATATTTAGTGCAACTTGTGGCCATGACATTTGTGTTAAACAGGGCATTATTTTGTATTTTTGTACAAGAATGACAATAACAAATCATGTTAAAGTTGAAAAATGAATGATACATAAATTTGATTGTAATTGCAATAATTAAATACAGCTTGTGCTTAAAAAATATGGTTGAAGGTTGCGGGACCGGTAAATGGGTGCAGAAAAATTCTAATGAACTTTGACATTTTACAACCTTGGTTTTTGTTTTTGTTTAGTTTGATAATGTTTTCCTATAGAAAAAGCTATAATGCATAATATCTCTTCTATAAATTTTCCCAAGTGATGAAGGTGATACAAAACCGAAACTAAACAAAAACTATAAAATTTATGTATTATGTTATTAACGTGCAGACATATGTACATACTCCAACATGCAGTGTACGTCTGACATTAATATAGAGAATGTATAATTTTTATATGTGCGGTGCCCTTTTAAAAGCATCCGGCTATATATTTTACAAAATTTATATTTTTTTTCGCTTTGAAAAGCTTTTCCATTAATAATTACCAACCACGGTGGCATGGGCAAATTAAATTACATAACAAAAGCAAGCACACATGATATTTTGCTATATTTAAAGCTGCTATGTTGGCGTACGGCGTCTCCTTGCTTTAAGTATAGAAACGGGAAGTCAAAAATTACAACAACAACAGCAAAAAAAAGTCTATACACGGTGACTACAAAATTACTTATTGACTTTACGCATGCAGATAACAGAATTTGTGTTTACAAATTATTGAATTACTAAATTTTTATTTTTCATTAACGGTAAACATTTATTTACATTATTTTTTGTCAATTCGAAAAATCGAAACCCGAATTTGTACATACGTGATTTGTTGAATATTCTCTTATCAAATTTTTGGCGGCAGTTATACATTTGTACGATCTGAAGTGGCGCTTTAAGATTACAATTAATTTAATATATAACGCCAAGTTACGATTGCTTCCAATTTAACCAGAATTACAAAGTATCGGGTTCAAAGGTTCTGTTTCTTGATTTAAGAAATAGTTAAGAAGTTATCAAGAAATGCTAACAAAATTGTTGAAACAACAGTGGAAGCCATCAAATATTGTAAAATACGTCGTAGTTTACCATAATCCAACAGGTTACCTACTTCATAAGGATCAGGGCAATAAGCGAAAGATTTTAGTAACGTAGTGTTTCAAAAATAAAATTAAAAATAGAATTGAAAATTCAAAACGTCAGACCAACTTACCAAATATCACCGAAACCGACCATGTCACCTGATCATAGATCATAAATCTTTTCAAAATTTCTGAAATTTCGTGAGAACAAAATTACAAATTTACCGGGAATTGAGAAATAGAAAATATGCGCGGATTGAGTTGAAATTATGGTTAATCATGACACATTGAAACTAAAGTTAATATTAAACTTTAATTACGGAAATCATGGTTTGTCCGTCAGTAGCCTGCACGAACTTTATTACAATTTATACCTGGGTACCTAACCAGGTAAATTCCTGATTTTGACAATTTGTCAGAATTTCATCTTTTAATTTTGTATTTTGTTAGAGAAGAGGGCCGACTAGTGAAATTGGCCCAGCAAAACCTTGAAAACCAGATTTGTAAAAGACATATATCAACCTATCAACATATTGCCACGAAATTAATGAATTAGAATTACCTAACCCTAAGGCCATTCAATTAAAGTCCTCGACGATATTTCAAAATTCGGTTTGAATACTTTCAAATTTGAATTTATTTTAGAATTTAATCCTTAAAAATAACGTCAGAGAATGATAAAATCAAGAAATTTGTTTAACTTCAAATAACAATT
Source organism: Tipula helvola (assembly GCA_963556165.1). Lineage (NCBI taxonomy): Eukaryota > Metazoa > Arthropoda > Insecta > Diptera > Tipulidae > Tipula > Tipula helvola. Next base: position 59,820,542 of record OY744483.1, read on the forward strand.
TCAAATTTCGTAAAATTTACAAAATATATATTAAAAATGTTAAGGGCTGAAACCTCATGAGGTGATCAGAACTTCGACTAGATTAATTCAATTCCCAAATCAATTTCGGATAAACCTTTTAACACAAACTTCAGCTCAACTTCCAACTCAATTTACAACTCAACCTCCATTTTAATCGCAACACAATCCTAAACGCAATCACCAAATTAACCGCCAAACCAATCCTTAACTCAATCACCAAATCAACCCCAAAACAACTTTCAAATCAACTCTTAAATAATCCCCGAACCGAACAACTCACTTAACCATACAAACTAACTAAATCCTTACTCACTTCAACTCAGCTTAGCTCGAACCAAATCGCAACTCTCTACCCTCGGCATACGTACCCTCGTACCATAATAACCTTAAACAATCATTCCATCATATCATTATTCCATAATACCATCATACCATCATGACACTATAACATGAATGTATGATGGTATACATCAGTGACCGCAAATATGTGGCACGCGTGCCAAAGTTGGCACGTTTAGAAAATTATCTGGCACGCCAAAAAAAAATTGAGTTTTAAAAATCGACCTTTTTTGCAGTCATTCTTACAAAAAAATCGACAAAACGTTTTTAAAGTTTTGATAAATTCCAAATATCGAAATGCTAGGAAATGGGAAAGCATGTAGTTAATTTGGACATAATATAATAATCTTTACGAGTACCAAATATTTTCGAGAATTTCGGAAAGCTTGAAAGAAAACTGCTATGGGATAAAATATATGGTTTGATAAAAAAATCGAGGGATTTTTAAACTTCGCGGGCTTGATGTCCAGTTGTTACAAGTTTTTTTGCTGTATTGATTCACTTGCCCCTAACGTATCATGACATTTGTAGCTATATTGGAAGCTTAGTTAATTAATGGCTGTCGAAGAGGTTCTCGGCAATTTAGTCTTTGGAACAGGAAGAAGTCGCATGCTATGGCCGGTAAATACGGAGGCTGAGACACCATAGCGTTGTCGTTTTAGGCCAAAAATGTACGAACAATAAGCGAAGTGTAACTTCCAAGTAGTACGACTTATTATTACTGCCTGGTAGGAAGAACTCTTAGCATAATATGCCATTGAAATCGAAGCTCACTGCTTTGTCGGTATTGCCTCTTCAGGAAGCTTCTATTAGGGCCATTAGGCCTTAGTTTCTATTAGCCGTCATATTCGTACACTGCTGTATTATCACCAGTTAAGACCCGTTCGAACTGTTCTGGATCTTCGTTTACTTCATTCCGCGAATTCCGATCAATATCCTTTCGGTACTGTTTTTAGTAAACCACATATAACTTATCGACACAGCTAAAAATTCCGCGTGTTTTGATCAAACATTCAAACTCTCGCAAAAGCCTCTTGATAAACCATCGCAAATTTTACGAATTTAGCGAAATTTTATTCATTGGTGTAAATAGTTTTAGTTCTGGGTTTATTTCGTACAACAAATTAAGAAGCACGTTGCGTTTGGATTAAAATCAAGAAACCTATCTATAGCCAATGAGAGTTGTCACTATAGATCAGGTCAAAAATAACTTAACCTAAACGAAGTCTGAAAAATTTTGAAAAAGTAGAACATTTCGATTTAAAAACACAAGACAGTCTTTAAGTCTCGAAATTTGGTGTTTATAAAAAAAACCTTTATAAAGTTGGTTTGGTGTTGACGACCATCCATTGGTTGGAAAACAGATTTGTAGTAAAATTTCTTCTAGGAAAGTTTCAAAACCCGCTACCTCGATTCATCATTTGAGTATACCGCAACTAAATTATTTATCATCAAATATGTTAGTTAAGTCAGATAATAAATTTCAATGGAGTTGGTGCTTAATCGCAGAAGTTCCGTTTGGAGCAGGGATTGAGTTTCTTATATGGCCAGAATTCAACAAATATTCCAGGACATTGCTAATTATATTTTGGTACATAAATTCTAACCTTTTAAATTGAATTTAAAAAAAAATTGGTTTTTAAAACCAATACAAGCCTTTTCTATACAGTTCCTGCACCAAACGGAACACACGCGTTTGTTAATAGAGTTCAGTGAAATTTCATATCTAGGTTATTAAGTCGATTCAGTAAGTAGTTCCTAATATAAAATTGAATTAAAATAAGAGCCAAGTTCAAGAAATATTGCAGAACACTACTAATGATATTATGGTTGGTATTGGTCTCAAGCTCAAGATCTAAGTAGGAGGCACTTTTGTGGATGGATTTTAATAAAAAATTACTTCTGAGATTTGAGATGTAAAATCGATTCTTTAAGTAGTTCCTAATAGAAAATAATGAATTCTGGCTCTGAAGAATTCCTCCGGCCATATCATCTGGGGTCGGATTCCTTATTTAAACCATGGCTGAAATTTAGGAAATATTGCGCAACACATATTCGCCAAATTTATTTTTACATACTAACCAATTCAGACTTTCTTCCCAGTCTCCAGCATCAACTGTAACAAGCATATTTGTTGACGGATTTTAGTGAAATTTTATATCTGAAAGAAGTTGTAGATATTACAAATAATTCCTAATATAAAACCTATTATTTCTTGGCCTGAAGAATTTTTTCGGCCTTAAGGATGAGCTGGTGGGATCAGACTTTGTATATTGAAACATGGCCCAACGGTATGATTGTATTTTGGAACACTACTCATACTAATGATATAAATAATATGGTCGATACCATAAATCAAAAACTAGATTTGCCAATTTTGGTTTTCCATACACCAATCCAATCAATTTTTTCCTCCTTCAACACCAAATGGAACACACCCATTTTTTCGATGTATTTTTATTTGTATGACTGTGGCGTTTAATTTATTAAATAAAATATTTGAATTGTTTGGAAATTTTTATTTTTCTGGTCCCTCCTCCGAGTTTAGTCTAATCAAAATAGCAGAGAAATGCGATTAGCAGAAAGGTTAATTTACGCGAAGAGATTTGGAACTGGAAATTCGAAATCGAATGAAGACCTAAAATTATCTGGGGTTAACATATTGGACCCGACTCAGAGATAATAACATTTTTCTTCAGTTATTTTATTGGTTCTCTTCGTACAAAAATTTGCGTTGAAAAACAAAAGTAAAATTCTGGCTATTATGACCCGATTCTGACTGATCTTTAATATTACACAAAAAAAAAATTATTTTACGGAATTAGTTTGGCACGCAAAAATATCAATTGTTTAAAGAAATAATTTTATTGGCACGCCAATAACTAACTATTTGCGAACACTGGTATACATCATACATTCAAACCATCGTACCATAGTAAAGTCGAACCATCACAACACGATGTATATCTTACCATCAATCCACTATACCATTGTACCATTATACCATCGTACAATCATACCATAATATTATAATAATATCATACCATCATATATTCATACCATCATATTCCAGAACTTTATCCAAAAATCACAGTGAAAAATCATTTTAGAATCCCATGTCCATCGCAGATGTCCGTTAAGAAATGGAAATACTGAATTTCAACAAAATCGGATAAGATATAGAATCCCAATAAAATTTTTATAAAAAATTATCACAAATCCTCAGTTTAACTGCTCACTAAACCCTAACCCAACCTCAACTCAGCCCTAATTCAACCCGCAAACGGAACTCAACTCAACCCTCAACTCAGCCGAAAACTCTACGCCAAACTCAATCCTCAAACCAGCATATATACAAAATTTGTTAACTACTCACTACATCCTAATCTAACCCCAACTCAACTCCAACTCAATTTCATTTCAATATATTGGTTTGTAACTTAAACTTCAAATCAACTTCAAACTTAATGCTGAATTCAATAATCAAACCAGAATAATATAAAAAAATTGTAAATATTTATATAATCAGGTGTTTTGGGTCAATTCGTATGGCAGGTGCCCCACTCTGTTGACGTATAGTCTCTAAAATCTTATCAAATCTCCGCCTTGACCATAGAAACAGATTGGCGAAAAAATATCGGACAAGCCGTTCTCAAGATAACATGGGTACAGAGTTACAGACATCCAGACATCCAGACGTCCAGACAGACGGATGGACATTTTAGTTTTTTTTTTTTTTTCAGATTCAGTGACTTTCAAAACGTCGAGAAAAGTGGTGTTGCACCAACCAAATTTTTCGTTATTTTTGACAGGATTTCAATACTTTGTTTTTTTTAGACCAAAGTAATTTGATAAATCTTTGGTTAAACTTTGATAGAATTCAAAATTCCCTCAGTTGAGTGCATTCAAATCATGTAACGAGACCCCGTATTCCATATTTATCGTCTGGTCTCAGTATTCTTGAAAATCAACAGAATTTATCAAGGCTTAACACCGACAAAAATAATTTCATTCTAAATTTATGCCGTAATTATACTGCCATTTTCCAACTAAAAGGAGATTAGTGATGCCACAAACCCATTCAGTTTTACCCGATGATTCTGTTCCGCCAACTTATCAAAAGCCGTATGGTTTACAAGAGTTTTTCAAGACAGAAATGAAAAGTCAAACTACTCAAATACTAAGGGACGGAGTAATAGAAACTAGTACTGGTCTTTAGTTTTTGATTTTTCTATCCACTTCTTTTTCCTGGAGTTGGAGGAATGTAGTGGATTTCAGAAAAGTAGCAGTAAAATATTATATCAGCTCCACAGGATACCATCAAGTACTAGTCGACGTCATTTATCATATAAAATCTGTAAGCTCTTGCATGAAAAACAAGAATGTTTGTAAATATAATATATTTGGAAAGTTTTTGTGTGGCAGAAAGAACATGTAAACATTCACTATATGTAACACTTGCCTACTTGGTGCACTGTAATCATCGATGCGCAATCAATTTAATCATTTTTTTTGTTAGTGGTTGTAAATATACCTAAGTCGATTGTACCGAATAAAATAAAAATATTATAAATGTAGACAAACGTCACTAAAGTCCAAATTGATGCAATCCAATGCTATTGAAAGTGATAGGGCAGTTATTTCTGCAGTTTTGTTTGATTTCAGAGAGAGCATGTACTAATTCCGTGTTGGCGCGCAAATTGTTGTCGGGCTAGTTACCTTATATTGAACACAAATAAATCAAAATTAGAAAAAAGAGTTTGTTGGATGGAGGGGGGAAACGAATTAAAAAAACAGATTAGCGGGAAAAAAATGTAAAGTTTGAGAAAAATCTCGAAAAAGGGCATTCAATGGAGAAAAGTCGGAAGGTGCATTTTGTTTAAATAAAAATTGTTGAAAAAAATAAAAAAATAAAAAAAAATTAAAGTTTTGGCTACAAGCGTAGCATAGTTTAAAAAAATTTGGATATTTAAGAAAAAAAAAAAAAAATAAAATAAAAGGGTGCTAACGCCCTGTATAAGTTAAACTTACAAAAAAAAAAAATGAATTCTGTTTTGTAAAAGCATTGCATAAGGTAGAATTATATGATAAATTTCCTATAGAAAGGAACAAAATAATTGTAACACTTAAAAATAAAAATAAAACTGTATATAAAAAGTTTAAGTGAATTTAATGCCGAGAAAAATATCTGTAACATTAAATAAAGATGAAGTTTTGTTAAAAAAGCACTGTTAATTTAAATTTACTTAAATAAAGTTTAATCAATGTGATAACTTTACAGTGTTAGTAAAAATAATTGTAGCACTTGAAAGAAAATGTATGTGAATTTTATAACTGAACAATAAATTATCAATCTATGTCTAATAAATAAAAGATAACATTTATAATAAGGTGTGAACTACGATTTTTTTTTTGTGTTGACGTGAGAATCTTTGCCCAGACCGTCAAGATTAACCAATAATAATCACATATTGGGTCTATTTTAACTGGATTCACCTATGCATTGATATTAAGGCATAGTATATGTACAAAGTGAATACAGCAAGCATCTATCGCGTGTAATAGTCATAACAAAAATTACATCAAAAATCTTTCAAACCGGAGTTAAACGGGAAGCAGCATATTAAGAAAATACATACGTCGTGAATACTTGGAAACAACCTCCATTGATCAAAGAGACGCCAACTAGCTTCTATATCCGCATTGAGTTTGGGTGTGTTTTGGCCTCATCATCGTGAATGGACACCGTCAGGATGCTGCTATGTTAAGTATCGTATGGGTGACGTATTTTGTAATGTTTTTTTGTGGTGTTTTTTTGTAGTTATTATTAGTATCTCATTTTTTTTTAAAATACTACTGTACATGCACGGTTCGCGATATTCTTCATTGATACGCCTAGAGATAAGCATGTGGTAACAGGGTTAGCTTAAAGATGGGATGACCTTGGTGGATATTTGCGTTATGACGAACCAAAATTAAGGCGTGGGCACACTAGTTAAAAATAATTTTTTTTGTTTTTGTAATAAATGGCATCCGACGCTATACTGTGCGGAAAAGATCCCTCCCTAGCCACTGATAGTTAATCTCGGTATACAGTGTGCCATGTGGCGTCGGATAGACCCAAGCCAACCGTTACAAACAGCAATTCCGCGATAGTTGCTACTTCATTTCTTTTGCCAGATTTAAAATTTGGACGAATGAAAAATAATTTCCAAGGATCAGAAAAAAATCCCAGTTCATAGGCTATTATTAAAGATGATAGTGAGTGGATACGCTAAACTCCCTGCATAATTCTTAAAAAGGATATGTGGAAAGCCATCATGTCATCAGACATAACTGAAAGCGGCCGAGAGATTAATATTCCCTCTATCTGCTCGACGAGTGTACTAAACTTCTCAAATTGCAAAACTCTCTCTCTAGTGAATCTTTTGAGGTTCGTCTTAAAAGAATTTATGGACGGTTTCCATATCCCTCCAAAGTTAGACGCGCATGGTGGGATAAACTTCCAACATATTCGGTAAACGTACAACGTACAAAATTCGGTTATTTCTGTGAAACATAGACCCCCTGAAACATAGACGCATTGTCTGACGAGATGCTAACAATTTTACCTCATCGACTAATACATTTTTCAGGCAGTTTATAAATGAGTCAGTTGACAAATTTTGGATAATTCCTAGGTGTATTGCCTTGGTGGTTAGGCAAACCAAAGATTCTACATACATTTTTGATGCGGGTGCTTTTCGAATGTTGCTAAGTTTAATGAAAAAAGGCCCACAGAAATTCACTCCTGTATTGAAAAATGCCTTAAACTGGCTAAAGCGCTCAATAGGTAAATCAACCCATTATCTGCTGTGAAGTTATTGGTTTCGTTCGAAAACAATTGATTCAAGAATGTACTACGCGTTTGGCAATTTTTTTTGCCATGTGCTGTCCAATATGTTTTGCGAACATTGGCGGCATTGGGACCCAAGGTGATCATTCTTAATATGTTCGTGCAGAAAGATAAAGTTAGTTAAATTACTTTTCTGAGGCAATAGAATCTGATGTTTAACATCATAATCTAGATTCGCTGCATTGTTTAGCCCCCTCCCACTCGGATGATACCATGAGAGTCTAGAAATGGGTTTAAAGTTTTTAAATTACTTCTTTTGGACACGAGTTGATTATTTTGCAATGATTTGAATTCCTTTTTAAAATAAATTTGTTGAACGAGTGAGCATTATACTACGATTTAGTTCAGCTATGGACAGAGATTTTGTAGAAAGAGAAGTTTAGTTGTCTGTATTAAATCAATAAGATTCTTTCGGCTTTTTATAGACACAATATATTAATAATAATGGCATTCACAACATCTTCGACTTGTCAATCAGAAAAATGAAGAGGCCAGTCATTTATAATATATCTACCAAAAAAGTATAAATATCAAAATCCCCCCCGTACTTTAACCCGAGAGTTAATACAAAATGTATTTTGACTCTAAAAAACTTTGACTCTTTTTTTTAGAGATTTTGTAGTTCGACGTTCAGAGCATTTCTTTAAACGAACGATATAGGCCATAGCTCGAACAAGTTTTTCAAACGAGCTGAACTTAGACATTAGCGATTTTATAAATTCGTCGGATTTTGGGCAAATCAATCACGATTGTAGTTTTTTTAAGTTCAACCAGGATAGGATCGAAATCAGATATTGTAGCTATCATGAGTGAATCATAAGAATCGAATAGTAAGAGTTTTGGACCGCACCACCAAAGTTCGTTGTTACTGAGTTCACTGGGCATTACCCCACGTGAGATAAGATCAAGGATTTTCAGCTGATTCAATGTGTTTCCATGTATCAGTTGTTGTATTTCATTTACGCGATTTGCGAGAAATATCTTGAGTTTATGAGTAGGTGCTTTTATTTGTATCCAACATAGAGTTATGGTAGAATCTGACCACAAGTAGACATTATTGTCTACTTGTGTTTAGATTCTACCGTAACTCTATGTTGGATAATTAAAAGTGTCTTTAATAGATCTACTCGCGATTTACTGAAAAGTAATCTTACTGCCACGTTATTAACTTAATCACCAGTTTTGACGTAGGCAAGGTCCAAATGCCTTTTCCGATGCGTCACTAAATTTATGAAGTTCTGTGTGAACTATTTCGTTTGTTTCTGTGTGACCCATGACATTACGATGCAATTTAAGCGTTGAAATTGATTCAAAACGTTTTGATAGTTTGTCCAAAATTCCTGAAGTTCAATGGCTACAGCATCATCAGTCAAGCTGTTTTTCCCAAAGTGTTTGTATTATTATTTTACCTAGGGAATCATAAAACTTTGCTACATCTGAAATTATCGCATATAATTATTATATAATCGCATATAATTATTATATTATATAATAAAAGGATCTTCCTTTGGTTGCTACAGCAACCCTAGAGCTTCAATGTAATTTTCCAAGCTAAATTCGTTGTATTTGAATTCTTCACGATCTTTGAGAGGAATATCAAATTGTCCTGAACCGTCTGACTCACTAACATCTTCTCATTCAATGAAATGTTGCTTGAAGTTTTCACAGAAGCATCAAAAACTATGCGGAGTTTTGTGGAAGAACTTGGAGGCCGTTTATTACAAAATGGAACCGAGACAACATATCTTTCATTTGTTTCACGAGTTGTGGTTTGGGTGTAATATGGTTCACATAATTTTTCATCCGCGGATAGGAACTTTTTGGATGTGATATTTTCAAGTTCCCAAAATCGTTTAAGAATGTCATTGAGTTCGTTATCAACGTTAGATAAGTTATATTCGACCTTTTGCTCAAATTTTCCAAACACTAACCAACCACAAATTAATTGATTCTTGGATGACAGGAAGTCTTTGGCTGAGCTTTCCACGATCCGGCAACAATATTTCCGGGCATATTTCGACTCCAAACAATATATGGATCGGTTGAATAACATTAAAATAATGATCGAAAAGTTTGACATGTTGTGGAATTTGCCATTGGGAAATGTTAAAAGTATTGCTCGGAATTCTATTTGAAATGTTATTGGTTATTATGAAAACTCAAGTTGAACATAAAACGGCTTGTATGTTGAATGGATTTTAGTTGTTATACTCTGTGAAGCCTGTGATGTTAAATTATTTAATACAGTTACTGTAATGTGATTGGCTTTGCGATGTTTCAAGTTGAGAGTTTTTGCAAATGATTCGCTAACAAAGAGTGTTTGGCTGCCAGAATCCAATATTACTCGAATGCACGCTGTTGGTAAAATTGTTGAACCTTCGAAAATTTTGTTATTTATATAACCGTTTGAAGATGAACTTGACCATCAAGAAGTTCTCTATCGAATGTAGAGTATTTTTTTTCTGCTGGAGAGAGCTTCTTTGAAAAGAACGCTAGTGGTTGCCAACATCCATGGTTGCGTTGTTGTAAGGCAGCTCCAACCGCTAAGCTGGAAGCGTCTGTGGTGATGTTGAACTCAGTGTCGTTCAACGGATGTGCCAAAAGAGTAGCAGCGGCAAGAGAATGCTTGACCTCGTTGAAAGATGCGGTGCATTCTTCAGGCCAAGAGAAATTGTTTCTGTGTTTGCCTTTCTTGAGTAGAGTGGCCAAATGCTGGTGCATAGGCGATAACAGTTCGGCTAAACGTGGTATAAAGCGGTGGTAATAGTTCACCATACCTACGAACTGCTGTATTTGGCGGATTGACGTTGGCTCTGGAAAGTTTGAGATGGCTTCAACTCTGTCTTTCGACGGAAGAATACCATCTTTCGAAATTGTGTGGCTTAAGAAGTCAAATGCGGAGAGACGTTTAAATACTGACTCGAGATATTCTCTATGTTCCATCTCGGAGTGGTTTGCAATGAAGATATCATCGATATAAGAAAAGACGAAATCCAGCCTGGGGGCAGTAATCGCTGTTTTCTGAATATCTTCTGCAGCCATGGGAATCTGATGATAGGCACGAACCAAATCTATTTTTGAGAAAATAGTGGCGCCGGCAAGTTTCAACGAGAAACTGTGTATATGTGGGATAGGATATCTATCGGGGATCGTGACAGTGTTGAGCTGTCGATAGTCTCCAGAAGGGCGCCAGTCCTTGTCTTTCTTTGGAACCATATGTAATGGTGAGGAGACTGGTGATACTGAGGGGCGGCAGATTCCGATATCTGCCATAAACTGAAATTCAGTTTTCACAGCTTTCAGTTTTGTTGCATCTAGTTGTCGCGGTTTGGCACAAGGTAACCTACCTTGAACTACCCTGAACTATATTATGCTTCACTGGAAGATTATAATTTGGTGCCTCAGTGAGCGAGAGATATTTCTTTACAAGAGCGTCATATGAATTGTTTATGCTAAAATGTTTTAAAGTAGGCGTATTAAACTGAGCGATGGTTCCGTTCACGACAAGAGTTGTAAGCGGATCAGAAAGTCTTCTGTTTTTCAAATCAACCACGAGACCGTATATGGACAGAAAGTCAGCGCCTATAATATGCCTGTCTACTGCCGCGACTATGAAGGGATGTGTGAACGAACGCCTGAGACCGAGATTGATTATCAACAATTTTGTAACGTAAGTGGAAATTGGGGTACCGTTTGCTGCGGTAAGAATGCAAACGGTGTATTTTGCTTGTCGGGGAAGCTATGTAACGGGTATCACAGATACTTCAGCCCCCGAATCGATCAGAAATTGTAACTGGTTTTCATGATCGTTTATGAAAAGACGGCGAGACGAACCAATCCCACTGTTGGCCGTAGAGACAGCAGGATTTAAAAGTTTTCCGAAGACTTTGAGAAGTTTGGAGAAGCTCCGCTTTGCGAGGCTACCGATGGGAAATTTCACGGCTTTGGACAGTTGCGTGCACGTGTGCCGAAACGACGGTGATAGTAGCAGAGTTCGGATGGAAACAACTGGTGTTAAGCCAGATGTGCAAAAAAGTGGAGCAGCCCGTGATATTTGCTTCAGAAACGTTGTCGGAGATAATAAACACATCGTAATCGTTGACAAGAACGCCAAGTAAGAGTAATTTAGATTTACCTCGAATACTAGAAGAGTTGTGGTAGTTGTCGAGGTAAAAATAGTTTATCCGGAGCTTATAGGCGAGAGGATCCTGTTTAAAACTGAATTACTTAAATTCCGGAAGGGTTGACTTATCACGAAGATCAATACTAATTCTTAATTTAAAACAGGGATATTTCAAGTCACGAGTTTATCTTGTTTTTCGAATCAGCTTGCCCAATTTGAAAAAACACGTACCTATATACCTACCCCATCCTCAGTAAGAGGAATCACGTCTCAATAAATGAAGCCAAATTTTTGGTGCAACAGTTTTAATATGAATATCTGGTAAAATATTTGTACCACAAATATAAAAATTCTGTTGCTTAGCGTTTTCGGAAGGTATCGATTTTTTATTACCGATAAATAGAGCACGGTATTTGCTATTCAATCTACAACCTGAATCGGCTGAACTATTATTTAAACAAATTTTTCATTTCATTTTGAAACACACAACATTTTTGGTACCACGCAAATGTTTGCAGAAAAGAAGAATTCGAAAAGTTCTAGAAAAAATATAACTTCGTCTGAACTAATTCTTAGACTTTTTAGATGTTTCAATCAGTTTCATTTTTTAGAACTGGTAACACGCCAAGATTTATTATTGAATTCAATTTATTTCGCGGCAGGTATCATAGCTAAAAAATAGGTTTGTTTTACGTAAATCTACGTCATGTCCACACTGAGCATTATAAGCTTACATTTTTCGCCATAGTCGAAATCTTGTTTATACTTTGAAGTTCCAACCATTTTTAACCGTTTGTAACAAGTTTTTTCACCTCTAGTTACTTGCACAGGATCCAAGTTCTGGCCTTTGTTACTCATGCTTTTTAAAAGGACCTACATTTATATATTTACAGTCTGGCTAGCTATATAAATACGTGAGACATAAATATTTACAAGATTTACTTAAACCCTTATCAACAAATAATGTTGACATCCCATTATATGAAAGATAAATATTATTGTCAATATTGGAATTGTATTTCAACAAAAACAAAACAAAAATCCTATACAGAAATTACAAAAATTCCATTGCATTTGGAAACGTGCCCAATCAAAAATAAAATTTCCCAGGAAAATGTTTATGTCGGTGGCACACAAATATTTCCAAGAATTTAAGAATTTGGTAAATCGAATTTTTTTTTAATTGACGAAAAACCAACACAATATTCACGACAAATTTACATCATCACTAATTAATTAAAACCAAACTGAAGTCTATAACCATAACGAAAAATTTCAAAGGTCATAATTTAATACATAGTTTTCCCCTCTCAAGGTGTACATGGCATCTGTGTGTACATAATATACGATAAAACTAGCAAATTTAAATAATAAAAAACGTCTAAAGATTAGCCTCGTGATAATATAAACGCCAAACTAAAAACAAACAAAAAACTATCACGCGAAATAGTGTGAATTTTTAAAACTATAAATCAAATATAATTTAAGGTGAAGTGCACAACAACAATTAACCTCAAATAAAAAAAAAATAAAAAAAACCAAAATCACTAACAACAAAAAAATGTCAACAGTTACACCTCAAATTTTGTCTCGTTACATGTAGTACTTAGGTAGGTAATAACTTTTTGCCTACCTAGGAATTCGTATAAAAATTTGGAATCCGTCAAGTCGATGATCCGTATATACCATATAACTAATCAATAGAATAACAAAAATATTTTTGTTTAGAAAATATGATTCGTCATTGTTTGTAGCAAAAAAAAATATTGAAAGTGTTTAAAAATAGATTGGGTCTTAGAAATCCGTATTCAATTTTCTAGCTGTGATGTTACTTGAATGCAGCAAAAATATTTACTTAACAGTTTATCACCTTAAAACACGATCGCAAATTGTATTGCTCCATATTGGTATTTAGACAATAATATTTTTTTTTTGATATGCTTACAGAGAATATTGTTCCCATATGGCATTCTTGTTTGTCGGCTGAATTAGCGTATCTTGTGCGGTGGACAATGATTTCGTTAATTGTTGTTATTTACCAGAATGTTTTCAGTTTAATTTAACCAGTTTGATGCAGGTATATGTACGAGATGAGATGGAACTTTGAACATGAAAAATTAATTGGATTAATGAAGGTTATAGTCGCGCTTTAAAGTTGATTCAACCAATTTTATCTAGCTATTTGTTGAAACTGTCTTAATCTGTGGACACTATATTAATTGGTATTCATATTTTTGAAATTTCTAACTAGAGTTGAATAAAAAAATAAAATTTAATTACGGCTTTGTCAGCTTTCCGAATATTATCGGAAATATGTAAGATATCATTAAACATTGAGTTTATTAACCAAGTTTCAACCAAATGAAAATAGGTGAAGGTAGTAAAAGTATTAGGTTAATTGCTTTTAAGTTTCTATTTTTGAATTGATAGTATAAAATACGCAAAGTGAAATTATAAAAGACAGAAATTAAAGTATTGCGCCGCCGTCTAATAAATTCAATTCGCGATACTTGATTACCTTCACTAGAAAATATTCCAAAAAACCTAAGATAATGCGCCTAATTATTTGAAATTTGCTCATCACCTTGGTTTCTAGCTTATCTAACTTTCCAATCACTAATAGACATACTTGCATGCAATGCGAAGTGGAAAATTCCCATTTTAATTTTTTTGCTTAATTAAACTGAGACACTTCATTACCCTCATCTGTGAAATTAAGTAATAAAACCCATTACGTTCTATTGTTTTGATATTTTTTATTTATTTAATATTTAGTGTGTCCTGCATTGTTTGTATTAATTCTATCGGTACTTTATCGAAAGCATCATAAACATCTGCCATAAGGTCATTCCGGTATTCGTATTGTCTTCAATTGGAATAAATTACCCTCGATAACTATCCCCAAAGAATTCAAATAATTTTTAAATCCGGAGACAAAGTCGGCCAATCCAAAACTTCCACATTGTTGTCTTGCAGCTGTGCAGATTGCTGCGTTACCTTGCAGGAAAATCTAGCGTTAGCCTTCAAACATTTCGTAAAAATTGATTTCTTGCACTTTCACAAGCTCGATGTAGCTTTGCGAGTTTTGTCGTCCCTATAGGACAAACAAATCAATAGCACTATGAAAAGAAATTGCTGCCCATACCGTGATGAAACCAACATTGGTGTGGCGGCCGAACAAGAATAGCTCCGATTTCCTCAAATCATTGAAGTAATGTCTAAAACCATTTGGTCCATCCAAATTAAATTTTTTTCGTTCAATGCAGATATCCACGGCAATATTTCAATTGAGCACTTCTATGTCGAATCGCAATATTTACCTCTACAAGCCAAACGAAATTGTTGGTGTGATTGTCCCAATTTAGGCTTGTGGAGCTGAATATTGCGAGGCAAATTACAGACGTTTTATTTTCAATCCTTTGTTTGTAGTCTTTTCGGTACAATAATTTTCTACAACGTTTGGTTCGCGTTTACCCATGGTCCCTCGAGCCGGATGAAATGGCAGATACGTGCAATTTACATACAACTCTCTTCAGGTAATTCATTTAAGAAGAGCAAGTGAGTTAGTAATTCATTATTAATGCTTTCAGCCATCTCATGGCTACATTTCTGTATATTACCTCAATATACTCAAATAAATCAATAAACGTGGTCGAGTACTAGGTTCTCCTACAAAGGCTCCTTCCTTTATTGAATACATTGATGACGATACATCACTTGAAGAGGTTGAATAACGCGGCTTTAAAACTCGACTAATGGTGGGCAGAATTTTGCAACATTGAAGACGAATTGCTCTTAATATTGCAGCAAATATCTAAATATGATGAATTCGAAACGAAATGTTGTAGCGTTCAAGCCGTCATGATGCACGAAATAAAGAAACGAAAGCCAAACGTACACTCGAATAATGATGACCTGAACAGTACTTTAATAAGTACACAAAAGGCATACTTTGAATCGCAACACAACAAACAATGGAACAAACCAAAGAAGCCAGAGTACCAAAAATTAATATTCCTCCGTTTACTGAGGAATACTCACAATGGCCGTCTTTTAAATATTTATTTGAGGCTACTGTGTACAATAACGAATCGTTATCAGTATCATGTATGCTCAAGTTTCAATTATTCAAGGGGCTTCTTCAAGGAAGCGCATGAACTAAAACAAAGATACGATAAAAAATGCAAAATAGTAAGTACGATACAAAAAACGTTCTTAGATAAATCAGCAATCTACCATGCTTCAACAAGGTCATTGAGAAACATTATTGAAACATCGGATAAATTACTTCGGGGATGTAAGGCTTAAGGACCAGATTGCGAAGCTCGTGACCCATGGATTTTGTATTTACTTTTCACCAAGATTAACGGGTGATACCAGACAGCAATGGATTTTGCATTCAGTAGCGATAGATGCACCACGTATCTCATACCACAGGCCTATTTTTAAATGACTTTCTGATGACCGGCCAACGATCGTTCAAGACGACCTTTTTTCAATATTCACTAGATTTCGTAAACATAAAATTGTATTTGTATCTAAATAGTCTGGAGCTCCATTTCATTTGAGGATTCTGCAGTGTATATCAAAACATTGAAAATTTGCTGGTTGACGAACGATGACGCCTTCATATTCAGTATTCCAGAACTACAAATTGAACCATCAACAAAACGATGAATATTGTCCGATCGTGGTAAAATATTTGATTCACTTGGGCGGCTATCTCCAACAACCATTACGTTCAAAATCTTACTTCAGTCGCATATTGGTTGACGAAAATAGGATGGGATGATCCATTGCCAAATCACACCAATCGCACATGGTGTATAAGAAACGAATTAATTTGTCTCTCCGGAATACCTATTCTAAGATTTCTAGATGCGTCCGAAATTGCTTATTCAGCAATAGGGTATGCGAGGTCAACCAATTCAGACGGTTACAGCTCTATCCATTTAATCGCTGCTAAAACTAAGGTTTCGCCATTGAAACAACTTTCAATTCCTCTCCTACCAACCAAGGTAAATCCAGCTGCCTGCGCTAGTCGAGGTTTATCACCAAGTGAACTGTTAAAACACAAAATTTGGTGGAATGGTTCAGAATTCCTGCAAAAATCGACATCTTATTGGCCGAACTACGAAAATGCCTCAGTTTAAACTACCACCATCCAATGCTACGTTCGAAAATTGGCCGTTAAAATATGTTATTGGCAAAAGGTCCTAGAAACAACAGTCAATTTGCATACGATGAAATTAATAGCTATAGAAACACATCATCTAATTCTTGACCAACTGTACGGATTTCTAAGCGGATGACCGACTGGTGATTTAATAAACTATCTTGCCGAAAAATGTAACAGATACAATTCGATGCAACTCAAAGGCACTCGATCGTGTATGGCACAAGAATTTAATGGGCACGCTGGGAGTAATTGGGCTTCCCAGTACGGTAGTTTCTTGGATTGAGATTTTTTTTTTTTTGGCAAATTCAAATGGTGGTGTATGGTGCGACATCCGTCCCTCACACTTTAAATGCTGGCCTTCCGCAGGGATCCGATCCCTACACTTTTTCTTATTAGCATCAATGATCTTTTATCTGCGACTCTTAATCCGATTAATTATTATCCTGATGACAGCTTCTTTCCTTAGCTTTTCCATTTCCATCTTCTAGTTCATCGCGGCAACGTTCCCACAGATAGGGTTGCTATGAAAGCTTGGCTTGAGCGTGATTTCATTGCGATTTTTAAAAGGGGGGAATACACGATTGAAACGATAGATATGTTATGCACTTTACGTGTGAGGAACTCCCTACAATATCTAATAATATTTCTTGGGCCGATCAAATAAATAAGGCAGCGTTTAGTGCAGCTGGGTGCCTCGGCTATTTACGACGATGAAAATTGTATTTTAAATCATAGGGACTACTAAAAATTTACAAGGCATATATCAGAAAATGATATTGGAAAATTCACATATCTGGGCGGACGCTCCGAAGACCCACCTGGCTGCGCTCGACCGAGTTCAGAATCTAGTACGAGTATGTTATATGATTTCGGATACTAACTTACCCACGATAATTTTTTCCCAGACGGAATGCGAGGCACTGAATAACTCTACGAAATTATGCTTGGTTTGTCCAGGCCAACACGTACACTAAGGCGATCAGTTTACAGGCATAACTTGGAACTACAATTTTCAAATACCAACGAGTTTCAAATCTCTTTTTTTCTTAGCAGTACGCGTTGGTGGAACGGTCTTGACTGGAAAATGGGCTGAACTCGAAAGCAAAAGCTGTTCCAAGAAAGACAAACAATTATCTCACTAATAAAGCAGAATCAATACCTAGGCAATTTAACGCTATTGAAGCAAAAGGCCAAGCTACACAAATTATTGAGAAAGTACCCTCTCTTTGTAACTCGAGTTTTTTTGTTAAAAACAAAAGAATTAAATAACCAATTAAGTAGGTCGATAGAGAATTTCCCATAGAAGAACTTTTCCTAAATTACAAAGCTACCGAATTATCTATGCCTAATTTGGCTGGACTAATTTGTTACATATTTATGCGTATATTTTGTGATAAAATACTTGTTGATTTTATTTGCACGAAAATTAAAAGAATTCGTCATTAATTTGTCACAAAATGTACGTGATTTTTGTGACAAAATGTTGTTGACAATTTTTCGACATATTTTCGACAAAATGTTACATCAACAACTGATAAATTGATTTCGCAAAATATTTGTTTTTGGGTGAAAATCAACGTCAACCATTTATCCATTTGATCACAAATGTTTTCGACATTTTTGCACCAAATCACCATGTAACGTATGACCTTGGGTCCACACAACACAAGACACACTGTTAGTTGTGGTTCATAATTTATCTAATGAGTTATCGAACTTATGACCTGTCCTGTTGTAGAATTTCGACATAAAAATTCAAATTCTGGAATACTATCGAATTCAGACACGATATATCGAATTTTCAAATACTCAAATTCTGATATCACAAAACTAATTTCTGCCACGACTTATCGAATTCTGATATGTTCTATCGAATACTGGTATGATTATCGAATTTCGGCATGACATTTCGAATTTTGACATACAAAACTCAGACTCTGACACGTATTATCAAATCCTGACATCATAAAATGAAACGCTGAAAAAATTTATTGAATTCTGACATGAGGTATCGAATATTTTGATATATGATCTCAACACTTCAGAATTCGATATATTATTATGCCAAAATTCGAGATGTTATGTCAGAATTCGATTCTGGGGTGATATATCCAATTCTGATATAACATGTGGAATTTCGAGATGTTTAATCGTATGCTGAAGTTATGAGATTCAATTACGGAAAAAGTTAAAATTTCGACGTATAGGACAAATAAAATTTCACTTGTGATATCAAATTCTGACATAACATATCGAATTTTGAGATGATATACAAAACTCTGAAGGCTTCATAAAAGATATGTCATAATTTTTGTAATTTTGACATAAGATATACAATTGTGACATTATAAATTCATATTCTGACATATCATATCGAATTTTAACGTCGTATGTAGAATTCTTATATACAGAATTGCGACATCAAAAAATTTAAATTCGGACTTCAAAAATATCGAATTTAGACACAGCATTAACTCTAATTTTGACAGGATAAATCGAATTCTAGCTTGATATATTGAACTCTGACTTAACATATGTACATAAATTCGAATTCTGCGATATGACATATCGAATTTTAAAATTATTTATTTTGTTTTGGCTTGGTATATCGAATTCTGATAAAATTTGGAATATGAAATTTGGAATTTAAAGTTTGGAATTTGCAGTTGGAGGTTTGGAATTTGGAATTTGAAATTTGGAATTTGAGATTTGATATTTAAAATATGAAATTTAAAATTTGAAATTTAAATTTGAAATTGAGAATTTGGAATTTGAAATTTGGAATTTGAAATTTGCGATTTGGAATTTAATATTTGATATTTTAAACTTGAAATTTAAAATTTGAAATTTAAATATGAAAATTATTAATATATGAAATTTAGAATTTGAAATTTAAATTTGAAATTTAGAATTTGGAATTTGAAATTTGAAAATTGGAATTTGAAATTCGAAATTTAGAAATTGAAATTTGGAATTTGAAATTTAAATTTAAAAAAAATTAAGAATTTAAGATTTAAAATTTTGAATTTTGAATTTGATATTTGGAGTTTAAAGTTTGAAATTTGGAGTTTGAGATTTAAATTTGAAATTTGGAATATGAAATTTTGGATTTTGGAATTTGGGATTTAAAATTTGAAATTTTGACTTCGGAATTTGGAATTTGAAATTTGGAATTTGGAAATTAAATATACAATTTGAAATTTAGAATTTGGAGCTTGAAATTTGGAATTTGAAATTTGGAATGTGGAATTGGATTGGAATTTGAAATTTGGAATTTGAAATTAGGGATTTGGAATTTGAGATTTGAGATTTAAACTTTGAAATTTAGAATTTGGAATTTAGAATTTGGAATTTGAAATTTGGAATTTGAAATTTGGAATTTGAAGTTTGGAATTTGAAATTTAAAATTAAAATTTAAAATTTGGAATTTAAAATTAAGAATTTGAAATTTAAGATTTAAAATTTTGAATTTGGAATTTGAAATTTGATATTTGGAGTTTAAAGTTTGAAATTTGGAGTTTGGAGTTTGAGATTTAAAATTTGAAATTTTGGGTTTTGGAATTTGGGATTGAAAATTTGAAATTTGGAATGTGGGATTTGAATTTTGAAATTTGCAATTTAAAATTTGAAATTTTGACTTCGGAATTTGGAATTTGAAATTTGAAATTTGGAATGTGGAATTGGAAATTTGGAATTTGAAATTTGGGATTTGGAATTTGAGATTTGATATTTAAAATTTGAAATTAAAAATTTGAAATTCAAATATAAAATTTGAAATTTAGAATTTGGAATTTAAAATTTGCAATCCGAAATTAGGGATTTGGAATTTGAGATTTGATATTTAAAATTTGAAATTTAGAATTTGAAATTTAAATTTGAAATTTAGAATTTGGAATTTGAAATTTGAAAATTGAAATTTGGAATTCGAAATTTGGAATTTGAAGTTGAAATTGAAATTTAAAATTAAAATTTAATTAAATTCTATCAAATGACAACATTGGCAAATACACGAGAGCTTTTAAAGTGCTCGTTTATTGGAAATACTTTACTTGATCAAATCGATGCACCATCCATACTGGAATCAATTAAAATAAAGGCACCGAGTAGGAATTTAAGAGATCATGAGTTCCTTCATCTGAATAAACACAGAACAAACTATGGTGACAATGAACCGGTAAACATGATGTCGAAAAGTTTTAATAAAATCGACCATCTGTTCGACTTTAGCTTAAGTAAAGACAGCTTTAAAGTAGGTTGAAGCAACATTATGCTCCAACCTAAAATTATTTTTATGTCAATTTTAATTCTTTATATTTAATTTAATTGTTATTCTATCCTGTTCAATATGTTATAAATTCAAGTCAAATTTGTAGACTTTTCTCTGTATAAATAAAAAAATAAAAATAAAAATAAAATTAGGAATTTGAAATTTGATATTTGGGGTTTAAAGTTTGAAATTTGGAGTTTGAGATTTAAAATTTGAAATTTTGGATTTTGGGATTTGGAATTTGGAATTTGGAATTGAAAATTTGAAATTTGGAATGTGGGATTTGAATTTGGAATTTTGGAATTTGAAATTTGGAATTTGGAATTTGGAATTTGAAATTTGGAATTTGAAATTTGGAATTTGGAATGTGGAATTGGAAATTTGGAATTTGAAATTTAAAATTTGGAATTTGGAATTTAAAATTTGGAATTTGATATTTGGAGTTTGAAGTTTGAAATTTGGAATTTGAGATTTAAAATTTAGAATTTATTTTTTGATCGTCCAAGGTGAAGAGTTTTTGGATTCAAATAGTTTGTTCATAACATTGTTGGTTAGGGCAAGGTTCATAAAGTTTCAGATTTCTAAATCAAACTGGCTAAAGATAACAATATTTACGCTAATATGTACATTAATAATTATTTACGAACAGGAAAATTTTCATGACTCTGTACAAACAGGTGAAGATTTTCCTAAAGTTTTCCAAACTTTATTTAGGAATATTTTAGCCACAAAACACTTGAATGATCTTTGTCACTTTGCTACTTTTTGGGACAATTTATGTTTTTGAATTTTTTACAGCTCTCTTAGTGCCCTGATTAACAAATTAAATTGAATTACATTTTACTTTTGCTTATCAAGTTGCGAGATTTAAGCACCAGCATCTTATAAAAAAATTATCATTAGCATTTTGACCAAATTCACGTTAAGTGGTTAGAACACCGATATATTTGGTGATTAAAATTAAATTGAATGGTAAACATTTTTTATTAAAATCGTTTGAAGTTCGAAAAAAAAAAAATTGTTGCAAAAGTCCTGTCGAAATTATTTGACTTTTTGTCAAAATTCAAGTCTAAATTTCCCGCGATTTCCGAATGAACTTAACTTCTATTACAAAATTTCATATGAAATGGGAATTAAGAAATTTAAAAATTAATTAGTTGGTAAATCACAATTTACCGGTTTCATCTTGCCGCTGAGTTGAAATATTGAGAAAGCCAACCACTAAGTTGAATAGTATAGAAAATCTTTTAAAATAAATAGTTTATGTATATATTTTCCAATTTACAGACCACAAAACTCAACCACAACATGTAAATTACTAAGGTACCACACCACCAGATTGTGTTTGGCCAATTAGGTGCAGCTAATAAATTTTATTTTGACATTTACGACGTGTGTGCTAAAATTGTATTTGGTTTGAACATTCTAGGAAATGTATTTGTTCGTGGTTTGCTTTTCGATATCGATAAATTTTATGTTGATGGGTTTTCTTGTGTGTTATGCGCTTTATTTTATTGATGAATTTCACATACACAATTATAAAACCCACTCACTGCATATAAGAAAATTTTGCTTAAGATTATAATTTTTCTGTTTTCAACCTACTCTCACTATACATAAAAGTTATGTTTAATGTAAGTATTAATGGAATTTCTAAAGACTTATAACGTTTTTAAAACATTTCTAGAAGTTGTTTTACGTATAATGTATGTAAAATAACGAAAGGATTGGGTACTGTAAGAAATTAATTTTAATTTGAATATTTATTTATTTTGTTCGCTTAGTCTTAACTTTATATTTTTATCGGTTTTTGTATTCTTTTAATTTTAGTTTTCTTGATAAGAATATTGTTGAATATTGAGTTTTAATTTACTGGTTCGATTTGGAAAGGTTATCACTTATCACATTCGGTTGTGGGAAAAATTGTGTTGGCGGTTTAGTAAAGAGATACGTAAAATGTGTATTTTATGTCTTTACTTAAACCAAGAAAGAACTAGCATAGTAGGAGGAATTCTAAAGAGTAGGCGAGTTTTGGAGCATAGTTTATATTTTTGATGGAAAGTCGACCAATTTTATTTAAAGCATTAAAAATATGTAACTGACAAAAAACCATCAGTTCTCAAGTGCATTATCGACCGTTGTCATTTATGATATAGATTATTATTTTGGTTTGAGTTGTTAAGTAACATTTGATATGATTACCATACTTACTCACACTTAATCTTTTTCGACTGTTTCAACATTTCAGTTATTTTCAGAATTAGTTTGATTGAAATAAACTCAAATGTGTTGCCCGTCATCTTGTTCAGGTTAAAATATTTGCGTTACGAATTTTTCAGTAAGGTCGTCTAAATAGCACGACGTTAATCGTTATGAGCAAGTGGATGAAATCGTAACATTTAGATTAGTTGTTGTTGTTTTTTTGCTACAAATTGGAAACACGTAATTTAATCAAACTGGCGATATGAGAATTAAAATTGTAAGAAAACCTAAATTGTGCTTGATTTCTCCTTAAAAAATCATTAAAGAAATTTTTTTGTGATTCGCGTCAAACAAAAATAATTTGATGAAATTCTAAAACAAAATGTTCAAATTTACCAAACTAAGACATGTCTATAGATAATATTATTCTAATATTTTAAAGAATTTCAAATTTTTTACTTTCAGTTCTATATTTTCTATAAATTTTTAAGTTTTTAATTCTTAAATTTTTTTCTCGTGAACATTCAAAAATTCCACCCAACTTCGAAAAAAGTTCAACGTGTTAAACCCACAACTCAACTATTATAGTAATTTCTGAATATACATACATTTTCACCCCTCGCCAAAACCAGGTAAGAGAAAAATTTTTGATTGTAGAAGGTATAAGCCAAATTTTCCTGGAAAATTATCACATTTTCCGAGAAAATTTTCTCTTTCATTAATTTTTTTTTTCAAAAATCAGGTAAGCGGTATATTTTTTCCCAATTTTTGATTATATGATTGTGTATCGTGCAAGCTAAATTTTCCAGGAAAATTATTACATTTTCTGGAAATTTTTATTTTTTTATTTTAATTTTATGCTATAATTTTATTTAAAATAAGTAAAATGTGCTATATTGATTATTTTTGCTTACAGAAATATCATTATTAATAAGAATTGCTCCGGCAATACTGCAGACACAGACCAAATAGTTCAAATGTTAAAATATGTTCGTTAAAATATAACAATTCGTTCAAGACAATTTTAATTTGTTTTATACCTTAGAAAACGGGGATTGCCGCTTCCAAAACCCCACTTGCCCAGATTATAAATCTTTTATTTCTTTCTGTTTCAATTATTTCATTTCAATTCTATATTTTAGTATGTATGTTAGTTATAAACATACTAAAATAATAAAATATATAGAACTCCCCAAAGCTGCTTTCGAATTATTCTTAATTTTGAAAAAATCCCTTGCAATCTCCGTCAAGCTACTAATACACATTTTCAAATTGGGTATTTTACGTATTTCAAATAAAATTATATTAAACATTAAAAACAAAAATTGTAATTCATCCCTCGAAATCTAATGTTCTGAAAGAAGCGCGAAGGGCTTGTTGAAATTTGACGAGCGAATCGAATTCAATAAATGACATTTTCTAAATGTTTGTCTCCGTAATGGGTAAAAGTATTGTTTGGTACGACAATGGAAACCCCCTGAAGGCTTTTCGTGTATGTATCATAGAATAATTTATTATTTATTGACCGACTATCAAATTCACTCCTTTAAAAGTTAAGTTTTCTATCTCCCTCTTATATTTTGATTCTAATTTTCCTCTTATTGAAGGGCCGGAACTACTGTCTGATTGACCCACATGTGAAATAAATAAAAAATTCTCAAAGTTTTAAATTTGTTTTGAAAATCTGCAAACTAAACAAAAGAATCTGGATTATTTTGTGTAGGTACAACATTTTTGAAAGCTGGCAAGTTTGCAATATTCGTCATATTTTTTTGAGAAATTTGACAATGGGATTCCTTTTCAGGTCTTAAAAAAGTGCAAATATTTAAATTATACTAAAATTCGTGAGAAGATTAGCCTGATACCTGATTACACCGTTTGGTTACAAATAAGTTTGGATATATGTGCCCCAAATAACATTTCAGATGAATTTTGGATTACAATTCTTATAATTCAAAATGCATAATTTAAAAGAACTTGAATAACTGTTTTTTATGAACTAAGTTTTTCGTCTAACTTCGGAATTATTAAAAAAATTTTGCTTTTTAACTTTATCCAAAAGTAATAAATTCTCACCTTTCTGAAAGTCAACTTTTAAATTATAATTGTGAAGTTAAAAAATACCAAATTTTAAATAAGTGTTTTAAAAAATTAATGTACAATACTAAATTTCAGTAGTATAAAAAATTAAATATTATAAAATGAAAGCACAAATTTTGAATACAAATCTACCGGAGATTCTTTTAGATTGCCAAATCTATCTCCTCTTCCTCGAATTACAAGCTTCGTCCCAAAGAAGATGCGAAAGGTTTGATGATAGCTAAACACAATTTTAAAATAGCATATAATTAAGTTGGAGATCATCTTCAAGGTCAATTAGACAACTTTGTTTTTTTTAAAAGAACCTATATTTAACCCTGTTTATATCTTTAGTCTTTTCTATTTCGCCATTCACTTTTCTTTCCAGGACATACAATTTTTTAATAAAAACCGAGCGAGTTCACCCTCACCTAACAATGCTATGAACGAACTATTTGAATCAAAGAACTCTTCACCTTGAACGATTAAAAAAATAAATTTTAAATTCCAAATTTCAAACTCCAAACCTCAAATTCCAAATTTCCAAGTCCAAATTTCAAATTCTAAATTCCAAAATTTAAATTTCAAATTCCAAATTCAAAATCCAAAATTTTAAATCTTAAACCTTAAATTTCAAATTCCAAATTCCAAACTTCAAATTGCAAATTTCAAATTTCAAATTTCAAATTTCAAATTCTAAATCTCAAATTTCAAACTCCAAATTTCAAATTTTATGTTCCAAATTTCAAATCTTAAATTCCAAATTCCAAACTTCAAATTCTAAATTCCAAATTCCAAATTTCAGATTTCAAATTCCAAACTTCAAATTTTATCTTCAGCGTTCTAAATTAAAAATGAAAGAGGTGTAGAAGTAGATATGATTGTGAACAACTTATACAATTTTAATTTATTTATTTAAACAACACAAACATTTTAATTAATTCAAGTAGTAATAACAAATAATAAAAATGATCAAAAATAGAAGGTGCTGTTGACAACATGCACAAAAATGTTTGTTGTTGTTTTTAAAATTTGTCACAGCAAAAGCCAAAGAAATTGAACATGTGGTTTTTCAGTTGGCACAAAAAAAAAAGTCGGAGTTGAATCCGAGTTGAAAAATGGCAATTTTTTGACGTTTTAACTGGAACAGCCAAAAATGCGGTTTCTATCATTTTTTGTTTTTTGTGTGTGTATTAAATTATTTTGACAATTCTACGTCAACTTTGCAATGAAAATTTTTTGAAATGTCGGTTTTCCGTTTTGCGTGGGCCAATGCCTTTACTTAGCTTAAAATTGGATAAAGCTAAGTCATTTAAGCCAACAAATATTTTTTTATAAGACACACAAGTTGTACTTTTGTCTAAATTACGTAAGTTGGATCAATAAATTAAAAACAAACCAAAAGTGGAATTAAAATACCTCAATAGTTTACTATAAATGTATTCTTTTACGATCCGAAGTTCTTCTAGAAAAGCAAATTTTGTGATTGTTGTTTTTATTCGTGGAACCATTAGTAGGAGAACTGGGTAACGTTTTATTCAAAGAGAAAGAATGATAACGACAAGTCCTGATCACGATTCCCGGCCTAAGCCGCCTCAAAATTGTTCAAAGTTGCATTATAACATAGGCAGTTTAATGGGAAGCATATACAGCTTGAATTTTTTATAACTCGTATTTTAGACCTATCTGACCGGAAGGCGAAAATAATGTTGCTGTATTCAGTGTCACATTTAAAATGTTGTATACCACCTGTCATTTACACAGAATATTTCCAATGCTACTAAAAGATAAAAAAAAATTAAGCCAGCCCAGCCCGATAGATCGGCCTGGATCATTTAAATAGGTCTAAAATACATGTTATAACAAATTCATGCGGTTTACTTCATGTTTTAGTGCAACTTTGAACAATCCTTCGGTGGCTCAGGCCCAAAGTTGCCAAGCGAGTTTATTGATATCATCTTCAATTAATTCATTTTAGACTGCGTATGTTTTAAAACAACAATCATGGGGCGGCGCAGGCCCGAGTTGCTAATTCTTAGGGACAAGAAACTAACTTTTCAAAAATTGTCAGCCGATATAAAACTAGTTTTACAAAAAGTTCACCAGCTCCTAGAGACTGTATGTACCTTTATCCAAAATGATTTCATTTCAGTTTACTGTATGTACCAGTGAGACATTTATCTTAGTCCAAAATTTGGAAAATTTATGTTAACGACTTCTTTGAAATTAAATGGATCAAACAAGAAACATTGACCTATAAAAACATAGAAAATGCCAGTCTACTAGTATTTTAATAGCGTGAATCGTCTTAACTCTCACGGTATTCTTTAGAGGTAGGAACCGTTTACGTGTCTGAATTTTGAAGTGTTTGGAATGTGGAACTATTTTTGAACTAATTCTCCAGCCCTTTATAATCTCAAAAATATCTCAGAATTAGCTCACTCGTGCAACAGGGACTGCTAATATGAACACGACTAATATTTTTTCTGTTTTATTTTTTTGTAGTATAGAATTCTCAGATATTCTATGAACAATCCAAAGCATAAATTTTATGAATTGACGCATTTGATTAATGTCAGTTAAACGCTACCCAACAAATAGGCATATCTAAATTTTAAAGTGAGATGATTGCCGATCGTTGAAAATTCTGAGGTACGAATAACGGAATAAGAATTTTTTTTTCAAATTTTCTAGTAACCCTAATTATTATTTTTTTTCCGTTTTAGTCTATGCAATCTTTTTCTGGGGCTCAAGGCACTCCCAACTCTTTCGCAGTTAACTTTTACCGTCCTACGGTAAAAAAACCCTAATTATAAGCTTAAAATATAAAACTAGTGTTTGTATGAATGAAGACACCCAACTTTGTCAGTAAAATTTTTTATTCCAAACAATTTGTGGCTATGTTAGTGCGATGCAATTATGCACAAAAAGTATCAAGTGGAGAACTTTTTATTGCAACCCTTCTAACACATCTACATAAATTTTGTGTACGATGAAAATATATTTGTGACACACCCTATTAATTTTCAGATATTTTTTTATTTTTCTCTGATATGAGTGATTGATCATAATATTTAATCTTTTAGATACTTTTGAGATGTGAAAAGATCCGAAATAAGAATATTACTAAATTTTTTTGTTTATTGTCAAAATGTACCCATAAAATCTTGATATAAAATCAAAACCAAATACAATCAAGAATGGAAATGAAATTGAATAGCGATTCAAAGACTTAAGCATTTCTGAAAAAAATCAGATGGTCATGCTGCACAATTTGTGCAGAAATTGTCTCAGCCAAAACCATTCGACAACAAGTTGCAGCATTAAACCGAGTTGTTTTACCTGCAAAGGCAGACATCATACGTTGCTACACGTAAAAAATCAGGAAAACAGTATTGCAAAACTGAACATCAACACTCGACAAGAATAGTGGCCCGGTACTTTTAGCAACAGCTCTAGTAAAAGTACAGAATATGTTCGGTAGTTTTACTCTACTACGAGCACTGATCGATCCAGGCTCACAGGCTACTTTTATCACAGAGCAAGCAGCACAACAACTAGGCCTGCCAAGGACAAGGGTTCTAACTGAAATTTCCGGAATTTCAGCAACAAGAGGACGAGCCCATCAACAGATAACAATAGACATAAGTCCAAGATTTCCATCGATTTTCAAGATCGAAGCTAATGCTTTAGTTCTGGGAACTATCATGGAACTATACATGGAACTAGTTAAAGATGACACAGAAAAAGATGCTTCTCGGGTTTACTATATGCCACATCATTCCGTCATAAAAGAAAATAGCTCAACTACGAGATTGAGGGTAGTCTTTGACGCTTCCTGCAAAACAACAACAGGTACATCACTAAATGAAATGATGCATGTAGGTCCAACATTACAAGACAACTTAACGGCAATATTGATCAGATGGAAAAAACATCGTTACGTGATTGCAGCAGATATTGAGAAAATGTTCAGACAGATCAGAATGGCCCGCGAAGATCTAGATTTTCAACGAATCCTCTGGCGATCTGAGACAAATAAGCCAATGAGCAGCTATAGATTAAAAACTGTCACATACGGAACAGCGTCTGCAACTTATTTGGCTACAAAAACGTTACAACAATTAGCCATGGATGAAGCGTCAAGATATCCAATTGGTTCAAAGATTGTTCAAAACGATTTCTATGTGGATGATCTTCTATCTGGAGCTAACACAATCGCAGAAGCAATCGCTCTACCTCAGAAAATGGTCCAGCAATGAAAAGGCGTTATTAGAAGAGCTGCCAGAAAATCTGAAAGAGGCAGGACTCCACTCTATAGAATTTAGTGAGTGATACAGTGAAAACACTTGGACTCCTGTGGAACTCTTCAACAGACACCTTTCAATTCAAAGTTGTTTTGCCAGAATCCAAAATAACGATATCCAAACGAACAATCTTATCAGAGGCATCAAGGCTTTTCAATCTGCTAGGATGGTTAGCACCAGTGGTGATCCAGGCAAAAATTCTACTTCAAGATTTATGGGCTTCCGGTGTAGGATGAGACGAAAAACTCCACTTAAATCTTGAAAACAGATGGTTAAACTACAAAATAGAATTACCACGGTTAGAGGAAATCAGGATTCACCGTTGGATTAATTACAACAGTAACGCCAGAATTGAACTACATGGTTTCTGTGACGCCTCGAATCAAGCATATGCTGCAGTGGTATATAGCAAAATAAACAACCAAGTCACAATAATTGCTGCTAAAACAAAGGTTGTACCATTAAACCAAACAATATCACTAGTTCACCACCAAGATTAGAGCTGAACGCCGCATTACTACTTTCTAAATTGCTCAAAAATGTCAAACATGCGTTGAACATCAACAACAATATATCAACATTTTGCTGGAGCGATTCCACAGCAGTTTTGGGCTGGATAAAAGGAAACCCACAATACCATAAAACTTTTGTGGCAAACAGAATAACAGAAATACAAGCCATCACCGATCCTAGCCAATGGCATCACGTAGTCTCTAATGAGAATCCTGCTGACTGTGCATCTCGAGGATTAAACCCAGTTCAATTATTAACCCACAAAATTTGGTGGGAAGGGCCAACATGGCTAAAGAATTTGAGCTATCCAACAACAAAAATCAATGATGAAGAAATGGAACAAGCGGGCAGCATGGAACGAAAATCAATAAGAACATTTACAACAACAGTGAAGAAACCTGTGATTGAATTCGATAGATTCTCTTCGTTACAACGGCTTGTTCATAGCATTGCATACTGTCTACGATTTTCATCAAATGGAAAATCAAAAGCTAAAGACAACTCCCATTTTAAAAAAGAAGAACTGAATACATCGCTAAAGGCAATAATCAGAGTCGTACAGCAGGAAGGTTTTGAACCAGAATTAAAGAAGTTAAAAGCGAATCAAAACCTACCAAAGAACAGTACAATCATAACGCTAACTCCATTTCTGGACGGAAATGACCTACTCAGAGTCGGAGGTAGAATAACAAATTCTAGTCTTCCATTTGAAGAAAAGCATCCGATAATAATACCCAGAGGTCACAAGCTGTCAAGTTTGCTTATCAGAGAAGCTCATATAAAAACACTACATGGTGGCAATCAAGCAACTTTAGCACACCTGAGAACGCAGTATTGGGTAATAAACGCCAAAAATACGATTCGTCACACTATACATGAATGTATAGTCTGTACGAGAGCGAGGAAATTGGCGTCGCACCAACTAATGGGCATGTTACCAAAAGAACGAGTAACACCAGCACCACCGTTCACTAACAGCGGAGTAGACTACGCTGGTCCGATTAATATAAAATTGTGGAAAGGCCGCTGTAACAAAACAACAAAGGGAGACATTTCCATATTCATAAGCCTAGCCACGAAGGCAATTCATCTAGAACTTGTAAGTGACTTGTCAACAGACGTTTTCCTGGCCGCATACCGACGATTCATATCAAGAAGAGGAATTTGTCTGAACATATTCAGTGATTGTGGTACAAATTTTGTTGGAGCAGACAAACAACTACAAAGACATGCAAAGCAACAGGAAGCAGAAATTAAAGGTAAAATAGCTCAGATGGGAACTGAGTGGCACTTTATACCCCCGGGAAATCCTCACTTTGGAGGAGTATGGGAAGCCGGAGTCAAGTCAACAAAACACCTCCGCAAAATATTTGGAACTCATACACTAACTTTCGAGGAGCTCTCAACACTTCTAGCTCAAATAGAGGCATGCTTGAACTCTAGGCCACTAGCTCCACTCTCAAACGACTCAGATGATGACGGGTTTTTAAGTCCGGCACATTTCCTGATAGGCAGTGCCATCATAGCAATGCCACAACCTGATATGGAGGGTATCCAAACCGTTACAAGATGGAATTTGCTCACCAAGCTTAGTCAAGGATTTTGGAAAAAATGGCATATGGAATATCTCTCACGACTACAACGAAGGCCAAAATGGTTGCAGAAACAACCTAACATCCAATTGGGAGAACTAGTAATCCTCAAAGACGAACAACTACCTCCTACGCACTGGCCACTAGCAAGAGTAATTGAACTTCATCCAGGACAAGATGGACTTGTTAGAGTAGTCACGCTCAAATACAGGAACAATACGTTTAAAAGGAATATTACTAAAATATGCCGCCTACCAACAACTAACGAGCCAAAGGACTACATCAACATGCAAAACAAGAAGAACGGTGCAGTGCATGCGATAGTTACTAAAGATACAAGCACAACTCAACAATTACCAATCCCACAAGGCATAGATAAAACAGTACCAGGAAGAACAACCACGCAGATGAGCAGTCCGCAGTGTACAGGAAACAGACTACCACTGCCCGGAAAAGACAACCAGAACCAAAGAGTGCAGCCTCACAGACAAGCAAAGAATTTAAGTAAAGTAAATCATCTTGCACTAGCATTACTATCAATTTGCTGCATACTAGGACAGGCGCAAGCTCAGATCAAGGTTACCCCATTTAACGACTCAACAGGAATATATTTCGAGAATTTAGGCAAACTTGAATTGGTAGCCATGAAGTGGACATTAGTGATCTATTACAACATGACGAACTATTGGGAAGAGATTGAAGCTTTTAAACAAGCCCAAGGCAATTGTCTGGTTTTAACTGCGACGTAATCCTACAGCAACTTCAATGGCAGCTCAACAACTTGATTGCAGACAATGTTCTCCTATTAACAAGCAATAAGGAACGTCGACTAGTGAAGCGCGGTTTAGGAGACACAACAGGCATTATCTTAGGAGACATGTTTGGAATTCTTACCCAGCGCGAAGCCAACCAGTATGAAACCCAATTCGAGAATATCAACAACAACGAAAAGCATCTAATGGCATTAATGAGAAACCAGACATCTATAATCGATAACACAATCAAGCTGATGAAATATAATTCTAATCTCACAACAACATCATTGAACAATTTAATAAAGGATCAGCAGAGGTTAAGATTAGAGATGATACAACTAAACGAATATCGAACATACGAAGAAAGGGTTCACCTGATATTAATGAGCGCACTAGAGTTGACCTTAATACTAAAAAACTTAGAGGATACGCAACAAGGTCTATTATTTACTATGCACATCATAGCATTTTGCATCCATCGATTCTCGCGCCGTCACAATTAGAAGACCAACTGCAATTTATTCGCCAACATACACCAGCATCAATAACCATTCCTGGAGATAACATTCATGATCTCATGCATATATATCAAAGCATGAATGTACGTAGTAGGGTAACACAACGAAATGTGATAATTGAGATTATCATTCCGTTATCCTTTGCAACGGATTATAACCTGCTAGCTGTCTTCCCTGTTCCGGATATTAATCATAACAGCACTCAATCACACATCGTTACATCAACAAAATATCTAGCAATGGACAATCATCGAGAACATTTTGCCACTCTAACAACAGAAGAAGTGGAACGTTGTCAAAAATTCCAACCTACGCAATTTTTATGCGAAATATCACCAATTTTCAATGCATTAACTAACAGAACCCAATGTGAAGTAGCAATCTTACAGCGAAAACCAATGCTTGACACATTATGTAATGTTAAAGAAATAAATTCAACTAACCATTGGATAAAACTGCATGCTCCAAATCAATGGATATACGTAATTACAAATAAAACGACAGTTGACATCATATGTGGATCCAACATCGACTCATACAGCTTTCAGGGGTCCGGATTGGTGACGATAGATGCTGGTTGTACGCTAAGGGACGACCATCTCTTTATCATCGCTATCGGCACAGCACGTAATAATATTAGCAAGACATTTGAAAAATCATCTAATATGTTAAACGGAGCGATCAATCTAAAGGAATTCAGTTCGCAGATAAAATTCAAAAAACCCGATAATCTTAACCTGATGCCAGCAATTGAGACTACCGATTTGGAAAGGGAGCTAAAAGTGATAAAGGAAAAGGAACAACTGCCAACAGAAATGAATCATCATGATGTTCATCATTACACGGTATCCTACTCAACTATAGGAATCTTAATAATACTTTTCGTCATTTTGTATTTTAAAATTAAAGCGAAAGGTCAGGTTCTAATACCGGCAGCACTTCCTCGACCGGATGAAAATAGTGAAGTGTAAACAGGAGGCTACTCAAAACTCTACAGCCCGGAATATGTTGACTCATCAACATTCCAACATTTTAATGTTCACCAAATATGAAGTTTTGGTGCATCTATTGTGCTGACGCTTAACTTAAATTTATAATAATATGTATACTACAAATACATATTTTTGATTTTTTACTTTATATATTTTGTGCTGACTTTGGAAATTAAAAATTGTATATAAAGCGTAGCATTTAATAAAATAAAACAGAATTTAAATTGACACCAACTAATTTTGTTCTCATTAATTAATTAAGAAAAGGCCCCACCAGTGGTAACCTTTTAAGTGTTTAAATTTACATAAAATCCGATACAAGGGTTTAACAAACAGCAATTACCGTTAACAGACGAATTTTATGCTGCTTTAAAAATAAGAATGATAGAAAGACGAATTGATTTGGCAAGCCTTATAGCGATAAAGAAAGCAACATCTGCTAAAATATACAACAATAAATTATCTACAGCAATTACCATTGAAAACGATGTAATACGATGTAAGACGAGCAAACCAAAGATCTTTCAAAGATAATAAGGAAGGAGTTATTATTTGATGAAGAAAAAATTCGTGGAAGATATTTGAAATTAATCTATGAATGGTTACTTACAATTCGCCCAACAAGAGTCAACGCCGAAAGGGCATTTTATCCATGCGATGTTATTTGTACCAAAATTAGGTCTAGGTTATCAGACGCGAATATTGATGAATTATGCTTTTTAAGAGCTCACTTCATCACTAATAAAGCTCAATTTACACCTCTCGTGAACATGAACGTGAACCACTTTGTGTTGATAAATCTGAAGTTATTTGATTTTTTTTTTAATAAAACTGATTGGGATAAACTTGAAATAAAATTATGTATCGAATAATTATCAAAATAATGAATAAACTATAATTAAAACAATATTTGTTTCATTCCCTGATGATTTCATTTTGTTCGCGGTGAAATGTCTGTGAACTATAATTCACCACGGTTCACAGCAAGTGTTTAATTTTTAATGTATTTTGCTTAAAGTTAAAAATATTTGTACGTCCACTGCCTTGTAAACGTGTCATTTGATTGTAATTTTTTTTCATTCGCCTTCAACTAGCTCACCATTGTTATCAAAATGATCAGCACACTCAGATGAACAATATGTATTTGAATTGATAAGAATATTGTGAATAACGCAACAAGTTAAAACTATTTTTGATATACGTTCTGGCTTTTGAGTTAATGTTCTACTCAAACAAAACCATTTTCGTGATAAAAGAATTGTCTTATGCATCGACAAGCTCAACTGATAATTAAAAATTTTTCTTCACACGTGAGAGACTGTTGTTTAGATGGAACAAACGGCTTCATGATTCGATTTTGAGGCGGAAACGCATCGTCGGTAATGAAAACATATGGTACTTTATAACCATCAATTGTAGAATTGTCTGGTAATGTTAATTCATCGTTATAGATTTTCCAACCAAAATTACTGGAAGTAAACACACCGCTATCACCTTCGCTCCCAAATGCACTAACATACGGTTTTTTAACGATTTAACGGTTGTATGTACATAGGTCCCGAAATAACTTATTAAATAAATTTATTAAATTTTACTAACAACAGTCTGTTTAAGCTTTTTTAATTTCAAATTCATAAGACATCATTTCTACTACCCTTATTCTAAATCTCTTTAAATTTAATATTTTATTCGAATTTCGATGTAGTAAATCAAATTTAGAGTTTTACCAATTATTTTATGAATTTAAAATAGTTGTAGAACAGAACAGAATTTGAGCAGTATTCGAAATTCTTTGGATTCTAAAATAAACAAAAATTTGAAAATCTAAAAAATAGTTATAACCTGAAACTGATTGTGCCACTAAATCAAAAAAAGAAAATCGAAAACGTCAAAACCTGGGTTGGTATTGTTACCCTAATAAAATTCCCAAAAAACAAAAAATCCCGAAAAATAGTTATATAATTTGTTATTCACTTTTTGAAAAGTTATTTTAATTCGCTTATGCCTTTGATGTTGGAGGTGCCCCCTCCCCCCCCCCCCCCGCCCCCCAAATGATGATTTATTAAATGAAATTACCTAAGGATTACACTTTTTCAAACACTCTGATCATTTCGTTCACTTCCACAGAAGGATTTCATCGCCTCCAGAATCCAAGACTTCTACTCGACTGGTATCAAGAAGCTAACTTTGATTAAAATTGTTCGTTATCAGCTGAGTTACGACCCTTCAAAGTATGCGATCGAATTCGGTCATTTATTTTGTATTTTGTGCCTTATAAAATTTCCTTAACTACAAGTTTCATTTTAGGAAAAAGCCACCTTTAATATCCTCTCGAAAGGGTATATGGACGTCGATTATGCACTAATTTTGGTTTGTTCTATTTGCAGATTTTAGGATACGATTGTAAGCCTATTCTTGCTGGACTATTAGCATAGATAAGAATATCAGATGTTTTAAGCCGAACAAGTTTTTGGCAATTCATATGGACCCCAAAACTTATAAATTTAACTTTTAAATTTAATATAACAAATAGAATTGTTCAATAAAAGCAAATATTTGTTCAAAAATATTTATATTTATTTACGATAGATGGTGTTACGTGAATCATTTTTGTATTATTTTGAGTCCAATGTTAAATATTACAGACACATTTAAGATTGGGTTCCAGTTCAAAAAACCGCAAAATCATTCGGGTTTGATTCATCTGATCTTCTTATCTGTGCTATTAGTCACTGAAGCAGTAATATTATTATTCCAATGAATGAAAATAAAACACTTTTGTCTTTGTTATAACCGACGTGTTTTATTTTTGTTTACCTCTGACCGGCCAGACCACTTTAGAAAGTTGGCAACCCTATCCACTTACCGACATAACTTAGAGATGGGAAATGTTTGCATACGTACTCCGTTGAGTTGGTGACAGCGAATTTTATGTAATTTTTGACATTTGAAACTTTCCTGCACTTTTTGACGTTTGCAGTTTTGATAAGTGTCAAATATTGAAAATATATTTTACAAAAGATTTATATGGTAAGCGGAGTATCATTTTAGAGAGCTTGTTGAGTACATTGCTGATATTAATGGACTGCATACTTAAGGTTTATAAGGTGACTTAATTTTAAGGTTGACTGAATTTTATAAGGTGACTGAGGTACTTACTGTTCATTTTTCAAAATATTTCAAAGAATATTGTTTTAGTAAATTTACCCACAGGTACCTAGGCCTCTTTAGTTTTGACGTGAATACGTCTTTATTTTCATATATATGGGGGGGGGGGGTAATTCAAAAAACTGATGATAACAAAATAATGGGTATACGATTTTATGCTGCAGCCAAATATCTATCATCTACATCCAAAATTTAATTACACCACTCGATAGATAAAGGATCAAAGAATTTGTTACGTCGAGTGATGACTGTGACGCATCGCTTGCGGAGGCGGGGGAATCACCGCAATTTTTTGTAATACTCGTCCATAAGAAACGACAGAAAATTTAAAAAAATGTTCTGCAATATGACCAATTATTATGGAACTTGGCTATTTCTTAACCGATTTTAATGAAATTTGGTATGCGGAATGGAAATGTGATTCTAAAATTATTTTTAGATAAAGTTCTTGAATATGGCAAATTAGGAAGGAATTTGGCCATTTCTTATCCGATTTTGATGAAATTTAGCATGTACGATGGAAATGGGATTCTAAAATGATTTTTGGATAAAGTTCTCGAATATGGCCAATTAGGAAGGAACTTAGTCAATACTTTTCTGATTTTGATGAAAAACAGCACGTACTATGGAAATGGGATTCGAAAATGATTTTTGGATAAAGTTCTGGAATATGGCCAACTAGGGTGGAACTTTGCCATTTCTTATCCGATTTTGATGAAATTCAGCATGTACTATGGAAATGGGATTCGAAAATGATTTTTGGATAAAGTTCTGTAATATGGCCAACTAGGATAAAACTTGGATATTCCTGAACAGATTTTAGTGAGATTTGGTATGCGCGATGAAAATGTGATGTTAAAATTAATTTCAGATAAAGTTCTGTAATATTGCCAACTAGGAAGGAACTTGGCCATTTCTTATACGATTTTGATGAAATTTAGCATGTATGTAGAATGAAAATGGAGTTTTAAAATGATTTTTAGATAAAGTTGTGCAATATGGCGGCGTATTATGAAAGAACTTGCCATTCTGACGTGAATACGTCTTTAAATTTCCTTTCTTAGTGGGAGGCAATTCAGAAAACTGATGATAACAAAATCGGGGGATATAGTTTGATGCTGCAGCTACATATCTATCATCTACATAGAAATCTGAAGGACTTCTTAGTGTTCAGAAATGATTATGGCATATACATACAATACGCTCAAAGAAAATAGTACTCGTAACGTACACGTATTCACGTCAAATACACGGCTGTATTTACGACACAGCCACACCCCCATTTTTTACAACGAATACATATTGTATTGTATAAATGCATTTCTTATTTTGGTTTAAATCTATGATTAATTTAGTATACATTTCAAATGCGTATTAATTAATTACGCGACAAATAGTATTCGTTTAGTCGAATAGTCGAATAATTTTCCTACACACGGTGTGAGTCACTCGAACTGAATGTTTCGTAATCGTCAAACATTTTAGCTAAAATTATTTACGGTTTCAGAGGGCAATCAAATTTTAGTTGGAGGTCAGTTTCAAGGTCATCTGGAGGTCAAATTTGTTTTTTTAACCTAACTTTTTCTTACACATTCTAATTGCTCGGTTAATTAACCCCATTTATTAAAATATCGATCTAGCAGCTCAATTTAGTAAACTAGTTGCTTATCCAGGTGTTTGTATAATTTGATTTTTTTTTCCAATATTCCAGAAGCATAAAAAATCTTACGAGATTTGCAGGCGAAAGCATCTGATGCACCAATTCTTTTATTACCAATATTATTAATATTTCTGGAAGCTTCGTCGTAAATAAAAATAATTTAAGTTTTCCAAACACCGTCGACTATGACAAAGAGTATATTATTTATTTTTTTGAACTGCCTCCAGCTTAAATATTTCTTCCAGAAGAAAAACATAAATAATGTACACAAACATTACGTTTTGTTTACAATATAGTATGGAAAAAAAAACCCAATTTATTTAACTATGCAGTTTTATTTCCCAACAACTTTTGTTTGTGTAAAACGTTTTATGCTTAATGTTAATTTCATAATAAATTGATTATTTTTTACGTAGAATCAAAATATTTATGGAAAATATGTATGTATGTTTATGTTTACCTATTAAGTATACTTAAAACAAAATTAATCATCTCCAAATGACTTTCGGCTAAAATAAATGAATTATGTAGTTTTGTTGCCCTAATAGCCAGATTGTTTTATTGATTTAGGCGCATTTTTCATAATTTTATGTCTTACTATTTTGGTGTCAATTCTAGCTTGAGTCATTTAAAACAATAAATAATTTATTTGTATAGGATAAACTTTTATTTGTTTAAAACTATTGAAATCTAATCGTATAATGTTACATTAATAATAATAGAAACGCAATATATATAAGTATAGCTTGCACAATGTGTACATAACTTTCCAATAAAAAGTGCGCAGATTTTCTTGAATCAATCACAAATTCTCACAACAAATTATTCATCTACTATGTATTATTTTTACATAAAATACAAAAAAAATTAAAATATTTAACCTCGATGTAACCCCGATAATATAGTTTTGCTAAACTAAAATAACAACAGCAACATATTATTCATAAACAACAATATACATTAAGCATAATATATAAAGCTTAAATAACAATATCGCGAAATTTATTTATACATGTAACACAAAGCTTTCTCCTCGCCGCCAATAAATCGTGAATACATTTTTGTGTGAAACTTTTTTTTTTTTAGATTTCGTATTGTGTTTTGATTCTTGGGAGGCTGGGAGATTGGATACTATACATACATACATATCGAAAACGAACTAAAAATACGTAATAAAATATTTGGGAGAAATATTTAGGTCAAATTTTGCCATGTGGAACCTTTATCGAAAATGTTGTGTATATTTAATTAGTAAACAAAATAGTTTTCGACATTATTCAACACACATAGTTTGTACACATGTAATAGTTTTTTATGCGAACCACACGCAACTGAACAAAAACAAATTATTAATTATTTTGCAATTTAGCAATATTTAGATAATTTATTTGGGGAATTACCCAAATATATAACGCGTGCACAAGCTGACATTTTATCTTTAAATTTCGGTTTAAACGATAAAAACGATAAAACGGGTTACATACAATAATCGCGTAATCTTTACAATTTAAACGTGTTTTCAGGAAATTCCATTTAACTTAGAAATTCTACTTACGTGTGTATTACATGATTAGAGGTTGTACACAAATTGGTCTTACCTGAAATGAAAGACAAATTTATTATGATTATAGTGTTTCATACTTTGAACTTAAATTTTAGTTATGTAGAAAACATTTAAATGATTTTTATTTTGCAACGATTCTTCTAATTTTGCATTTTATCGTAGAAAGATTTTCATTAACTAGAATCGATTGTTCCTTCTTTGATGGAGTTAACAAGTAAATTATGATTGAATAAGCAAGACTAAAAATTTCCTGTAATTATTGAACCAATCTCCAAAGATGAACATCCGATGTATTTTCAGAAGAATACGGTGTTTGGAGAATAATAGTTAGGCTAACTTTTGTAGGAAGAAAAGGACTTTCGAACTGTATGAAGTAGTTTAGAATTATTTTCACTAGTTTGTCTTTTATGGCAACTATAAACCAAATTTTTCAATTCGATATTCAGACAGATCAAAACATTCGTTTAGAGGTATTATAGGTGGTGGTGGTGGTCTTTAGATAAAAATTAGATATCTTATATTCATATTTGACATGATTACAGTTATTGATAAATATTGTACGATTTATTTTAATTTATAAGAAATATATGCGTGTTTTATGATTGTAAAAAGGTTGGTAAAATACTAAAAGAACAAATACATTATGTATACCGTTTTTCATCAGTAAGCACAACAATTTTGTCTATTTGTGTGTGTGTGTGTGTATTACAGTGAACAATGCCAGTAAGACGCAAAGGGCCGAAATAGTAGAGCAGAAAGAACAGACGAACAAATCCAACAAGATAACGAAAATGTGCGTGTAGAGGCACGAGCTGAACGAAATCAACAACGATAATTGGAACGGAGACAAGCACGCCAGTTCGTAGTTAACAGACGCAGAGAAAATGATCAACAACGCCAACAAGTACATCGAGCATTTACATACGCTTCGTTCCTTCGGCTCGCAGTCGAGTACGAGCCATATATTGAATATTCCGCTCATCCCAAATTGCTGATTGGTGCTATGGACAAAGAATATCCCCACTGTCATGCACTCAAATTTAAACATGAGTCAGCCGGGATGTGTTGCGCGTCAGGAAAAGTGGAACTACCAGAAATTGAGACACCATCAGAACCATTGAACGGCTTGCTCATCGGCACGGATCCAGATTCATACCTGTTCCTGAAGTCCATTCACACATTCAATTGATGCTTCCAAATGACTTCGTTTGGAGCAACAGAAATAGTTCACAATACAGCGGCCAATGGTCAACAATTGAATTTAACGTTTAAAATCAAAGGCCAAGTGTACCACAAAGTACCCTCATTGCTGCCAGTGCCAGACGAACCACATAGATTTTTACAAAGCAATGAATGAGCACAATGAATTATTGAAATTCTTCAAATCACACATGCACGAATTGCAAAGTGACAATCACGCTATTTTCAACAATCCTGATAAAACACCAGCTGGACAACACGTGCGTAGATTGCGCCTGTTGTTGACGACGTTGCTGGAATCATGGTTGGCAACTGTACATCGACACGAAGAAGAAATAATAATCTGGAGTTCATCGCCCACACACACCGTTCATACGATGCTCTCCAATTTCTGGAAGGGACAAGACGGATATTGCATAAACATTAAACAATGAGATCCCGCCACAGGTAATTCATTCATTATGAACATCATTACTCTTTTTAAATTAATATTTATGAATATGTTGTTACAGGAGCCGAAACAAACAAGAAAACGAGCTCGATGGATTTTTATGCGTATCGTATGATGATTCGACGCGGTCAGGACAACGTCATTCTGCGATGTCATGAGCTGTGCCAACAATTCATGGTCGACATGTACGCGAAGGTAGAGAGCAAACAACTGCGATTCCTACGACACAATCAACAGATGCTGCGTGCGGAAGAATACATTCACTTGCGAGACGCTATCATGAGCGACGCCGACACCGTCGAAATAGGTAACTCTATCATTCTACCATCATCGTACGTAGGCAGTCCCGTGATATGCAAGAATACATACAGGATGCTATGACCTTCGTGTACGAGTACGGACGACCGTGTTTATTTATCACGTTTACATGTAATCCAAAGTGGCAGGATATTACATCTTTGACACCGTCATGACATTACAGCACGTGTGTTCAAACAAAAATTGAAGTCTTTTATGAGCTTCATTACAAAATTACACATATTCGGTCCCACACGTTGCTGGATGTATTCGGTTGAATGGCAAAAGCGAGGATTACCTCATGCACACATTTTGATTTAGTTAGTCGACAAAATATGCCCTGAGGAAATACGCAATGCGGAAATTCCAGATTCATTTACTGATCAACTATTTTTCGATATTGTTACCAGAAACATGTTTCATGGGACATGCGGTGATCTGAATCGTTTATCGCCTTGCATGGTGGATGGAAAATGTACAAAGCGTTTTCCTAAAGATTTCACCAACGACACGATCACAAATGTCGACGGATATCCAATATATTATCGAAGAAATACTGATAATGGCGGACAATCATTTACGCTAAATATCAACAACACAAACATTGACAATTGTTGGGTGGTACCATATTCGCCTCTGCTGAGCAAAACATTCAATGCTCATATTAATGTTGAGTTTTGAAGTTCGGTGAAGAGCATCAAATTTGCAATTATGTGAATAAAGGCAGTGATATGGCAAAATACCGATGTGTATGCTCCTCGATTGAATGACAACGACGAAATACCGCGCTACCAAATTGGCAGGTACATTAGCTCCAATGAAGCTGTCTGGCGTATCTTTGGTTTCCAAATTCATGAACGGGACCCAGCAGTTATACATTTAGCTGTCCATCTTGAAAACAGCCAGCGCGTATTTTTCACCAACGAGACAGCAATTGAGAGTTCCATAAATGCACCAAAAACTACCCTCACGGAATTTTTCGAATTGAGTAATCGTGCGGATACTTTCGATGCCTTTGCACGAACACTACTCTACTCCGAAGTACCACGCCCGCAAGCAAGGCACATCAATTGATGCGTGCCCCGATCTATTCAAATCAAACACTTTGGGCCGATTATATACACTCACTCCAAGGCAGATTGAGTGCTTCCATCTGCGACTGTTGTTGGTTAATGTCACCGGCCCATTGTCATTTCAAGATATACGCAAAGTGAACGGACAACAGTATCCAACATATAAAGATGGATGCTTTGCACTCGGCTTGCTCGAAGACGACAATCACTGGGACGATATGCTTGCTGAAGCAGCATTGGGCTGTAAAGCAAGACAAATTCGTCTACTATTCGCTATAGTGTTGACTACATGTTTCCCGGGACGAGCAGACATGTTGAGGGAAAGCACAAAGATTCCGCATTATGCTGGCAGTTTCGTCGGGACAAGGTGGATTCTTTTTTTGGATGCACCAGGTGGAACTGGCAAAACATTTCCCATTTCGCTAATTCTCGCCGAAATATGATCAAATCATCTGGGTTGCCGCCCCGGTGGCACAGTTGTTAGCATGCTTGCTTTAAGCTCCGGAGGTCCCGGGTTCGATTCCCGGCGGGTGATGAAAAAATCACGGCTGGTTTAATGTAAGGATCAATGAACTAATCACTCATTATCTGTTGTAAAAATGATCACGAAACTTCAAAAAAAAAAATGAAGCGGCCAAATCCCTCCATGGGATGTAGCGCCAGCGAAAAAAAAAAAAAAAA
Source organism: Tipula helvola (assembly GCA_963556165.1). Taxonomy (NCBI): domain Eukaryota; kingdom Metazoa; phylum Arthropoda; class Insecta; order Diptera; family Tipulidae; genus Tipula; species Tipula helvola. The sequence goes on from OY744483.1 coordinate 59,864,418, forward strand.
AAAAAATCTGGGATGAATGCACTATGACACATAAACATTCTATTGAGGCGTTGAACAGAACACTCAAAGATATAAAAAACAACGACAAACTATTTGGCGGCACTCGGTTACTCCTTTCAGGTGATTTCAATCGTTGATTCGCAAAATACTCCCATTGACCGCATATTTCCCGATGTACTCACACAATACATAAATCATGCGTTGCTGGGTAGTAAGAGCCATTTTGGCAGCAACAATTGTGGACGTCGACGATTTAAACTTCAAGATACAGCAGTCGTTGCCAGGCGACTTAGTATCATACAAATCGATCGATACAGTTTGCGATGCCAACGAAGCTGTAAATTATCCAACAGAGTTTTTGAACTCACTGGATTTGCCAGGCATGCCACCACACCTTCTACGACTAAAAGTTGTATCTACGGTTATTTTACTTCGGAATTTGAACCCACCACGGCTGTGCAATGGCACGCGATTCATCATTAAAAAAATTAATGAAAAACATTATCGAAGCCACCATTTTGAATGGCAAATTCCGAGCCAAAAATGTTTTGCTGTCACGAATTCCAATGATTCTTACAGATGTGCCACTTCAATTCGAACGCGTTCAATTTCCTATTAGATTCGCATTCACAATGACAATCAATAAGTCGCAAGGCCAAACGATGTCTGTTTGCGGTTTAGATTTGTGCACACCATGTTTTTCACACGGACAATTATACGTGGCATGTTGTCGCGTGGGAAAACCATTCAGCTTATTTTTGTTGGCTAAAGATGGACTGACAAAAAATATCATACACTCAATTGCTCTTCGAAATTAATATTGATTTTCTTTATTTCATTTTTATTAAAATTTCGCTAGAAATAATTTATATGGCAGAACAACGTTGGCCGAGTCAGCTATAGTAATTCAATAAAACAAAGCATTTTAACTTCGGAATTGTGTGTTACTATAAAATTCAACATATAAACGTATACCGAATTCAAATTTTTTATTCAGAATAATTCGAAATTGAACATTCACAAAATTTATTTTTGGTTAGTTCAAATTTTTTAGAAGTTTGCTCTAATTACAATATTTAAAATTTTGTAAAAGGTCTAACACAAAATTTATACTTTCCACGTTTTTTGGATACCAAACTCAAAAATTCTAATAAATTTTAAATACAATTGGTTAATTTAATTTTACGATTTTTTTTTTTTCTTACTCTTATTTGGTTCTGCAGACTTGATTCTCGGACAAATCATCAAGCATACCCAAAATTCCACAGCTCAGTAAGTCCTCATTTGTATATAAAATTAAACTGGGAGTTTACTCGTAGATTCATTTAGTGTTTTACCACAGATAAATATAGACAGATGTGTTTCTTGTATGGGCTATATTTACATTCCAAAATTTCAATACCAAATTTCAATCCAATCCTTTTAGAGTTGCTTTGCTGAAGAAATTAATTAGTTAACATAATAAAGGGTCAATCAGATGTAAGTGAATTTACAATAAATAAAGTTACAACTGCACGGCATTTTCAACACTAACAGTTATTTGGAGAACTTATAAAATAAAGGTAGACGATGTTTCAAACACTGTTGGGTTGCGTGTTAGTGAAGAGACTCCCATAAATAAAACAAACGAAAACGACTTGCTGACCAACTTGAAAATTAACCCAAACGTTGAAAAACTTCAAATCAAAGAAAAGAGATATCATTTCTGGTTTGAAGCACCAACCCTAAATAAGGATGCATAGATCTAGACTTCACGTCTTGGTTTCCCAAGAGTATACATAAATATGGCAAGTCTAAGGTAAATTAAGTAATCTTTTTTAGAAGAGAGGCATAACAGCTGGAAATAAAGATAAAAAAATTTCGATCTTCAAAATTACTTTTGATCTGTACACTGATGTACGAACTAAGCGCCACGCAAATTTTGATTACTTTTGGGAATCTTAAAACATATGTAAATTAAGCAACACAAGGAATGGTATCAAAATCTTCGAATAAACTATAATATAAATCTCGAAGACACTGATAATTTCGGAATTAGTATCGGTTAATTTCGAAAATATCGAACAAACTCCACAATCGCTAATCTATTCGACTAAAATGTAGAAAATTATGAATAACTCCCGAAATTTCAATATTTTCGAAAAAACCAAGAAATTTTAAATTAATTTCGAAAATGCGTTACTATTTCGAAACTCCCTTTAATCTGTAGAACTCATAGAATTTTCATGCGGCTTAAACATTGAAAATGTTTATAGCGAAGTAATTAAACGCCATAAAATAGTTTATATGTGAAAATTCGTTTAAGGCGTTCTCCAGGGGGGCCCGGGTTCCATTTTTTTTTTAAATCTAGTTATTGTGCTTGCGTTGGAGGAGTTGGGATTTCTACAAAATAGCCTAATGGAATCTGGAAAATGGTCAGTTTGAATGGAACTTCGTCATTCCTCAATCGATTGGTATGAAAATCGGTTTGTATGATGAAAATGGGAGTCCAATGTGAGTTCCAAATGTGCTTCTGGAAAATGGCCAATTTAAATGGAAATAAGCTATTTCTCAACCGATTGGGATGAAACTCAGTGTTTACGATGAAAATGAGATTCTAATATGAGTTCCGGATGTGGCTCTAGAACATTTTCAGTTTGAATGGAATTACGCCATTTGAGATGAAACACGACGTGTTTGATGAAAATGAGATTCGAACATAAGGTCCTGATGTTGTTTTGAAAAATTACTAATTCGAATGGAACCCTGCATTTTTTGACTGATTGAGATGAAACTTGAATTTGTATATTGTAAATGGAATTCCAATATGAGTTTCAAATATAGTTCTGGAAACTGGCTTATTTTGTTTTGTTTCTATGATTAAAAATTGATTTCAGTATGAATTTCGAATGTGGTTCTAAAAATTGGAACTAACTCAGTTCTTAACAGATTGGCATGAAACTCGTTCTAGAAATTAACTTACCAATTTAAAAAGGCTTGCAAGCCATTTCTTTAAATATGATTCGATTCTATTATTGTGTGATTATTAAACACTTAAATTATTATTTAATTTATTAATTACTTTTATAATTTTTGATTATGAGGAAAACCACATATGGAAGCAAATTGCCATCGATAATTCAACTGCCAAGAGTAGTTGAATTATCGATATTGAAGACTTGTTCGTTTGGCTGGTTCTCATAGTCGTCAATATTGTCCATACCGAATCGTTCCACCCAGAAGCGGAAATTTCTGCCTTCTGTTGCTTTTGTGTTTAGTTTGTATGCGATGATTCAATACGCGCGTTTAATTCCTTCTTCGTCAAACTTGCCAGTTCGTCTGGCTTCTTGGATAAAATCTTCACACAAGCCTCGTTTAAATATCTCCCATAGGCGTTTTGAGTTTTCGAGAGAACCAAGGATCAGGATCTATACGAACAATGTTCTCATTGGCATTTTTGACACGCGCAAGATTCCTGCAAACCTTCTATCTATTGTTGATCGTTGTATACGAGTCCTTGGGCAATACATACTTGCTTGTATGTCGCATGTCGAGTGTTGTTAAACATTAAAAGATTATTGAAACATTTTGCGTTCTTAACGTGATACAACAACAGTCGCATGTGATAGAGTTCCGGTTGGGCGGCGAAATTTACATTATGAATTTTGCCAATGACGCGTAGACGACGTTTTCTAGGCAACCATTTTCTTGATATTCTTACCCATTTATGGGTATTAATGTTCTGGTATCTGCCAATAATGACGATAAACTATTTTCGAATTTCAACACTTCTCAACACTTGATTATGTAGGAAATAGCCGCCTAATGTTGAATTATTTTGTGCCAAATCTTTTTGTGCTAGGTCGATATTTGTGTTTCTGTATTGGCCGGACAGATAATGCATCTAGCTTCTGCATATGTAAGTGTCTGCTTCATTGTAAATAAGTCTTCTTTCATGTTCGATTAAATTGATGGACGCGGAGTCATTCATGACCCTTATAAATGTATTTGTATACAGATATTTTACGGCACGGATAGTTCCCATATATTCTACATTTATATGGCAATCGAACCGCTTTAGTAGATAGCTATACGAAGACCATTTTTATCATTGGTATGTTCATGTAAAAATTCATCGGTGTTATATTGATGCAATTTCGGGTCATAGCGACGGCGGTTTTTTCGCTTTTCGTCATCCACTAAAGATGTTAAATCTTGGAAATGGTTGGGGAAGTCGAAACGGCACTTCACGCATTCATTTTTGTTTATCATACAGCGGGTGTATCTGGGTTCAGGTCGCCACATGGATTATGAATGATCCATTTTAAAACTAGTTTTCGCAATTCAGGATCATCGTTGCCAGGCATTTCAGCTGACATTAGATCGCCTAGTTCTTCTTTATTATGGATCTTGTCTTCAGGGTTCATAATCAGCAGCAGGTGCATGTGTGGGAGACCTCACTTCTGAAATTCTAGAATATACTTACATAAGCAACGACCTTTCCGAAGTTTTGACGTTTATCTAGTTGTTCGATGATTTTTTCAAATTTCAGTTTGGCAATTCTAACGACGAGATCATTGTAAGGTAGTTCCATCGTCAATATATGACGTGACGCTGCTTTAATTTCAGGCCAATTGGGATTGCAGCTAATAGCAATGAAGAAATCTGACGATCCAAGACGGCGAAAAATAGTCATAGCGTCTTCAGTGTTCTGAGGAATATGGAGTTGAACCAGGGAATGATGATGGTATTATTACTTTCTTACTAACAATAGCTTTCTTTTCCTTAGCCAGTATGTTGATAAAGCGGTTAACTCCAGCGTAAGTGTCGTTGAGAAGCTTTCTTTCATTGAGCTTGATCCACTTAATGGGGTCACGTTCCACTCTAATATACGTATCGACGAAGTATTGTTGGAAAAATCGTACCCCAAAATATAAAGAGTATTTAACATGACTCTGATTTAAGTAACATTTAGTAGTGTTGATATTTTTTGATTTTGGAATGCATTAAAATCTTTAGAAATAACATAAAGAAACAGAAAAATGTTTAACCACATTCAATTTTTAGAGCGGAGCTCGGTGGCCAGGGACAAGCGAGGTAACTGGAAAAAATCCAGATTAAAAAAAAACTATTACAAGAAAATGTTCACAAAAAATCGAGACCCAATGCTGATACCTTGGTGGTAACTTGGCTCTGTCACCGATTACGATGAAATTTGAAATATACGATGTAAATCGACACTAATTCGATCAAAGGGCTCAAGCGACAATTTTTTTAATTGTTTATTTTTTTCCGCTCTTTTCTCTTTTGATAACTGTAAACAGGAAAAAGATAAACAAATTGGTTCCGTTGTTTTTTACCATTTTTCTATAGGACGAACGGCACAAGTTTGTGCTTTCGCTACATTCTTTCCAATGCAAGTGACTCAACTCAAAGTATCTAAAAAAATTGAAAATAAATATTTTCTTTTTAAATCTTAATTGGGGTTAGTTTTAGTAAAAATAGTTTTCAAAATGCTTCTTTATAACGTTCAATAATTTGAAAACATATTTGCTGATCTTGTTTTGTTGTAAATATACCCTTCACAGTATTTCGCTTCTAGTTCACAATTTACGTTTTGTCGCTTAGGCCCTTTTATTAAATTAGCGTCGAAATGGAAACCTAAACGGATTGTTAGATGAACGATGGAAATGAGATCCATTTTTAAATGATTTTTAGATGATTTTCTAAAATATAACCACATTACAACGGGGGTAGCCATATACAGTGCCCTAATTACAACAAGTAATTTTAGCCTTTTTGATTTTTAATACACAAATAAAAATTACATTTTAAGTACAGTTAATGAATTTTCCACTTAAAAATATAACTTTTGCTCGTCTACTAAATACGATAAGTACTAATTAATACGTATACCAACAAGTATTAATTTTATTCATATTAATCTAAATTTATTTAATGCCCTGAGAGCTGTTTCCAGCCTAGATAGTACAAAACTCCAAATGAAAGAAATGTAGAGTCAATAATGCTGAGCGTGCATCCACTCAATATTTTGAGGTAGCTCAGCTAGAAATGTTTTTTTTAAAGATATTTCTAATTTAGTTAAAAAAATGTATTTCTACTTTTAGTACAAATATTATTTAGTACAAAGTAAAACTTTGCATTTTGAATGCACCTTAACAAATAATAGTTTCGTATGGCTAGGCTATAAAAATGTTTAGTAAAATACATAAGTCGCCAAGAGCAAACATTTCCCCAACAGAATTGATGTGTCCTTAATAATATGGCCACCACAGTATATATTGAATTTTTAATAATTTTTTAGTAATTAGATTACCAAATTAGTAAAAAAAAAACAAATTTTTGGTTTAAGAAATATTTTGTTTCTCTATAAGCTTCAATTCAGTACCTTTTCAGAATTTTTACTCTACTCCTAATCAATTGAATACTTTTAATAGATTTTCACTCGTTTGCAATAAATCATTCCAAATATGGTTTAGTAATTACTTTTAGGAGCAATAGAAAATCAGTTGTAATTTAACAACTCGTTAGAAAACAGTTCAATAATAGGGGCTTATAGAAAGTTTTTAATTGAGTGAAATTCAAAAATATACCTGCTTAACTAAATGCTTAATTAACAATTTCATTAAAATTTCTTATACCTAAATACTCAATTACCGATTCGTTAACCTAACTCACCATTTTTGTGTCGCACAAAAATCCCCAAACTAAATATAATCTTTCTAAGCGCCTATAAGACCTGGTAATCCATCCATTATAAATACATATTACATAAATCGTAAATTGCATATTATTTATAAATAGTTTTTGTTTTATGTACAAATGAAATTATAAATAATAATTTGAAATGCATAATTACAGCAATTATTTATGCAGTTAGAAAAAAAAAAGAAAACAACTAAAACAAAACAACAAAACCTTTAAAATTTAATTAATGTATTGCGCTTATATTTACAAAATACATATATACGAGTATGTATACGACCGACGTACATACACAAATGGTTTTGTAGGCGCCTCTAATTTGTGTACTAAACGGATTATTAAATATTTTTTATAGTTGTAATATTTTATGTAATATGTGACTTTGAATTTTTTATGCGCATAATACAAGCATACTAGTACACTATGTACGTACTATACATACGTAGTACCGTAAGTCCAAATAAGTCCAAAGTGTTTTGTTTATACCTCCGCACACGCGCTCGCTATCCCATTCGATTGACCTCATTGTACATTTTACTATTGTATACGAAGTAGTTTTGCGTACCAGTGAATTGAAAATTATTAACGCTTACAGCAAACTTAAAAACGTTTTTCATTATTCAATTAATAGCGTTTTATGTACCGAAGATAATAACGATAAGTAAATATTATGCGCCATAGCAATTTTTTTTTATTATTCGCAGAATTTAATTTTGTAATGAATTTGTGTGATTTTAAACTTTCCCCGCATATATATTTTAACAGTCGACTGTATCTTTAAATGACTAAATTGTTGATTGTTTTTAACAATAGTGTGGTTAATGAGTTAATCAGTTTTGATTCATCGTTTAATGAGGTAATAATTGTTGATCGATTAAACTTGAATTTTTGTTTCGAGATTTTAGGCAGAATAAAGAATTTCTTCTGTTTTTTTACGATAACTTTACCCATTGTCTCATGTACCGTGGGCAGCAGCCTTTTGCTCATTTAAAAAATCAAAATATTATTGTACATTAACTTTAAATTGCAAGTCAAATTATACTGTAAATGATCTTGCTCGACCTGTATCAACAATAGGAAATGCATTTATTTATAAAAATATGTTTCAGCCCCACCCAAACTAAAATTCAAAGTATTTTACTATATCGAAAGTACAAGTTTATTGAAAACGATAAACAGTACAAACCACTACAACAAGTATAGTTTACTAATTTACTTAATATATATCCTGTTCTGCTTCGTTCAACGTCATTAAATTCTACCAGCAATGATTCTAGTGTTTGTGGGCTTTTGCGGTTAAATAGTTGATTACTTTCTAAAATTACAATCCAAGTAGGTCATAGAATTCAATAATTTTTTATATCATGGAACACAACAAATCCGGTAGGGTTTTCTAGAAAAGGTGGTTAGAATATTACCGCACTGTATAAAGTTAATATAGAAATATAAAAGCTAAAACTAAAAGATTTGTGTTACTAAGGAAGATTAACGTTTTTGACACATTTGTATCCGAAAAATAAATCGATATATATAACTTCAAATTTACCCAATTTTACAATCAATCCCATTAAGGCTAAAGGTGATTCTTTGCCAATTTGCTTTTAAATCTGTTGTCGAATTTGTCTTGTTCTCTTTTCTCTTAACCTAACTGATTACGAAATTTGTTTTCGCCATTTCTAATAATGAAATTTCATCAAATGTAATATTTGATTCCAGTTATCCCACCCTCCAGAAACCTGCTTCTTTTATTAAGCAATTATGGTTTTCTTGTGGTTATTTAGGGATTAAAAGTTGTCCAAATTAATTATAAATTGCTTGAATTGCTTAGTTTGATTCTGAAATATTTAAGTGAAAACCACTTTTGAAATATTATTAATTTTAAATTCGATTTAAATTTCGATAAATTTCTCTCAAAAAAATTGAAACATGAAAAATTAAAGGTGATTTAGAGATAAAATGTTTTCTTTTGCTATATCTCCAGTGTCAATACTAAATATCCTCCCCCCCCCCCCCCTCCCCCACATTTCTTTATATGGGGTACCTTTGCATCTCATGTAGTAGATTAGAAACTGGTACAATACAGGTTAAATATTTACAAGTAATTTGTATACAAAATATTTACGTCAAAGGAACCCTATATATTGCATCGGAGGGACCCTATTTTTACCTCATATTTTAGTACCGAATGAAATATCTTTAATATGTGATTATCTTTGATATAACCAATAAAGGATTTTTCTGTATAATGTCCCAAACAATAAAATTGATTGTAAGCAATACATACATACTCGTATCTACTTAAGTTTTATTTCATAACCTTTTACCACAGATAAGAATATCAGATATTTCAAGCGAATACATTTATGTCAATGAGTTTTCTATTTTAGTTGTAAACTATTACACCTACCTGACTCAAATTTCTGCTTTAATAATTTAACTTTAATAACAAATAAAAATGTTCAATAGAAATAAATCTTAGATAACGATGCTTCTTCAATAATTTTTGTATTATTTCCAAATCCAGTTTGGAAAATATTTGTGCTTCATCTCATGTTCTTATCTGGTCCGTTTCAAAATGTAAAGACTTTCGTCATATTCTAGAACTTCATCTAAAAATATTTAAGGATCCCATTCCTATTGCACATGATGAAGTTAATCAAAGTCAGTTAAGAAATAGCCAACTTCGCCTACAAACCATTTAAGAATCCCATATCCATAGTTCATGTCGAATATTATTTATTTATTTATTTATTCATTTAACCTACAGTAAATATACAATCGGTATGCAAAAAAAAAAAAATAACAATGCAAACTATAAAAATATTAACAGTAGTTATACAATATTTTAGCACAAAAATAACATTTAACCATTATTTAATAATAGACATAAATTTAAACAACTCATTTCTAAACGAATTTCTTGTTAAGTTAAAATCGAATACATCATAAACCGAATTAAAGAGTCGCGACATTCTCAAAACTGGTTCCGAGAGTGCAAAGTTTGTAGAGACCGGATCAACATGTAACAAACAACGACGGCGCAAACAACGTGTAGGAGCGTAAAAGTTGAAACGAACCAGCAAATCGACACAGTCTATTCGGGAAGTCAGAACATCTTGAACGAAGATAGCAGATGCAACGTCTCGTCGGTGGTCTAATCGTTGTAAATTTAATAATTTACAACGATCATTATAAGGAGGAAGTACATATTGGTGCACTCGCTCCGTAGGTAAGCCGCGAAGCGCGTACAAAAGAAACTGCTTCTGAACGCTCTCAATTCTGTATGAATGGCAATGATAAAATGGTGACCAAATCTGAGAAGCATATTCCAGAATGGAACGAACAAAGGACACAAAAAGAGTTTTCAGTGTGAGTGGGTCGCAAAAGTCTTTACAATTGCGCTTAATGAAACCCAGCATAATATAAGCTTTTGAAATAATAGAATCAATGTGTTTGGTAAAAGTAAGATCATAGGAAAAGGTTACACCTAAATCGGTTATGACCTCAACTCTGTCAATAGCGGTATTGTATAGAAAATATTGCTGAAGAACAGGTAAGTGTGTACGAGAGAATGATAAAATCCTACATTTACCCACATTCAACAACAATTTGTTTTTAAATGACCAACTGCAAAAGTTACTCAGGTCATCCTGTAATTTAACACAATCAGAAACTCCAGTAATAGGAGCAAATATCTTCATATCATCTGCGTAAAGCAAACATTTTGCGAATTTAAAACAATCAACAACATCATTGACAAATAATGAGAATAAAAGAGGACCAATGTGGCTACCTTGAGGAACTCCAGAGGTAACTCGAAATAAGCGAGAACTAAAATCATTTATCTTAACAAATTGGTAGCAATCAGACAGGTACGAATGCAACCACCTGATGGGGATAAACTGACAATTTAGTTTATCCAGCTTATCGATAAGGATCGAATGATCAATTTTATCAAAAGCCTTCGAAAAATCGGTGTAAACTGCATCCATTTGTTGCCTACGCTCCAATCTACTATATAAATGTTGACAAAAACTGACTAGGTTTGTAACCGTAGACCTACCCGTGTAAAAACCGTGTTGAGCAGGAGAAATATAAATTTTTGCATGAAAAAATAAGAATTTCTGTACCATTGATTCGAAAAGTTTTGGTATGGCAGAAAGAATAGCGATTCCGCGATAATTGCTGATATCGCTTCTTCTGCCGGATTTAAAAATCGGACGAATGAAAGACAGTTTCCAGGGATCCGGAAAAATCCCAGTACGTAGGCTCTTATTAAAGATTAGAGACAGTGGATGGGCTAAACTCTCAGCACAATTCTTAATAAGGATAGGTGGAAAACCATCATGACCTGCCCCCTTATTACTATCAAGTTGAGATAAGCTATCATAAACTTCTGCTTCAGTAAACTGTAAAAAATTAAAATCAGAGCAATCGCGATTATTTATAAGCTTGGTACCAGAATCCCCAGATACTTCATAGACGGACTCAAAAAATTTTGCAAATAGATTAGCGATATCAGAGGGTTGACTTGCGGAAGAGTTCTGAAAGGTCATTGGAGTAGGAAACCCAACAACCTTCTTTTTACCATTTATGAAATTCCAGAACTTTTTTGGGTTGGAAGTCAGATCCTCTTCTATTTGCAAAATGTAGTTGTTGTAAAGGAACCAATTTAAAGTTTTGAACTCTTTACGAGCTAAGTTGAATCTGGAATAAAACTCAGCGCCCTGTAACTTATACAAAGAATGGAACTTATTCCGTTTTTTTTCAAGACGTAGTAGTTCTTTGTTATACCACGGCTCACGAAACCTAGGTCCGTTTTTATTTGATGGAACATACCTTTCAATACCAGTCTTGAGCAGCCCGTTGAACAACAAAATAGAATGGTTCAAATTTTCATCCCGCTCGAGAAAGTCCCAATTAGAACCGACAAGAAATTCGTTTAACGAATCGTAGTCTGCAAGCCTAAAATCGAAATGCAGAGAATTACTAGAAGTACACGTAGTGTTGCAATTCTCTAAAAATATATATATGGTAATTGGAGTGTGGTAAACGCTCGAACATCCAGTAAAATCTTCGCAAGGTGATATCTCCGAAAACATAAGATCAGTTGAATAAACCAAATCGAGAAATATTCCCCGACTATTGCTTATCCGGTTCAACTGCATCATTGCTAAGCTAGCAAAATAATCAGTAACTGCCAACTCCCTTTGGCCAGAAGAAGAGGATGTGAAAACTCCATCAACATCAAACCAAGCAATATCTGGAAGATTGAAGTCTCCTATAACCATTAGTTGTTCTTTAATACGAACCAATGGCATGACCGCAGAACTGATGAAATTAACAATTCCCATATAATATTCCAGAGTAGATCCGGAGGGAACGTATACAGCCACCACGAGGATAGATGACCCGGATACATTAATCCGAACAGCTATTACATCATAAATTGGATGACATGCAATGAGCTCGTTTCGGATCGAACTCTTAACAGCAATCAACACTCCCCCACCTTTAAGGCTGGTACAAAAATCATGTCGATATTTTCTGTGGACAACGTAGTTGGGTGGGAAATATTCCACTGAATTAAACACTTTAGTAAGCCATGTTTCCGATATGATAATCACATCGTAATCGTTATCAAGAACGTCAAGCAAGAATGACTTAGCTTTCCCTCGAATACTAGAGGCATTGTGATAGTACATCGAAGTGAAAGTAATTTGTCCAGAACTTTTGGGCCGACGCATCCCCTTTGACCCTGCGTTATTTAAATTTCGGCAGAGTCGACTACTGCAGCTGGTATCCGGAATTTCACATATGAGGCTCCTGTCCGAAAATTTTGCTTATGGAAGGGCCTAATAAATACACCGGTAGGCCATGCATCCGAATTTAGAGCCTTATCATGAAGCTCAACGTTGATCCCCAATTTAAAGCACACATATTCTAACTCATGGATATCTTTATCCTTAGGAATTAGTTTAACTGCCTTGTAAACACTCGGACCTAAGCATTTGCTAGCCAGAGCCACAATATCATCCTCAGTTGTAAGAGTATCGAATCTTGACAAATGAAGCCAACATTTCGGTGCAATTGTTTTAATATAAATATCAGGTGTATTAGTGCCGCGAATATTAAAATTTCGTATGTTCTTCCGGATAGTTCGTGATGATGGCAACGATTTTTTATTAGCATTTGGACCGCACGATATATCAAAACTGTTCGCTTTTACAGAAGTACTCGCAACACTCGAAATAACAGCCGAAGATACCACATCAGCAAATGTGCCACCAGACACATACGAGTTATTAGACACAGGCTTGAAAGATTCAGCACATGAATTTCCACCAATTATATTGGTACCAGAGATTTCGGACTTAGCGGCATCAGGCAAAACAGATGCGCTTGAGTCTGGAAAATCATCAGCGATGATGTGATCTGGAGCAACCACAATGCAATGTGTGGCTAGTTTCTCCATTTGTTCACGTAAAATACGAATCTCCTCTTTAGTTGCAATTAATGCCTCGTTAAATGCTTTAATATGCTCAATGGTATCTTTCTGCTGTTCAAAGACGCCATCCACTTCCTTTATTAATTGTTGTAGCAGTTTAATTGTTACCAGAGAATCATCTGCTTTATAATTATTATTATAATTTTGCTGGGACGACGTGTTTGATTTATCCTGTTCTTTTATTTTTGATGAAGGAGATTGGCTCCCGCTTTTAACACATATGGGACATTTCCACTGTGACCGACCTAGACAGAATTCTTCAGCCTTTTTTGCAGATAACCCGGAACAATAAATACAGAAAACCTTCTTGCACCCCAACTGAACTTGGTTTTATTTTTTTTAATTTGTACATTACACATGTTGTTCGAGCAATGTACAATTATTTCACTTGAAACTTCTTCCTTTTCCTTCTGTGACATCTTGAAGCACTTCGAGCACTGAACGTTTCGATATTTTACGTTTAAAATTGGAGCCACTTCGTTACACTAATATATTGCTTTGAATATTATAAGCTAGGTCTATTTATTGTTATTAAATGACCTTATTTATTTTATTGTATTTAATAATTCAAAATAAAAAATTAAAATTTTCGAACGAAAAAAAAAAAAAAAAAGATGTGCGTTCGACTCGGCCAACTGATTAGTTAGTTTCATTTCCAGTTTCATAATCAGTTTAAAAATAGTCAAATTCCATCGCACAGTGGGTTGCCAAAATAATAGGGACCATACATCAAATCTTTTCGGGTTTTGTTGAACCCAGACAACTTGTTTATTTAACTACACAAGTTTAAAGCGCAGCCACAAGAGACTTTTATGTTTAAAAATGATGTTCTAAATATTAGGTGCATTCAAAATACAAATTTTAGCTTTGTACTAAATAATAGATGTACTAAAAGTAGTATGATTTTTATCTAAATTAGATATAAATTCAGAAAGAAGCTATTTCTAGGAGACCTAGTTCAAAATATTAGAGAGATATATGTTCTGCATTATTGCTTCTAAATGTTTACCGCTCACGGAGTTATAAATTTAGATTCATATATTAAAATTACTACATATTGGTATATGTACCATTTAGTACACAAACAAAAGTTATTTTGTAAGTGCTAAATTTATTAATTATATTATATTTATGTACTAAAAATTATAAGTGATAAAATTACTTGTTCTGATATGTACTAATTTTTTTCTAAAAAGGGCAACATGCTTTCTCTACTAGAAATAGCTTCTTTCTGAAGATATAGCTAATTTAGATAAAACATATCTAATTTTAGTACATGTATTGTTTAGTACAAAACTAAAGTTTTATATTTTGAATCTACCTAATATTTAGAACATAATTTTTTAAACATAAAATGTTTTCTTAAGGCTGCCCTTTCAAAATGTTTAGCTAATTACGTAAAACGTTATAGAAGTCAACATATCCGACACTAACTACTTGTAACTAGATAAAGGGCTGAAACCTCATGAGGTGATCAGAACTTCGGTCCTGAAAATTAACTCAACTCCCAAATCAATCCCTAACTGAAACTCTTAACTCAATCTTTAGCTCAAGCTCCCATGCAATATACAACAACCTCCAACTTAATCGCAACGCAATCCTAAACGCAATCACCAAATTAACCGCCAACTCAAGCCTCAATTTTCAACTCTTAACCCAAATAAATCCCTAACTGCAACCCATCGTTCCACACCCAACCAGACAACTACAATTAACAACTACAACTAAAGACTCAAATCTCAATTCAACTCTCAACAAATTGTTTCTGTTTTTCATATGGGTTTTATTCGTATAAAATAACCTAATGGTATAAAAACTCAGGAAACGTGATTCCGGTTTGATGACTGAGAAATTAAAACTCATAAAGAATGTGAAAAAAGCCCATGAAATATTTTTCTGTGAGAAATGTCTTATTTAGATTGCAAGATAGATTTTATGCACAATCAGTAAAAAATTGTTTCCATTTTATTGGTTTTTAGAACCCAGTACGAAAATTTTGAGACCTAAATTTGTTGTGTTATCTCAAACTAAACCAAATGGAAATTAATTGATCCGGTTCATATGAGATTCATTTTTACATAAGACAGAAGTTCCTTATTCCAAAACACAACAATTTATTTCAAATATATCTTTCATAGTAAACTCTCACCTGTTGAGATAGTTATACACACACTTATATGAAACGTGAGTTGTTTATTTGCTTCCCTAATATCCTTAATTATATGGGGAAAAACCTGTGGAAATATTTAAAAACTAAGCCAAGGCACGAATTTTGTAAATACATAAAACTATTCTAACTAAATTTAAAATTCATAACACAAATTTAAAAATTGTCGGTCACAAATTTTCTATTAATTCTCGTATTCTATTTATAATACTTTTAGAAAATTGTATTTTTACAACAAAATATAATGTCAAAAAATAACCCAGTAAACTAAATAACGCATACTATAATATTTTACTATAATTTAAAATCATCTGCAATACGGGAATCGGAATTTTGATGAGTATGAGAACCGACTAGTCGAAAAAAAAAATCAAGTCATTGTTCATTCTCATTAGACATAGAATCGGAATTCGGATGCAGGTCAGAAAAATACATGCTTAATTGAACTCAACTCAAGGTAATTTCCAACTCAACCCACAACTCAGTATCAATCCCTGAACTAACTCGGTCTAAAAACCGCTTGTGTCAGTGAACTCAACTCAATCCTAACTGAACGTCTAACTCGACCTCCAATTTAACATTAACTTAACCCCAAACTTAACGTCTAACTCATTCCTCAAATCAACGCAGCTCGAAAAACCGTTGCACCATCTTTCCAACATACCATCATTCCATTATACCATCATTCCTCCATTCCATCACACCGTTATTCCATTATACCATTACCATTATACTATTACACCATTATACCATTACACGATTGCATTATTACATCATTATACCATTAACCTTATAACATTGTCATTAATTACCACTATTCCATTACCATTATTCTATTATACCATTAAGTCACTATATTATTATACCATTACCATTGTCATCCACATAGCGTGTGGATTTCTTTAAATATCGTTCATATATCCATACATGCATATATTACAAACACTCACTTTTCTATATATAGATTTCCCAACTGCTCACCAAACCCTAATTCAACTCAAACTCCACTCCAACTCAGCCTCAATTCAACCTGCAAATGGAACCCTACTCAACCCCCAACTTAACCGCAAACTCAACGCCCAACTCAATCCTCAAGCCGCCAGCCTATATACAAACTGATCAATTGCTCATTATATCCTAATCCTAACTCCTAATCCTCTAATTTACCCTAACTTAACCTTCAAGTGAATTTGATTCAGTATCCAACTCAATTTTCAAACCAACATATATAAAAAAATTGGTAAATATTTATAAAACCAGGTGATTTTGGGTCAATTAGTATGGCAGATACCCCACCCTGTTGATGTGCAGGTTCCAAGTTCCATAGAAACAGATTGGTGAAAAACAAAATCCAAATCGGACAAGCTCTTCTCGTGATATCATGGGTAACAGACATCCAGATGTCCAGACAGACGGACGGACATTTTTTTGTTGTTGTTTTTTCGTACTCAGCAGGTTTAAAAACGTCGAGAAAAGTAGTTTTGGACCAACCAAATTTTTGCTCATTTTTGACAGGATTTCAATACTTTGGTTTTTTAAGACTGAAGTAAAATTTCGTTTGGTTCAAATGAAGTTTAAATTTAACCAATGCGTTAAGAAAGGATTTATTACCAGTTCTCGAAAAACGATAAAATAATATAACAAGATTTTTAAATGGTATAATTTAAACCTAAGTTGTTACGAGATCAATTTGTAGACGAAGTTACAAACAGATTCGGAACGTAAAAAAACACTTTAAAGTTTAGCCCAGATTTTAGCTAAAGCTAATAATGGTTTATAAGCTAATTTTTAACTAAACATTATTACTTGGAACATGTTTTTGTAATCGTACCAAACTCTCGAATTGACAGGCTTTAATATGACATAAGAAACAAAATTCTTCTAATGAACTTTATGTTTGTTCTCAGTTTAAATTGCCCAAAGTTTATCTAATCGAAGAATCAATTCATGGCTCATAAATTAATGGAGCAAACCAACCGACCCAATCCAAAGAAATTGAACTGTAAAATATGCCATGTAGTTGAAATCTAAATCCAGTCGAAAGATTCAATAAAATAAAAGAAAATTGAGATATAAAATATGCAACAAAAACCATCGAATGCTTTTACATTTTGTTCAACGAGCTTCAAATACCAGATAGCAACATCCAAACAAGGTAATCGAATAATAAAACACGAGCGTTGAACTAACTTATACAAAACAACACGAGTTTGAAATATCAGTGCGCTACTAAAAAGCCGGTTTAACTACCATAAATAGATCAGGCTATGTCTGACTTAGTCAAACTTGTCGTCAACTCTCAGGATTTTATACGATATTGGACAACTTGGATGTAGCACAAGACGGAAAAGAATTTTTTATTAAACATATTTAAAATAATATTACATTGTTTAAGTATAACAGATTTCATGAAACCGTATGGATCATATCTTAATTGTACAAACAAATTGTTCAATTGTTGCGTTCAATTGCTAAGCGCGGTATTCTTCAACTAGGAATGAGTAAGATAAACACAACATTTGGTTGATGTATGAGTGAATTATATACGGAATAAATATCATCAACTTACAAAGTTTACGTCAACTATAAATTTGAAGCTAAACCTTGGTAAGGCAACTAATATTGAGGTCATTGCCACTAACCGAGAACTAACCGTTTTGAAATAGTTTTTGAACAATATTTGAACGATATTTAAAATCTACGATTCTAAACACATCTTTTCAAAAATTTCATTTAAAATTTTTGAGGTAGTTTATAGGCAGAGTTTAATAATCAATTTTCTTCCGAAATATTACTTTCGTCAAGTCGATATCTGGCTATGTATTTGCCTTTCAATCAATGCTTGAAATAAGAAATTATACAGGTTATTCCAATAATAATCAAAATTTAGTTTTATTGATACACAAATAAATTTTATTAAAAATTTCGTATTCATGCTAATTTCAGTTTTTCAGAACTGAACCAACCACAAGTGATGACGTATTGTTTTCCGCATTGCATATTATTTACTATTAACAACTGAACTATGAATGAACCCGAACATTACGAATTCATTACCCACCGAATCAATGGGATTTGCTTTATATCTATACTCGGGAGGAATAAGGAAGTGAGGAATGAGAGTATATAAAATTGAAAAAAAAACCTTGAACGTACAAAATTCGTATACTCGTAATAAATAGTCTTCTGAGATATGGAACGGTTTAGATAATTAACTACTACCACATCAACACTGTTCGATCCAAACTTCCTGGTTATCTTTGGTAAATCTTAAATACTGAAACATTTATCACGTTATACGAGGAACTGCTGTACAAATAAAACAATTTAAACGTAATGATATAATCCATTCACAATATTATTTTATGAATTAATAAGTGTCATGATGATTCATTCTATTTAATTTTGTTGTTAAATTGCCATTAATATAATATTCGGAGTTGTAAATTTGGTTAATTTTACAAATAAAGAAGAATTTAAGTGTAAAAAAAAAATCGAAATTAAAATTCATGAAATGATTTCAACGATTTGTTATTTCATTAGTACACACGGCAATAAAATAAATTCTGTGGAAGAAGAAGTGCCAAAGTGTTTTTTTTTTTGTGGATTTTGGGTTTTCCGTTAAATCGTTTTACGATGCATATTGTATATCGATAAACAAAATACTTGAGCGTCATACAAAATATGTATAGCTTGAACATTAAATATGTACACAAAATAAAACCACCTACAATACCATAATAATGAGTATAACAATAACAACATCACAATTCTCTGTACTACTAAAATTTCATTGACGTACTCGTATATAATGACAAAATTATAAAAAAAAAATTGGAGCATGAGCTGAATTCGAAAAAAACAAAATAAAAAACGCTGCTGCTGATTGATTACGAGGCATACCAAATTAGCGTATACGTACGTAATTACTATATATACATAATTATTAGTGTAAATAATAATAACGGTGATAAATTGCGCGTTTATTATTTTTACGTAGCGTCACTCGATTACCAAAACTATACAAATTAGTATCACCTTGCGCGCGTATATAGTTACAATGTGTACTGCGTTTGAATACTATGTATTAACGTAATAAAACAAATTACTCATCATAGCTTATATAAACGATCTGTTTCGAACTAAAATTAAGGCATCCAATATATTGTAATATAATCCAATTTACAAACTATAAATAATTGCGTATTAATTAAATTAGGTTCTTTTTTGTTTTATAATTTACCAGAAAAATCAAGTTTCGCACTAAAAGGCTGTAATAGTTTTCCAAGAATATTTGTTTATAATAATAAAAACATTTAACATTACTTTTGTTTTAATTTAAAATTAAGTAAACCATAAATCATTTTGAATAACAAAATGAAGAAAGGACACATTTGTTGCTTGTAGAAAGAGATGTCACTGAACTGAACTTAGGGCAAAGACAAAAATCTGTAGAATTAGGTAAATTTCACAAATTTGACTGAGCACCGTTAATTATTCGAAATTCATCGAAAATTTAAATTTTTCAATTTAAACATTTCTTTTAATGTAGAATTTAGCCAAATTTACCAAATGTTGCAAAAATTATGAAGTTTATTTTGAAAAACTATAAATTTTGAAAAATCAGTGACTGAATTGCGTTTTTCACCTAATCAGTTTTTTAGACTTAGAATTCTTTGAATTTAGATAATAGTATTTTCAAAATTGAAAAATTTGAGAAATTCGATGTTTTTTTTATTAATTCAGAAATTTTTTATTGTATTAGTTTAGCTGTTAATTGGAGATTTAAATACAGAATTTAAGAACAAAAGATCTGTAAAATTTTGAATTTTTTCAATTATCATAAAGAACTTGCTGAAATATTTTGAATTATTTACGTATTTTTAAAATTTTTTGTTAATTTTTAAACTTCAGAAGAATTTTAAAACTTCAAAAATTTTGAATTTTAAATTTTTCATATAATTTTCTTTTAACTTTTGATTGTTAATTAATTTAATTCACTTTTTTTTAAGCTTTTTTTGTTATAATAAAATAATTTTCTTTGGTTTTTAACTTAATGTTTTATTTATTTTTATTAATTATTTAATAAAAACCCGACGTTTCGACGGTACATTCCGTCATTCTCAGGGGCATAATTTTTACTACACAATTTGAAAGAAAATTTTATTTTTTTAATAACGAATGTTTTCCTAATGTAACTAGAGTTCAAATTAAAATTTACGAATTACTCAGTTTAACCGAAAAAATTTAAAGTTATACAATTTGAGTGACAAAAATTTTTTTTTTTAAGAAAATCTACAAAATGTTGTCGTAATAATTTAACAAATATTTTGAAACTTCCTGGATGTTTAATAAATTTTGAGATAAATTTTGTTCTTTTTTGATGTAAATGCTTTCCAAAATTAACCTTTTATTGAGATTTTGCTCCCTATCAAGTATCCTAGCGTCATCTATAGATAACGAGTGGTTACTTCCACGCAGATGATTCGATAACGCACTGT
Organism: Tipula helvola; assembly: GCA_963556165.1. Classification (NCBI taxonomy): domain Eukaryota; kingdom Metazoa; phylum Arthropoda; class Insecta; order Diptera; family Tipulidae; genus Tipula; species Tipula helvola. The sequence goes on from OY744483.1 coordinate 59,885,299, forward strand.
GTGACGGTTTAAACTCATACGTAGAATCATAAATATGTTGACGAATTCGTTTTTAAAAATTTTGTTTAGTTTGACCGATATACTCTTTTCCACACGAACATTTTAATTTATATATTAGATTTGATTGTAACTCTATGGGAATTTTGTCTTTTAATTTAGTGAATAAAGCCATGTCCAAACTGTGAAATTTACAAACATTAGCGAAAATCAAATTTTAGAGATATCTCATACCACTCAACTTGAAAGTGGGCTACTTGGATGTAAAATTAAAACCACCGAAGAATGACATTTCAAAAAGGTCACTGTATTGATTGTACTTACTGTACTCATTAAAAATTACAATCTTAAAATCTTGTTAAATTTCAAAATACCTAAATTTTAAATTTCGAAATATTCTAAATCCAAAATTCTTAAATTATCACAATTTTCTTAGTTTACCAATTTTATAGTTTTTAAAATCGCACACTTTACTAAAAGTCTAAATTTAAAATTTCTAATTTTCTGTCATTTAAAATTTTGTAATTTAAATTTCTAGTTTTTTAAATTTCCAAAACATTTTGGATGTTACCTGTACTACTTTCATGTTTCATTACAAATATTTTTGATAATATTTTAATATTTACGATTACTGATTTGTCGCCTCCAAATTTTATTTTTGTTGAATTTTCTTCAGCATTAGTAGGTCACATATTCTCAATTTCCTATAAATTTCCTAGAAATGATGAAATTTCAGAGTTTGGTGTGATCACGGAATTGGGAAAAAGTTCAAAAGTTAATTTCATAATTTCATAAAAAAAAAAATTAATCTTTTTTAACGTTTCCGAATTCGCTCGAATTTTGAGAATTAAAAAAAATTGTTATTTTCCATTTCTAAATTACATTTATAAAATCGTACATTTTATTAAAAGCAGTTTCTTTTAAATCCAAGAACACACTAAGGAACATAGGGGCTGAAGAATCTTTGAAAGATTTTGGGACGTTGCCTAAAATTCGTAAAATTAATACTCGGGTGTTTTTTGGGTCGCTGATCTCTAATCTCTAATCACACTTACAAGCTTTCACCCTTTTTATCCCTTATTGAGATCTCCTATGAGTAAAATTACAGTGAAGTTGCATGTCATTTTCATGGTTATTGGGTCACCGATTACGAATTTCTAATCACATTTAAAATATGTCACCCCATTATCCCGTAGTAATCCACTTTATTCGCCAAACAACCTAAATTTTATGAAATTTTGATTTCTTTCTCTTTTTATTCATTTAGTACGGTCAAACAATTTTTATTTTAAAATAGAAGTATATTGGTATGGTTGGCGGCGGCCTGATGAGAACATTGATTTTTTCATAATCATAAGTTCATCAGTTCGAAAAAATTATCTTTATTGGTATTAATTGAGGAAGATTGGGAATTATGAAGGGAATATGATATCAGTCATATGGCCTTCTCTAGTACGTCTGCAGCTCTATTTTCTTTTATTGAAATTTTGAAGCACGTTTTGCAATAAATGAGGCTCAAATTTGGTTTTCTGGCACCATCTTATAATTGATACCACATGTCGCTATGGGTATCGATATTTTCAAGCTTCGGCCACAAAAAAAATCTGTTATCATGGTTTGGTTGTGAACGCCGCCGGTATTTCGTCCATTTTGAATAATTGATTTTGTGTATAAAGTGGGCCCAAACCATGACAGAATGTAGCAGAAGAATAATTTGCAAGGCACGTTTTTATTCTTAAAAACAGCAATTTTAATATTGCAGGCCGACAATTTAAGCCTCTTAAGTTAAAAGTTATGAGTTTCGCAAAAAACGAAAGAAAATTCAAAGTTCCTTTCAACATTATTTGCAGAAAATAAAAAATAAGTTCTTTATGATTTATTTTTGTTTTTTCTAAATTTCTATTATTAAATAAAATTTGGAATATAAATATTCTGATTTTTTTAAGTTACTTGCTTAAAATTTTTAAAATAAATTTCTAAATGTATCCAACGGCATATACATAGATAGGTATGAAGTATTTAGATTAGATATAAATTAACATTTTTCATCCTAACATTAGTTTTAAAAGAGGTTAAAACATGTAAAAATGCATTTTTAGTACCCGTTTTGACTTGTAATCTGTAGAGAATTGAAAGAAAAATACAGATGCCGCTATCTAATTTTTTACGTGCCAAAGAAAACCGTTTGCTTCTGATACCAATTTTCTATTTAATCAATCAATTTGAAAATCTTTTCAATACTTATCAATTTTATGTCGAAAATTTCAAATTTTAATTAGAATCTTGGAATAATTTTCGATTTGGAGTATTTAATGGTTACCATGCAGTTTACTGAAACAAAAATTTTTGAAGCCTTTAATGATGAATGCCTTGCAGGAAATATATCTAATTTACAATCAACATTATTCAATTCGACAACATCATAATTGTTAAAATAATAAAAACCATTTGGGTTAAAATATTGCACATTTACTAGAAATGAAAAGTAACATTTTAACAGTTTTCATACAAAATGTAACATTAAATTGAAATTTTTTTAATCAGCCAGTCAGTAACAACTTTGAGGCAGGATGCTATAAAGACAAAATGAATGTTACTGCGTTCTATAATGAATAACGGTTTAATAATTCTTGGGGGTTAAAAACATTTAGAAATTTAGAAGAAACCTATAGGAATTTGGAAAGTTAGAATATTTTGAATTAAAGGAAAAATTCGAATTAAAAAAATTTGAAGGTAAAAATATTGGATTTAAAAAAATTAAGCCCAGTATAAGCTCGCTTATTGCAACTATTTAAAGTAAAGCCGGAGTTGCAAATTCCAAAATTTTTGCAAATATTGATTATAACTTTGAAGGAAAATCGATATTCAATTTCTAATTTTTGCAATTCTAAAAATTTTTAGAGTACAATTTCTTATGATGCAATTGTCGAGTAGTTATCGAATATTGCAATAAGTGAATTAGTACTGCGGTTAGAAAAGACATTTAGTATTTTCGAAATGTTTTTCTTATTTGGGAACTTCGAAATTTTAAAAATCAAAAGTTGTGTAAAATTTAAGAATTTCTGAACTTGAAATTCTTTTTTGCCAGTGCGCTCAAATTATGGGCCAAAAACCTAAAATCTGCAAATGCTTCCCGATTGCGATGAATAATTGTTGTTACACATTTCATATCGAAAATTCATTTTATTTTAAGTATTTTGAAATTTTTGAATTTAGAATTGAAAAGATCTAATATTTCTAGAATTAAAAAAATCAAATTAAATGTTGAGAATAAATACAGAAATTCAAACCATTTAAAAAAATTATACTATTGGAAATTTTAAAAATTAAAATTTAGAAAATTCTGAAAATATGAATTTTAGATGAAAACCAACCTTTTATAAATTTGAAAATTAGGATTTTTAAAAATTCTTGAGTTTTTACTAGAAAATGTATTTAACCCTTGTGTCTATGCATCTTTTTTCTTACGGTTATCAATTAAGGGTTACCCGGGTAACCTTATCAGATTTTTTCGAATATCACTTAAAAATGTAACTATTTTTTCATATTTGATTTTGAAATTCTTTTTGCTTTTGCATTTTGTGTTTGTGGAAAGGAAATAAAGATTTGATTTGTTGTATTCGCGAAATTCCTATTCAACAAACATTGGTTTACCAAATGGATAACATAATTATGTCCCTCATTATTTATCTCGGAATCATTGATTATTATGAGGTAGCATGTCACTGAACTGGTTCTGGCAAAATAAGTTTTGCTGTTTGATAATGTAAATAGCAGATAAGAACGTTTGGAAAAGGACAAAGCAGCTGCGAAGAACGCGTTTTACCCAATATATCCCAGCAAAACCCACAAAATACTGGATAATTGTTCGGTGGGTCTGTGATTCAGGGAGTTCTTATCCTCTTACAGGACAAATTTATACCGGTAAATCTTCTTCGGGTCGAGAAGTAAACCAGAGAGAAAGAGTCGTGAAAGACTTGTGTTACCAATTCAAAGTATCTGGAAGGAATATAGTGACTGATAATATTTTTACTATATTACATTGCCCTTAGCTCTGCTTTTGATGTCATGGAGCCTTTCAAATTTTAGTACGGTAGAAAAACAAACCTATTTTACCTAAACAAATACTTTCATCTAAATCGCGCCCGGAGATGTCATCGGTATTTGGATTTAGTTCAGACAATTGTACCTTACGTTCGTATGTGCCTATAAAAAAAAGAAAGCCGTTATACTTTTATCGACGATGTACCATTGTGATTCAACGTCGGGCTCACTCAATAAACGAGATATAATCGAATCACATGATTAAAAGGAAAACCCAAAGATAGTCGATGGCTTTTTTTCAATACAGTTGACATTGCAGCATTAGCTGCCAATATAATTTACCGGGAAAATAACCCTCAATGTCAGGCCGTAACCCATAGACGAAGAATTTTCCACAATACCGTGGAATATAGTTGGCGATGGCGATGCCCTCTAATTACAGTAGATCAAGCACTACAAATTGTATCAGAGAATTTTCAACATAATCGGGGATAGAGTTAATGTTAGGTAAACCAATTTCTAATCAGCGGCTGGAAAGCCAAGCCCTCTGAGGGATAATACGGGATGAATTGCAGTAGTAGGAGAATGTATTATCTGCAAAAACTCAACAGTCAACACCCTAGAGAAAACTCGAAAATGCTGTACGATGTGCAATCTTCCCATTTCTAATGAACATTTCTTACAACGAAATGTGTGTCTTGCTTGTTCCGAATAAATGTATTTTTGGTTTTCTTTTAATTAAAATTTTTAGTATCTTGATTTTTTAAATATGTAAAATGAAATGTTAATGAATTTTAGAACCGATCTTTCATTTGTATAAGAAATAAAATTCCATTTTCTTCTATTTTGCGTAAGGTTACCCGGGTAACCCGTAATTGATTTGAAGGTGTAATTTGTAAACCGTTAAATATTTGAAGTACCAAAATAGGGACGATTACTTTTAAAATCAAAATATGTTTACATTTAAATGATTTTGGCATTCCTGGATCTTAGAGCCAAAATTCCAATGATAAAATAGAAATTTTATCGATTAAAGTCGAAAAGGTTACCCGGGTAACCCACCATACATAGACATAAGGGTTAAAAATACAAATATTCCAAAATGCTTAATTTCAAAGAAATTAAAATTTTTTAACTGTTTAAATTTTGTAAAGGTTTTAAAATGTATGTTTTGGCTAGGTTTTAAACTGTAAAATTTCTGAATTCTTAAATTTAATTTTTAAAATTGCATTTCGCATTATTCGCCAGTATTTTCTAATATTCGTATATTAATCCTCAACATTCGCCAATCTTGATTACTCTCCTATTATTCCCCAATTCTAATGACTAATACATTCCCAATCCCCATACCAATATCAGCGGTACATATTTGGGGAGGTTCATTATACGGTGCTAATTTTAGACATTCATTTTCGAGAGCAAAATTTCTTACGATAGTAGGTGTGGGGGCACCTGAGTCCAAGGTCATTTGAAAGTGAAAAAAAAAAAAATTATGAGCGCACAGAGAACGTATGTTTGTTCACCTCGTACGTTTGTTTCGTACGTACGTTTGTTCACCTTCTCTTTGCGCTCATATTTTTTTTTTCGTACGTTGAACTTTTTACTTTACGCGCGCTTTTTTTTTCGTTCGTTGACCTTTTTTATACCTTCAAACGACCTTGGACTCAGGTGCCCCACACCTACTTACGATGCAATTATCGAGTAGTTGTAGTTATCGAGTGTTGTAATAAGAGAGTTCTTATTGTATTCATATATTAAGTCATCTAGAAATTTAAATATTTTTCTAATATTCTTATTTGGAAAATGTGAGTATGTATTGAGAAATTTAACCCGTTTAAGTACGTCGTGGAAAAAGTTGCATGGGAAAAGTGGTGCATTTCAGCGGACCGCAATTTTATATTAATTATTTTTTATTCAATTAGAAAGACACTAGAAATTTTGATTAGGAAGATACCAAAAATCTCAGAAAAAAATTAAACGGAGTGGGGATAATTTGTTTTTTTTGAAAAGTAGAGCGGTCCCATGAACCGCACAACGCTCTTTACGGATTGAAAATCAAGAGTTTTGTAAAATTTAAGAATTTATGGAAGTTAAAATTCTTCTGTCTAGTGCACGTAAATTCTGGGACAAATATATAAAATCTGCAATTATATTCCGATTGCGATGAGTACCACTCGCATCTCTAGAGGTAGATCACATGTGATTGTTGTTGCTACATATTAAAATTCATGGAAATTCATTTTATTTTAAGTATTTGGGTAAAATTAAAGATTTAGGCAATTTATGGGTTTAGTAACTCGACATTTCTGAATTTAGAAATAAAAAATAATAATATTTCTGGGATTAAAAAACAAAATTAAATGTTGAGAACAAATAGAGAAATTCATAGAAAATTACTATATTGGAAATTTTGAAAACTAAAATTTTAGAAATTTAGGAAATTCTGAAAATATAAATTTTACATAACAAACAACATTCAAAAAATTTAAAAATTTACAAATTTTGAAATTCTTGGAATTTAGAAAATTTAGAAGCTCTAGAAATATTCTAGTTTACGAAGCGAATTACGAAATAAGGAATTAGAAAATGTATTTATTGAATTTCGAATTTTAGAGAGTTTGCATAAGGTTTTATTAACTTGGCATTTTAGAATTGAGAAATTAAAAAATTACATATTTCTGAAATCAAAAAAACAAAATTAAATGTTGGGAACAAATACCAGGTTTACCAGTTAATTATGCATGTGTTGATATATATCATTAACAGCAAGATTTAAAACTTTACCTGCCAAATTTTTGTAAGGTGTTTGGATTACAGATTTTTTTGCGCTGAAAACGTCAAATTTCGCGACAAAAAAGAGCCCTCGCGGGAAGTTTTAATTCATTATTTTGGAGAAAAGTGCTGACAAAAATTATCGTATTTCTCGGAAAGCTTACGGTGAACATCCTGCATCTCAAGATATTTGTGAATGCTAGTTTAAGCGCTTCAAAAGTAATGATTTTCAAGACAAAAACAAAGATTGTCCAGATCAACCGAAACATTTAGAAAACCAACAACTACAAGAATTTTTGGATGAAACTAGGCGAAGCCATTAATTCCAAAATGACCAGAACGGGCCTTCTGACATATCATTAAGCAAAATAAAATAATTATTAATTTACTTAAAAATTTAAAAATGTCCACTTAAGCGAAGAAATAAAAATATTTCATAATGGATTTTCTTTTTTAATAGAATTCATTAATTAAAATTAGTTAAATTTAATTTGGGGCAGAATAATTACCCTAATTTTGGTTTAGTTCAGGCTCGGATTCACAAAAATATGAAAAAAATCTCTAAATAGAACTGGGTTCGGTTCAAAATCCTGTATTAAATAGGTACAACTTGTGAATGTTACTGGACATTCTCATCAAAGAATCAGTTTAGTAGTTTACTTCAGTTGTATGAAAAACTGAGGAGCTATTTCTGAATACGATACGGATTCATAAGTGTGAAATTTTTTTTGACTTGAATCAGATTCGCTCGTTCCTTATTTAAACCAAATAAGAATCTAATACTCACCAGAACTAATGAACCGGAGGTGTGCAACATCTTAAAAATGACTTTCTTTGCATCTTCTGTAATTAGCAAGTATTTAGCAACCTTCAAGTACGAACGATAAATAATTTACGATACTTTACTAGTACCCCTAAACGCCTAATAATGGCCTCACCTCTAACCTTAACACTTTAAATATAGAATATGGCGAGTTACTCAAGTTTGCGAGGAGATTTTTTAGATTATCTGTTAGAACCTGTCAAAAATCTATACAAATCTTTTTTGTCGTCACCACAATCCCCTTAAATTTAGTACAGCAAATTTCATTTTCAGCCATATATAATGTTGCAGCTCTATGCGAATACCTGTTATTAGACGCCAAGACCATGCTAAAATGGACATTTTGTGTATTTCAGTTTTTTAGTCGACATCAATTTCCCGACAAATTTATTTAGATTTCAATGATTACTCCGTGTTGGCCATCAAAGCCTAAACTAATCATAATATTTGGTTTAGGGCAGTTTTGTAAAAGACGAAAATTCAATCAAATGGTCGACTACTTTAAATGACTACTTTCGAAGTTTTTTTAAATTTTATTGAAATAAATAACGTTGGGCATTGAATCCCTTATGGCATCATTTCTTACTTAGATTTTTATAGATACCGCAGAGTTACATTTGTTTCGGTGTTTTTTGCTGCATTTTGAAGTGTCTCGCCTTCCTTAAATAGTTTCATCAAACGCATTGTTTAACAAGAGGTTTTGTCGGTTGTTTCTTCATTGAGGTTCTTAAAATTTATATTTGTGATTTTATATTCGCTCACGTGCATGAAGTTAATAACAAAATAAAATTTTCGAACGTTGCATTACGAATATGTGACGCAGCGAATATAGCTTTTCCTGGTTAAATTGAACCTATTCAAAGTTAAACGCAACTTTTTGCAAAATAAATGAAACTTTTTTCATAAATGAAGCAATTTGGCCAAATTTTCAGTCTAACGAAATTTCGCAGCAAATTATACGATGATTACAATGAAATTTCACTTTAGCAACTAAAATTTGTCGGTCCCTTTAGCTTCGTTTGAACGAGATTTTATTGTATCATTAGAAAAAGAATTTCAGTTTTACGAATATTTTATTAATTTCTAGAATTTTTAGAGAATTTTCCGGGTTCCTGGGTTATTCAATTTTTCAGTCGGGCCTCCCGAGATTTTAAAAACTTTTGGGGCAAGCAACGCTCTAAAAAGTTCTATTAGGACAGTATCCACAAATTACCTGAAAGATGGAGGAAATGTGTAGCTTGCGACGGATATTACTTCGAATAAAGTATTTTTCATGTTTCTCCTGAAATTATTGTGTTCTTATTTTAATACAAAAACCACACCATTAACCGGGACACCTGGTAGAGAGATTTAAACAATTAGAAAAAATATGTGATAATTTTAAAAAACTTACAATTTTGGAAATTTTGAAAATATAAATTTTGGAGAAACGACCCTTTATAAATTAAAAAATTTGTATACGTAAAAATTATTGGGTTAGAGATTAGAAAATGTATTTATTGAATTTCGAATTTTAAAGAATTTGCAACGTTATTTGTTACGAGAAACCAAAATAATAAACAATACAATTTTCTAAAATATTGAAATTTGTATCTTTTTAAATTTACTAAAATTAAAAATAAATGAACTTCATACTTACGGCTAGGTTTTTAAAATCTAATAATTCTGAATTATTAAATTAATTAATTAAATTTCATTGCCCATTATTTCCAAGTACTCGCCCATTAGTCCCCGTATATTATGTCCAATTTGAGAGAGTTTTTGATGTTATTTGTTACTGACTACGATTGACACTAAATTGAAATAGTTTCTAAATGTTTGTTTAAATGATTTTTTTCACCACACTAATCAGATCGATTTTACATAAAAATTAAATCAAAATTTAATGAATACAGAAATTAAAATTATGGAACTAAAAATGTTATAAAACTAGGTTTTTAGAAATACAGAAATTCAGAAAACTTTAATAAATTTAAGAATTCAGCAATATTAGATTTTAAAAACGTAGCCATAAGTATCGAAGTTCATTTATTTTGAATTTTTAAAAATTTAAAAAGTTTAAAATTTTTATTTTTGAGAAATTCAGCATTTGGAATATTTGTTATTTTGCTTTTTATAATTATTGAAATTTAGCGGTAAGGAAGAAACTCTAAATTGAAGTGAGTGGCTGTGCAGCAGATGGGAGCAGAACCCAGGATGATAATTAACAAAATTTAAAAATGTTAAAATAAGACATAGAAGTAAAAATATGGGGTTTTAAGTTGTGAATATGTTTGAACACATTTTTTCATATTTTGTTAAACAGCTTTATTTACGTCAGAACACACAGAATTTCAAATTATTCAAATTAACTAAAGAATTGTATATAAATTGGATTTTTTTTTTAAATTAAAACATTTATTAAACCATTCTGGAAACCTGTTCAAAATTATTCTACAATAACTTAACGGAATTATTGATTGGTTCCCAACAAATTATTCATATATGCAGTTTCATTGGAAGTTCCAAAAATTTCTTAACTTATTGGATTTTATGTAACACTTAAAACTCTCTCCTCTAACTTATCCTTTCACGATTATTCAATCTTATTATACAGAATTGTTCACTCGAGCTGGACGTGCTCGATGCAACATTTTAACAGTCTCTTGTGCCTCGAATTTTGTTACAATCCTGTATATTGTAGTTTAATTTATTTGCGCTTTTTATTGCAATAAAAATAAATCACTGCGGTTGATTTGAAAATTTCAAAAAAATATCGTTTTTGAATTCAATATAGCGTTTTAAATTGAACACTTTGTATTTTAGATTTGTTATATAAAAGTGAAAGATACCGTCTACTTTTGATACGATTCAGGCAAATAAGCTGAAATCAGTCGTCTTGTTGGAAAATATTTTCTAATTATCAAAATGATAGCTTTGCGAAAATGAACTAATTTAGGGTAACATTGCCCAAGTCGTACCACTTAAGGAAACGTTTTCAGGAATCAGAGAATATATTAGTAAACATATACTTATTAGTATCATTGGAAACCTTAGTAAACCTTGCTTTTATTTATTGCAAAAAAATTAAATACTACGACTAAGGACACCAGTACCTTAAGTCATACTACCTACTACTTAAGCCATGTCAGTTCATAAAACCCCTAAACTATTTTGAAAAAATTCTTTCACAAAACTGCTGGAGGCATTCAAATCACTAATATATGTACATATACTAAAAAACCAAAATGTATTTAACTATAGTGTGTTCTTACCTCAGGAGCTTCCACACACCAGATGAAAATTACACTCAAACGACTATAAATGAGTTTGTTTATCAAAAACATTCTAAATTCATTGAAATGCAGTATAACTGTACACTGTGCCATTTGTCATCGGTACGACTTAGGCGCCATTCCCCTAACTCACGAACTAAGTAGCCATATTTAGCAAAGTGACCACTTAGTAGTAAAAAATTCAGTTTATTTATTGTTTTGCACCGGAAAGTAAACCAATAATCAGCATTGCTTAACAAGGTTAAGGCCACAATTTAGAATAATTTTAGATTCATCATCTTCATAGTTCTGAGAAACTGCCCAAAATATGTATTTATGTATATTACATTCCCAATACAATATATTAGGCGCTTTCTTTTACATTTACCAATCCACTTAAAATGGCGCCCATTCATAAAATACACGCGCGCGATATAATCAACTCATATAAAAACGTGCAAATTAATTACAAACATTTTATTACCTCAAAACCACTTTCCACTAATTATTTTCAAATTACATGCACTTTTGACTTATCGAAATATTGTGTCTGCCAAGATAACGCATTCCAAAAATAACGACGAAACTAAATTGGGGAAAAAAATGGTGATAAGACGACGCTATACAATACAAATTGGCACTTGAGAAAATACCGCTGCCCATTATTATGGGAATTTCCAATCACAACTTTTTGTTTTGTTATTAATTCAATTGAAAATAGTATTTCGTCAATTTGTATAACTATCTATATTCTATAGAAATGATTCGTCAGCAATTTCTGCATATACACACAGGACTAAGGTATTTGACTTTTATATTTTTACGAGAACGTGAATTCTTTGGAACAACATTTTTATTGTTGTTGCTAAATCCAAAATTCAGAGAATTTTAATAATTTCTTGAAAACAATAATTTTATTTACATGTCGTCTTAAAGTGTAATTGTAAAAATAAATTATAAAAAAATCTTTATATTTGTTTTGAAGTAAACATCTTTGCTTTAATTCCAAGAATTACAAAAAAAAAAAATGGAAATACAAGTTTTAAGCGAATACGTTAGTTCGCAAGAATGATTTGTGTTATTTACCCATTTTGTTGACGGAATTAACATAACAGTTTTTTAAGATTGTTTATAAATCATAAGTGGTCATGTGTCAAACAGTAAAAACGCGCGATTTCAATTTTCATATTCGCTTATATTCCGTGTGATTCCCGTACTTCAACACAACACACAAAATACTTTGATCGATTGTAAATACCGTTGTTTACATTTTTTCGCGGAATTATATAGGTTATAATGCATGTGTACAATATGTACTCACAATTTTACTTTGGCCTGATTAAATCACAAAAAAATAAATTTGTTGATATGACTTACCTAGAAAGATAAGGGAAATGTAATTTTCAAAAATATGTTTTTAGGTTGTGTATGCGATATTTAAAAATAGAAAAAAAATACAAATACTAGAAATTCGGAACGATTCTTTTATTTCACGTGACTCAATATAATTGTTTATGTGTATAAAGAAACGAGTCAGTTATCGTGATATTCTAAAGATAGATTTCTCGAGAATTATTTCGAGTGCGTCTACTTGTTATTGTCGAATATACCGGACATCACATGTGTATAAAGTACATAACGTAGATAAGTGAACGACCCAGTTCAATGATACATCCATTAGGTTTTTATTATAGATTATAAGACCGTCATCTATATTTGACAGATCGATTTATTGACAAATTCAAAAGATTTATACGGTCTTCTTTTTCAAAAATTAACAAAACCCAAAATATTTATGTTAATTTTCAATGTAACACAACATTTCTTGCAACGAGCGGAAGAGTCGATCGTATACCAAACCAAAAACAAAACAAAAAACCCATAAATTACACGATCTTTCCGAAATCACTAACATTTTACGTATGCGGATGATGGAATATTTTTCGTTTACACGCAAAATATTTTAAGATTGTGTCATCGGCTAGGAGGTATAGTTAAATTTTGTAAAACACTTTAATTTATTTTTAGCAATTTTTCAGAATTCATGGACTAATTTTTGGTTGTCTGTTTAAAGGAGAAACCATGTAAGTAACAAATACCTACAGGTAAATATATTTCAAATTCCATTTCTTCATAGTGAGGGAGCTTTGCTTTTGAGTTTTTAATTTGTGCCATCTCGCATTTAAGATGTGAAAATTTTAACCCAAGCACTTGGAAAATACCGATTTCTCTTTTGATGCACGTCACGTTGGATTTAAATATTCTCTTTAATATATGAAACAACCACGTGATCCTTTATGATGTCTAATCCGATCAGTACAGTTGCCTCGATTAATTAGAATCCATCTCAAAAATAGTAAAAGGTGCTTCAGAATTGTTTCAACGGTAATTAAGGCACTTTATCACACCTGAAGCAAAATAGTATTGATTTTCCTATAAGTGTATAGGAAAAGTGTTACCCAACTATAACCCTTAAATACCCGAATTATAGTGAATCTTTTCACAAAAAGTGTAGCTTCACAAAGTATAAGTGTATGGAAAATGTGTTATAAGCTAGTAGAAAACAATAATTACTTAATATCTAACACTTCGTCGCGTTATTAGGGGTTTTCAATTCGGTTGAAAGCAATGTCACCAATGTCGGCAGAAAATTCTTCTGCTTTAAAATTACTTTTAAAAGGAATAAAATTTGGACAAAAGTAAATGTGTTTTTTAAAAATTTGTATCCATAAAATTAAAAAGTTACCCTAATATTCACGTAAACTATAATATAAATGCCGCACATTTGAAAACAATTTGCTATATGTGGGCGCTAGCTTAAAAGCATTTTCCCTGTAATTCAAGTTCTAAATGTGTAATGGATGGCGGCCTTTTTTTGTAGCGAAAGCCAATCAAAATATGAATCCTATTGTCTCTTAAACTGCATAAACTACCGTAGTAAACTAAAAGTTTATTCGTATAAAACCAAGTTTTTAGAGAAAGTAATATTGTGGTTAGTCTGACGCGAATTAGGTATCAGCGATTTTCAGAGGAGTTTTGTCTGAAAAATCTGCGCTAAAAATAACAACAACAAAATAGTTATGCGTTAGTATTGGTGAAAAGAAAATATTCAGACGAATTTTGATGTGTGCCTAAGCTAAGTACCTTCTAAGCATTTACCATTATTGTGCCCGATTTAATTTCATCTTGGTCAAAACAAATTTTAAAAAAATGACTCGCTTAACGAGTGACGTTTCGCAACACGAGTGATGAGAAGAGAGGGAGATCCGGATTGTGTGCTTAATACCTAAACATAAATAATGTTTTTCGTTATTTAAAAAAAAAACAAATAAACGAGTAAGATCCTGGAACGAATTATGCGCGTTAACCAAGGTACTACTGTAAATAGAAAAGATATTGACAAAATGAGTTTTGGTTTTGCAAACAATTTTGCTAAAACTGTATCACCAAAAAAAAAAACACATTAAAAAAATTGAACTGTGGCCCCCTAACACATGACTTTTCTTTATGAACTGAAAAATTTAAGAAATTTATTAAGCAAATTTCTTACAAATTTAATTTGGAACTAATAGTTTTTTTGAATTGGTCGATTTTCACTCAAATTCACTGGAACTTCACATAAACTATGAAAAAAGCTTAAATATCTTTAAAAGTTAAAACATCGGGGCTGCAGAGAAGACACACCCAAACAGACACAACTTCAAAATTCAATTTTTGAAAAATTCTCAAAATCTGAAGGTTTAAAATTTTCATGATTATTAACGTAACAGAAAGTAAAAAGGAAATGATTTATTGATAAAGGAGATGTGCAGAAACAGGTCTTTCTGCCACTTGATAAGTCTCCTAGATCAATACGTTTTTTGTAATAATTGACTCCCTATAGTCATGGATTATTATTATTATGTATGGATTATGATTATTATTATTATGGTGGTTTGGCGTCTATTGGAGGGGGCTCCGTAACCTTCCAGTAAGCGCAAGTGTACGTACTGCCTCCTCGCGGCACCACTGGTAAGTGTAACCATTAGGCAGAATGTGGCCTTTTGTGACAGGCTAAAGTACGGCGCTAAAGGAGAAAACCTTGACAAAAAATCCCTAATCTAAGGTGGAACAGCATATGCCGATGGATGAATGGCTGATAGGTTAATCAGTCTATATATGCGGACTCTGGATACCAGGCACCCTCCAGTTTTATTTAGCCTTCCTGTAGTAAACTTGGGTGACCTACAGGTGACTTTTTATTCCCAGCATCTTGCAAGAGTTAAATCAAAACGGTAGACGAGGCACGGGAAGGAATACACGGGAGTGGGTTTGCCCTCTCGAAGTCCTTGAGTTCAATGCTACTGCTTTTCTAGCAGAAGTAAATGTTATTACATCTAGGAGGGAGAGAAATGAGCCCAGATAGTATGTAACGCGTACCGGTCGGCAGTATTATCAGGTTCATTAAGAGCCTGAATATTGGCTGGACGGATAATTAAGTAGGGCTTGATGCACAAAAGATCTTTTAGGACGCAGTGCGAGGTGGCTTAACGCCCACATGGCCCTCAAGTAATAATAGTCATGGATAATCTTCATAAATAAAATTTGATTGGTTTTCAAAATTTTTAATTTGCTAATAAACATTGGAATTAAAGGAAACATTAGAAATTAGACGAATTTTTACAATTATAAGATAATTCTTTCATAAGATTCATCAGATTCATAATGGAGCACATACTCCATAATTTATCAATTTGCAAACTGCAACTCGTTAAATATGGCGATTTGCATACATCAAAACTTCTTGCGTAAAATCCCATACTCGATCGTTTTTAAATAAAAAATATAACCTCAAAAAATGAATAATTGAAAATTGTGCAAACAATTTTTAATCAAATATATGTATAAAATAACGTCAATAAATTAAAATAATTTAAATTTAAAATATTTAATATGTTGAAAATGAGTACGAAACCTAAACTAAAATCAAAAACCTTATTTGAAAATTTTTTATTTTATTAACAAAAAAACGGAAAAGTCGATTGAAAAAGTGGTACCAAGAAATTTCAAAAATTTTAATTGAAAAGTAAAGTAGTATTTCTCCTCTTCTTATGATTATAAAATAACTATCCAATTTTTATTACATAGTTTTGTCTAAATTAATTAAATTTTTTCAAAAATATGAAATATAATTATTTCGAATATGTACAATAGTTAGGCTTCGTGTCTAAAATGAAAAATGATCTAAACTAATTGATTGATATTAAACAATGATTTGCCGATAAATTAGATCGTTCGCAAAATTTTAACTATTTGCTTGCTTGCTAGCTAAAGCTAAAATATCGAGTAGATCATTTTTTGTAATTCAGCAAAATTTGGTTGCTTATTAGTTATTATTATTAGCATCGAGTATACCATTTGCCGCAATCTACCAAAAATTGCTTGCTTATCTACTCGTGAATATACTCCAATATCTATAAGATTCATAAGTTTCAAAATTTTTTAAGATTTATAAGATTCATAGGATCCGAAATATTCACAGGATCCATAAAACTCGTGATTTATAAGGTTCTTGAGATTCATAAGACTTATAACAAGTGTTTTCTAAAAAATTTAAAAAATGGTTGCATTCATAAAACTCATAAGATTCATGGGATTGAGAAGGTTCATAGAATTCATAAAACTTATAAGATTCATATGATTTTTTAAGATTCTTAAGGGTCATAAGAATCATAATATTCATAAGATGTGCATAAGATTCAAGAGAATCCACGAGGTTCATAAGATTGCATCCGCAATATATGTATATATAAGGCTCATAAAATTCATAAAATCCAGTGTTTAAATTCAAATTTCGTTCCTTTATTTATTCTCTTTTTGCGAAAGAAGAGAAAAAATATTTTGTTTTGATTTTTTCCTCCGGAACGAAATCCAACAAAATAAAATATCTCTCCTCTCCTATCTTTTGTGTTTTATATGAGGAGAGATATTTTACTTTTTTCGATTTCGTTTCCGGGGAAAGAAACAAACAAAAATATTTTGTGTTTTATTTCACAAAGAGAGAAAAAAAGAGAAAAGAAGGGAACGAAAAAATGAATTTAAACACTGTCATAACATTCAGAAGATTTATAAGGCTCATAAGGTTTACAAGATTCGCAAGACTCATAAAATTCATGAGTTCATAAGATTCATCAAACCCATAAAATTCGTAAAATTCATAAGAATTATAAGATTGCTAAGATTCAGATAATTCATAAGATTCATAATATTCTTAATATTCATAGATTTATAAGATTAATCAGATTCATGAAATTCATAAGATTTATAAGACCCATAAATTTCATAAGATTCATGAGATTTATAAGACCCAAACAATTTTAAGATTGGTAGTTTCTGTAATATTCTTAAGTTTTATAAAATTCGTAAGATTCATTATGTTCATAAGATTCATAAAATCCGTAGGATTCATGAAACTCTTAAGATTCATAAGATTCATTGGGTGAACCGCTACAGATTCTTAAGATCCATCGACTCATATGATTCATAGCATTCATATTAGGAATGGGCCGAATATTCGGTTCTGCTGAATATTCGGCCGATCGGCAGGGTTTTTTTGAGATTCGGTAAAATTCTGCATTTCCGACACGGTTCGGCCGAATAACGAATCTTTTTAAAAATTTCTACTATACCAAATTTGTAAAAAAAACTTACAACATTTTACTCAATTGATTTGCGGGGCGGGCATTCATTACTGGGTAAATATGGTTTGTTTACTTATACATTTTTGTGTGTAAGTTGGTCAAAAACAGCTCTAATAATAACATAAAATAATGAACGAAATTTGCATGGAAGGCAGTGGAAAAGGGTGCAAAACTAATTTGTCTATCTTGAGTGAAATTGAGTGAGTTGTTTCGGAAACCGGTATTTTTTACGAATCTAAAGGAAACAAGTTACTTCCGATAAACTACGAAAAACTAGTTTTCTTGCATCACAATTTGCAAAAATCTAAAATTGAATATTAAAATGAAAATGTATTTTCATTTTTATAAGACTTTTCAGAAAATGGTACAAATGAATAATATCTGTACTGAAAAGCAAAGGTCCTTTTGGAGATTTTAGTAATTTTGAGAAAATGAAGGTGAAAGTTTTAAAATCAAATGGGAAAAGATTTGGAGCATTATTATGTATTACCTCATAATTTTTTTTATTTTTTAAAGCGATTTTCACCAAAATTTGTTACAATCTGAATTATGGACAAATTTAATTATTTATGCAAAATTCATAAAACCGCTTAAAGTCACTTAGGTGACTTTTGCTTTTAAGTGCAGATATATTAATAAGTAGCATTCTGCAACAAGATTCGAGAAAAATGTAAGATTCGGCCGAACTTCGGCGATTCGGGAAAATTTTATAACTTTAATTCGGTATTCGGCCAAACCGCAAAATCACTAGTTCGGCCCATCCTTAATTCATATGATTCATAGCATTCATATGATTCATTTAATTCAGAAGATTCATATAATTTATCAAATTCTTAAGATTCATAAGATTCATAAAGATCATAAGATTGATAAGGTTCTTAAGGTTCACAAGATTCATAAGATTCATAAAACTAATAAGATTCATATGATTCAGATAATTCATAGGATTCATAAGATTTATAAGATTCATCAGATTAATAAAATTCATGGAACCCATAAAACCCACAAGATTCATAAGATTCTCGAGCTTCATTCGATTCATAATATCTAAAAGATTCATGTGATTTATAAGATCCAAAAAATGTTAAGATTCATAGAATCCGTAATATTCTTAAGTTTTATATTAGTCAAAAGTTTCATAAAATTCGTAAGAATCAAAATATTCATAGGATTCATAAAATTTATAAGATTCACACATTTTTAAAATTTTTTAAAAACACTTGTTAAATATTTCGCAAAATAATTTTGCGAAATATTTAACAAGTGTTTTTAAAAATTTTTAAAAATGTGTGTATTAAGTGTGTTTCGCCAAGTGCCTACGGCAGAAAGTGTAAAAAGGATTTATAAGATTCATAATATTCATAGGATTCATAAAATTCATAAGATTCATAGGATACATAAGATTCATAAGATTCATTAAATTAATAAGATTCATAAGATTGATTGGTAATTAGAAAATTCCTAAAATTCAGATAATTCATAAGATTCGTAATATTCAAAAATTTATAAGATTCATCAGATTCATGAAATTCATTAGACTCGTAAGACCCACAAGTTTCATAGGATTCATGAGATTTATAAGATGGAAAAAATTTTCAGATTCGTAGGTTCTGTAATATTCTTAAGTTTTGTAATATTCAAAAGATTCATAAAAATCGTAGGATTCATAATGTTCATAAGATTCATAATATTCATAGGATTTATTAGATGAATAAGATTAATAAAATCCATAAAATTCATAAAACTCATAAAATTCATAAGACTAATAAGATCCATATAATTCTTAAGATTCATCGGATATTCTGAGTCATATGGTTCATAGCATTCATATGATTCATAGCATTCATAGGATTCATTTATTTCATAAGATTCATATAATTTATAAAATTTTTAAGATTTATAAGATTCATAAAAATCATAAAATTGGTAAAGTTCATAAGGATCACAAGATTCTTAAGATTCATAAAACTAATAAGATTCATAAGGTTCATCATATTCTTAAGGTACTCGAGCTTCATTAGATTCATAATATTTAAAAGATTCATGAGATTCATAAGATCCAAAAAATTGTAAGATTCATAGGATCCGTAATATTCTTAAGTTTTATAATAGGCAAAAGTTTCATAAAATTCGTAAGATTCATAAAACTTATAAGATTAATAAGATTCATAAAGTTCATAAGATTCATAGGATACATAAGATTCATAAGTTTCATTAGATTAAGGTGGGGGGGGGGAGCGACCTTGGGACTTTCAAAAAATCAAAAAAAAAAAATTTTTGATTTTGTTATAATTTAATATATTAAGAATTATATGCAATTAGTTTGGAAGCTAAATTCGACTTATTTAAAAAATATTATTTTCTGATTTTAATCGTTCATTCAAAGTGCTTAAAACTTTAAACGGTTTCTCTCGAAATGACATTTTTGAACCTGGCGTTGCGAGGATCTCCAGATCTACTAATCTACTAGGTTAAAAGACTTTAAATTTGGAGAGAATGTTCAGGAAACTTGATTCTTTGGAAGTACCTGTGCTTTTTTTGATATTTTCAAAATTCGATTTTTTAGATCGTTTTAATCTCAAAATTTTTACCGAAAAACAAGATTTTTTTTTTAAAATATGTGCCATTCGTTGTAAAATGTATATATCGAAAAATCCCTAGGTACTTTCACAGTTTATGGGTAATAGAATAATATACTACTTTTTTTGTTCCAGGATGCACCAGTTCTGAGATCAGTGCAACGCCGATTTTTGTTTCTTTTTTAATTACCTCATTTTTAACGATGGTCACGCCACTATTATGATGAAAATAAAATAAAAAATTATTTTGTAATCTTTGTTGGTAAAATTAAATTTTTGTTTATAAAATTCATTGTTTACTACACTACTCCAAAATTTTTTTAGTGTTTTTTGAAGAGCCGTATCTTAGTAAAATACGGTCGTACAGAGATGAAAAGAAAAGCATTTTAAAGCTTCAAATCTCTAGTTTTGAGACTTTGAACGGAAAATTTTTGTGAGATACCGTTATCACGCAATCATAAGAAAGAGCGCGAAGAAAAAAAATTCGATTTTTTTTTTTTTTGTAAGGTGCCATGGGCTCGGGAAATTTGTTTTAAGTTAAACCAATGCATAGGTCGGTTAGCGTGTTAATTAGGCGTAAATTTAATTTAATTCTGGTCTCTCTATGTCAACTTTTTGCTGAGATATCTGACTTTGAATCAAAAAAGATCCTTTTGCCTTTGATCATCGATATCTCAGCAACCAATGACTGCACAGTAAACTTTAGGGCAGCCTTAAAAACTTCAGTAAATTTCCTAAAAGACCCTTTAGTTAATGATTAGTGGAGAACAAATTTTTTTTTCACCCTCAATACTGATTTGAAAAAAGTACAAAAAAACGACTTTTTAGGTTGTCTTAATAAATCTACCGTTACTTTACCGTTATTGATGAAAAGAGTAATGTTGCCAGGTCAAATTGATCCACCCAACCGTTTTTTCGGACAGATTGATCAAAGTTTTACAAAACAATTAAAGGAACAAGTATTCATCAAAATAAAAAAACGACTTTTTTCACATTTTGCGTTAGTTACTTATTAACCCTTAACGATCGTACGATTTTTTTTGTAATACTCGCCAATAAGAGACGATAGAAAATTAAATAAAGTTCTGCAATATGAGCAATAATTATGGAACTTGACCATTTCTCATCCGATTTTAGTGAAATTTGGTATGTACGGTGGAAATGGGATTCTAAAATGATTTTTGGATAAAGTTCTGGAATATGGCCAACTAGGATGGAACTTGACCATTTCTTAACCGATTTTGATAAAATTTGGTATGCCCGATGGAAATGGGATTCTAAACTGATTTTTGGATAAAGTTCTGGAATATGGCCAACTAGGTTGGAACTTGGCCATTTCTGATCCGATTTTGATGAAATTCAGCATGTACGATGGAAATGGGATTCTAAAGTGATTTTTTGATAAAGTTCTGGAATATGGCCAACTAGGATGGAATTTGGCTATTGCTCATCCGATTTTGATGAAATTTGGTATGGGCGATGGAAATGGGATTCTAAACTGATTTTTGGATAAAGTTCTGGAAAATGGCCAACTAAAAAGGAACTTGGCCATTTCTTATCCAATTTTGATGAAATTTGGTATGCGCGATGGAAATGGAATTCTAAACTGATTTTTGGATGAAATTCTGGAAAATGGCCAACTAGGAAGGAACTTGGCCATTTCTTATCCGATTTTGATGAAATTTAGCATGTACGATGGAAATGGGATTCTAAAATGATTTGTGGATGAAGTTCTGGTATATGGCCAACTAGGAAGGAAATTGGCCATTTCTTAACCGATATTGATGAAATTCAGCACGTGCCTTAGAAATGGGATTCTAAACTGATTTTTGGGATTCTAAACTGATTTTGGAAGTTCCAGAATTTGGCCAATTGTCATGGAACTTGGAAGTTTTGTATCCTTTTTTTATGAATTTCAGCATTCACGATGAAAATGAGATTCTTAAATTATTGATAAAATAAATCATTAAATACATGGAATAACGATTTTAGTTTTTCACTTTTAAAGCACATATCGAATTTCTTTTGTTCGTTTAAGGAATAGGCAAGCGCCTTCCAACTTTAACATTTAACTTTAACCAAAAAATAATTTTAGAGTTTTATTTCTATAGTACATGCTGAATTTGTTTAAAATCGGATAAAAAATGGCCAAGTTCCATCCTAATACGGCTTATTCCAGAATTTCATCTAAACATAATTTTAAAACCCAATTTAAATTACAAATGCTGAATTTCATCAAAATCTTATAAGAAATGGCCAAGTTCCTACCTAATTGGACATATTCCAAAACTGTAGCTAAAATTCATTATAGAATCCCATTTCCATCGCGAACACCAAATTTCTTCAAAGTCGGATAAGAAATGGCCAAGTTCCATCCTAGTTGGCCATATTCCAGAACTTTATCCAAAAATCAGTTTAGAATCCCATTTCCATCGCCCATACCAAATTTCACTAAAATCGGATGAGCAATAGCCAAATTCCATCCTAGTTGGCCATATTCCAGAACTTTATGGAAAAATCAGTTTAGAATCCCATTTCCATCGCCCATACCGAATTTCATCAAAATCAGTTAAGAAATGGCCAAGTTCCATCCTAGTTGGCCATATTCCAGAACTTTATCCAAAAATCAGTTTAGAATCCCATTTCCATCGTGCATACCAAATTTCATCAAAATCGGTTAAGAAATGGCCAAGTTCCATCCTAGTTGGCCATATTCCAGAACTTTATCCAAAAATCAGTTTAGAATCCCATTTCCATCGTGCATACCAAATTTCATCAAAATCGGTTAAGAAATGGCCAAGTTCCATCCTAGTTGGCCATATTCCAGAACTTTATCCAAAAATCAGTTTAGAATCCCATTTCCATCGTACATACAAAATTTCTCTCAAATCGGATGAGAAATGGCCAAGTTCCATAATTATTGCTCATATTGCAGAACTTTATTTAATTTTCTATCGTCTCTTATCGGCGAGTATCACAAAAAAAATCGTACGATCATTAAGGGTTAACAAGTAACTAACGCAAAATGTGAAAAAAGTCGTTTTTTTATTTTGATGAATACTTGTTCCTTTAATTGTTTTGTAAAACTTTGATCAATCTGTCCGAAAAAACGGTTGGGTGGATCAATTTGACCTGGCAACATTACTCTTTTCATCAATAACGGTAAAGTAACGGTAGATTTATTAAGACAACCTAAAAAGTCGTTTTTTTGTACTTTTTTCAAATCAGTATTGAGGGTGAAAAAAAAATTTGTTCTCCACTAATCATTAACTAAAGGGTCTTTTAGGAAATTTACTGAAGTTTTTAAGGCTGCCCTAAAGATTACTGTGCAGTCATTGGTTGCTGAGATATCGATGATCAAAGGCAAAAGGATCTTTTTTGATTCAAAGTCAGATATCTCAGCAAAAAGTTGACATAGAGAGACCAGAATTAAATTAAATTTACGCCTAATTAACACGCTAACCGACCTATGCATTGGTTTAACTTAAAACAAATTTCCCGAGCCCATGGCACCTTACAAAAAAAAAAAAATCGAATTTTTTTTCTTCGCGCTCTTTCTTATGATTGCGTGATAACGGTATCTCACAAAAATTTTCCGTTCAAAAGTCTCAAAACTAGAGATTTAAAGCTTTAAAATGCTTTTCTTTTCATCTCTGTACGACCGTATTTTACTAAGATACAGCTCTTCAAAAAACACTAAAAAAATTGAAAAAAATTAGTGTTCCTTTAATTTTTTGGAGTAGTGTAGAAAAAAAATCATGAAATCGACCTAGAATTTCGGGCTTCAAAGTAGCTCCCCCCCCTTAATAAGATTCATAAGATTGATTGATAATCGAAAGATTCCTAAGATTCAGACTAATAAAATTTTTAAGATTCATATGACTAATAAGACTCATAAGATTAATATACAGTAATTCATAAGATTCTAAAGATTCATAAAATTGATAAGATTCATAAGGTTCATAGGGTTCAAGATTCCTATAAGATTCATGAGATTCATAAGATTCATGAGTTCATAAGGTTGATGAAATTCATAAAATTCGTAAAATTTATAAGTTTTATAACATTAATAATAAGATTCATAAGGTTCATTTAATTCACAAAATTCATAAGATTCTTTACAAATTAACGTCGGGTCATTTCTGATAAAATTTTCCTATACGACGAGTGATTTTAATGGTAAAGAATTCCTTCAACATGGGTGTACTAAAAATGTGATATGTTTTTTTGTAATTAATTGTATTGTGAATTCAGTGTAGAAAACATAAAGAATCGCATACTGTGGACCGAGAATACTATCGTTTTCCGTCGGTAACGTATATTTCAGTAAAACGAGAATTCTCGTTTCATAAACTTCATGAGTTCGTAAGATCGGAATGTTTTAAATTTGCATTTAGTCTGTACGTTTTGCTTCAATTCAGTTCTGATTTAGGGGAAAATAATTTGTTTAAACCTGTTGGATACTACATATTTGCAATCTGTTAAAAAAATCACTGAACGAATGAAACAATCAATTGAAACAATCTTTACACATTTGTTGCATTTGTTATCTGATAAATCACAAACGGAATGCGTACCATAGTTTTTTTTGTCATTGATCAATATTCCGTTTTTCAAAATATGTTTAACTCGTCGGCGAACGGAAAATACTCTGATGTCGATGATGGCTTTTGAGCTCAGACGTGTTATGAATATTAAATAAATCTGGCCAAGATTCTAATTTCGAACTTTTATAAATGGGAAGACCTTCTTTATTAATATATTATTAAAATTAATAGAATTTTCAATTGATTCTGTAATTTGACTAAAACTTTCGTTGGTACAATTCCAAGCCATAATGGCAACATTTATTTCCGTGCCAAGCGTACTAATTTTTACATATTTATTTAGGGCAGCTTACGAATACTTCGATAACCTATTTTAGTTTTATCTATGACATATTTTCACAGAACGTCTTCTCAGCCTCACGATATTTTCTTGAAAAAAATTATATATCGTTGATGATGATAATGCTTAGAAGATAGTTAGGATAGCTTACTAATGCTTCGATGGCCAATTTTAATGTGATCTAAGACGTACCTGATAGAACAACGTGTCGGCCCAATGAGCGTATTTACACTTGG
Organism: Tipula helvola; assembly: GCA_963556165.1. NCBI lineage: Eukaryota > Metazoa > Arthropoda > Insecta > Diptera > Tipulidae > Tipula > Tipula helvola. The sequence goes on from OY744483.1 coordinate 59,910,571, forward strand.
TCTCATGAATCCGGATTCTTTCTTCGTATTTCCCTCCTTTACCTACAAAACCGGTTTTATTGCCGCCATGTTGGGGATTCATTTTTAAACCAAAATTTTTTGTATTTCTCGGGTTTCATCGCACTAACACAAACAAAAATGAAATATAAAAATTCTCAAGGACATATAATTCCCAGTTGAAAAGTATTTATTAAATGAAAAAGATTCATACACATACTACATAGAAATGTATTAAATGAAACCGGATTCATGAATCCTTGTGTAAACGACGATGGTATTTTTGAAACCAGAGAATCCGGATTCATGAGACCAAGTGTAAATACGCTCAATGAGATTTTTTTGAAACAAATTTTTGATGGTCACTTGATCGCACTTTATCAAATGATACCAATCGAATTTTAATTATTAAACACACATGTATTTTATTACCAATTAAAAAAGGAGAAATTCGCCTGAATATGTTCTTTTCACCAAACTAACCCCATAACTAATTTGTTGACGGGTTTATAATAGGTTGGCACAAACTTCATTCGCATTCAATAAAATAGGACCCTAAAATTATGTTTATAAACATAAAGTTCTGGAATAATAATATTTAGGATGTAACTTGGTAATATCTTAACCTATTGTGCGAAAATTCATTCACTTAATAGAATTTTCCTTCTTAATTATTATTATTGAAATCGTGAAGTTAGTTGCCTACATTTGAAAGTAGGCTATCATTCCGTTAAAGAAGGGTTCACTAGCCTTAAGAAACAAAGTTTCCATTGGTTATCTTCCAGAAGAAATAAAAATAATTTTAGAACCCTACCTATACCTCAAATTACTTCACAAACGGTATAAAAATTGCCAAATTCCTTCTTAGTTCACACTTCGTTTATAATCATAATTACATATGTCGCCTTAAATATGCTGTTTTGTCATATTCCGGTTTGATGTCTAAAATAACCGAGATTTCTGAATTTTGACTTAAATATAAAAAAAAATATTTGCCACCAAACAGAACACAAAACTTGGTCTAGATCAATTTTTTTTTATCTATAGTCTAATCAAACATTTTGGGTCAATAGAACATCACATTAAATATCAATTCCTAAATAACCAGTAAGATTTTCACTTTATCTAGAAAATGTCTTATGTCTTTCCGAATTTTTGAATCAAATTACTCAATTTACCTATCTCTCGAAGCTACCTAGTTATACCTCTGTTATTAAGTATTCCAGGAATGAGCATTCAAACACAAGATCAAAAAATGGGGTGTTCATCCCATCCAGATACAGCACAGTATTATAAAATATACTTCGTCGCTTGGACGAGGTAAAGTAAATTGAGAATTTACCTAAACCGATTTCAAGATAAACACAGTAACGAAAACTCATATCCTTTTTTTAAGTGGCAGAAAGCCCGCTTTCTAACTGTTACAATTGTGATCGTACTAAAACAATAATTGGCTAATAAAATAAAAAGATAAATTCACCACACCAGTTTAATGAAATTTTGAGCAAAACAAAGATTCGCAACAAATTTTCATTCGCTAAGATGTAAATTTTATTACATGGAAACGCACTATGGCTAACGAAATGATTTATCTATAAGAAATGGTTTCGTTATCACAAATTCATTAAAACGAAATAGCAATACATAGCGAATTCACTGTAATACAATTTTATTCATAGAGGTTGCTACAGAAGTAATCGGTGAAAGTGAATTTTAGGATAATGGCTTTCTCTAAGATTTACTGTAGAAAATACAAAAAGACACAATGACAGAAATTAACCAAATCTTCGTCTTCAATACCGCAATTATGTAAAACAACTGAATTATTCCGATTCTTTTGAAAATTAAAAACGAAAACTTAAGGAGTTAATACCAAAAATAAGGCCAGTAAATAAAAAATCAGAGAAATAAATAACGAATTAGGTATATCAATAGGAAATTTTAGAAATTTTTAACTAAAACGTAAGATAATGGGACTTCTAAAAGGAAACATCCCATTTTGCGACCCATTCCCCATTTATCCGACCTCGGAACTCCGCGGATTCTTAATCTCGTAAAACAATTACATCGATTAAAAAATAAGCTCGAGTTTTCTCTAATTTGGCTGGGTAACCGAATAGTAATAATTTCGAGTAACAATGGGTGCACGCAGCGCACTTAGGTCATACCAAGCGCTGCGTTTATTAAATAGTTTTGACATTTTTTTTATGTACTCGTACAATTAATAAAATTGAACAGGAAATTATGTCATGCATGCAGTTGTGTGGCAATAAAATTCAACGTACGATACGTGTCTGCCTTCCTACCTGTCCTATGTATGCTAAAATATAAAAACCTAATTAAAACTCAAACCTTAAAAAACAAATTAATTTTATTATTGATACCAATAAAATAGGATGATAGGGGATTTTCTATCCTATTATTAACGACATGTGCTTTAGTTAAAATTTCTCCATTTGTCATTTCAAATGATTAAAGGTTTTACAAATGTTGTTGTGAATCTCTCAGTTTTTCACCATCAACAATTCTTCTCAAAAACAATATTTAATATTTCATTAATTTTTACTAGTTTTAATTTTTAGGTATTTCAAATTTTACCAAATTTCACGAATTTTAAAATATCAAATTTCGTAAATTTTTTCCTCGGTTTAAATCAAACTGTACCAAGTGAATTCGAAATTTTATTTCTAATGCATTAAAATCTTAAATATTTTGTACTCAATTCATATTTCATAAATGCGGAATTTCGAATTTTAAAAATTTTGATTAATTCCAAATGAAAAATTTTCGTTTTGTGATTTCCAAAATAGTAACACAAATTTGATAAATGAATTTGATATTTCATAGGATGATAATAGAATTTATACCCGTATATTTATGTATATACATTTACGATAATGTAATCAAATTTCTTTTATTTTATTTATAAAGTAGCCCTTGAAATTTCTAGACGCAATCATTTTCACAGTTCTACGCGTTTATAAATTGTATACAATATAGACTTCGCCCTTCAATACAAAAATAAAATCCGCACATTTTTATTTTTAATCAACACATTTTTTTTTTACTAAGCATACCGCAATCAAAATTCAATTAAACTGCATTATCTTATCGGTTACATGTATCGTCTGTCAACACATTGTCATTTTATCGCATAAAATTGCATTCAATGGTTTAAAGAGTAATAAAAAAATAAAAAATTGCGTATAGCTTTTGATATAATGAATTTTTTTTTTGAGGTTTAGTCGATATTTAAGTCCTAATTAATATGATAATTTTAAAGACAAGGCGCCAAATGGTTCGCGATTATTGTTTTCATACATTTTTCTTTTAAACCGGATTTCAACATGCATACAAGGTAGTTCACTGACACTTGACTCTTCTAAATAACTTGAAAAATAAGCAGTAGCCAAAAACATTCCAAAACAAAGTTGCTTTGTTTTGAGGGGACACTTAATTAAATTATTTTTTCATAATTAAATTATTTGAAATAACCAGTGAAGGTCATTTCAGTTCCTTCTTATTTTATGTAAAAAAAACAAACAACTTTGGTTTGAAACATTCTTTTACCCATTTTTTTTTTGAATATTTTCGAAATATTTATGTGTGTCAACATAAATGGTTCTCCCTCTGTTAGAAACAGAATCTAAATACATAATTTAAATTTTATAAATCCTCATATTGACCAATAGACGACATAAGTCTACCACTTAACTTATGATATTACCTAAACGTTACTGAAACTACAGGAGACAGTGCTTGAGGTGGAAATAATGTGAATATTTAATTAAATTTCAATGAAAATGTTTAAAATTTTTAAAATAAATTAATTATTTGTCAAGACACTGTAATTACAATTTATTATTTGTACTTTTGCTATAACCGTGAATCCATAATGACTTTAAACATGGTAATAATTTTGAAAATTTTCCATTCATACAAAATCAATTAGCCTAATGACATTTTGTGGTATAACTTACATACAATTTATATAGTTTCAGCTCATTCCTGTATTAATTAATATATGCTTATGTAAAATTGTAAAAATATTGGATGTTAGTGGTATGCTCATAATTATTTTAATGCCTCGAGTCACTAAAGTTTTGGCTGCAGGAAATTTGGCTCCCAAAAACGATATAGTAAATGAAATAAGTCCCCAATATTAGTATGGAAATTGAGAAGTTACTGAAATGTTTACTAAAATATTCCCACATTTGGAGATTTAGTTACATGCTGATTTTGGGACTTATTTCATTATGAAAATATTCTCCAAATATCATCCAACAATTTTTTTGTGCACTCCAAATTCAACCTTTTACAAATCAGATTCATCAATTTGCAAATGAAATTCATGATTATCCAAAATCCACTCTTTTCCAAATCAAATTCAAACTGCTTAATTCAAATTCATCAGTTATGGATATATATTACATTGAAATTAGAAACATCGGATTGAAGTCATTTGACTCACTGATAGTTCGAATTTAGAATTTTTGAGATTATTTCGAAGTTATTGAAAATTCTAAAATTATTTGAAGTTTTTGATATTGGTCTGGAACCAGTAAATATTTATATGCACTGGTAAATACTTAATAGGGGCGCCGCCCCGGTGGCACAGTGGTTAGCATGCTTGCTTTAAGCTCGGAGGTCCCGGGTTCGATTCCCGGCGGGTGATGAAAAAATTACGGCTGGTTATAGTAGGATCGGCTCAATGAATTAATCACTCATTAATCCGTTAAAAAAAAGTGATTACGAAACTTCATCATGAAGCGGCCAAATCCCTCTATGGGATGTAGAGCCAGCGAAAAAAAAAAAAAATTGTTTTGAAGACTGTTCAATTTTCTGGAAAATCAAAATTTAATTTTAAAATTAGAATAGGATCTCCTTTTCCCAGAATATAACTTTTTGTCGTATAGTTCAATCAGATGGACGTGGACAATTGTACGGAATACAAAAATAATTCTAACAAAAGTAATATAGACGTAGAGTGTTCGAATAATTTGGATTCGGTATCAGAATCTGGAAATGATTTAATGATGGACTGGAATGCACAAACAAAAATTTTAAGGAAGACTTATTAATTGACATTGGTATTGATGGTCGTCTGCCTCTGTCCAAAGGCTCCAATAGCCAGTTATGGCCTATATTAGAAAACGTGACAGGTTTGGAAGCAGGAGGAAACGCTTGACAGAGCAATTTGTTCAAACTTTGAATATTCGCAAACAAAAGAACAACATGAATATTGGCGGAATTGGTGCTACTTCAACAAAATCAAAAGTAACATGTTTTATTAAGATATTGTCTCGCGTTGACAATTTAAAACGTTTCGAAATTTGTGCAGATGTTTTGCAAAAAATTTCCGATTCACATCCCACAATTCCAATTTCAATAACGGACTTGCTGATTCCAACTAATTTGCAACTGGCTGATCCATATTTTTTCAGGCTTCAAAAAATCGATCTGATGATCGGAGCTGGGCTCTTCTGGCGTCTTATTCTTCCCGGACAAATTAAGCTCGGTGAAAATTTGCCAGTACTACAGGAGACTAGTCTTGGCTGGATTATTGGTGGTCCTACGCCATATACAAATATAAGTCATCAGAGTCATCATTGAACGATATTATTCAGCGTTTCTGGGAGGTCAATACTATACCTGTCGCTGAGGTAAGAATGTGCTCCAGAGATCAAGAGTGTGAAGACCATTACGCACTACTCACTCGTCGCAATATGGACGGTACATACGTTGTTCGGTTACCATTTTTAAAGGATGCATCGGTTCTAGGTGAATCAATGGGAATTGCCATGAAACGTTTTTATAATTTGGAGAAGAGGCTGTATAAACAGCCTGCGCTGAAGGAGCTGTATACAGATTGCATTAATAAGTATGGGCAATTGAGACACTTAGAAACTGTTCAAGATTTTGATTCGACAGTTCCGCATTGTTTTTTACCACAGCATTGCGTGATAAAATCGTCCAGCTCCAGTACAAAGTTGCGTGTGGTTTTCGATTTGTGGCGCGATAAGGAAACTGTTCCGATCAGGATCCTTCGACTGTGCACTTTGACTTATGGAACGGCAGCCGGCTCTTTCCTTGCAATTAAAACCTTACACGGTCTGGCAGATGATGAGCAAGAAGAATTTCCCATCGGTGCTCGGGTACTTCGCATTAATTTCTACGTGGACGACATGATGGTTGCGCAAATTAAGTCTCTGAGCTTAGTGAAATCATGTCAATCGTGATTCTGAAGAGAGATGGCTTCACACTTAGCAAATTTTGTTCTAACAACGACACAATATTGTCGCTAATTAAGCCACAATATCGCGAGAAATATTTGAAAATCGACGACCAAGACGTTATCAAGACTTTGGGGTTAATTTGGCAACATGAGCAAGACGTTTTTCGCTACACGTACCAGACCCTTTGGGTCTCGTGTATCCGGTTATCACTTTGGCCAAAATATTTTACCAAGAGCTTTGGAGATTAAAAAAAGACTGGAACAAGCCACTAGATAATGGGTTGGCCTCAAAATAAGAAAATTTCCGCACCCAAATGATGTCACTTAAGGACATTTACATTCCTCGATTTGCTCTACTGAAGGGCGATTATAAATTTATTGAAATTCATTTTTGTTCAGACGCCATTGAAAAATCATACGGCGCTTGTATTAATTTACGATGCCTTCATGATGACGGTTCAGCTTCCTGCTATTTGGTTTGCTCGAAATCACGGGTGGCCTCAACGAAAATGGTCAGTATTGCCCGACTCGAACTTTTAGCGGCTAAACTTATGACAGATCTAGTCACTCGTCTCAAGCGAGATATTTTTGGTCAATTAAATGTAAAAGATTACTTTTATTGGACTGATTCTTTAACAACGCTGGGTTGGACCAGTACAGAGCCTCACAACTAGAACATTTTGGTTGCACGGCAAGACACACTATTGGGCGAATGAAGATATGTTCCAGGGACTTGAATTCTGCCGATTTGATCAGTCGAGGTATGATGCCTGATAAAATTTCCGAGTCAGTGTTTTGGTTTAGAGGCCCAACATTTATAAAATATGATGAATCAGCTTGGTCATCAGTCCGTTCGCCACCGTCATTAAGCGATCATGGCGCGGACAAAATTCGGCCTTTCTTCGAAAATTATCGAGGATATTGCAAGCAGTATGCACTATCGGTTGAATTTTAGAGGAGTCCGTCGATAATTTATTCGGAACTGCCAGATTCCCGTCGTCGATAAAGAAGGGCGAAAGAAAATACTCAGGGAAAAAGATGTGAACCTATACTCGCGAGTAGTGCATCCAATGATCGAAGATGAAGCGAATGAGGAACTCCAGTTTATTCGAAATATTCAACAGCCTTCTTTTACTGAAGACTATAACCTTTTTCAGTCGTTTAAAATCGTTTGCCCCGTTTATGGATGAGTTTGGAATGATAAGAGTTGGCGGGCGTTTAAAGAAGGCCAACATTCCATACAATTCCAAACACCAAATCTTCATTCCCAGAGATCATGAATTTACAAAATCTTTAATTCAATTTATTAAAATATATTAGATGCAATTTGAGAAAAGTGATGTCGGATGAAGTTGCAGCAAACTTTTCCTCGTTTGGCCACCAAAACAATATTACCAGTTAAAAATTATTTGATAATTAAATTATTGAAAGATAACAGATCAACATGTAGAGTATGTATGTAATGTACATTTTTCAAATTTAAAATTTTTTTTTAGATTCAGCTTTACGACAATTTAAAAATTCGAATGAAGAAGAAATCACTCAGATGATTAAAAGGTGATTTCAATAAGCAAAGGACCGAATAAGAAAGCGTCCAACAGACAAGGAATAAATATTGGTAATTTAATGAAATTTTTAATGTTTTTCTAGTTTGATCAAAAAATGAATTCTGTGACATTTTATTAATGAATTTTTGGTAAATATATTTATGATGAGCTACTAACCACATCCTCTTAGTTTAGCTCAATCAAGTTTAGTTTTTATTCAATGATTTTTCCGAAAATTTCCGTCGGTTTTTCTGGACGTTTACATATCTGGATATCTGTACCCATGGTATCGCGAGAACGGCTTGTCTGATTTGAATTTGTTTTCACAAATCTATTTATGTGGTCAAGGCGGAGATTTGAAAAGCTTTTGGAGACTGTGCGTCAAGAGGATGGGGTTCCTGCCATAAGAATTGACCCAAAACAACTGGTTATATAAAAATTTACGATTTTTTTATATATGCTGGTTTGGTTATTGAATTGGGCATTGAATTTAGAGTTGATTTGAAGGTTAAATTAGGAGCCAATTTTCGGGTTGAGTTGAAGTTGAGTTGGAGTTGAGTTGGGGTTGGATTAAGATGTAGTGAGCAGTTAATCAATGTTTAAAGTATGCTGGTTAGAGGATTGAGTTTGGCGTAGAGTTTGCGGTTGAGTTGAGGGTTAAGTTGAATTCCGTTTCCGGGTTGAATTAGGGCTGAGTTGGGGTTGGATTAGGGTTTAGTGAGCAGATAAACTGAGGATTTGGCTTTTTTTTTTTACAAAAATTTTATTAGGATTCTATATCTTATCCGATTTTGATGAAATTCAGTATTTTCAATGGAAGCCGCCCCGGTGGCACAGTTGTTAGCATGCTTGCTTTAAGCTCCGGAGATCCCGGGTTCGATTCCCGGCGGGTGATGAAAAAATCACGGCTGGTTAATGTAAGGATCAATGAATTAATTACTCATTATCCGTTGAAAAAAAATGATTACGAAACTTCACCATGAAGCGGCCAAATCCCTCTATGGGATGTAGAGCCAGCGAAAAGAAAATTGGAAATGGGATTCTCAAATTATTTTTAGATGCAGTTATGGAATAAGGCCAAGTATGAAGGAACTTGCCCATTTCTCAACCTATTATAATGAAATTCGACATGTACGTTGGAAATGGGATTCTAAAATGATTTTTGCATAAAGTTCTGGAATATAGCCAAGTATGATGGAACTTGCCAATTTTTCTACTTTACAATAATTATTTTAGTTACAACCGCAGGTGGTTATAGAGTAACTGCAGATTATAAATACAACTAACTGTCTTGCTACGTAAATTACGTTATTTTATCAATGTCTTTATGTACATAAGTATTTCAAATAAATAAAACAAATCTCATAATTCATGCATATTTGAAGTTAACAATTTTGGCTTTCTTTATAAGATGCTGAACAACAGCCAATTTAAATTTCCTTATAGTGTCTGTATTTTTTATTTCACTTGGCAGTTCATTAAATTTCTCAAGTCCTCTGTTAAATACATTATTTTTCCCAGCTTGCGCAAAAAATTCAACCTGAAAATGCGACCTAAGGCGCATGTTGTACTTATGAAGATCTATAGCTCGAATTGGTTTAAAATAATTACGTTATATAAATAATAACGGGATTGGAGTTCAAAACATCTATGTCTAGGTTCATATTTTGAAATATGTACTTTGTTTTTTCATGGTTTGATACCAGTTGGTTCGAATTAAACCATTCTTTCACAATTTCAAAATCTTGCTGAATTTTCGATATAAGTTCAGAAAGCGAATTTGACGAGTATGATATAGCACCATCATCAGCATACAGTTTTATTTTACCAGCTAGGTTGCATGAAGATATGTCATTTATATACATAAATATTAAACGACAAATGGGTTAATTCGACAAATGGGTTAAAAACTACATTCTTAAATGATTTTAATATTAAATTCTGGAATATGGGGAATTAGGATATAGCTTAGCTATTTTTAACCGATTATGATGATCTTGACGTTTCCAACTAATAGAAGGAAATGTGACACAAGAGTCAAGTCTGATGAGGTTTCTGTAAATCATACAGCTATTGAACTTTTTTTGAGGCAGCGTAAACTTATATTTCAATTGCTTAATGATCAAGATTATCTTCGAAATAACATTCAAGTTCGCCTAGAAACTTTTCTCGCCAATCCTGCACTTTAAATGTTGAAGTATGTTTCTTGAGTAGTTACTGTCAGATCTGTAAGTTTGGCCATGCTTAAAAAAATGAAATATGTGGCGGACACGCGCTGAAGAATTAAAACTACAAATGGAAGTGTAGAATCTCGAAATTAGCAGTATCATTTTAGAATCACCTTTCTATCGCAAATCTTGAATTTCACCATAATCGATTAAGGAAAACCATTTTAGAATCCCATTTCCAATGGACATGTCGCAAATTTCATATTAATCGGTTGGGAAATAGGCAAGTTCCATCCCACTTGGCAATATTTGGTTTATTCAAAGATCATTTTAGGATCCCATTTCTATTGCGGATGACAAATTTCACTAAAATCTGTTATGAAATAGATTTTAAAACCGTAGAATATATTTAAACAAATCCACACGCCTTGACCAATTTGAACCAAACTTTATACAAATAATATTTTTGGAGGTTGATCTGAAGACTGACTTAGAGATTCAGTTTGGGATTGATTTGGGAGTAGACTTAATTTTGAAGACCGAAGTTCTGATCACTTAATGAGGTGATATTTTTCAAAATTGGATCCATCATTGCTATTTTCAAAATGTTTTTAAAAACGCCTTTGACCAAACTCGAGTTATGGTATATAAGAAATTCAAAACATTTAAATATGCAACTCCGGTCCAAAAGCACCTTTAGAGAGTATTCAGAAGCAGTTTGTTTTATTCGCACTTCGATGTATATGCTGTAATATATTGAACCAATACCGGTTAAATGAACAATAGGCTATCAGCAATATTCATTCGTGATATTTTCAGTTGTCAGAGCAGCTCTCACGCTTAAATCTGTATGCTCCTTACTGTGTGCTAAATACATGCACGTGTGATAAACTCTTATTCATCGACCTAGTATCGATTAATTATGGTGTTTCGGAACCAATCTTAAAAGTAACGCGGGTATTTAATATAGTGTTTGGAGTTTCTCTCACAAGTCAAGAGATTCATTTAATAAATTTTTATTAAATTTGTATGTAGCAGGGACTAAATAGTCGGCCATGTTCACTTTATTATTTTTTGGGAAATGAAATTCTCTGAATGGGAATGGAATTCTCGATACATAAAACTAAACCACATTAAAAATATGGTTTACTTATGTAAGTGTGTTTTTATTAACTATTAACGATTTATGTTAACAGGTGACTCCTTCCTAGCGAAGTGTTCTGCGTATCTCTTAGTCTCAAAAAAAATTTGAAGTGCAAGTGTTTTAATTAGTTTAGTTTACGATAATAATATCGATGCCAAACAAAATTATGGGCGCCAGAAAAAGTTTGAGGTCTAGGCAAATCTGTGTAATAAACCATGATGAGCTAAATAAATAAAAATGTCATAAGTAAGAATGCAGTTATACTTTAGAAATATCCAAAAAACTTAGTTGCTATAAAAAAAAATGTGCAAGTTTTTGCAATAAACATTCATTGCAATTAAACAAGTAAAACAAACAAACAACTCTAAATACCTTTGCTCGTACATGCTGCATACTCATATATAAATTCTTGTGAAGGTTAACATTCTATAAAAAAATACATAAATTACAATTTAATGTCAATACAGCATGATCGACAAAATATACTTACTATAAAAACTATTTAATCGATTAGCTTACATACAAAAAACAAAAAAACTGTACAAAATCTGATTATAAAATCTACAAATCTGTACAAACGATTTATTAGTTGCTTGTATGTTTTTTTGTTGTTGTTTTTGTAATTACTTAATAAATTGCATTTGGAATGCAAAATTTAAAAGTTTTCGTCGTCTTATCGTATTTACAAAATCTTTCTAAAAATCTAGAAAAAAAAATTATGTAATCATGTAATTAATTAAAAAAAAAAATAAATTAAATTAAAAAACATAAAACAAATTATCTAATTATCTTATTATTTTGATGTCATGTTCATACATCGTTATTGGATCTGATGTATATTACTCGACTCAAGTATATTATATCCTGTCCATAATGTCTCTAGTATATATAGTATGTATATGTAGTACATCAGTTTCTATTTTAATATTAGATATAATATAGTAATTCTACAATTTCATGTCTAGCCATAATATTAAACAAAAACAACAAAAAAACTATCATACTATAAATTTACTATTATTGCTATTACTAACGTTATTACATTGCATAAGTAATTAGATAAAAAAATATAAATTAGAATAAAATATTGTTGGAATTCTTTAGATTTCTTTTTTTTATTTTATGTCTAATGAACAATTGAAAATAATCATAATAAAAATGTTGTTGTTGTTGTTGTGTAATAATGATTAAAATAACAATTATACACACAAGTCTAATTATCGTTTTGTTGTTGTATAAATTTATAGTTTTTTATATTTTATACCTATAGCATAGCGACTTAAGATATAAGAAATTCTTTTGCGCTGGCTAGAATTGATTGATACAAAATGACAAGTGTAAATTCCTGAGTAATGTGTGTAATATGTACATAATTAGAACTGGTAGTTTTATTGGTTATTGTTCGAACATATTATTATAATATGTATAATATATCAGTGGTGAACAAAATATGAATTACTTTCGAAGCCAACGTTTATACGATCCCAAGCTTAAAATCGAAAAGAATTTTGATGAGTTTTAAAATATTAGAAATATTTCGTAAAAAAAATCCGATTTATGAAAATGTTTGATTTAATTCAAATGTACAAAAAATAAATAGTTTTGGAAAGCAAATTTTTTAAATTTTAATTCGCCAATTTTAGAAATGTTAAACATTTTCAAGAAGAGTCAATCTCAAATATAATTAGTGGTCTTGGCCAGGGGAGGGTTTCGATTTAATCTTGCGGAAGTTTAAATTAAAGTGCAAGATATTCACAATCTAACAACACCAAAAATTTGTAGCAGAGTGCCAAGAAAGTGGGATAAGTTTCTAGGTGATTTTATCAACGATTTTTTGACCCACTTGCGAGATGTTACCAAGAAGCAACAAAAACTGGCCAACTGCTTACAAAACATAAGAGACTAAATCAAAATTTAATTAACCAAAAATAATTTTAAATTTAATTGATTTACCGTTTTGTTTTTATTTTTTTTATATTGCACAAAAAAATTTGCGTGCCCACCAAATAACTTTAACAAAAACTATAAAAAAGATAGCTCGTTCGTATTGTCAAATGAGTCAAAAAATATAAATAATTAGACTTCTGATGGCAAGCAACATATTGGCAGTGTCGTGTTTGTCAAACTACGTATACCACCCTCTACTTATTTGTCAATCGTTTTTCAAATTATTATTATCAAACGATAGTTTAGTGAAATCCAGGGACCTGAAGGTTTGCATTAAGTGTTTAGGTTCATCCCATTCCATAGAAAATTGTAAGTCAAGTGGCTGCAGAGTGTGTAATTCCAAACATCATACTCTATTGCACGATTCTTTACGAAATAATTCAGTTGAATTATGTGCCAGTGATAAACACGAATATGCCTGCGTCTACAAGTACAGAAGTTTTACTGTCTACTGCAATAATGCAAATCCAAGCTAAATCAGTAAAATATTACGATTGGAGAGCGTTATTGGACTCTGGTAGCCAGTCAAATATTATAGTTTCACCTTTGGCAAATAAAATTGACGTTAATACACAGCATTCAACAAATATCAAATTAAAGTACAGCAAGTACAACAAAAATTTAAATTTTTTAGTCGTTCCCCAAATTTCCGGTTCACTGCCCTAAACGAATTTCAATATTTCTTCGTGGTCCATACCATCAAATTTAACCCTAGCTGATTCCACTTTTTTAGAAGCACTGTTGGGAGTAGAAGTATTTTTGAAATTCTCGGAGTATATCATGATAAACTTAATAAGGATATTCCCACAATTCAGGAATCCTTGTTTGGCTGGATAATTGGTAGACGGTCGGTGACTCCGATGAATGACAACCGATACACGTTTCTTACACAGACTGAATCTGAACCTTCCCATGAACTAGTACAATCTATTAATGTTCTTGGAAAATTGAAAAGGTTCCATCGTGGAGATTCCTTTCGGATGAGGAGAGTGAATGTGAGGAAATCAAAAACCCATTCCAAAACCCCGTTCGGTGGATATATCGTTTCTCTTCCAATAAAACCTAATGCAGCACTTGGAGAATCAAAAACTTCTGCGTTGAAACGATTTCTGTATTTGGAAAAGAAGTCCAATGTTAATCTGAAGCAAGGGTACACAGAATTTATTAACGAATATTTACATTTAGGCCATATGAAAGAAACCACTATCTCACATCACGCCGTTTTTAAATCTTCTAGTACTCGAGTCTTCTGTGAAGACTTCAAATAATTATTCTTTAAATTAAATATTACTAACCGGTCCTACAGTCCAATAGGATTTGTTTTCAGACAAAACTTCAGACGATACTTTGGCGCGCAAATAGTACCGATCCTATAAAGGCTTATGAGTTGCTCACAGTAACTTAGGGTACCGCGCCGGCGCCATACTTGGCAACCCGCGTTTTATTACAATTAGCGGAATACGAAAAACATAAATTTCCCAATGTGTCTAGAATTACAAAAATAGATTTTTACGTTGACGACGATGCCCTATCAGGTTCCGACACGTTGGAGGAAGAATTGCAATTTCAGACCGAGTTGATTGATATGTTAAATTGGGTGGTTTGAACTACATCAATGGTGTGCAAATGATGCCAGACTGTTAGATTGTATACCGCCTGAAAATCGTGAAAAACTAAAAAATGGGAATTTAACGGTTCCGAATCTATTAAAACGTTAGGTTTTTGTATTTGAGATTCCTTCTCTAACGCATCATCCAATTTTAACAAAGCGAATTATCTGAGATTACTATAAGAGGTCGCCCCAAACGAGTGCTTCGCATGGAATCAATTTCGATCTCTTGAGTCGATGTGTCACTCCATCCAGCTCTGTATGTACAGAATTACATGGGCTTCCCGATGCATCGGAAAAGGCGTACGGGGCTTGTGTGTATAATAAAACTATAGACGATCAAAATGACATTTCTGTCAATTTATTTTGCAGTAAGTCAAGAATAGCCCCACTGAAATAGTTAGCACTACCAAAATTAGAACTTTGCGGAACATTCTTGCAAGGCAATACCATCGCGTGCTTTTAACATAGCTGATATTGACTTTTGCGGTCCCTTCTTAATTAAAAATAAATACATGAGAAAGTCTAACGCCTCAAAGATTTTTGTAGCCGTTTACGTGTGCTTTGAAACTAAAGCGGTTCACTTGGATATTGTCATTGACCTTTCATCGGAGGCTTTTATAGCATGTCTTAAACGATCCATTTCTCGTAGAGGAAAAATAAAAACTCTGTATTCTGATAACGCTAAAACATTCGAGGGCGGTGATAATAAATTACGGAAACGTTTGAGAGATTTTAATGATCAATTACAAGGTGACTCGATTCTGACCTTCTGTGGACACCCAATTTTGACGATCTGTGAAAATCCACAGTAAGGTCCTTTAAATCTCACAAAACGCGTAACCACTGGAACGCACTATACATATGAAGAATTTTATACCCTTTTATACCCTCATTGTGCAAATTGAGGGAATATTAAATTCCAGGCCATTGTTAATATTGTCATCTGATCCTAACGATCCACTTCCTCTTACCGCTGGCCATTTTCTGACAGGCGGTTCTATGAAGGCCATTATTTGGTCATTGTTTGTAATTAACTCAAAGCTATGACGACGATTTCTAAATATATCAACAAACTTTGCATATAATTTGAAAAACATCAATATATATTTTGTTTGAAGATATTTCTAATTTAGATAAAAAATGTATTTCTACTTTTACTTCAAATATTATTTAGTACAAAGTAAAACTTTGTATTTTGAATGCAACTTAACACATAATAGTTTCGTATGGCTAGTCTATAAAAAGGTTTAGTAAAATACATAAATCGCCAGAAGTCAAAATTTCCCAACAGAATTGATGTATCCCTAATAATATGGCAGCCCACTGTAATAGTAGTGAAACCAATTAAAAGAAGACAATTTCACATTAATGCTGAAATCACAAGGTTGCATTCACAAGAGCCCTCAAATAGCATAGGATAATTTCGTGCATAATCATATTCTTCTAGTAGGTAATAAGATTCTGGACTGGAGTAACATTGAACAATAAAATATATGTAGGTACTCGACAATCTCAAACGTACTCGAATAATCTCGAATAACGTGACTATTTCGAAACATCGAATCACCAGTTAAGTCTCAAACATCATGCAACTCACCTCCATTCTGAACTTGCATAATCTCAAGAAATTTCAAAGTGATGAAAAAATGAAATTTAATTCTTATTTGCCATATAATCAAAAAGATCCGATAAATTACATCTGTAAAAGTCAATTGAACGCTAATTCATTATAGAGCCTGACTGGGTTGCTTCGTCTCCGTTGAGAAAGTTTCAATAATTTCTTTTTGATTTTTATGAACATCACGTATCGTTATCGTTTGATGTCGAAAGGTTTGATTTCAAACGAGATTACCGATTTTCCTTCTAACTATAAATATCTGAACTCAAAAGCTATTTTTGTTTCTATGAAATCAGATTCTGTGTCGAACATTCATCTTCAGCTACCGAGAAGAAATACCTGTTAGCGTCTGGACCCTTTTTCTTTTCCCTAAAAATCAAAGCACCTTCTTTTTTTGAACTAATATTCGAACGACTTATTGGGCAGATTTACGCTACTTTTTATGAGTGTTTATGATTCACGTAGATTTTCCGCAGCCTGGAACATCTTGAACGGAAAAAATCGTAGGCCGCTTGAAGTTGTAATTAGTAAAGACTGTATTTAAATTATTGTACGCTTGGATATCCAGCATAACTCCAGTAACTTCAGTGCCACCAAGCAGAAAACGTATGATGTCAAAAACGAATTTGTTGTGATATTTTGTACTGACGGAGTGAAAAAAAAATATAGGTTTTGCACCCCAAATTCAAGCTTTTACAAAACACAATCATCCTTTTCGAAATCAGATTCACCTTTACCCAAAACAAATTCACCTTTATCCAAAATATATTCGTCCTTTTCCAAATTAAATTCAAACGTAGACGATATAAAACCAACAGAATTTATTTAGTTTAATTTATTTACTGGATTTAAATTCTAGATACAAAATAACAAGTTAATATAATAAAATAAATAAACAGGAGCAGAAATAAATAAATAGGAGCAAAAGATTCACCCTTAAATTCGCCCTATAATTATTATAAACTTCACCTTAGATGTTATTTTAGGATAACATCTAAAATTCAATATAAAATTCTTTCCCAAATTTACCATATAACTAAATCGTCATCCTAAATAAAAATTCACCTTAAAACTCACCTCAAACTTTAACGTACAACCCAGCCTTAAAGTACATCCTAAAATTTACCATAAAATCAATCCAAATTTTCCAACAAGTTCATCATAAATTTACCCCAAATTTACTTTAAAATTTTAAAGTAAAAATTCTTCCTAAAATTATGTCAAATTAATTTTAAAATTCCACTCTAAAATATACCCTTTTATTCAACCGACCCTAGAAATCACTCTAAAACTAACCCTGAACTTCACTCTAAAATTCACACTAAATGTCAGGAATTTAGAAAGCGAAAGCCCTTAGAAGCTTAAATAAGAAATTTATCAAATTCTGGATTGATTTTAGTAATTAACAAATTTTGTAACGTATATAGTTTGGAAAGAAAATAAATTAGGAAATATAGGAAAATTTAGAAGTTTTGTATTGTAGGGATATTAGAAGTTAATAAAATTATTGTGAATTTGGGAAGGGACAAATGGAAAATGGGAGTTTAAAGATCTAAATCTAGTTAGTATAAACTTAGAAATTCAAGAATAATGATCTTTAGAGAGTTTTACAACATTTTTGAAATTTAGATTTGTATTTGGAATTAGTTAATTTAGACATTTAATAGTAAATACAATACATTTAATTTAAGATTTTGGAAATTTAGAAAATTAACAAATATGGAAATTGTAAATTTTAGGAATATGGAAATTGTAAATAATTTTGAAATACAAAAATTTAGAGTATTATTTAGAGTTTTTGGTTTTAGCAACTTGTACATAAATGTATATAGTTCTTTGGAATAAAAGAAAAAATGTAGAAACCAACAGCTACTCATTTTACGAGAAACTGCGATGGATTATCCCATTCAGTCACGTGTTAAGCAAAGGCAAGGTGCAAGTTTAGTTTCTCCACCACCTACCGGTACGAACAATTAAGTTTTTACTGGTGCATCATTCGAGACCAGTTTTTACTGGTTCATCAATCGAGAAAATAATTTTTACGCCGCAGACCAATATCAAAAACTTCAAATAGTTTTAAAATTTTCAATAATTTCGAAATAATCTCAAAAATTCTAAATACTAATTATCAGTGAGTCAAAGGACTTCAATCCGATGTTTTTAATTTCAATGTGATATTTCCATAAATGATGAATTTGAATTTGGCAGTATGAATTTGATTTGAAAAAGAGTGAATATATAGGGTTTTCCAATAGGAATGATATGATCTTTAAGTGACGTTTCGGCCATTTGTAATATGTCATGATCTGTCATTTTTTGTTTCATTGTATTCAGTAATGTTTACAATTTCATCATGGTGAGATATACACAAGCACAACGTTTACAAATTATTCAGTTTTATTATCAAAATAATCGTTCTCCAATTGCAACTTTTCGTGCGGTTTTGCCATTTTATAGTCGTAATAATCGTACAAGAGTGCTCGCTATTCGTCGAATTGTTGAAAATTTTGAGCGTAAATTTTCTTTACATAATGTTCAAGTGCCAATAAGACAAAGAAACGCTCGAAGTAATGCAAATATTGCTGCCGTTTAGGCAAGTGTGGCTGAAGACTTGAATTTGTCGATTCCAAGACGTTCTCAAGAATTGGGACTGTCTCAAACCACAACCTGGCGGATTTTGAGAAAGGATTTGGGTTTGCATCCGTATAAAATTGTTCTCACTCAAGAACTGAAGCCATTGGACCACCGTAAACGTCTTGAATTTGCTGATTTTACCTTGGAACAACTTGAAAACGATAACGATTTTTTTAAGAAAATCATCTTCTCCGATGAGGCTTACTTTCATCTGAGTGGTGCGGTAAATAAACAAGACTGCGATTCTGCTGCGAAGAAAATCCACAAATTATTCATGAAAAACCATTACATTCACCTAAATTGACAATTTGGTGTGGTTTCTGGCCTGGTGGAATCATCGGTCCGTATTATTTTCGAAATGAAGCTGGTAACACCGTTACTGCCAATGGAGAGCGGTATAGATCGATGATAACCAACTTTTTATGGTCGAAATTGGAAGAAGTTGATCTTGACAACATTTGGTTCCAACAAGACGGGGCTACGTGCCACACAGCACGTGCAACAATTGAATTATTGCGAGAAAAGTTTGGAGATTCGATTATTTCAAGAAATTGTGATATTGAATGGCATCCAAGAAGTTGTGATTTAACACCATTAGACTATTTCTTGTGGGGTTATTTGAAGTCATTGGTCTTTAGCAATAAACCAAACTCTCTTCAAGCTTTACAAGTCAATATTGAACGTGCTATTCATGACATACGACTTGATTTAGTGGAAAAAGTGCTCGAAAATTGGGTTCATCGAATTCGTTCCTGCAGAAGAAGTCGTGGAGGCCATTTGAATGACGTTTTATTCAGAACTTAATTGTATCAATTGTACTTCACATTAAATAAAAAACATTTCAATTTCCTTAACAATTAGTGTGTTTTTTTTTAAGAAATCATATCACTCTTATTGGAAAACCCTATATTTTGGATAAAGATGAATTTCATTTGTAAATTGATGAATCTGATTTATAAAAGGTTGAATTTGGAGTGCAAAATCTATAATAAAAAAATGTTAAATTTGTAAGAAATTTGCTTAATAAGTTTCTCAAAAGTCCCAGTTCATAAAAGAAAATCGTGTATTGGCCGCTACCCCTCAATTTTTGAATGCAAGGAAAAATAATTCCATTTTATGTAAGTTATTATTTTATATGTATAAAATAAAAGTTTTAAATAATGGCGGCACCGACCAAACGGCTCAGTGGTTAAAGCGGTGGCGTTTGGATCGGGAGGTACCGGGTTCGAATCCCGATAGGGGCGGGATGCAAAAGGCATTTTTCATCATCTGATTACGATCGGTGATGACGATGAACGCAACTATGTTGAGAGTGCCGAATCCATGGGCCGACCCATCTTTGACGTCAGCACTATAGGCTGCCATGAAGCAATGCAATGTGAGGTGGTTTATACAAAACGGTTCTATAGCCGTACGTCCTCGATTTGGCAACTACTCAATAAAGTAGGATGGTAAAAGTTAACTGCGAAACAGTTGGGAGGGCCTTGAGCCCCAGAAAAGATTGCACAGAATAAAACGAAAAAAAAAAAAATAAATAAATAAAGTTTGCAAAAATCTTTGAAAAAATATGAAATTTTTGGCGATGGTCTGCCGAAGTGTTTGCGGTTTAGGTGCTCTGCATTGGATTTAAGTGATTTTAAATACCAACTTAAATTACAAGTCTACTCTAGATGACCTAAAGAACTGTCTATTAATGGCGATATATTAGCGATATATTATAAAAAAAATTGGGTCTATCCGACTCTCGAACAACACTTTCCCCATAAAGCATCCGTTAAAGACCACCAATCCAACCACTTTTGGCAGGCGTTATTTTGGGTTGGCACAATATGGCCCGGCTTTTCTTAAATTTATGGAGATCTCTTCCCTAATATCACAATTGATCACGACAATTTAAATCTTTTATTCTCATACCGCGAAATCACAGATCCACAAATAATGTTAAATTATTTTAATAATTCGTCGTAATTGCAATTTTTCATCTTCGACCTTTAACAATTAGAGCCAATTATACATATCTAGTATACCGTTGAAAGTCCTTAAGAATTTAATTTACTCCATTCAGAGAGTATCCACAATGTTCAAAAATTTATTTTCTGAAAATTTGTGCCATTTGTTCAGCTCACAATATTATCTGAGCAACGTGAAATTGGCCGATATAAATCTTTACTCGTGCTTCAGTCTGGACGATACCATTCGAAAATATAAAATGATACACAAACAATACAAAAACAGAATTAACGTTAACTATCATTATGTTACCGAATCCCACCTCATTGTCATATTGCATTTCATTTTATATATCTCCCAGCTCTCCTAAACCTACGCCACTCTAGTAGCATGATATTATTTTAAAGCCTCCCATAGTAATTTGCTATTAGGATTGGCGTACAACACATCGAGCGCGAACTGCGAATTGCGAATAAATTCCACAATGCGATATTCGTAAATAGGCGCGAATTAAATAAACGTCAAATATAAAAAAATCTTCGACTTTGACGACCAAGGGAATTCCTTATTCAGAAATAATATCTTTAAATCGATTTTATTAAAGCAATTCCCAAATAATGTATCGATCAACATGTCGTTGAAATTTCAATCATTAAAATGTCAATAAAACGTCACAGAAATGTTAATGTCAGAAATATTAATGTCATAGAAACGGGAATATCTTGCTATATTTAAAAGCTCACTAGATATAATGATTTTTAAATGTTGGCGATATTATTTGCAACCAGCAAAGTATTTTAGGTAATTTAGAAATTTCAATTTCATATTACACGGTAATCTATTCATTATGTCTTAAAGCCACCTACGGAACAATTGTTAAAATTTGCAAGGTGTATTAACTGTAGAATAATATTTCTTCGGAAAGTTTGACACTACCTTGGTAAACAGAAAAACAAATTTATATTACTCCTTTTTGTTAAAACGACCCCCACGCAATGCTTCAATCGACTTCAAATTTTGTGAACAAATAGATGATGAATTGTCAAATTTATCACCAACATGACAAAAAAATCGTCGGTCCCGTTTTTGAGAAAATCTGTTTGGCAGTTTTCTGTGCCACTGCAACCCCCTCTATTCTATACTCGAATGGACCTAAAAGTTAACACAAACTGCTTATTACTAAAATCTATCTTTGTACAAAATTTCGATCAAAACTATCAATATTTATGAGAATGGGAGGCAAACAAAAATAATAAAAATGTGCGACTGGAAGGACGGACGGACGGACGGAAGGACGGACGGAAGGACGGACGGAAGGACGGACACGATATTTTTCTAATCGATGTTTCGGGGTCCTGGTAACCTAATTCGTCGAGAAATGGGAAAACCTGGAACAAAATTTTTTTCGCGATTACAATACTTACTCAACATAACTTCGTTATAGTGGGAAAAGTAAAAAAATATTAAATTTATAAGAAATCTGCTTAAAAAGTGTCTCAAAATTCCCAGTTCATAAAAGAAAATCGTGTATGGGCCGCTACTCGTCAGTTTTCGAATAAAGGAAAAATAAAGTTTGCAAAACTTTTTGAAAAACATGGAATTTTCGCGGTGGTCTGCCGAAGTGTTTGCGAAATCGGAAAAAAATTCGGAGCGAACTTTTGTTTAAAAGGTGTTCTGCTTTTGATTTAAGTGAATTTAAATACCAACCTAAATTACAAGTCTTGTCTAAATGACCTAAAGAACTGTCTATTAATTGGGCCATATTATAAAAAAAAATTGATTTAATAACCACGTACAAAACGACATTTTCGCAAAAAATGCGTTACTGGATTTTTTCGAAATTACACTTGGCAAATGCGCCTGTCGAGAAATTAAAAGAAGGAAAAATTAAATTGCACTCTTCTTCCTACATACATATATCAAAAATGTTCCACCGAAAAAAAATCTAAAGTTTTATTCGAGTTATGATTGGCTGGAGGAGTTGACTCGTGTTTTATTTTCTACATTTTGTTCAGTAAATTCTGCTTATAACAAGAAACTCATAAAAAAGAAAAAAAAAACGTAACAACAACGTTTTTAATCTATAATAAATTAATCGATGATTAGGGAGAGTAGCGAGCGGGTAACGTCGGGGGTTAGTGAGCCTAGCGAAAAAAAATCGCTTTCCATAATAGAAGAAACATTCCAAGCGAATTGCATCCGTAAAATTGCAAAATATGTGAAATACAATACGTTTCATAATACAATTTTTGTCAAATTTCAAACAGGTTACAGACAAAATTGCGGATGCCTGCAATGCAATTGCTTCTATATAATTGCAGGCCCTTCTTATTAACTTCGGATCGGCTCAATTTGACTTTGTGCTCAAAATAGTCTCTGTTATCGGTGAAAACAATAATAAGAAATTTACATAACACCATGAATGGAGAGAATGTAATATAAAAAGTACTAATGTATAATATAACTTTGATGTTGACTCAACAAATTTAGTACATAATAAATAGATAATCAAATTAATAACATGCGGATTATAACGATTTAGTCCGAGTTTTAATTGAAATTAAGTGATAAAAGATTATATTAATTGAAATTATCACAATAATTTGATTACTAACCCCATTATAAATTACAAATTTACTCCAGTAATTTGGATGAGTCAAAACCTTGTCAATTGTAATATCATAAAATCACAATTTCCGCTCTATGTTGACCAAAGTTTGGTGTTTGACTCACCGTATATACATAATAAAAATCGCATTACGTACGTACGGATTCATATAAAAATACCAAATGCCGTCCGTACGTATACACACACCAAAATATTTTCCAATTTACGTATAGCCTGAGTAATTTTAATTTTACCGATAATAATAATTATCGGTTCAATCTATTTATAAAATTTCCGCGTGTGTTAAATATTTTTGTTTTTACATATATTAGAAAATACCAAAAACACCATTCGCCTGAACTTGAAAAATAATTCTAATGTAATTTGTTATTGTTGTTTTTTTAATTAACATTATAAAAAAGAAAAATTATTTTAAAAATAAATTTTTGTATTTTTGATATTAGCTACAAATAAACAAATTATTGTGTTTTTTTGTTTGTTTCTTCTTCAAAAGTGATAAGAGCGTAAAAATAAAATAAAATTATTAAACGCGCCGAGTTTATACGTATGTCATGTGTACGTCAATAAGCGTATGTATATGATGTATTTTCACGTGATTGTGGACTTGTGGTGTATCGTAATCGATTTTCAATAATAAATACAGTGCGATATATATTTCGCTCTCAAACATGCATGTGTTGTATATCAACAGACACAAAATGTATTTTTGGTTTTTTTAGTAAAGACCACCGAAAGTCCAAAACATACATTTTTTTTTTTAGATTTTAGCGATATATGGCTTTTAAACGCATCAATATCAATTTTGAAAATGTTAATTGATTCACATATTTTGTTTTGTCATCAGATAGCGACCGCACAAGAATTTTATCACCCGACACCCAACCGTTCGAATAAATTAATTAAATTCGATCATAAATTGCGTCTTTTGAATATTTATGTATATATAGGCAGTTATATACATAGGTAGGTACTTGATGGCTATGAACTAAAATAGTATTAATTAGCCATCGCATTTTTGTTGGCTGATAAAATTAAATACAACAAAAACAATAAATTGTTGTTTTTAATTTTTGGTAATCATTTTTAATAATTATTATTGTATATTACGCGGTTTTTTTATACGCGCCAGCCAAGTTCAAGGTAGTACATTTCGTTAATGTTGTTGTTGTATGAAATAGAAATACTAGTTTACAATAATATGTGTATACACGAGTATTGTGGTATAGTATTAGAATTTGTTTTATATTGATTTTAGGTGTGAGGTATATTATGTTACCAGGTGGATTTGTTATGCTAATTAATTGGATAGTTTTCGAAAAAAAAAATGTTAAACAAGGCATGGAAAATTGGCATTGAAAAACATGATCAATAGAAAGGAGTTGAATGATAATACTCGTATTTATATAAATCAGCTTGGCCTTTTAAACTTTTCAAAGCCAATTATTAGAAAATTTGCTTTCCACTTATGTCGATTTTCGTTTCTTCGAAAACTTCTTGCACTGTGCCACGTTTATGTCCGTCTAATCCAAGTATTGTCCTAAATGAGTGTATTCGTCGCCTTTGTAACAATCCAAAACAAATTATCACACAAAATAATGGGCGATTTACCTATTGACCGTGTTAATCAGAATAGCTAAGTTGTTTCGGAAAGCTTGAACTGCAACAATGCAATTTATAACACAAAAAAAAAAAAAAAAAAATTGGAATTTGACATTTTCAAAAAGTATTGTCAAAAAAATGTAATTTGAATGAGACAAATGTACAAAATTAGAAAGAAAAGATTTGCTCGTTCGAATAGTGAATGCCTATTTTGCTTTAATAATATGTATCTGTGATGATGATCCAATTTAGTCGGTCCAACCAAATTGTTATGTCGGTTTTCAAACCAATTAGTGCTACCTACACAAAGCTGTCTACACAATCCAATTTGGTTCGTACATTGGGTACAGACGATCCAATTTTATTTAGAAAACAAAACGCTACGGCAATAAACAACAACATTTTATATTTAATTTTTTTCCAACACACGATCCATTTTTTGATTAGTCATTTCCAATATGCATTCACACGTACGAATTTCTAACTAAATTGAAACAACTTGGTCGGACCGTTTATAGATCCTTTTATTCTGTTCGCTTAATGAAAATATAGATTCACAACTGGTAACCTCTGAGATTATGGGGAATAGCCAACATTTTTGTGGTTTCAAGAAGGAAGCTTGTAGAAACTATAGATTATCGCAAAATAGCCATAGTTGCCGCAATTTTCGAAAATGTGTCGAACCATTTCTGGTTTTATCTTAATAATACAATTTTCGGAAAGCTTAACCTATCCAATTTATAAAAACGTAGGCCCACACGTGGTAACATCTATAAGATGCTCGTCCATTAACTTAGAAAGTGTATTGCATTTTTTGTGAGAATCAGGAATCATGTAAGAGATAGATAGAGAACTGTAAAAAATTGAAATTTGACATTTATGTACATATTGCCAAAAAAATGTGTCTTTCTAATAGTTAATGACTCTCTTGCTGTAAGAATATGTATTCTGTTCAACGAATTTGAATTTGTAAGTGAAGTCTTACCGATGATTATAAAAATATTTAACAGATAAATATTTAAACAAAAAGCAATTTACTTGCACAAAACACAAGTTACCTGCACAAAATTCATAAACCGTCAAATTATTGTCAATATTTTTAGATTCCAAAGGTTTAACAACTTGAACAAAATATTTTGCAATTAAATTTTCAGAATTAAAAAATGTCCAAAATATTTAAAATTTGATAAATTTTAGAAATTTGGAAAAATTTACGAAATTAAATAATTTAAAGGACATCAGATTATAAAAAAATTTAAAAAATTCCATTTTCATTCAAATTTAAAATTTGTAAATTCGAAAAAAATTTGCAAATTTACAAAAAAATATCAATAATTTTATTAAATGTCAGACCTTTAGATATTATTAAAATTTTCAAAAAATGTAAGAATTTAAACAGTTCTAAACATTTTAATAGTTATCTTCTATATAATTAAAATTATTTTAACGTTCATGACACAGATAATTTTAATGAAATTCGGAGCTCTAGTAGTTTAATAAATTTTAAGAATTTTGGGAAATTAAAGAATTTTTGATTGTAAGGACTTTGAAGGTTTTCAGTATTTCAGTCTATTAAAATACAAAATTTTAAAGCTATACTTTAGAAGAAATTATATCCCCAAAAATTTCAAAATTTAAGAAATTTTTGAATTTAAAAAATTATTTTTTGTAAGTTTAACGGTTTAAAACTGCTTTTAAATACTATTTTTGGTGCCTACGTGGCAATATGAATCGGATATAAAAGTAGTTTTTAATATAATTTTAGTTAGTGTTTGTTGAATTTTGATGAAGGGATAACATCCGAAGCCGAATGAAGGGATAACATTAGCCGCCCCGGTGGCACAGTGGTTGGCATGCTTGCTTTAAGGTCCGGAAGTCCCGGGTTCGATTCCCGGCGGGTGATGAAAAAATCACGGCTGGTTAATGCAAGGATCAATGAATTAATCACTCATTATCCGTTGTAAAAATGATTATGAAACTTCACTATGAAGCGGCCAAATCCCTCTATGAAATGTAGCGCCAGCGAAAGAAGAAAGAAAAGATAATATCCGAAACGATGGTAATTTCAATTTCAAATAAAAATAAATATAAAATCTTTGATTAGTGATAGTTACAAATAAACAACAAAAATGTGAGGTTTAAAATATTTTGAAAGATTTTAAGATTTCAAGAAGTTTAGAAGTTTGCAGCTATCATTATTCACCACAATACCAATTAAATAATTTAAAATCAAATTTTCAATCCTGCTGACCACAATTCCCAGCTCGAGGTATGAAATTCAAACAAACAACGTTCACAATAAAAGTCGAATATAAATATATTCTAATAATTGCTTTTCAATTGCTTTGTTTATTTTTAAATAAAACAAAAGATTGTTTTATAAAATTATAGTGCTCGAATTATCTGTATAAAGTACTATAACATTTTCCCTACAATTGTTCGGTAATTCCTATTAAAGAATATTTAATAATTTAATCACATAATTCAAATTCAGTTTTAACGAAATTTTCGTTTTAGTTAACATGTAAGATTCTTTTTAAATCTTTCATTCTTAAAAATGCAAAATGACTAACTAGAGTAATAAAAATTGAAAATTTGTAACATAAACATTTTTTTTACCTACTCAATTACTAAAAGAAGCGGCCAAATTTGATCACAAGTAATATGCTTGACCATATACAAATAAATTCATCGCCTGTGCACAACAGTTATTATAACAAAAGGTACAAAAAAATGTAACCGATACATTAAATAGCATTAAACAAACAAACACAAAAAAATCATATTTTTCCGACAAAATTAATCAAATTATTACAGAGCATTTATTACAGAGGTTTTATTAGCAAGTATTTTCAATTTATTTATATCATTTTACATAAAGAAATAAATTCAATGGTTTTAAATATTGATTTCAATAAATTAAGTGGAAGAAAATTAAATTTAGGCCTTTCGACCTAATCGTCCCTTCCACACTTTCCGAAATTTGATCCATTCGGCCATTCGACTTTCGGCCCTTCGACCTTTCGACACATTCGGCCTTTCGACCAAATAGACCATTAGATATTCGACCTTTCGGCACATTCGGCGTTTGCAAATTCGGCCTTTCCGTTGAGTTGGATTTTCGTTGAATTAATTTGAACTCAACGAAAATATCTGAGTTGAGTAGAGTTGAAATTCAAAATGGCGCAGCGAATAAATATTAATGATTTTTATTATTAACACTATAAAAAAATATTACAATACTTAAATACATACAACAAAAAAATATTAGCAAAAAATTAAGGTGCAATAAAAAAGTCCTAAATGTATATGATATAAAGGGCTGTTAAACAGAAACAAAAACTTTCAACTCAACCTAACTCAACTTCATGGAAACGATCGACGCCATTTTTAAATTTAACGAAAACCTAATTTCAATCCAACCTAACTCAACCTCGTTCATGGAAACATGGTAATATAAATATTGCCCTCCAAAAAAATACTGAAAAATACAAAGTAAAGTGCCCTATCGGAATGGAAGACCCTATTAAATTTTTGTTAACTACAATTTGAAAACAAAAGGAATCTACATAATTTCATGTCATCATTACGCGGAAAGGACCACTGCTGAGCGGGATCACTACATTTGCATGAAAAAAAATCCACAAATTTTAAAATCCAGAATAGTTGAAAAGTAAAAATTCAGAAAAATAGTGGGCCCGATTCTGGGTCCAAAAATTGTATGTTATGTTATGTTATTTTTGTTTTTTCAATACAAATTCATATAGGAAGCGGGGAAATAAAATAGCATAACATGGATTTTATCGTTCCAGAATCGGGCCCACTATCGCGAAAAAAATTTAGAAATTACCGGAAAAGCTATCCAGAAAAAAATCCAGAAAAAATATTTTGTTTAAAATAAATGAAAAAAATTCAATTTGTGAAAAACTATCATGGTATTTTGACACTGGCTTTTTTTTGCGACTTTTCCAGCTGCTGAAAAATGCAAATAAAGTGAGAGAAATAATATGTATACAAAATATTAATTAGAGTGAGTGTATACAATATAATAGAAATTTATATGTCAAAAATTGAGCTAAATTATTTTTTCTAGCACTAAAGTGAGCAATTCTAGCAGAAAATAATTAATTTTTCTTATTTTTTGACGTTTCTACTTTTTTTTACGCATTGACGGTATTTTATTTGTTGTAATGCCTTATTTAGAAGTGACTGTCGCAGCAAATATTAATTTATTATGTACAACTTATTTGTACAACAAAAAATTAAATAATAATAAATCAAAAAAAAAAAAAAAATATTCTGCAAAGTGGCTGCTTCAGCGGGAATCTGAAGAATTTGGCCAAAAATTATTATTAAAAGAGATCCAAAATGAAGATATTATGTTGTACCGGCAATCGCGGATTTAATGCTTCGTCAACCTTGCAGACACAGATCAAAGGAATTGTATCGCTCGTATCGCTTCTACTGATAGAAGTACCACAAATGTTTTAAGTGATATCAAAAGTCCAAAAATGCCTATAAAATTGAATTTTTTTCATTTATTTTAAACAAAATATTTTTGCTGGATTGTTTTTCCGGTGATTTCTAGATTTTTTTTCGGGATTTTATTTTTCTGGATTTTTACTTTTCAACTACTCTGGATTTTAAAATTTGTGGATTTTTTTTCAGGCAAATGTAGTGATCCCATTTTTATCTTCACTTGAAACATTTGTGGTGCATGGTGCATTTTTCAGTAGAAGCGATACGAGCGATACAATTCCTTTTATCTGTATCTGCAAGGTTGACGAAGCAATTTCCATTATCATAAATATTACGAACTTTACGGAAAAACTCAAAATTTATAGACATTTAATAAATTTTAATTTTAAATCGGGCCGCACTTTGATAAAAATATTTCTGGATTTGTCTTTTGAGATTTTAAGTTTCTGTATTATTTTTTTCTAGATAAGGTAGCCAACCAAATTTCGCTCAATTCAAATTTTCTTGGTACCATAGTTTAACAGAAAAAATTAATGTTCACCGAAGCTAAAAAGTTTCAAGTAATTGCTGGTGGCTGCGTAATGGCATAATTAAATTTGGGCTGTTGATGAGCACAAAGCAAATGAAAAAAGTCAAAAAATAACATGCTAATTTTTCTGGAATTTTAAGCTAAAGGACTGCGTGATAAAGCTCGGCCAACATAAAACCCGAATTGTTTTTGGGATGAGCATGGGTAACGTTTCTCAAAAGTCGACCCTTCAAAGTTAATGCATCTGTAATGGAGTAATAATTCGACGAAATTGGTTAGGTTGTTACGATTTACGAAATCTAAGGGAATCTTATTGGTACTTAATTGGAACTAAGATTTGATGACGCGCTGTTTACACTCAATTATCGTTCCTGCACTATACAGGAGTGGGAGTATATAGCAACTTCACTCGCAAAGCCGATTATATCAAACTTCGTAGTTTCCCTCATCGTAATGAATAGAATTCATCCGGAGTTCCGTCTCACAACTATTGCCTACTAATGATCAGTAAGGTTTTTAGGTGGTGCCGTCCGAATTCGTATGTCGCTGCATTATATCATCATACAAAAATATTAAAAAAAAAAAGGAAATCACACCACCACGTTTACTGTAACAAGAAAAAACAAATTGCCCTTCTACCATCATAGCACTAAACAAAACAAAATCGTTTCTTCGATAATGGTGACTGTTTTTTGTGGCGTAACCGCTGAGCTCGCTGTTGACACCGACGGTAACGAAAAAAAAAAAAGAATAGGGAAAAATGATCGCAATTAAGGTGCACTATTATTAGTACTATAGTGTGAACTTTCAGCAGGGATTGCTCCAAGAATCCATTAACCGATTAACTTTAAATTATAGCCCCAATTAGTATGGATCAAATGGGCTACATAACGCATGTCGGATGTTCACACAACCTTAATACTATTTGCTAAAGCTTTCGATGTCGGGAGTCTCTTCCAATTTTGGTAGGCATGACCATCCTCCAACAAAACTCGATTTTGGGTTTTTTCTAAGACGAGACGCTTAGTTGCTCAAATGTTAGGAATTATTGATCAACTCACAGAGTCACAGAGGGTGCTGTTTTCTGTTTAAAAAGCTATATGTGGCTTGCTAGACAAAAAGCCTCCAGTTAAATCTGATTTCTTTGATTTGAATAAACGAAGAATTTCGGATGTAAGAACGTTCTTCACGCATTGCACCTTCACAGTTGAAAAAATAACTTTAATTTTTAATACAAGCCTTGCATTACGACTCATGTAAAGCAAGTTATTTGAAATTGTAAAGAAATACTTGCATTAAAAAATTTCTAAAGCAGCATTTGCATTAAAAGTTATTTTTAATAAAACTATTATACATTATAAAGCAAACATTTTAAATCAAATTAAAAATGTATACCAACATAATTCGCTAAAACAAGTGAGTATTATATGAATTATAAATTCAAGCACGTGTTTTGTGCTATTGATATAAAATTCACTAACTCAAACCGACTTTTATTATGTTACAGGTGAACTTTTCATTTCTTAAAATATAATTGTTATCTTGGGTAATCATAAAGTGATTTAGCCCCCAAACTGCAAAAAAGTAGGAGTCTCTGTGATCTCGACGCTCAAGGCGCCAAAAATAAAGCCCAACACCGGAAAAACCACGCTATCAAGATTTTATTAACAGGAATAAAAAACAATAAATCGGGGCTAAAGTTACAGAACTTTTAATGTAACTTCCTTTCAAATTTAATATTTCTAAAATATTTTATTAATTCAGTCTTTGATAAATTTTAATGCAGTTGCTTGATGACAGTTCTTTGACAATTTGCTTTATATTCTGCACTAAAATTTAATGTACTAATTGCTGTTACAAATTAATGCACTGTTCATTAAAACCTTTTTTAATGCAAGGTTAGCATTATTTTGTGATGGAAGCTAGCAGCGGATCTACATACATGTTATGCAATTTACATTACATAACCCATTTTTTTTAACCGTGTCCGGACATAGGCAATAGGGGGTAGCGATTGCTACCCTGGGACGTTATTTTCTCGAGATATTCGAAAAATTTTGAAGAAAAAAAATTGTTTTATAATTTCTCTATACGTGCCCACTAAATTTACCATATTTTTCATTAAACGACCCCTTAAATTCTCCACATTTACTTTTCATTAAACAAAACTCATTTTATTTGTCAAATATTACATTTAAATTATAAAACTGATTTAATAGTTTTGGAAATTAAAATAATAGCAGAAAACTATTGCTTAAACTTAAGTATTGCATGGTGCAAGTCGACATAAATGAAGTCATCGCAAAAGAAATTAAATTACGTCTGTTTGAGTTACTAACCTCAAAACTTTTGGTTCTTTGATTTGCTAAAGTTAAATATCATTTAAAACAAAATGAAAATGATTTTGAAATATTTAAAACCAGCTCCTGATAAAAATACAGCCGGATGCATTATATGTAAAAAAAAATTGCCAACGACGGGTTTGCATCGGTACTTAGATGGCAAGCTCGGCATAAAGAAAATATTTAATCGAATGAGCTAGGTACTTTATCTTCAAATCGTACGAAGCATGAACACACAAAAATAGACAATTTTTTAGAAACACAAAACATCATTAGAAGAAATAGTGTCCGAACCAGCTGCGTAAGATAAACAACTCCCTAAATATACAACCGATATAATGAATCTAGTTTATAAATTTTACGATCAAATTAAACTGTTATCAAAATCAATGTTGTAAAAGCCGATGATGTTAAAATTTCGTTGTCCATAGATGAGTGAACCAGTTTTCACAATCGGCATTATTTGAATATTCAAATATGTACTTTAATTTTTTTTTGCGAAAATCAGGTAACCTTGGACTATTTCGAAAACGCGGTAGTTGAAAATTTCGTTTTACAAAACAACGAAACACAAATCGAAAAATTATATCAACAATATCAATGCGAAATATTCTATATTATACTTAGGCTGCGGTCGAATTCTTGGGTAAATCATTTACTACGGTAAATGTAGATTTTTAGTGTTCATTGTCGTTTGTTAAAGTACGCATACTGTTAAAATTAGCCGATAGTTGCCAGCCGAAAGTGAAAAGTCGATAATGTAGATTGTGTTACCCCCAGCCGAAAACAAAAAAATCGGTAATGCAGCTTGATGTATCCCAGCCGAAAATAAAAAATGAAGTCCAAATCAATCGGCAGTGTTTAGCCTAAAACTTACTAAGGATACATGAATAGCATTCAAGACCTTTGTTAATATTCTTATATGGCAAAATCTGACTCTAGTTCTTGGTGCAAAATGATGGAAAACTCGCGAAACCCAAAAAAATATTTTAATTAGAATAAAATCAGTGTCTGGAGATGGATTGCATTGATGTGATCTGTCAATAGCTATCGCAGGAAAAAAGTCTCATTAATAAAATAGATCTCCAGACATAACACTCCAGAGGCTAATTTTATACTAATTGTCTAATGGTTTTTGGAAAATCGAATTTTCCAAAATTTCCCATGGGAAACTTGAAATGCGATAGCTATTGACAAGTCACATCAATAAAATACATATCCAGACATAACGCTCTAGAAGCTGATTTTATACAAATTATCAAATGATTTTTGGAACATTGAATTTTCCGAGATTTCCCACGGGAAACTTGAACTGAATTTTTTTGTCCTGCCACAGCTCATTGACAGGTCATATCAATGTAATCCATCTCCAGGCATAACACTCTACAGACTGATTTTATACAATCATTTCTTACTTTTGGCTGGAAACTTCTTCAAATTTTCCAAAATTTCCCACGGGAAACTTGAACTACATTTTTTCCTGTGATAGCTATTGACAAGTCACATCAATAAAATACACACCCAGGCATAATACTCTAGAGACTGATTTTATAAAAATTTTCTAATGATTTTTGGAAAATCGAATTTTCCGAGATTTCCCAGGAGAAACTTGAACTTGATTTTTTTCCTTCGATAGTTATTGACAAATCCAATAAAAACGATTTAACTTCAGGTATACACTATAGAAGTTGATTTTATTCCAATTTTGTGAATTCTTCTGATTTTCCGATATTTTCTGCGATTAGGTTAGACAAAGTTTTCCACGTAAGACTATTTACAAAATTTTTTATTACAATCCATGTATTCTATGTACTTTCTTGCTGAAAAATTTTTTGTTTTCGGCTGGAATGTTAAAAACGCCTGCATTATCGAATTTTTACTTTCGGCTAACTTTATCAGAATAAATTACGCATTGTTTTCTATTTTATATTCGTTCAATTCTTATAACAACAACGAAGAAAGTATTTAGATGTGAAACATTTACCTTTTTTATTTCGTTGACCCTCCTTTTATAATTTTCTCGAGGGGGAAGATTCGTAGGTATTTAAGTTTAGATAAAATGGTAAGAACCTTCAAAATATTTATCAGAATCCTTTTTCACAATAGTAAAAGTAAGTAACAAAATACAAAGTAACCCTTTCTCTTCTCTCTCACTGATTCTCTCTCTGCTTCTCTCTATCTCTCTCTACATCTCTCATAAACACAGTTCCAAATAGTTATAGGAGGTTTCACCCTCCAAATTTTACTCTCTCTCTCTCTCTCTCGTTCCCTCTCTCTATGAGCTTCCGCACTTCGGGCCCTCCAAAAACTTAGTCTCGTTCCTCAAGAAATCTTTTTGAAATCGTTTTGATTTTATCAGTTTGTATAGTGTAAAACCACAACAATTTTATTAAATTATAGAAAAACATTAATGTGATAAGATGATGCTACAGTGGAGACTGTGTTATATTGTTCTACCCATGTTCCATCAATTCCCAATTTCATATAAATCTTCAGTGGTATCAAACGTTTCCAAAAAAAAAAAAAATATAAAACCAAAACACTGTAAAATTGAAAGTTTTTTTGTTTTCCAATTTCTTTGATTTTCTTATGTTTTTGTTATGTTTGGATGTGTGTGTGTGCATGTGTACTTTAGTAATTATTCGCAATGATTACGAGAATAAAAAAAAAACAAAAATGTTAAGTGAAATTTATTTTGCTTTATCGGAGCTTTTTATTTTTATTTTTTGTGTGTACATATTTCATTTTTAGTGAATGAATTGAGAAATCAAATATCATTCGTTTGTTGTATGTACACAAAATAAATGACTTGTCTAAATATACATATATAAATAAGATGAATTGAAGAAGAAAAACAAAACAAATGAAATCATATTTATAGACTTTGATGATTTGGTATATGGAAAAAAATTATTGTGTACATTACATAGCTAGATAGCAAAAAAAAAAAAAAAATATTAAGTAATTGCGCGCGAGACTATATTTGAACCCGCGCGTCGTAAACACACTGTAAGGTTAGAAATTGTGCGATTGCGAAATGGGATTTTTGTTGTGTTTATACATATTTGTTTTGAAAATCTATTATCTGTCTATTTTTTTATTTATTTTTTTTTTTTTGATTTCTTGGAGAATGAGATAAGATGTCGTTGATTTTATTTATTTAATGTAAGCGACGGAATTACGCGTGGCTGTCTAAAAGCAAAAAGGTTATTTAATGTGTAAAGACATAAATCGGAAGTTTATATTAATAAATTTTGTACAGTGATAACAGTAATCAGATACGTTTTTAATATATGTAAATTGTAAAGTATAAAAAAGTTGAATGATATGCTTTGTGTCACGTGATAAGTGGCGTTATTTAATCTGTTCACTTAATCAAAATCTTTTATTGGAATTCCCGGCAGCTTTTGAAATTTTGGACTTAAAATTATATTTTTTAAACAACTTGCTAACTTTGAATTTGGCATACCATCATATTGCCGAACGAAAAACCCCCAAACAAACTCTCCAAACTTTATGAATGTTAGAATTTACAAAAATCGTCACAGCGGGGGTGTTACACCCAAACCTATTTTTACACGGTGCATTTTTACCTAATTAACGATCCGTGCTAAACTATTCCTTATCTTTGTCGGCCATGTATTCAATTTTAAATTCTTTCAAGAAAGTTTATTCGGCGCCCTCATTAATGGACTGCAGCCTGAGACGCATAATTCACTTTCCTCCAAACATAAACAAACAAGCATACACATTTAAAAAAAAAAACGACGCAATTTAAGCGCTGAAAGTGAAAGTTTTCACCTGATTTGTAAAACACCAACAAAATATAAACAAAAAAATAGAATGGGGGCGAACTACTAGTATCTCTCATATACATTCATTGCGACTTATGAATGTATACAGAAATCGCAAATTCGCGAAATATTGTTTTAGTTAATGTAATTGGAGAATCTTTATACCATGTTACATTATAAAAAAAAAAATTGAAAGTGTTTTTTTCAATTATTACGTCTTATTTATAACAAAGATGACCCTAATATCCAAAAATGAGAGTTGTTATGTCGATTGGTTTAATTTTTTTGTATAATTTATTTATTTAACTATAAATCGATATTCTAGTTTATACAATTGGAATTTAGGTTGGGTACCTACCTACCCCAAAATAATATTGTATTTTGTTATATTATTCATAAGCAAATGAAAAATTCCACCTAAACACTAAAAACTAATGTGAAAGTGAAAGTTGCATTTTTGCATTCACATAATATACGTAAACAATAAATATGTAACGGATATAATGACTACATAATCACAAAACTATTTTTAACTTTACTATCTACACTAACACACATACACAATATATACAAACATAATATATTTATCCAACGTAATTTACTAGTATAAACGACCTTCTTTATTGTCTCTAACCTAATTACCTAATTTCAAATCTCGATACGAAAAAATAAAATAAAATTTTTTATAAAATCTTGAAAAATCTAATGTTACACAAATATCCACCGTACACACAACAGTACAAAAATATTTTACAACAAAACAATAACAACAAATAATAATGCAATTGTTGTTTTTAATTTAAGTTATTATTTGTTATTAACCAAAACAAAAATATTATGTTGCCTTTTTTTTTGTCTTATGCATAAAACAACATAAAAAAAAAATATGTGTGTCAATGCCACCGTCACAACAAACATAGTATATATGAAACATATACAATACAATTTGTAATTCTTTGTAATGTAATTAATATTTAGTAGTGTACATGTAAACACAACTACTGTGTACTGTACTTAATATAGAGTGGATGAAAATACTGTTATAGCAGCGCCGAGCGGATTGTGGCGCCAATAAATCTTGTTTTGACTCCCCCCAGATGGATTGCAAATGTCAAGATTAATTCAATGTTGGGGTAGCTGGTTGGCCTCTTCCCCTCTACGTAAATATCTGTAATTTCGTAAATTTTTTTAAAACATTAACTGATGTGTATTAAAATATTTTGAGAAATGCAGAAAATTTTACGTTTCAAGCATTTAGCTTAATTTGAAATTAAACTTTTAAAAATGCACAATACACACTCCCATACAAGTACTTCATTATTGACGATTATCAATACAAATTTTTTAATCTAATTATACACTTTGCTTTTTAATTATATCGGAGAGATATCAGAGATAGAAAAAAAGCCTTTTGCGTTTTTTTATTGTTTGTCTCTAAAATAAAGTTGTCTCTATTTTTTTTTTATATTTTTCAGATAAATATAAATTGGACAGCAACATGGTGTTTGATGAACCTTTAATTGTTACTTAATCGAGGCGACCGATAATTTTTAATCTGAAAAGGCCTTTTTCAGATTTTAACCTGCTAAACCATTTAAATTGGACAAAAATAAGATTAAACGTTAATAAACAAGAAACAGTCAATAAAATAAATTAAAATTATTCACAATAAAGTTTAAAAAATTAATTTTTCATTGTTGTTGTCTCAGTCTGTAACGTTCACCATTTTGAACTTCGTAATTCTTTGTACTATGGGAAACAAATTTCAGATCAAAAAGCAGCAATCTGTGATTGTTTGGAAATAATAAAAAAATGAAAAATAAATTATCGGATCGATTCGAGAAAATAAAAAAAAGTAAAAGGCTTTTTTTGAATCTCAAAACTCTCAAAAAGATGCAAATTTTGTATTTCTAGTTGAAGGTATGCAATTCAAATCATCAGAAGTTTCTATTTTATATAATTCTATGAACGAGCTGGAATAAATTTCATCGATCTGCGAAAATAAAAGAACCCAAAAGGCTTTTTTTATCTCACTGAACTCTCCGATGTATTAAAACCAGGCCAATAGACAAAAACCGGAAAAATAAATAAAAAAATATTTGCCTTTGTGTTTTACCAAGATAAACTCATTTCAATCTATTTCTGTAATAAATATAGTTCGTTGACTGACTTGTTCACAATGTCCGCAAAAATTAAAACGGCCCAAATAGATAAATCACCATCGTTGGTCACTTTAGAACAGTGGTTTAATAGTCCCTAAGAAAGGGTGTTTTGCCCTGCCGTTGCTTTGAAATTCCCACCGTAAGGAATTCTATGGTTTGCGCACAGTTTGGATGATTCCGAAAAAGGCGCTTGCTGATTGGAGTAATGAAATGCTCAAAAAATGTGTCACCGGGGAGGCAATTGGTTGATCTGACCTGATAATCTATGGTACGCTTGCTTGATCTTTTAAAGATTTCCATTCAAACTTCCAATTTCATCCAACTTTACTTGATTTTTTTCAATTTTGATGAATTACCAAAAGCGGCGAATTTCCAAATTTCTACTCCGGATAAATTTGAACTCAAATATGCTTCTATAAAATTCCCTCAGCAAATCATTCGAAATAGTTGTAACAAAATAAAAATTTAATAAACTCATTCAATTTCTAATCAAAATTGGACTGCAATTTTAAAAGTTAACTCAAAGTTCAACAAACAGTTTTTCAAAAAAATGTTAATCTTCGGGGATGGTCATATATGCATTCCATTTATAGTCTAGCTGAATTAGACAAAGAACGGGCTTGTAAGCGAAAAAAAATGGTCAAAAGAAATTTTATCGTTTTATTTTTCACATAGATGAAAATTTCGACGAGTCCTTAAGTTCGGTCGAATGGAAAACTATTATAAAAAGAGGAGTTTAACCCCTTTTAGGGAGTTGTGACCTTTTTTTCTCATATACATCGGTTGTAATTAAGGAAAAAATATCAAACTGCAAAGTTGTTCGACGGGAAATTTTCTATCGATATCTAATACTGTTTTTTACAAAGGAACTCCAGTAACAAAGGGCAGTTTTGAAAAGATTAGATTTTCAGCAACTAACTTAATTATTTTCAATTAGATCAATAAGGAAATAGGTAGAAAATTGCGCTAAATAGACCGGTTTTCAAGTCCTCGTAAAGGTAAAAATTATCTTGAAAATTAGAAATGTAAAAAGGGAAATATCTTTAGTAAAACAGATAATAACTAACACAAAGAAATAAATAAGCAACCACGTCTAAGGAGGTATAATAGATACCAAATTACTCCGACAAATATATCATATCTATCGGTTGTCCACTTGGGAATTCCGACCATATCGGTTATTACCACAGAATTTGTGGTGTAAGTTGTCAGCCAAACGCCAATTGTGACACTGCAAGATTGCTAACTGGACGGTTGTAAATTTTTCTTTCGAGACATCCATTAGCATACTTGTTTTTTCTTCGGTAAAATTGACAATGATGCAATTCCAGATTCTATTGCCATTCTCATAAGAATGAAACAATTCATTCCGTTCAGGCTATCAAATTCTTATAAAACGCGCAATCCATGCTGAACGACGAGTGCGTCACGGTGACCGTTCTGAGAAATACATGAACACCTGACAAGGTGGCTAGAAATCGTGCGAATGAAACTGTTAATAAACCTAAAAAAGGACATGTGAGGTAGGGTCATTTTTGCGAAGGCCAAAAGCGACAGATTTTGAAGGTTAACCGATGGCGGTTTTCTAAGCATTCGCTCGCAAGGTTGAACAAAATTTCTTGAATATTTGAAAATTTAGTCCTCCTCCTTTAAAAGATGGAGTCACAAATCTATATAACAGCAAGAGATAAGACCGAAACTTTCAAATTTGAAGAAAATCGATTGACTATTTCCCAATTTATAATAATAAATGCCAAATTCTGAATTCGAAATTCCGGCCGATTTTACAAATCCGAAACTCCAAATTTATAAGCCTGCAAATCCGGGATTCCGTTTTCAATTAATTCATGAAATCACCAAATAACATAATTTTGAAATGCGTACAAAACGCACAATATTAATTTTAAAAAATCTATTACGTTTTTAGGGTACGTACCTAAGGCTCATAGGTGCTACAACATTGATATACTTGAATTTAACTTTGTTTCTTTGAAACTATACAGCAAGTCCGGCAAATGGTTATTTAGAAAAAATCATGCAACTTCAAAGACGAGCGATTACGGGTCCTGGAAGCCTCCGAGGACCTTAAAATACCTTAACTGGCGAGATGCGTACGTTAGTTTTTCTTACAAATTAAATCAGCTACCTGTAAAAATTTTGCATAACGGCTAAAGTAAAATATTATTTTCAGCCTATCGGCCTGTAAAAGTTAATAATAAATATTTATATCCGATTATCACTCCTTACAAATATGTACCAATTTAACCAAGATTTGAATTAAAAATTGGGTAACTATATTGACTTTGCTGACATGAAGCGTTTCTTTTTTATCGATGTATTTTTTCACATAGATTAAGATTTCGATGAGTCCCGTCGAGAGAGAGAGAGTGAAGAATATGATGGTATTTCGTCTGTTAAGTCATAATATCCTTTTTTGTTTAGCTAATAACCTTTCGATTTTGTGGATCGGTTAAAAAAATATTGAACAAGTTGCAGCTGGATGATAGATAGTATTAAAACGGATAGATTTTCCTTAAAAGCAAAATTATCGAGTTATGTGCCAAAACGTGACAACCTTTCTGTTTCGACCCTTTTCGATTCGAATTTTTAATCTACCTAGCACAAAACAAATCGATTACAACAAAAAGCTCTTCTGACCAATTTATTTCATTTATAAACCCTAATTTTGTTCGACTATGTAGAACAAAACTCGTGCATTATCTATAAAATTTTAAAATTTTAAAAATTTTAAATCATAAATTCACTAAGCAAAATCAATCGTCAAAAAATTCGTAAAAATTTAAAATTCCGATAAATAAATTCAATTTGTAAAATTCACCATTGCAAAATTAACTATTTTGAACTTCCACAAGATTTATAATTTATCAGTTAAATTTTGATGGCCTTCCAAAATCTATTTCCATTTTTTTATTTTTTTTAAACTATGAACGGTCTTTAATATTTTAAAATATCATTTGGAAGCCCCTCAACACTTTTGTGGTGTAAATTTTTTGTTTGTATTATTGTGTTTCAGTTTCACAACTTATTCATAATGGAACTTTCATTTTTTTCCTATTTTGCGACCAAAATGCAACTAACGGAGTGTCAGTCAGAAAACAACCGGAACAAAATTCGTAAAAGTGTGTCTGAAGCCGTCCATTGTAGTTCCTCATCGTATAATGTTTGGTTTAAATAAATTTTAATTAGAATTGAATTCAATTTGATTAGCTTAATTAGCAGGCAAAAGTATGTTTCAAAAATATATCCCAGCATTAAAATAAACTGTAATCAAATTTTACTGAATTCTCAAACCAGTCTTTGGCCAGAACAAAATGGCATTTGCTTGCAAATATTCGAACATTTCCAAGGAGCTATTTTTTAGAACACAATAATTTTCGCCCTAAAATTAAAATAATTTTAGAAAACTCCTTTTTACTTAGTTTGTCGCATTGGCGTTTTTTATGATAGTCGGGGAACAGATGATGTGTGTGATTTTCGGATTTTTCAAGCATCATCTTCTCTTTACCTCGATATTACATTACCTAAAAATAATAATGACTACCACATTGTTGATATACATTGCGTGTCAGTACCGGGAAGCTCAACAACCTTCGTCAATGGATCTATAGTTTTGGCATTTTAAAGTTACATTAAAATTGTTCCGACACTAATTCAATTTAAAATTTTATTGATATTGAATTTATTTAAATTTTTATGGTATTTCTCGACTTGAACTAATGAAACCGAATTTCAAGTGAAATATGAAATTTCGTTGTAAATCATAAAACTGTCATTTTTACAAAATTTGAAATGCAAATTTAAAATAGCGAAAATTATTTTAGGTATCTAAAATGCGATTTAAAATTGTTTCATCATTTTCTGTGACCAATTAAGCTGAAAAACCGAATTAGGAAAGTTAAAAGAATTATACCGACTAATCTTACAAACCACAATAATCGCTGCTAAATCAGATACGAAATCCTTACTTTCTACCTAAAAGGTCAAGGCTGCTTCTGGTGTCTAAAAGCTGCAGGCAAAAAGTTGGATCGTGAGATTGCCGATGTTAGGGAAAGACGATTCAAGCATCATTTAAAAAAGAAGAAACAAAAATTCATCTTGCAAAGAAGCTTTTTTGATATGAAAACATCATAGCGCGGGTAAGTAAAAAATTTCATGTAAAAAAAGGAACGGAAAATCCATTTGTTTATGACGCGAAAATATAGTCGGTTATAAATTTCAATTTTCAATTAAACAATTAATGTCGGTAAGGTTCGTCCTCCAAATCCAAAATTTAATAACTTATTGAAAGTAAAATTGTACCATAATTGAAATACTGAGCGAACAGCAGCCGCCTTCCTGCATTGGTTTCTCATGCCCATCGAAGAGACTTGAAATGATTCAATAGTTATAGGTTTTCACAAAATTCTTTTGCGTGTTGAGCGTGAACTCGTCCGTTTTTTTAATCATCTAAATTCACAACACACAAATTTATAATTTTAAAATTAACTAATCTAAACTAAAGGTATAACAAAATTCGACAACTTTGCGAATAAAATTCATTTTTAGAATTTTCATTCATGTCTAGTTCCGATAAAGTTCTTTGAATTTCCTAATTTTGGATAACGTGGTTCGTTTATTTAGTTTAGCATACGCTAAAAATCTGAAATGGACGGATCTGACTTACATATTACATTTCTAAAATATATTAGATCTTTTGAAATATCACAAAGTCTGATGTAAAACATTTTACATTTTGAAACCTAATCTCACAATAATGAATTTTAAATCTCACTCCTCATATAATTAGCAAACAAAAATGCGGGGATTTTGCAATTCCTTGAAAATACAAAAATGCAAAATAGAAAAAGGCTTTTTCTTCTGAACATTTTTCGACACATCAATGATAAATGATTACAAATTTCTCACAAACACCGGTCCTTTGGTAAGCTAATATGTGACTAGCTAAGGTACTAGGCCGAGTTAACTGAAATTAAAAAGTTTACTTTTTCAAAAATATGGATGTTTTAAGCCACAACCCTTTATATTCTTTTCTTGAATGCTCCATCCGAAGTTTTCAACTAATTTATAGAGTTAGAGCAGTGTTCGTAAGTATGTAGTTAAAAGTTTATTAAAAAATTCTACTGGAATTACATATGCAAAACCAAGAGGCGCTGCTACTGCTATCAACAGCTGTTGTTAGATTTGTTCTTTTTTTCTTCATAAACTTTAAAATTGTTTCATTAAGTTCAATTTAAAGTCAAATACGAATACTTGTGTTGTGCAATAAATTGTGTTGTGGCAATACGATGTTGGGGCACATAACTCTTGCCTATTGGCATGAACTTAAGTTCATGCAAACTAAAACAACTAATAATAATAAAAAATGGGTGATGTGTAAAATCTGTAAGAATGTGGTTGCGAATACTTCCATTGCTAGATTGAAACAACATCGGTAATTTTATTTTTGTGCTATTTAATATCTATAGGTTTTAATAATGTGCGTATTAATAAATTTAAAAATATTTTTAGGAATGTTTGCGTGAATCAGCAAAACGAAGTTAATTTTGGGTTCATTGACGAACTTCAGATTATGTTCCGAATAGTAATAAACCAACTGTTGGAAGTTCTACTCCCGCCGTTTGCCAATTGTTGAATAACTTGCTAAAAACCACCGCTTCAATCGCAGATGCAGTCGAAATGTGGATAAAAATCGAAGGATTTCCACCTTCATTTATCTCTCGATTTAGAATCTGACAGAAAATCGTGTTGAATAAAGAGAACCTGGTAGCGAGTTTTCTTCATCCGAAATTGTCGAAGAACACCCCAATGAAGAGCTAGACAATAACGGATTGGCATCTGGTATAC
This sequence comes from Tipula helvola, assembly GCA_963556165.1. Taxonomy (NCBI): domain Eukaryota; kingdom Metazoa; phylum Arthropoda; class Insecta; order Diptera; family Tipulidae; genus Tipula; species Tipula helvola. The sequence goes on from OY744483.1 coordinate 59,954,822, forward strand.
AGCATATAAAGACAAAACCGGGCGGTTTGGGGTGCTTTTTGCGAAAGACATCGAAAGTTCTAAAACCCTCTGAAGTTAAGCACAATCTTATAACCCTCAACTTTCATGTTTGGCTATAGAACTTGTCGCAATTCGAGCTTCTTCGGCGGAAATTGAAACGATTTTTTCGGGATGGTCTTTTGTACATAATAAAAATAGGAATAGACTTACTTTCGACCGGTCGAAGAAATTGCTGCCAATTTACCACGAGCTTGTTCCATTTGATGCTAGTGATGAGCAGATAGTCTGAATTGGCTCAGTATGTAAAAATAAATTTTAAGATATACGTAAATAATCGACTTTACTTATCAAATTTCAGATGTAAAACTTGTCAACTAGTTCGGTCCTAGATTGGTTGTTCATGTAAAAAAATATTAGTGAAACAATTTTTGATTAATGATCTCATAATATCAGTAGGGGTGTTTCGTAATATTTCAAGAAATATTTAAGAAATCCTTCAGGGCGTGAATATTTCGATTTTATATTAGGAACTACTTACAGAATCGGATTAATAACGTTGATATAAAATTTCAATCAACACTTCTAACGGCTGGATATATTTTAGCAATCTTCTTTCCTTCGGGTTTACAGCCAATAAATAAAACAACTTCAGTTACGACGACGTTTCGGTAATTTTATTACCTTCTTCAGGTCTATTTACAGATACAAAATACAAGAAAGTTTTAGAAAAAGTCATAGAAAATAATTTGCAACGTATAATTTTTCAACATACCGTTAAATGAAAACAATTTAAATAAAAATCTCTCCCATATAATCGTGTATGATATACAGTATACACAAACAATAAAAATAAAAATAGATTATATACACTAAAAATAGAAATTGTGGTCCTGTTTTAAAATTCCTCTATAGTCCTCAAAAAGAAAAAACAACAATATTGTTCTTTTTATGTCAAAAGTCAAGACATTCCAGGATTTTTCAAAACATTTCAAATTTTCAAGGTCACTACCTAATAATCAAAATATTATTTACAATTTTAGAATTTAAGTACATATTAAAGAATTCCATTTTATAATTTAAAAATTGTGTCAATGATACCGGAATAAATTTTGCTGAGATCGTCTGTATCACTTTTTTTTTTTTTTATTAACCAAAGTTTCTCGTTTACCCAAAATATGAACCATTTCTAAGAAAAGACGATTCTTATATAGTCTCTCGCTTTCTATAATTTTTACTTCACTAAACCCAAATATATGACCCGTATCATGTGTGTGTTGACACAATGTAGTAGCTTGCGGATTTCTTATAGGTACCTTAGTGTCCGATTTGTGTTGACTTATGCGATTTTTTAGTAGCTGTTTGGTAGTACCAATGTATTTCAAGTTACAGCTATTACATGGTATTAAATATACCAAATTGGATCGCAATAAGTCCGGAGTTCTATCCTTTAGTTGACTAAAAATATTTCTAAGTGGATTTCCAGCCGAAAAAGTAATGTGGCAATTTATATTGAAATTCCGTAAAATTTTAGAAATATGTTCACTAAGACCTTTCACATATATAATGGATTTGTACGTTAGAATTTGGTTAGTGGAGGCAACGGGATGGGAAACGTTATTGTTATTATTTATAGCATTATGGGAACGGCTGATTTGGCTAAAACGATTAATCAATTTAGTGATTAGGTATTTCGGGTATTTGTTTTTTGACAGATAATTTATGATTATATTATCGGTATCAACTGTTGTGTCTGTTGTCAATTTCTTTACCCGATTTATAAACCCAAAAGCAGTATTAATAATTTGGCTTAATGGATGGAAACTGTTAAAATTTAGGATTCGACCAGACGATAAGTTTTTTGCGTACCAGACGGTGTCAATTTGGCCATTGTCTTTCCGAATTAATAAGGTATCCAAAAAAGGTAATTTGTTATTCATTTCCAATTCTAAAGTAAATTTGAGGCCGAAATTGTTGCTATTAAATATAGAAAGTACATCATTAATTTTGTCTTCTGGTACACATAACAGTAGGTCATCGACATATTTTCTAATAAATGTAATGTTGAAATTAGTGGCATTCAGAACTGTGTCGAGCAAAACTTCCATCAAAATGTCTGCTACAATGGGTGATAAAGGTGATCCCATTGCAACACCATTGATTTGTTTGTAGTATATGTTCGCAGCACTGAAGTACCCTGATTTCAAACAGAAATCTAAAATATCTAATATGTAATAGCTGTAACTTGAAATACATTGGTACTACCAAACAGCTACTAAAAAATCGCATAAGTCAACACAAATCGGACACTAAGGTACCTATAAGAAATCCGCAAGCTACTACATTGTGTCAACACACACATGATACGGGTCATATATTTGGGTTTAGTGAAGTAAAAATTATAGAAAGCGAGAGACTATATAAGAATCGTCTTTTCTTAGAAATGGTTCATATTTTGGGTAAACGAGAAACTTTGGTTAATAAAAAAAAAAAAAGTGATACAGACGATCTCAGCAAAATTTATTCCGGTATCATTGACACAATTTTTAAATTATAAAATGGAATTCTTTAATATTTGATTGATTGATTGATTGAAGTGTTCGACCAAGCTTTAAGCAAGATCTCCCGGAGTTATTAATGGCCGGGCCTCACCGAACACCTTGTTACATAAAACATAAAGAGGATTTGGATAGGTTTAGTTAGTGAGATAGAAATTGACCCGGTTACAGACACCTAAGTATAGCCAATAGTTAGTAACACAATGACAGCACATTTCGAATCTACTTAAAACTGCACTCTGAAATAAAATTTATTAGTATACTGAATCAGATTCCTGCGCCCTTCTGAAATTCTAATCGTAATTAAAAATATATACTTAATAAATATGTATATAATACTCATAAATTAATTTGAAATTGACTTAAAACTAATAAATATAATCGAAATCGACTGATCATTCACATGATTTCCTCCATACTGGTCCCTGTCGCTACTTATAAATATACTTAAGTTCACGCTATAATACATAAGGAGTTTCAGCAAGATTATCCACTAAATTCTATGAGTTTGAAAATTATAAGGCGCTGTTACTAGATATGATTGATGGATTAGGTTGTACGGCCCATCATTATAGCAGGATTCCCAAACTCCAGGGTCCCATTCCGTACACCCGTATACATGTAACAAAACCTAAGGCTAAGATAGGATTCTTAGTTGGGAGAGACTCGACCCGGCTACAGCCACTCAGCGATCGATATTTAGTAAAAATTGTTAGTAATTATATAATCGAATTATAATCGAATAGTTAGTACAGAACAACACACTTTCTAAATTACAACTTATTCACTACTTTTTGATCCTGTAGGGTTGATCCAATTTAAAATTAAATTCTGAAAATCAGGATTAATTTTAATCTCTATAATAATGATTTAAAATGGAATTCTTTAATATGTACTTAAATTCTAAAATTGTAAATAATATTTTGATTATTAGGTAGTGACCTTGAAAATTTGAAATGTTTTGAAAAATCCTGGAATGTCTTGACTTTTGACATAAAAAGAACAATATTGTTGTTTTTTCTTTTTGAGGACTATAGAGGAATTTTAAAACAGGACCACAATTTCTATTTTTAGTGTATATAATCTATTTCTATTTTTATTGTTTGTGTATATCATACACGATTATATGGGAGAGATTTTTATTTAAATTGTTTTCATTTAACGGTATGTTGAAAAATTATACGTTGCAAATTATTTTCTATGACTTTTTCTAAAACTTTCTTGTATTTTGTATCTGTAAATAGACCTGAAGAAGGTAATAAAATTACCGAAACGTCGTCGTAACTGAAGTTGTTTTATTTATTGGCTGTAAACCCGAAGGAAAGAAGATTGCTGATATAAAATTTCACTAAAATTTATTGGCAAACGTGCGTGTTCCATTTGGTGCTGGAAGTTTACAAAAGGCCTGGATTGGCCATGTTTTTAGAAAACAAAATTTCTCTTTGGCAAATATATTTTTTTGTTTATGGGTTGTACTTATGGACCAACATATTATTACCATTTGGTTGCTTCTGGCCATCTTTCATTTAAGAAACTTCATTCCTGCCCCAAACGAATCTTTTGCAATTGTGCACCAATTCCATTGAAATTTGGTACCTGACTTAACCAACAAATTATGATGATAAATGAATTGGTTCAGTACACCCAAATGATGAATCAAGGTTTCGGCTTTTGAAAATTTTCTAGAAGAGATTTAACTACAAATCTATTTTCGCCACCAAACCAATTTTTTCTTTTTTTTTTAATACATAACAAATTTCGAGACTTAAAAACAGCCGTGGTTTTTTTAAGTCGAAATTTTCGATTTTTTCAAATTTTTTCCGATTTCGTTTAGTTATTTTTGGCCTGCGCCCGAATTCCGGCAAATGATAATGAAAAATGGACTGATTTTTTATTTTAACTAGTCGGTTGCATTTTTATTTAGACCAGGCGAAATACAAATTCAAGTAATTTCTCATCTTCATTTATTATTAAACCGGAATTCGGGTGCTGGTCATGCTAGTGCCAACTTCCATTGGCCATCCTTTTCTTGTAACTAATACCAACGCATACCCTGAACTAAAACTATATAAGTCAATGAAGAAAATATTAATTAAAATGTATCGCAATAAAAATTTCCGATGGTTTAATTATTATGGCTGCTCAGTTTGAAACATTTCGGTGTCTAACAAAAATCATTTCAAATGGGTTTCAGACATGAAACGTGTGACAGTAAAACTGTCTTCAAAATTGTCGAATTTTTACCAAAAGTAGTGCCGAATGGACATTGCTCAGAAGTTGCTCAAATGGGTCATAACTGGTGATAAAACAAATATGACTTCGAAAGTAAGGCTCTATCGTCTCACTCAAACTTCCTAAAGAGGAAAGACCAAAAAAAGCTCGTCAAATAGTGTAACTTGAGTTCTTAGGTCATACGATCAATACAGCGTACTTCCAGGAAGTTTTACGCTGTTTGCGTGAAGCAATCCGAACGAAACGTCTGAATTTGTGGGGAAACAACTCATAGCCATTGTACCGCGATAATACACCTGCTCACACTTTGCTTGTTAGTAAATTTTAGGCCAAAAACAACCCCGTTATGATTCTGAGCACACCAAAACTGTGTAATCTTCTCGCCAGCCAACAATAAACTAAGCATCCAATATGGCTCAAAATGCCTAGAAACGTCAGGAAAAGTGTACCAACACAAACAACCTACGAAATTGTAAAATTTGACGATTTTTTGATCAAGCCATGTGATTTTTCAAATATTAATTTATTGAAAGCTAATTTTTCGTTTTAAATTTAAACTTTTGGAACTTGAGAAATTTAAACTTCTTAGTTTCGTCCTTAGCTTCAAACAATTTGATTTGCGTTATTTTCTCTGTGACCTAAACCTGACCCATAATAAACTAGCCTGTTTTAAAATTCTCCAAAAGCTGTGTGGAAAATCGAAACACACTATATGCATTATAAGTACGGGGGCAGAGTGAACAATTAGCTACTTCTAACATATGGCAGTCCTTTCGCAGAATACCTTTTTTTTCTACAAACGCACCTCAAATTTAGACAGAGATAACATTTGATATTTATTGCTAACATGGCAAAAAATGAATTTCGAATATTTTGTTTAACTAAGAAAGAAATTTTAATTGAAAGAGAAGTTTGTCTGTATTAAAATCAATAAGATTCTTTCGGCTTTTTATAGACAAAATATATTAACTGTTAATGGCATTCACAACATTTTTCGACGTGTTAATTAGAAAAAATGAAAACGCCAATCATTTATAACATATATCTACTAAAAAAGTAGAAATATCAAAATCTCCCCGTACTTAGCAAGAGTCAACACCAAATGTTGTGAATGTCACTATTGTTAATATATCTTGTCTATAAAAATCCGAAAGAATATTATTGATTTTAATAAAGACAAACGTCTCTTTCTAATATTTGTGTGGGCATAAAACACACAATACACATAAATAAGGGTTTCCCTTGAGTTTTGATTTATTGAATATAATTCGCTAAGTCAGTACGGTCTTGCCTCATACATAATGTATGAAGTTAGAATTGTATTTTTGTAGTTTGGTCGTAGCTACCTGATGAGTAGACCGAACTTTTTTTTCGAGCGAGCTTGTCAGTACTCAAGGAAAAGTTTTCATTTTTTGGAGTCGATACAATTTGTATTGACTCTCGGGTTAAAGTATGGGGGGATTTTGATATTTCTTCCTTTTTTTAGTAGATATATTATAAATGATTGGCCTCTTCATTTTTTCTGATTAACAAGTTGAAAGGTGTTGTGAGTAAATGCCATTATAGTTAATATATTTTGTCTATAAAAAGCCGAAAGAATCTTATTGAAATTTTAATTTCAAACTGTTCCGGATAGTTTTATAAATATTTGTATCTTTATAAAGAGAGATGAAATATTGGTTCATCATTATTTGTCACTTAAAGCGGTAAACCACCAATAAAAATAGCTATTAAGACAGAAATAGTTTACATTGGCATATTGGTACATTCAATTTTGTGTTATTTGCGTACTGAAAAGAATCGCTATAATTGAACTCAGTAAATCAGAGTTATCCTATTTCTTAAAGCAAAGACCGATAATATTCCAAACGGTTAATACAGTCGGTTATTAAATTATTTAGTTTGGAATTCATCACAACTAAATGCAACGTAAGTTCTTATATCCGGGTTTGCTACAAACAGTTTAGTTTTATGTATTACAATTTTATTTCAAGTACATATCCGGGTTAATTGATATTACGAGTTTAAATTACATTTTTTTTTTATTATAGATAAGTATTTTGAATTGTGATTTTCTATTCAAATTATCCAAATACAGTGGACAAATTTTTAAAATGCCCTGTTCTTACCAAATATTTTTTTAAATTTTGACATAGTGAAATTTAATGCACTTGGCTTCGGGCATCTAATATTGCTCTTTTACGACATACCTAGAAAGAGAAAAAAAAAAAGAAATATTTGTTAAAATTGAATATGTGGTGTAGTTTTGTATAAGTTTTACATAAATTAAAATTTTACTTGGACTTCAAGGTTTCGAAACATTTTTCAGCTATTTCATGCAATAGCCTTCCTCCTATCATTTTATAAATATAAGAACTGAGTCGGATTCCCAAAAGTAGTATATCTTAAATTTATTAATGTCAAAAGTACAATATTTCTACTTAAATACATATAAGTAATACAAATAATAGAAACATTTATGCATGAATCATTCCCATTCATCGTGATAGCTAACTAAATCGTCATTGACAAGTTTCTTATGTAGCTTACATAAATATTTTTAGTCTTGAGATAAAAACAAATGAAAAATTAATTAAATTCTCTTTAATGATAAAAATCTCTGTTGTTGTTATTTTAATTGTTTTTCTTGCCTTTTCTAAATGAAGAAGAAAATTAGTGCGCGCGATGGCATACCAAAATGTAAATAAGTCGCGATATATAATTACAAGTATACGAGGCATAAATACCTGACCTAATATCTATATACTTGTTGTTGTAGACACGTAATTTGTTCCAGTTATTAAATGTTGAAATTATAAATTGTTATTATTGTTGTTATGTATTGCAAAATACTATTATTTATTGTTTCGGTTAAATATAAATTTCTCTTTTTTAGGTTTTTTCTCAATTACTCTAGATTGCAATGTTGCATATTTGGATTTTATTATTATTATTTGTACTTTTAATATTTAATTCAGTTGGGCATTGTACAAGTAAACAAATATCTTAAATACTAACTGTAATATTAAATGCGTAAAATAAAAATAGGGGTAGCGGGAATATTGAGTGCAAAAGAAATTTTTTGTTTTTATTTTTTCGCATTTTCTTAAATTAAAAACACAAAAACAATAACAAACGTTGTCTTATTGTAAATATATACAATGGAGAGAATGTCTTAAGATATTTTCTGTTGGCTGTGTTTATATGTGTGTATATGATGGAGGTATGTTATGTACCGCTTGTTTTGTAAACAAAACCAAACACAGAAATAAAAAACCCAAATAACTTTCTTTTTCATTTTTCTTATACATATATATTAAGTATACCATCCACACCATGCCGCACCGCGCGCGCCGCATACTGTTATATGTTAAATGTTGTTATTACAGTAATATGAAATTGTTTTTAACAGATGCTGACAACCGTTGGTTTTTAATTTTTTACTTGATGTTTATGTTTGAGCTTTTTTATTTTGGTATGTTAAGTGATCAGCTTTCTGTTGTGATATTTAGTTAAATGACAAAAAAAAAACGGCTTTTATTGATGATGGTCTTCAACTTTTTGACTTACTCGAGATATTACTCAAAATAATCATAGTTACCATTTTGAAAAAGTAAATATCACTTCCGGTTGCTTATTAAGCCAAAAACTCAATTTATTGAAGTAATCCGCCTGTATGTATACTATTTACGTGCAAAGAAGGCGGGATTTAAAATGCTATTCTAAAGCATAAATTTAGGAATATTTAAACATTTAATTTTGTGGCCCATTTTAATTTCTCTACTACGGGGTTCACTAAATTAATTAATTTTTTGGACTGCGGTCAATTCACTTCTTCGTAGAAAAAGTTTGTTCCATTTTACCAAAACAAAAATAAATACGTAGTACCTAGTCCAGCTTTCAAATTTATTGCGATATACAAAAAAAAAATAAATACAAATTATATCTGCATTGCCAATTTCAGTATCATAAATATTTAAATTTGGTCTTATTCAACAATATAGTCTCAAACAGAAAACAAAAATAAAAAATAAAATAATAATAAACCAAAAAGAAAAAGCTAAGAAATAGGTCAAAAGTAGACAAACAGCAGCGCAGTGCAGCGCAATCACAAAAACGTAACGTAAACACAAAAAATACTGTAAATTTCAATTTAAAGTTATTTATTACAAATTTTGTTATTTTATTAACTCTGTCCTCATTCTCAAATACAAATTTTCTTCAATGTTCAATATTTTTTCTATGCACACACACACACACACACACAGACACTCACGTCTTTAACTTTGTATCTAAAAAAATATTCAAGGAATTACAATTATTTCATTTATATATAGGCAGTAGCACAAAGTGTTTTTTTTTTGCTCAATACATAAGTACATATGTACTATATACATACAATGTTGTATGTACATATTCTCTATTTTTAAAATCATGAATTTTTTATTTTTATTTCATTTTTTTTTTTTTGTTTTGTGAATGGAACGGAAATTCCTCTTGTTTAAAAACCAAAACAAACGTTAAGACATAGCACAAATAATAAAACTTAAAAGAAAAAGCTAAAGTCTAAAGACAAAAAGAATTAAAATTCCAATAAAGGTCTTACATAAAAAAAAAATAAATAAATAAATAATAACAACAACAACAACGAAACAAGCAATAATGTGTCGTTTCTATTTATTTTTAAATTAAACTTTTTATTATTTTTCGCTATATTAAATATACATACTTCTTTCAAGACAAAAACAAAACCGAAATGTTAAAAGAAAGTTAAAAAGAAAAAAACAATCGCCTCTTGTCTATATATTCCATTCAAGAGTAAGAAAATATAGTTGTGTGTACATAAATAAAAATTAGCAAATAAGAAAGAAATGTTACGTAAAATGATTTAATAGAATTTACAATTTACAGTTGGTTTTCTTATAAAGTTTAACGATTGTTTGGGTTTTTTTTTTCTCTATAAGTTTCTTTCTCAAGTAATATATTTAGGTTTTTAATGCGCTTTATGTTTTAACATGTTGGTGGCCTCCGTTTATTAGGAAAAATATATAAGTTTGAATTTTTTGATTATTTAATGGGAGGCTATGTGAACATTGCAGCACCGTTCAGTTTTCTCCAACAGAAGGCCAAAACCAATCTTTTTGACGTTTGTCACCAGATTAGCTTACTAATTGGTCGTATTTTAGTATAAAAACAAATTAAAAAAAAACAGAACCTTTTGGCGGCCATTAAAACAAAAAAACAAAAAATTCATTTTTTTGTGATTTTGTTTTATTTGGACCTAATTTAAGTGACCAATCAAAGTAATTGGCCGGCGATACAAAGTTCTTAAAATGGTTTTAAAACAGCATTCCAAATACCGGCGACAAAACAGGGCAAAATCGAACAAGCCCAAACCGCTGGTAAATAAATGGTCAGCTAAAATGAAAAATTGGTCAGGCTTATTAATTAAATAAACAGTTAAAAAAAATTTATTTCTACTGTTGATGTGCTTTGCAACAGTCATTTAAATCTTGCGCATGCCACAAAAATCGGCTTATCACGCGAGCCTATTTATTCGAATTTTTAGATAATATCCCTTTTTATATTTTTCTGAGATTATTTGAGCAGCAAAAATTATTATGTCATACGCAATGATGCAACATTTATATGTTACATTTTATTAAACAGCAACAAACAGTAAAATTTTTGCATTTTATTTTAATCAAATAATCCAATTTATTACAAAAAATTAGAATAAATAGGCTCGCATGGCAAACTGATTTTTGTTGCGCAACATTTATATAATTCTGTTGTGTCGCTCGCTCAAAATTATAATAAATAAATCTTTTTTAACTGTCTATTTAACTACTGATTTTAGCTGACCAATTATTAGCGTTTCTCTGTTGAATGATCGATGCACCCTTTAATTCTTTTTTGTGATAACTATTTTGTGTGACCAAAATCATTTAAAAATAAATTCTTCGCTGACCAATTATGACCAATTAGTGACTAATTAGGTCCACATTCGTTTTTGTCAAGTTTTCTAAACATCATCTAAGTCAGCCTTTTGGAACTGAGTTAGCTATTCAAGTCGCATAGAGTAGCCCTTTTAGGTTAGCTAAACTCGTTATATTTAGTAAACTGCAGTATGCCCGCTGGTATTGTTATTATTATTTGTTGGTTAATTAATTTTGTGCAGCCACCAAAATTTTACCTTTCAATGTAACTAGGCCATTACATAAAAAAATGTATGTTCATCGCGAGTTAAAACATTTTCTGAAATTATTGAAATTTTCATAAAATCAAATAATAAAGAGTTTGGAATATCCCCATTCTTCTGAAATTGAATTCTATGGAATTTCAGGAAAAATACGAGAAAATTCAAAATTTCATTGGAATTAATTCCAAAAAGAATTTCAAAATAACACTTAATGAAAATTGAAATTTTTCTGACATTATCAGTAACCGAAATTTCCTTCAATTTGCGCGTGAATGTGCGTTTTTGTTGCTCTGTTATGTGACAGGAGCTTTAAACACAACTGAATGAAAACGCCTTGTCGCTGGTAGTAACATTGAATACCCTGAATAAAACATTAATATTTTTTAAAAAAGCAATCGAGTGCATTGTGGTAGAAAAGATGCTAAAACAATCCTATGTCTCTCATAAGCTGTGCCAAGAATCTCCAGATATTCTACATTTCGTGAGTGAATCGTGTGAATTCCTGAAGCTGGTGGAGGAAATGGGAAAATTAAAGACATAAAATATAATTTATTTATACAGAACGCTTAACTTCAAATATATTCGGTTTATACAAAAAAATTTTATCTTTTAGCCTAAATTCAACGGTTTCTTATTTAACTTGATAAAACTTGTTTGAAAATAACCTTATTGTAACCAAAATTTGATACTAGTTAATTTTAAGTAAACTTTAAACAAAATAATTAAGTTAATTTTTTATTAATATTGAATTAAATTATGAGATGTGGCTAAAAATTAACGTTATTAGGCCATCGCAATTTTTTTGTTTGTTTGTTTGTTTCTATCTTTGCAATCTTTTCTGGGGCTCAAGGTCACTCCTAACTCTTTCGCAGTTCCCTTTTAACGTCCTACCTTACGCCGTTGCCAGCCAACTCGAGAACGTACGGCTATAGACCCGCTTTCGTTTAAATCACCTGCACATTGCATTGCTTCGTGCCAGCCTATAGTACTGACATGAAAGGTGGGTCGGCCCATGGATTCCGCACTCTCAACAGGGGGTCATAGATGTGTTCATCGTCATCACCGATCGTAATCAGATGATGAAAAATCCCTTTTGCATCCCGCCCCTATAGGGATTCGAACCCGGTACCTCCCAATCCAACCGCCGTAGCTTTAACCACTGCGCCGTTTGGTCGGTCATCGCAATTTTACAACCATTGTTTAATTTCAGTAACTTTTCAATCATTTTTAAACGTTTGGTTAATTTCCAATCCGTTTAAAAAAATTTTGAAAATTATGGTTTGTAAAGTTCCAATCATGTTTAGGCATTTCTTTGCATTTTACCTATTTAACAACTTCTATGAAACCTTTGTTTAATTTAAGAAATTCCGAAACTTTTATATGTTCCGAAACAACTAAGCTAGCATTCGTTAATCGAAGACCTCAAAGTGAACAACAAAATTAGGTTTCTGATGCTGCACATATCATGATATACTGGAAACTGAATTAATCCTCTCTTGATTTCTAAAAATATATTTTCATCTGTAGAAATATAGTTTTATTTTGGATAAAGAGAAGATAAATTTAAACAGTGCTTTGAAAAATGGTTTATTTTCACTCCTACAAAACCATGAAATGTTTTAAATTTAGATAAAAATTACCAGTTAATTTTCAATGATTTGCAGACCATGGTTCAATAAAAACTGAACAATTACGGTTAGCAAAACGTTAAACAAGCGTATTTTAAACCTTATAAAAACCATTTTAAAACCTAACCCATAACCTTTGCTGAAACTGGTAATTTAATTTTGAATTAAATATTGTTACTCGGGAACATTCACATAATTCATCATGCTCACCCTGTTCCTCCTTACCAACAATAATTACTACATACACCCTTCTGAAGGGTAGATTCAATTTTGTAGTGGTCGAGTCCCGTCAATAGTACAGGTTTTATTTTGTTGTTTCCTTTGATTTCGATAACTTTCCCAAAATTGCCACATTATCGACATATTGATTTTTTCAAAGTATTCCCATTTGTGGTTACCGACCATTTTAAATCCTTTTCTGATCGGCTAAACATGATATCCGCTTGTAAAAAGCCATTGCTTCTCACAGTGATACTAAAGGAAAATTTAAAAAAGTCGATTATATATTGAATAATTAGGGCCATTTATCTCCGTACAATTTTCACATTATTTGGGATGTCTAAATTATTCCAATATGTTTAGATTGCAGAGCCTATTCCGACCGTTCCGGATTCAAATCGAAGATGCTAAAATTATCCCTATTTGCCCTGTAAATACATATGTACAACAAAACTTGTTTGGGCGTTGTCAGCAATGTCAATACTGCTGTGTAGAAGGTAATAGCATGCAATGTAAGGGCTCGCATCTGGTATTTTTTTATTTAATCAAACGAACACTTCAAACTGTTGTAGCCGGAATTGAAAATCAAACGAAATCTTCCTGTAATAATTAGAAAATTTTCAAAGAATTTGATCATCAATCTGCTTTAATTGTTTAGTATTCCCACTGTAATAATGAAACGAAACCGAATATTTTTAGATGGAAGGTAGCAGAAAAATTGAACACGACTATTTAGGACTAAGATTTATTTATCAGGCAGTTGAACACTTTAAGAAAGCGCGGCTTACCATTGCCTAGAGCATGGAATCCCATTCTAATAAATAAACAAACAAAAAAAAAAAAATGAAAACGAAAATCAAAAACAATGGGAGTGCTATCGGAAAATACTAAAATTTATATTTCTAAATAAACTGGAAGATTTCGGGTCTCTCGAAAAAGTGGCCTCAACGTATTGATCTATTCAGGTACTGCCATATGCGAAACTCTAATTTGCAATAAATACAATATAACACTAGAAAAGAAAGGAATTCGATTGTGATAAACCTCTAGAATTCGTCAAATCTATTCGTGGAGAAATCGTGAGACTGATTAGGTATTACTAAACTTTTGATCTCAATTTATTTAAATCAAATATACATACATATTTAAACGTTTCAAACAAATTAGGTCAACCAATAAAACTATTAAAAATACTGGGGAGAGTAATAGCTTGAAAAGCCGCCATTTTTAACTGAATCTAGTTTAAAGGCTTTTTGTTTGTTGTATTAATTTTTTGTAATTACCGACTGCAGAGCTTCAAGAACTACCTGCATTCCTTAGAATTACAATATTAGATACATTTTTACATTTCTGCTAGCAGAAAATAATACTTTAACAAATAAAAAGTAAAGAAACAATGAATTGACGTCAAAAATAATATTTAGTTCACATTCCTAAAATAATGCAAAAAAAAGCTTCTTTTCAAAAATTTTCAAAATAAATCATTTGCATTTATTTTTCTCCTAATAAAGACATCCGTCGTATTGCGCGATTCATTTTATGAAATTTTGCTACATCGTTATCAAAAACAAACCATAGTCTCTGTTTACGAAAAGACATTTTGTTATTTTCGTAAACGTAAACTGTTATTTATTCTTGACTAGCTGAGATATCCGGCGTTGCTCGGGGTAAATAAAATATTTTATTTTAGCAAAGATGGCACCAAAATCTCATTTTTTTTAAATTAACTTATATCGTTTTTCCAGTGTACTCTTCAAAAGGTGGTAAAACTTATTTTAACTCCCCTAAATCAAGTGAATCGCCTCTTCGGATACGAGTATACGATTAATTTCATTTAACCATTTATCTAAACTCAGTCCTGTATTTTTTTCTTTTGAAATCGAAATTTAAAAAAAAAATTGTTGGGGCACCTAAAATATTACGAAAACCTGATAATTGTCGTATGAAACCATTACGAAACGTTTAAATCTGGTTGGATGAATGAAGTGGAAACGTATAAAGAGCATATACACTGATATACAGATTTTAATTTGTAACATTGATAGTCAAATAATTCGTAACACCCCTATTGCAACAATTTACTAACTATTTGCAAAATTTGCTGATATGATTTAATATAAAGACACACAGTCTGCTTGCCCTTGTATAACACGGTTAAAAAGCTTAATCCTTTCAATTGCATTGGTGTAAACTTTGAAAATGAAAAAAATTCGAAGTTTCAATAAACAGTTAAAAAATTTGAATTTCGATTAAATTTCGGAATTGATATATGCTTATATTTGATATACTTCGATTTACGACCAACAGTCCAAACAACATTTTAAGTCTCGACCCATTAATTTTTCACAAATAAATTGCCGTAAAAGTCGAAATTGAAAGATGCACGCCACTCAATTTGTTTAAAATTTGTGGTGATTTTAAAGTCGCAACTAATCTGCAACTCATCATGCATTAACATTCGGTATCCATAAGATAGAAGAACTTTTTGATATAACTAATGCGAGATGTTTAAATTCAGCAGATTAAAATCAGGGTTAAAATTCAATTGGTGTATTTTTATTTTAAATATAATTATAAATACAGCAAGACGCATTTGCATATAATTTCTCAAGTGAATTGAATAAATTCAAGACAAAATAATTCGTTCGGTTCACCGCAATAGAAAAATTAATAGAAAATATATCCCCCTTTGGCTTCAATAACTACTTTTACTCATTTTGGCATGGACTCCACTAGTTTTTGACAGTTTTCAGAGGTCCTCTCATCCCGATACCAAACCTGAATGACCGCTTCTATCATCTTTGTTTTTGTAGTGCAGTCGATTTTGCACAGTCTAACTATACAAATGGCCCATAAATTCTCAATAGGGTTCAAATCGGGTGAATTCCCGGCCCACTCCAGAACAATTATCGCTTTATCATGAAAATATTTGAATATTTCGTTCGACTTGTGGTAGGGAGCAGAGTCCTGTTGAAAAATTGCTCCTCCTTCGGGTTTGCACTTTTAAAGTTCTTTGTTCAAATGGTGTTCCAACATCGATTTGTATTTTTGGGTGTTCAACATGTTTTCGATTGGCAGGAAAGATCAAAACTCCATGTATGAAAAAAAAAAAAAACATTTTTTGGGCAGAACTCTGCACAGGACAGGACTCCCTGCCACAAGTCGAAGGAAATCTTGAAATATTTCCAGGATAAAGATATAACTGTTCTAGATTGGCCCGGGAATTCATTCGTTATGAACCCTACTGTGAATTTATGGGCCATTTGCAAAGCTAGAATGTACAAAATCGACTGCACTAAAAAAACGAAGATGAGAGAAGCGGTTATTCTGGTTTAGTATCGGGATGAGAGGATCTTTGAAAACTGTCAAAAACTAGTGGAATCCATGCCAAGACGAGTAAAGGTGCGTTATTGGAGAAAAGGGGAACATATTTCCTAATTAGCGTAATGCTAGTTGTATAATTTTGTAAAAATATTATTTTACAAGGAATAGACGTTTTTATCATAACAATTGCTTATGATTCCATTAACTTGCACAATATCGTACCATCGTACCTTCATCTCATCATAACATCGCACCACCATCAAATAATTAAAACCATCACACCATCATACCTATGTATCATACAGTTTTTATTTTCGATATGTTCAAATGGAAATATTTTTTTGAGAAATTTTCCAGATTTTATTTTTCTGGATATTCGATAATTGAAGATCGATAGTGAATACATGTCTTATCATTGCTACAATTTAATTTAAAAAAGGGTTGGGCATAGATGACCGTAAGGCATACGATCGAGAAAAAAAAATCGAACGAAAAATCATCGAAAATAAAATAAAGATTTCAAAATGATCGATTTTTGATAAAATTTTATATTTATATTAGGGCGCCCAATCAAATCATTATAGTCAAATCATCGATGCTTTTTGGACTGTAGTATGTTGTTCATATTGTTATTGATTTTATATGTACTCTAATACGTATTCAGACCCATTCAAATACTACACAGTTATACTGTCTTTGAATTGTTCAGTAATATTATTTCTCTAGAAATGTTTTCTTATTAGTTACCAGATTCCGAAAATGGATAAACTGCTCTTTGAAACATAAATTATCTGGATATTTCTTATGCCAACTGTAAAACTCGTTTTTTATTTTTACTTTTATCAAAATATCTTTAGTGAACCATAGCTTATGAGCTGTTTTAATTTTCGTAGTAATAAATAGTATTGCCACGTGTTACTTTAGATACATAGAGCAAAAAGTTATCAATATCATCGTTAAACCGCAAAATATTATGTCGCAGGGTACTTGAGATACCCTCATTCATGATTGATGTTTGTTTTAAAGATTAATGGTTTAACCGGTTTAAATTGTATGCACATATCTAGCACAAGTGCTTTGTTATCTGAAAAGCGTATATCGAAGCTATCAAGATTGTATCTGTGAGGAATTAGATCTGTGAAAGCATACATAGTACAAAACTGATGGTGTGTGTATAGTGGACATCCTAGTATAAAAATTAGGTTAGCGAGAGTTTGAAATTACGAAACCAGTATCAGCGGTGACATGTTCTTTGCTATTGTCGATGTTCGATAGGCTTTATATCTCTTTTTCTAAGAATAAAATTGTAAAGACGCGTTATCTATTGCGTCTAATAGTATTTATACATTTATTTACTATTCAATTCCATCGTAATCAGTAAAGTATCGAAAAACAAATTTTTTTTTGGTGATAAAGTGGAGAAGAAATAGCACGGTGAATTGAACAAGTCGAGAGCATAATACAGAAAACGTAAATAAAAATGCGAAATAGCGTACAATTTTATTCTTAAAAAAAGAGATACAAAGCTTATCGAACATCGAAAATACTGATGGTACAATATATCACCCCAGTTAAACAACTTTCCAGCTTTCGGGTTATAAGGTCAAAAGTAGTCATGGATCTTAACATTTATCTGTGAAAGTGAAAAGGAGCTTTTCAAAATACATAAATTTAAAGCATTGTTGAGCAATGCCGCGCAACAATCGCTTACGTTCAAAAATTTTAAAAACCATTTGATTGTTCACTACAATACGTAATCGCGTATCGTGTGCAGTCGCCGATATCGATTTTTTCTGATTAACAAAAGAAATTACAGAGGTTGTAGAATTTATAAAAATTACGAAATTCACAGAATTTTATCGAATTTGTTAAATTTAGAAAATTTGTGGGATTCACAGAATTTAAAAAATTATAGAAATTATGACATGTTTGGAATACGTAAAATTTGAGCTTATAGAATTTACATAATTGACAGAGTTGGAATAATTTTTAGAACTCATCGAATCTACAAAATCTAAAGAATTTCTAAAATTCACAACTTACTGAATTTTGAGATTTTATAAAATGTATAAAAATTTGTAGAAATTATGGAATTTAGAGAATTTATTGAATGAATTTAAAGAATTTATAAAAGTATTTTAAAATTTTGTAGAATTTAAAGGATTGATAAAATTTGTAAAATTTATAAAATTTACAGAATTTATCGAATTTACTGAATTTAAAAAACTTTCTGAATTGTTGTACTTTATATAATTTATAGAGAATTTGTGAGATTTACAGAATTTATATAGTTTAAAGAATTTATCGAATATATACAATTTACAGAAATTATGAAGCTTATAACTATTTAAAGAAATCATGGAATTTCTAAAATAAGTCAAATTGGAGTTTATGAAATTTATAGAATTTACCCAGTTTTTATAGGGACTCATAGAATCTACAAAATTTAAAGAAATTATAAAATTCATAAAATGTATAGAATTTACGGAATTAGTAGAGTTTATAAAATTTAGAAATTCATAAAATTTATAGAATTTACAAGGTATTTAGACTTATTAAAAATTATAAAATTTATAGTTAGTATATCGCTAGTATATTTTATTGAATTGCCAGAATTTAAAGGACTCAAGAAAACCAGCGAAAAATTATAAACGTAAAAATTAAGAATTAACAAAACTTTAAAATGCGGTAGATAGAATTTCTGTATTCTCGCCCAGCGGAAAATTAACGTCACTTAACCAATTTAACGAATCTTCGTTAAATTAGATCTGTTACTTAAAAAAAAATTAAGAATGCTCGATTTTGCGTCCGATTTTAAGAAATAAATGTCAAATCCAAAAAAAATGTTGTTGCGAAAGGTACAAACTTTTTCATTTTATGGCTTTTATTTTTCATTTTTTATTTATTCATTTTAGTTTTATTATTCTAGGTTTAACTGACTGAAATTAATTTATTTGTTGATTTAACAACATTTTTCTAATGTAATTTTTTCTAAAGGGTAAAAAATGTGATCATTTTGTGCTCGCAAATTATATAGAAACATAAATAGTTTTATTAATCAGGCTATAAATACCAAATTATTGGTATGAACTTAATTTCGTGGTCACAAGGAATATCGCTTAGGGCGATTTAAGAAAAAAATTATTTTAAATTTTTAAATTTTTCTTCCTCTGCTCTAACTTCACTAAATTTGGCTTAAGTGATAATGCCATAAAGGCCAAAACCTGTGCTCGCAAGCCGTAATAGCTCTAGTCGGCATAAGGGAAAAATGAATTAAATATTGAACTTTTTGTACCTCTCTAGAAAAATTTTCTAATTTTACTTAAGTCATTATTTCTTGTGACCACGGAAGTTAAAAGAAACATAAAGTCACTACTAAAGCTTTCAAATATAAAATCATACAAAATAATTTAGCCTTTTATGGCAGCCATTATTAAAATTATATTGTAGCTATTTAAGAGTACAAAATTATTTATTATATTTCACAGTAAATTTTAGTAAAATTTGAAACCACAAATTAGCTTGACTTTAATTAAACTTTGATTTTTAATTGTATTTAATTACACATGTCACCGAGCTAATTTAATTTATTTTATGGTATTAATTTTTCCCTAGCATCATCAAAACACGACTGTCACTCTTCCGCTATATTTATACCGGGTGAACCATTTTAAAAGGACTACTCAAATAACTCCCAGGTGAAGGCCTAAATAAAAAAAGGTGTAGATACAAAAGTTGCACAATTTTTAGGGGGACAAACGATGACCTTCAATTTGACCTTGAGGTCAAATTTCAAGGTGAAGTCGTTTTTTTAATGGAAACACGTATTTTGGCTCTTGATTCTAAAAGCGCGTGAAATTCTGCGTTCAACCATACAGTATCAACTTTCAGAATCCAAAGTCAGAGATAGGTGTTGTTATATATTTTGGAAACCCCTAAATTATAAATATTTTGTATGTGAATTGTGAATTGCAGTTTCAAATTATTGTTAAATTGTTTGGACAATTTAAACGGGCATACAAGAAAAAATTTTTGGCGACAAACATTAGCATCAAAAATAATAAATTGGCATCACAAATAATATTTTGGCACCACATATGAAAAAACAAACAAATATTTTTGAAGGGCATTATTAAATACTGTGGCGACAAATATTGACATCAAAATTAATAAATTGGCAACAAATATAATATTTTGGAACAGAAAAAAATAATTTTTAGAGTAAAAAAAAAAAAAAAATCGAGACAAAAAATTAAATTTAATCGATACAAATTATTTAATATTTGATGGGGGATCGATATAAAATATTGCAGTGTCATTAATAGATTCTATATAATCCGCTCCTACGTGCGGCACGCAGTGCGACATGTTTGCCTATCCTGGCTCCTACGTCCCTCGAAGTTTAAATCTAAGGCCCCTCGGAGGGCTAAGCGGGGGGGGGGGGAGCGAAGCGACCTCCCGCGTGCCCGTGAGAGTTACCGAAGCCGTTAGCCTCTACAATTCTAAGTTAAATGAGGGATCTCCATTTTCCAGAATAGTTTAAAACTAATTTAATTTTTTTAATTTTTAATTTATTTATTTATAACTTTGTTGCCAGTTAATTATTTTTGTCGCCCAAAATGTTTATTTCGATGCCAAAAAATAATTTTTGTGTACCCTTCCAATAGTGCCAAAAAATTATAAATGTTGCCAAATTATTATTATGATGCCAAGAAATTTTTGTTTGTTGCTCATTAATTTGTGCCGTTTTATTATTTTTTTGTATCTCAAATATTAATTTTTTGTGTGCCGGTTTATTGCCAGCCTTAAGTATTGATGAGTAATTGATTGTAACTTGTTTTCCGGTCAGAGACATAGGAACAGGACACGGTAAAAGAAGATCGTCAGTCATATAAATAGATAAATAAAAGTATAACCAAGTAAAAACTAATTGTGTTGTGTAATTATTATTAAAGAGAAAAGACATAAAAAGTGGCGACGAGAATGGGATAAATTCCGTGTTTTTTGCTTAATGATAATAAAGTGAATGAAAGTTTATTTATTTAAATTTTTTTTTAATTAATGCAAAAAGTGAAGTCATATCTATAGTAGAATTTCAAAAAATAAACTAAAAGTGGGAAATTAAGTAGTGTTTAAAATGGTCGGTAAAATTGAGCAATACGTGGAAGGCACCAGCTGGTTGGCTTATGAAGATGGCCTTAATCAATTTTTTATCGCAAATAATATAGAAGACGATAAAAAAATGGCAACGTTCATTACGGTTATTGGTTCGGGACTTTACGAAACTCTGATGAAGTTAACAGTACCAAAATTACCTTCAGAAAAATCATATGATGAATGTATCTTGCTGTTGAAAACTTTTTTTTCAAAGAAAAGGAATATATGAACGGAACGCGCAAAGTTTCATAAATCGAAACAAGAGGAAGGAGAAACTGTTTCAGAATTTATTTTGAGGCTTAAATCTATGGTGGCTTCTTGTGATTTTGGAGGAGCGTTAGAAAGGAGAGATGTGAAATATCGTGAATTAAAAGATATTATCATACAAGAAGCTTTGCTAGATCGTTTTGTCGTTGGAGTTCGTGATCAAAAAATTTTTCAAGCTTTACTAAATACAAAGGAAAACGAAGACGGTTTTGAGGCCGCGTGTGAATTGGCCTTGAGTTTGGAAATAGCATTAGCAGAACAACGTTAACCAACAATTTCGGTGAAGATCTCCAAATCAATATCGAGCATCGAGGTATAATTATTCATATCATGGAAACAATCGTAGTCCAATTTCACGATACTTCCAAAATAAAAGTAACAGCAAAAATCCTCATAAATATCAAGATATGAAGAATCGATGCAAAACATGTGGGACATCTGGCAGACATAGGGATGAAAATTGTCCAGCGCGAAATTGGAGGTGGTTTAAATGCAATTTAGTTGGTCATACTTCAACCGTTTGTTGGAATAATGCAGATTCACAGCAATTGAAAATCATAAATGGAATATCTTCAAAAAATAAACCAGTGTTAGTAAATTTCATCGGAGATGGAAAAAATATAATGTTTGAAATAGATACTGGTGCATCATCAACTGCATTGTCTAAGGATGAGTATTTAAATAATTTTAGTAATTGTAAACTAGTAAAAAATTTTGAAAATTTATATAATGTTTCAGGGGATTGTATAGAAGTTATGGGAACAATTACAGTCGGAGTTCAACGTTGTCATGAGGAGCAATCACAGTATTTAAATATAACGGTAATAAATACAAAGAAAACTTATAATTCTCTTGTCGGACGCGATTGGCTGGATATTTTTTGGCCAAATTGGAGAAACACATTTTTTTCTGGAGTCGTTAATTTGGTAAATGAGGATATGGGTATTGTTGGAGAGATTAAGGGATTGTTTACTAAAATAATAGACCAAAGCTTAGCTAGCCCAATTGAAGGTTATATGGCGGATATAGATTTAAGTGATGATGCAATTCCGATTTTTCATGCGGCTTATTCTGTCGCATACCGTCTTAAGGATAAGGTTGATGAGGAAATAAATCGCCTTGTCAAGCAAAACATTTTAATGCCAGTTCGCCATAGCAGATATGCAAGTCCGGTAGTATTAGTGCCAAAAAAAGATGGTAAAATTCGATTATGCATATAGATTGCAAAACCACTATTAATCGGTTTGTTTTGACCGAGCATTACCCACTGCCTAAAATTGAATATATCTTTGCCAGCTTATCTGGGTGTAAAGTTTTCTGTGTAGTTGATCTCACTGGTGCTTATCAGCAATTGTTATTGAGTGAAAAATCTCAAGAGTACATGACTATAAATACCCATAAAGGCCTGTTTAAATACATCAGACTCCGTTTTGGGGTTTCGTCGGCACCGTCAATTTTTCAAGGGGTAATAGATCAAATTTTAAATTACATGAAAAATGTTAAATGTTATTTGGATGACATTTTGATAGGTGGATCGTCACGGGAAGAATGCAAAAAAAATCTATTTGAAGTTTTGAAGAAGTTGAACCTACATAATGTTCGAATAAATATTTCAAAATGTAAATTCCTTCAAAACTCAGTCAAATATCTGGGCCATATTATTATCGGGGGAGGAATCCGGCCAGACGGAGCAAAAGTCGACGCTATAGTTAATGCAACTCGACCACAAAACATTCAACAACTTCAGTCATTTTTAGGCCTTTTAAATTATTATGGGCGTTTATTACCAAATTTGTCATCAAAATTACATGTTCTGTATAATCTTCTACATCAAGATGTTCCATTCGTTTGGTCAGAAAATTGTCAATTAGTGTTTGAAAAATGTAAACAATTAATATTGAATAATAATATTTTAGAACTTTTTGACCCTCTAAAACCAATAATTTTAACGACTGATGCTAGTCCATATGGAGTGGGGTGCGTATTGTCAGATTTGGTAGATGGGGTTGAAAAACCAATAATGTTCGCGTCAAGCACACTCTCCTCAGCTGAACGAAATTACTCACAGCTTCATAGAGAAGCATTAGCGGTAATTTTTGGCGTAAAAAAATTTGAGAAATATTTGTTGGGAAAAAAATTTCTAATTTGCATGGACCATCAAAGCCTGCAGGAAATACAGTCAAACCTGTTTTTGTGCGGTCTTTTTTTATGCGAATTTTTTTTTATGCGCTTTTTTTGTGCGATTTTTTTTTGTATGCGATTTTTTTTGTGCGATTTTTTTTTATGCGGTATATGAATATCGAGATTCTGTTCAGCCATTTTCATACCTAACGCATCAGCCAAGTTCATTAATCATTAGACATGCTCAATATTCTTATATATTCCATATTCCAGCAAATTTCAATGTAATTACATATTATCTTGCACACAAAGAATATAATTTAGTTAAAAGAAATGTTTATTTCATAACTAATGAAATGCGTAGTAATAGCCACACTGATTTTTAACCTTGAACATAAACTAAAAAAATATACAATATGTAAGAAAAAAGGAAATTTACCGTTTTATTTAAAAATGAGAAATTAAAATTTTTTAAAATGTTTCCACGTGTAATTTAATTATTTATTTTGTTTAGAAAGCATTTTCTCGCTATTTCGTAAAACTTTGACATATGTATTTTCTAAGGGAAACTTTTTTTATTCGGTCCCTATCCACCGCATAAAAAAAATTTTTTTGTAATTTTTGTACAAAATTATTTATTATAGCGATTTATGGACTTTGCGAATATTTTTTTTTTGTGCGATTTTTTTTGTACGGTCCCTATCTACCGCACAAAAACAGGTTTGACTGTATTTAACCCAAAAAAGTCTACTCCATCCGTAGCAGTAGCTAGGCTACAGCGATGGGCTGTCTACTTTTAATGTTTTCGTATGAAATTAAATTTAAACCTGTAAAAAACGTTGCAAACGCAGATGCGTTATCACGCTTACCCTTAGCAGAAAACACTGGTGTAGATGATATTCGAATTTGCTATTTCAACCAAACTAGTGATTTTACTTTGTGTTTTGATGACGTGAAAACAGAAACAAAAAATGATTTGGTTTTGTCTGTAACTTATTATTATATTTTAAATGGGTGGCCAAAATTGATTCCTGGATATGCAAAAAATTATTTTTCAAATCAGGCTAGCCTCAGTATTGAAGATGAATGTTTATTTTATAGAAGTCGCTTAGTAATTCTAGAGTCTTTAAAGCCGCAATGTCTAAAATTATTGCATGCAAATCATGCCGGGATAGTTAAAATGAAAATGCTCGCAAGATCATAATATGTTTGGTGGAATGGTATCGACAACGATATCGAAAGTTTCCAAAAGCACTGTCGTATTTGTCAACAGTCCCAAAATATTCCTAGCGAAATTGTTAGCTCAAAGTGGACAGAAAGTAAATTTCCCATGGAGCGCGTCCATATAGATTTTTTCTATTTCGGAGGAAAATTTTTTTTACTTTTTGTCGATTCATATTCAAAATATGTCGATGTGGTACAAATGAATTTTACAAATGCATCAAGTGTCATTGAAAAACTGCTAAATATTTTTGCAAGTCTAGGATTATGTACCAAATTAGTCACGGATAACGGTCCTCCATTTAATAGTTTTGAATTTAAATCGTTTTGTAACAGCCATAATATTAAATTAATGCATTCTCCACCATATCACCCACAGTCAAATGGACAAGCTGAACGATGTGTTCAAACGGTTAAAAAGATACCGTATTATAAGTTTTTAGAAGGCCCAGAAAAGAATTTGTCGATTCAATATAAAATAAGTAAATTTTTGTTTCATAATAGAAATATGTACTCCAAATATGACAACAAAAAAGTCTCCGTCTGAAATTTTGTTTACCTATAAACCTAGAACACTTTTCGATCTTCTTAGACCTGACCAAAATGAAAAAATTGTAGATACATCAAAAAAATCAATAAATAGTGAAAAAAAATGTCTCAAATAAAAAAGTCAGGTTCAATTTGAATAATGAAAAATCATTTAAATTTAAACCAGGCGATAAAGTGTTATACCGAAACCATTTCAAGTCCCACTTAAATTGGTTACCGGCCAGAGTCGTAGAACGTGTTAGTCTTTTCACGTATTTAATAAATGTGCAAAATCATATCAGATATGTACACGAGAATCAAATTAAAATTAGCACATTAAGTGACGATGAACATCCTGGTATGAGAATTCCTCAAATTGAATCAGATGATTATAATTTTGCAAATGATTCGGGTGTTTTACCTAATAATGAAGTTTACAATAGAAAACGGTCGAGATCTGCTTCACAGTCTCCACCGTTCGTAGTAAGAAGATCGAAAAGGGTTAAAAAGGAACCTCAAAGGTTGAGATATAATAGTTTTTGACATTGTATTAAACTCTTATAGTTAATGTGTAAAAACATAGTGTTTAAGTAAATGTAGTTATTACCGGTACTAGATTTAAGGATACTATATTCATAATATGAAAACATTTTTTTAGTTGTATAGTAATTAAAATCAATTATACATAAATAAATCATACATTTATTGTAACTGAAAATAAAATTATAGTAGAAGGAGTTTAAGTTAAGATGAGGAGAGTTGTTATATATTTTGGAAACCCCTAAATTATAAATATTTTGTATGTGAATTGTGAATTGCAGTTTCAAATTATTGTATTAAGTATTGATGAGTAATTATATAAAAAAAAATTCGGAGTAGGCTGTGTCTTCTACACGGCCGTAGGTGTTTTCCGTGATAACGTTTATAAAAGGTGCGAGAAATGGCACGATGTATGGGTTTGTTAAAATAAATTTCTTTATTATTACCATCATGAAATGAGAGTACAATGATTGTTTGCAAACGATTAAGTACTAGGCGATGGTATGAGAAGTACGATATGAAGCGCAGGGTCTCAGCGGAGATGTGCCTGATGAATGTGAGGTCCGCAGACTAGTGCCTCCCAAAGTCGTCGAGGCTATTGTGATGAATACGCAGTCTAGGTCAAATTTATTTTATATCGGAGTCCACACTGACATTTGACCTATCAGATCAGGCATTCCCCCTTTATAGTGCTCTCTAGCATTGTAAATCGCCACTTTGTAAATCTAAATTTTAATTAAAATTTATGTGAAAATTAATTATTTTAATTTACAATAAATTATCTACCACAGTTTCTTTACGCACAAATTAGCACTAGAATTGCTCCGATCAGATGAGGCATGAGGGGTTGTCGCGCTACAGTGATCTCAAGCATTGTAAATCGCTATTTTGCAGTTTGTAATTTTAATTAAAATTAATGTGGAGATTAAGTATTTTAATTTAAAATTAATTAGCTACCACTGGTTTTTTGCGCAAAAATTGGCACCATCGGATCTCCGATCTGATGAGCCGTTCTCTCGCTACACTGGTTGAAGCATTTGAATCGGTCGAAATCAGAGGTTCGCGGCGCGGGTTCCTGTGCCGCCCGATGACGTAATTCCGATAATATTATACGTGCCACATAAACCCGAAGGACCAATCTAAGCAATTATATATTTAAATTAAAGGTAGTGCTTATAGTTGACGAGTAATTGCCCCCGACCAAGGGCTAAACTACAATCGCTATTTTCTATCATAGTTTGAATTTTTAATTAAAATTTATGTGGAGATTAATTAGTTTAATTTAAAATTAATTAGCTACCACTGGTTTTTTGTGCAAAAATTGACACCATCGGATCTCCGATCTGATGAGCCGTTCTCTCGCCACGGTGTTCCTGAATGAACTTTAAATCCGACTTTAACATACTCGAAAATTTCAAATTGGGTATTGTTTGGGGACCTTTCAAGAATCATTTAAGATCAAAATTAAAATAATCCGCTTAGCCGTTTTTAAAAAAAGTGATTTTCTTTATTAAAAAACAAAAACATTAGAAAACTTCTAAATATTAAAAAAAAGAAACAATCTTATAGTTTTATTTTATTTAATATAAATTTATTTAACATCACAGAAGAATAAACATTATGATTTAACATTATTTAATTGCCAAAAACTACTATCTGATGCATTAGTCATTGTGATGAGAAAATTTTAGGTAACGTTTATGTTTGTTGTAATATAAAACCAATGAAAATTATTTGTTTGGATTTTCTTTTTGTCTTATTTAATTTAATTATAAATAACGTTTTATTTGATATAAATTTCATAAATCAATTCATAACTGTAATGCAAATAAATTCAATTAAAGTTGATTGAAAAGTATTTGTGATTCATATTTTTGATGCGTAAGTATTTGTGATATGCAGAAAAATTTAAAAATAATTAGTAAATTAATTAAATTTAAAATTATTTTTGGCTAATTAAATATTAATTAAGTCATTTATAATTGATGAACCATTTCTCATATTCAATGTGTAAAGCAAAAAGCTAAACTGGATGTGTTGCGAGACAAGGCGTATCCACGTAACCATAGAGGTAATAGTGGTATGTCTGGTTTCCAATTCCATTCACGTTTTAAGAACTTGTCTTCCGTTGGCTTCAGTGGCGTAGAGGTTCAAATGCTGAGCAATGGAGTAAATTTTGCTCCTGTGCCAAATACAATCGGCGTTCAGTCATTTGAGAGTCTCGCTATAGATGCGGAAACTGCCTTATCCGACCAGTCAACCCAACTGAAAGCAATATGTGCGTTACAAATTAAGAAAGGCTTGAGTAACGCTTCCTCCTCTATCTCCTCTCATTCTTCTGTTTCTTCTTCTAATAATAACCTTAAAGTGATTGGTACGATTAAGAAAAAGTTACGTGATCATGACCTGATAGCCTGTAAAGCGGATAAAGGCAATACGATCACTGTTCTCACAAGAATCGATTATTACAATAAAATTTCTGATTTCATTACAGAAAGCAACGCATTAAAGCTCAATAGAGATCCTACTAGGTCATTTAAGACTTTGGTCAGTAAGTGTATCAACCAATGCCCAAAGGTCTTTGATGGCACTGGTTGGAGGTACACGGTTATGAATCCATCTGCCCCAATTCTTTATGGTTTACCTAAAATCCATAAAGAAGGCATTCCAATTAGACCAATAGTAGCGTATTGCAATGCACCTGCCTACAAGCTATGTAAGGGTTTCATAAACTTTTTCAACAGTCATACCAATTTCGTTTCGGCTTTCTCGGTTAAGAACTCGGTAGAATTGATTAGCAAAATTCAAGATGTTGATATTCCACTACACTCAAAATTAGTTTCGTTTGACGTTGCTAGTCTTTTCACTTCTATTCCAATTAACATTTTGTCTCAAATAGTTTATACTTACTTAGATAGGGATGTTGCAGATGGAAGCCTTCGGAATGAACTGAAGCTGATATTTGAAACTTGTATTAAACAAAATTATTTTTGCTTTGATAATAAGTATTTCAGATTCACTGATGGTCTACCGATGGGCTCCCCTCTGTCACCTTTGTTAGCAGAAATTTTCATGAATTTCTTCGAACAAACGATTGTATCAAGCAATAATCCTTATTTCCGTCATATGATCTTTTGATACAGATATGTTGATGACATACTATGTCTATGCAATGGAACTGATAGGCTATTAACCTCTTTTCTCACTTGGTTAAATTCTCAATATCCCACCATTAATTTTACGGTAGAAAAAGAAGAAAACAAATCCATTAACTTTCTAGATATAACAATAACCAGAATTAATTCTTCATTAGAGTTCAAAATTTATAGAAAACCCACGTATACAGACGCCATTATACCTAACTCGTCAAACCATCCCCATAATATTAAAATGTCAGCTTTCCACTCATTCTTAGATAGATTAATAAACATTCCTTTGACCATATCCAATTATAACAAAGAGCTTAATATAATTTTAGAAGTAGCAGCGAATAACGGTTATGCAGCTAAGACTATATTAAAGCTATTAAACAGAAAACTGAAACATAAAGCTTTAGCTAACATTTATCCACCTGATAGCCCAATGCCGAAAAATTGGCGCCACTTAGAGTATATAGGAAAAACTAGTCAACGGATTAGTAACATCGTGACACAATATACAGATATTAGCTTTGCTTTTTATAACAATAATACAATTAAGAAAATGATTTTTAACAATAAACCAAGAATTGATCGCCTTTCCAAGTCTGGCGTTTATAAGATCAATTGCAATGATTGTAGTTCCTCTTATATCGGACAGACTGGGCGCAATTTTGAAGTTAGAGTTAAAGAACATTTATCTGGTAGCCATGAATCATCCCTTTATAATCATTTAACGTTAGAAAATCACACATCCAGTTTAAACAATTTAGAAATATTGCATGTACAACCAAAAAGCAGACGTTTAGACAACTTAGAATCTTACGAAATCCGAAAAGCTATATTTCTTAACCAAAATATCCTCAACGAACAGAGAGAAATCCGTTTCTCACCAATTACCGACCCCGCATTGTTTTATTCACATACTCATTCCATACCATAAAATTACTAATTCGTCGGGTTATAAAAATAAAATCATATACCTGTGTTTAACTCACCCCCCTTTTAATTTTTATTTTTGAATGTTTATTGCTCTCACCAATTTTACCTGCGTTTAACTCACCCCCTATTTTAATTTTTAATGTTTATTGCTGTCACCAATTTTATTGTTTACCACTCCCACATATTTTTATTGGTATATTTTGGTTTCACTTTTTGCTTTTTCCAACTATATATATATATATCTAACTACATTTTTATTTTTACAGTTTAGTAGATACTCCTGATGATGGCCTAATAAGCCGAAATCGATCGAGTGATTTTTTAAACCTTTTGTAATTTTGCGAAATATTTAACAAGTGTTTTTAAAAAATTTTAAAAATGTGTGTATGATGAACCATTGGAACATTTTTATTACACCTCCATCACGTCTCGGAAGTGGCCCAAAAATTATGTAAAATCGCAGGGAATCTTATCCCACACGGTTTTATAAGCACCCCATAATACATTTTTAGTCTTGCTAGATTGCGAATATCTTCCGGGTTGATTTAAACCCCAACAAGGGCAAATAAAAACTCTGCCTTGGCCTAGGCAACTATTATGTTCAATATTTTTATTTAATTTCGAGGCAATGATACTTCTTTTGTATTGGAGCGTTATTGCGCTAAATAGCCAATTAAGGGTCGACTGAGTTTTCAACAACTGAGAAAACTACCTCATTCAATAAACTGAAATTGAACATTGACCTTGAAGTGTTGCGATTTATACAACCGCATAAAATTTTATTTCTTCCGAAAGAATACTACGCGAAGAAGTAACCACCCTATTTGATATTCTCTGCTAATGTAATATCAAATTTTTTATCCATATTTTCTAATTAATGGCAAAACACACTATTTGGGACATAACAGGGTTATCAGTTCAATTGGCAATCCAATATAATGAAGTTCACATTTTATTCTCTCACAGTAAATCATATTCTGTTTGGCTAAGTGTTCTATATACTACAACTCTTCAAACCCAATGTTCAATTTCGGTTTGTTGAATGATGTAGCTTTCCCATGTGTTGAATAATTAGTTAACCCTCAATTTTCTATTCAGCACAATAACGCTCCAATACACAAGAAGTATCATTGCCTCGAAATTAAATAAAAATATTGAACATAATAGTTGCCTAGGCCAAGGCAGAGTTTTTATTTGCCCTTGTTGGGGTTTAAATGAACCCGGAAGATATTCGCAATCTAGCAAGACTAAAAATGTATAATAGGGTGCTTAAAAACCGTGTGGGATAATATTCCTTGCGATTTTATTAACACAATTTTTGGGCCGCTTCTGAGATGCAATGGAGACGTAATAAAAATGTTCCTATGGTACATCAATTATAAGTGACTTAGTCACTATTTAATTAGTCAAAAATAATTTTAAATTTAGTTGATTTACTAATTATTTTTAAATTTTTCTGCATATCACAAATACTTACGTATCAAAAATATGAATCACAAATACTTTTCAATCAACTTTAATTGAATTTATTTGCATTACAGTTATGAATTGATTTATGAAATTTATATCAAATAAAACGTTATTTATAATTAAATTAAATAAGACAAAAAGAAAATCCAAAAAAATAATTTTCATTGGTTTTATATTACAACAAACATAAACGTTACCTAAAATTTTCTCATCACAATGACTAATGCATCAGATAGTAGTTTTTGGCAATTAAATAATGTTAAATCATAATGTTTATTCTTCTGTAATGTTAAATAAATTTATATTAAATAAAATAAAATTATAAGATTGTTTCTTTTTTTTAATATTTAGAAGTTTTCTAATGTTTTTGTTTTTTAATAAAGAAAAGCACTTTTTTTAAAAACGGCTAAGCGGATTATTTTAATTTTGATCTTAAATGATTCTTGAAAGGTCCCCAAACAATACCCAATTTGAAATTTTCGAGTATGTTAAAGTCGGATTTAAAGTTCATTCAGGAACACCGTGTCGCGACACTGGTTGAATCATTTAAATCGGCCGAAATCAGAGGTTCGCGGCGCGAGTTCCTGTGCCGCCGGATGACGTCATTGCAATAATATTATGCTTGACACATAAAGCCGAAGGACCAATCTAAGCAACCATATCTTTAAATTAAAGGTAATGCTCATAGTTGATGCGTAATTGCCCCCGACCAAGGGCTAAATTTCGGGTAAGTTTTCTGAACATGCGGTGTAAAACGTTATCACGTCAAAAGATTGTAACTTGTTTTCCGGTCAGAGACATAGGAACAGGACACGGTAAAAGAAGATCGTCAGTCATATAAATAGATAAATAAAAGTATAACCAAGTAAAAATTAATTGTGTTGTGTAATTATTATTAAAGAGAAAAAACATAAAAGGTGTTTTCATTTTAAAAAAACGATTTGACCTTGAATTTGACCTTGAAAATTGAAGGTCACCATTTGATGAGACTTCTCCTGGGAGTTATTTGAGTAGTTTTATTTAAATGGGTCACCCTGTATAATAATTTATAATAATAATTTTGAATAGTTTGCTTGTAATTTGGAAAAAAAACTGTAATTTTCAGTTGGACGGGGGTAATAGGCTTTCTTTAAGCCAAATACATCTTTTTAGGGGTTTGGCATTTAATATTCTACTGTTTTAAATTGCTTTCAATTTTAAACTAAAGATGTAAATAAAATATCAAATTGACACCTATTGACAATGCGATACCTATTAACCAGTAGAGGAATTAAAATTTATACGCCATTTTAATATTTCATCTTTCATTTGAACACATGAAAATCTTTATTTCGATCTGGCAATTCATTCTTTGTTTATAAGCCATTAGAAGTTGACGTGTCAGGGTATTCGTGCAGAGATAAAATTCTTTGTTTTGGAAGGTTTATCAGGAACAGAAATTCATACAAAAATGGTAAAAGTGTTTAAGGAATCTGTTCCTTCATTTCCAGCTGTGCATCGATGGGTTTTTGAGTTTAAACGTGGTCGTTCAAGCGTTGAAGATTAACCACGTAGTGGATGTCCAAAAAGTGGAACAACCCCAGAAATCATTGAGCAAGTGGTTAATATTGTTTGTGCAGATCCAAGTTTGACTAAGCGTAAGATTGCTGAAGAATTACCTATGAAATGCTGCCTGGAGAACTGATGCCGCATTCGTTAACAATTCAACAGAAACTGAATCGAAAACAAATTTCTCAGCGCAATTTGTATATTTTTGCTTTCAATTGCTTTCAATATTTTTCAACCAACCTGTATCATACACCAGTTCAATCATTTAGCTGGAAGATTTCATATCATGGATTCGACCTTAAAAAGCTAGCAATGAAATCGATATTTCTCATTTGACATATTCCCCTCCCCCCCCCCCCCCCTTCTTCCTTCCTAGATAGGTACAATATTACTCGTATAAAATATAGAATAAAATGCTTAAAAATATATTTTACCTACTTTTATTTGTATTTTTTTTACTACTGCAGGGAATTTGGTCATAAAATGAGACTTGAGAGTTGCGATTTGTGTACGCATATACTACAGTTGTAGTACATCATTAAATTTTATTGCTATTTGAGTTTACTAGGCATTTCACAACTAGAACAAACATAAAAATTACAAGTCTCAAATCTGATTTTACGACCCAAATCTGTGGTCTAAATCTATAAGGAATTTACCAAACATTTGCACAAATTAGATTGATTTGACGAACTAATTCATACATGGCCTGTGTCGAAATACCGTCATCATTCACTTTCAAAATTAAAAGCTCTATAAAGATGCAACATTTTCCGCAACATCGATTTTAACGGTAAATTTGTCTGTTCAAAAAAAATGTAGATTGCGAACAATTGTAAATCATAAAATTAGACCGCAAATACTCAAAAAAAAAAAAAAATTGTATTAAGGTAAGGTATTTTCAGACCAATGTATAAAATTTCGTTACACTTGAAATTACGGTTTTCTTCCATTATACCTATATTTTGTGAGAATCGATGTTAAGAATTTGGGTTTTCCTCTAAACAACGATCATTAAAATTGTGTTGTTGTATTGTATTAATTAACAGAACTATATATATATATATATAAAAAAGTAAACGGTTTCTTACAAAACAACTCAATTCAATTTTATTTTATTTAATTGGAGATTGCATTCTTTATGTTTACCTAACGCTAATGTGTATTTGTTACTGTTAATGAATCGTTTATTCTTATTATTTTCATTCATCAATTGTATATTTTTGTGTAGTATAATATACTATATTTCAGGTTTATTGAAACACTGCCGTTAACTTATTAAATTATAAACACTCGTTTCTGAGTCATGCATAAAATATGAGAAAAATGTTTTAAAATTACCTTTTTGTTGTTGTTTTGTGTACACATATTTTCACTCTTAAATATCAAACCTAAATATAAAACTGTTATTGTATAAAAAATTTCATGTACACCGCACACGTCTTTAGGTCTTTAAGAAAATCAAAACTGTTGTACGCGATCTATTAGATCTTGTATTTATTTGTTGTTGAATATTTTCTATTTCTTTTGTCGGTGTTCACTGATTTCTCTAACATGCTCACGTATGAGGCAGGTCAGAAACTGGTGGACCTTACTTTTAATGTTCGCTTTACGAATGTTGAAACATAAATATAAAAAAAAGACGGTTATACTATAATACGGATGAATTAAACAATTTCTGCTGTCTTATTTTATTATTGATGTATGGACGTATGTATATAAATGCTGTTATACTTTTAATGTTTCAACTTAATTTTTTTATTTTAGATAATTTGGTTAATAAAAAAAAAACATTAAAATACTATGTAAATTAACCCTCAAAATGCCATTTGAGGAAATTTAGCCGTTATAAATTCAAAATCGATCAAGAAACCATAAAACAATCAGATCAATAAGATTTTGCCATATATTGTAACAAATAGCAAGACCGGCCTGAGAGATACATATTTTAATATTGACATTTACACATTTTATGATAATTGGCTCTTTTTTAAGGTGCTACGCAAGATTTGAAGCTGGTCTTTTCTATTTCGCTTAAAACAAAAAATCGGTAAATTAAATTCAATAAAATTTAATTTCTTTTTGTGCAAAATTTACGACTTTTTAACCCATTGCCGCGAACGACGGCTATAGCCGTCAAATTTTTAATGATATTTATGCGAATTACGACTATGGGTTAAAAGATCATCATCTTGCCCATGTGCATATGTATGTGTGTCTTAACGTGTAGTGCAACAACTTTCTAATTGAATGTTGATTGTATAAAACAAACATTTGTCGACATGAGTGATTTACTATTATCCAGATTAATACGAGTAGTTTGTAATAAAAAAAAAATAAAAATAAAAAATAACGTCCGCGAAGGTTAATTGTTGAGATTGGCGGCATTTTGCATGAGGTATCAACGCGTTTACAAAATAGATGCATTATCGATTAAGCAACGGTATTTTTTTTTTGTTGAGATAAACCAATAAACTGTGCCATAAGTCTGATTTAGCAGAGTGCGGCAAAGTACTTTGAGTGGCGTTTTTGCTAATTCTGGTGAGAGTGGCGATACAGATAGTAAAATTCCACATCCGTATATATCCCCTAAAGCAGGTTAATCCGTACTTCTAAAAAGCACCTCAATTAAGAGATTTAAAAGATTGCATTGTCTACTAAACGGTTACCTTTGTCTATTTATAACTTTTTACATATCATTTAACAAAAATGTACGGTTATAGTAATCAAAACTATTTGCATACTATTATAAGAAAACAACAAAAAAAAAAAAAACTAAATCCGTGTAGACAGAGTCAGTATCTCCGCATACGTCAATTACTCAGTACAGCGTACATATATACAGTCGTAAAATTATTATTTAAGTGAGACACACGAACAAATATTTTTACTTTTTGTATTAATGTTTATTACGTTTTAGAAATTTTTTTTTTTTAAGATATCACAATTTGACAATGAAACCGAAGGTTATTTCAAGTAAGCAAGCAAAATAAAATAAAAAAACAATGAATAAACTGAGGAACGACGAAAACATTAAGATTTAAGGTGATTTTAACGTTTATTAATCAAAAGTCATAAACGCTGAAAAAAAAAAAAATGCTACAGACGAAAAAAAAAAAAAGAAATAAAATTGAGATTAAACCAGGCAGCAGCGAGACTGTGGTGAGTTGCTGCGGCATGATTACAATTACAACGGAATAATAAAAAATAACCAAAATGATTTATAGGTGTAAACACATTTTATAATACATGTATAACAGATTTTGAGGAGGGTGCTGTTGCTTTCGTCATTCCAAACTAAAAAACCAAATGAAATAAAGGTGTGAACTTTCTTCTACACTTGCGATTTGAAGTCTTATCAATGTGATGGATATACGGTTTACAATGAAATTTAGTTATTTTTAGTTTAAGTCGTTGATTTATAATATTTACACTTTGCACGATGATTTATCATATTTAGCGTGTAATGTATGTATATAAATTACGTATTACATATAAATCTACAGAAAGGAAATTTCTTTGGAAAAATAAATGGAATATATTGGAACACGATTTACGTAGGTTTAAGTGAAATAAATTTTATTGTAAATAAGCAATACAGCAAGTGCATTGTTTTTGTACTCAGTTTGTTTATTCTGTGTGCTCTTGTTGACTTTAAATGATTCTGAATGTACTTGGGACAAATAATTTTTTTTTTTGTTGTTTATTTATTGCGGAATGAACTCATTTTTGTGCGGGGGATTTTTGAATTTAGATTTATTTTTATCAGTCTGTGTAGTAGAGAGAGAGGTACATAAATATATAATGCATGCACAACAAAAATGATTAATCTAAGTTGTTATTTGTGGCAAACTGTTTGGAATTTTTATTTGTTTTGGAAAAATTTATTGCTTTTAATTATATAACGTATTTTGTGTAAGTTGTTTACATAAATTCAAAAATAGAAATAAATCGAAAATTAAGGGACTTTTTGTCTACTGCTTGTCATAAGTAGCTCAAGGAAATTTTAATAATATTTATTTTCTTGGTATTAACAATTTAACATGAAATTTCAATTTAAAATTTAACCTGTCAAAAGTTTCCTTTAATCAGATGTATTAGAATTCTAAAGCATAAAAATATTGCGCAATGGCCATAAATCAAATGGAATATTTTGATTTGATTTTATATTTTATTATTTAAATATTTTTATAATAAAACTGAATTATTTTAACATATAGAATTCATTATTTGCTAGCTAAATCGTTCCGCAGTGTTGTCTTGTACATCGTTCACTAACGGCACTAACAGCTCTTCCTCATCACTTGGCACATTAATAGCTATTCCAGTATCAATTTTGTACGTAATACACTGGTTATGCAAAGCACAACAAACATTAATAATTTGTCTCGCTTTATCTGGTGAATATTGTAACTGCCTTTCTCCAATAATACACCGAAATTGATTTTTGAGAATCTCTATAGCTCTCTCGATTATATTCCGGGCTTTTGCCTGCTGCAAGCTGAATGATTTCGTTATGTAGTCCGAAATGGCACGATAAGGTACGGCTTAAGTGCATACCCAGCATCATCTATGATTCATCAATGGTTTAACAATATTACCTGAAAGCCAAGTATTCGCTTCTGACTTGAATTAAACAGACTTGAATTAAAAATGTACGAGTCATGAAATAACCCAGGATAATTTGCATCAACATAAGTGACCTACCTATATTAGGTCAGCGCATAACTTAAAATTAATTTAATTTGGTTTCAATGGAATAAATTATAAATAATTATCTATTTACAAGCATCACGTTTAATCTGAAAAATCCTTTTCTATTATAATACAAGTGTCTTTGATCTTTTTCCTACGATTCGAACATGTCTGCCATCGATGCATCCTATCATGCCAGGAAAACCGGTATTTTCAAAAAAACGACAGCTTAATTCTTCTCCTTTCTTCTTCGCTGGTTGGAAATTTAATTAATTCGGAGCATAATTTGCTTTCCATAATATTAACAATTTCTGTTAAATTTTTTGAGAATGTTGGTTGCCTTCCGCAAAGAAGCACAATGCGACTGCTAGTTTGAGCATATAGGACAAACAGATGAAGATCGCACTCTTGGCTTCACATGAGCTTCAATCCTCAACACTAAATATTTAAATGCATCCTTATTTACTCTAAATAGTTTTAGAAACCTATGTACATAAAAGCAAAAAATGTTACAACCAATAAAAACCATACTACAATTATGACGCTTACAGAAACTCAGGTATTTCTTAGGGATTTGTCCCGTAGTATTTTACGCTGAACGGCTGTGACCTGATTATTTTCCCCGTCACTTTCATTGAAACTGTTAAAGTTAGCCGAAAGTGAAAAGTCGGTAATGCAGATTGTGTTATCCCAGCCGAAAATAAAAAATGAAGTCGATATCAATCGGTAGTGAATAACTTTCTTAATATTCCTATATGGCAAAACCTGGCTGCAGTTCCTCGTGTAAAATGGTGGAAAACTCGAGAAAAACAAAAAAAAAAATTTTAATTGGAATAAAAACAGCTTCTAGAGTGTTATATCTAGAGATGTATTTTATTGGTGTGACTTGTCAATAGCTATCGCTGGAAAGAAAATCAGTTCAAGTTTCCCGTGGAAATTCTCGGAAAATTCGAAAAACGTTCCAGCCGAAAGTAAAAAATGAATGTCAGCCTCCCGAGATTTCTCACGGGAAACTTGAACTGAATTTCTTTCCTGCGATAGCTATTGACAAGTCAATAAAATACATCTCTAGACATAACACTCTAGAGGCTGAATTTATACAAATTTTCTAATAATTTTTGGAAAATCGAATTTTCCGAGATTTCTCACGGGAAACTTGAACTAAATTGTTTATTACAAGCCATGTATCCTATTTACTTTCGGCTGATAACCACAAAATTTTTTATTTTCGGCTAGGATATTAATAAGGTAATCTGCATTATCGATTTTTTACTTTCGGCTGGAAACTTTCGGCTAACTTTAACAGGGTCTTTCACTGTCATAAAACAGATCAACACAACTCATTTTTGTTATCAAATTGAAGAAATTAGAAATAAAGAAATTAAAATATGAATTAATTGACAACTAAACTAAAATTTTATTATAATTTTTGACAGCTGTTGTCTTGTCAAATTTAAGAAAATTGTTAGAGTTGCACGATATTTATTTGATTGCTATCGTCTCACTTATGTCGACTTCCAGAATACAAATTTATTTATCCTGTGATACGACTGCAGTCACATCGCCTAAAGTGATACGACTATCAGAATTGGGCTACTCGTTTGTCCTCTTTACTGCATTCCTGCCTTGATCCTTGTAATTTATGTGTTTATATATTTGTGTCGACAAGAAATTCTAATGATTTTATATTAGATTGGTAAATAATCTATAGTTTATTGCATAGAATCGAACCGAAATTTGAATCATTCCAGTATTGGCTTTCTCTATCAGAAGCAAGTTCTAGGCAAGTTGCACGAGAAAAACTTAGGTTCAGAAAAATATTTCAGTTAATTACGTTTAATGTTTCGATTCAGTTAATATTCGAAGCTCTGGTTTGAATTGAATATTAATTAAATTAAACATTTTTGGAGAGCGAACATTGATTACACCGCCCAACAGCATGTCTGTGACAGCATGACGCTGACTTCAAATATATTATCAGTTTTTTTATATCAGCTTTAGTTTATGAATTATAAGAAGGGATTTTTTTTTTGGAAAAAATACTCTCACCGTACAAAAATATTTTATTAAAAAAAACTACAAAATCTTGTATTTTCTTTTATATGAGTTTCTACTGTTTTTCAATGACAAAGTGCTACTCTGAATACTCCAGTAATAATCGGCCATCATG
Source organism: Tipula helvola (assembly GCA_963556165.1). Lineage (NCBI taxonomy): Eukaryota > Metazoa > Arthropoda > Insecta > Diptera > Tipulidae > Tipula > Tipula helvola. The sequence goes on from OY744483.1 coordinate 59,994,778, forward strand.
TGCGCATTCCAGCGACCCTGGAATCGTTCCTTCATAGTCCGAATATCTTGGTGAAATCGTTCATCCTGTTCTTCACTCTTACTTCGTGGTGTACTTTGATGCTCGTATTGCATCCAAGTTGCTGGAAGTGAGGCAATGTAGACAATACATGCAAAATAGTCAAATGTGCAGTCACAAGTTTAGTCACAAGTGTAGTGACAAGTGTAGACACAAGCATAGTCACAAGTGTAGTCAACTTTGTTTGTGATCACAAGTGTAGTCACATATTTCAAAATATACTTTTATTACATAGGATGCTTTCACGAATTCAGTCGGCTGCGCAGATTTTGCAGCATTGCGTTTAAATATTATTTCTGCAGTACAATCAATACCCGCAATTTGGTGTTTCCAATTCAAATTTACGAGTGCATGTATGGCAGTCTTTTTATGCCGCCATCATTAAAGCAAAATCGCTTGCGATCGCTGGTACCGACTGCACTAATGACTGTGCAGTGGCTGAATACTTGAAAACACCCATATTCCAAAATATACTTTCATTTTACCATTGTTCTACGAGAATATTACGTAAATTACGGAGCACAAACTCGCTTATTATAACAATCGATAACTGCAACTAACTCGGGTAGTCGAGTACTTTTTATTTTGATACCAGGGTTATGAAACCATCTAAAAAAAAATCCTATCGCGACTGACGAAAATTAAAATCAAACTGACGATTTCAATATTTTACAAGGGGCAATGGCAATTTGTTCGATATGATGACTTATGATCATGGACAATATTACTTCGTATTAAAATTTTGTAGAATTGGTAACTAAAAAGCAATTCTAGCAGAAGATTATAATGGATTAATATCACTATCTTGCAAAATTTTAAAAATTTGGTGCCACTTAACAATGAATAGTTGTTTCTTGTTTCCGAAGTAACTTTTCACGCTGAATCCGAATATGGGCTCAGAATTGCTCTAACACGTCAGGTTCATGAGATATTCTAATCTAAAAGTGCAAAAAACACTGTTTTATGACATATTTGAGGTTATCTAGCACCGCGATTTTTTTTTCTTCAAAAATCCATGTATGGGATCTTATAATACAAGTCTTCTTCTTTCAAATGCCGTTGAGTTTGCTCAAATATCTTTTTTTTTCGCCGAGATATCGCATTTTCGAATTTGCATGTTCATGAATTTCTCGGTATACTGTATAATAACACTACCCTTTATACCTACGGTATAAAATTTTCGGAATGAGGATGAAGGGCCGAATTTCAAAGGGCCGAATGTCGAAGGGCCGAATATCGAAGGGCCGAATGTCGAAGGGCCGAATGGGTCGAAGGGCCGAATGGGTCAAAGGGCCGAATGGGTCGAAGGGCCGAATTTTTTTTTATTTTTTTTTGTTTTGGAAAATTCTGGAAAATTAATATTGTTTTTCATAAATAAATAAAAATTATAGTTCTTAATATCAAATTCAGTACATTTACAAAATACTCCTTAAAACAAGAAATTTAAAAAATTATATTTCTAAAATCAAAACACAAAATAAACAAAAAAATTCGGCCCTTCGACCCATCGACCCATTCGGCCCTTCGACCCTTCGATCCATTCGGACCTTCGATCCATTCGGCTCTTCGACCTTTTCGGCCCTTCGACATTCGGCCCTTCGACCCATTTGGCCCTTCGACCCATTCGGCCCTTCGACATTCGGCCCTTCAACCCATTCGGCCCTTCAGCATTCGGCCCTTTGATATCATTCCAAATTTTCGTATCGAAAAATTCACGAACATGCAAATTCGAAAATGCGATATCTTGGCGAAAAAAAAAGATATTTGAACAAACTCAACGGCATTTGAAAGAAGAAGACTTGTACTATAAGATCCCACAAATGTATTTTTGCAGAAAAAAAAATCGCGGTGCTAGATAACCTCAAATATGTCAAAAAACAGTGTTTTTTGCAGGTTTAGGTTAGAATATCTCATAAACCTGACGTGGTAGAGCAATCCTGACCCCATATTCGGATTCAGCATGAACAATTACTTCGGAAACAACTATTCATTGGCAATTCCAGGGGCAAAATTTTGCAGGGTAGTGTATTTTATTATTATGTTACAATGTTAATGTTGTAACGTTAAATTCGTTTCAAGCGTTTGGTAATCCATTAAGATGTTTAAGTTACTTTCATTTCACTTTCGATGACAATATTTGTGTATTTCAACCTTCTAATTTTTGTGGCGGAATAAATTCGTATTTATCGTCGGCATTAAATTCATTTGGACAATAAATTAAATCCGCGACATTTAATTAAACAAAAATAAACTACGCGCGAAACTAATTAATAAAAAAATGAATGTCGCGGCTTTAATTCATATTGAAAATGGAATTAATTTCGCCATGCCAAAAATTTTGGGGCGGAATTAATTCATGCTCTTGGAGGTAGATACTGAGTGCGTGAAATTATTTTGAAGGGATTCCCATCCCTGGATAGCTTAGGCTCAGTTAATGTATAGTTTTAAATTAAATAAACGAGGCGCTAAGTAGGCTTTCTTGAAAAACTTGAAAGGTTGAAATATGTGAATTTTAGGTTATGTTAACAAAATACTTTGCTTTAAGTATAAAGTAGTAACTTTAAAATGATGCAGTCGTGTTTGGAACGCGTTGTCTTGGTTTTCAATCAAATAAACTATTTACATTACATAATTTAAAACTGATATGAAGAATTTTTATTTTTCAAGCTCAAATCCGCGACGTTAGGTATGAAAAGTATTTAAAAAATGTGTTTATTCGAGTTACAAAAAAAAAAATCGGGATATTTTATTAAAGTGAAATTAGCAGTACAATAATTTAGCGCTAAAAATTGTTGCTTTTTGACAATTTGGCCAAAAGCTGCTCAAAAATCTTAAATGATGGTCGAAAAGTATCAAGAACTGTGTGTATGGTATACAAAACTGTGGATACAAAATATTCTTATTATTTCATGAGCAAATTTTTGCAATATTCCGATAAATTTTCAAACTCTTCTAACAATTGAAACTGTTCTGAACGTAAATAAATTTTTTAATGATGCGCACCACCATCTTCCCAGCCGCTAATATATCATCGTATCAGGACTATACATAGAGTACGCTAACCGACAAATTAACTCTTTTGAGAAAAATAAAAATTAAAGTTTACGAGGTCGCAAAAGGGATTTGGCGTAATTTAGTCGTTAGAAAGTCATCACGCGACTTCTTAAGTGTCCTACGCGCCATTTGGAAAACTGTTGAGAAATTTTCAAAGTTTGATACTCACTTTCCATAGTAAATTTGTAGTGTATCATCATTTTTATTATAACTTGACATATTTCTTTATTTAGTCCTTACTAGAGCCCGGATATAATTTATGCATTAATATTTGCAGTTTAAATGCATATATTTGTATACATATATTCTAGTGTTTATGCTTTGTGTGCATAGTTTGTCATTTTTCTATGTTTTTTACGCCAAATATATGGTTATTTCACGCATATGCCGATTTTAACTCCATTTTTAGCATTTTTTACAGAAGTATATAAACGTTGAAAAATTAAAGAAAATTTATTTCTTGGATTTTAATATCTGTGAAGGTGGAAATAAGCTTTTCGAAATATAAAACATTCTTAATCGATGGCACAACAATCACTTGCATTCGAAAATTTTAAAAATACATTCATTGTTAACAACAAAACATACGTACTCGTTCTGTCTTGCAAAGCCCCAAAAATCGATGTTTGTCTGATTAAGATAAATTAAATATGTGTAGAATTAAAAAAAAAAAAAATAGAAATTACGGAATCTGTAGAATTTATTGAATTTACAAAATTTGTAGTATTCAAAGAATTTATGAAATTAGTAGAAATTATGGCGTTTTTTAAGAATAAGCCAAATTTAAGCTTGTAAAATTTATGGAATAGTATGTTGAAACAATTTATAGAACTTATAGAATCTACAAAAATTAAAAAATTTATAAAATTTATTTAGAATTCGTAGAATTTATAGGATTTATAGAATTGATAGAATTAAAATTCATAACGTTTATAGAAATTATAGAGTTTGTAGAGTCATTAGAATTTAAAAAATTTAAAAGATTTGTAGAACTTAAAGAAATAATTGAATATTTAAACTTTAGACTTTATCTAGAATTTATAGAGAATTTGTGCCATTTATATAATTTGTAGAATTTTTAGAATTTGTAAAATTTATAAAAATTATAGAGTTTATAGAATTTAAAGGAATGATGGAATTTTGAGTTTGTAGAATTTATAGAACTTACAGAATTAAAACAATTTATAGGAACTCGAACTTTTCTCTAGAAAGAATCTACAAAATTTAAAAAAATTAGAGAATTAGTAGAATTTATAAAATTCATAAAATTTATAAATTTACAGGATTTACATACTCATAGTATAGGATCCCACCTTAAAATGACCTTCACCGGACTGGTTAATGGATGAAAAATATTTTATATTCAATTAAATACGTCAATAAATATATTGCAAATGGGTTGCCTAAAAAATTTCAGTCCAGAATATGATTAATTAACAATTAAAAAATTGTTTTTTTTAAACATTTCACTGGTTTGGTTAATAGACAAATTCCATACCAATCGAAAGTATGAAGCCCATAGAATATGCAAACGTTAGGTTGACTATTTTTTCCCCGTCACAACTCTTGGGTAGGCAGGTATAAATAGGTAAATCGATACTAGTAACTTGCACCGGTCTGGTTAATGAATTAAAGTTAAATTAAAATAAAGATTATTTCATTACGAACACGCTGGTATAGGGTAGTCTGCGAAAAATCAGTCCTGAATTCCGGTTGTCGAATTTTAAGAAATGAAATATTGCTGTGAGTGAATACGTGCGACAGAGACGTCCTCAGAGAGATTTTTTGCGTTAAACCAGCTCAATTATGCCAGATGGTCCTTATTATATTTGAGCAATTTAATCAATTTGTATACTAACAATTCATCTTTGGTAGATGAATTTCGTCGATGCGCCTTTGGAATCAGACGAACTACAGCAAATTTTGCTCGATCACCGGTTGACTTGACGCTAGAGTAGACCATCAATGCTGATGCTAGTAATCAATTAGCTGATAATCTTGCTGCAGACTCAATATCTGCACGTCAAAGATGGGCGCTCAGTCACAGCATGAGGACGAAGATATTAACAACTATCAAACAAAATATCGGATTAACGAAAAATGATGATACTTCGCACTCATTGCAAAAAAGTAAAATTAAGAAAGAAAAAAAAATCTGAACAGTATCATTGAAGCAATAAAATGTACGATGAATCCATTTGATGACACTATTGACAAAGATGTATTATTCAACATTTCGACGGGTAAAGCTGCATCTAAAGAAGTTGCTGATTTCCTGCTTAACGTGAAGACAGCAGGCTATCAACAAAAATTAAATTTTATCTTGGAATGCTCTTCAACTCCCACAAGATTCGATAAACCTATAAAACGAAACAAAATCTGCAATTTTGCTTCTCAATGCATGACTAAAGTTCTCACTACCAAAGACAAGAACAAGAAAGTACTATTGAAAATGGAACGAAACGTATTTGGGCGACTTTTGGCAATTAGTCTTAACAAAAAAATTAATCTCGAATATTGCCTGACTTTTCCACTAGAACCATTGCCACCTGCTCTTTTTTCATGTAATGGGGAGATGTTAAAAACTCCTAAGTCAACGTTAGCAAAGATTTTGAAATTCAAAACTGAAATGGTTGAGCCAACATATATCAACGTTGAAATAATTGATGGTTTTTACTACTTGCATTTAATCGGATCTTCTATGCCCCAAACTTTTGATAAAATTGCAGAGTCAGTACTTATAAAAATATGTTCAACAAACGCAACAGAAATACATTTAATTTTTGATCGCTACTTATCACCGTCAATCAAAGATTCTGCACGTGAAAGCCGAAAAGAATTCGATATTCCGTACAAAATTTCGGGACCGCAACAAACCAGACCTAAAAATTTTTTGCAAGGCCTTAAAATTTATCGTTTCAAAGAGGCTTCAAGAATTTTAATTAAAGCCTCTGATACAGATGTTTTGATTATTTTGTTAGGAAATATGCACAAAATTTCTGAATCAGAAATTTGGCTTGCCAGTTCAGCAACAAAAAAAACTAATAACCAACCTGTTGATTGCATTAATTGCACCGATTTAGCGTTGAAGTTAGGATTCAAATTATGCCAAAGTCTTCCCGCCTTCCATGCGTTTACAGGTTGCGATTACACGGCAGCATTTTATAATAAAGGAAAAGTAAAACCTTTTAAGCTATTTTCAAAAAATGAAAGATATCAAACAGTTTTTGCATCATTAACAGATGAAGCCGATATTTTCATTGACAAAAAAATGAACACCGTTCAAGAATTTACTGCTAGTATGTATGGCATCAAGAACTGCACCAAAGTGAATGATGCGAGATATCGCATTTTTATAAAAAATTACTCTGATAAAGAAGACAGCGAGCAGTTTTTAAAAAAATAAAAGGCTTTGACTCCAACTCTATACCACCATGCTGGATATCATTCACTCAAAAAATTTTACGAACGATTTTCGTAAATTCCATGTGGCTTAATGCAACGGATCAGGTATGCGTAAAACTTCAGCCTGAGAACTGCGGTTGGTTCTTAGATGAATATTTAAAACCAGTAGGGTTCATTGGGGATCATACACCTTTAAGGATAGAAGACATTGTCGAAACAACTGAAACAGAAAGCGATGACGAAGAATGTGCAGAAGTTGGTGATTACAATTTCATGTCCGATGACTCGGATCCTGAATAAGCTGAAAATTTAAAAACTTTTGTATTTATATTTTATTTAAATTTAAAATAAGATTTTTTTTATTTTTGTTTTTATTTTATCTGCTAATAATAGAAATAGAATTTGCAAGATTAGTATTATATCGTCGGTTTGCGAGAACAGTGACACATCTCAAAATATCACATTTTTGAGGAAATCGATTTGAACTTTTTTTTTTGGTGCAAAATAGTTGAATTCATCAAATTCAACGTCACATCTATTGAAAACTATGGGTAGTTTAGAAGTGACACTATGCCAGATAAAAGGTTGTTACATTTAAAGGATTTTTTTCCTATTATCTCAAAATTGGCCATTTTTGAGATGTGTCACTGTTCTCGCAAACCGACGATATATGTACAACAACTACGTTTTTATTGATTGAAAAAAATGAAAAAAGCATCCCTCAATTTTAATACTATGTTTTCTATTTTAATATTAAGCTACTCCAAAATGATGCGCAACATGTACGAGTCTATCACTATCCTTTTCATTTTCAAGTACCAATAGCATGAGCACTCTCTTTCTTTCAATGGTCGAACTACACACAACTGCGATTCTGTGTACTCTTCTATCGCATGGGATGGTTCGCTGGGACCTCTCTGTCGCACGTATTCACTCACAGCAATATTTCATTTTTTTAAATTCGACAACCACAATTCAAGACTGATTTTTCGCAGACTACCCTATACCACCGTGTTCGTAATGAAATAATCTTTATTTTAATTTAACTTTAATTCATTAACCAGACCGGTGCAAGTTACTAGTATTGATTTACCTGTTTATACCTGCCTACCCAAGAGTTGTGACGGGAAAAAAATAGTCAACCTAACGTTTGCATATTCTATGGGCTTCATACTTTCGATTGGTATGGAATTTGTCTATGAGTGAAATGTTTAAAAAAAAACAATTTTTTAATTGTTAATTAATCATATTCTGGACTGAAATTTTTTAGACAACCCATTTGCAATATATTTATTGACGTATTTAATTGAATATAAAATATTTTTCATCCATTAACCAGCCCGGTGAAGGTCATTTTAAGGTGGGATCTTAGACTATCAGTAGGAATTATAAAATTCACAGAATTAGTAGAATTTTAAAAATTGGTAGAATTTATCGACTTTAAAAAATTTAGAGAATACATCGAATTTATAGGATTTACAGAATTTACAGGAATTGACAGAAATTCCAGAATTTAAAAAACTTACTAAATTTTTAGATTTAATAGAATTTATAAAGAATTTTTGTAATTTCTAGAATTTAGAAAATTTATAGAATTATAATTCGTAGAGTTTAAAGATTTAGTAGAATCTATAAAATTTTTAGAATAATTGATAGAATTTATCAATTTTTTAAAAATTTAGAGAGTATATCGCATTCACAGGGTTTGTAGGATTTATAGAATTTACAGGATTTTTAAAACTTTTTTGATTTTAGCTTACTAAATTTTCAGACTTTAAAGAATTTATGCACGATTTGTGCAATTTGTACAACTGAAAGATTATATAAAATTTGCAGAAATTATTCACACGATTTACAAAATTAATGGGTTTGTAAGATTTATTTAATTTGCAGAATTTAAAAAACCTACAAAATTTTTTGACTTTATAAAATTTTTTAAGAATTTGTGAGATTTATGGAATTTAGAAAATTTATAAAAATTTATAAAAATTTATAAAATTTACAAATTTAAAGAGTTTATAAACAATTTGTAAAATTTGATTTTATAAAATTTAGAGAATATATCGCATTCACAGGGTTTGTAAGATTTATAGAATTTATTATTATTATTATTCTTTATTTCAGTTTGTTTATATCCATATTGATATTAAACAAAAACAATTATTGTAAATTACAGAAATAAAGTAACGCTCCATTAGAGTTAGATTAAAATTTGTGGTGGAGCATTAAACTTAAAAAATTTTTTGAATTTTTTGACTATAGAATTTATACAAAATTTTTGACGATTAATACAATTTATTGGATAAGTAAAATTTACAAATTTTGGAGTTTATTGTTTATCAAATTTAAAGAATTCAAGCAATGTTCAAAATAAGTTTAATATGAGTTTGTAGAATTTAAATAATTTACAAAACTTCAAATCTACAAAATTTGAGATTTATAGATTTTAAAAAATTTATAGAATTATAAGAATTTATAGAATATTTAAAATTTATAAATTTTTATAATGCTTATTCGAAATTATAAAATTTATTGAATTTATCGATTTTTTAAATTTATAGAATATACCCCGCATTTAGAGAGTTTGTAAGATTTATAGAATTTACAAAATTTGCAGAATTTAAAAATCTTTCTGAATTTTAAAACTTTATACCATTTACATTATTTAAAAAAATTATAGAATTGTTAGATTTATAAAATTGATGGATTTTATAAAATTTATAGAACTTATAGGGTTGAAAGAAAATGATTTAAATTTTAAAATTTCAAGAATTTTTGTTGAATTTAGAAAAATTATACAGTTTATAGAATTAACCGAATTAATAAAATTTAAGAAATTTGTATTTCAGTTCAAGTTTATTATAGAATTTATCGAACAGAACATTTATAATTTTAGTTCATGTTTTACCATTTTTAGTGCATAAGGTATTTTGAATGTATATTTGCATACATATTTTGCTTATTTTAGAGCACAAACATCTGGGCTCTAGTCGTTACATGTAAAATCCACACAGACAGTTTTTTTTCACCCTTGCATGGACATTCTGAAGCCTACGGCAACTTTAAGGTCACTTGAAAAAGTCGATTTCCTTATTATTAGGCATGAAGGGAAACATTGACTGAATATCCCTAATCTTCTTTTTAGAAATCAAACCAGGGGTATTTAGCATTGTCACTGTAGGTAACTTGGTTAGATTTGTGGTTTTTGTTCATCGATTTCCTTGTACAGCTCTATTGATGTGTATTGTTTACTTTCATTATAATTTTTTTTAATTTGACAACAACATTGCCAATCTTTTCGAATAAGAACTCAGTTGCCAAGGTAACTTAACACTGGAAAAATTAAGCTCAAGACTTGCTTTATTATAACTAAAGAAATCTGTTGATTTTATCTACATCAAATTAAGTGAAACGAGGTACTGGGAAGAGAGAAAAGAGGTACGGGGCCGTGGTACTCAATATGTTTAAGGTGGCGCTCGATTACTGTATGAACTGCGTCCACCTCTTGTACACGTGAGTGTTCAGAATACCGCCTTTAAAATTTTGATCAATTCGCTGGCAATATCGTTGCCCGTTCGACCACTTTGACACTCATAACGCATTGCGCAATGTGTAATACCGATGTAATAATAACCCGTAAGATTGTAGAAGTTAAGTTTTCTTTTTTAGAAGAAATTGGAATTATTTCCTTTTGGTAACGTAAACACGTTTTATAGATCGTAAGATACCAGTGCTAAAGATTTATCATGTTTCATCATTTCTATGTCTGCTCTCTGCCGTTCGTTCGAGCTTGCATTCAATGCTGTATGACGTTGATTACGACGTCAGCAATTTTATTTTACAGTTTTTTCCAATCAATGTATCGGGTTAACCATTTGTGACTTGACAATTTTGAAGCAGTTTGTCGTATGGGTTTTACAGGTTTGATGATTTTGCGAGTTGAGCGTCAATTCCTTCGTTGTTTTTTGTCTGGTAATGGAGCATGCTAATATCGTGAAGAAAAACAACGATAAAAACTAAAATCTAAAACCAACATCGAAACGTAGGGCGAAAAAAATTCTGTGAATGCAGAATTATTATCAACCAAATAAATTATAAAGATACAGAGGAAGTTAGGTTAGAATTCGCGCACCAACATCTCACGTTTCGCATTGTTTCACCAGAGCGGCAGGCAGTAGTAGCTACTTAACGAAAATTCGGATTTTTTATTTTTTTATTTAACGAAACATCTGTGTCAAAATTTACGCAAAAAATGTATCGTATATGTACAGCACACACTGAGAAAATTCAAGCTGGTTCACTTTCTCACGAAAAACTTCAACGAATTAAAAACAATGTCGGCTTATGTTGGTTTTATTAATATAAATTTATTTATTCTGATTTATTGAATTTCCAAAATGTTGTATTGTGTGTTGCTGTCACAAAAGTTTAAAGAACACTGAACTACTATTTTTATTACAATCATAGAAAAAATATAACAATATGTACCAACTTAAACAAAAATAAAAACCATTGTACTAATTGGATTATTTGCATGTGAATTTACCACAAAATTGGCAATACACAACTGTACTAAATTTGTGTCATCAAATCACATTGACAGCTTGACTAAAATAATAATAACAAATACAATTTCCACAATTAAATAAGTTTGGATACAGATAAGTAATTTTAAAGTTAAATGCAGTCATTCTTCAATTATTAAATTTGTTGTAGATATATCTGCGGTGTTATCATTGAATGGAACGAATCATCTGTGTGTAATGCTTAAAATACCATGCAGTGCGTTTTGAGTACATTTTCTGTGTAGTGGCTGTGAATCAAAATACTTATGTATCAATAAATTGTCGTACTTAGTCTAGTGGTTGTGTTTTTTATTTTATCCCAATTGAATCATGGCCCAACAGTATATGTACCTAGAATCAGTGCATTCAGGTCTCCCAATATGTTGGCATCAAAAATCTACCGATGGAAAAAATGACATTTAAACAATCACATTGGTAAAAATTGGCGTATAAAAAATTTAAACATTTACCACTATATCTGGAATGGGCACAGGCCGACATTTTTGCTAACGATATCGAGAGGAAACTGATTAATGAGCATGCTGATAAACCAGTTGGCGAAAAAATTGAAGACTCAAAGAGGACTGATGTTCAATTTGAAGTACAGAAGAAAGTTTTAAAGAGGAACATGAGCCAGAAGAACCAACGATTCTTTTTTACGAAATTTAAATTTTAAAACCCAAGAGCCCCCGATTCGTGAAACCTATGCAACATATCCTGAAGATTTCCTGGCCAAATTATTTCTTTGGGATTTATTGAATTCAAGAAACATAAAGATGTAAAAAAAGTTCTTTGACATATTCCCTATGTAAACATTAACGGGAATAAAGTGGAATTGAATCGAAGTGATCGAATTCTAAATACGTGGTAGTACAGCGACGAGGAAAAAGGTGATGAATACCGAACAAATGGGTAAATAATAAAATGTAGCATTCCAGGCGAAAGAGAGTGAAATTCGTGATATATTCAAAGTATTATTTGGTAAACTAAAAGCTGTTCGCATACCGCAAAAGTTAACTGCAAGCGAGTTTTACATTTGTTGAATTTGTAACAAAACAGGATGCAAAAAATGCGTTAGAATCAATAAGCGAGAGTACGCATTTATACGGTCAAGGATTGGTGCTGGAATGAGCCAACGCAGAAGATAATATTGATCAACTTCAAAATCGAGCAGCCGTTCATTGTGTGGGTAGCGTCAATAAAAAAAAAATAAGAAAGGTGTATTTCAAGCCAAGAAGGTCGTGTTCGATGAAGATGAATAAATAAATTTTTTATTGGAAAATGGAAATTAATTTTTAAATTTCATACATAAAATTAAAAATGATTATTGTATTTTAAATTGTAACTATTTTGCATTTAAATTAAATGAATACTTGAATTAATGAACGTTACATAGTAATTTTAAAATTTTTTATTATCTCTAGATATGAAAAAACTATGTCTACTAATTTCCATGAGAACAACTGAACAATTGCTATACATCCTAAGTGCATGGATTTCTGAGTATCTCGTTATGTAAATTTCGGTTTTTATTATTTGTTGTTATGATTACTAAATATTAATAATTAAAATAAGCTTAGTTTATTTTTGTACAGGGGAATTAAACACAATATATTGATGTGACAATTGGACTAATACTACTTGAGTGACTTGAGCGACGTATATCCAATTCATTGGCACGTTCTTCTAATTCTTGAATTTGAATATTCAAATCACATGCCAAATCATCCTGATTGAGCTGTATCACGTATGCGAGAAATTCCATAGTATTCTTTTCCAAATTCTCTCTATCACTTTAAATGATATAAGCCCCGCCTGCTTATTTCATACTTGAGTTAAACAAATTCTTACTTTAAGCTAAAGTATCAATAAGCGTATTTCCTTGAAAAATTTACAACAACAATTGCATAGGATAAACCCTCGCAAGAATAACATTAACCCAAAAAAATATTGGGTTAAATTAAACCCAATTCTAATTTTTGGTTATGATACCTGCCACCAGGTCATATTACATATTAAATTTATATTTTATTTCGAAAAGTTGGCTTTTGCTAATTAAATCAAATTGGCTATTTTCTTGGGAAACAAATAAACCCAAAATAGTTTAATTCAATTTTGGTCAACAAAATACGCTAAATGTATCACATTAAGGGACAACCGGAAATAAGAGACAGGTCAATTCCCAATTAGTTAGCTGGAGGTTTTACTCTATTATCTGGACAGTTTTAAAAAATGAAAAGATACGTAGCATGTTTTTTTTTGGAAAATGGACCTGAGCCACTTTCAAACTAAACGGCTCATAAATATCAAAATTCTACAACTACCAAAATCCCATTGAAAAAAACAAAATATTTTATTGACGGCGCAAAATAAAAGATGAGATGAATCGCAAAATTACAGACATAATCATGACTCGACACTAAATGAAACGCAATAAATTTGTATTTTGTAAAATTTCGCAATAATTTCTCCAATTTACTCATCTCAATTCTTATTATGTGTGTACACCATATATACAAAACAAATAAACTAAAATGTAGCTAATCATCTTCAGATTAAGGTCAGTTCCAAATATAAATCATATACACACATCAACAACAACAACAATACCGTTTAACTCGAAAATTTCGTCAGACTTAATGCTTTTTGATACACAATTTGGATGTATCCGACGAAAACACTGAGCTAAGTAGCGTGTGTGAAAATTGAAAAAAAATATCAAACGATTTTTTTGTTGTTGTTGTTTTGTTTTAGACAAAACACTTATTGCCGCGGACACCACAAAAATATTTGTAAACAAATTTCCAAAAATATATTTCTTTCTCTAAGTATAAATTCGAATTTAAAAGATCATCGTTTTGATCTTGGAATTATAGAAAAAAAAAATACGATACATTGTTATGATTGTTGTTGTTTACAAAACAACAATATACATTTATTATTAATAATATGTACAAGCTATAATATAAACATTTCATAGTTGTAAGATCATCATCACTAAAAAAACAAAATAAAAAGTTTCTCAATCAGTCAGTATACATAGGCGCTACATACACAAGAAACTAGTATGAGTGGATATCTAAAAAAAACCCAATCCGCGCACGGCCAGTAGTATAAAAATACCATGAAATCATATGAATGCATATAAAATGAATATATCTAAAAATAGATACAAACATAACAAGTAATAAAGCAAAATTATTTATTTATAGTTTTGTGTATATATGTTGTTCTCGCGCGCGCGATTCTTCTCACACAAAAACTATTTTTAAATACAGTAACACTAATAATAGTGACTGTAATCATCATGTGACGTCAGTCTCGTCGACTCTCTCGTTTTTTTAGTCAGTTGTACAATAATAACAAACATTTTTTTTTTGTGCCATACTTGCAAAATCGCGAGTAGGGGAATGCGAAAATATTCACTTTACTCTTATTCACATGTATGCATGTATGTATGTATGTTCAATGCAAAAACACAACACTCTACAACTGTAAAGTGTTTTGATAGTTTTTTTTTTGCTCATTGTTGTTGTTTTATATTTATTTGCTCTTCCAATATTAATAATAAAAAATAATTTAACATTGCGCGAATCGTTGTTTTGTGTTATGTAAAAGAAAAAAAAAAGCAACAACAACAAAAACAAAATACAAAAACGCCAAGCGCAATTTATTTTTTGTTTTTGCTTGGTTTCAATTTATAGCAAAACGACCTCGTCTTTAATTTATAATTATTTTTTTCGCTGTTTTGTAAAATGCATTTTTGTGTTATAAGTTAATTAACTATTTTTATTTTTTTTTATAGTTTTTTTAAATTTAAATTTTGCATTATTATACGTGTATGCATGTGTAGTATTTAAAAATAAACAACAACCAACAACCATAAAAAAAATAAATAATAACAAAACGTGAATTCTTTGATTTGATGCGCGAATGTAATTTTTGATGGAATGTTGTGGAATGATATATGTATGTCTACAGTAAACGAGCATATCCGCAATTATGAGGATTATTTCATTCTGAAGTTGTTGTGACCTTAAACGTTGCTTTTTATTATGGGTTAAACGAGGGGCTTTAGATTTTTATTGTTAATTTGTTTTTTTTTTTTAATTAAAATTTTTAACATCTTACTTCTTGACTAATTTGTATTTAATGTCAAGTGTTTATTCTAAAATTGCCCTAAACTTTCATAAATACTTTATTCTACGTACCCTATTTAAGGAGAAAGCGTTAGTTTTTTCCTATACTTATTAAAAATTCGAAGTACTATTCAAAGTAGGCTTGCCTTGATCAAAAGCAAGGTAAATAAAACTTAGATTTTTCAATACAAAATAAGCACGCAACAGATCAATTACTCGTTGAGTGAAACATAACGGCATTAAATCTCATTGTCTCGTCTCATTTCTCTCTCTGCATCTAAATTTCAATTTTGATACTTGCCCACAATTTTTAAGCAAGAAACATTTTTACTATTTACAACATGCAAAAATTTACATTCGCTGAGTAAGTAAATGGAAACAAAAAGCAATTTAAGTTGTGCATGCAAGTGAGAATATTACACCAGAGAAAATAATGTGGCGTTAGCTTACTTATTAGGTACACCGAGAAAATCATGTAGGACGTATATTTTTGGAAAATTTTCGAATGTAGGGTTGTGTATCTATAGTTTGTAGGAGATACAAGCTCAATTTTTCCGGAAAATTATCGCATTTTCCGGATAAAATTTTCACTTTTTCAAAAAAAATTGTTTTTCCCAAAATCAGGTAAGATGTATATTTTTTAATAATTTTTGATGTTAGGATTGTGGTGAAGCAAGCCAAATTTTCCAGGAAAATTATCACTTTTCTAAGAAATTTTTCACTTTTAATTTTATTTATTTTTATTAATAAAATATTTTTTTTAAAAATTGCTTCATCAACCTTGGAGGCGCTGATCAAAGAGTTGTTATCGCTATTAGCGCTTATTTTACCGCCCCCAAAACCCTGCTTTTCCAGAATTTATATTCTTCTTCATATTTTAAATTTTATTTATAATTTGAAACTAACTAAAAAAAAAAATTGAAAAATTTTTCTGGAAAAATTTCCAAATCTTCCCGAAAAAATTGATTGCACTATCGAGACCCTATTAAGACACAATCCTAACACCAAAATTCAACATCTTTATAAAAATTGCACTTTTTTACGTAGGGGGGAGTCTCCGGTTGTGGGCACCCCTGCGTAACGTTTGACAGACTGCAAATATGGCGAATCTGACTGCTGTCGGTCGTACTTGTATTTTGGCAGTACGCAGTTTTCGAGTTAATATCGAAGTGAATGGACGAGCTTGTTCATTAGCTGCAATCACATTAAAAAAGTCCGTAAAAATAAACGCAATTGTAATTTTCCAATGTTTTAAAAGTGCGATAAATCAAAGTGAATAATCTCAAACAGGTGAGTGTTATGGGTATTTCTACAGTAATTTCGCTGTGATTTGGGATGCTACATCGATTTATATCAAAATCATGACGCATCACTTTTTTTTGGGGTTACTCCGAGAATGGCCGTGATTTCAGGTTGTGGGCACACTCTTTTTTCATTTAAAGCTTCTGTTTGACCGGAAAACTGTCAGATATCATTGTTTATGCCGACATAACATATTGTTACGGTGACACCTAGGATGGAATAGAATAAATTTATTGATAGCGCAAAGTTCTACTGTTCTAAATTGGACCATTATAAAATCTGTTCTAAATGTTTCTAAACTGTTCTTACCGGAATAATCATGAAATTTCGAGAAGTTTGAGTTTGAGTATATAAGGAGCGAACGAATTCGAATTAGAACATTAGTTTTTAGTAAGCGATAGAGAGCGTAAAGATTAAAAAGTGTTTTAGTGAAATATAAAAATAAGTGAACAGCAAAATTGTGTAAAAATTAGGTATAATAAGTGAACTTTTTGTGCTCAATAATAAAATTCGTTAGTGATTAATTGAAGTGTTTTTTTTTTATTCACAATCCAGTGATTTGAACCTTGATTGACAAGGCAAACACGTAACAATGTTCTATTAACATTTCAACGTATTTTTAAGACATTTTTAGCGATAAGTCAACTTAATCAGCTTCGATTGATTTTGATGCGCTGGTTCGTGCATCGTGCCATTAAGGATTGCTTAGTTAAAAAATGCACATTAAATCGACGGCACGAACCAAAGGAATTGCGCGGAGCAGTTTGCAATGCTACCTGCATAAAACGGAAGAGATCTTTGGCGACTTGTCATCTGTGGAAGAGTTGGATTTCGTTCGTAAATGCAACTAACGGACGACATTAAATATGGTGAGTTTATGTTTACTCTTTCTTTCCTTAGTTGAAAATCATTTTGTGCCCAATTGGAATGTTTTTTAAAGGTTTTCAAACCGATCCACTAGAGAGACCTTGACCAATATATTTTGAAGTGTGCCCACTTTTATTACGGCCTTAGGGTCAACGAGCTGCGTGAATTGGCTTATCAATTTGCCAAGAAACTTGAAGTTGAATATCCGCCGATTTGGAATGACGACGAGAAAGCGAGCAAACATTGATATTACAACTATATGCGCCGCCACCCTGAGCTCGTTTTACTCACCCCGAAACAAACATCCATGAAGCGCGTGAAAGGATTTTGTAAATCAAATGTCGAGAAGTTTTTTCAAAACATGACTGAAAGCGGCTTTTCAACGGTCCCGACAAAAATTGGCAAGGTGATAGGCATGAAGGGTACGCGACGTGTCAGAAAACTTGAAGCCGCTGAAAGAGGAATGATGGTGACAATGGCCTTAACCATAAGCCCTGCTAGCAACAGTCTACCAGCAAACTTTTTAGTTTCCTGAAAAACATGCAGACCAGCTTCTTCGACAGCGTTTCTGATGGGGCTGCCGGTTATGTAATGGTTCTGGATGGATGTGCCAGCAAGAGTTTGTGCGCTATATGTTCTTTTGCTTCTCGACAACCATGCTTCGTATCGATCAATTGAAGCCATCGACATCGCCGTTGCCAATGATGTGAATATTGTTTCTTTTCCGCCGCACCGTAGCCACAAACTACAGCCACTGAATGTGTCTATTTGCGGACCGATAAAGACCTATTACAAGTCACAGTGTTATGCATGTCAAAAAAATAGTGCCAGTAGGACTTTGGATCATTTAACCTTGCTCTCTCGATCTGAAATTTTTAATTCTCTGCTCGTTGTTTTAGGTAATGTGGATTCGTTATATTGCTGGCCTTGTCTGTAAAACTCTTGATCTGGCATTGACACCCAAAGTCATTAAATCCCGCTTCAGATCATCCGCAATTCATCCGCACAACCCAGACAACTTCTCTGACGTTGATTTTATTCAAGCGGTCGAGCGGAATATGAAAGAAGCTGAATAGTCTTCCTTGGAACAGATGTTGCACGTTAAGAGGGAGTGGTCCCCACACCACAACCTTCCATATCTAGAACGTCTTCCACGAGCCGCTTGTCAGTCTTGGACGAAATTGAACCCCTGCAAGCAGCTGAAACAAAAAAAACCTTCAAATCGTGGTCGACAACCGATGCAAAGCATCGTGCTTACTTTTCCAGGAAGCGTTGCTACTTTGAAGGAGAAAGCCGATTCCTCACCCACGAAGAAGAGTAAAAAAAAGGAGGCAACTGCATCTGGCAAACCGTCGGCCAAACGGTCTAAAGAAAGGAACTCTTCACCATCTGATGATGATATCGACTTCTACATTATCTGTCTGAAGTTCTTGCCATCGAAGCTGACCGCTGCAAATTCCATCAAGTGCAGCACATATGATCGGCCCGTGCATTTGAAGTGCGCTGACATGCATTCCAGCTAATTCACATGCAAACCTTGCGTTTCTGACTTGGAAGATGAGGAAGACAATAAATAATTTTTAAAAAAGCCTTTTTTTGTCAGTTTTGCCACTGAAGGCCTTTAAAATAAATAAACCTCGAATTTCTTTCGAATTAGCTGCGTCCTTCAACTATTCCCATTTTCAGCGAATTTTCGAAGGGTGCCCAGAACCGGTTACGATTTTTTTTTGCCAAAAAAGATGACTTCACAAAATTGGTCGTAACATTTTTCTAGTTCACAGAATCAATGTACATAGTTACTTTAGCAAACAGTTAGCTAAGGCCTCTAGCTTTCCATTGATATCCATATCTCTGCATAATGTGGACCGAAAGGAAAATTATGGGTTAAAAACAAAGCTGTGTCCACAACCATTTTGGATAAAATTATTGACGCATTTTATTTGACCATTTACAACAACATGCCATATATCCAATACCATGTTGGTGTTCGTGAATACCCGCTGTGTACGTGGTTTTCAAAATTCAATAACATTTTTTAGTTATTGTGTTTTGTACCACGCTCATGGAATCTTGGCTAAATTTTATTTATAAAGTTGGCTTTAAACTTTTGATCCAACACCAATTTTACTTTTTTGATTAATTTGGTTTTTTGTGAAATCTAGGATTAAACTTGGTAAACAAATCAAAACTTTAGATTCAACACATCAAAATGGTTTAGCAAACAGTATGGAGTATCACATTCAAAATTCATTTTACTTCATTTGAATGTAAAAACGTATATATGCTAAATCTACGAGTAAACTTAGAAGCCTCCTACAATAATATTAAAAAATCACGAAATCTATTCGAATTTACCTTCTAGAATAATCTCGATATTCTCAAAAAATTTTGAATCATCCCGAAAGCTCAAAAGATCTTGGAATTTCTAGAATACCCAGTATAAAATTTAAAAATTTAATAATTCAAACCCATACTGTCATTGGTTCACTAAAAGTACCTTGCCAGTAATTAACCCTAGAAAAATTATCATACCAAATTTCATGTGAGGACCCGGAGAAAATCGTTTGAGTGATATGCCCGTATGAAATTTCAAAGTTTGAATAAATTTAACCCTTAAAGTGTCATGTCTGAAAAGTGATTCAATCATAATCATTGCCAATGGTTGTCCATAGCAAAATCATTCTACTCTGTTTCATTTTACCCTACCGTTTAGTTTTTATAATAGAACAAACGACAAAAAATTTAGGCCGCGATGAATGTGTTGAATAGCTTGTTCTGGCTGAAGAAGCATGGCCCCGTTATATTGTTATGTGAATATGTTTTACAAACCACGATTTCTCGTGTGAAAACTTTTAGGGAAATACATGATCATTAAAGACGACAGCATCAAGTTTCAATGGTCAATCAGGATCATTTTATAAATATGATTACATTAATAGGACTATTCACAACTGCCAGAAAAATGCGAATGTAACTTGGGACGTCAAGAATCTTGAAGTAAATACGGATACAGTAAGGAGATGCCTTGCAGAGAACAGTAGAACATCGTAAAGGGCGAATTGGAATTCGTTAGAGAGCATGCGAATTGGAGTTTCGATAATTGCGAACGAGTTGTGTTCACGGACGAGTCGAGATTCTTGATGTATTCTTCAAATCGACGTCTAAAAGCCTTTCGATGGCCAAATGAACCTTATTCGCGGGGTATTATTCGAGAAAAGATGTTATTCGGTGGTTGATCTGTAATCGTATTGGGTGGTTTCATTGACGGCCTCCATGGAGCTTCATTTAGTAACTGAAAGATCTTTAAGTAGGTCGCGGTACATTACGGATATCTTAGAACCACTTCCGATTTGCAACCATTTTTTTTTGCTGATGTATGCAAATGCAAGCCTCACACTGCCGGCATTGTGAGGGAGTATTTAGAAGGGGTTGATATTCATGCTCTTAAGTGGCCATCCCGAAGCGCGGACCATTACTTTATTAATCACCTTTAAAACACACTTCAAATACAATAAACAGACTTTCAATCCCCAGAGCATAAGCTGTCGCCGAAAAAACTATTGGCAAGGCACTATTGGGGGCAACTATTGGCTTGAACCACTTTCCAGAAATAAAACTTTAGAGGTTAAATTTATACAAATTTTTAAATTTTGGCTTTTCATTCAAACGAATTTTTCCTAGATTCCCCACATGAAACTTGACCTGATAAGTTTTCTAGGAATAACTGTTAGGTAGGCACTCTAATTGAATCTCTTTCCAGACATGACACTTTAAAAGTGGAATTTACACAAATTTTTAAATTTTATATTGGTCTTCTCACGTGAAACTTAACGTGTATTTCTTATGGTAACCAGTGACAAACAAGAATGAGCCTGTATCCACCCATAAAACCACTTAGTATATAGAAATACCAGTTTATCGGTAGTTTTGAGAATTTTGCATTTTATATGAAATATGTTTTGGCTGAAATATGGTAACTTTCAACTGAGATAGCCAAGACAATATTTTATTTCTTTCTTAAGAAACCTGCTTGCTCGGTAAACTATTTGCCCCTTACTCCCAAGAAAAAAAAAAACCTAGAATACCTTTGAAAACCTCCATAAATCGAAACTCAGCTCGGGTAAATCTCAATCCCAACTCGATCCCCAACCCAACTCATACCTAAACTAAAGTCCCAACTAAAAAAACTAGGTAATACCATATGCTGGCCACGTGGTTTTAAGACAATTCGTTTGGCAGGTATCCGATCCTCTTGACGTACTGGTCCCAAAAGTTTTGAAATTCTCCGCCTTGACTATAAAAACAGATTGGCGAAAAAAAAACAAATCGGGTAAGCCCTTCTCAAGATACCGTGGTAACAAACATCCAAACCGAAGGACGGACTTTTTTGCTTTCCCGGAACCAGGGAACGTCGGAACATCGAGAAAATTAGTTTTGGAAAAAAAATCGATGTTCGGTTATTTATGGCAGAATTTCAATAACTTTGGTTCTTGCGGATCGAAATTACATATATCTATGTATGTAGGTCTACAGATTTAAAATTGAAGTGAGTTTACAAACCTAAAACTAAACCTGGTGTTTATGTTCATCTAAAATTTAAATGGTCTACGGATTTAAAGTTAAATAGGTCCGAGGGTCCAAGGGTTTCTCTAAATGGGATGCCAGCATCGCGTTTTTGTATAAAAACGTGACCGGGAAATCCCGGAATTTCCCGGGATTTTTAGCCACTAATTGGGGATTGGCCTATCTCTTATTTCCGATTGCCCCTAGATCCGAATTTAGAAAATTTTAATATCTCGTATAGAAGTTTATCCATCAATAGTATTTTGAAGTCAAATGCAGTCCTATATGGAAGGAAATATTTCTTAACCAACTACGATTAAATTCAGCATGCAGGACGGAAACGGGATTCTAAAATGAGTTTTGGATGAAGTTCTGGAATTTAGCCAACTAGGATGATACTTGATTATTCCTTACCCGTTGTGATTCTATTCAACGTGTGCGTTGGATTCTGAAACAATTTTTAGATGAAGTTTTGATATATGATCTGTAAGAAATTGAACTTATTTATTTTTGAACCAATTTTAGCGAAATTTGATATTTGCGATGAAAATAGGCCCCTAAAATTATTTTAAGATAAATTTCAGGAATATGGGTAGTTAGGATAGAACTAGGCTACTCTTTAACAGATTATTATGAAATTCGACATGCATTCATGAAATGAGATTCTAAAATATTTTGTCTAATTCCTCTCATTAAGATGGCAGAGCGATGGAAATGAGATCCTAAATCAAGTTCCATCATAATTGGCCATATTCCAGAATTTCATCCGAAAATCATTTCAGAATCCCATTTTCAACACACATGTCGAATTTCATCATACTCGGTTAAGGAACAGTGAAGTATCCTCTTATTGGCCATATTTCAGAACTTTATTTTAAAATCATTTAAGAATACAAAATTGATTGTACCTGTCGAGTTTCATCACAATCGGCTAAGAAACAGCCAAGTTCCATCGTGCTTAGTCAAATTCCAGAACATTGTCCGAATATTATTTTATAGAATCCCATTTCCATCGCAGTTACAGATGTCAAATTTCCCTAAAATCCGTTAAGAAATAGCCCAGTTTCATCAAAATTGGCCAAGTTCGATAACTCTTTATACTTTCATTTGCTTTGTACCTGTCCAGTTTCATCGTATCGTAAGCCATAAGTGTTATGGTTCCATAGCGGAGCCTTTCAACTCTTAAGGTCTAACCGATTATAAGGAGATTCGGCATGTACTAAAGAAGTAAGCTTCTTAGTTTTGGAATAAGGCCAATTAGGAAGGAACCCGAATGTTTATTTACCGGTTTCATTTCGTATTTATCGAATTTCACCTCAATAGGTTTATAAAAACCTAGTTCCTTCCTAATTGGCCTTATTCAAGATTTATTTTGGGTATCATCATAATCGGTTAATTGACAGCCAACTTCCTTCCTAACTGACCAAATTCTAGAGCTTCTTCTAAATATCATTTAGAATAACATTTCCATCGTGCATGCCCAATTTCATCATAATCGGTTAGGAAATAGCAAAGTTCCTTCCAAATTAGCCTGAATTTGACTTGAAAATGCTATTTATATGTACGTACATATATGGATATACATATTTCTGAACGAGATATTCAATTTTCTTACATTCAGGCCAATCAGTCTCTTAAACCGAGGTTTTTCTGCAATATATTAATCCTATGCGATTATTGAGTTACACAAAATAAAATAAATAAATGAAAAACCGGGAAATCACGGAATTTCCCAGTCACACTTTTGATACAGATAACAGTATGTCAAAATTTTATTTGAGAATCCCTACAATTTCCTAAGCGATTTTGAGCTAAAAGAGTATATAAACTAAAAAAATCAATAACCGTGAAATCCCGGGATCATATTTGTGAGCCCGGAATCCCGGGATTCCGTTTGAGAAACTCTAAGATCCACATTACTAAAAATTAAAAAGCTCTGCTCAGACCTAAATCTAAATTAGGACGGCAAATCTAAAATTAAGATAGGCCAACATACCTAAAACTAGAACCCATTTACACACCTAAAATTTAAATTGGTCTACTGACCTAAAGTTAAAATTGGTTTACAGCCTATCTGTGCCACCTTTGGAAATATGGAAAATGGAACAAAACACATTTTTTTCAAAATAACGTATCTAAATGAAATCACATTTGGCTCGTTTGGCTTTCCTTTAATACTACTTTAACCCAGTGCAATCGAACGAAGACTAAGGTTACAATGAAGAACGTTATACCTTTCTGTGGCGAGGTCACATTTCTATAGAAATAGTGACTATTCCAATAAGTGAAATAAGGTATTGTCTCCAGTGAACTGTCTTAAATACAAATTTGTCGGCCCTTTCCTTATGTTCGCTCTAAATTATAGATTTATCATCGTTTTCGGCCTCAAATTGTGCGTTCCAATTGATATAATTAAACGTCACTAATTTAAAAGTAACCTTTTCTCGAAAAAATGTCAAATACGTTAATTTACTGTCGGGTTGATGACATTCATATACTATAAGAAGTGTAATGATAATAACGATAAAATCTCTGTGCATTTCAATTAAACAAATACGCAGACGTATTATTCCCACTAATCCGCATTCTAATACAATCCAAATAACAATAGTAAATCTAAAAATCAAATCCATCTTAACAATACAACAATTTTGAAATAAATATAGAATTCGTGACTTATCTTAAAATTGGGCACTTTACACTCATATCGAAATATATGACTGCAATCAAATAACAAACAAATAATCGAATACAAATAAATACGCTGTTATGCTTACTATGTAGTATACTATATCATGCTATAATTCTGTAAGTATGTTCAATTCTCTATCAAATTTGTATTATACACATATTTATATGGCCGGATAGTATCGTTATGTATACATACATATGTATGAGGTACAGATATAATATATGCCAACCAACAACAAATCCATCATCTAACAAGGAAAACCCGCAATTTATATTCGTAGTTTTGTTTTGTTTTATTTTTGGTGGTGCGATGTTGGTGGTTTTTATTTTCGAGAAATCCATTTTTAAGCTGATAAATCAAAATATAAACAACAATACACATATGGGGAGTTTTTACAATTTTTAGAATTTTTATTTCTATTTATATGTACAAAATGAATGCTTTGCTAAGAATCATTATGATTGTCTCGTTTGGCTAAGAATTATTTTGTCAAAGTGGTTTAAACATGGATTTAATGAAATAATAATTTTAAATTTTATCGAAAACAATTGTTACCACGAGTTTCTTACCAAGAATCGTCAGCTAAATTTTAATTGTTAGATTTTTATAGTCTCAGTATGAAAGAAAATCATGAGCACGTATTACTCGGTACGACCTGCTCGCCAACAACGATGGCACTTGCAACGTACATAGATGTGAGCAATTTTCACATAAGGGATTAAGACGCGGCAGTACACCCGATAGAATGAGCATTCCGAATTTGAAGCCAACGCTTATTAATACTTAACAAATAAAAATATTCCTAACTGAAATCGCAGCTTACGTTTTAGCTTTAAGCTGGATCTTGGTCTGAGAACAATTTTTCTTTGATGTTAGCTAAATGTTTAAGAATTTCAATAATTTAATTTTTGAAAGAGGGTTGTAACAATTGCAAAGGTTTTAGTTTAAGAATTTCATAAAATTTTTGGCATTCAGAAAAATATTAAAATTTAAATTTCAACGTTTTTTAGTAAACTCATGATGGAAAGCGTAAGGGAGAACTTATCCTTATTTTCGGAACTCATTCAACTGTAGAGAGAGAAAGAAAGAGCGAGAAATAGAGAGAGAGAGAGAAATAGAGAGAGTTCGAAATAGTGCAATAAAACATCATAAACTTGAAGCTGCTTCTAAAGTTTCGAAAGCAATAAACGCTTTAAATTTGAAGGAGAATTGTCGTGAACTAATTCCAATAACGCCACAAACGAATATCATCAATATAACAAACAAGAGATTTCAAAAATAGTTCTAGTTAGAAATGGCTTCGAAATATCTGACGCTCCTAGCCTAAGATCAATCAATGATTTTCAATGCGAAAGAGGGATCTTGGAATAAAGAGCAGCCAGTGTCAAACCAAAATCTCTCATTTCAACAAAACAGGATAAATATCCTTCCTTTACAAGGAAGGATAAAACGACCACAAACTTGATGAAGGAGCTTGGGAAAAATCTCAAACCACGCCGTTCTCAATCCTATCGAAGGTGGAAGTAGAAAGGATACTCCATCAGTTTTAGGAGCAACTTGCTGACTTTAAAAGTTCAATCCGTGGTCTAAGAAAGTATAAACAGACTTGAGTTACTTTATGACGGAGTGGGATAACAGCAGAGGAAGGAAACAGCTTTTAGTGATATCGCAGCCTACTTTTCTGGCAACGCAGCAACGTTTGCTGGCATAATGGAAAATCTCATCAAATACTGAAAAGGCAATCCAGTAGGCTCATTGGATGAAAATACCTCATATTACTGACACTAACAAACGGGATGATTATTGCTTCATTATATGTCTAATAAAAGGAGATTTACTACCTTAATTAACGCAATGTTACCGCAAAAGTCTAGTGAAAAATCCGAGGGTATCACAGGAACCCAATTTCTCAGCTCATAGACAAAACAACTTACAGAGTGATACATAAGAAAATACGACAAGCGTAAATTATGACATTTGACCACCAGAAGATCGAATATCGTCAAATGTACAGCATTGGTAAGGAGTTAGGACAGTTAGTTAGTTACCAGGATGCTATGACTTAACAAGGTAGGATCGATAGTTAACTTAAATTCGTTGTGTTTGCACATTTCGTGGTCGGACTCGTGGCGTGAAATAAGGCTAAAATAGGGTATTAATGGCCGAAAAAATTGAGACTAATTAAAGTGTATTAGCTCCCGAAATACTTTTCGGCTGGTTTTTCACTTTTAGAAAGCAAAGCAAAATCCTGGGGTATTATTTTACTTGCACCACTAAGTTATTGGAATTGTAAAATTTTCTGGAAAAGGGAGATGTAATTTTAAAATTAACATGGAAATCTTCATTTCCAGAATATTTGAAACTAAGTCTTCCTCTTATTGAAATTCTAGAAAAAAAGGTTTAATTTTAAAACATTCCGGAAAATGGAGATTTCCATTCTAATTTTAAAATTACATCTCCCTTTTCCAGAATATTTTAAAATTATCATAAAAACTGATTCTAATAATTAGACCATCATTTCCCAAAAATGCCGGCTCTCACTTTCAATATAAGAACATCGAGTATTAATGTACTTTAACTGCGAATTAAAGGCCTACAGTTTTTTCAGGTATTAATGCATCGGAATAGGGTCGAAAGGCCGAATGTCGAAAGGCCATTTGTGTCGAAATTGATTTTAATTTTCATCTTTTTATGAATGAAAAATTTCAAAATTTATATTTTTATGAAGGGTTGGCTACCTTATCTAGAAAAAAATAATACAGAAACTGAAAATCCCGAAAAAAAATTCCAGGAAAAAAAATCCAGAAACGCTATTATGAAAGTGCGGACCAAATTAAAATTAAAATTTTTAAAATGTCTATCGGATTTCACTTTTTCCGTAAAGTTCTTAATTCGGCCTTTCGACATTCGGTCTTTTGACCTATTCAGCCTTTAGACATTCGGCCTTTCGACCCATTCGGATTTTCGACATTCGGCCTTTCGACACGTTCAGCCATTCGACATTCGGCTTTTGGCATTCGGCCTTCCGACCCAATCGGCCTTTCGACGTTCGGCCTATCGACATCGAACGAATGCATCGGACCTTATTTCACGGTCCCTTACAATATGCCTTTTTGTGTAAAAATGCTAAAAATTTGCACATCTTATTATTTCAGTTGTCAGTATTTTCGGACCCGGGGTCAATGGGGTTAAAATAAAAAATAAAATGAAAAATACTTCAGGTTAAAATGAAAATAGGAGCGTAAAAATGTCCACACTTGTTACCTCAATTGGCGATGGTTTCTACTAAAAGTTAAAAGCGGTTACACCCTGGAGTCAAAGAGAGTTTGTAAAATTTGCAAGAAAACTAAGTTTGAAGAAGAATTTCGTCACTAAAACTATAATAAACTGCCTGCATAATAAGATAGTTTTACGCCAATTGCGGCGGCACATTAGATATTCACGCAATAAAAATAAAACTTCTCTAATATTAAGTTCAACTATTATTAGAGCTGTTCAGAGAATACAGATACAATGGAGCTTTTATTCAAAAGTCTGAAAATCCCTTTAATCGAAAGAGAAAAACTTCGATTTTTGTATAATAATCTAGAGCCCTCATACTTGGAGTTATAACACTCCAAAATGTTTAGTCAATTGAGGAGTTAACATTTTTGTGTAGAAGTATCGAAAGGATGGAAAATCAATAGAAAGAAAATGCAATATTTAGAGGAACAAACCAATTTCAACAATTAAATGAAATATAGAATCACATTACAGCAAACCATGCGCAATAACGAGCGCAAATCAGAAGAATAAGCATTTCCAACTGGAGGAATGCCCCAAACCAAGACGTGCAGCTTATATGTGTTACCGGTGTGGAAGAGAAAACACAAATTTTCCCCATTGCGAAACATGTCATCCTCATTAAATTAAAGCAAAATCTGCAACACTCCAAACTATCTAACCGTCAATGCAATTAGCTGCTGCTGAAATAACTGATCAAACAAGTTAACTAGATGCCAGT
This sequence comes from Tipula helvola, assembly GCA_963556165.1. Lineage (NCBI taxonomy): Eukaryota > Metazoa > Arthropoda > Insecta > Diptera > Tipulidae > Tipula > Tipula helvola. The sequence goes on from OY744483.1 coordinate 60,023,425, forward strand.
ACTCATCAAATGAATCAACCTTCAAGCAATAGTACTTCTAATCGTACAGATTCAACACCAAAGAATGCATGTGGATTACATTCGTTGTATACTCAAAAAGTAGCAGATAATAGATTGAGCACCTGAAAACGAATTACATCCTTGATTTTACCTCAACAGAAACTGTTAGATGCTGTTATTCGAATATCCAGTATTATCACTCCCAATAATTTTGATTGTACTGATTTAAGCAAATATGTATACGACATAAACAAAGGAGATAATAAGCCTGTGATGCAGGGACGTTATCCAATATCGAGAAAATAAAAGTACAGGATAAATGGTGGGCCACCACCAAATTATCGCTTAATCGACGGCAAAATTTACCAATTATTCCATGATAAAATAAATTCGATCACTTTGAATTTTTTTTTTTAGAAAACACGAACAACTGAGATAACCTGATGTACCTACCAATTCTCTGGTTCCTACCTACCCAAATGTTCTCGACGCTAATATTCGTCTTTATCAAAACAAACTTGGGAAGAAATGAGCGTGAAGTTATCTTTCGTATTTGTAGGATCATGGTTTCTCACTACACTACGGTTCTAGATTTGATTCTCGCCGCTGACCAAAAATTTAATAAATTTGAAACTGTACTAATCGCCTGCAACGTTCACCAATACGCTGTAGAAACGGTTCAAAAGGGCTCAGTAGAGGCCCGATAGGGGTCTATTTCGGGCTCTGGACTATGTTTCACATGATCTCTTGAAATTCTTCTGAAAACGCACTTCCCCGGATGAATAACTTCAAGCACCTACGAACAAAGGCCCAAACTGAAAAGAACAGGATACAAGGAGCGATTCGTTATTGCAAAGAAAAAAAACCTGGTGAAGAAGGTTAAAACATGCTCATATCCAAGATATTCGCAACCAACGAATAGGCTATGGTTATGTTCGTAGATTTTGGAATAATGTTAAAAGTGTTGTTTTTCAAGCACGTACTAAAGTCTCTCACCTTTTAAGGTTAAGACAATGGAAAAGCTTGTTGATAAATATTTGTATTGATATTGCCTCATAGATGCAACCACTAAATCGATAATTGATTCAGATCAAAAATGATTTACGGTAGGAACAAAATTGTTCCTGGTGGCGAGATACTAGGGAGTCATTGGCAATAAGAAATAAGATCTGCAAGCCAAGTTACATACGACCAACCCTTTGACTGAGACATTTCTTTTGAGGATTTAGTAGGGTTGTTCGCAAGAAGGGGATAATGGAATAGACTAAAACGGAAATCACGAATTATTTGAAGCAAATCTCTTAATTACGTTCTTAATTTTAAGTAAATAGTGCAAATTTAGAAGCTCTAGAAATTTCAGCAAAAAGATTTCGAGAATTTCCAGTTTAGTAAGGTTTTTAAGATTTTAACATAAATTTAAAACTTTTAAGGAATAAGAAAATTTTATGTAATTCCCAGTGAAATTTGATTAACATTATTTAGAGTAACATGATATCTCAAGAATTTTAGTAATTAATAAAAAAAAAAGTTACTTGTAAAAATTTAAAATTTTCAGAAATGGGTAAAATTTAAAATTTACTGCTATTTAAAATTTAGAGACTTAATTAGTATGACTTCTCGATTTATAATTTGCACGAATGAAAAGACGGAGACTAATATTCCAAATTTGAGGTTTAGAGATTTAGACAGTTAAAAAAAATGGGCTATGTAATGCAAATTGCATTACATGTAACTAGCTCCCATCACAAAATATTGCTAACCATTAAAATAGGTTTTAATACAAAGTGCAATAATTTGTAAGCTCCCAGTCGTCGTTATCCAATGACCGCAATACTTCAGAGGTGATAAGTTCTGTAAATCCATTTGGAAGAAGTTCCATAGTGCCACAATCACCAACAAGACTCTATCCAATGCATAAGTCCGAGAAAGTTATTACCCCAAGTGGTACTCTAATCAGTCGACTGGACAATACATCCGGGGGGGATCCATCCTCTTCGAAGGCTGGCCCTATGGATTTTGAGGAGGGCCAAACACTGCATGAAAGAAGTGATGCCAGCGGAAATTTTACAATGCGAGCAGTAGGATTCAGTGAAAGAACTGTTGACCTAGAAAAGGAAAATATGGATCTCTTTGAGAGGCTACAGAAGATCAGTCATTTGCCAAGCTAAGCGAAGAAATTGAGTATCTAAAGCGAGAAAATGAACTTCTAAAAATGAATCGGGATGCTAAAGAACAAAGCGAATTAGAGAGTATTGAACCAAAGAAAGTCAACTATCTCACTGATGAGGATGAATTAGAAAGGGAGACGAACTGGATCCTAAAGAAGAAAAAAAAACATTCCAGGAAGGGTAAGAAAAGAAAAGCTGAATCGTCACCTGAGGTTGAACAACTAAATGTTAGTGGAACTACAAGTACCGAACCGGAAGTTGTCCAACCTGAGGCCAATCAACCGAAAGGTAGTAAATCTACCAAGAACATTGCACCAAAACTGGTGCAACCGAAAGAAACCCCCCCCCCCCCCACCAATAAGTATCGTGGGAGTAACCAGTTACCCAATAATTCAGTCACTGATGAAATCGGTTAATGACAAAGAATATAAGGTAACAGCGCTAAACAATGACGTTTGGAAAATTAATACTCTGGACTCAGAAACCTATAGAACATTATCTATGAAGCTGAATGCTGAAAAGTATCAGTGGTTTACCTATGAGGACAAACAGGCTCGACCGATAAAAGTTATGCCAAGAGGTTTGCATCACACTTGCTCAAGCGAAGAAATAATGGAAGACTTAAACAATAAAGGTCTTAAAATACTAGATGCTGTGAATATGATTAAAAAAGAGAGAATAGAAAATCAAGAAGGAAACCCAACTTTCAATAAACGGGGACTCCCTCTTTTTATGCTAGTATTTGATAACTCAGAAAATGTTCAAAATATTTATGGTATAAAATCAATTCTTCACATGAAGGTAAAAATTGAACCAATGAGGAGAACCACTACACGCATACCACAATGCAAGAAATGTCAGGGATTTAATCACACCCAAAAATATTGCAGCCGGGATCCGAGATGTGTAAAATGCTCAGGTAAACATTTTACCCAGGCATGTACAATAGGGAGAGATGTACCAGCTAAGTGTATAAATTGTAAAGGCCAACATCCGGCCAATTATCGGGGCTGTGAGGTTGCTAAACACCTATAAAAATTAAGAGATAAATCACGAAATCAATCGCAAAATCATGAAATTCGAAGGATTCAACCATCAAATCAGATGGATTCAAATCCACAACCAAGCAACGCAGGGCAAAGAAGAACATTTGCTCAGGTAGTGAAAGGCTCGGGTTCAACCAAATATATGGGCTCTGAAAATAATCGAATTATGGAAAACATTATGAACAGCATCGAAGCTATTACAAAGCGGCTAGATGACCAAAGTAACCTGAACAACATGATATTTGATCAACTGAAGAAAATGCAACTCCCACAACGCAATCCGATAAAAAATGTTAAGTAAGAACACAACTTTCAGAATAGCAATCTGGAATGCGAATGGACTTATGCAACATATTCCAGAAATAGAAATATTTTTAAATACAGAAAAAATCGACATTTTTCTAATATCCGAAAGCCATTTTGTTAAATCTTCGTTTGTTAAAATCCGGGGTTATAACTTATATCATTCCATTCATCCAGCAGAAAGAGCAAGAGGTGGTTCAGCATTACTAATAAAAGAAAATATAAAACACCATGTAGAAACAGAAATCGAAGAAGAAACAATGCAAGTCACCACTGTTAGGATTCACATTAAACACAGACAGCTTACTGTCTCCGCAATATACTGTCCTCCCCGGCATAACTTGAAAAGGGAGGACTACATTAAACTATTTAAATCATTAGGACGTGATTTTATTATTGGAGGAGACTTCAATGCAAAAAACACCTATTGGGATCTAGACTTACGACGTTAAAGGGTAAAGAATTGTTTCAAGCAGCCCAGACATCAAAATGTGAATTTTACTCTGGTGGTTCCCCAACATACTGGCCCAGTGACGAAGCTAAGATACCGGACCTATTCGACTTTTGAAAACAGCAATTCTCTAGTATCGGATCACTCACCGGTTATCATGACAGTCAGTGAAACTGTAATTCAAAGGGAAAGTGCACCCAGATTAACAAATTCAAAAACAAACTGGGATCTCTTTCGTGAAATAATAGAGGACTAAATCAATCTCCAGGTAGCGATAAGAAATTCTCGACAGTTGGAAGACGAATTGGAGCAACTCAATGAAATAATTCACTGTGCTGCATTGGCAAGCACTCCCATTTTACAAAATAAGAAGACGCTTAACATATCCTACCCAATGGAAGTTAGAGAGTTGGTAAGAGAAAAACGACGAGCTCGTAAAACCTGGTAAATTAATCGAACACCGGAGAACAAAACAATTCTTAACAATTTATGTAACAGCCTCAAATCCCTTCTTAAAGAAGTTAAAAATGAATCAATCAACAGATATCTAGTTAGCCTAACTGATGAAAAAAATTCTGATTACTCACTGTGGAAGGCGACGAAGGGACTCAAAAGACCCAAAATGCAATTGCCTCCTTTTAAAAAGGATGATGGAACCTGGACAAGAGGCCACAAAGAGAAGGCTGATCTATTTGCAGAGTATCTCCAGGAAACCTTCCAACCACTACCAAGACAAACTGCCAATGAAAATATAATATCTATTCACAAGCTGGATGAGTTTGAAATACGGCCAGTAACTCTCAAAGAATTAAAAGAAGAAGTGAAAAGTAACATGAATGTTAAAAAAGCCCCAGGGTATGATTTGATTACTTGCCAAATTATCAAAGCTCTACCTAACAAAGGATTTCGTAAGCTACTACACATAATCAATGCGAGCTTTCGGTTAAAATATGTTCCGAATCAATGGAAAGTAGCAGAAGTAATCATGACCAAAACCTGATAAACCGCCTAACGATAAAAAATCATACAGGCCAATTTCTCTGCTGCCAATTATGTCAAAACTCTTTGAAAAATTATTACTAAAGAGACTTAAACCAATAATTGAGGACCGACAACTAATTCCTCCACATCAATTTGGATTCAGAGAAAAGCATTCTACAATTGAACAGGTCCATAGAATCACCAACATAATTGAAAGAACGTTAGAACGTAAAAAAGTATGCTCAAGCATATTCCTGGACGTCGCGCAAGCATTCGATAAAGTCTGGCACAGTGGTCTGGAATACAAGCTGCATAGAGATCTACCGAGACAATTCTATGCCATACTAAGATCTTATTTATCCAATAGACACTTTCGAGTGAAATATGAGGATGAATACTCTGAGCTAAAAAAAATCTCTGCCGGTGTCCCGCAGGGGAGTGTCTTAGGACCAATCCTGTATTTACTATATACAAGGGACATACCAACCACAAATGAAGGAACCATAGCCACCTTTGCAGATGACACAGCAATTATGGCAGTTGGAAATAATGTCGCTGATGCAACGAGCAAACTCCAGAGGATGACCAATGCAGTTTGTAACTGGACAAAGCGTTGGCGAATCAAACTTAATGAGACAAAATCCACGCATATTAACTTTACTTATCAAAAGGCTTACCACCTACCTATAGAAATTAACTCGCGACTCGTGCCATATGCAAATACAGCTAAATACCTTGGCATGACCCTCGATGCCAAGCTTAAGTGGAGAGAGCATGTCAAAAAGAAAAAAGAAGAACTTAACATAAAGTTCAGAAAAATGTATTGGCTCATAGGTAGAGGCTCTGAGCTTACAATTCACAATAAGCTGCTGCTATATCGGCAAATTTTGAAGCCGATATGGACCTACGGTATACAACTCTGGGGATGTACCAAGCAAACAAACGCCAAAATGATACAGACGTTGCAAAACAAGGTTCTTCGTAGCATCGTCAATGCTCCGTGGTACGCAAGAAATGAAGACCTTCACAGGAACCTACGGATGGAATACATCAAAGAGGAATAAGGCTCCAGGAACATGGAAACCCCTATATTCACCATATGATAGATAACCCAGTCGTTGAAAGAAGACTCCAAAGAACGAGGCCACTTGACCTAGTAAACTTACCAAACTAAAATTAGTAAATAGGTTTAATTGATTATGGGGCTAACCAGTGGGTTACACCCCAACAAACGTGAATTTTACTAGATATATAAAAATTTGTATTTGAAAGAAAAATTGCTAGATAAGCGCAGTCTCAGTCGTTATAATATAAAATGAAAAAAAAAAAATAATAATAATAATAATTTGTATAACATCAATTAAATTAAATTTTAGTGCAACATTCCATTAGAAAATAAAGCAAATTGTAAAAACTGTCAAGTAACTGCATTAAAATTTATCAAACACTACATTAATAAAATATTTTAGAAGTATTAAAGCTTAAAGCAAGTTACATTAAAAGATCTCTAACTTTTGCCACGATTTTTTTATTATTCCTGTTAATAAAATCTTGATAGTGTGGTTTTAGTAGTGTTGGTCTTTGTTTTTGGCGCCTTTAAGATCGGGATCTCAGAGACTCCAAATTTTTTGCAGTTTGGCGGGCTAGACCACTTTATGGTCGCCCAAGGTAATAAATTATATTTTAAGAATATGAAAAGTTTACCTGTAACATATTAAAAGTTGCTTTGAGTTAGTGAATTTTATGTAAATAACGCAAAACACGTGCTTGAATTTATAATTCATATAAATTAAAGTCCACTTGTTTTAGCGAATTTTATCTTGGTATAATTTTTTAATTTAACCAGGTTGCTATAAAATGTTTAATAGTTTTGTTAAAAATAACTTTTAATGCAAATGCTGCTTTAAGAATCTTCATAATTGCGTTAAAATTCATTTTCATGCAATCATTTCTTTATTTCTCTCTTCAATCATTAATAATAACATGCTTTACATGAGTCGTAATGCAAGGCTTGTATTAAAAATTAAAATTATTTTTTCAACTGTGTAGTTCATTGAGCAATGTAAAAATCTTGTAAACATTTTTTTTTTAAACACAAACACTACTCTCAATTCTATATAAACATGTTTTATTAATTGGTTAGGAAAAGCCCTCAGCTCAGCTCAACCACACGTTTCTCAGTAATACTGTATAGCAAAAATTACTAATCACTGTATACAGTTAATCAATATAATAACAGATTCAAGTTTATTCCGGTTTCGCCTCACTTGTAAATCAAATCAATTGTTTTGTTATTATGCTGAAAATAAACAATGATAACCTTGGCATGCATCATCCGCCAGCTAAATAAATTAATATGAATCTCTAAATAGAATGCAATCACAAAATTTTCGAATGTTATACAATCTGGGTAAACAAATTTGGATTAGGTGCTATAATCCTTCAATCAATTTAACGTATTGTACTATACAGCGCAGCATTCAGAGTTACGTAGTCTCTCGAATAATGCGGCACAAGTAAAACACTAAAACGTTTTAGTGTTGTTGTTATAATGCACCGAACTAATGACTGACGAACATTGAATTACGTTCATTATTCTACACAGTTCACACGTACTTTATTTACTTAGCTTTATGTAATGTAAAAAAAAACGTTTTTTTTTACTAAATAAATTTGTCCTCAAAACTATTACAACAATGACAACAACAACGTAGTGTTTTAACTGGTTTCCACTGATAACGTTAACTAGTTCTGTGTTGCAATTTGTTACAATTTTTAAGTAAATAAATATTTATTATAGTTTTTTATACTAGAAAAAAAAAACTTAAGTAACGTGACTTTCTTTTGTTAATTTTATACAAATAATAATAACAAAAAAAAAAAAAACTTTGTAAGTGAACCTTGAGTACGATTGTAAAAATAATAATTACAATATTTAAAACAAAAACAAAAAAAAAAATTGAAATAGAAAAGCTTTTTGCTGCAAGTGTGCGAAAATATTTTTTTCTCTGTATGAAAACTTTAATAAGAAACAACGTAGTAACGTAAAACGATAGTAATACAAGTATAATAATGTATATGGAGTAAAAGTGCTGTTAAGCACGTTTAAGTACGTGTAGATATATGAATGAAAAACTATAAAAACTTGTTATTTTTGTAAATAAAACAAAAACTACGAAGTTGGTTTTGTGTGTGTCTGTGTGTTTTAGTTAAGATGAGCTTAATCAAAAAAGCTTAGAAATATTTTTTTAGCTTATGTAGGTATAATAATGTAGGGCAAGTGTTATTCTTTTTTATTTCATTCAGGGTCGTTTGTTTGATTGTGAATTTTTTATTTTGTCGGCATTGCTAATTTTTACACGTGTCGCAGTGATTAAAATTTTGTCAAAAATACGACATGTAGTTGGAAACCGGAAAAGAAATGCATATTCATCAAAAGTATTGCAAATTTGGAATTATATTCAATACTGAATTTCATAATAAGTAAAGCTGAAGCTTTTGATGAAAAATGTCTTAATTTCAAAATTCCATGTACATATTATGGAAAATCCTCGTTAATGAGGTTGCATTTGTCAACCAAAGTTTTCTTATTCGGCGAATTTTGTCGAAATTTAGAGGAAAATCAGGACTATACAAATTTTTAGTATTAAAAGAATGAAATGTATTAAACATTTATGAATTTTAAGTAATTATATTTAGTACCTTTAAATATTTAAATATCGGAATTTTTAATACTTTCTCTTATCGGATATTTCATTTCTGAGTTAGACATTTATATTCGAATCTTAAAAAATTCGTTAATTAAAACTATTAAATTTTGAAAATACTTTGTCTTGTGAACCTTTTCAAGGAAGCTTTAAACTGCGATTTTAAAAATTATGAAATTTAAGGGTCAAATCAAAATTTAGCAAATTTATAATTCGAATTTCGACATTACGATTTTACATTTAAATACATTTGAAAATTCCAAACCCGAATCAAATCTTCAAATCCAAAATTTGAAACTCATTAATTTCCGAATTTTAAAGTTTTACGTTCTTATTTGATAATTAAAATGGCCAGGTAAGTAATACACAAATCTTGGTTGTAGGGTTCCCAACTGCCTGGTTTTCAATAAGTCGGTCGCCAGTCGTACAGCTGTGTGGCAGAACAAATTACCGGTTTTCAATGAAATTCAGTTAAACCATCTTTTTAAATGTATCGAAGAAAACTCAATTTATTATTTTGTACCCGTAAAATCAAAATTTTTCGAAAATGTTGTTAGTACTGATATGAATGCAATGCAACAATTACATGCTTAAAGCAAAAATATTTTTATTTAATTTTACCAACAACTTCTTGAGAAAGCTAAATAAATACTAAATTAGCTAAATGTTTTGAAGATCCATGGTCAATTGATTAAAAAACAATTTTCTCATAACACATTACTATTACCTGTCATAGGTAAGGCGATCATATTACAGAACGTAATACAACTTGTGACGGCTCACTCATGCGTGCTCCGCCACAATGTATCACTACATATATCAGTATTCAGTCGCGAGAGTAGATACCCACAGCATCCTCAACCGTGGGGGCCCATGGTTAAAAGGGCCCACGAGAGTAATCAGGCGTTCGAATATTAGTTAAAAGTCAAGGTCAGATAGACGGTACCTTATATCAAGCTTAAAGTAAATCACCCTTTCAAATTTGCAAAACGAGACATTTCTAAGAATTTTTTAAAAAATGTGGCCTAGTTTTTAGAAAAAGAAAAATCGTTTTGATTGCTATAGTAAATATTTTTTTAAGAGAGGACCCAACAATTTCTTATCGGTTGCTGAAGGTGGGGATGTCAGAGTAATTACATGTAATCTGATTTCCTAAAAACAAAAATGCCTTTAGGTTCTGACAGATATTTAGATTTAGAAGAAAATTTAGCAAACTCGTTTACAATTAAAGCTTTTGACAGCAAACGATAACGATTTTAGTGTTTGCTGAGCTTTTTCAAATCAAGTTTTGATTAGAAAAGGTTGAATTTGATTTGCAAAAGATTGAATGTCATTGTTATTATAGTTTCTCGTAACGGTAATCCTGGTAAAAAAGGTTGATTTTGAAAACCTATATCCAAGGGTTTCATATACCCTTGTCTCGGATTTCATCTTTTGATCACTTTTTAAAATTTCTCGAGATTATTGGAGTATAGCATGGAAATGGGATGCGTGATTGGTGCGACACTTAATTGGCGATCCGGTGTTTCGAAACTGTCAGTTTATTCGAGTATGTTTGAAATTGTCAGGTATATTTGATAGTTCGATGTTACTCGAGAATCTTAGAGCCTATTCGAAGAATATGATTGTTCGAAATTTACGAAATTATCTGATCTATTTGAGGATTATTGCATATCATTTTGTTGACTTATTGCCTTAGCTTGCTTAGTATAGTATTTTACTTAATAGAATTAGTAAACTTGACAAATAATTCGATATTTATACGAATTTTCGGAAGTTTTCGAAATTTTCGTTGGTTTTCTAGATTTATACAGGCTTTCCGAAAATATTCATTAATATCTAGATTTTTCGGTATTATTGAAAAGGTTCGTGATCAATCGAGATGATATACAGATTATCCAAATTTTTCTGGAGTAATCGAGATTGTTCCGCGGTTTATTCTAGATTTCATAAGTTTTTTAACATTTCTAAGATTATTCGATATTTTTAAAGATTTTCAAATTTATTCGAATTTTGTATGACAATGTTCTGCGCTTAGCTTTGACTCGTGGGAACTTGTAGAATTACACATATAAATCTAAATCATGATATTTAGTTGATTTTTTGAGATTTCAAATTTCCACAATTTTCTAGGTTATTCGAAATTATTCAAGAAGGTCCAGGTTATTTACATTTTACATGGCGGTGTTTAGTGAGCCCAGGATTTCCTTTGGTTTTAGATACTTACGGATAATTCGATATTTGAGAACTTTGAAAGACGATACTACTATTTTGAAAATTCAATGCTTTATCGATATATTTGGAAGTCGTCATAGCATTCAGTTGATTGCAAGAAATTTGAACTGAATCACGTGCTGTTTTGTACTCTTGAAATCAAACCCTTTTAATTAAAGCGAGGCTGCACAATAGGAAAAAATGAGTTTTTAACTATAATTTTTCTTATTTATAGGTACAAGAAGCAGTTTTAGGAGCCCAAGAAAAATTTTGCGGGAAATATTGTCTCTTCCACATGAAGAGACAACAAAACAAAATAAAATTAATTCTTTCTTTCCACTTCAGTGTGCTCTCTAATTTCAATCGCCCACATCGCGCGGTGGTAAATAATAATAAGAAATAGTGTTAAAAATACTAAAATAAATTTTTATAAAATTAATTAAATTAAATTTAAATTCTTAATTAAATAAAATTAAAATGTTTTCTCAATTTGTTTTTTAATTAAGAAAAAACTCAAACATTTCGAATTACCTTGAACATTAATCTCGAAAATATCGAATAATCTCGATATATCAAGTAACCCAATTCACCTGCTCAAACTCACAATATCCGGAAAATCCAACATTATTTCGCGGAACTCGGATAGTCTCAAATATTCTCAAAAAATGTCATATAAGTTGAATCAACATCTTCCACATTTTACTTTACTTTAAATAACTTGATGCTGAGCAGAGCATAAATTATGTAAGAAGAAGCAACTCCATCACTTGCAAATTTTGAGCAATATCGGAAACACAAATCAAATCGATAATCACAAAAAATTTCGAATTTCCCGAAAAATTCGAGTAAGCTCAGGATACTGGAATAATCTTAAAAATCAAGAAATCACTAAAAATCTCGAATAATCTGAAAAATATTATGCAGACATTGCACGAACCATATCGAAAATATTGAATAATGTCGATAACTCCGGTGTCAAGCGACGTCGCGGGTTTTAAATACGGAAATCTGGATGATTCCAATAATTACGTGGAAAAGGAAAAATGTCGAAAAATGTATCAAACCCTTAATAATATCTGTTACATAAAACTCAGTGAGAAACTCGGTAAGCTCGATAATCTTGAAATTCGCGAGAAACTCCGAATATTTACAAATTAATAAATCAAAAATCTGCACGTTAAAAGACATCTCAATGCTAAACAATTCAAAAGCACAAAAATACATCTTTCTCGGAAATATAACTAGAAGACGACGCATAATCTCGAAAATATCGAATAAATACGACGGCAAAACACTTAACAAACATCTCAAAATCTCCGATTTCAAGAACCAACGCCATACGCTTCTTTATTTAATCGAATAATCTACGTTAACACCACAAACTCGAATCATTATCACTAGTTAATTGGTTATTTGGCAGAGTCAATCAACCATTTCAAACATATTTCGAACAAATCTTACAATCGGTTTAAAAAAAATTTGTTTCAACGGTCAGTACTAATAACTAAGTTTTGCCAATAACAACGTATAGAATGAAAAGGATTTAATTAAGTGCAGCCCAATCAAATTGATGACGAAAAAAAAATGTTTGATAAAAAAAACTGAAATAAAATTTTAAATTTTTTTTCATTTTGTCATTTGCGAAGTATTCAAGTAATAACCGTAAATCAAAATGCCTGGGTTGGGATCATGAAATCCGGCCGGAAATTTCGGGCGTTTAAAAAAAAATAACAAACTTGTGTTTCTTTTACTACTGACTCGGGTTAAATTTTTTTTATATTGACTGCCATTGCTTTAAACTTAGGACATTCGTTTAACAAATGGCGTGCTTTATAGTCAGGACACATTGCTTTTGAACTTTTTTCATTCGTGCACGTTAACACGTTGTTAACTGATTCCAAACCATCAGCTTTATTTAATTATTTTAATACAAATTAAAGAAACACTTGCAAAATGGCAGTACCATCGGTTAACTGTCGGGTTTCCTGATGTAACGGTTCACCTAAAATATAACTTCGTCGGAAGTATCCAATAATCTTGATGACGTTGGATTTAGGAAAAATTGGAAGAATGCTTGATTACGTTGGATTTTGAACCACAGGCTGGTCAATGAATATTCGTATAAAGACCTTAATTTAAATGCCTCAACTAACTTTTTATAGGCTTCAAAATAATTTGTTTCGCTGATGTTAAAATGTTTTGCCAAGTTAGCAGCTGCCTCACTCTTTAGAAGGCCCTTCAGATGCTGGAATTGTGCCATTACATGTGTTGCCATGTAATAAAATGATTGCCATTCTGTATAGTTCCCTCGTGAAATCAGTTTTGAAAGGAACTTATTAGTTTCAAAATCAAATTCTGGGTAGTTTCTGAATGTTAAAATTTTAATATCTGTATTTCTAGTTTTCTTATTCGTTACAAACTAAAAGAGATATTTGCCTGCATATGAATTTTAATTTAAAAAATTATCCGAACGTGAAAACATCTCACAAAACTGAAGTTTAATTGTTAAATTTTGAAAACTTTATACTTTTTTGAAATATTGCGAATTTTTGAAAATTCCTAGAATATTTCAAAATTTAAAAAAAATTAATTACTAAAATTGAATTTAGTTACGAACGAATTAGGTGGTTTGGCGTCTATTGGAGGAGGGACCAAAGTTGAGTAGATTAATCTACCAGCTCCGTAACCTACTTCTGGTCATGAATTAGGCAGCTGCGTGATTGGTATAATTGTGTAAGGGGTAATCTGGGCACAATTCACAAGTGTACGTGTTGCCTCTTCGTGACAACCACTGGTCACCGAGGTCATTTGGCACAGGCTTAAGTACGGCGCTAAAGGAGCAATCCTTGACAAAAAACCCTAATCTAAGGTGGAACAGCATATGCCGGTGGTTAAATAGCTGATAGGTTAACAGTCCAAAGTAAGTGGACTCTGGATACCAGGCACCCTCTAGTTTTATTTATCCTTCCTGTAGTAAAGCTGGCTGACATACAGGCAACTTCCTATCCCAGCAAACTAAAACTAGTAAAATCAAAACGGAAAACCGAGCAGGGATAGGAATATACGGAAGTGGGACTGCCCTCTCAAAATCCTTGGGAAACAATGCTACCGTCTTTATAGCAGAATAATATGCTATAGTAAATATCTAGGATGGAGATCAATGAGCCCAGATAGTATGTATCGCGTACCGGCCGGCAGTATTAAGAGCCTGAATATTGATTGGACGGATAATTAAGCAGGGTCCAAGCACAAAAGATCTTTTAGGTATGGCAGTGCGATTTGGCTGAACGCCCACCTTCAGTAATAATAATAATACGAAAGAATTACAATTTAAAATTTAATTTTTTACGAACCCGGACTTTGTTTTAAATGATTTCTTAAACTGTTGAATTCCCTATTTTCCCAATTTCTGAACTGTACAATTTTTATTTTGTGTAGTGACATACTAAATTGGTGTTTTTTGTTCTATTTTTGTTCTGTTTTGTGTTTTGTGTTCTAATATGCTTAAAAAAAAAAAAAACAACGACTTAGCCAAACAATTTAATTTTTGAAACCTAATTTACCATTTGGATTAAAAAATTTAAAAAATGTTCGACTTTCACCGTGAGAATTTTGTTAATTTTACAACTTTTGAAATTTTTATGAAAATACATACATACATACATATAGAAAATGTTATCTAAATAAGACTAGAAATTTAGAAAAATAAAATTAAAATTATTTACGAAGAAAACTAGAATCTGAAATATTTTAAGAATGAAAATTGAAAATATTTTGTGGTACCAACATAAATTTACCTTGAAAAGTCTATAAAATTGTTGAAATCCTTTTGAACTTTTTACAAATAATCTTTCAAAGATTTAAAAATTAAAATTTATCAAATTTAAAACATTTGTGTCTAAATCTCAGAGAAAGTCCTTCCTTCCCGCCTGGTTAAACTTTTTAATACATATTTCAAGTAATTAAATTTTTGTTTTGTTTGATCGAATTTTGAAGGCGAATTTAATAACTTTAAATTTCGGATTTAATTTTTGTGGTTCAGACAAAGTATCAGTTCCACCTATCAGCTCAAAAATTTTATCGGTTTCTCGAAGTATTTTATCTTATGTTGGCCGACGATTTTAAAATTTGTCTCATTATTTATGAACAAAACTGCGGTATTAATGAATTTGGAAATTTTTTTTGTTTTTTGAAGGATTTCAGACACATTTCTGAAATTTCCATTACTTCAAAAGCTAGAAATGTCAATGATAAAATTTGAGCTTTCAGATCAAATTTTACGCGACTAAAGAATTATTATTTCTAATTTTATTTTGAATTTTGAATTTTTTTTTCAAATTTAAACTGATATTTCTTTAATAAGTCGAAATTCAGAAGAGAATCAGTATTCTCGAATTTTTTCGATTTAAATTTTAAAATACATCCAAATTCTTAGAGATTTAGAAGTTTCAAAGTGTTGAATTTTAAAGTTTCAATTCAATTTATAAAATCAAATTTTCCGTGAAATTCAGTTCGATTAATAATTAAATTACGCAATTAATATCTTATTTCGTAATTTCTTGATAAAATTAAGCACGACTTAATTTTCAAATTTGCAAACATAGAACGTTTAGAAAAATTTATTCCAATACTCCCTAATTATTTCTATGGAGATTTTTAAATTTAGACTTATCTAATTTTATAATATACATTCATAATTACTTATTTTGTTTCTTCAGGAAATTCAAAAATTTCAAGTTGCTTAAAAAAGAATTCATTTTTGAAAGCTGGATAAGAATTTCGTCTCCAAAATAAATTTTGAATTTTTTGTAATATTAAATTTCGATGTAAGAAATTTTTGAATTTTACAAGTTTTGAAATTTAAATGGATACATGAAAATTTGAGATAATTATGACTGATGAATTTGTTAGACTTTACAATATGAAATTTTTAACATTTCAAACTTTCAGAGTAAAGCAGTACCTAAAAAATAGAACTTTAAAATTTTTTAAAGAAATTTCTGTTCTACGGAAAAATTGACAATTTTACAAAATTCTATACAATTTTTGAAACAAATTTCTCAAATAATTCTGAAATTTATAGAATTTAATACGAAACATTGACGTAGTTTTCTTTCTCAATGAGGAAACCGAGCTACCTTAGGAAATTTACACTTGAAATTGTTTATCTAAATGTGTACGTATATGGTACATTTGGCGACAAAATGTAAACCACGAAGATAGCTAAATAAGTTGAATTATTCTCAACTCGCGCAAAAATTTAACCAACATAACGTAACCAAAATGGTTCACAGGGCAAAAATTTAACACGCAGGATTACAAACCTAGTAACTAACTTCGTGGTGTACATTTTTCACAAGAAATTTACTATGTGCACACCTTAAAAGACAATTTCAAGATACATATTTCATAGATTGAACTATTTGACAATTGAAGTAGTTTCCAACCGATCGGAAAATATTATTCGATTTTAGCCAAAAATTCAGAATTAGAAAATTTTGGAGCTTTCAAAATATTAATTTTCAATTTTAAATGAAATATAAAAGTTTTAGAATTTTGAGTTCATGAAAACATATCGTGCAATACTAAATTCGTTCTTTCTTAAAAAACACCTTTCCTATAAAACACAGTTCTTGGAATCCTCTATAAAGTAAGTACCTACTATGATAAGAAAATTAATTCTGCTTTATCAGCTCAAAAACTAGCAATTGGGATTTTCAACATATTTTATTTGATATGCGAGCATTTTTATGTGTAAAGCAGTAAACAATCGTGTTTACGTTAAACATCCGGTAATTTATGATTATCGTCAGCCGGCTGGCGAATAAATATTGGGTGTGACAAATTTTATGTTTTTTGTTTTTTAAATACCAGGAATTTAAGAAAATTGGAACTTTTCTGAATAATTTTATGTAATTATGTATATAATTAGAATTTGGAATATCGTTTTGTAATATTTTGAAAATTTTAAATAATTTTTTTTTAATAAAAACAGCCCTTTGATGAATCTCAATCAGCTTGAAAGTAGGAAGGCTACATATTAATTGTACGTATCGCTGAAAAAGGCAAGAGACCACAAGAGAATCCCAAGATGTGTGTACAAATTCTTATATGTACATTTATAATAAGGAAAATAACGAACGTAGACGGGTTTCTATTGAACTGTTAATTAAAATTCCTGAAACTGCTGTAGGACGAAAACAGCATTTCGAGAAAGACAACGATTGACTTACATTTGCCACTATGACCTAAGTGCATTGTCTTCCAAATCGTTGTTTCAATATTGAGTTTATGAATACTGTCGGATTGTTAGTGTGTGATCTTGTCGTAAAACAGTATTATGAGTACATAGTATAGCCTTAAGATGGTTAAACTATAATCCAACTTACAGTTGAAATTTTAGCCATGTGTAGATAACTTAATACCTCGTCATGAATGGGAAAGGATAGGAAACATACTGCCATTGATGAAATTATTATTGATGATCAGCATGTGGTTACAAATGACTATGAAATAGCTGAGTTATTTAATAACTACTTTGTTGATACTGTTCTTGAGGTTAAATCTAACATAGTTAATGACATTAAGTTCTGTGAAGATTTAATTTACAACAACTCGGAACCACGAAGTATAACCTGAGGAACAAACACCATATTCATTTTCCAAAATTCACGACCACTTATTTTCAGAATTCCTTTTTAATTTTGGGTCCAGAAATATTTAATGAACTGCCATAGTTGAATTTAAAACATGTCAGAATTTTAGTATGTTTACCACGCGTCTAAAGGCTTTCCTTTTCAGCTACTCAAATTTAAATGATTGGCTGCAATTCCAAGTTTAAATTTAGTTTTTATTATTTAAAAAAATAAATATGTAAATAGAAAATAAAATATAATGGCTGAATATAGGTACTGTATGTAGATACTTAAAAAATTAATAAAAATTCAAAAATAAATTAACTGAACCACAAATTAATTAATTATATAATTTAATAAATTCACTTGACACATTGATTCTATAATCATAAACATCATAATCAGCACTATAAATTAGATAAGTTTCTAAAATCATGAATATTTGATTTGAAACCTCCCTAAATAGACAAAGTTTTTCAGAAGTTAGAACACCTAAAATTTCAAATATCGTTTTATAGGAGATTTTTTTGTAATTTCGAATTAAAATTTTAAATTCAGAATTGTAAAAATTGGTTTTAAACACTACTCCTGAAAAATGTTACCTTTAAATGTGATTTCACATTTCACATTTTTAAAAATTTTCAAAATTCAAAACGAAATCCCAAATTCTAATTCTATACATAAAATTTATTTCAAAAAATGGTTTCTCGTGCAAAGATTACTTTGAAAAATTCAAATTAACATAAAATTTGTCACACTTAATACTTATTCGTCGGCCGCAGAAGATATTGTCCAGATATGAACAATAAATTCGGTGTTCACATTCTGAAAACTAGAACTTGATGCATAATCATTATTAAATTAATGAGTCACAAAAATAAATTATTTTAAAAATTCAACAGTTTGAATTTAAATTTCGAAATCAGCGTTATAAATTAATTTGAAAATTCAAATCGAAATTTTCAATTCTAATCCTATACGTGAAATTTCTTACTTTAAAAAAATGAAATTTTCAAAAATTCCTGGTACATTAAAAAAACAAAATTTACCAAATCCAATATTTAATCGTCGGCGCATTGAAGGGTATCTTAAACTACTGGATGTTTTCAATATCGTTTACTAAATTACTTACAAAGAAGCTCGCTTATGAAATAAAATGTGTCAAAAATTTCAATTACCTATGCCTATTTTTGAACTGATATAGTAGAATTGATTGTCCTATCTTATTGGTTTACGGGGGATTCCAAGAACAATGTTTTTAGGAAAGGTTTTTGCAAAATATGTTTTCACAAACTTAAAATTTCATTAAATTTTCATGAAATTTCAGCCTGGTTATTTCTCTGTCAAATAGTAATAACATTCGATTGACGTTCCAAAAGTCTCAATTTATAATAATGAAAAGACAGACATAACCTGCCTTATTGACCGTTATGCCATCTATGAACGACTGATATGGACTAGTTAGTAATTTAGAAAAGTCAATGATTTAGTCGAAAAAATCGACATAAAAAACGGCATTAGAATACCTTGGTTTGCAAATTTTCTAACTTTAAAAACAAATCCTAAAATTTTTAAGATGTCCCTCTATTAGAAAATATTTAATTTTTAAATGGAGAAAACCTAATTTAACACTTAAAAATTGAATAATTCGAATTAAAGATTTTTTTAAGCTTTAATTTTTAAAAATTTTAAATTTTGTAAATTTTATATAAGATGATTACATATTAATGCTAACACCATATTTTATAGGAACAGAATTCTCGAATTTTTCAGAATTCAAATTTTGAAATTAATCACAATCTTGAAACCACTTTCAATTTACAAAATTTGAGTATTAATTTTTTTTAAAATTTATACAATTATACGCAATCGAAATTAATTAAACTCCATGTTAACTTTCAATCGGAATATGGAAACCGGATTACCTGGTTAATTTATTAAAAATGGTAAATTATTTTAGACGAAACATGTATTATCGGGAAATAAATAATATTCGGTTTTAGCCAAAATTCAAAATTAAAAAAATTTTAGAGCTTCCAAATTTTAAATTTCATTAATGAAAAAAATATAATTTTCGATTTTGAGATGACTAAAATGTTGAAATTAATGAAATTTTAAATTTTTGTAAAACATTGTTCTTGGAAGCAGAATTGATTGTCCTATCGTACTAGTTTACGGAAAAACCAGTAAGATAGGACAATCAATTCTGCTTTATCAGCTCAAAAACAGGCATATGTAATTGGAATTTTCGACACATTTCATTTGATAAGCGAGCTTCTTTGTAAGTAATTTAGTAAACGATACTGAAAACATCCAGTAGTTTAAGATACTCTTCAATGCGCCGACGATTAAATATTGGATTTGGTATGATAAATTTTACATTTTTTTTTAATGTGCCAGGAATTTTTGAAAATTTGATTTTTTTAATATAGGATTAGATTGGAAATTTCATTTTAAATTTTCAAATGTCTTGTTGATGAACTTTTGAATACCTGATTTTGGAAATTTCTCTAATTTATAATGCTGATTTCGAAATTTAAGTTCAAACTGTTGAATTTTCTAAATAATTTATTCTTGTGACTTATTAACTTAATAATGATTATGCATCAAGTTCTAGTTTTAAGAATGTGTACACCAAATTTATTGTACATATCTGGAAAATATCTTCTCTTCTTATTAATTTCAAATTTCAAAATTTTCTTCCAAATTTTAGGAAACTTCCAAAATTTAAAATTTTCTCAATTTTGAAAATTTAAAACCAAAAAATTTAAAACTTAATTATTCGAGTTAAAGAACTGTTTTCAAGCTTTTAATTTTTAGAAATTTTTTAATTTCGTAAATTTTTTGTATCAGTATTAATGTTAAATCAAATAATTAAAAACAATAATAATCTTTAATAAAAAAATAAAACAGAATTCTCAAATTTTCAGGATTTAAATTTAGAATTTTGAAACCACTTTCAATAAGATTCTTTCGGCTTTTTATAAACACAATATATTAACAATAATGGCATTTACAACATTTTTCGACTTGTTAATCAGAAAAAATGAAGAGGCCAGTCATTTATAATATATCTACCAAAAAAGTAGAAATATTCAAACCCCCCCCCCCCCCCCCCCGTACTTTAACCCGAGAGTCAATACAAAATGTATCGATTTTAAAAACGAAAACTTTCCTTGAGCTTTCTATATGGTAGTTTGGTTTCGTACAGATAAGCTCGCACAAACAAAAAGTTTGGTCTACTTATCAGGTAGCTACGACCAAACTACAAAACTACAATTTCAACTTCATACATTAAGTATGAGGCAAGAACGTAGTGACTTAGCGAATTATAAATTACAAATTACAAAATTTGAACATTAACATTTTTAAAATTTATTCAATTCGGAATTGAAGTTAGTTATACCAAAGCAACCTTGATTATACAAGCCATAATCTAAAAAACGAAGCTTTTATAAGGGAATTAGAAACGACGAAAAAACCAAAATTTCCATAGTAAAACACATAAAACATATGGGAAATCACTTTTTTTCTTAAGACAAATTTGTCAATGAAAACGTTACAAATTCTTAATTATGATTTCTGAAATATTTTCATAAATGTTTGAATTTCAACATATATAAATCTCGTTTAAGTAAATCGTTTTCATTTTCTTGTAATAATTGATTTATTTAAACCAAAATAAAACAAAAAGTTCATAACAACAGCTTTCTGGTCAAATTAAAATGAAAAGCTTACTACAAATCGTGTGCATTAAGTCAATATACATAGATGGCAGTGGGTAGTAAACATTTTGAAAAATCGTAGCAAAAATTGCGACCTGGGGAAATTTGAGTTCAAAAATTGTAGGAAAAGCAAAACAAATTCAGAAAATTTTAAGAACGTGTCATAATTGTGTGATTAAATAATTTTTTTTCGTATTTCTCTGCAAACAATTACAGACATCTAACGTACACTAGTAAAACTAAAGATAAATTTAGCAAGTATTATTTTAATTCGTCAGAGCTAACTTTGATGTATTTTTCAAAATGAAAGTTTGAAAAATATATTTTAGGAATAATTTAATTTTAAAATTTCTGCAATTAATATTTACTTAATACCTATATACCCTTCTTGTATATTGCTGCTAAAGATATGTAGAACACTTTTGTATAAACATTTTGTAACATTTTTGCTGTTTTCATTGAAAAACTTGAAGCTAAAAAACACCGTTTTTACTATGGATTCCTATGGAAATCAGTGAAAAGTTATACCACTAAAAAAGCTTCTAAAAAATACGTCATAATGATTATGGCTCTATACTCTAGAAGGCTCTGGTTATACTCGATGTAATTTTCAATTGAAATAAGGAAACCGGGGTTACCTCAAAGTTCCTATATTTCTAAATTATAGAAAGCTTTCCTTCCTCCGGTTGAATTCATTAAAGTTTTTCTTTATCTAGAATATTCTTGGTAGCTAAATTCCTAAATATGTTTTTTAATGTGAAACGACATCGGAATCGGATTTGAAAAAATTATCTTTTTAATTATCGGATTTGGAAAATTTTTTATGTGATTTCACTTAAATGATGCGGATTTTTAAAATATATCAACATTAAAAATTTCGATTCTTTGAAACGAATTTTACAATTCTACATTTAAAATTTGATTTTTATATAAACATATTTCTGTAAAAACCCATAAAACGATTTAGATAAGAAAAATAAATTCTGCTTTATCATCTCAAATACTATTCATCATAATTGGGATTTTCGGGCGAATTTTATCTGATATACGAGAGCATGTAAATAATTATGTCAAACACAATGTTTCTATATAATATTGTAAACATCCGGTAATTTATGATAATAGTCGGCTGGCCGCAAAAACAAACTGTAAATACTGACGAACTGGTTTTAAAATTATTTATCTCAATATATGGAAAAACCGAGCTCATAATTTACATATATGTAATATTATCAAAAAAACAAGCAAATGATGCATTTTAGTTACTTTATATTATCTAACTAACAAATAAAATCCTTTTAGTTTAATAAATTGGATATTTTAAAAAAATGTTCGCATCAAGAGAAAAGAAAAATTTCCACTGGGCAAAATAACAAAAAAAAAAAAATCCGTTAACACAAAAAAATTTCCCAAAAATATAATGAAAATAAATGCGATATCAGTTATCTTGGTTCAGCGAAATATTTTGTATTCTGTTACCGAAACAATATAAAATTGACAATAAACTCAATTTTAGATATGGTTGTACACTCCACTACTACACTACAAACTGATTCTGTGCTTTGTGTGAAAATTCAAAATCGTTTACAAAAATCCCGTATTTTAGCATTTTACGATGTCAGTGTAGGTATATATAGTACGTACCGCAACATCTCAGGGTGGCTCAAAGTTTATCGCACAAAACAAAAACATTTCTACTTATGCCGCTATCATTATTATTATTATTGTAACATAACTCTGATTTCCAAAAGAGATAAGTAATTTATTGACGTACAACTACAACAAAACTCAACAAGTTCGGAAATACGATTAATATACTATTACACTCGTATATTGCTAGTTTTGAAGCGTGTGAGCCGTAAACAAAAAGGATTTTCCAAAAATATTGAATCATCTTCGTTCGATCCATTTCATCATCATCATCATCCCCATTTAAGTCGCATTGAAAATATATAAGCGCGCATTAATATTTGTTGTAATGTTATGGTGTGACACAGCCCATTTTGTCAAAAAAAAAGTCGTCTACGTATGGATTTATAGCTAGGACAAATAAAATTTCTAAACTATCAAGAGTATCAACATAGTTATATATAGCGCACAACTGAATTATTGAAGATTCATAAAAAATTCAAAGAACGTTATTATTATACCCTTTCCTATATGTTATGTTTATGTGTATAGACATAAGAAATCGTTTTTGAATAATATTAGATGCGTGGTGGACATATGCTGGTGGTTTGGGTGATATTCTAAGCAAAGATTGAATCATGATATTCGTTTTTATTACATTTCTTAAGAAAAACACAAATTTTACGTTTATAGAGGGTTGGGTTTTGTATTTTTTTTTGGTTATAAGATACGCATTCACCAAATGTATATTAGGTATAGATGACACATTTATTTTGACGCTTTTATTTTGGTTTTACAATAGAATATTCTTGTAAATTTATGAGTAATAGCCTTAAGATGATTAGGTCAGGAAAATTTGTACGCATTTTGAAGGCTAAAAAAGTTGGAAAAATTGATGAAATATTCACGAATGAAACAAATAAGAGATAGGATAATCAGAGCAAGGATAATGTGCCACCTTTAATACAAACCTCCAGAGATCCAAGGAAAGATGACGCAAACCCAGCTCTTCTTCATGAGCAAGACATCAACATGCGTCTTCTATACCGAAGGCTGGATTCCATCGAATGAGCATGGGATACCGGCAATTGTTCCCGGAACTACGCCACGATGAAGATCGAACAGATCAATAAAGACTTAACGGTGATTGATCAACAACATCGGACTATCCTCATAAATATCGAGGAAGAGGATCAAACCGCGAAGTATTTCGTAGACGATTACTGCGGATCCATCATGCAGCATGCAGAATCCACATATTATCTTTGCATAATATACAGGTTGCGATGGCTTCAAGTATCAGAACCTTACATGATACTATCATCGAGATGATGCACAACATACAAAATTTGAAGTTGGAAAATCCGTTTGAAATCCTCATCGCGCACATTGTGATGAAGAAATTAAATGCGGATACACTGCAGCGATACAAAACCAGTCTGGAATGTCCACGCGAGCTTTCAAACTTATTCCTGGATTTTCTAATGAGGCGGTTTCAGTCATTGGAAGCATCAGAATGCATAAGCCATCCAGCATGCGAGCAGCTAAGCCAGAACCCGATCAACAAAGAGTACTTCTAAATACGGAAAAGGAGTACAAAGGAGACACCGTTCCGAAATCCACAAGCACACGACCATATTCCAGTGAGAACGGACATTTGATCAACAGGTGCCACCATTTCCGCAATCTAAGTACAAAACAGCGGATTGAATATATCAACCGGGCAGGAATTTGCACTAACTGCCTTGTACACAGCAAGAAAATTGTGTGCACGGAAAAGCCAGCATGTACGGTGTGACGCGACAGGCATCACCAGCTTCTACACGAACCTTACCAACAACCGGAAAAAAAGGTATCTGTCAGTATATCGGACAATAATCAAACAATATTATTAGCAACAGCTGTGGTGAAAAGCACAGCCATATGTGGAACATCAACCGAATTGGGAGCCTTAATAGATCAGGGGTCACAAGTCTCGTTGCTAAGCGGTCCAACGCCTCGGGTTAATATTACATCAAACCACCATCAACATCTCAGGAATTGGGGCGAATACAACCAACACGGCTACCGCTTTAGTGCAAGTATGCCTTAAACCACATTTCGCATCACCATTTCGGTTAAACATTGAAGCATACGTATTACCAAAAATTGCAACGGAGGTTCCAGAACGTCAAATCAAACGAGAATCAATCAACCACCAGTGGAATAGTTTAACCTTGGCTGACCCGAGGTTCGACATTCCTGCCTCGATTGACCTTTTATTGGGAGCCGACGTTTATGAAGATTTCATCTGTAACCAAGTAAAACGAAGAAAGCCAAGCGCCATTAAGACCAGCTTCCGCTGGGTGATTTCAGCTTCACGTAGTGAAGGTCCATAGCGGAACCAAGGTGGAAGCGAATATGAACCGATTTTGAGAATTGGAAGAAACCCAGACCAATAACCTCGTGGAATCTGCTGAAGACATCATTTGCCAAACCATCTTTAAAGCGACCACCAAACGAGGTCCAGATGGACGATATGTTGTGCGACTACTATTCAGGGAAAATCAATTGGATCAACTAGGGTGTTCCAAGCAACGAGCACTACAACATTTTCTACAGCTCGAGAAGAAATTGAATTCTAACCGAGACCTAAGAGATTTGTACATCAAATTTATGACAGACTACCTCAGCATGGGTCACATGAAGAGAGCACCACCACGCGCAAGCAAATATTATTTACCCCGCCATGCCATAGTAAAGACAACACCAGAATCCACTAAAATACGAGTGGTTTTTGACGCTTCTATGCAAACATTGACGGGCAAGAGCCTGAATGACGCCATGTACATTGGGCCTCCATTGCAAAACTATTTATGGGCCATACTATTAAAATGGAGAAAACATCGAATTGTTTTTTTCGCGGACATCGAGAAAATGTATCGGCAGATTAAGATACATGAAGAAGTAAATATCAATTACAAGAGTATCAATTAACAACGGTTACATATGGGACATCGGCCGCTCCGTACCTGGCCATTCGGACTCTGTATCAATTGGCTGACGATGAAATCAATAATCATGCCGAAGCCAGTCACATTATCAAAAATGATTTCTATGTAGACGATGTACTAATCGGTGCAGATTCGGTAGAGGAGGCTCAACATTTGCAATCGTAATTAATCCAACTACTTCGTAAGGGCGGAATGGAATTAGGGAAATGGGCTAGTAATTACGCAGACCTTTTAAAGGGAATACCTACATCAGGAGAAGTTCCTCATAGGCAACCTCACTTTTATGGATGAACAGTCAGGTAGAACCTTGGGAATACATTATAGCCCGACAAAATACGATTTTGTATTTCACGTGAATCTACCACCCAACAACGGCGGACTTTTCTGTCCGAAATGTCAAGAATTTTTGACTCATTAGGATGGTTGGCACCACTAGTAGTCAGCTGTAAGATAATGTATCAGACCTTATGGAGTATGAAGTTAAGTTAACACGCATCCAACGCAGTATGCAGACAAATGGGATCAGATGAAATTAGAACTGAAAGCTACTCAACTCATTCTTATACCTCGATATATTCATTACAACAAAGACAACCGTGTTGAACTCCATGGATTCTGTGACGCCTCAAAACAGGCATATGCATCGGTAGTCTACTGTAGAACAATAACCAGCGGCCAAATAGCGATGAGTCTTCTAGCAGCAAAATCGAATGTCGCCCCCTAAAAGCAAAGTTAACAATCCCTCGTTTAGAGCTATGCGACGTAGCCCTGCTAAGCCGACTAATTCAACAAATGATAAAGGTACTAGACGTGGATATAAGTAATGATCACTTTAGCGTGGATACAAAAACCGCCATCAACCTGGAAGTCATTTGTGGCAAATCGAGTAACAGAGATCCAAACCAACACAAGAATACAATCATGGAAACATGTCCGATCCGAAGATAACCTAGCTGATTGTGCATCTCGCGGCGTGACATCGAAATAATTAACATCCAAGGACAGCTGGTGGACCGGGCCAATCTTTTTGATGAATATGGAAATAAACCAAGAAGAAGCATTCTTCGAAACATCGGAGGAAAAGATAGCAACGGTCGGAACACATGTGCAAAGAATAGAGACAGAATCATCAATTCAAAACTTAATCAACCGCCAGTCGTCTCTCAAACGCCTCATAAGAGCAACGATTCAACTATTGCGATGACGAACATAGCAGCGGGGTGCCATACAACTGCAAGAATGGGAACACGCCATAGCAGTATTAGTACGTACAGTAAAACATTAGACGGAAGTAATGCATCAACACTAGCGCATACTCGGAAGTGGTATTGGATCATCAAGGGAATTCAAGCAGTAAAACACCATAACCATCAGTGCATACGATGTCATCGGTTTAAAAACAAAATGTCAGAAGAACTGATGGGGAGTCTACTTAAACCTCGAGTCATCATGTCACGACCATTCACTCACACAGGAGTCGATTATGCGGGACCCTTCAATACACGGATGAGTAAAGGTCGGGGAAACAAGTCTTACAAGGGGTATATTTGCATCTTTATTTGTCTGACCACCAAGGCTATCCACATCGAAATATCATCCGATCTGACAGCAGAGGGATTCGTCAGCGCCTTCCGAAAGTTTACTGCCCGGCGGGGAAATGTCGCCCATATGTACAGCGACAACGGGACCAAATTTGTAGGTGCCAGTAAATTATTAGAGCCAATAAATTGGCACTTTATCCCACCATCAGCACCACATTTCGGTGGACTTTGGGAAGCAGGCGTAAAATCCATCAAAACTCATCTGAAGAAATGTGTAGGGGATACAAAGCACCTTATTATACCAAATAGAAGCATGTCTAAATTCCAGGCCATTGTGTCTATTAAACGAGGATCTGGAATCACTGCAGGTACTAACACTAGGACATTTTTTAATTGGGAATGCGCTAGGGGCCCCACCGGAAAAAGAGCGTTTAGGTAGTATAGAACATGCGAATTCACTTC
Source organism: Tipula helvola (assembly GCA_963556165.1). Lineage (NCBI taxonomy): Eukaryota > Metazoa > Arthropoda > Insecta > Diptera > Tipulidae > Tipula > Tipula helvola. The sequence goes on from OY744483.1 coordinate 60,051,280, forward strand.
TGGCAGAAGTGGGTATCAGAGTATTTACATCGGCTGCAACAACGTCCGAAATGGCGTCAAGAGAGGATAAACTTTGAACAAGGGAACATCGTTTTAATCCGAGACAAGCAGCAACCACCCACTAAATGGAAATTAGGAAGAGTCATCGAGTTATATCCAGGGAATGATGGGCTCACACGCGTCGCAACGTTAAAAACCGCCGATAACCCTAGCATCAAGAGACAAATCACAAAGTTGTCACCATTACCAATCCAGGAATCAATTTTAGACAAGGGTAAGAATCAGATAGATACTTCTCCAACACCGCATCGAAGGCAACAGCCGAAGGACTAGCCTAGCCAGTAGCCGGATTTTGTAAATTACACCGATCGGGCTGCGCCGGACTGGCTATACTGTTCGTGGCGTCAAAATAATATGCAACATATTTGTTGGTGTGTGTAAAAAAAGGGGAATACTCGACCAAAAAAGCGGGAGTAGCAAAAAATACTGTTGCGCAAATAAATGTTTATTTTAAGGGTAAAGACAGTATCTTCAGTGTAAAATTATTTCTTCAATCGAATTCGATTTAAGTATTTTAGGCGAAATAGCTGATCATTTAACGGGAGCACGGGATTTTAGTATTAGTTTAGTGCCACTTAAGTGAAAATATTGTGACCTAGCCAGAGGGGTCAAATAAATTCTATGTTCGAGAACGGCTTCTTATTTAGAAAAACCACAAACAAGGTTAAAGGGGTTTAAGCCCTTAATTTAGAATTGAATATTTAAAGCAATTGTAAACCACAAATACTATTAAGAAGTCAAAATCAGTGTTTTGGAAATGTTTAATTGGAAGCACAACTTTCAACTCATATCGCAGTTGATTTTTAGGGTTAAAACCGTTAGTTACCAATATTAAACCGTCAAAGTCGCAAGACAGAGGAACTAGAATTATATAACTCTTAATTCAGCATAACAAACCGGATGTGCTAATTAAGCAAAACCATGAGTACAATCTTCGACTCCCATTCCCTAATTAAGTATGCATTTTAAAAACATATGATTCCGTCTAAAAAAAATACAAACACTTAATACAGGCAGAACCTTGAGTTGAAATTTAAAATGGTTGTAAACAAATCAATCATTTTTTTTAAAAAGCGAACCTCTAAAATTCATCACCGTCATTCTGTCATCGCAATTAAGCCGACAAAGTCGAATGATGTTATAAAATATGTGTCGTGTCTATAGAGTTATACAAAAATGGAGACTTCAAACATAAATGAATTCAAGGCAACAACCAATTACAAATCATGACATAAAACATTGTATAATTAGTTAAGAGAGGTTTTTTTATAGTTTTAATGTAGACTTCCGTAAAACTCATCCAATGTGTGCAAACAATTTGTTATTTTAAAATGCATTTTTCTTGGAAGTACCCATTTTCATTAAAAAAGCTCAATGTCAAGTTTTTATATAAACGTACGATACTGTGTCTATATAAAATTGTTACCTAAAAAGCAAAGTCTACGTAAATGACGTACATAAGCAAAACGGTTCGCACATAACCGCCAAACTGTTCAAATATACAATGAAATTGTACGTATTTCATCGATTTTGCTCTCTCTCTACCCTGCAAATATTAATTCAACTGTTTATCATATGCTATATACTATATGCAATGCGTAAGTATTACAAAAATTTATTGACGACAAAATATGAACGCGCGAATCGTATCTACTCTGTATAAACACACGATAAAATACGTTAAAAATTCTGGGAATTTTATAGGTTATGTACGAACCCCTCCGCGATATAATTGATTTACGTAAATAAATCAACGATTTACGTTCATTCATTCGAATCAGTATATCAGTAATAGTCAGATGATAACATTAATATATATTTTTAGAAAATAAACAATAACACAAAAATATAAATAATATTGATAGTGGAAAATGTAAGGCAAGTAAATAATGTTTACAGGTAAATACACAATATGTCGAGTTACACAGGTAACAACGATTTGTTTTATTTGTAATTTTGCTTTCCAAGTAACTGATAGACTTAATGTAAATATGTATTAAATTGAATATCGTTATGTGTGTCTACAGGTTTCTACAAAATTAAACAAAACGATTTAGAAGTCACAATTACTTAAGCGAATTATAACGAAAGCTCAAATGTTAGCTCAAGCCCCGCAAACTGTATAATCCTAAAAAAGCTCAATTTTTATTTTCGATGTATTGGTCAAATTTGAAAACGAAAGTTCTTAAGTTACGGTAGCTTCAACAATTTGTAACTACGTTGTTTAACTTTTATTTTAATGTAGTACATATGGTTTAGATAAGAAATGTTGATACAAAAAAGGATAAACAACTATTCATTAATAATCCATGTATTATGAAAACTTTTACTCGAAATCATCGAAACCGAAATCATTTCCTTTTTTTAATTCATATTTGAAAAATCGTCTAGTTATGTATATGTTTCGAGTTCTACATCGGACAAACAGGTATATTCTATGAAAAGGTATAAAGAACGTATTAGAAAGCTGCATTAAAAAGCTTTAATTTTTGCTTGACTAAATGTAAATAATCCAAATAAGAAGCTCAACTTTTAAAAAATTGAGTAAAGAGTGTTCATGCAAGAAATACTGATAACAAACGAATGAAAACTATTCACTAATAACATACACTCCCGAGCAACTGAATCGACTAAAACCTTAAGCTCTCACATAAGGGCGATTTTTGTTAGAACGGTCAAACCGATTTTCATAAGACATTATTTTTTTGAAAGCCTGATATTTTTGCTTTAAAATGACACTATTTTTATGAAGATTGGTTTAGTACTTTTTTTTTGTAATGAATTTTGAATGAAAACGCAACCAAAATTGATGATTAAGCAAAAAATATTGGGGGTGTTTAAAATTAAATTACAACAAAAAACTCAAGCAAAACAAAAATAATTTTATTGGTTAATAATAAGTATGGCCCCCCCCCCCCCCCCTTGCGTCTACAACGGTTCGCATGCAGTTCCCCATTGACCTTATTAAAGTTTTGACAAATATTTGAGGGATCGCACCCCACTCCTACTCTAACGCACTCTTCAGGTCACTGATGTTAGATGGTACCGGATTTCTAGCTCGGACCCTCTGTTTTAGTTCGTCCCATAAATGCTCAATTGGATTCATGTCTGGACTGAGTGCTGGCCATCTCGTCGTCTCGAGTCCGACCTCACTCAAGAACTGTCGAGTGGTTCAAGCTGTGTGACACCCGGCATTATCATGCATCAATATAAAATTTTCCCCTATATTTCCTGCATAGGGCACTACATGATCCAAGAGAATGCCCTCGATATATCGTTCAGTGGTCAGACCTCCTTTACGGCCTCCACCAGGTACGAAAACAAGATCTGTTTTTCGCTCAAACGATATGCCAGCCCACACCATACACGAACCGCCGCCGTATGAGACTGTTTCAGCAAAACAGCACTGCGAAAATCGCTCTCCTGGACGCCGGTAGACCCGGTCTCTCATATCACTACCATGGAGACATATTCTGCACTCGTCAGTAAATAGAATGGACGTCCATTGCTCGATGTTCCAATTGATGTGGCGTGTTGTCAATTTTGGCCCTCTAGCGGGCCATCTTGGAGTGAGGTTGGCTTCCTTTAAGCGTCTTCTTACTGTCCATTGACTAACAGCTACATCTCGAACTTGTCTTAGCTCCTGCTGCACATCGACCCCCGTGAGATGGCAATTTCGCAGTGAAGTTAGGACGATAAATCGATCGTCCCTCTCTGATGTACACCGAACCCGGCTGGTTTGTGGTCTTCGATTGAAGGTACCAGTTTCCTGAAACCTTCTGAATGCTTTTGAGACAGCAGATTGGCTCATGTTAAGCTGACGAGCGACTTCTTGTTGATTGCGTCCTTCTTGCACTAAAGCAACAACTTGTGCGGATTTTTCTGGAGTGGTATCCATGATTTTAAGGAAACAATGAATTAAACTGGTAGAGATTTGTTCAGGTTAACGTCTGACTCATAAATAACGACAAATATCGGTCAACGTGGCATTATACAGGAGATTGCATCAGGCCAATTGTTTAACAGAAATTAATTGCCAGTTATATCAACCCAATGAGTTATATCAACTATACCATTCAATAAATTACGTCAGAAATCGACATATCATATCAAAATTCGAAGTATTATGCCATGCCAGAATTAGAATCCTTGGGGTCAAAATTCCATATCTCATGTCAGAATTCCATACTTCATGACATAATTAGATGTACAATATCAGTATTTGCATTTATGATGAATTTGAATTTTTGATGCCAGAATTCGAATTAGCATGTCAGAATCCGATAAATGATGTAAGAGTTACATTTACAATGTCAGAATTTATATTTATGATGTCAGAACTCGATATATTATGTCTGAATTTGATATGTCATGACCGAATTTCAGTTTTTGATGTTAGAACTTGGTACATCATGTCAGAATTCAATGTATCATGCCAGAATTCGATATGAAATTTCATTGTTTAAAATAGTAATGTCAGAATTCGATACATCATGTCGATACATCACACCAGAATAAAATAAATTATATTAGAAATCGAAATATCATGTCAAAAGTCAATAATATAAAACGTCAACATTTGAATTTATGATGCCAAAAATAGATAGTTCATATCAAGATTATTAGCGAATTCAATATGTCTTATCAAAATTTAAATCTTTGATGTCAAAATTCGATATCTCATAGCAGAGTTTAAGTTTTTGATACCAGAATTCGAGTTATCATGAAGAATTCTATACTTTATGTCAGAATTAGATATGCAATATTAGAATTTGTATTTATGATGTCAGAATTCTATATACTATGCCAGAATTCGATATATCATGCCAGAAATCGACATGTTACATATTCGAGATATTATGCCAAAATTCGATAAATTGTACCATTTGTTACTTCATGTCAGAATTCGATATGTCGCGTCAGAATATGAATATATGATGTCAGAATTGACATAGGTATCACGTCTGGATTTGATACATCATGTCAGAAATTACATTTTTGTTGTCGGAATTTATGTATTAAATGAATGTGTTAATCATGGCATAGTTCAATATGTCAAGTCGGGATTTGAATTTATGATGTCAGAGTTCGATATATCACGCCAAAACTAGGTAAATCATATCAGAATTCGATAGTTAATATTCTGATGTAGTATGTAGTTCAGTATATCATGTCAGAATTTAACATATCAAGTGAAAACTCAATAAATAATTTTAGAATTCGATATATCAAGTCAGAATTCGATTTGTCCTGTCAAAATTAGAGTTAATGTTGTCTAAATTCGATATATCTGAAATCAGAACTTAAATTTTTAGTGTCAGAATTTTACATACAACGGTAAAATTTGATATGGCATGTCAGAATATGAATTTATAACATCAGGATTGTATATCTTATACCGTAGGCAGACACAAACCGAATAATCGCGAATTCTATATTATTAAAGGATTTTTGCCCCTCTGGCATTACACAATTTTCACAGAAACAGGATTATTTCATTTTCACAACGCGATTTTTGACAATCGTAAGGTCTGCCTAAGATATTATGTCAAAATTAGAGAAATGATTACAGAATTCGACAGAATTTAGTACATCAGAATTCATTATGTCATTCCAGAATCTGAAAGGTTGTCACAATTTGATAAATCTGTCATGAAGAATTTCAATTTTTGGTTTTAGAATTTGATATCACAAGTCAAATTTTATATGTCACTTCGATATTTTAACTTTTCCGTATAGTGGACATATTCGGTTAAAATTCGACATGTTTTGTCAGAATTCGAAAGGTCTTATCAGAATTTGATATATCATCTCATGACTTCAGAATTCGATACATATCTTAAAATTCGAGATGGCATATCAGAATTGGATATATCATGACATATAAATTCTGAAGTCTTGAGATGATATATCAAAGAAATCCATATCTCATATCAAAATTCGATAAATTTCGTCAGCGTTTGACTTTATGATGTAAGAATTCAATAAAAATTCGAAATATCTTGCCGGTGTTCGATAATCATACCAGTATTCGATAAAAATATTAGAATGCGATAAGTCGTGGCAGAAATTAATTTTATGACATCAGAATTTGAGTTATTGATGTCAAAACTCGATATATCGTGTCTGAATTTGATATGTATTCCAGAATTTGTATTTTTATGTCAGAATATGTTCGATAAGTCATTCACCCTTATTATGAGTGTCGAATCAATCGATAGTCGACAGAGATTTGAGTTGTCGTTTTGATTTTCATTTGGTATTGTATAACCAAATCGAAACGACTCAAAAGTGTTGCCATATTACAATTCAAATATAATATCATATTGTGAATAATTTGGTTAACTTTGCGATTGTAGATTATGTTTTAATATGGCGGAATGTCAAAACAAAAATATAATAAAACGATGTCAAATAAAAGTGGTTCATATAAAATGAATTTTTCGGAAAATTTAGTGAGTTCATTTGAATTATTTTTTGAAGCTGATGAAGATAAACATCTTCAATTAGCTTTAAAAAGGAAAAGAAAAGTGTTAAGGGATTCGTCAAATCCATTAGGATTACATGACCAAACGTAAGTGAATAATTTCAATCACTTGTTAAGTATTTAATTTTCTTTAAAATTTCATTTAGTTTTCGGCACTACTTTAGAATATCTAAAGCGTGCTTTCAGGATCTATTAGAAGACGTGAGCATACATCTAACAGTACAAAGGCGCTTATCATCTGTGCCAAATATATTAAAACTGGCTGCATTGCTTCGGTTTGTAGCGGAAGGTGGATACCAACGAGGTGCTGGTAATGACTTCAACTTGGGAGTGGCCCAACCTACTATGTCATTAATTTTAAAAGAAATACTAACAGTGATGGAAAATCACATCTGTCCGAAATGGATTAAGTTTAATTATTCTGAGAATGAAAAACGAATTGCCAAGCTGTACTTCTTCCAGAAATGTCAGATCCCAGGTGTAATCGGATGTGTTGACGGTACACATATTAGGATAATAAAACCAAAGGAGGATGTGCAACATTTATATTACAATCGAAAGGGGTATCACAGTCTTAATGCGATGATAGTAAGTATCTAAAGTAAGTTTTAATAAACAATAAAATCAATAAATAATTAATATATCTTAGGTATGCGATCATCAACAACAAATTAGATATATTAATGCGAAATATCCCGGTGCTTGCCACGACTCGATGATTTGGAACGTTTCTGGAGTAAAAAGGAATATGGAAACATGGTATGATAATGGTGATAAAAACTCGAGGCTGCTTGGTATGATTAATTATTTTTGACTTATGTATTGATTCATAAAATTTACCATGCATATATTTGTATAGGCGACGCAGGCTACACTTTACAGCCGACCTTACTAACGCCAGTTCGCGACCCTGAACACGGAACTCCAGAATCGCGGTTTAATGAAAGCCACAGCAAAGGAAGAAATATAATAGAAAGAACGATAGGCCTGTTGAAAGCTCGATTCCGTTGTTTACTCAGCGCAAGGCAGTTACACTACACTCCCAAAAAAGCAACACAAATTACAAATGTTTGTGTTGCTCTACACAATATGTGTATAAAATACCGGGTAGAAGAACCAGATAATGTGCTTCTTGACAACGAGGTGATCAATTTGGATGAAAATGAAGTTGTAGATGAAGCTGAAATAGAGGATGGAACAAATGAGGCCATTACCATTAGGAACAAAATAATTCGTTTATTTCAATAAATTTATTTGATATAATCCAAAAAAATTAAATAAAATGGCTTTAAATTAAAGGTAATTCCGTTACCACATATCACATTTCAATTTTGAAATTGAATTACTGCATTGTTTGCTGTAATTTTCAATTGCTCTTTGCACTTTTAAACTTTCGGTTTCTTAGCTTTCTTCTGTTTGAGTTCTGCTTTATAGAGCTCGAGTTTCTCCTTTTTGATCTGTATTGTTTCCCTTAGCAGTTTATTTTTTTCTTTTTGCAACTTATATATTAAGCGTAAGTATTTATTATTTTCAACTGAAGATTTATATATGTTTTCTTGAAGCTCCGTTTGTTTTTTTAGCAGTTCAAATCTTTTCTTTGTCCAATCAATTGTAGCACTTTTAGATTTTTTCTGTTTTTGTTGACTGTGACTACAAGAAGGCTCCACATTTTGTGTTGCGTCATCAATTTGTAACTGCCCGTTACCTCTTTCCATTTCTATTTCTATTGGTATATTTTCATTAAATCCGAAGTCGGTGCCAGGTGGATTTGTCATTGTATTTAAATTCAACAAATCTATGACGGATTCTTCCAATGCTGAGAAGCTGACAGTTTTGTTTGGCCCACCACCCGTTTCATTTAATTCGGCTTTATTGCGAACCAATTTTTGGCGGATTTTGTATTTTAAATCTGTCCATACCTGGAATAAAAAATGTAACTAAATGTGATTGCATTTATTAAATATGTACATATAACAGTAAACCTTTATCCACCCAACCGTATCACGTGTTGGTGGCCCTAAACTGTTTAATTCTTCTTTAAAAAGTTCCCATCTATTTTGTACATTCTCCTTAAAATCAGTCCCAGATTTCACTAATCCACGCGCTATATCCGTGTTTTGCTCCATCAACCGCACCAAGCATTCGAATTGTGATTTGTTCGTAATTTTATGCCTAAAATATAGAAATTTGTTTAAATAGTTTAATTTTGTCGTACATCATTATTATAAATAGATATATTAATAAATAAACCACCAAACTTACATTTTCATATTAAATTCGTCATTCGTCGTCAACAAAAATGGCATCGACTGAAAAATGACATATCGATCGACAGATGGCGATTGATATCGACATTCACAATCACAATTTTGCGAAATGATGCGATATCGATGTCGATACGACATTCACAATAAGGGTGATTAGTTAAATTATATCCGAATTTGATCTTATGATGTCAGAATTCGATATCTCGCGTAATGCATTGATATTGTTTAGTTTTCTGTCGTAATGATGCCTTAACTTATGTAAATTTTCGATATACATAGTTAGTTTCAGTGATGCTTAAATGTAGCAAAATGCTAGTAGCTTCTAAACTGAAACTTTTGAACACGTACGACTGTTACTCGGTAGTACTTCTGGAATGGTAGTATTCTGAGAATGTAGGAATATTTAGCTTAAAAAGTCTTCCGTCTACTTCTGGTTGCGTTGGTTTAACCCACTTTCGAAGCTTGCATTTGCATTGGTAAACGAACTTCTAAATTCGAAACCAAAGTTCTTCGTACCGCAATAAAAAATGTCATTTATTGTCTATTTATAAGACCAGAAAGTTGTTTTCAACCAAATTAAATTAAATTAAGCCCGAAAATTATTTCAAAATTAGAGAAAACAAAATTCGGATGTAAAATATTATATTATATGCGAATTTTCTTTTTCTCTAATTTTGAAATAATTTTTGAGCTTAATTAAATTTAAATTTGATTGAAAATAACTTAATGGAATAGACAAATAATTTGGATATAAGTGTTTCTTATTATATCATAATTTGGTAAAAATTGTTTGCTGGTATTCGCTATTCGAGCTACTTTATGTGAACAGGCTCTTACCGTACATATAAACATTTTGTTTGGTTTAATTCTCTGATAAATATATTTTATAGGAAATTGAAACTCTGTGTTATCGACCAAGCAATATGAAATGTATGTATGTATCTGCTAGAGTTACTATATAAAACATGATTGGCGTGCTGATCCGTAACTGACACAACACTGGGCGAAGATGAGATTATTTGTATAATTTGTTTTATCGTTTCGAGTTTGGATAAAAATTTCTAATCTTGTGGTTTACTTCGGAAATAAGATCCTGTATATATATATATATACAGTACATGCAAAATCGAGTTATTTCCAAAAATATATAAAACCCCAAACATCGAATGTTTTATCGTTATCAACTTTAAAATTATGTTGGCACAATATTAAAACTTGGAAACTTTTTTGTAAATTTGCACTGATTCGGATGCAGGCAAATCATATAAAAACTAAACAACCAAGCATAATAAACTTCAGTAATATTTGTACAATGAAGTCGTGCGGATTTCAAATCATTATTCTTTTAATGGTATTAATACCAATTTCCAAATGTGAAGAATTTGTCAAAATAGACGGAAAGTTGTACTATATAAGCTTGACGCAACAACTTAATTGGTTTGCTTCTTATCGGTTTTGTGCTGCAATGGGCATGCATCTAATCGACATTCGAACAATTGAAGAATACGATCGAATTCATAATTTGACTGTAACCAGTAATAAGAAACACGGCACAACAACGAATTACTTTTGGACGAGTGGAGTCGATTTCGAAAGGAGAAACCAATTTTACTGGATGACCACGGGACAAACCATCTTATTTTCGAAATGGGGTTCGGGAGAACCAAATGGTACTAAAGACGAGCATTGTATTGTGACCATTATAACTGAAAATAACAATGGTACATGGCATGATTATAAGTGTTCGCGTGAATTCAATTTAATTTGTCGCGAATCATTAGACGTTGCCAAATATACGTCAGACGACGACTGCCCAAATATATTGAGTAGTTACTAACCATTTAGAATAAAAATAAAAGTTATTTTTAATCATCATTTGCAATTTGTTTTTTTTTCGACTTTCGTGTTAATCTATTTCGTTGGCTTCTCACTTCTGGAATGTCTTGTAGGAACCGCGCGCTATATACGCATCACCAAACAAAAAGTGTGCAACATCAGAGCGTAATATCACAATGTGACAACAGCATCTATAAAATCGAACTTGTTTGATGTGACTGTGGTTGTATACAAAGTTAAACTTACGATAGTTATTCGCTTGCCTGTTGGTCACCAAAGATAAAATTATTATAAAAACGGATAAAATTGTAAACTTAATTAATAAATAAAATATTAATAATAAATATATTCATATAATAATAATAATTGTGGCGTTTTATCTAACCTGCGAAGTTAAAGTATTAAATTGGGAAAGTTAATTGTGGGTATAGTGAAATCTAAAAAAAAGTAGCGGCACATAAGTGCTCTACATTGTCATCTGATTGTAAAAGAATTTATAATATTTCGAATTTATAACAAGCAGCCCAATCTATACCTCATGTATAGAAGTGGCGGTGATGGGACTAAAAATATGGTCTCTTTCCAATATCATTAAACATAATCAGGGATTAAAAAAGTGGATAAAATCAAAGAAAAAAAATTAAAAGCCTGTTTATAAAAATATACGAAATTACCTAATGTAAATTTATTTTAAATCAATTTCTGTTATCCCATCTTTTGATAGAAATAAAAACTGCCGAAATCATACCTCATATGCTTGAAGGAATGGCCTCATCCCAACAGTTTAGAATGTACCTTCAAGCGGTCACGAATAAGATTGAGATCAAAGCTAAACCCATACTCAGACAAATATTACTCGAATCCTTGGGGGGACAAACAAAAACTCCCGTAGTAAAAATCTCAGCTTTGGAGTACATATTTTTTAATAAGACTAAGCAAATAATTCAGAACAAGAAATCGCTAGTGGGGCAGAATCCGATTTGCAACGGCTCATGGCAAGCGATATGAAGCTTCATTGAAGAAAATGCTTTAGCGGTTTTATTTCCGGTTTAAGGAAACCATATTTTGCCTATGACCAAGTGGCAAAACTTAAAAACATAGAGGCATACGTCTTCCTGTGTACGCTCAATTGGAGGGAAAACATAATGACCAATTCAAAAAAGGCCAATATACAGAATAGAGCCACTAACTTTAACCTGGGACATTAACCCTAACTCTGTAAATTTTCATTTTAAAAACAAAGTTGGTTAATGAATCCACAAAACGCTTCCAGTTCCTGAGCTAAAATAAGAAAGTTCTGCAAATAATTCAATGCAAATTTTGGGAGGAACGCGATTCTGATCATCCTCTAACTCAATCGCAACGTAATTCCAAACGCAACACCAACCCTCAAATCATTCACCAAATCAAATTTCAAATCAATCCTTAATTCCCCAACCGAACGTCTCACTTAATTTCAACGCGAGCTAACTCAATCCTAGCTCAACTTCAACTCAACTTAGCTACGCATTTAGCAAACCCTAAGCTCAACTTCAAATTAATCCCTTAATGAACCCCTTACTGCAATCCAACTAAGTTCAACTCAAACCATATTCAACCCTAACTGAATTTCAACTCAACACTCTACTCGACAATTAAACGCGTCTCTCTACTTAATTCCCAGCTAAACCTTCAAATTAATACCATCCAAAAATTTACATGCGTACATGAACTCAACTCCCAACTCAATATCAACTTAACCCCAGACTCAACGTCCAACTCAATCCTCAAATCAATGCGACTTGAAAAGCTAAATTTTTACGTGAACTCAACTCAAACTAACTACCAACTCAACCCTCAACACAAATATATTCCTAACATAAGTGCTGACTCTTACTCAACTCAAAACCACCTAAACCATAATTAAACCAGCAAGTGGGGCCCAACTCAACCGCAAATTAAACGCCCAACTCAATCCTCAAACCAGCATATATAATAAACTATCTGGCATACTCGGTGTTACCCAACAGATGATATCGGGTGTTGTCAGTGGCCATCTTAACATCGTACCATCATAGAATCATATGATCATATCATTGTACTACCATACCATCATGCCATCACACCGTCAAACCGTCATATCATCGTGCAATCATATCATCATACCAGCTTACGTAGCGTAACACCATCATACCATTTAACAATCATTGTACCATCATACTATTATACCATCCTACCATTATAACTTCATCCCAATATAACATCATACAACATACTGCCAAATTTACATACCCTCATACGTTCGTAAGATCATACCAAAATAACATCATAAGTCATCTCATCACCATCACCATCAACATAACAACAAACATCACGTTCAATATCAGCGTCACTATTACCATCACCATCATTGCCACCATCACCATCATCATCATCATCATCATCACCGTTCAAACAATTATGATACTTTATCAATATTCAAAAATCAACACAATTGGTGAAATTTTAGAAATTCCTTCGTAGTAACTTTGGAACTGATTATCATTCTCAAGAAGGATATGGATATGTGAACAGTAACCTTTCTTAAGTCTTAAAGAATATTTGTATAAAGTTTGGTTCAAATCGGTCAAGGCTCATAAATTTGTTGAAATATCATACACACATACATATATACATACAAACCCTAATCAAACTCCAAATCAACCCCAATTCAAATTGCAAATGGAACTTAACCCAATATCAACGCCCAACTCAATCTTCAAACCAGCACAAAATATTAAACCAACATACAAAATTGGTAAATATTTGTATAACCAGGTGGTTTTGGGTTAATTTGTATGGCAGGTCCCAAAAGCTTTTCAATTCTCCGCCCTGACCATATAGAAATATAATATAATACTTTTTATACGTAACAGGCAACATAAGAGAATTGCCAGACTTGTGGAATTGTTTGAAATTCCAGCAGCTCTCACTCTATCCAGTATCCAGAAAGTCAGAGTATTGATTGACTAGAGGAAACTAAATAACAAAACAAATTTTCCATCCCTCAAATCGCGCAAATATTGGATAGTCTTGAGTAATCCACTTATTTTTCAATCTAAGATTTAAAATATGGATTCCACCAGATTCCAATTGATAAGAATCCACTCACTAAGTGCATTTCGAGTTTACCCGAGTACCGTTCGGGCTGAAAAATAGGCCAGCAACCTTCCAAAGATCCATGAAAAATGTCCTACACGGACTAATACGAAAGATTTGTTGTTATCATTATCATTGTGGGCTTTAATTTAGATAACCACTTCAAAAACCTCCAAGTACTCCTTAATCATTTATTACAATTGAACCTAAAAATTCAGCTTGATAGGTGTGAATTTCTTAAAAGTGAAACTGAATTCTTGGAACAAATACAAGCTTCGTCCCAAAGAAGTTGCGAAAGATTTAGCATAGCTTGATATCTTCAAAGTTTTTACCAGCTTCTGTACATTGGAAAGCCATCTTAGTTTTTATGTCATTAATGCTTTGCTTCGTAGAACTGAGGAAGAGATCTTTTCCAATTATATGTGAATTTAAGATCCATGTTGATTTACCGCAGCCTGGTACTCCTTAAATAGATATGTATAACTTTAGGTTTATTTTTATCTACTGATAGCGGAAGCTGATTTAAGCTTTCAAATATTTTCTGGTCCAGCATTATTTCAGTCATTCCCATCGAATCCAACTTGGTGATAAGATACAAGTTCTTCTACATATATGTATAGGCTTTGTTATGATTATCATAAACAAAGACTTTAACTGATGATAAGGAACTCGCAGAAAACGATAGAGGGTCAATTGATTTGATGTAAAGCTTCGATAGATGATCATTTGTGAAGATGTTGGAGAATTTCATAAAATGGAGAATTACCTTTATTGAATTCCGATTGTAAGGCCCGTTGCATAATTCAGCTAAGCTAAGCGAGAAATACAGTTTTCGTTAGTTTAGTTAGCTCGCTAAGCTCACCCCTTTGCACTTTTATGCTTATATACCACTGTTCATTTAATATCTTCCCTTTAAAATTTTGTGTTTACAACATTCAGAATAGAATTTTGCTCACATCGCTTAGCTTAGCTTAGCTGAAATGTACAACGGGCCTAATGCTCAGATACTTCTTCAGAATAGTAACTAGGTGCTATAGTAAGCGGTGCGGTGTTAGATATACCTGCACTATAAATACTATTCGGTAGTGGCATATCAACAATCCATCTAGATGATAAAGCTCGTTTATATTTAAGTGACTCGTTAAATGGGTATCCATTTGACATTTGATGACGTTATGCCACTGATGAAGTTAATTACCTTTTCTAAGGGGCCCACATTGCGGCAGACATCAAGAACAATCCGAAATACCTTAAGTTTTCGTGACTGTAATAAAGAGGTAAATGTACATACCAACTCAACAAGATCCCGGCACATGGTTTTGTTTTAAAATTTTAATAAACTTTGAAATTTTAAATTAAGGTTTTTGAAACTATATTTGCTACTATATAGTGCTACTCTTCTTTAAATTTGAGTAAAAAACACCAATTTGTTAAAAATATAAAACGTCCTCTTTAAAACCCTTATTGATACTGTTATGATACTATATCTGAATCAGAGACTTTTAATTATTGAATTCGCTTTTATGTATGCTTCCAAGCTAACAGTTTTGAACGTATATCAAAGTAATTTAAATATTAGGAGCGTAATTCTCTCGATTATACAAATCTCAACATCCCGATGTTTTGCAAAACCTAGTTCACTCTACGATCCCAACAATTATTTAAGGATCTTATTTCCATCGATAGCGAATTTCATCATAATATTTTAAGGAATATCACTTTTGCTTAGGTTTGGCCGTATTCTTTAACTTAAAATCATTTCTGAAGCACAGTTCTATTGGTCATCCCAAATTTCACCATAATTGCTCAAGAAATACTCAGTTCCATTCCAGTTGGCCATATTTCAAATGTTTGCCAAACAGGTATTTTAGAATCCTATTTCTAACGCACGTGTCAATATTTATCATAATCGGATAACAAATAGACAAGCTTCATCCAACAGTCACACCATTATTCCAGAACTTTTAAAAAAAATCATTTCAGATTGGAGCGCCATGGAAAATATCGAATTCTATTTGAATCCCATTTCCGGCCAGATACCGCAGATTCTAAAAATCTGTTGTGCGGGTAAAAAAAATAATATCATACGAATCAGTAGCAATAAAAACCAAAGCTTAAACGTAAACGTAAAGGTAGAGATAAAATTAATGTAAAAGTAAATCTAAAACTAAAGCTAAAGCTAAAGCTAAAGGTAAAGGTAAACGTAAAGGTAGAGATAAAATTAATGTAAAGGTAAATCTAAAACTAAAGCTAAAGCTAAAGCTAAAGGTATAGGTAAAGGTAAAGGTAAAGGTAAAGGTAAAGGTAAAGGTAAAGGTAAAGGTAAAGGTAAAGGTAAAGGTAAAGGTAAAGGTAAAGGTAAAGGTAAAGGTAAAGGTAAAGGTAAAGGTAAAGGTAAAGGTAAAGGTAAAGGTAAAGGTAAAGGTAAAGGTAAAGGTAAAGGTAAAGGTAAAGGTAAAGGTAAAGGTAAAGGTAAAGGTAAAGGTAAAGGTAAAGGTAAAGGTAAAGGTAAAGGTAAAGGTAAAGGTAAAGGTAAAGGTAAAGGTAAAGGTAAAGGTAAAGGTAAAGGTAAAGGTAAAGGTAAAGGTAAAGGTAAAGGTAAAGGTAAAGGTAAAGGTAAAGGTAAAGGTAAAGGTAAAGGTAAAGGTAAAGGTAAAGGTAAAGGTAAAGGTAAAGGTAAAGGTAAAGGTAAAGGTAAAGGTAAAGGTAAAGGTAAAGGTAAAGGTAAAGGTAAAGGTAAAGGTAAAGGTAAAGGTAAAGGTAAAGGTAAAGGTAAAGGTAAAGGTAAAGGTAAAGGTAAAGGTAAAGGTAAAGGTAAAGGTAAAGGTAAAGGTAAAGGTAAAGGTAAAGGTAAAGGTAAAGGTAAAGGTAAAGGTAAAGGTAAAGGTAAAGGTAAAGGTAAAGGTAAAGGTAAAGGTAAAGGTAAAGGTAAAGGTAAAGGTAAAGGTAAAGGTAAAGGTAAAGGTAAAGGTAAAGGTAAAGGTAAACACCCCTATTCCCTGTGTGATTCTGATGTGATTTACAGGATCACAATCGAAAATTAGTAGAGGTATTCGAATGTTTCAGAAAACATAAACTTAAATTAAACCCATTCAAATGTCATTTCTTAAGGAAGGAAATATTATACCTTGATCATAAAATTACTAATACCGGAATTAAACCAGATCCACAAAAAATTGTGGCAATACAAAAATCTTCTATCCCCACAACACAAAAACAAGTCAAATCTTTTATTGGACTGGCCGGATACTACAGAAAATTCATTAATAATTTTTCTCAGATTATAGAACCACTTACGGGATTGTTAATTGTAGGGAATGTAGTTAATGTCCAAAAAGGAACTGCCGGCTATAATATATGGAGTAAAAAAATTCAGACCGTATACGTCCACGGTACGAAATTTGTAATTATAACCGACCATAGGCCTCTCATGTGGTTAAGTAAGATATCGAATCCAAAAAAATGAAATGGACGTTGAATTGGGCGATTATCAATTTCGCGTAGAGTAAAAGCCCGGGGTTAAGAATCAAAGCTCAGATGCCCTTAGTCGCAGTTTTCCTGAAAAGTTGGACACTCCTAAAGATCCACAAACCCTGAAAATACTAACAAGAGTGCAAGCAAGATCCGAATCGATTCCACTTCCACCTGATACCCACTATTTACCAGTAACAGATCAAATAATTGAAAACGACGATGAAATTCACGCATCAACAAGTTCCACAGGACTTCAAAATGTAACCAATGAAGCCGAAATTGAGCGACTATTACAAGAGTATCACACTTCTCCTCTTGGAGCACACCAGGGTATTCAAAGAACATATGCCAGAATAGAAAAATATTATAAATTTCGAAATATGCTAATTGCTAACTGCAATCAAGAAATTCATCAAACGCTGCGAGAACTGTCAGAAAAATAAAAACGGTAACAAAAATAAAATTCCGATGAAACTTACCACTACTTCGAAAATGGCCTATCAATCCACCTACCTATTCCGAAAATAGGTACATTTTGACCATCCAGACTATCGAAAATCAAGAAATGAAACCATAGCTTGTGACTTCGTGGAAGAAAGTCAGAAATATAACTGTCCTCAAAAAAAGGGGTGGGATAACTAACTTGGTCGTTGGCCTCACAACAAAGGTAAATGTAAAGGTAAATATATGTACATAAATGCCTCTTATACTCGTATCGCATATCTCGAATTTTAGCATGATCTGTTAAGAAAAAGGCATTGTCTATTCCAGAACTTTATCAATTACCCATTTTGGAATCCTATTCCAATCCCATCCTATTTATTCATATTTTACTGGAACGCAAGAGTTAGAATCCCTTTTATATCACACATTCCGAATTCCACCATAATTAGTTAAAAAATACACAAGTTCCATTCTAATTGGCCGTATATTCCAAGATAGATTAAATGCATCTTCCAGTTGGCCATATCAAGGATTCCTTTTACACCGATTTCACACCTCAAATTTTATAAAGATAATTACTTCGGTCTAAAAAGACCAAAGTATTGAAATCCTGTCAAAAATGATGAAAAATTTCGTTGGTCCAAAACCTCTTTTCTCGACGTTTTGAAAGTCCCTGAGTCTGAAAATGCAAAAAAAAAAAATGTCCGTCCGTCTGTCTGGATGTCTGTGTGTCTGGATGTCTGTGTGTCTGGATGTCTGGATGTCTGGACCCATGGTATCTCGAGAACGGCTTGTCCGATTTGGATTTTTTCCGCCAATCTGTTTCTATGGTCAAGGCGGAGATTTGAAAAGCTTTTGGAGACTGTACGTCAAGGGAGTGGGGTACCTGCCATACGAATTGACCCAAAATTCCTGCTTTTATAAATATTTACGATTTTTTTATAAATGCTTATTTGATTATTGAATTGGGAATTGATTTGAAGGTTAAATTAGGGGTCAATTTGCGCGTTGAGTTGAACTTGAGTTGGAGTTGAGTTGGGGTTGGATTTGGATGTAGTGAATAGTTAACAAATTTTTTATATGATGGAACTTGCCTATTTATCAACCGATTATTATGAAATTTGACATGTGTGTTGGAAATGGGATTCTAAAATGAGTCTTAGATGAAGTTCTAGAATATGGCCAAGAATGATGGAACTTGCTCATTTCTCAACCGATTACGATGAAATTCGACATTTGTATTGGAAATGGGATTATAAAATGTGTTTTTGATGAAGTTCTGGGATTTTAAAACGATTTCTGGATGAAGTTCTGGAGTATGGCCAAGTATGATGGAACTTGTCTATTTCTCAACCGATTATTACGAAATTTGATATGTGTGTTGGTAATGGTATTCTAAAATGATTTGTGGATATAGCTCTGGAATATGGCTAAGTAGGATGAAACTTAATTATTCCTTACCCGTTTGTTATGAAATTTGACATGAGCGTTGTAAATGGGATTTTAAAATGCGTTTTTGGATAAATTTCTGGAATATGGTCAGTTAAACGTTAGAAATCAGTATAATTTGTTATACTACTTTCGGTATAAAGTTCTAGAATACGATTTTTCGTTTTAAATTGGATGCCTGTACCCATGTTACTGAAGCTTTTGGCCTGTTTGGCTGTTGTTGTATAAGTAAATATATGTTGATTAAAATAGAAATCAATAATGTCAGAACTGTCACACCAACTTTATGACATTATTGAAGATACCACAAACCGAAGTTCTGATCACCTCGTGAGGTTTCAGCCCTTTATATTTTAAATATTAGTTTCAGGCCGATCAAGCAGGTTTATTCGTTTGGACTGCAGAGAGTATACAAACAAACAGACCGACAGACACAACTTCAAAAAACACTTTTTCTGCCTTAGAAAAACACGGAGATTGAAAATCTCTACGTCCAAATACTTGATTTTACTGCATAAAATAAAATAAGAGTCTGAAATCTAACGAGTGGATCAGATGAATGTTTTATGAGAGCTGAATATTTTTCGATTTCCGATTTTGATAACCAATTTAATAGTAGTTTGATGAAATAGTTTATTCTATATTCTATAAAAAGTTTAATGCTTCAAACGCGTTTTCACCAGGTCAAATTTCAACAAAATTGAGTTGAATAAAAATTTACCCAGTACATAGTAAGCTTGATGGATGGTTTAAATGATAGTTTGCATATTTGCTTAATGTAGCTTTCAGTTTTGTAGCAACACGTATTTACTATATTTAATTAGATGACAAAAATATTAGTTTTATCGCAGCTAACCTCTAATCAGAGATTGTTATCATATATCGGTGGTATAGTTTTTCTAATTTAAAATTTAAACCGGATATATCCAGTATGTCAAAAAAAAATGAAGCTAAATTTAGATCTGAGACAACAAATCGACACTTTATATACTTAGCATAATGTATTGTACAAAGTTACCGCGCATTATCTACACAATACGCATACTATCGCATCACATATATTTATGAATGAAAAACGCGCATCGCAGCTAAGGTTTAAAGTACAAACTCCATAAAAAAAAAAAAAAAATGAAACCAACAGTTTTAACCGCATATACCAATTTATTAGGTAAATACAAAAAATATGTCGTTTCATTATCACATTTTCGCTAAACAATTTAAATAAAACCTAAACCAAAATCTGCTTAATTTTCATAAATAGTGTAATAGTGTGATATATAGAAATAAAACTAATCAAAACTAGACTTACTTTAATTATATCGAATACGACTTATTTGCCAACTTAACTCACCTTTGTATTTTGATATCGCGTCTTTATTGCGCGCCCGCATGATTCATATGATGAAATTTTTTGTCATCCTTACATTTACGAGTAATAATCTATATCACACAATCTTATGATTACAGAAGATGCAGTGTACAAAAAAAAAAATTCCATTCAGATTTATCATAGTATTGTATATGCCTGGATGTATATTGAATCAGGTACGCAGTAATCTAATACGCGCGCGCTGATCATCATGATGATGATAATTTTAATGATTGTGAACCGGAACAAACCAAACAAATTTCATTGCCATAGACATAATATTGCGAAATTGATATATTTTACTGTAAAGTCGGGAATGTAATTCGTTTTCTCTTATCTTTTTGTAGGTAAAAAACGATACAAGCAAATTAATGTGGGGGTGTGTTAGTACGTGGGTGCTGGCGAGACGCCGTCTTAATCGTAACGCAAATAATAGCTTTAATTATTATATATAATGAGATGAGTTAACACAATTTTCCAGCGTTAACGACTAATTTACGAGTTTAGCGATTTATAAAATTCACATTTGTGGGTTCAGTATCTCGAATCAATTCAGCACACAAAGATGACTCACCTGAAAGATAGAAAAGAAAAGAAAAACAGTTAGTTTAATATTAATAGTAAAAATAATGTAATTAACTTAATAATATTTGCACATAAATCAAAATCAAACAATCGTATTATAAGATACATTTTCAAACTAAAATCAACCTTTGGCACTTCACACCCAATTTTGAATATTTTGAACCAATTTAAACCTCAACATATGGCTAAACTTGAAATGTTTACCGTAGCAAGACAGTCGAACTGATAAGAGACATTTACAGGCACTCATTGTTCCTAAGTGCCATTCACTTTCGGCCATAGTCAAATGAGCCTCTAGCGCAAATATCAACATAGGGCTGGTCTTCATTAATGAAAAATCAAAGTTTTGAGACAATTCGCATTTCAACTTTACAAAAAGATTTTATTTGAAATATTAGGTTCTTCCGCTTCATAGTCAGATAAACCATTTTGTGATGGTACTGATACTGAAAATTACGAAATATTAAATTAAATCTCTCTTTCAGTTAACTTAGTAAAGTTATCCAAAATAAAGTTAGATCTACATGGCCATCTCAATGTTCTACTGAACTAAATTTTTATACGACAAATATAGTTAATCTCTACAAAGTGAAATAATAGTTGGCCCGGGATTGTAAACGCCGCCTTTTCTTTTGATTCTGAACCCAAGGGATTTGCCAAGAGGCATCTTTTAAATCAAACTTCAATATATAAGTCGTTCTTTCGAGTTTACCCAACAAGCCATCCACCAAAGCTGAAGGGAACGCATCCTTCTTGGTAACTAGGTTTAATTTTCTTGCATGTACCTTACCATTATTTTTACGAACTATGTATAATCATAGGGGAACTCCACGCACTTGAAATTTTTTCAATAATGCCAAGAGCAAGCATCCGATCAAGCTCAGCATAGATATCTTTTTGAACGGCTGATGAAACTGACTGATACCTTTGCTTGGCCGGAGGACCCGGGTATTAATACAATGTGAAAAAATTGAACGCCTACCCAGACCTTCCGTTGCTGCGGAGAAGGAGACTTCGCAATTTCGAGTTCATCAATTACTGCAGTTCTTAAATTAGAGGCTAAATGGTAAATTTGTATTGGTTTTGTGGTAATGTTCGCTTTACAATCAAGAAGACCTCCCGTAGCGTAGGGTCGGTTGTCCAAAAGCTCATTAAATGCTGCGTTGCTAAAGAGGGATTCTGCGATTTGTTTTAGAAATTTTCACCGGTTATGGAAAAATTGAATGGATAGCTGTTTATACCGTTGCAAAGCGGGCATAGAAGAGACTGCATTTAATATTTTATATTCTAACGTTGAATTTGACTGACATTGATCATTTAGCGAGTACTGAATTTGGTAAGTTGATACCCGCTTGGGGGGTTAAGTCTACTTGATGGGAGGCAGAATTGGCAATTGTGCTGAAATGTGTTAGGGCAGGATTCTGGGTAAAGGAATGAAGTTGCCCTTACTTCTTCATCCCTATCTGTCTATTTTCCGAACTTTGGCATAAAATCAGTAAAAAATATGTTTGCTGGTAAATCACAATCAATAAACACATGACCGGACATTTTACAATTCCATCGCACAATGGGTTTTGACAAACGTCTTCAATATCCGTAAAAAATCGATAACATTTTCGGTATGCTTTTGTTTGCTATTATCTATGGTATACTTTGTCGAATTTCTATTTCAAATCTACGAATTTTGAATCGATGGAGAAGGGAACCTTTAAAATCGAACCATAAACATCTTGATTCATTTGAGTAATGTTCCAATAATGATCCCAAGACCTTTTAGACAAATATGAACACCACTCATAAATTGGATTTCTGGAATGTTATTGATATTAGCCAAATGCTTTACTTGAAAAATAAATTTTTCGACTTTGCAGGTGGAACCGTATTTGGGAAATAGGTAGTGTTAACATTTGGTGTGGATTGATTTCTTTGAATATCAATATATGAAGCTGGATTTAATCTAGGCTGGGGTTGAAAATTTTTAAAGGGTTAGATGACAGTCGGTAAGAGTTATCGTTCGCGGTACGTTGTCTAAATCTATTAATATTTGTGGGTTCCAAATTAGAAAATGTTCGAAAAAATTATTGCCGTAATTTAAAGGTTGTGACCGCTCAGGCATCCTAACCGATGACGTCCTTTATCATTAATTAAGCACTGTCTATAAAATATGGAAATATACATTTCGCCTCCTTTTCCAAAATATTTTTAAAGAACTTCTCTCAATTTTTTTTCCAGAATATGTCTCGGCTCTTTTCCTGAATATATTTTTCTAGAAAGGGCAGTAAATTCCCCCTTTTCCAACATATTTTTAAAGTCTCTCAATTTTTTTCTAGAATATGTCTCTGCTCTTTTCCAAAATATTTTACTAGAAAGAGCAGTAAATTCCCCTTTTCCAAAATATTTTTAAAGAACTTCTCTCAATTTTTTCCTAGAATATGTCTCGGCTCTTTTCCAGAATATATTACTAGAAAGAGCAGTAACTTCCCCCTTTTCCAAAATATTTTTAAAGAACTTCTCTCAATTTTTTCCTAGAATATGCCTCGGCTCTTTTCCAGAATATATCACTCGAAAGAGCAGTAAATTCCCCTTTTTCCAACATATTTTTAAAGTCTCTCAATTTTTTCCTAGAATATGTCTCAGCTCTTTTCCAAAATATTTTACTAGAAACAGCAGTAAATTCCTCCATTTCAAAAATATTTTTAAAGAACTTCTTTCAATTTTTTTCTAGAATATGTCTCGGCTGTTTTCCAAAATATTTTACTAGAAAGAGCAGTAAATTCCTCCATTTCAAAAATATTTTTAAAGAACTACTCTCAATTTTTTTCTACAAAATGTCTCGGCTGTTTTCCAAAATGGTTTACTAGAAAGGGCAGTAAATTCCTCCATTTCCAAAATATTTTTAAAGAACTTCTCTCATTTTTTTCCTAGAATATATCTCGGCTCTTTTCCAGAATATATCACTAGAAAGAGCAGTAAATTCCCCCTTTTCCAACATATTTTTAAAGTCTCTCAATTTTTTCCTAGAATATGTCTCGGCTGTTTTCCAAAATATTTTACTAGAAAGAGCAGTAAATTCCCATTTTTCCAACATATTTTTAAAGTCTCTCAATTTTTTCTTAGAATATGTCTCGGCTCTTTTCCAAAATATTTTACTAGAAAGAGCAGTAAATTCCTCCATTTCAAAAATATTTTTAAAGAACTTCTTTCAATTTTTTTCTAGAATATGTCTCGGCTCTTTTCCAGAATATATCACTAGAAAGAGCAGTAAATTCCTCCTTTTCCAACATATTTTTAAAGAACTTCTCTCAATTTTTTTCTAGAATATGTATCGGCTCTTTTCCAGAACATATCACTAGAAAGAGCAGTATGTTCCACCTTTCCCAAAATATTTTGAAAGAACTTTCCTCAATTTTTTTACAGAATATGTCTAGGTTTTTTTCCAGAATATATCACTAGAAAGAGCAGTAAATTCCTCCATTTTAACTTCTCTCAATTTTTTCCTAGAATATGTCTCGGCTCTTTTCCAAAATATTTTACTAGAAAGAGCAGTAAATTCCCCCTTTTCCAAAATATTTTTAAAGAACTTCTCTCAATTTTTTTTCCAGAATATGTCTCAGCTCTTTTCCAGAATATATCACTAGAAAGAGCAGTAAATCCCCCCTTTTCCAAAATATTTTTAAAGAACTTCTCTCAATTTTTATACAGAATATGTATAGGCTCTTTTCCAGAATATATCACTAGAAAGAGCAGTAACTTCCCCCTTTTCCAAAATATTTTTAGAGAACATCTCTCAATTTTTTTCTAGAATATGTCTCGGCTCTTTTCCAAAATATTTTACTAGGAAGAGCAGTAAATTCCCCCTTTTCCAAAATATTTTTAAAGAACTTATCTAAATTTTTTACAGAATATGTCTCGGCTCTTTTCCAGAATATATCACTAGAAAGAGCAGTAAATCCCCCTTTTCCAAAATATTTTTAAAGAACTTATCTAAATTTTTTTTCCAGAATATGGCTCGGCTCTTTTCCAGAATATTCCACTAGAAGAGCAGTAAATTCCCCCTTTTCCAAAATATTTTTAAAGAATTTCTCTCAATTTTTTTTCCAGAATATGTGTCAGCTCTTTTCCAGAATATATCACTAGAAAGAGCAGTAAATTCCCCTTTTTCCAACATATTTTTAAAGTCTCTCAATTTTTTTCCAGAATATGTCTCGGCTGTTTTCCAAAATATTTTACTAGAAAGAGCAGTAACTTCCCCCTTTTCCAAAATATTTTTAAAGAACTTCTCTCAATTTTTTCCTAGAATATGTCTCGGCTCTTTTCCATAATATATCACTAGAAAGAGCAGTAAATTCCCCTTTTTAACTTCTCTCAATTTTTTCCTAGAATATGTCTCGGCTTTTTTCCAAAATATTTAACTAGAAAGAGCAGTAATTTCCCCCTTTTCCAAAATATTTTTAGAGAACTTCTCTCAATTTTTTTTCAGAATATGTATTGGCTCTTGTCTAGAATATAATACTAGAAAGAGCAGTAAATTTCTCCTTTTCCAAAATATTTTAAAGAACTTCTCTCATTTTTTTTACTAACTCAATAATACTAACCGCCATTTTTTTATTGAGGAGACATTTATGATAAACTTCACTGAATATCATATATTATATATAAATCGCCTCAATGTTTGCCATTTACCAATACCTTCACATTTTTTTGTATCATATTTTTTTTTTTTTTTTTTTTGTAATACTAACCGCCACTTTTTTTAATTAGGAGAAATTTAGGATGAACTTCACATGCATCTTTTCTATGGTGTTTTTACTACTCAGTCGCAAAAGCAAATAAAACACAAAAAAACAAATTCAATTGAAAAACTCATGTTAAAATCAATCGAGTAGTCAGATATTAGTCGCTTTCACACGCACCATAATCCAATACCGAACTGGATTACATAATCCGAAAAATGGTCGTTTGAAATGTGCAAATCTAATACCGAAGTGGATTATCAAATACACTTTATAATTCGGTATTTTGTAATCCACTGCGGTACTGAATTACCGTGTGAAAAGAATGACAGTTATTAATCTCAAAACTGAATAGATGTTGTTTGAATTTTCATTAAATAATATCTTAATTAATATTTTTTTTAGTTGAATTTGGAAAGTTTATCGAAAATTATTTATATTTTGTTTAATTAAATTCATATATTAAAAATATGTAATTGATTTTTATCTTGTTTTCAAATATATTTCTGACAACCAATTTGTAACATTCGAAACGAAACTATAGTTGCGTTTCTGTCAAATTAGTAATCTTCGATGCGTGTGAAAAGACATATGAGAGCGGATTATCAAATCCACTTCGGTAGTGGATTATGTGCGTGTGAAAGCGACTTTTGAAGCGCAAATAGTTTATTTGCGACCTGTTGGAGGATATACCCCTTAATGTAAACATATTTTTTTCGTTTGCTAAATGCGCATCTAATTTCGTAATTCGTTCTGGAACTGTACCAACTATTCCACGAATTTCACATTCAATCAGAAATTCACGATTTTTCAGATTTTCTAAAATCATTCGTAAAAGGTTGCATCATTTCCGATATTTGGAGATTTAATTTCATTTTGTAAGTGTAAATAGTACGTGAATTAAATTTTACTACTACTAAATCATTTCCGTTAGTAATTTGACAAACTTATTAGAGAACTGACATGCATGTTTCCAGGCAGATAGCCCCTCACATCACGAAAAGGAAACACATTTGAAAAATTGAGATAAAATCGCGAGATCCTATAGTTCAAGATTTTAAGGTAAGGACTTGACTGGATTAAGATTTATTTAACCTAACCATAGATTCCGAAATATGAAAGTAATTGCGAGTAAATCTTATGAATTAGGGACCAAGGTAAATAGCTTAATAAACTGACAAGCAAATCAAAATAAAAATATTAGTGTGCTTGCGATATTAAAAGAATAAAAAAAATTATAGGACAAATAAATTACGTTTAAAGCGGACACTGGATGCAAATAAAACACTGAGGAAAGCACAGGGTGAACTAAAATAATTAACAAAAAAAAAAACACAAATACACCCTTTGTTGGACCACCAACCAAACATTTAATCAATAATACTTTATATAAATGTGGATTAGAACAAAATGCGAATCACCAAACGAATCTTGAAAATATAACCGTAAATTATGCCACCACTGTAAAACACGGGTGCAAAATACAGGGTTACAAAAATTGTGGGATAAAGAGTAGCCACTTGATGATTAAATTCTAGCCAAAAAAAAAAAAATTAGACGCCACTGTAACAAACAGTGATACACAATTATTTAAAATAAAGCTGAGGAAGATAAAAAACAATTGTAACTGCCGCATTAGCAAGCCATTTGGAAGCCACTGTAACAAAAATTGGGAGGAAGTAGGTGACCCCATCATGGTCTGATTAAAAATCACAATGATAGGATCACCTACGTCCTCCTAGTTTCTGTTACAAGGTACGAAGATTTGCTAGATACAATTACCCAGAAAGAAACACCAATTTTTATCGTCCGATCTTGAGTTTTGTAAATTGTTGTTCGGTTTGTCCTATGTATTCCGATTGAATAAAATAAAGATAGAAGAAATAAAGATAAAGGTTCTTCTCAAAAGCGAGAAATACATACTAGTTAATCCACTGGTACAAATTTCAGGTTCCGCTAGATTTTAGCCGGTAGTATTCAGACAATTTTTGAGGTTATATAAAGTTATCCAGGGCTCACCGCTAATTTATATTTGATAGTTTTTAAAGTGGATTTTTAAAATTGTTTACGTATTAAATCGCCAACTAGAACAGAATTTTAGTCTCAGAAAAACTTTGGCAACTCATTCTCGGGAACTCAGAATAAAGTCTACCACTTCTGTTTTGTGCCCCTAATACCGATAATGTTATGCCTATTTACATGTTGAACCATCAAACGTGGTAAACAATCAAACCCTACTTTTGAGAGATAAATAACAGTTGGTGCATAACAAAATAAATTTAATTTCGATAAACTTCTAAAAAAATTTAAATTTTAAAATTCCAAGATATTACTAATTTTTTAATTTACGAACATCTTAGAGATTCAAAATGTATTCACAAAAATTTTGAGATACTCATAAGTTTCGAGTTTAATAGCTTCGGCGTAGAATTTGTTAAGGAACTTAGAACTAAAATAGCTTTCCTGACTGCGGTATAACTCCAGAATTATGATTTAATTAAAATAAAAAATATTCGAAATTTACAAATTTGATAAATCGCCTTAATTATTTCACCTTTTTTTTTAATTAAATGATTTATTGACTCATTTATTTGGTTTTAAATATATAGTTTGTATTATACAAGAGTACTGACTGCCGACTATGTGTATTTGTGTGTAATCAGGGGGACAAAAATTATTAATTAGTATAGTATTCTAATAATTATTATGTATGTACTTATAAAATATTTATACAAATTTCATAGCAAACCAACAACAACAATAACAACAAATAAAATTATTAACCGCATTAGGTAAGCGCCACTTTGACGGGGTAATATTATAATTAGATTCATGGAAAATGAAATAAAAATAAAAATTTTCTACCTGTTTTTTTTTGTTTTACATTTTTCCTTCAGTTTTTTTTTGGTCGCGTGTCTTAGATTTTTCCACAAACAATGTTCGCGCGTTGAAGAGTATACTAGTGTGTGCATAAGCGAGAAGTCAAACGAATTTGTGTTTTTCTATATTCGTTTGCTTTTGGATCTATAATAATGTAAAAAAGAAAAGCTCGCCTCACTTACAGACACACTCACACCTTCGCCACCTTTCAAAATTAAGCTTTTTCGTGCTTTAAATTACTGTACACAATTTTTTTTTGTTTTGTTACGGCTTTAGTTCGTTTTTTGTAGAAGGTTAGATGAAAAATTTGTTAAATGACATCATACTGTACACGCTTAGAGAAGGATTT
Source organism: Tipula helvola (assembly GCA_963556165.1). NCBI lineage: Eukaryota > Metazoa > Arthropoda > Insecta > Diptera > Tipulidae > Tipula > Tipula helvola. The sequence goes on from OY744483.1 coordinate 60,080,330, forward strand.
CATTGAAAGGGTTGAAATGTTGTACTCATGACACGATTCACGTGCCTTTTAATTATTCTGTGTTTAGTTGTTGATCTAAATATTTTTTTTTAAACAATGTACATACATAAAAAAATAGTGTTCTACCTCTTAATTATTATTTAGTAGTACACACTACATTTATATAAAACGGAAATGTTGTGGATGTTCGAATTAAATTTTTTTTTTTTATATTTTGTGGGAATTTTTTTATTTTAATTTTATCGCGGATAGATAAGACATTGTGGATATAACATTATATGTATATATAGTGTGTCGCATGCATATACAAAGTTCAAATTGAATACTGATTAAATCAGGGTCATAAAGTGTTGCAGACAGAAGCAGAAATTTTGGTTTCAAGGTAAATGAATAACGAAATCGAAATATTGTGAAATCATTCAAATTCTCAGGAAAACGGTGATGTATGCACGAAATAAAAAACAATGAAGCATTGTGATGATGGTAATGATGTGGTTCGATGCATGGTCATATATTCAAGTATAACGGATCTTAATAAATTATTTGTATGATGTCAATTCACAAGTGTTTATCTGAATTTCATCTTGAATATGTTGTAAATTTGGTATTTAAAACGGTTTAGCCATCTTCCCTTAAACCTAATTCATTGTAAAATGTAATCTGATTTTGCTGAACTATTCAAACTTCTGTGAAAATCGGCAAGATACAAACACAGATTGAACGACTGTAGGTCTTTGATCGACGATTTAGTTGGCATGAAATTGAGTTCTTAAAAAGTTTAAATTCGCACTTGGAGATTTAAAGTTTATAAAATTAAGGGATTCTCGGTAGTCATAAAATTAAAATCTGAAATTCTAAGAAAGTCTGGAATGAATTAAACAAAAAAATTTCAAATTGAATATGAACACGGTAATTAAAGCAGGAGAGAAAAATTCAAAAATATTCAAATAGGGTTAGAAATTTAAAACACCCGGTCAAATTAGACTGTCAAATCTACTAAATTTCTGAATAATTTCTGAACATTCCAAATTTGATTAGGATAAATTGCAGAATAATTTATAAAAATCCTAGATTACAAGTCAAATTATAAATAATAAAACCCTTAAAATGCTAAGAGAAAATTAATATTTCAAATTAAACAATTAAAATTTAAAAAAATTGTCTTAATGCAATTTCTAACTTTACCATTATTATAAAATAAATCAGAATTCCGAAAATTTGCCACACTGAAAATAAAATTGGTTGGAATATGAGTATTTTACTGTATTTTAACCTGTACACCAAATACTTAGCAACGAAATATTGCAAGACAGTTGAGTATAAAGCAGGAAAAGTTTTTGAAAATTAATTGATTGCATCAATATAATTAAAAAGACGGATTTGGAACGAATTTTGGAGATGTTGAAATCACAATACTGTACCATCAAGTTCACCTTTGAGTCAGAAGTAGACGGTGTGCTCCCATTTTTGGATGCAAAGGTGAAAAAAATACATAACAAATTAGAGTTCGAAATCTATCGAAAACCGACGAACACCATGAGATTCATCACTGCCGAATCCCATCATAATGGACCGCATAAGAACAATTTTTCACTGTTTATCCCGTAGGCTTTACAACATTCCTATGCCCACGTCTAAGTTTCTGAAAGAAGTCAAATATATAAAAGGTACTGCAAGGATGAATGGCTGCAATGAGAATTTCATTAACTTAACTTTTGTTTTTAATTTGTCGACATTAGATGATTACACGGTTAAAAAAAGCGTATGTCTCCCATTCTATCCGGTAACCAGAAACAAATTGGGGAATTAAAAAGAAAAAGTTTTTAAAATGATAGAAGTGCCCAAATTAATCAAATATATAAAAATTACGCTTTAAATTACATACGGAATTAATTATATTTTTCAGTCATTACAATTTTAATAAATAAAAATTAAAATCAATCTCTATTTAACTTCATATAGCAAATTTTTGTTACAGTATTTGCTTATTTCAATATTTTTCGCTTAAGGCGCTTTTTAACTTTACCATTCGTCAATATTAGACGCCCCAAACCCCCGCTTTAACGATTTATTTGTATTTTTAATATTCATAGAGATGGAAGCGTTTTTGAAAATGTATCTTGTTTAATAATTATTCAAATACTAAAATAAAAAACTCCCCAAAACCGCTCAGCATTGGTCCTTTCTCCATCTTTTCATATTGTATAGTTAACAAAGATTTAATGGGGTTACTTGTCGCCTCGATTATCATCCTCATCGTCGTCAATATCATTAGCATCATCAACATTTTTTGATTTTTTGGACAAAATGAATTTTATAAATGAATTAACTAAAATTCTTCCACTAATTGGAGTTACACCGATTATCATCGACAAAATTAAAAAGTCACAGTCGTACTGCCGCAGTGTAATTGACCAAATATCAAAGAAACTGGCAAGCAATATTTTTGGAATATCATTGGGCTCTACTGCATCTGAAACTGAAACAGCTAGTTGATAAAGGATTTAAAATAAAAATACTGTCAGTTCTTCCACGATCATGGTCAGCGCGAAGAATTGTCAAGGAGTTCAACACCACAATGCATTTAGCGTTGCTTGCCAAGAGACTTGTGGAAGAAAATGGAATCCTGTCCAATCTCTCACGGCGCGTTGGCACGAATCTCATCAATCCTGAGAATATAGAGCTTGTGAAAGAATTTTATGTGAGTGACGATATCAGTCGTGCATGTACTGGAAAAAGAGAATATGTGATTGTCGATGAGAATAATGTGAAGATTTCAAAACAACGGCGACTTATTCTCATGAAACTCACAGAAGCATATGTTTTACTCAAGCAACAAAATATTGGTCGCAAAATTGGATTTTCGAAATTTGCATCGCTGCGGCCGGCAAAATATCTTTTGGCACTCGGCTACTACGGAACACATTCTCTTTGTGTTTGAAGAGGATGTTCGGCGTCGATACATATCGTGATCTGTTCAAAATGATGTTGTGTGAATTCCCCAACACGGATTGTTTTTTAAATATTTGCGAAAATTGTCCTGGAATATTAAAAATTGAGAAGAACCTTAGTCCCCTTATGGAAGATAATGAACTAAACATTGTGTCTTACAAACAGTGGATTAATCAAAATGGTAAGAATAAAATTTAATGAATATGAAATTTATTACACTAAACATTTATTTCCAATTTTTAAGGAAGGTCAAACTTAGAAAAATTATCAAAATCATGGGATGTTTTCATAGCAGAATTCTGCAAGCAGCTTGCTGCCTTGACACCTCATGACTTCATCGCAGAGCAGCAAGCTGAGTATCTAGCTATGCAGAAACAACTATTGCAACAAGATGAGTTCTGTGTGGTTTGCGATTTCTCCGAGAATTTCTCCTTTATCGTTCAAGTATGTATATTTAATTTGCATTTCAATTTTTGTTTTCCCCAAATTTGTTTATTTTTTGTTATTATTTATTGTTACTGTTTTTGCTTTTATTTAGGATGCTGTCCAAGGCTGGCACTGGGCCAATGCACAATGTACCATTCATCCGTTTGCTGTCTATTACAAGGATGAGAATGACGTCTTGCACCACCAGTGCCTTCTGATAATCGCAGAAAGCTTGAAACACAACTACGAAGCTGTGTATCAGTTTCATCAGGAGCTATTTAAATTTCTGATTGAACGATTTAGCACCATACAAAAAATAATATTTTTTTCCAATGGAGCTGGCGGGAAGTACAAAAACAAAAAGAACTTCTAGCAACTGTGTCAATACAAAGCAAGTCATGGTTTTGATACTGAATGGCACTTCTTTGCAACATCTCATGGAAAAGGTCCTTGCGACGGAATTGGAGGTGCCTTCAAACGTAATGCGACGAAAGCCAGCGCAAAAGCTTTTCGATTGGGCTACAAAAAATGTATCAAACATTAATTTTAGATTTTGTACAAATCAAGAGTACAGAAGGGTGGCACGATCACTAGCAAAAAAATTTGATTCAGTAAAAGCCATCAGGGGGCCTCACGATTACCATTGCTTTGTTCCCACTGGTAACAACCACATCGCAGCGCGTCGATTTTCGAATTCTGATCGTTTTTATTTTTTTATAAGACGAAAATACATGAATTTCGTAGTTTGGAATTAATAATTGACTGAAATGTTGCATGCCGCCCTAATTTGTTATGACGTTTTTTTTCTATAAAACTCGAACGCGTTGAGTCTCCATCATGTAAGATGGCTTGTTGCAAAGGCATTTTCAAGTGATTTGCGATAAAAATAAAAAAATCAAAATAAAACTGTAAATAGTTCGATTTTTTAGCAAAAGATTAACGGGTACTCCGTGAATATTGATCCCAGAGAGTTTTTACTCAAATTATATTTATTTATAAATCAAATTATATACCCCGTATGGGTTTCTGATTTCGCGTGGAATGGCTGACATTATGTATGTGGTGAAAAATACGTCAAATCACATATTCTTTATATGTGACCGGAAGTCATGTTTGAGTTTTATCATTTTTATATTTTGAATGTGTAGCACTAGTTAAACAAAACATTTACGGAAATAATTTTGTTGTTGTTGTTGTTTTTTAAGATACAGGGTGTTATAATGTATTGTTTTATTATTTAATTTACAATAATTTATTTTAATTTATTTATTAATTTATTTTAATTTAAATTAAATTAATTTTATATAAAACAATTTATTTGTTTATTTTTACCATTTTTTGATTTAATTTTCAACACCACGCGAGTTGGTCGGCATGTTGCCGCATTGCCGATCGAGAGCAGCAGCAGACTGATTAGTTTTTAGTTATATTTTATTTTGTTTTGTGTTGTATCGTGTGTGTCGTTCTATGTCATGCGACATAGTGCCCAATGTGTAAGTACAGGTGGCACCCAATGTGCGGCGAGTGTGTGTTGGCGCCGGATGAACTGCAGTGATGCATTGGGTGAACCGCTACAGTGTCAAATATTTAAAAACTACATGCACTTGGTATTGTATTTATTGGTATAGAATAAAAACGAATTATCCGAAAATTATAAAATTGGGCTCATTTTAAAGATAAATAGGGATTATAAAATAATTATAAAAATGGTACCGTCTTTCATTTGTTATTTTTCAAAATGGCCGCCGAAACAGTTTTTTCAATTTTCTCAAAATTGCATATTCTTTTTATTTTTTTTTTATCTTTTTCACCATTTAGTTCCCTTAAACATACTAAAAATCAGCGCAACATCCCAAGAAAACGAAACGAGGTGTTGCGCTGATTTTTAGTATGTGTAAGAGAACTAAAATATGGAGAAGAAGATAAAAAAAAGATGCAATTTTGAGAAAATTGAAAAAACTGTTTCGGCGATCATTTTGAAAAATAACAAATGAAAGATGGTACCATTTTTAAATCCCTATCTATTTGTCTGTAAAATGAGCCCAACTTTATAATTTTCGGATAATTAGTTTTTTTTTCTATATCAATAAATTCAATACCAAGTGCATGCGATTTTTAAATATTTGACACCCTGTATCTTAAAAAACAACAACAACAAAAAACATCATGTTCCATAAATTATTTGTTTTAATCAGTGCTACACATGCGAATCTAAAAATTAAAACATGACTTCCAAAAATATGTGATTTGACGTATTTTCACCAAATACATACCTTATATTAATTGAGGTCGAAATTGATTTTAAAATGAAATTTCCATGTTTCAGAAATTTTGGCAAATCGCGGTTTAATTTGGAGCCCGCCGCCGCCCAAACCTCCGCTATGACTATTTATTAAAATTTCAATATAATTATAGAAATTAGAACGCTTTTCCAAAATTTGTGTTTTTCAATAATTATTTATATATATAAGTATAAAATAGACAACTCCCCAAAGCCTCTTAGTAATGGAGACTTTGCGCAAGGATCTTAGGAAAACGTGATAATTATTTCAAAAATATTGATAATTTTATTATTATTTACGTTTCTGTTTTACAAATTAAAATAAAAAACTCTTCAAAGCCGCTGAATCTTAAAATTATTAAATTCTTAGATTTCAAGAAATTGTTTAAATCCTTAAAATTTGTACAAGTTTTGATTCTTAGCGGTGTCTAAAGTATTTTTCAATTCTGAAAAAAAAAAATATATTGATATCTCCAAAATTATGGAATTACTGAAAATTCTTCAAATTCCTTCATTTTTTAAACTTTTTAAATTCTGAAAATCATAAATATCTTGAAATCATTTTAAAATTCCTTAAATTAGTTCATATCGTTACCCATATTCCTTTAATTGTTGATCTACATACAATCTGGCTTTTGAGTCAGTAGGACGCAAATTTTTTTTCTGTGAAAAATTTATTGAATTTTTAAAAATGTTTGATGTTAATTTGCAAATCATGCCGCTATAAAACCGTTAATTACATTATATCGTTTGTCGAAATACATTGAAAGGGAGAGTGCAAAATGTAACCAACTACAGAATTTAAATGAAGATTCATCCAACATTGATGGAGTACTGTGAGCCTGGCCAAAAACGTTTTTTTTTTAAATTTTGTTTATGAGTATTATGTTTCGACCTTTTGCTGAACACTCCATTATGAATGAGCATAATTGCTCAAAATAGAGTGTTTAACAATGAGAGGATTTTTGTGATTTAATAATAATAATTAATTAATTAATTTATTAATAATAATAATAATAATAATTAATCTTTCTATAAATTAGTCAGCTTATTAAAAATTTTAAACTTCCAAAATTTTGAAAATTCTGAAAATTTTGATTTTTTTTTTTCTGTGGTTGAATCCTTCTACAGAAGCGTACAAATGTAGTGTTCAATTATGCATTTTTTCAAATGACAATAAAACTGGAATACAGCTGAAAAAAATTACTTAAATCGTTATTGTTACTAAATGAATGAAATTTGTGTATTTAAATAAAAATTAAGCACACGAAAATATTTAGACGAAATTAAGTTTCAATTTATAATCTAAAAATATCTTAGCTTAAAAAATACATTATCAGTCGTAATTAAATAGCAAGTGAATCCAGATTTTATGAAGTGGATATACATAGTTTCAACATTAGTTTTCTGTAGTCCCAACAATTGCCAGTACTCACGAAGTTTGTTTAACGGAACTCAACTCCAGATTTTGCGAGGTGGATATCGATCCCACTATATTTTTCTGTAATCTAGAGTCCTCACAAAGACATATATCGCTTGATTATAGTAATTTATCGAAATTTAATCCCAGATTTCGCGAGGTGGACATTGTTCCCACTATACTTGTCTATTGGTCTTAACAACTACCAGTACTCACGAATTTCTCCAGATTTGTAATTGGTCTGGTATGGCCAAAATTGGGCTCGAAAAATATGACTCACACATGTATAGATTTTAGTAATTTCACGGAATACAACTCCAGACTTTGAGAGGTATAAATCGATTCCACTAAATTTTCTATTAGTCCTATCAAATGCCAGTATTTATGAACAAATAAATTTTGTCTAGTGGATGGCCGATATTGTATCTAGAATTAACGAATATATTCAAAGAGATTTCGGCTTGTAGCTATTATTGATTAGTGATTATATTTGTTTGAAGCTCTTCTGATGTCCTCAGGCTTCGTTAAAGTCACTCTGCCACGCCAAGGCTGTAATCATATAGGGCTTCCTACTTTACTTCAACAATAAAATTTGCATACATTTTGTCATACTTGGTTTACGTTACAGGTATCATGAATTTTAAGCAAGCACTTGCAGCATACATTTAGGTGATGTGGTGTTGAATCGAAAGTAACGATACTTTACTCATTAATAGTGTCGTAATAAAAGTATCGATAGTTTTATATATCAAGTGCAATTTAAAAACACTTTCGATTTAAGGCAGTGGTATGGCTAAGAACCTTCTTTTGTGTCTATGCCTGGTCCTAGTGGACCACCACCTAAGCCTAACCTAACCTAAGGGCTAAGGCAGTGATACATGCAATTCCTTTAAGGTAAAAAGAGTAGGAAACCTATCACAGGATGTAATCGTATTACCGGCATCTCAACAATGCCGTCTGTATAATATCTACATAATATACCATTAGGCACCAATCCTACAAAAAGAAAACAATAATAATTGGACTTGCATGCATACTACTCTATATACATTTAAACAAAGTTTATTTTCATGCATTCACACAGTTGGTTGATATGGTGAATTCTGTTGAGGTGACTATTCAAGAAGCTGCTTGGTACCTTCGTAGAGAATCAATCCAAACATTTTCAGTAATAGTTCAATATATCAATACTTGTTGGCAAATTGAGCGACAAAGGATTAAAAAATATTAAAACAAATAAATGAACTTGATGATGGCTCTACTGGCATTTGGAAGGGGGATTGGTAAGAAAAATATCAAAAACTTCCAGACGATTTGGAAAATGTTACTTTAGCACAATTCGTTCTAAATATACTAAAAACAATCGTTGGCTTTATGTAGAACGAAAACAGTCGGGAATTATTCGTTGTAAAATTTATGATATGGCTCAGGACTACAACGAGTACAGAGTCTACAGATAGTCCAGTCAGTGATGGTTTCTCGCTAGAATTTTCCGGAGAAAAAATCAGCAATGAAACAAATGGCTTAACCGCAAGAATTGAAATTAAACGTAATCCATCGACAATGTACTTTAGTTAGGTACTAACAATAGGTTCTAGAAGTTTGAATGGTCTAGAATGTCTAGATTTGAAAAGAAGTTTGATTCAATTTTGAAATGATTTTTTCAAATTTTTGAAAAAATTTCTTTTTCACAATAACTGAAAAATTAAAGATACGCACAAAATGCGAGAGTACAAAACAATTAAGGTTTGCCTTACAGAAAATTTTGTAAAATTTATTAATTTCTCTAGGATGAAAATTAATCACTGTTTTAAGTACGCATTTGAGTGCGAGGACAAAAACGCAGGGTGCAAGGAAGTTCAACCTAACAAGCCTTGTAGCCCTTGAAATTCCCTATAGAGTGGTTTCTAAAATATTTCGATATCTTGAAAATTAAGGAAGTTATCGTTAAGAAACCAATGGCGTTTTTCGGTGAAATTTTCGGATTGCTCTCAAATATGCATTTTTAGATGAAAAATCAACATTTTCAATCGCGAATAACCCGAAAAATATTGATTTATCGAAAAAACTCCATACGATATTTTTTGCTTAGAATTCATCCCTCTATCGATTTCTGTGGTTATTTTGAGTGTGCTAATTTGCATCCCCTAGGAGAGGTGACATCCACCCCCAGGGTAAAAGCACACATCGGTACTATATAACTTTTATTCCTTGGGCTATTGTCTACTTACAGTCCAAATCTCACGAAAATCGGTATTGTAAGAATTTAGAGGTAATGACCTATTTTTACCGTCAATGACTGGACTAAGAAGGGAAATGATGACTTTACATTTGCCGTTTAGAAATGAGGATACTGAAATTTTAGCAGACACGAAATTCATTATCAAAATACTATTTTACAAAGACGAAAAGAGTTTGAGTCTAATATCGCTATTCAAAAGACTATTGATATTTGCCGACAACTATGCCGCCAAGATGATCAATTGAATGATGACGAGTTAGAAATTGAAAACGTTGCTACAAGATTTCCAGAACCAAATTCTTTTCAACAATTATATAGAAACCCAAATGCTGCATTTGATGAAGACTTACGTATAGCTACACTTAAAAGTTTAGAAGCAATTGCTTATAGAAGAAAATACATATATAATGAACCTTGATGAATTGTGTGATCGCATGAGGAGTGCTGATGAAAAACAAAAAAAAATTGTTTTTCACGTCATCCATCACATTTTATCTGCAGAGAAATCGCCTTTACAAACATTTTTCACTGGGCCAGCTGGATGCGGAAAAACGTTCGTTATTAAATTGATAAAGGAAATATACCATAGATCCTCAAGTTATGCGACAAAGTAATGCAAATTTCGATTCCATCCTTACAAAAATTGGTAATGGATCCATTCAGAGTCAATATTTTTTTATGAAGCAGGAAGCCACACATCGCGGGGTTCGATTATTTATTGAAAACGGATTGGTCAATGAGTAAAACCTTTCTATTTTGCAACAAGCTCAACATAATAATTATTATACCATTGAGCCGCCGTGGTTTTCATAATTAAATATATTTTTTCAAATGTTCACAATAGATGCAAAACCTTCTCGAAACCACAAACAAAATTTTGAAACAACAAAATATTCGAATTTTAATCGTTATTCGGCTCTCCTGAAAATCGAAAAAATTGACTTTAGCACTTTTAACTTGTGACCACAGAAATAATAATATGTACGATTCTTTATTAAAAAATATCGATGTTTCGAGTAAGAAACTATCGAGTACCGTTGGGTGATTCGATAATACTATGTTAAGTTTGTAGTGGGGAAGTAAAGGAGTTTTTTCAAATTAGAGGTATCGAAAGGATACAAATGTAGGACATTTTAAAAGATTAATGCCCCAACTTGGTTAACCTAGAAAGCCATAAACATGTTGATGTTGGGCTACTAAAGGCCCTCAACACTCAAAAAAGGTATAAGCCCTATATGGAAAGTCTGTTCAGAGAAGCTGCAACTAAAAGAGATTATTCCAAATTGTGATTGAAGTGACCAATAGTAATAACTTGTTACGCATAATATGGTTTTACTATTGGTCACTTTCATCAATATTGGTCATGTACATCGAATTTTAAACGTTTTAAGATGAGTAAATTTTTTTTCAATATTCGTAGATACGTGAAAATGAATTGACATCAACGATTTACATAGCTACGATGATCCGCTTTATGCTATTTTGATGAGGCCTTCATTTTTGAATCTTTTGGGAGCAACTGGTGGAAATATTGTTTATATAATATAGATGCCAAAGATGGACTGGTACGGAATCCAAAATGCTGCAAGCATCATAATTTTAGCAGAATTGTATATTACGCATAGGTTGTTAAGGTCAATAACATTTTAATTTCTGTTGCGTACCTGATTCCGCACCGTTACGACACTCATGCCTTACTTCACCTAAGCTCTATCAAATGTGAAATTCAACGGGTTAAGCCCAAAAGACTTCTACCAAAGTACAGTGAGCATTCTAAAAAAACAACTAATCTGAACCAATTTTTTCAAAAAAGTTTCTTATGTAGAAACTGTTGCTTATATAGGAAAAGGGGTATATATTTTAAGAAAAGTGATTTATAGATAACTAAGCCGTTTTATTAGTTAAAATAATATTAATTAAGTCTTTTAAGAACGGCTTTTTCTCTGATTCGTCGCAAAAACAAGATCTCTTTGCTTGTAAGGTTATTTTCCTCTGCCCATTCTACCGCGACGTTGAAGGAATCTATCACATTATCGATGCTGATTCTGCTCTCTTCTTCCATATGACCCTCTTCGTTCGCGATGCTCTCGTCATTTGCAATTTCATCTTCTATTTCAAAAAGTACGCTCCTCTCGTTGCTACCAGTCGCCCATTCCTCTATTTCGTTCTCAGTTAAACCATTTTCGATTACCAAATTGTACAGTCTAGCCAGGGGGATATCGTCCTCTCCCACAAAAAGATCACCCGGTATATTAAATTTTTTTGCGTCGATCGATGAAAACAGATGTTTAAATGAACTCATGACAACGGATCGTGGGAGTTCATTCCAGGCTTCAAGTATCAAAAACGCCACGTCTTTTAAATTAATATTTTTAAGAGCTGATACCATGTCGTTATTGCCGTTTACACATAAAGCCACGAGTGTTGATAGAAGGTGCTTTTGATACCGCTGCTTAAGGGATTTTATGACATTTTGGTCAAGTGGTTGCAACAAGGTTGTATTGTTGGGTGGGAAAAAAATTACCTTCAAGTTTTCATCATCGGAAAAAGTATTTGCTGTCGCATTACAGGTGGCATTATCGACCAATAAAATTGCTTTTACTGGTAAGCCTTTAGCTTCCAAGTGACGAGAAACTTCAGGGATGAACAAATCGTTGTGCCACTCCTTAAAAAACGCAGAGGTTTACCAAGCATTTTTGGATGATTTGTAATACAGTGGTAAATTTACATTTTTAAAACATCGAGGATTTTTGATTCTCCAATCATTATCAAATCGAGTTTATGCGTCCCTGTTGCAATTAACACAGGCATAATGGTGACCCTTTTCTTCATGTTCTTCCGTCCAACAGCAGTTTTTTCGAAAACGGTAGCGTTTGTTTTCTTGTACAAACCTTTGTAAACCAAATCGGTTTTGTAACAATTGTAGATCTGTTCCGGTAAAAACCCATTTTCAGCAATAATCCTTTTGAAATCGCTTGTAAATGTAGCAGCACTCTCAGCATAGCAGGAAAGTTTTTCACCGGAAACCATGAAAATTCTTATGCCGTAGCATTTTTAGAATTTATTAAATCCAGCCATCACTGTCTAAAAATTCTTAGTGTCCATTGAGTGCCCTTTTCAAATCTAGAGCTTTACTTTGAGCATCTCGTTTGAAACCAATTCGTTTGCTTGTTTTCTTTATTAGATTTTATCCTCGTTAAAGTCGACTTATGGATATTGTAGCTTCTGCAGATCTCTGTTGGTGTCTTGCCATCTTGGTGTTCATTTAAAATTGATAATTTTGTTTCCAAAGAAATTGATACTCTGCTTTTTTTCTCCATTTTTACGGAAGAATGAAAATTAAAATGAAAAATGTTCGAGCAACTGCAATTCATTAAGAAACACATATTTTGGAAACTTTTTTTGTATGTAAATTAAAGCAAAGAATAGAGAGTAAAAATGCTGAAATATCATCGGCGTTAGCAATGTGTGTGATATATACATGGTGTGGTGTTAGTGATAAACAAATAACTTTTAATTTTTTTTATATGGTTTTTCGTAGTGACTACTGTATGCTAAAGGTTGATATATATTTGCTGTGTAGTATTCAACGTTTTTTCAGCGTTCTTTTTGATTGGACAACGAGAATCGCATATTGCTGTTGCGTGAAAAGATACTAATGAGAAAGACATGATGGAAACGAAATCGAAAGATTTTTTTCGTTCCATTTTTTCATAGAATGAGAATTGACCCCCAGCTAAATAAAAAAATTTGAAGACGAGGAACTTACAGTTTTGCTGGACGAAAATCTGTGTCAAACTCAAAAAGAGCTTGCAGAACAGTTAGGAGTTACTCAGCAAGCAATATCACTTCGATTTCATGCAATGGGAAAGATACAGAAGAAAGGAAAATAGGTTCCCCATAAACTAACCGAACAGTTGATATCTGCAAGAATTTTCTTTTTCGGTAAAAAAAAGAATTTTTTGCAGAAACCAGGTCTCAGCATCAGTTTAAAAATGAATATTTATGCCAAGAAGGTGTTACTGTATGTCTGGTGGGATTGTAAAGGAGTATTCAAAACCTGGTTAAACTGTTACAGCTGAACGCCCGGGAGGAAAAAAGACCATTTACGGGCCAAGAGAGGTGGAAGGTGATATTGCTGCATGAAAACGCTCGTCCACATACAGTAAAATCAACCCACGAACTCATCTCCTTAGGCTAGGAAGTTGTACAACATGCGGTGTATTCTCCAGACTTGGCTCCCTCTGATTACCACTTATTCAATCAAATTTGTAGAAAAGCTAACTTAATCATATTTTTGTAATCCATCATATTTGAAAGCCGAGCGGAGCGGTTCACGAAAATGGCTCGATGACTATTTTGCTTCAAAACCATCAAGTTTCTATCGCGAAGGCATTCATCATCTACCCGATAAATTACAAAAGATCATAGATATAGGCTTTGTAACAAGTATCTTTTCAATAAAGTGGAATTTGACCAAAAATAAGACAGAGTTTCTACTTGAACACCTGATATATTAATTATAGATATTCCCTTGTTTAAATGCAAATTAAAATAAGTCAAAATCGAAAAACATTGGTTGCTTATATGGAATTTTTGGAATGAAAAAAATTGCTTATACAGGTTTTATAGAATGTTGCTTTTATAGAGGTTTCTTATACAGAGCGGTTACCGTTTACTGTACTTTGTAACCGATTGGTCTTATGGGCATTTATAAATACGATTACCCTCATATATTAATTCTTCGTATCGGACACAAAAAATTTGAAAATTTAAAAGGAATTTATATTTGGTTTTCACATTTTGCTGCAATTATTATTCAAATTTAAAATTATGAGTTGCACTAAAAAATTGCGGGAATGATATCACTTTTTAAATCGTAGATGCCAAAACATTAGAACATGTCGAAATTATTTTTAAAATTTTGTGTACCATTATTGTTGTTGCAAATATAAAAATTTAGCGTTTAGTTTAGTACAGCATAAGGGAATTTTTTAAAACACATTAAAAGTAATTTAGAAGGCTTTTTACCAGCTGACAAAATGCTAAACACTAATGAACCTACTGACGAATACTCATCTGATCACAGAAATTTAAATGCATTTTGTTGCATTTCAAGAAACAGTGAAATCTCTAAAAATTATGATAATTTTTCAACATTTTAGAAAATAATTTAATTAAAAAACCTCGTCAAAAATTTGGAAGATTTATCGATGCTCTGGAAGTAAAAACTGAATTGACTTACAATTCTATTGAACTGGCTACTCATTTAATTTAAAAAAAACGTAAATTACTAGCAAAATTGCAAATCTCACCTCGACGTTTATAACCTATCACAGGAAAAAAGCGACAGGATGAGGCTGACTGATTTGATACAAATATTTAGGAGAGTTAGGAGAAAAAACTTGTCATAGGATGAAATACTCTAGGACGGTAGATCTCTCCAGTTACACTATTTCGAATTACTTGTTCATTCCGCTAAACGAAATTTACTTGTTCATAAACCTTGGCATTTGATAGTCTACCTGGCAAAACCTAGAGTTGTATTCTGTTAAATTACTAAAATCTAGTTATACATATTTATGTGACTCGTATGTTTCGGGGCGAATTACAATTACAAAAATCTGGAAAAATTGGTGAGTTCTGGCGAATGATAGGACTAACAGAAAAGTATAGGGAATCGATGTCCACCTTGTATTCCGTTAAATTAATAAAATGAAATATTAACTATGGGAGCCGTATATTTTGGGGCCAATTTTGGCCATTCCAGAACAATGACAAAAGTCTGGAAAAGTTCTAGAGTACTGGTAACTGAAAGGGCTTACAGAGTCATATATTTCAGAGCCAATTTTGGCCATTCCAGAATAATGATAAAAATCTGCAAAAATTCATGAGTATTGGTAATTGATAGGACTAACAGAAAAGTCTAGTGGGATCGATGTTCACCTCGCAAAATATGGAGTTGTATTCTGTTGAATTACTAAAATCAAGACATACATACGTTTGTGAATTACATGTTTCGGGGTCAATTTTATCCATTCTATAACCATGACAAAAATCTGAAAAAATTCGTGAGTACTCGTTACTGAGTAGTTACAGGAAAAATATTGTAGTGGGATAGATCTGAAGCTTACAAAATCTGGAGTTGCACTTAATTTGAATATAAATTAATCCAAAAATGTATTTAACTATATTACGCCTAAATGGTTATAGATTCCTATTACAATTTTATTTCTCACAAACGCAAACAAAGCGGTTTTATTTCAGGAATGATCTATGCAATTTTTCACAGTCGTCCTCCGGCATATGAAATTTTTCCTAAACCATTCCTAAACATTGTTTTTGTATTTAAGATGGATCTAGGAAATATTTCACTCGCATAGTGAAATACGTGTTACTGGTCGGCCAAATTTGGACCATTCCACAAAATTGGGCTGAAAGATTTTAAAATTCGCTAAGTTTTTAGAAATTACTAAACTATCGGAAAACTTTCACAATTCTATAATGAATCGTGTTCCTTCTTTAAATTATTAAAATTCGAATTTCTGTTTCGTTTTGCATTCGTTTAAATATTTATAATAGTTGCATAAAGCCTAATTCCTTAAGTTTTGTTTTAGTTATTAGACTCATTGAACATATTTTTAAAATTTTGAAGAATTATATTTAATTTAAAAATTAATTGAATTTTATAAACTCTCAAATTTATTTAAATTAGTAATTTTCAAACCTTACAGGCAAAATTCTGTTTTACAGGCAAAATTCCCACAATCATAAACTTCTGAACATTTTTGCAGAACTTTAAAGACATTTTATAATTCCGAAATATGTATGTATATTTTATGAGATTATTTAATTTCTCGAAATTACAAAATTTCTTAACCTAAAATATTTTAACATTCCAGCTAATTTTGATATTCTAAATTCGTATAATATTTAATTAGTGCTAAACAATAATCTACTTGATTATCGTCACATACCGATTTACTTTTACCGCTTACATTTATAATTTGTCTTGTTTTGAATTTTTGTTTGTATTTGCGTTTATATTTTCGATATGCTTAGCTCAAACTTTAAATTCCCTCGATTATTAAATTTTCCCAAAAAATAATAAAAATTATGTAAATTTACAGAATTATCACAAAAGCAGGGTTCAATTTTACGAGTATCTGTATTTAGCATGTGTCTATTGAAATACATATTTCTTCTTTGAATTCAAATTATATCACACTAAATCAGAAGAAGTATGTCAGAAACGATGGAAATCTGGTTCTCACTCTGAATTTCGGCAAAGCGAAACACTGGTTCGCATGTTTTTATTTTCATTTTGCGGCTCTTAAAATTTTGAGAAATATAAATAAATTTCATGGGAAAATAATAAGAAATTGTCAACATGGTGAGTTCATTGACCCAAAAATTTAAAGTTGAACCAACAATCATATACCCTTCAGAAAGAAATATTGATCGTGTGAAAAAAAACATCTATACTCAAACCCCAAAATATGTTACCTATCCCACCACATAAATCATCTGCCGTTATAAATGAAAAATGCTTAATTACAACATAAATTACCTTCTCAAATTGATTGTCCAAAATAAAAACCCCGAAAATTAACAATTTGGAAATCGCTACAGTGATTTTCAATAATTTTGTGTTAATGTGCGCGCACCGCGATAACACAAATTCAATAGAATCCTACAAAAAAAAAATAAAATAATTTTCAAATGACCAGCATTTTCTATTATTATATTATTGAGACCCTTTCTCGTATATAAGAATTACATTTATTATTGCATATTGTTATAATATCGTATTCGTAGGTCCCCTATTTATAGTTTTTCTAAAAAAAAAAAAAACGAAATATACAAAAAACTATTGACGCCATTTGAACATTGAACTGAACAACGTATAGAGCATAAAAAAAACGGAAAAACTACTGTAGAAGCACGAAAAAGGTATATAAAAGTTGTGTTCGTTGTTAAATGAGTGGTTTCTTGGCACGAAAGCTAAATGTTTTGATATTCGCATACAATACCAAAACCTCTGTATGATAATTTAAAATATATAAATGTATTATAAAAAACTATAAAACTAGTAAATAATCATGTGAATCCTACATTGGCGCCTAATTTTATTTATTTACATTTTTTTTTTTTGCACAACTATAAGTCTTACAATTTAATTAGTTTTTTGTGTTGTGTATCGCAACCAAACACAAAACAGTGTTTGTCATTGTGTCGTCGATTTAAAAAGAAAACTTACAAGAGAGATAAAAAAAATAAAACATTTGTTTATATTAATATATACGGTTAAATTGAATATTGTTCTTAATTATTTTGTTGTGTTTACAAATTTGTAGGTATGTATGGGCGATGCAAAAGCCTTCGAATTGTATTAACAATGCTTAGACAATATCTAATCTCGAAACCGCACAATATACAAAAATAAAGAAATGAAATAATTTCGTTTTATTCATGTATGCAGGTTATGCTAATTTTGCAAGGCAAAGCAATTTTTTTTTGTATTTAGTACCAAAGCAGCGTAAACCAAAAGGGTTTTAAAATTAGTAATATTATTAGCTGTATTTCTTGATGCTTGCTTGGTCGGATTTCAATCAATGGATGTTTCTTGAAATGTCACGGGAATTGGATCCAAAAAAACAAAATTAATTCAATTTGTGTTGTAACATTTCTTCTAAATTTTGATCTGATCCGAATCAAGTGGTTTCATGAAATGCTGCTATTGATTAGTCAAATTTATACAATTCTTCCAGTTTAATAGTTACATATAATTTTTAACTAAGTAACAAAATAATTGAAAAAATTGCAAACATTTTCCCGGAAAAATTGCTTGCACTATCGCAAAATCTTTTAAGTATTTTGAATAAAATTATACCAACATTTTTATTTTTAAGATATACAATCCTAAACTCAAAAATATTTACCTGAGTTTCTCGATGTACCTACCCACTCACGACTAGGTACATTTCAGCCCAAAATTCCAAACTGCCTGAAGTGAAATTTCTAAATTAGAATTATAAAATTTAGTTGAAAAAATTGAAATGTTTGTAATTGCAAATCAAAATGAATATTCGAGAGGTAGACGAAATTCCGATATTAGAAAGTTCTTGTCTTTTAATAAAATTTTCAAGATATTCGAAATTTGTCCGTTATACTTAAACATTTCGTGTAATATTAAAATAATCTAACCGTTTCAACTCAAAAACCAATTTTCAGAAATTAAAAATGTGTGAATACTGAAACTATCGAAATTATTCAATTTTAATCTTTTGTAAGAGGAACTTAAAAAAAATTGGAAATTTTGGGATTTCAAAATACAAAATATATAACAAAATTCTGAAATCGTCACATTGTAAATAATTGATTGAAAAAAAATTCTCAAAATTACCATAACATAAGCTTGTGTAATACATATGTTAAAAAACCCATATGTTGTCCTAATTCTAAATTTATTCGTTTTAAATTATTAATCTAATTTTAATAAAAATATTTAAATTTTGATTCAAAAATTTAGAATATTATAATTTCAAAATTAAAATAAACGATTTGGAAAATAAGAAATCTACAAAATTTCGAATCAATAATATTCAAATTAAATGCAATTCTGAAGTTTAGAAAATTTAAAGTTTCAGTAAATTAGATAAAAATATTGGAAATTGGTCATGCCGGGAGTTTAGGTTTTTGGATAATAACCAAGCTACAGAAACTAGAAGTTCAGTCTCAGTAGTGTTCAATATTTTTCACAAAATGTTACCGAAACTCGACTAATTTTTATCAAATGCACCAACTGCTTAGCTGCTGAATTTTTATTTTCGCTATACCAGAAAACCAAAATGATGCAGAGAATTCATGAACATCTTTTTTGCAATTTTTATACTTAAATTTAAATATCTTAAGTTGCCATGGGGTTGTCAGACCCCCAACCTCCCATCTAGAACTAATAGGGAACATATAAGAAAAGTTATATAACGATAAGCCAAAAAATTATGGGCTGATGTCGCGAGTTTGGAATAAGACATCAGATTTGATACATGAATTTATTTTGGGCTACTTTAGGTCACTTTTTTAGAAGACGGGGTTTAATTTTGACAATTGAAAATGAAGGGAAATAAACGTTAAAAAATTTCGCTAAAATAAAATAAATATTTTAATACAATTTTAATATTTCTTGTACCTTAGACGATAGTGCTTAAACAACCTAAATAATTGCGGCTGCATTTAATTTATTTTTTGGAAGAACGTAAAAGTATTAAGAGTTTGCCATTTTCGTGTTTTTCTGATTATGTGGATTATGAAAAACGTATTCTCGGTCATCGAATCTAGCTATTGCAATCTTACTATACTAGAAAATGCTATGGCCTGGTAAGATGATTAACAATCCATTTTCGAAAACTGAATCGAAACTGAAATTGCTGTTATCCGAAATAATCTAATGTTTTTTTTTTATTTTTGGGGCGTTTTTGCATTAATTTGTGGTACGTTACGATTAATAAAGTTCGTATACCTGCGCTCGGCTCTCGGAGTAGAATTAAAGGGAGTCTCAGAAATTAACACTATTTACAAGAGCTTTGAGTTCTGGCCTAATCCATGAAGCTTTTCGAATTCTACCCATATTAAAGTAACTTTTAAAGCAGAAAACAAAAACAAAAAATCGATTTTTTAAAGGTTTTAAATGGTTGTCCCCCCTTAATTCTAATGCTGAATTCTATATATTCATGAAAATCGCAGTGATAATTCTGAGTTGACCGCAATACTTCATTTCTGAGAGTATATCTATCAACAGCAAATTGTCAAACAACCGGCATAATATGCGTATACGGCACACGTTGGGGTCTACTTTTAAGAAATTCTAAAATGTTGGGTATTCTCACTTGTAGATGTCTAAAAATAATTTGATGGAATAATTTTTGTTGTGAATGTTTGTTTTATAATATAGCATTATATTTCCATATTCATTTGGCTGGGAATTATTTTTTCCCAAAACATGAACAAAATATCAATAGCTCAGCATACTTTCAAAAAAAGAAAACGAAAATACACTAAAAGCTGACAATAAATCAATTCCCAATTCGCAATTCACCGGAAACCCCAGAATAGTGCCACAAGGGGTTAATTCCCTCAAAAAACTATTTTCAGTGATAAATAGAGATTTCCGGTTCATGTTCCATGAGAAAGAAAAAAATATTATCAAAATCTTTTTATGCGAAAAAAACTTTCTCACCGAGTATTTTGGTCGTGAGAATGTAACGACCAAAATACCCGGTGAGAAATATTTTTTTCATATAAGAAGATTTTAACGTCATTTTTTTCTTTCTCATGGAACATGAATCGGAAATCTCTATTTCTCACTGAAAATATCGTAGATTTTTGAGGCAATTAACTCCCTGTGGCACTATTCCAGGTTTTCCGGTGAATTGCGAATTGGGAATTGATGTATTGTCAGTTTTTAGTGTATTTTCATTTTTTTTTTCGAAAGCATACTTCGATTGATATTTTGTTCATGTTTTGGAAAAAAATACTTCCCAGCCAAATTTTTAGGGAAAAATAAACAACAAAATTGCAATGAAATGGACTATTTTTCCCTAAAATTTAGTATGCTTTGGAAAAAAAGAATACTAAAATACACTAAAAACTGACAATTAATCAATTCCCAATTTGCAATTCCCCGGGAAAACCAGAATAGTGCATAATAGTTTTCTAGAATAGTAATTAAATTAAATTAATTAATTATTTGTATTTAATAAATAAAACTGTGTGAGTGAGTATAGCTAAAGTGTTTTTTTTTGTTGTGTTGCACAAACAAAAATATCAAATATCTAAATTGTTTTAAAAAATATAAATATTTATTTTAAATAATTGATAAAAATGTATCCGGTGTTTTTTGTGTTAAGTGAATTAATAAAATAAAGTGTGATATTTGAACATGGGACAGGCTTACTTAATGTTCAAAATTTACATAACGGTACAGCTCAGGTATCGTTTTGCAGGTAATCTCACGAAATATGCGTTTCTGTGTGTGGTAGTGAAAATAATCACTATGTTGGAATTATTTGTTGGTTTTGTAGTGTACTGCCGTTCTACGGTGATATTTGTTCGTATTTTGGATGTGTTCCTTCCCTATAAATGAAAAAAGCGATTCGTAAAAAACAAAGCGAGTTCGATACGTAAACGATCCATATGTTTTATATGGCACACATACATTTTTACATCCCTACTCCCGTAAAAACAACTAAAATAAAAATCGTGTGTAGTGCTTTGCTGTCTCGCCATTTCATGTCAAGTTTAACATGAAATAAAAGCGGTCGGCAATATTTGGGTAGTAGAAATGTATCATTAACAAATATTGCGTGCTGTGAGTTTCACAGACTAAATTGGTACATATCTCTTTTACAATTTGAATATTAATTTTATACATACTTATATTTTATACTTTTGAAGATGAGTGACCAGCAATTTACTGATGGACTGAAAGAAGCGGAAGAATAGTTCCATTAGAACAGTGACAATAAAAGTAAATGCTTCGGCAACCTATCAGCTTATCAAACTGGAAGCAGAACAAATGTAAACAAGCAAATTGTATTTATAATTTAAATTTCATATCTTAAATATATTTAATCATTGTTTAAAAAATATAAAATACGTTTTTTAATTTTGCTTTTTACCTATCTTTTGCTAAATCTGTCTACTGTTGTGTTTGTTACCTAAACAAATACTTGTAAATGCAGTTGTATTTTGTATACATAGATTTTTCGTTTGCAATGGCATCGAGCTCGAATGTTTGGACATCAATATAAAGCAATACTAGAGGATTTATTCATAACATTTTTCATAGGAGCAGGGTTAAAAAAGTTTTAGGCGATTGTTTGTTGCAGTATTGATTTTAGAGGCGTTTTCTGGAACCTGGGTAATTAAGTTGCAGATTTAGCGAAGAATCAGAATCAATTCCCCCAGCAAAAACATAACCTACTTGTTCATAATCAACACATGCAACATGTGCCGATTTTGCACTATTTTCCGAATCCAACGACATGGGATAATCAAAATTTTGTACCAACGCAACAAAATATTAACCATCAGAACGTGTTACCAAATACGATAATGGTTGAAAATGTTTGTACTCAACCAAATATATTGAGAGAGTTGGATATTCAGCGCCAAATATTACAACAACAACTCGAGCTTATTGCATTACAAAACGCACAAATTGTACAACGATGTAATGTTCAAGATGCAGCATCAGCACAAGCACATTATTTGTATCCGTCGGAAAGGGATCCGCTCAGACGTGGTTTCATGATCTGGATACATCTTTAAAAACGTTTAATGACTTCGTTAATAATTTAGTAAAGTTGTTCGGCTCATGCATGGATGAAGCCGACCTTCAAGCAAAACTGTCATTCCGAGTTAAACAACCTAATGAAACTTTTGAACAATATTTTTACGAAATAAGACAATTGGCAAGATCAGGTAATATGCAGGAGTCGTTCATAATTAAATATGTTATATCTGGCATGAACAATTTACAAATCGCATGCGTGTTGTTACTCTACAAATGTGCGCATTCCGATGATTTACTTCATGTTCTATGGTTTCGCAAAATGTCAGCGTTTTGGCAGCGTCGCTACGTCAATGTCGTCGAAACAACAAAACTTCAACCTTCAGCATAGATCATTCGTTACGCCAGACTGTCAATACGAGTACGTCAAAACTCCATTTGGACTATGCAATGCGCCCTCCGTTTTCCAGCGCTTCATTGCAGATGTGTTCAGTCCACTGTTAGAGTCCGGTAATGTCACAATCTATATGGATGATATACTAATAGCGACGGAATCACTTGACAATCATTTTAAAGTTTTCAAAGCCGTGTTAGAATTATGTCAGGAAAATTGTTTAGAGCTGTCTAAGCAAAAATGTCATTTCCTTAAATCTTAAATTGAATTTTTAGCATACGAAATTAGCGCGAGTGGAATTAGACCATCGTCGCGACATATAGATGCTATTTGCTAGTCAGTTTTTTAGGAAGTTTATTATGAACTTCTCGTTGATTTCAAAGCAATTGTATGAAATCTTAAGGGAAAGTTCGACGTTTCGGTTTGGAAATACCGAATTAGATACACTTGAATCACTGAAATCAAAACGAATAGAGGCACCCATTTTAGCCTATTACGATCCGTTCGTGGTTCCTGATTTGCACACAGATACCAGCAAAATTGGTTTTGGGGCAATATTGTTACAGAAACAATTAACCGGTCGATTTCATCCAGTCTTTTATTTCAGTAAAATAACAACGGATGCTGAAAATCGTTATCACTCTTTCGAGTTAGAAACGCTAGCTTTGGTAAATTCTGTTAAACGATTTCATATTTATCTACACTGAATACTTTTCACAGTAGTGACTGATTGTAACTCCTTAAAACAAACGCTTCAGAAGGATGACTCAAATCAAATCCGAAAATTTTTAGATGGACGTTGTTTTTGGAGCAGTATAATTTCGAAATTGTACATCGAAGCGGTTCACGGATGACCCATGTAGACGCGCTAAGTCGTGCTCCGGGGATCATGAATATTACAGAATGTACACTGTCACAAGCTCTATCGTATCATCAATTATCCGATCCTGTAATTTGTGATATTAAGGAATCATTAAAATCCACGAATGGAGACAGTAAAATGTTCACGGTTAGAAATAAACTTTTATACAAAAAAGTTCGGGGTAAATTTTTATTTTACGTCCCTCAGGTGTTGGAAGAAAACCTCATTCGACAATTACATGAAATGGGACATGTTGGTGTTAATTTCCTATTAATGAAGGATAAAATATGTGTATTGATTGATTGATTGATACAGATGAACGACCAAGCCTCAGCAAGATTCCCGGATGCCGGTTCTACCGTACACCACCTTACACATAACAAGACCGAAGGATAGGAAAGGAATGTTAGCATTATAGATTCGACCCGGTTTCAGCCACCTATGCAGCCGATAGTTAGTAAATTTTTTTTTTTTTTTTTTATTGACAAGTTGTTAGTCACAAGACTACACAATCTCCTAATCAGCGTTCCCCATTAGTGCTGCAGGTTTTCTGAAAAGCTGTAAGGAATTTTTATTTCATTTTTGGCTCCACTATTTTTTCCATCGGCGGTTGTGAGGGGGGAGGGGGCGAAAGCTCTAAGTTAGAAAAACTAATTGTATTCTGAAGAATTGAAGATTATGATAAAAATAACCACTATGCCATTGTATTTGGTGTTTTAACAAGAAATTTTTATTCTTCAAATCTAAATCGTCAAACCATCTTTTGGTTGTCAGACCGGAAGAGATGTTCATATAAAAGAAATTCAGAGAAAAAGTAGGCTTTAAGTAGGTTTTGGTTTAATTAATTTCCAACTGTCCAAAATTTACGTTGCTACAACATTTATTTTGATAGTATGTATTTCCCAACAAAACTATCTAAATCCGTTACTTTGTTTTGAAATTAACATCTGTTTCCGAAGTTACATACATACATATATAAACTACCCAAACAATTCCCATCATTTCTACAAAACCACCCATCAAAAATAAACACACAACATTAACCTACGCAACCCAGATATAATATCTCGTCGTTGCTATTGTTCTGTGCGCGATACGATGATATTACATCTGTTGCAAACTGTTATATTTTTCTTATATAAATCTCAACTTTTATCTCACAACTTATATGTATTTATGTATATATATATAAGATATTATTCACAAAAGACAACAAATGAATAAAATTAAGCAGAAAATTAAATTAAATTAAAATTAATTTGAAAAGGAAATAGAGAACGATACCTTCACACATTATTATACAATAAACAAAGTAGATAAATAAAATTCGGCCCACTTATGTATTATTTTTTATAATATATGTATTATACGGGTGTACTGGAGTACTTCACAGATTTGGTTAAAATAATAATAATCGCGCAGAGTTATCATTTACCACGCATATTGTGAACAAACCAAACATTATTTTATTCGATCGGAGGTTATTTCGAGATTTGCTTTTTATTATTCAACGAAGACAAAAAAATATTGTCTTGAGAAAAAAATTATTTAAAAACTATGTGCTGCAAATTACCAAATATGGTTGAATGGAATTGCGCGAGCGAATGGTAATGAACTACATAAATCGCGCGCGCTAAGTGACAATCACTATATAGCTATATAGTTAAATTTACGTACATAGGCGTAATTGACAAACGAAGAATTGTTTCATTTATTTAGAAGATCTTTGTTGGCTATAGGTTTATGGTTATTGCGTGTGACGCGTCTAGACAAAATTGTAATTCTGCAACAATATTGTACAGCAGATAAATGAGATGAGCTAACAAGAATTATACGATCGCGATTGCGATGCGACCTTCGCTAATAAACATTTTTATGATCGCACTATCCGGTAGAATTACTTTCCAATTCGTCAGCAATCACTGAGTCACTTTTGCAATTGATGACCACACTTAATAAATTAATCTCAGTAAATTACATCAAATAATTACGTGATCAATATTTTTATTTGCAATAAATTATTTAATTAGGATTGGATGGTGTAATATTTTAAATTACTTACGAGAATGGATGATAGCACCAATACAAACAGTTTTTATTGAAAGCTTTCAGATTTTATAAAATGCTGAAGTGTTGGATATTAATGAATGATTAATGAATGTTCTGAATTTCTTAAAAACAAATATTGAAAATTAAAAAAAAAAAAAACAATTCGGCGTCCATTTTGAAAAAAAGAAATTAAGGGGTATAATTTTTTATTTTTTAAGTCCCTATTCACCTTTAAAATAAGCCTTAATTTTATAACATTCGGATTATTAGTTTTTTTTTAATTTGCAGAAATACATTGAGATGTTTACCAATTTATGAAATATTTAACCTCCTATATCTAGCAACAACAACCAATAATTAGGTTTCACAATTTTGTTTTTTATTCAGAAGCATTATCTTGCACCAAGACCCAAGATTTCCGCACATATTATGTTTTTCATAGCTAAAATCCTGGCTAATACCAGGTGAACACTATAAATAAAAAATAATAAATTTAGTTGTTTATAGTGCCCCTTGCCTTTTTATGCAAGGAACTTGAGGTTAATGAGCAGATTATGTATACAAAAAAGACAGAATATATTGAAGAACTTTTGTTCACATCGAAAATATCAATTGTACTGTATACAATCAACATAATTTAGCAGATACTCATAATTAACGACGTGTTATTGATTAGGTCATAATGAACATCAAGGGGGGGGGGGGGGGGGGGGCCTTGACATAAAAAAATTTCCCGACAAAGGAGGGGCCTTGCCATAAAAATAATTTGTTATTGACAAGAGGGGGTGGGTGAAGGGGCAGAGGGTGTTACCATTCAAATATTTTTTTGTTGACAAGGGAGTGCCTTGACATAAAAATAATTTTTTGTTGACAAGAGAGGTGCCTTGGCATAAAAATATTTGTTTATTGACAAGGGCCCCCCTCCTACCAGGGGGAGGCCCTTGTCAAAAAAATATTTTTTTGTTGACCTTGATATAAAAATAATGTTTTATTGACAAGGGGGGCCTTGACATAAAAGAAATGTTTTGTTGACAGGGGGGCCTTCACATAAAAATATTTTTTTATGTGAAACAAGGGAGGTGCCTTGTCAAGGAGGTGACAAGGGAGATGCCTTGACATAAAAATATTTGTTTATTGACAAGGGCGCCCCCCCTACCAGGGCAAGCCCTTGTCAAAAAAATATTTTTTTGTTGACCTTGACATAAAAATAATTTTTTATTGACAAGGGGGGCCTTGACATAAAATAAATGTTTTGTTGACAAGGGGGGCAGCCTTCACATAAAAATATTTTTTTATTGGCAAGGAGGCAGGGGGGGGGCTTGACATCGAGATATTTGTTGACAAGGTGGGTGCCTCGACATAAAAATATTTGTTGGCAAGGGGATGTATGTGAAGATAGCCCGAAAACCAGCCCGAAAAAAGATTTTTTTTATAAAATGGTTTGTGTCATAACTAAATACAATAAAAAGCCTTTTATCCCGAAAAATATTAAAAATTAACTTCCAAATCATACTCTATCCCGAAAAATAAAAAAAATATTTTAAATAGATTTCTATTTTTTTTTCTTGCTAAAATATTTTAAATTACTATAAAAAATACCATTTGCAAAAATTGCAAAACGTTAATTATGTTTATGTACGATAGTATGTAGTGTACGAGGATACTGTTTAAATGTATTGAAAAGTATCGTGAAAAACATTTTAGTACTTAACTAGCTAAAATTTGTCTTTTCTGTATAGGTTGAAAATGAATTAAAATAAACTGAAAAACTCAATTTCTCAAAGAAATACATAATGCCAAGATTATATAAGTGGCTAAGTTCATCACAAAAAAAACTCAATACATTAAATCATGAATCTCTGTTCACAGAGATTGCGCCCTATAATGAGACATACAGTTCGTTTGGTAGGACCATTCTTAACATACAACCACAAGCTTGTTGCCATACGATGGGGATTAGGCATATTCTTGGGGCCAAATTTAATCAACTGACCGTATTCACAAAAAACTCAATACATTAAATCATGAATCTCTGTTCACAGTGATTGCGCCCTATAATGAGACATATAGTTCGTTTGGTGGGACCATTCTTGACATACAACCACAAGCTTGTTGCCATACGATGGGGATTAGGCATATTCTTGGGGCCAAATTTAATCAACTGACCGTATTCACAAAAAACTCAATACATTAAATCATGAATCTCTGTTCACAGAGATTGCGCCCTATAATGAGACATACAGTTCGTTTGGTGGGACCATTCTTGACATACAACCACAAGCTTGTTGCCATACGATGGGGATTAGGCATATTCTTCGGGCCAAATTTAATCAACCAACCGTATTCACAAAAAACTCAATACATTAAATCATGAATCTCTGTTCACAGAGATTGCGTCCTATAATGAGACATACAGTTCGTTTGGTAGGACCATTCTTAACATACAACTACAAGCTTGTTGCCATACGATGGGGATTAGGCATATTCTTGGGGCCAAATTTAATCAACTGACCGTATTCACAAAAAACTCAATACATTAAATCATGAATCTCTGTTCACAGAGATTGCGCCCTATAATGAGACATACAGTTCGTTTGGTGGGACCATTCTTGACATACAACCACAAGCTTGTTGCCATACGATGGGGATTAGGCATATTCTTGGGGCCAAATTTAATCAACTAACCGTATTCACAAAAAACTCAATACATTAAATCATGAATCTCTGTTCACAGAGATTGCGCCCTATAATGAGACATACAGTTCGTTTGGTGGGACCATTCTTAACATACAGCCACAAGCTTGTTGCCATACGATGGGGATTAGGCATATTCTTGGGGCCAAATTTAATCAACTAACCGTATTCACAAAAAACTCAATACATTAAATCATGAATCTCTGTTCACAGAGATTGCGCCCTATAATGAGACATACAGTTCGTTTGGTGGGACCATTCTTGACATACAACCACAAGCTTGTTGCCATACGATGGGGATTAGGCATATTCTTGGGGCCAAATTTAATCAACTAACCGTATTCACAAAAAACTCAATACATTAAATCATGAATCTCTGCTCACAGAGATTGCGCCCTATAATGAGACATACAGTTCGTTTGGTGGGACCATTCTTGACATACAACCACAAGCTTGTTGCCATACGATGGGGATTAGGCATATTCTTGGGGCCAAATTTAATCAACTAACCGTATTCACAAAAAACTCAATACATTAAATCATGAATCTCTGTTCACAGAGATTGCGCCCTATAATGAGACATACAGTTCGTTTGGTGGGACCATTCTTGACATACAACCACAAGCTTGTTGCCATACGATGGGGATTAGGCATATTCTTGGGGCCAAATTTAATCAACTAACCGTATTCACAAAAAACTCAATACATTAAATCATGAATCTCTGTTCACAGAGATTGCGCCCTATAATGAGACATACAGTTCGTTTGGTGGGACCATTCTTAACATACAGCCACAAGCTTGTTGCCATACGATGGGGATTAGGCATATTCTTGGGGCCAAATTTAATCAACTAACCGTATTCACAAAAAGCTCAATACATTAAATCATGAATCTCTGTTCACAGAGATTGCGCCCTATAATGAGACATACAGTTCGTTTGGTGGGACCATTCTTGACATACAACCACAAGCTTGTTGCCATACGATGGGGATTAGGCATATTCTTGGGGCCAAATTTAATCAACTAACCGTATTCACAAAAAACTCAATACATTAAATCATGAATCTCTGCTCACAGAGATTGCGCCCTATAATGAGACATACAGTTCGTTTGGTGGGACCATTCTTGACATACAACCACAAGCTTGTTGCCATACGATGGGGATTAGGCATATTCTTGGGGCCAAATTTAATCAACTAACCGTATTCACAAAAAACTCAATACATTAAATCATGAATCGCTGTTCACAGAGATTGCGCCCTATAATGAGACATACAGTTCGTTTGGTGGGACCATTCTTGACATACAACCACAAGCTTGTTGCCATACGATGGGGATTAGGCATATTCTTGGGGCCAAATTTAATCAACTAACCGTATTCACAAAAAACTCAATACATTAAATCATGAATCTCTGCTCACAGAGATTGCGCCCTATAATGAGACATACAGTTCGTTTGGTGGGACCATTCTTGACATACAACCACAAGCTTGTTGCCATACGATGGGGATTAGGCATATTCTTGGGGCCAAATTTAATCAACTAACCGTATTCACAAAAAAACTCAATACATTAAATCATGAATCTCTGTTCACAGAGATTGCGCCCTATAATGAGACATACAGTTCATTTGGTAGGACCATTCTTAACATACAACCACAAGCTTGTTGCCATACGATGGGGATTAGGCATATTCTTGGGGCCAAATTTAATCAACTAACCGTATTCACAAAAAACTCAATACATTAAATCATGAATCTCTGTTCACAGAGATTGCGCCCTATAATGAGACATACAGTTCGTTTGGTGGGACCATTCTTGACATACAACCACAAGCTTGTTGCCATACGATGGGGATTAGGCATATTCTTGGGGCCAAATTTAATCAACTAACCGTATTCACAAAAAACTCAATACATTAAATCATGAATCTCTGCTCACAGAGATTGCGCCCTATAATGAGACATACAGTTCGTTTGGTAGGACCATTCTTAACATACAACCACAAGCTTGTTGCCATACGATGGGGATTAGGCATATTCTTGGGGCCAAATTTAATCAACTGACCGTATTCACAAAAAACTCAATACATTAAATCATGAATCTCTGTTCACAGTGATTGCGCCCTATAATGAGACATATAGTTCGTTTGGTGGGACCATTCTTGACATACAACCACAAGCTTGTTGCCATACGATGGGGATTAGGCATATTCTTGGGGCCAAATTTAATCAACTGACCGTATTCACAAAAAACTCAATACATTAAATCATGAATCTCTGTTCACAGAGATTGCGCCCTATAATGAGACATACAGTTCGTTTGGTGGGACCATTCTTGACATACAACCACAAGCTTGTTGCCATACGATGGGGATTAGGCATATTCTTCGGGCCAAATTTAATCAACCAACCGTATTCACAAAAAACTCAATACATTAAATCATGAATCTCTGTTCACAGAGATTGCGTCCTATAATGAGACATACAGTTCGTTTGGTAGGACCATTCTTAACATACAACTACAAGCTTGTTGCCATACGATGGGGATTAGGCATATTCTTGGGGCCAAATTTAATCAACTGACCGTATTCACAAAAAACTCAATACATTAAATCATGAATCTCTGTTCACAGAGATTGCGCCCTATAATGAGACATACAGTTCGTTTGGTGGGACCATTCTTGACATACAACCACAAGCTTGTTGCCATACGATGGGGATTAGGCATATTCTTGGGGCCAAATTTAATCAACTAACCGTATTCACAAAAAACTCAATACATTAAATCATGAATCTCTGTTCACAGAGATTGCGCCCTATAATGAGACATACAGTTCGTTTGGTGGGACCATTCTTAACATACAGCCACAAGCTTGTTGCCATACGATGGGGATTAGGCATATTCTTGGGGCCAAATTTAATCAACTAACCGTATTCACAAAAAACTCAATACATTAAATCATGAATCTCTGTTCACAGAGATTGCGCCCTATAATGAGACATACAGTTCGTTTGGTGGGACCATTCTTGACATACAACCACAAGCTTGTTGCCATACGATGGGGATTAGGCATATTCTTGGGGCCAAATTTAATCAACTAACCGTATTCACAAAAAACTCAATACATTAAATCATGAATCTCTGCTCACAGAGATTGCGCCCTATAATGAGACATACAGTTCGTTTGGTGGGACCATTCTTGACATACAACCACAAGCTTGTTGCCATACGATGGGGATTAGGCATATTCTTGGGGCCAAATTTAATCAACTAACCGTATTCACAAAAAACTCAATACATTAAATCATGAATCTCTGTTCACAGAGATTGCGCCCTATAATGAGACATACAGTTCGTTTGGTGGGACCCTTCTTGACATACAACCACAAGCTTGTTGCCATACGATGGGGATTAGGCATATTCTTGGGGCCAAATTTAATCAACTAACCGTATTCACAAAAAACTCAATACATTAAATCATGAATCTCTGCTCACAGAGATTGCGCCCTATAATGAGACATACAGTTCGTTTGGTGGGACCATTCTTGACATACAACCACAAGCTTGTTGCCATACGATGGGGATTAGGCATATTCTTGGGGCCAAATTTAATCAACTAACCGTATTCACAAAAAACTCAATACATTAAATCATGAATCGCTGTTCACAGAGATTGCGCCCTATAATGAGACATACAGTTCGTTTGGTGGGACTATTCTTGACATACAACCACAAGCTTGTTGCCATACGATGGGGATTAGGCATATTCTTGGGGCCAAATTTAATCAACTAACCGTATTCACAAAAAACTCAATACATTAAATCATGAATCGCTGTTCACAGAGATTGCGCCCTATAATGAGACATACAGTTCGTTTGGTGGGACCATTCTTGACATACAACCACAAGCTTGTTGCCATACGATGGGGATTAGGCATATTCTTGGGGCCAAATTTAATCAACTAACCGTATTCACAAAAAACTCAATACATTAAATCATGAATCTCTGCTCACAGAGATTGCGCCCTATAATGAGACATACAGTTCGTTTGGTGGGACCATTCTTGACATACAACCACAAGCTTGTTGCCATACGATGGGGATTAGGCATATTCTTGGGGCCAAATTTAATCAACTAACCGTATTCACAAAAAAACTCAATACATTAAATCATGAATCTCTGTTCACAGAGATTGCGCTCTATAATGAGACATACAGTTCATTTGGTAGGACCATTCTTAACATACAACCACAAGCTTGTTGCCATACGATGGGGATTAGGCATATTCTTGGGGCCAAATTTAATCAACTAACCGTATTCACAAAAAACTCAATACATTAAATCATGAATCTCTGTTCACAGAGATTGCGCCCTATAATGAGACATACAGTTCGTTTGGTGGGACCATTCTTGACATACAACCACAAGCTTGTTGCCATACGATGGGGATTAGGCATATTCTTGGGGCCAAATTTAATCAACTAACCGTATTCACAAAAAACTCAATACATTAAATCATGAATCTCTGTTCACAGAGATTGCGCCCTATAATGAGACATACAGTTCATTTGGTAGGACCATTCTTAACATACAACCACAAGCTTGTTGCCATACGATGGGGATTAGGCATATTCTTGGGGCCAAATTTAATCAACTAACCGTATTCACAAAAAACTCAATACATTAAATCATGAATCTCTGTTCACAGAGATTGCGCCCTATAATGAGACATACAGTTCGTTTGGTGGGACCATTCTTGACATACAACCACAAGCTTGTTGCCATACGATGGGGATTAGGCATATTCTTGGGGCCAAATTTAATCAACTAACCGTATTCACAAAAAACTCAATACATTAAATCATGAATCTCTGTTCACAGAGATTGCGCCCTATAATGAGACATACAGTTCGTTTGGTGGGACCATTCTTGACATACAACCACAAGCTTGTTGCCATACGATGGGGATTAGGCATATTCTTGGGGCCAAATTTAATCAACTAACCTTATTCAGAAAAAACTCAATACATTAAATCATGAATCTCTGTTCACAGAGATTGCGCCGTATAATGAGACATACAGTTCGTTTGGTGGGACCATTCTTAACATACAACCACAAGCTTGTTGCCATACGATGGGGATTAGGCATATTCTTGGGGCCAAATTTAATCAACTGACCGTATTCACAAAAAACTCAATACATTAAATCATGAATCTCTGTTCACAGAGATTGCGCCCTATAATGAGACATACAGTTCGTTTGGTGGGACCATTCTTAACATACAGCCACAAGCTTGTTGCCATACGATGGGGATTAGGCATATTCTTGGGGCCAAATTTAATCAACTAACCGTATTCACAAAAAACTCAATACATTAAATCATGAATCTCTGTTCACAGAGATTGCGCCCTATAATGAGACATACAGTTCGTTTGGTAGGACCATTCTTAACATACAACCACAAGCTTGTTGCCATACGATGGGGATTAGGCATATTCTTGGGGCCAAATTTAATCAACTGACCGTATTCACAAAAAACTCAATACATTAAATCATGAATCTCTGTTCACAGAGATTGCGCCCTATAATGAGACATACAGTTCGTTTGGTGGGACCATTCTTAACATACAGCCACAAGCTTGTTGCCATACGATGGGGATTAGGCATATTCTTGGGGCCAAATTTAATCAACTAACCGTATTCACAAAAAACTCAATACATTAAATCATGAATCTCTGTTCACAGAGATTGCGCCCTATAATGAGACATACAGTTCGTTTGGTAGGACCATTCTTAACATACAACCACAAGCTTGTTGCCATACGATGGGGATTAGGCATATTCTTGGGGCCAAATTTAATCAACTGACCGTATTCACAAAAAACTCAATACATTAAATCATGAATCTCTGTTCACAGAGATTGCGCCCTATAATGAGACATACAGTTCGTTTGGTGGGACCATTCTTGACATACAACCACAAGCTTGTTGCCATACGATGGGGATTAGGCGTATTCTTGGGGCCAAATTTAATCATCTAACCTTATTCACAAAAAACTCAATACATTAAATCATGAATCTCTGTTCACAGAGATTGCGCCCTATAATGAGACATACAGTTCGTTTGGTAAGACCATTCTTAACATACAACCACAAGCTTGTTGCCATACGATGGGGATTAGGCATATTCTTGGGGCCAAATTTAATCAACTGACCGTATTCACAAAAAACTCAATACATTAAATCATGAATCTCTGTTCACAGAGATTGCGCCCTATAATGAGACATACAGTTCGTTTGGTGGGACCATTCTTGACATACAACCACAAGCTTGTTGCCATACGATGGGGATTAGGCATATTCTTGGGGCCAAATTTAATCAACTAACCGTATTCACAAAAAACTCAATACATTAAATCATGAATCTCTGCTCACAGAGATTGCGCCCTATAATGAGACATACAGTTCGTTTGGTGGGACCATTCTTGACATACAACCACAAGCTTGTTGCCATACGATGGGGATTAGGCATATTCTTGGGGCCAAATTTAATCAACTAACCGTATTCACAAAAAACTCAATACATTAAATCATGAATCTCTGTTCACAGAGATTGCGCCCTATAATGAGACATACAGTTCGTTTGGTGGGACTATTCTTGACATACAACCACAAGCTTGTTGCCATACGATGGGGATTAGGCATATTCTTGGGGCCAAATTTAATCAACTAACCGTATTCACAAAAAACTCAATACATTAAATCATGAATCGCTGTTCACAGAGATTGCGCCCTATAATGAGACATACAGTTCGTTTGGTGGGACCATTCTTGACATACAACCACAAGCTTGTTGCCATACGATGGGGATTAGGCATATTCTTGGGGCCAAATTTAATCAACTAACCGTATTCACAAAAAACTCAATACATTAAATCATGAATCTCTGCTCACAGAGATTGCGCCCTATAATGAGACATACAGTTCGTTTGGTGGGACCATTCTTGACATACAACCACAAGCTTGTTGCCATACGATGGGGATTAGGCATATTCTTGGGGCCAAATTTAATCAACTAACCGTATTCACAAAAAACTCAATACATTAAATCATGAATCGCTGTTCACAGAGATTGCGCCCTATAATGAGACATACAGTTCGTTTGGTGGGACTATTCTTGACATACAACCACAAGCTTGTTGCCATACGATGGGGATTAGGCATATTCTTGGGGCCAAATTTAATCAACTAACCGTATTCACAAAAAACTCAATACATTAAATCATGAATCGCTGTTCACAGAGATTGCGCCCTATAATGAGACATACAGTTCGTTTGGTGGGACCATTCTTGACATACAACCACAAGCTTGTTGCCATACGATGGGGATTAGGCATATTCTTGGGGCCAAATTTAATCAACTAACCGTATTCACAAAAAACTCAATACATTAAATCATGAATCTCTGCTCACAGAGATTGCGCCCTATAATGAGACATACAGTTCGTTTGGTGGGACCATTCTTGACATACAACCACAAGCTTGTTGCCATACGATGGGGATTAGGCATATTCTTGGGGCCAAATTTAATCAACTAACCGTATTCACAAAAAACTCAATACATTAAATCATGAATCTCTGTTCACAGAGATTGCGCCCTATAATGAGACATACAGTTCGTTTGGTGGGACCATTCTTGACATACAACCACAAGCTTGTTGCCATACGATGGGGATTAGGCATATTCTTGGGGCCAAATTTAATCAACTAACCGTATTCACAAAAAACTCAATACATTAAATCATGAATCTCTGCTCACAGAGATTGCGCCCTATAATGAGACATACAGTTCGTTTGGTGGGACCATTCTTGACATACAACCACAAGCTTGTTGCCATACGATGGGGATTAGGCATATTCTTGGGGCCAAATTTAATCAACTAACCGTATTCACAAAAAACTCAATACATTAAATCATGAATCGCTGTTCACAGAGATTGCGCCCTATAATGAGACATACAGTTCGTTTGGTGGGACTATTCTTGACATACAACCACAAGCTTGTTGCCATACGATGGGGATTAGGCATATTCTTGGGGCCAAATTTAATCAACTAACCGTATTCACAAAAAACTCAATACATTAAATCATGAATCGCTGTTCACAGAGATTGCGCCCTATAATGAGACATACAGTTCGTTTGGTGGGACCATTCTTGACATACAACCACAAGCTTGTTGCCATACGATGGGGATTAGGCATATTCTTGGGGCCAAATTTAATCAACTAACCGTATTCACAAAAAACTCAATACATTAAATCATGAATCTCTGCTCACAGAGATTGCGCCCTATAATGAGACATACAGTTCGTTTGGTGGGACCATTCTTGACATACAACCACAAGCTTGTTGCCATACGATGGGGATTAGGCATATTCTTGGGGCCAAATTTAATCAACTAACCGTATTCACAAAAAACTCAATACATTAAATCATGAATCTCTGTTCACAGAGATTGCGCCCTATAATGAGACATACAGTTCATTTGGTAGGACCATTCTTAACATACAACCACAAGCTTGTTGCCATACGATGGGGATTAGGCATATTCTTGGGGCCAAATTTAATCAACTAACCGTATTCACAAAAAACTCAATACATTAAATCATGAATCTCTGTTCACAGAGATTGCGCCCTATAATGAGACATACAGTTCGTTTGGTGGGACCATTCTTGACATACAACCACAAGCTTGTTGCCATACGATGGGGATTAGGCATATTCTTGGGGCCAAATTTAATCAACTAACCGTATTCACAAAAAACTCAATACATTAAATCATGAATCTCTGTTCACAGAGATTGCGCCCTATAATGAGACATACAGTTCGTTTGGTGGGACCATTCTTGACATACAACCACAAGCTTGTTGCCATACGATGGGGATTAGGCATATTCTTGGGGCCAAATTTAATCAACTAACCTTATTCAGAAAAAACTCAATACATTAAATCATGAATCTCTGTTCACAGAGATTGCGCCGTATAATGAGACATACAGTTCGTTTGGTGGGACCATTCTTAACATACAACCACAAGCTTGTTGCCATACGATGGGGATTAGGCATATTCTTGGGGCCAAATTTAATCAACTGACCGTATTCACAAAAAACTCAATACATTAAATCATGAATCTCTGTTCACAGAGATTGCGCCCTATAATGAGACATACAGTTCGTTTGGTGGGACCATTCTTAACATACAGCCACAAGCTTGTTGCCATACGATGGGGATTAGGCATATTCTTGGGGCCAAATTTAATCAACTAACCGTATTCACAAAAAACTCAATACATTAAATCATGAATCTCTGTTCACAGAGATTGCGCCCTATAATGAGACATACAGTTCGTTTGGTAGGACCATTCTTAACATACAACCACAAGCTTGTTGCCATACGATGGGGATTAGGCATATTCTTGGGGCCAAATTTAATCAACTGACCGTATTCACAAAAAACTCAATACATTAAATCATGAATCTCTGTTCACAGAGATTGCGCCCTATAATGAGACATACAGTTCGTTTGGTGGGACCATTCTTAACATACAGCCACAAGCTTGTTGCCATACGATGGGGATTAGGCATATTCTTGGGGCCAAATTTAATCAACTAACCGTATTCACAAAAAACTCAATACATTAAATCATGAATCTCTGTTCACAGAGATTGCGCCCTATAATGAGACATACAGTTCGTTTGGTAGGACCATTCTTAACATACAACCACAAGCTTGTTGCCATACGATGGGGATTAGGCATATTCTTGGGGCCAAATTTAATCAACTGACCGTATTCACAAAAAACTCAATACATTAAATCATGAATCTCTGTTCACAGAGATTGCGCCCTATAATGAGACATACAGTTCGTTTGGTGGGACCATTCTTGACATACAACCACAAGCTTGTTGCCATACGATGGGGATTAGGCGTATTCTTGGGGCCAAATTTAATCATCTAACCTTATTCACAAAAAACTCAATACATTAAATCATGAATCTCTGCTCACAGAGATTGCGCCCTATAATGAGACATACAGTTCGTTTGGTGGGACCATTCTTGACATACAACCACAAGCTTGTTGCCATACGATGGGGATTAGGCATATTCTTGGGGCCAAATTTAATCAACTAACCGTATTCACAAAAAACTCAATACATTAAATCATGAATCGCTGTTCACAGAGATTGCGCCCTATAATGAGACATACAGTTCGTTTGGTGGGACCATTCTTGACATACAACCACAAGCTTGTTGCCATACGATGGGGATTAGGCATATTCTTGGGGCCAAATTTAATCAACTAACCGTATTCACAAAAAACTCAATACATTAAATCATGAATCTCTGCTCACAGAGATTGCGCCCTATAATGAGACATACAGTTCGTTTGGTGGGACCATTCTTGACATACAACCACAAGCTTGTTGCCATACGATGGGGATTAGGCATATTCTTGGGGCCAAATTTAATCAACTAACCTTATTCAGAAAAAACTCAATACATTAAATCATGAATCTCTGTTCACAGAGATTGCGCCGTATAATGAGACATACAGTTCGTTTGGTGGGACCATTCTTAACATACAACCACAAGCTTGTTGCCATACGATGGGGATTAGGCATATTCTTGGGGCCAAATTTAATCAACTGACCGTATTCACAAAAAACTCAATACATTAAATCATGAATCTCTGTTCACAGAGATTGCGCCCTATAATGAGACATACAGTTCGTTTGGTGGGACCATTCTTAACATACAGCCACAAGCTTGTTGCCATACGATGGGGATTAGGCATATTCTTGGGGCCAAATTTAATCAACTAACCGTATTCACAAAAAACTCAATACATTAAATCATGAATCTCTGTTCACAGAGATTGCGCCCTATAATGAGACATACAGTTCGTTTGGTAGGACCATTCTTAACATACAACCACAAGCTTGTTGCCATACGATGGGGATTAGGCATATTCTTGGGGCCAAATTTAATCAACTGACCGTATTCACAAAAAACTCAATACATTAAATCATGAATCTCTGTTCACAGAGATTGCGCCCTATAATGAGACATACAGTTCGTTTGGTGGGACCATTCTTAACATACAGCCACAAGCTTGTTGCCATACGATGGGGATTAGGCATATTCTTGGGGCCAAATTTAATCAACTAACCGTATTCACAAAAAACTCAATACATTAAATGATGAATCTCTGTTCACAGAGATTGCGCCCTATAATGAGACATACAGTTCGTTTGGTAGGACCATTCTTAACATACAACCACAAGCTTGTTGCCATACGATGGGGATTAGGCATATTCTTGGGGCCAAATTTAATCAACTGACCGTATTCACAAAAAACTCAATACATTAAATCATGAATCTCTGTTCACAGAGATTGCGCCCTATAATGAGACATACAGTTCGTTTGGTGGGACCATTCTTGACATACAACCACAAGCTTGTTGCCATACGATGGGGATTAGGCGTATTCTTGGGGCCAAATTTAATCATCTAACCTTATTCACAAAAAACTCAATACATTAAATCATGAATCTCTGTTCACAGAGATTGCGCCCTATAATGAGACATACAGTTCGTTTGGTAAGACCATTCTTAACATACAACCACAAGCTTGTTGCCATACGATGGGGATTAGGCATATTCTTGGGGCCAAATTTAATCAACTGACCGTATTCACAAAAAACTCAATACATTAAATCATGAATCTCTGTTCACAGAGATTGCGCCCTATAATGAGACATACAGTTCGTTTGGTGGGACCATTCTTGACATACAACTACAAGTTTATTGCCATACGATGGGGATTAGGCATATTCTTGGGGCCAAATTTAATCAACTAACCGTATTCACAAAAAACTCAATACATTAAATCATGAATCTCTGTTCACAGAGATTGCGCCCTATAATGAGACATACAGTTCGTTTGGTGGGACCATTCTTGACATACAACCACAAACTTATTGCCATACGATGGGGATTAGGCATATTCTTGGGGCCAAATTTAATCAACTAACCTTATTCAGAAAAAACTCAATACATTAAATCATGAATCTCTGTTCACAGAGATTGCGCCGTATAATGAGACATACAGTTCGTTTGGTGGGACCATTCTTAACATACAACCACAAGCTTGTTGCCATACGATGGGGATTAGGCATATTCTTGGGGCCAAATTTAATCAACTGACCGTATTCACAAAAAACTCAATACATTAAATCATGAATCTCTGTTCACAGAGATTGCGCCCTATAATGAGACATACAGTTCGTTTGGTGGGACCATTCTTGACATACAACCACAAGCTTGTTGCCATACGATGGGGATTAGGCATATTCTTGGGGCCAAATTTAATCAACTAACCGTATTCACAAAAAACTCAATACATTAAATCATGAATCTCTGTTCACAGAGATTGCGCCCTATAATGAGACATACAGTTCGTTTGGTGGGACCATTCTTAACATACAGCCACAAGCTTGTTGCCATACGATGGGGATTAGGCATATTCTTGGGGCCAAATTTAATCAACTAACCGTATTCACAAAAAACTCAATACATTAAATCATGAATCTCTGTTCACTTAGATTGCGCCCTATAATGAGACATACAGTTCGTTTAATAGGACCATTCTTAACATACAACCACAAGCTTGTTGCCATACGATGGGGATTAGGCATATTCTTGGGGCCAAATTTAATCAACTAACCGTATTCACAAAAAACTCAATACATTAAATCATGAATCTCTGTTCACAGAGATTGCGCCCTATAATGAGATATACAGTTCGTTTGGTGGGACCATTCTTGACATACAACCACAAGCTTGTTGCCATACGATGGGGATTAGGCGTATTCTTGGGGCCAAATTTAATCATCTAACCTTATTCACAAAAAACTCAATACATTAAATCATGAATCTCTGTTCACAGAGATTGCGCCCTATAATGAGACATACAGTTCGTTTGGTGGGACCATTCTTGACATACAACCACAAACTTATTGCCATACGATGGGGATTAGGCATATTCTTGGGGCCAAATTTAATCAACTAACCTTATTCACAAAAAACTCAATACATTAAATCATGAATCTCTGTTCACAGAGATTGCGCCGTATAATGAGACATACAGTTCGTTTGGTGGGACCATTCTTGATATACAACCACAAGCTTGTTGCCATACGATGGGGATTAGGCATATTCTTGGGGCCAAATTTAATCAACTAACCGTATTCACAAAAAACTCAATACATTAAATCATGAATCTCTGCTCACAGAGATTGCGCCCTATAATGAGACATACAGTTCGTTTGGTGGGACCATTCTTGACATACAACTACAAGTTTATTGCCATACGATGGGGATTAGGCATATTCTTGGGGCCAAATTTAATCAACTAACCGTATTCACAAAAAACTCAATACATTAAATCATGAATCTCTGTTCACATAGATTGCGCCGTATAATGAGACATACAGTTCGTTTGGTGGGACCATTCTTGACATACAACCACAAGCTTATTGCCATACGATGGGGATCAGGCATATTTTTGGGGCGAGAATATGACAATAAAGTAATTATATCAAAAATCACCAAAAATTTCCAAAATAATTCTATAATAAATTAAAAAAACGTTTAAACGGTTTTTTTTTTGTGCGTTTAGTATAAAAGGAAATATTTTCGTTATTTTGTTTTACTGCGTTTTTAGACTTCGTATTGGCTACATCGTGTTTTTTGTGATTTATTTTATTGTGCTCAACATAGAAACAGTTTTTTTTAAAACTTAACTACTTTTCGCTTGATTTTGGACATTCTTATTTTACTGATTATAGTTTGCTTGCTTTGATAAATTACGACCACAGCTTTTATTTAGGAAATCCTTTAATACAGATTAGATTGTTTGCTAAGCCTTTGGCTTCTTAGCAATTTTATTTTATATTTCTTTCAATATAATTTTTGACCTCGGCTTTGAATTTCGGACATCCTTTAACAACGATTCAATTATTTTGGAAACTTTGGCTTTATAAAGATTAACTCGGCTTTTATCAGGACCACTCTCCATAAACATATTTCTTAGATTCATACGTATATTGTTCAAGATTTAAAATGGAAAGTCAACTTAAAAGTGTCATTCGATATAATTACAAAAGGAAAAGAGGCAAAATAAGCGTGCAAGCTTTAAAAAATGCAATAAATAATTTAGAATTTTCTAATGTAGGCTTGACGAAATGTGATACTAGAGAAATGAATTTAATTTGTCAATCAGTTAACATAAAAAATAATATTTCAAATCGCTGCCAGTTGTATAATATTTGGCACAGGCACATTAGAAATAATACAGCTGCTAACGCTTTAGCTGTACCATCAAACATGGCAAGCCAATTAAATGATAATGTATACACATATGTAGGTATTGAGTG
Source organism: Tipula helvola (assembly GCA_963556165.1). Classification (NCBI taxonomy): domain Eukaryota; kingdom Metazoa; phylum Arthropoda; class Insecta; order Diptera; family Tipulidae; genus Tipula; species Tipula helvola. The sequence goes on from OY744483.1 coordinate 60,123,450, forward strand.
CCTAAACAATGAAGAAGAAAATATCTGCCTTCAAACTCCATCAGTCGATATGGTTTTTGAAAATGAATTCAATGTAATACAAGACACTGAATTAAATAACCATCACACTTCAGCAAACTCCAAGTTAGGTGAATTATATCCAGCTATGTTTGCAGAAGAAACTATCGCATGTCTTTCTGTTGATAAAACAATGCTGGATTGTAGCGAAATGTCCTGCAACCGAAGTTTAATCGATAATCAGATAAATACAAATACAGATAAGATCACTTATAGAAAATGTGATTTTACTGTAAGTGTCGCTGAAAACACTTGGAGTACAATTTATTTACCGCAAGAAAATAAGTTAGACTCGTATTTGTATAATTCTATAATTTCTGAAACTCTAACGAAGCAAACTGGATGTCTTATAAAAACAAAAGGTTATGATATTTCTAAGAATCATATATCAATAAGAACTTACTGTGGCCATAGAAATTTACAACAGACTTGCCGAAAATATAAATTAATAAATCGTAATTTAAGCTTCGGAACATTTGAGGTTCATGCTACCCTTGGTCCCATCATACATCCATTAAAAAAATTTAACTGGACTAAAGGTTATAATCGGGACATTTATAAAAAAAAATTGTCAGAAAAATCTGTAGAGAAAGTGTCTGAAAATTTAATTGAACTAGAAGATGCTGATTTTGTTCAGAAACATAATACAATTCAAAAATCGAAATCTCACGATGTATTGAGAAAAATAAGATCCGAAGCGTTAAAAACAAATGACAATAATTCTGATGATTTTCTCGATTTAGACGAGGAATGGAAAGCTGGTGTACAAAGTGATGGAAAGTACATACAAAAAATTATGCGTCGCCCCTTTATAGTGATGACATACAGCGCAACGCAGAATAATGTCTTAAAAATAATGAAAGATTTATTTAAGAATAAAGATCTACCAGTATATTTGGACGCTACGGGAAGTTTAGTGCGACGTCCTTTTAAACCATGCGGAACAATTTTATATTATGCCTTAGTAATAGCTGCAACAACTAGCGACTCCGACGTCGCTTCACCGTTTCCATTAACAGATATGGTGAGTTCGAGTCACACATTTGACTCTATTTGCGGGTGGCTGAAATCATTTAAATTATTTGTCGAAGCAAATTTTAAAACTTGGCCTGTGTTTAATTCAGTGGTTATAGATTTTTCTTTCGCTGAATTAAATTCAGTTTTAAGTGCATTTAATAATATGGATATCATAGAATATCTAACGGCAACCCATAACTGGGTTAATAAATCTTGGAGTTACAAGTCAAGAGCCTCGACAGTAAAGGTGTATTTATGTTGTTGTCATTTAGCACACACGTTAGCTGAAGATATACAAAAATATTTTACTAAATGTCCATCAAACCATAAAATATTGAAAGAGATTTTTGCATCAATATTCATGACACCTAATTACGAAACTATTAAAGATATTTGGAAGTATCTTGTTATTATTTTAAAATCAAAATATTTAAACGATAAAGTCCAAGATTCGTTTGATTTATTAACGAATTTAATCATTTCCAGCGATGCAAATGTCTATGAAACGACAACTGCGAGCCATAAAAAATCGGACCAACTTAGAGATAATATGAAACCCTTATATTTGCAAAGTCCATATTATCGAGATATGAAAACAATTATGGATGAAGTTGATTTAGGTGAAACTAAGGAAAATGCCTACGAGTTTGGTGGATTAAATAGCTTATATAATCCTAGTTTTCTTAATTTAATATTAAAAAAATATATGACATATTTGCCTTTATGGAGTGGTATATTAAAGGACGGTGTCAGACACAGTAACAGCCACATCGAAAATTATTTCGCCATAATTAAACGGAGGTTCAAAACCTCAGGTAATGTCGGCAAATTACCTACTAAAATAGGGCGATTCGTGCGAAATATTCACGGTCGAAATTTAGTTGTCCATAAACAAATTTTAGCGGGTATACCCAAAAAATCAATAAAAGAGAGATTTTTAAACTCTACCGCTCAAAGCAAAGTTGAATTATCGGTTAATGATACGCAATTATGTCAATCGGTATGGAAGCGAAAAAATATAGATCTGCTAACCCCTAAAAATTCCAATACTTCTTTCAATTTGACAACATTAAAACAAATTAATAGCCAACCAGTTAGAGAGCGCTCTATTACTATGTTCACAGTTCTGAGTCAAAATTCAAAAACAGATGACGATTTATGCACTCCAAAACGTCCGCAAAAACTAGTGAAAAAAAGAATATTTCCATTAGTTAAAACCAAAATAGTAAACAAGTCACTACCAGTTCTGCAAAATGGAACTCAAACATGCGATTATTACTCAAACACTTGCGCATTTGATTCCCTGGTACAAGCTTTGGCTGCAGCAGTTTGTGTATTGGAAGTAAATAATAGTCCTCTTAAGGAAGGAAGAATTAGGCAAATTATCGAGTGCATTATTAACAATGAACTAAAATCGGCTATTGCTATCCGCAAAGAAGTTCTTATGGAGATATTTGGTATTCAAACGAGCTGTGACTCTAATATTCAGGATGTTGCAGGTTATATACTTAAATCAGTTCCTAGCTTAACCGTTGAGCTAACTTGCCAAAATTGCGAAACGGTAGTACAGGAAGAAAGAAACATCCTTCTCGTAAATTTGTTAAAGCTTATGGATGTGGGATATAAAAATTTAGGTCAATGCGTTGAGGAAGTTCCACCTCAGAGTTGTCCAACTTGTTCAACTAAAATGATTGTTGTAAATAAAAATTACAACCAAATTCTATCAATATACACCGAGTATCCAACTGAAAATAGACCGAAATTAACATTGGATCATATTGAGCCAACACTTACATATGATAACACTGCTTATTGTGTGACATGCGTCATCAGTTACGAACCCAATGGTCAACAAGGACATTTTGTAAGTTACTGTAAATTTAACGGAAAATGGGGTCGTTATGACGATTTAAAACGTTACGTAGCTATAGCAAGAAACACAAAAACTATCGCTGTTAATCCGCATATGGTGCTTTATACAAGGTCTTAAATCAAATTATTCTTGTGGTAATGTTACAGTTCAATTTTTAGTATATAATTCATAATCATATAAAAAATTAACAGCATAAAACCAATGATTAAGTTCTCCAATCAAATCGGTATTTCATGTATATTTTACCTGCGCAAATGTTAAATGGGCTTTTCGGTATTGAAAATATTTGCTTGTACGGAATCAACAATTTAACAAATTCTGCGATGAATTCAGCGCAAATTTTGTTAAATTCCATAAACCTAGAAATTTGTTAATTTATTACAATACCATATTGTCAGTAACTATAAACAATAATTTTTCTCTTTTCAAAATTCTGAATGAATGAAACATAAATTTTTTTTTTTTCTTCGCTGGCGCTACATCCCATAGAGGGGTTTGGCCGCTTCATTTGAAGTTTCATAATCATTTTTTTAACGGATAATGAGTGATTAATTCATTGATCCAACTAACATTAACCAGCCGTGATTTTTTCATCACCAGCCGGGAATCGAACCCGGGACCTCTGGAGCTTAAAGCAAACATGCTAACCACTGTGCCACCGTGGCGGCAACATAAATGAACATAACTTGAATACCTTAAATTAGTTTGAATAAATTAGGTAAATTTGGTTTTTCAAAATTCTAGATATATGTATGCCTAATCCATAACGCATGTATATATCATTATAGGGCGCAATCTCTGTGAACAGAGATTCATGATTTAATGTATTGAGTTTTTTGTGAATACGGTCAGTTGATTAAATTTGGCCCCAAGAATATGCCTAATCCCCATCGTATGGCAACAAGCTTGTGGTTGTATGTTAAGAATGGTCCTACCAAACGAACTGTATGTCTCATTATAGGGCGGAATCTCTGTGAACAGAGATTCATGATTTAATGTATTGAGTTTTTTGTGAATACGGTCAGTTGATTAAATTTGGCCCCAAGAATATGCCTAATCCCCATCGTATGGCAACAAGCTTGTAGTTGTATGTTAAGAATGGTCCTACCAAACGAACTGTATGTCTCATTATAGGGCGGAATCTCTGTGAACAGAGATTCATGATTTAATGTATTGAGTTTTTTGTGAATACGGTCAGTTGATTAAATTTGGCCCCAAGAATATGCCTAATCCCCATCGTATGGCAACAAGCTTGTAGTTGTATGTTAAGAATGGTCCTACCAAACGAACTGTATGTCTCATTATAGGACGCAATCTCTGTGAACAGAGATTCATGATTTAATGTATTGAGTTTTTTGTGAATACGGTTGGTTGATTAAATTTGGCCCGAAGAATATGCCTAATCCCCATCGTATGGCAACAAGCTTGTGGTTGTATGTCAAGAATGGTCCCACCAAACGAACTGTATGTCTCATTATAGGGCGCAATCTCTGTGAACAGAGATTCATGATTTAATGTATTGAGTTTTTTGTGAATACGGTCAGTTGATTAAATTTGGCCCCAAGAATATGCCTAATCCCCATCGTATGGCAACAAGCTTGTGGTTGTATGTCAAGAATGGTCCCACCAAACGAACTGTATGTCTCATTATAGGGCGCAATCACTGTGAACAGAGATTCATGATTTAATGTATTGAGTTTTTTGTGAATACGGTCAGTTGATTAAATTTGGCCCCAAGAATATGCCTAATCCCCATCGTATGGCAACAAGCTTGTGGTTGTATGTTAAGAATGGTCCTACCAAACGAACTGTATGTCTCATTATAGGGCGCAATCTCTGTGAACAGAGATTCATGATTTAATGTATTGAGTTTTTTGTGAATACGGTTAGTTGATTAAATTTGGCCCGAAGAATATGCCTAATCCCCATCGTATGGCAACAAGCTTGTGGTTGTATGTCAAGAATGGTCCCACCAAACGAACTGTATGTCTCATTATAGGGCGCAATCTCTGTGAACAGAGATTCATGATTTAATGTATTGAGTTTTTTGTGAATACGGTCAGTTGATTAAATTTGGCCCCAAGAATATGCCTAATCCCCATCGTATGGCAACAAGCTTGTGGTTGTATGTCAAGAATGGTCCCACCAAACGAACTGTATGTCTCATTATAGGGCGCAATCACTGTGAACAGAGATTCATGATTTAATGTATTGAGTTTTTTGTGAATACGGTCAGTTGATTAAATTTGGCCCCAAGAATATGCCTAATCCCCATCGTATGGCAACAAGCTTGTAGTTGTATGTTAAGAATGGTCCTACCAAACGAACTGTATGTCTCATTATAGGACGCAATCTCTGTGAACAGAGATTCATGATTTAATGTATTGAGTTTTTTGTGAATACGGTTGGTTGATTAAATTTGGCCCCAAGAATATGCCTAATCCCCATCGTATGGCAACAAGCTTGTGGTTGTATGTTAAGAATGGTCCTACCAAACGAACTGTATGTCTCATTATAGGGCGGAATCTCTGTGAACAGAGATTCATGATTTAATGTATTGAGTTTTTTGTGAATACGGTCAGTTGATTAAATTTGGCCCCAAGAATATGCCTAATCCCCATCGTATGGCAACAAGCTTGTAGTTGTATGTTAAGAATGGTCCTACCAAACGAACTGTATGTCTCATTATAGGGCGGAATCTCTGTGAACAGAGATTCATGATTTAATGTATTGAGTTTTTTGTGAATACGGTCAGTTGATTAAATTTGGCCCCAAGAATATGCCTAATCCCCATCGTATGGCAACAAGCTTGTAGTTGTATGTTAAGAATGGTCCTACCAAACGAACTGTATGTCTCATTATAGGACGCAATCTCTGTGAACAGAGATTCATGATTTAATGTATTGAGTTTTTTGTGAATACGGTTGGTTGATTAAATTTGGCCCGAAGAATATGCCTAATCCCCATCGTATGGCAACAAGCTTGTGGTTGTATGTCAAGAATGGTCCCACCAAACGAACTGTATGTCTCATTATAGGGCGCAATCTCTGTGAACAGAGATTCATGATTTAATGTATTGAGTTTTTTGTGAATACGGTCAGTTGATTAAATTTGGCCCCAAGAATATGCCTAATCCCCATCGTATGGCAACAAGCTTGTGGTTGTATGTCAAGAATGGTCCCACCAAACGAACTATATGTCTCATTATAGGGCGCAATCACTGTGAACAGAGATTCATGATTTAATGTATTGAGTTTTTTGTGAATACGGTCAGTTGATTAAATTTGGCCCCAAGAATATGCCTAATCCCCATCGTATGGCAACAAGCTTGTGGTTGTATGTTAAGAATGGTCCTACCAAACGAACTGTATGTCTCATTATAGGGCGCAATCTCTGTGAACAGAGATTCATGATTTAATGTATTGAGTTTTTTGTGAATACGGTTAGTTGATTAAATTTGGCCCCAAGAATATGCCTAATCCCCATCGTATGGCAACAAGCTTGTGGTTGTATGTCAAGAATGGTCCCACCAAACGAACTGTATGTCTCATTATAGGGCGCAATCTCTGTGAACAGAGATTCATGATTTAATGTATTGAGTTTTTTGTGAATACGGTCAGTTGATTAAATTTGGCCCCAAGAATATGCCTAATCCCCATCGTATGGCAACAAGCTTGTGGTTGTATGTTAAGAATGGTCCTACCAAACGAACTGTATGTCTCATTATAGGGCGCAATCTCTGTGAACAGTTCATGATTTAATGTATTGAGTTTTTTGTGAATACGGTCAGTTGATTAAATTTGGCCCCAAGAATATGCCTAATCCCCATCGTATGGCAACAAGCTTGTGGTTGTATGTTAAGAATGGTCCTACCAAACGAACTGTATGTCTCATTATAGGGCGGAATCTCTGTGAACAGAGATTCATGATTTAATGTATTGAGTTTTTTGTGAATACGGTCAGTTGATTAAATTTGGCCCCAAGAATATGCCTAATCCCCATCGTATGGCAACAAGCTTGTGGTTGTATGTTAAGAATGGTCCCACCAAACGAACTGTATGTCTCGCGCAATCTCTGTGAACAGAGATTCATGATTTAATGTATTGAGTTTTTTGTGAATACGGTCAGTTGATTAAATTTGGCCCCAAGAATATGCCTAATCCCCATCGTATGGCAACAAGCTTGTGGTTGTATGTTAAGAATGGTCCTACCAAACGAACTGTATGTCTCATTATAGGACGCAATCTCTGTGAACAGAGATTCATGATTTAATGTATTGAGTTTTTTGTGAATACGGTTGGTTGATTAAATTTGGCCCGAAGAATATGCCTAATCCCCATCGTATGGCAACAAGCTTGTGGTTGTATGTCAAGAATGGTCCCACCAAACGAACTGTATGTCTCATTATAGGGCGCAATCTCTGTGAACAGAGATTCATGATTTAATGTATTGAGTTTTTTGTGAATACGGTTAGTTGATTAAATTTGGCCCCAAGAATATGCCTAATCCCCATCGTATGGCAACAAGCTTGTGGTTGTATGTCAAGAATGGTCCCACCAAACGAACTGTATGTCTCATTATAGGGCGCAATCTCTGTGAACAGAGATTCATGATTTAATGTATTGAGTTTTTTGTGAATACGGTCAGTTGATTAAATTTGGCCCCAAGAATATGCCTAATCCCCATCGTATGGCAACAAGCTTGTGGTTGTATGTTAAGAATGGTCCTACCAAACGAACTGTATGTCTCATTATAGGGCGCAATCTCTGTGAACAGAGATTCATGATTTAATGTATTGAGTTTTTTGTGAATACGGTTAGTTGATTAAATTTGGCCCCAAGAATATGCCTAATCCCCATCGTATGGCAACAAGCTTGTGGTTGTATGTCAAGAATGGTCCCACCAAACGAACTGTATGTCTCATTATAGGGCGCAATCTCTGTGAACAGAGATTCATGATTTAATGTATTGAGTTTTTTGTGAATACGGTCAGTTGATTAAATTTGGCCCCAAGAATATGCCTAATCCCCATCGTATGGCAACAAGCTTGTGGTTGTATGTTAAGAATGGTCCTACCAAACGAACTGTATGTCTCATTATAGGGCGCAATCTCTGTGAACAGAGATTCATGATTTAATGTATTGAGTTTTTTGTGAATACGGTCAGTTGATTAAATTTGGCCCCAAGAATATGCCTAATCCCCATCGTATGGCAACAAGCTTGTGGTTGTATGTTAAGAATGGTCCCACCAAACGAACTGTATGTCTCATTATAGGGCGCAATCTCTGTGAACAGAGATTCATGATTTAATGTATTGAGTTTTTTGTGAATACGGTTAGTTGATTAAATTTGGCCCCAAGAATATGCCTAATCCCCATCGTATGGCAACAAGCTTGTGGTTGTATGTCAAGAATGGTCCCACCAAACGAACTGTATGTCTCATTATAGGGCGCAATCTCTGTGAACAGAGATTCATGATTTAATGTATTGAGTTTTTTGTGAATACGGTCAGTTGATTAAATTTGGCCCCAAGAATATGCCTAATCCCCATCGTATGGCAACAAGCTTGTGGTTGTATGTTAAGAATGGTCCTACCAAACGAACTGTATGTCTCATTATAGGGCGCAATCTCTGTGAACAGTTCATGATTTAATGTATTGAGTTTTTTGTGAATACGGTCAGTTGATTAAATTTGGCCCCAAGAATATGCCTAATCCCCATCGTATGGCAACAAGCTTGTGGTTGTATGTTAAGAATGGTCCTACCAAACGAACTGTATGTCTCATTATAGGGCGGAATCTCTGTGAACAGAGATTCATGATTTAATGTATTGAGTTTTTTGTGAATACGGTCAGTTGATTAAATTTGGCCCCAAGAATATGCCTAATCCCCATCGTATGGCAACAAGCTTGTGGTTGTATGTTAAGAATGGTCCCACCAAACGAACTGTATGTCTCATTATAGGGCGCAATCTCTGTGAACAGAGATTCATGATTTAATGTATTGAGTTTTTTGTGAATACGGTCAGTTGATTAAATTTGGCCCCAAGAATATGCCTAATCCCCATCGTATGGCAACAAGCTTGTAGTTGTATGTTAAGAATGGTCCTACCAAACGAACTGTATGTCTCATTATAGGACGCAATCTCTGTGAACAGAGATTCATGATTTAATGTATTGAGTTTTTTGTGAATACGGTTGGTTGATTAAATTTGGCCCGAAGAATATGCCTAATCCCCATCGTATGGCAACAAGCTTGTGGTTGTATGTTAAGAATGGTCCTACCAAACGAACTGTATGTCTCATTATAGGGCGGAATCTCTGTGAACAGAGATTCATGATTTAATGTATTGAGTTTTTTGTGAATACGGTCAGTTGATTAAATTTGGCCCCAAGAATATGCCTAATCCCCATCGTATGGCAACAAGCTTGTAGTTGTATGTTAAGAATGGTCCTACCAAACGAACTGTATGTCTCATTATAGGGCGGAATCTCTGTGAACAGAGATTCATGATTTAATGTATTGAGTTTTTTGTGAATACGGTCAGTTGATTAAATTTGGCCCCAAGAATATGCCTAATCCCCATCGTATGGCAACAAGCTTGTAGTTGTATGTTAAGAATGGTCCTACCAAACGAACTGTATGTCTCATTATAGGACGCAATCTCTGTGAACAGAGATTCATGATTTAATGTATTGAGTTTTTTGTGAATACGGTTGGTTGATTAAATTTGGCCCGAAGAATATGCCTAATCCCCATCGTATGGCAACAAGCTTGTGGTTGTATGTCAAGAATGGTCCCACCAAACGAACTGTATGTCTCATTATAGGGCGCAATCTCTGTGAACAGAGATTCATGATTTAATGTATTGAGTTTTTTGTGAATACGGTCAGTTGATTAAATTTGGCCCCAAGAATATGCCTAATCCCCATCGTATGGCAACAAGCTTGTGGTTGTATGTCAAGAATGGTCCCACCAAACGAACTATATGTCTCATTATAGGGCGCAATCACTGTGAACAGAGATTCATGATTTAATGTATTGAGTTTTTTGTGAATACGGTCAGTTGATTAAATTTGGCCCCAAGAATATGCCTAATCCCCATCGTATGGCAACAAGCTTGTGGTTGTATGTTAAGAATGGTCCTACCAAACGAACTGTATGTCTCATTATAGGGCGCAATCTCTGTGAACAGAGATTCATGATTTAATGTATTGAGTTTTTTGTGAATACGGTTAGTTGATTAAATTTGGCCCCAAGAATATGCCTAATCCCCATCGTATGGCAACAAGCTTGTGGTTGTATGTCAAGAATGGTCCCACCAAACGAACTGTATGTCTCATTATAGGGCGCAATCTCTGTGAACAGAGATTCATGATTTAATGTATTGAGTTTTTTGTGAATACGGTCAGTTGATTAAATTTGGCCCCAAGAATATGCCTAATCCCCATCGTATGGCAACAAGCTTGTGGTTGTATGTTAAGAATGGTCCTACCAAACGAACTGTATGTCTCATTATAGGGCGCAATCTCTGTGAACAGTTCATGATTTAATGTATTGAGTTTTTTGTGAATACGGTCAGTTGATTAAATTTGGCCCCAAGAATATGCCTAATCCCCATCGTATGGCAACAAGCTTGTGGTTGTATGTTAAGAATGGTCCTACCAAACGAACTGTATGTCTCATTATAGGGCGGAATCTCTGTGAACAGAGATTCATGATTTAATGTATTGAGTTTTTTGTGAATACGGTCAGTTGATTAAATTTGGCCCCAAGAATATGCCTAATCCCCATCGTATGGCAACAAGCTTGTGGTTGTATGTTAAGAATGGTCCCACCAAACGAACTGTATGTCTCGCGCAATCTCTGTGAACAGAGATTCATGATTTAATGTATTGAGTTTTTTGTGAATACGGTCAGTTGATTAAATTTGGCCCCAAGAATATGCCTAATCCCCATCGTATGGCAACAAGCTTGTGGTTGTATGTTAAGAATGGTCCTACCAAACGAACTGTATGTCTCATTATAGGACGCAATCTCTGTGAACAGAGATTCATGATTTAATGTATTGAGTTTTTTGTGAATACGGTTGGTTGATTAAATTTGGCCCGAAGAATATGCCTAATCCCCATCGTATGGCAACAAGCTTGTGGTTGTATGTCAAGAATGGTCCCACCAAACGAACTGTATGTCTCATTATAGGGCGCAATCTCTGTGAACAGAGATTCATGATTTAATGTATTGAGTTTTTTGTGAATACGGTTAGTTGATTAAATTTGGCCCCAAGAATATGCCTAATCCCCATCGTATGGCAACAAGCTTGTGGTTGTATGTCAAGAATGGTCCCACCAAACGAACTGTATGTCTCATTATAGGGCGCAATCTCTGTGAACAGAGATTCATGATTTAATGTATTGAGTTTTTTGTGAATACGGTCAGTTGATTAAATTTGGCCCCAAGAATATGCCTAATCCCCATCGTATGGCAACAAGCTTGTGGTTGTATGTTAAGAATGGTCCTACCAAACGAACTGTATGTCTCATTATAGGGCGCAATCTCTGTGAACAGAGATTCATGATTTAATGTATTGAGTTTTTTGTGAATACGGTTAGTTGATTAAATTTGGCCCCAAGAATATGCCTAATCCCCATCGTATGGCAACAAGCTTGTGGTTGTATGTCAAGAATGGTCCCACCAAACGAACTGTATGTCTCATTATAGGGCGCAATCTCTGTGAACAGAGATTCATGATTTAATGTATTGAGTTTTTTGTGAATACGGTCAGTTGATTAAATTTGGCCCCAAGAATATGCCTAATCCCCATCGTATGGCAACAAGCTTGTGGTTGTATGTTAAGAATGGTCCTACCAAACGAACTGTATGTCTCATTATAGGGCGCAATCTCTGTGAACAGAGATTCATGATTTAATGTATTGAGTTTTTTGTGAATACGGTCAGTTGATTAAATTTGGCCCCAAGAATATGCCTAATCCCCATCGTATGGCAACAAGCTTGTGGTTGTATGTTAAGAATGGTCCCACCAAACGAACTGTATGTCTCATTATAGGGCGCAATCTCTGTGAACAGAGATTCATGATTTAATGTATTGAGTTTTTTGTGAATACGGTTAGTTGATTAAATTTGGCCCCAAGAATATGCCTAATCCCCATCGTATGGCAACAAGCTTGTGGTTGTATGTCAAGAATGGTCCCACCAAACGAACTGTATGTCTCATTATAGGGCGCAATCTCTGTGAACAGAGATTCATGATTTAATGTATTGAGTTTTTTGTGAATACGGTCAGTTGATTAAATTTGGCCCCAAGAATATGCCTAATCCCCATCGTATGGCAACAAGCTTGTGGTTGTATGTTAAGAATGGTCCTACCAAACGAACTGTATGTCTCATTATAGGGCGCAATCTCTGTGAACAGTTCATGATTTAATGTATTGAGTTTTTTGTGAATACGGTCAGTTGATTAAATTTGGCCCCAAGAATATGCCTAATCCCCATCGTATGGCAACAAGCTTGTGGTTGTATGTTAAGAATGGTCCTACCAAACGAACTGTATGTCTCATTATAGGGCGGAATCTCTGTGAACAGAGATTCATGATTTAATGTATTGAGTTTTTTGTGAATACGGTCAGTTGATTAAATTTGGCCCCAAGAATATGCCTAATCCCCATCGTATGGCAACAAGCTTGTGGTTGTATGTTAAGAATGGTCCCACCAAACGAACTGTATGTCTCATTATAGGGCGCAATCTCTGTGAACAGAGATTCATGATTTAATGTATTGAGTTTTTTGTGAATACGGTCAGTTGATTAAATTTGGCCCCAAGAATATGCCTAATCCCCATCGTATGGCAACAAGCTTGTAGTTGTATGTTAAGAATGGTCCTACCAAACGAACTGTATGTCTCATTATAGGACGCAATCTCTGTGAACAGAGATTCATGATTTAATGTATTGAGTTTTTTGTGAATACGGTTGGTTGATTAAATTTGGCCCGAAGAATATGCCTAATCCCCATCGTATGGCAACAAGCTTGTGGTTGTATGTCAAGAATGGTCCCACCAAACGAACTGTATGTCTCATTATAGGGCGCAATCTCTGTGAACAGAGATTCATGATTTAATGTATTGAGTTTTTTGTGAATACGGTCAGTTGATTAAATTTGGCCCCAAGAATATGCCTAATCCCCATCGTATGGCAACAAGCTTGTGGTTGTATGTCAAGAATGGTCCCACCAAACGAACTGTATGTCTCATTATAGGGCGCAATCACTGTGAACAGAGATTCATGATTTAATGTATTGAGTTTTTTGTGAATACGGTCAGTTGATTAAATTTGGCCCCAAGAATATGCCTAATCCCCATCGTATGGCAACAAGCTTGTGGTTGTATGTTAAGAATGGTCCTACCAAACGAACTGTATGTCTCATTATAGGGCGCAATCTCTGTGAACAGAGATTCATGATTTAATGTATTGAGTTTTTTGTGAATACGGTTAGTTGATTAAATTTGGCCCGAAGAATATGCCTAATCCCCATCGTATGGCAACAAGCTTGTGGTTGTATGTCAAGAATGGTCCCACCAAACGAACTGTATGTCTCATTATAGGGCGCAATCTCTGTGAACAGAGATTCATGATTTAATGTATTGAGTTTTTTGTGAATACGGTCAGTTGATTAAATTTGGCCCCAAGAATATGCCTAATCTCCATCGTATGGCAACAAGCTTGTGGTTGTATGTCAAGAATGGTCCCACCAAACGAACTGTATGTCTCATTATAGGGCGCAATCACTGTGAACAGAGATTCATGATTTAATGTATTGAGTTTTTTGTGAATACGGTCAGTTGATTAAATTTGGCCCCAAGAATATGCCTAATCCCCATCGTATGGCAACAAGCTTGTAGTTGTATGTTAAGAATGGTCCTACCAAACGAACTGTATGTCTCATTATAGGACGCAATCTCTGTGAACAGAGATTCATGATTTAATGTATTGAGTTTTTTGTGAATACGGTTGGTTGATTAAATTTGGCCCGAAGAATATGCCTAATCCCCATCGTATGGCAACAAGCTTGTGGTTGTATGTCAAGAATGGTCCCACCAAACGAACTGTATGTCTCATTATAGGGCGCAATCTCTGTGAACAGAGATTCATGATTTAATGTATTGAGTTTTTTGTGAATACGGTCAGTTGATTAAATTTGGCCCCAAGAATATGCCTAATCCCCATCGTATGGCAACAAGCTTGTGGTTGTATGTCAAGAATGGTCCCACCAAACGAACTATATGTCTCATTATAGGGCGCAATCACTGTGAACAGAGATTCATGATTTAATGTATTGAGTTTTTTGTGAATACGGTCAGTTGATTAAATTTGGCCCCAAGAATATGCCTAATCCCCATCGTATGGCAACAAGCTTGTGGTTGTATGTTAAGAATGGTCCTACCAAACGAACTGTATGTCTCATTATAGGGCGCAATCTCTGTGAACAGAGATTCATGATTTAATGTATTGAGTTTTTTTTGTGATGAACTTAGCCACTTATATAATCTTGGCATTATGTATTTCTTTGAGAAATTGAGTTTTTCAGTTTATTTTAATTCATTTTCAACCTATACAGAAAAGACAAATTTTAGCTAGTTAAGTACTAAAATGTTTTTCACGATACTTTTCAATACATTTAAACAGTATCCTCGTACACTACATACTATCGTACATAAACATAATTAACGTTTTGCAATTTTTGCAAATGGTATTTTTTATAGTAATTTAAAATATTTTAGCAAGAAAAAAAAATAGAAATCTATTTAAAATATTTTTTTTATTTTTCGGGATAGAGTATGATTTGGAAGTTAATTTTTAATATTTTTCGGGATAAAAGGCTTTTTATTGTATTTAGTTATGACACAAACCATTTTATAAAAAAAATCTTTTTTCGGGCTGGTTTTCGGGCTATCTTCACATACATGGCAAGGGGATGCCTTGACATAAAAGTATTTTTTAATTCAGCGATGGCAGTTTACAAGTAAACAGCGGTTGTTTACATTTTTATCGTAAACAAATGGAAACAACTAATTTTTGGTAAACAACTGGAAACATCGTAAATAATTGAACATAAAATATGTTTATCTTACGATAAGAAAGAGAAAATTAAACGTTGCATTGTTTATGTACAATTAAAACAGAAGGTGAAAACCACATTTAAAAAAATGCGTTTGTGGTTGAAAGTGAGACTTTAAAAATGTATCCGCCTTATATGACTAACATATTCTGACAAAATACCGTCGAGAAAAGTACTTTCGACAAAAAAGTTTTAGTTAGTAGCAAAAGACATTATCAAACTTTACGATCAGCTATTATTATCCGCGAATGAAATTACTAAAACGTTTAAGCATCCAGATTTGGAACTACTTATTCGGCAAAAAGGGGGTAGAAAATTACGAACAATTTGCGATGTTCGCTGTTGTTCCTATCGAGACAACCTAGTTTCTCTGCTTGACAATTTACAATATATGAAAGAGATTGCGGCGGATCACGAAAATGGGAAAAAATTAAAGCAAGATGTTAAACTGTTACTTTTCGATGACGAACTAAGGGGAAACATACAAAAAGCCATAGACGTTTTCAATCCAGTATGTCAACTTATTAATAAATGTCAAAATCCAGTTTGCTAAAATCTGCCGTTTTTTATAAAATTCACTTTTGTCAAAATCCATTAATGTTGAAACTTATGATTGTTGAAATCCATTTATGACACAATTCACTGTTGTTAAAATCCTTCAGTATTGTCACTAAACTGATAACCGTACAAATAAAATATTCGTATTTAAATAAATAAAATATGAAAATAGTTCGTAAGTTCGTATTCGTTTAGTTGTTTAATTAAATTTTAACTATATTATAAGTAGGGCAACCAAAAAAATGCTCTAAAAAATTGATTTTAAGCTCTTAAAATATGCTTTAAAAATGTTGAAATATGCATTCAAAATATACTTTAAAAAATTGAAAATATGTGTTCAAAATAATTATTCCTTCAAATTTGAAAATTTGATAAAAACGACTAAAAAACACCTTCCGACAGCAAAAAATATGAAAGCAAATGGCAGCCCAGAGCTTTCCAATTTAGTAGTGGTCGCGTCGAGAAAACAATAATTTGCTGCAATAAAAATTAATTTTGCCTTTACTTTTTTATGGCATATAACAGCTGTTTTGATATTTTGATTGAGGCTGCCTCCTCATCGCCCAATGCATCAAATACACCAATAATCTCAAAAAATTATTCAAAATTATTGGCATACAACTTAACAGCTGCGAGCCAAGTTCTCCATCTTGTGTTTGTTGGCTGTGGAGGAAGTGCGAGCCCGGGCTGTAGTTGTTAAGAATCTTAACTCTTGACGGAGCTTTTAAAAATAATTTTTTGATATTCGAGATAAGGCGGACCCAAGACCGTGAGAAAGGCAAGAAATTTAGATGTGTAATTTTGGGATAGAAAGTTTATATTGGCCGGGCCGCTTTCATCATGTACGGGGCTTCATCTTATATAAACAGCAAAATTTTATCTTTCTCAAACTATCCCCTAAAATTTTAATCGAATCGTGAAAAAGCCGACCAACGGTGGACTAACTATGGAACCACTATGATTGAGAAAATTACTATTGGTATAAACTAGCCACCATCAACGAATACCTGAATCAAAAATTCGTATAACATACACCCTAAAGACAAGCTCATTTTGATATTTACTGCTAGTAACAGCGCTAGTTGCGGTAAAAAGGAAATTTAAAAAATTAAATAAATAAAAATTGTCTGCGAACATGTTTTTATAAAATTTGAAAATTATGTAAATGATTTTGACAAAATATGCTTATATGTCACAAAATATGTTCTTTTGGGTGAAATATGCAAAATATGCACTAGCAAAGGTGGGGCTTAAAATGCTTGGTTTTTCATTGCATATTTTTGGTTGCCCTAATTATAAGCTAATCATCTCAAAAATTCAATTTTTAACCCTTTGAGTCATGATGTACTCATTTGTATACATCATTTTACAAACAGTGTAGTTCTTAGAATTTTCCCATCATCGTTTGCTTTTTCAATGTATTTTGATCAGTATTGTTTTTAGTGTATTTTACCTCATTTGTATACAGAACTATTGTATTAATATTAGTAATAATGACAGTTTGTATTCATAGAGGTTAGGTGAATGTTGCATATCGTTTTTGCTCCATATAAAATGTTGTTTTTTAGTACTAAAAAACGGTTCAACTAATTTTAAAAAAATATTATTATAAATTTAAAGTGTTTAATTTGCATAAACCAAGTAGTAAGTTAGTTTATTTATTATTTTAATTGACAAATCTTGCTGTAATTGTGTGTTCTCAAATGAATACATTTTGGTTCAAAGGTTGTGTGTACAAATAAATACATTAATAAATTTGTTCTTATTTGTAGACATTCCTACTGAACTGTTGTAATTTTATCCTATCATAATTTTATAATTACTTGAAATGAGTGATAAAGAAGCAGTAAAGCGAATATTGGCTAAAAATAAAAAAGCCAAATTTACTCTAGACGAAGCTGCTCTTTTGATAAATGCAAGTGATTCTGAACTTGATTTATCTGATGACGAAGAGGTTTCAGTTACCACGAACTATTTGGAGGATATCCTTAACGAAAAGAAGACAACTGATTTAGCAAACGTAAATAAAGAAAAACCGAGCGATTTATTCGATGAAATAATGATGCAAGATGCAGTTGTAGCAGAGTGTTCCAATGAGGAGGAAGAATTGTCAAAGGAAAATGCTACGCTATTAGCAATGGGGACCGATGAAAGCGCCGAAATAGCTATTGACTATAATATTTAGTTTGAATTTATTCATGAAAGTCATGGACGAAAGTCATGGACGAAAAAGAACGTCGAGTCAACCCGTTTTATATTTGAACATGAGCTCTCCGAAGATGAATTGGTAACATCTCCATAATGTCATTTTTATGAAATACATTCCTCAAGAGATGTCAAGTATGGCTTTCTCTTCCAATCTTTATGCTCAGCAGCAAAATGTAGCTAATTTTCGGCCAACGACATCAAACGAATTATTAAAATTTGTTGGTATTCAAATTTTAATGGGTACTCTAAAAATGTCACGAATTCGTATGTATTTATACATATATATTTAATACAACTATGTCACACGAGCGGTTTATTGTTGCAAATGTAATGTGCATCTTTATTTTAGTAAAGAAAATAATTGCTTTTACAACATCCATAGCAAAGACGAAGAAAAAATATAATTCGATATAACTTTGCCAAACCAAAGTTCCCATTCTTAAATAATCCCCGAAAGACTGAATTATTAATAATAATAATTAATTATTAAATTATTAATTTATTTATTATAATTATTATTATTATTTATTAATTCAACATTGATCTGAATTGAAATAAATATTTTAATACTTAAGAATTATTTTCTTTTTTTTTGTAACATTTGAACCGATTTGTTCTCATTTGAGTACATTTCCTAATCCTGGCCTACTGGCTCAAACAAAATTTTTTTTTTCAGAATCGGCTTTGTGACGTCTAATGCAACAAAAAAATATTCAGTAGGATTTTTTATCACTGCTAGAATTAAATCATGACCGAAAGGGTTAATTTGTCATTTCGTTTTTGTATGATTCGTTTAATTCTCTTATATTTAAGGATATTTGTTTTTTTAGAGTAATTTTCCTCTCCAGACTTAATTTTCTTCAGCCTATTTTTAACTACAATGAACTTTTTCGCGAGTTGCCCGATAAGGTTATAAAGCCCAACATGTTTATTACCGACTACACTATTTAGCCTGTGATATCAAATCTCATCGTTATTCTGTTTCCTCGGATAATCTTGCTCAAATGCAACAAATATTCCTGTACCTTCGATGTATTTTTTATTAAACCAAGCAGATACTAGTTTGGCCTCTGCATTTTCGAAAGTTGTATGTAGTTCCGTGTAATAATATTTTACTTCTTCAGCTGGCACAAATGCTAAACATTTTAGCATTTTAATTTGTTCGCTGAATGTTCGATCAATTCCGTATTTTCTGGTCATCCCAAAATTTTGAATCCATTATTATTCTGTTAGGTCTTAAATTTATGTTATAATCGCCGGCAATGCGATTTAATTCAAAAATACTTCTTTGTAAGAAACTTAGTTATTTGAATTCATTAAGCAGTAGATCAATGGTACCGTGGTGTCACCTATTCTACCATGCGGATCGTGAATAGTTGCCTCATGATAGTTGGAACAACACCAAATGTTCCATCTATTAACCAACAATCAGCACTGTTTAATAATTGAATATTAGGTAAACTCGCTAATAAAATAATTTAATGTTCCTCACACTTCTTATGTCACAGCAAAAATAAATCATCTTTGACATATGTTAGATCTTCAGGAATAGCAATTTGATTTAGTGTTGTAGGTTCCATACAAGCACCAACGCGAACACGAAAGTTTTTCCGAATTTGAGCTATTTTGTGAGGCAAATCCACACGGCTTTGTGAACGACATGTTACCAAAGTATCACAGACAATTTGAGCCGGGGTGGTTTGAGGTTTCTGTTCCTTTTCGTTTCAGCTCTATATTAGCCTCATCTATAACTTTTTGTTGGTGGTCTGGAGTGTGTGAATGTTTACGACTCATTTTTTAAATTTGAAATTCGCCATTTATTATGATGGTGATGACACGGGCTTTACAACATTTTTGCTTTCTATCAGCACATTTCCATCTCACTGTGGCTGTCAAACTAAAAAAATTTTTAAAAAACGAATTCGTATCATATCTATGATTCTACGTATGAGTTTAAACCGCCACACAGCGCTTTATCGAGTTATCTACGTGGAAGTAACCACTCGTTATCTATAGATGACGCTAAGATACTTGATAAGGAGCAAAATCTCAATAAAATATTAATTTTGGAAAGCATTTACATCAAAAAACAACAAAATTTATCTCAACATTTATTAAATATCCAGAAAATTTCATAATATTTGTTAAATTATTACGACAACATTTTGTAGATTTTCTAAAAATTTTTTTTTGTCACTCAAATTGTATAACTTTAAATTTTTTCGGTTAAACTGAGTAATTTGTAAATTTTAATTTAAACTCTAGTTACATTAGGAAAACATTCGTTATATTTCGTTAAAAATTGTGCCCCTGAGAATGACGGAATGTACCGTCGAAATGTCGGGTTTTTATTACAATAAATAATTAATAAAAAAATAAAATATTAAGCTAAAAACCAAATAAAATTATTTTATCAGAGAATGATCATTTTGTTCAACCTCTAGAAATCTCAATTGGAACTAGATGGGAATTACGATTCATAAAGAAACACAACTCTTACAAAAGAAACTTAGTTCAAAACTGTTTTCAATTTATCCCAATCGTGGGAGTAATTCAGTCTGTTTTCAAAAATTTAATTTTGTAAAACTTTTTAAGACATTTAATGAAACTTATATTTGCAATTCTGAAATGTATGATTATTTTTGCTGTGGAACTCTATTTCAATCAATAAAACCAATTATGGACTTTGAAATTGTAAAAGTTCTTGGTAGCAAACAGTGGTGTACATAAAATTGGCGCAATTTACGTTAGCTTCGTAAACGTTCCTAGTTTTTCAAAATCCCACCTAGAAAGTATATTTCTTGTAGCATTATTTTATGTTGGTGATTTGCATGATGATTTCAATATAAATTCGATATTAGAGTCACTTATTAACGATTTAAAACACCTTGAAAAAATTATACAAGTTGCTAACATAGGAGTTTTACAAGGAACAATAGCAACATTGTCACATGATAATTTAGTGGCTAATGATATGCTCGTTTTAATGACTTACCAAATAATGAAACGAAAACACGGACTGAGGAATATGTTGATTCTATACGAAGAGAATATTGTTATAAAGTATTAAAAAACTACTCACTAGCTGAACAAATTAATCTGATTGATACTAACGGTATTCAAGAGTATCCTATTTTAAACAATTTGAAGTTTTTCAATACAATTAAAAGCAAAAGTGTGGATTTTATGCACGATGGGATGGAAGGGTTTATTTCACGGTTTTTAAAGTACATAGCAATTGCTGCATTTAATTTTGGATTTCGTGAAAACAGAAATAAACCTTCAAATTTAAATTTAGAAAAAAGTAAATAATTGTTTATTTATTTTATATTATTTATTTTATTTTATTTGTTGATTTAATACAAGCTTTTGGTACATTCTGTTTTGAGCATGAGCTCATTGATAACAGAGATGCACTAAAAGAGTTGGATAACATATTATGAAAATTATTCAGTCGTTTAACGCCGGAATCACAGCACCAGCCATTCAGTTTAATTAGGCAGCCCCCCATCTTAATCTCGAATTCTTGCATCAGGATTTTTCACATTGAAATCTCTGTATTCTCCGATTAGGCCGCAATTCCCGAATCTTGCTGGGTTTTCCTTATCAATAAACCACAACGGTGATTGCGAATTAGAATTTAAAAAATATACAACAGATTTACAAAAATTAATTTAACAAAAAAAAACAGATTCACGTTGACTCGAAAATCAAAGCCAGCTTATACATGTTTTTAATTGCGGTCAAAACGCTTCTCAAATTTTATGTTTGATAAAATATTTCCCATTTATATTTGGACGGTTTTATATAAGTGAACACGATCCATATTGGGAGTGTTTAAGTATCCTACAAAATTTATGAATCCGAAACTTGTAAACTACAACAACTAATATCAGAATATTTAAATTTCATTGTGAATGGTTTTAAACAACCACAATCCCAGAATTATCAGAGAAATGGGACCAATTATTTACATATGGACAACGCGTTACGAAGCCAAACATCGGTATTTTATAAGATTAAAGCCTCAAAATTTTATTAATATTTGTAAAACTCTAGCCAATCGTCATCAGCAAATGATTGCAACCACTTGATTGAATTTAAAATGTAAGAAAACAATAACAGTAGGTCACGGAAAGCTTACAGAAAATTACGATTATACTACACGGAAAAAACTAGAGTTGTTACAACGAAGAAAACGGAGTTTTAATTGAAGAAAATGTACTTTTTATAAAATACTTATGTATACATATTTAAATGTACTTATGTAAGTTTTTCTTCATGTAAGATTTATGTTTCTTGAAATGATAAAAAAATTCTTGAGTTAACATTTGTTGCTTAATTGTAATCTGAGATTTAGTTTCTTGCATCTATAACTGCCCAAAATTTTTGATTGAAGAAAAAAAAACAACGAATGGAGAAAAATATGAATGTTTTGTTCCCAATTTTTCTTGCAACTAGAAATTGACTCTTTTCTCAAACTATATTGTCCAATTTTCTGGGATTTGCTTATTTTAAAAATTAAAAATTTTCTTGATCAACACAAAAGCAATTTCTTGTTTCAAGAAACTATTGAAATGTTAATAATAAGATTGAATTTTTCTTAAATCTAGAAATAGAACCTTTTCTCAAAATATAAGTATTATCCAATTTGCTTGAAATCATCCAATTAAAAAATTTAATATATTGAAATAAATAAAGGAATTTCGTAAAAACATTTTTATTTTTTTATTCAAATTTAATTATTTATGGTTTGCAGACATTTGTGGAGAGTATGCAATGAGATATTAGGGCATTTTGTACACATTCTACTAACTTTGTTCTTTTTTATAGCTGAAATAATTAGGTTACAATACACACCTAAGTTGGATGTCTCGAAATTTGATTAGCCGGTATAATAGTATGGTTCAGAATATGGAATAATTTGGAAAATATAGTACAGTATTCCGAATAATTTAGATTATTTTTAATTAGGAAAAGTTTACTCTCTCTTCGAAACAACCAATTTTTTTATGTTATTCGTGAACTAAGAAAAAAATCTTCAATTGAAGAAACTATTCCTTAATAAATTCTCTTAACAAGAAAACTATTATTTTACGTCTCTCAGGACAAGAAAACATTTTCTTCTCTTAAACGATCTTATTTAAAAATCGATATTTTCATTTGAACAAAAATTTCTTAATCTGAGAAAATATTTTTAATTCAAGAAAATATTTCATAATATGAAAAGCTTGTTTCTCATATCATTTTTTCAACTAAGTAAGCCTTTCTTGAGACGAGAAAATTATCGTTAAATTGTTATAATTGTACGTATATAAATACCATTATATAATGGATGTTCGTACCGAAAAAAAGCATTCTATCGCGAACCTACAACAGTGAGAAACGTAAAAAAGTTTTGTGATTTTGAAAGTAGGATTTTGTGAAAATTTTCATTTGTTAAAAGTAAACAAACTTGGATTTTTTAAACGGTGGTGTTTTCACTTCAAAGTGGTGTAAAGTGACAAAAGAAAAAGGATTTCTGGAACTAGAAATATTTAAAAATGGTTCTAATATTTTCTCTCGCCTTGCTCGATATTCAAAGGTCTCAGATGTTGAAAACATATGTATGTAAGTATTTCTGGTATTAAATACAATATAAATAAATACTTTAAAAAAATCTATTTCCTTTATTTTACAGAAAAAAAAAAACTGCTAAAAATTATTGGCAAACTAAACACTACTAACAATTTTTTCTTATTAGTACAAAGTTTTTGAATAGTCAAGTAATTATGTTGGCACAGGAGAAAGGCATATATAAAGACAACATACATTTAAATCATTTGTTTTAAACTTCCAAATGGAATTAAAATATTTAAACTAAATTTATTATCTATTTAAAATCTACAAATTTTTTTCATATATTGATACTTTTTGTAATAATCATTGATAATTAGATTCGTAGTTAAAAATCAAAAATTAAAAGTCTAAACTTAATATTAAATTACAACGATCATAATATTAGTTCTAAGTGAAAATTATTTATAAAATTATAATATGTATTTAAATATAATGAAACAAATAACAATCGAAATTATCAAATTTGTATCTAAATATTTTCTGTATCTGATGGTGAAATAAAAAAACACAAAAATAAATTGTCATATATGTAATTGTATTATTTTATAACCATAAATTTCACAAATTGAAGAAATATTTCTGAAACCAAGAAATATTGCGTAACCACACCTGAAGAAATATTGCTTTGTCACAAGAAAAGCGTTTCTCTAGTGAAGAAAATTCAAGTTCCCTGGAAGAAGAAAACCGATGCATACAAGAAAACGCAAACAATAGATTGGTAAATGTTCACTCTACTCAAGAAAATATGTGTTTTCCAGCAAGAAAATATCTGTTTAACAGAAAATGCTACTTAAATAAAGAAACGAGATTTCTCACCATAAAAATTTCTAGTTTTCAATCAAAAGAATCGGTTTCTACAATAAAACCGATTTTGTTAAACTTAAGAAATAAGAATTAACCATGAAGAAAAACCATATTCTCGATGTAATCACGTTTTCTTGTATCAAGAAATTAGTTTTCTCATATCAAATAAATAAAGATTATTTTATTATTTTAGCAGAATTTCAAATTGAGAAACGTAAAGTTTGTGGTGAGAAAAATTTCGTTTAGCTGAAAAATGATGTACAAATTTTCTTGAACTAATCCATTTTTTCTTCATATTAGAAATTTTTTTTTTCCGTGTACGGTCAATCAGACAACGTATTCCATATCTTTTCTAAAAGATGGGGTTTTTCACTTTAAAAAAGAATTTTATTTACTTAAAAAATTAGGCGATGACATAATAACCTTTTACGAAATTTTAGACATATTAGAGATTCAAAGTGATTATTTTTTCTTGGTAAAGTATTGGGTTGGTTTATTTGAAAAATTTAATAATTCTTACAAATTAATTGAGACGAATTGCAAACCAATTTTAGTAAAATATAAGTGCCTTAAATACAATCAAGTTTATGAAAAACAATTTTGTAATTTAATGAAAAACTATTATATACACACATTTTTAAATTTTTTTAAAAACACTTGTTAAATATTTCGCAAAATTACAAAAGGTTTAAAAAATCACTCGATCGATTTCGGCTTATTAGGCCATCATCAGGAGTATCTACTAAACTGTAAAAATAAAAATGTAGTTATATATATATATATAGTTGGAAAAAGCAAAAAGTGAAACCAAAATATACCAATAAAAAAATGTGGGAGTGGTAAACAATAAAATTGGTGACAGCAATAAACATTAAAAAAATAAAAATTAAAAGGGGGTGAGTTAAACACAGGTATATGATTATTGATTGGTCAACGGTCGAATAACAAAATTCCAGATGTTGATTTTTTTTATTTTTTTATTTTTTATTTTTTTTTATAACCCGACGAATTAGTAATTTTATGGTATGGAATGAATATGTGAATAAAACAATGCGGGGTCGGTAATTGGTGAGAAACGGATTTCTCTCTGTTCGTTGAGGATATTTTGGTTAAGAAATATAGCTTTTCGGATTTCGTAAGATTCTAAGTTGTCTAAACGTCTGCTTTTTGGTTGTACATGCAATATTTCTAAATTGTTTAAACTGGATGTGTGATTTTCTAACCGGAAATTCTAAATTGTTTAAAATGGATGTGTGACTTTCTTGATGTGTGTATTAAGTGTGTTTCGCCAAGTGCCTACGGCAGAAAGTGTAAGAAGTAAACTATTATATATTAAGGTATGATGTAAGAGAACTAACTACCTCCCGATTTTATTGAATGAGGTGAAATATAATTATTTATTATAGAATAAATGAAAAAATAATGTAATATTTATTAAATTGGAATTTTGGAATAAATTTCTTTTTTGTTGCCATCATTTTTTTTAGTCTTGTCTCACGGAAGTCATTTAATATCTAAAGTGGTGTGTACAATTTATTCATTTTTTCACTACATTCTCTTTTATAATTGAAATTAACTAATTAAAAAAAGAAAGACGATTTTTTCAAATGTGTGTGTCGACTAAAATTTAAAGAAATTATCATTCCATCCAGAAAATATATTCGAAACAAACGGTATTCATCCCGAAAAATAATTGTAAAGAAACTGATTAAGATTTGACAGCATTATAGTAAACTAAATCTTTATTGATAGATCCTTTGGACACAATATATGTACATTATAGTGAATAAACACTAAGCGATTAAATTTTATTTTCTAAATATCTTGCGCCGATTTAAGATATGTCCCCTGAAATGGCATGTGGTATCCGATTTCACAACAATTATGCAATTAAATAAAACCGCCGTCACGTTTATACAAAAAAGATAGAATATATTGAAGAACCTTTGTTCACATCGAAAATATCAATTGTACTGTATACAATCTACATAATTTAGCAGATCATAATTAACGACGTGTTATTGATTAAGTCGCACATAAATCATAATAAAAAAATGTACTATTCCCCGTTCCAATTAATTAAATCCAAAAATGTAATGCAACAATGACGCAAATCATATTTAAACTCAATCATACATTTAATTGATTGTAATTAGTCATGCAGCAGAATTTATATGAATTTGTTCCAATTTTTACTAGTAACCATCCCATTTTTACTGGTAAAAACTTGAATTATGGTGTTCTTTAGTATTTCTATTGTTAGCCCTTTCTCATATAAATCATAAATACATGAAAATATTATCTTCGAGGCAAAACTAAAACTTTGGAAATTCCATTTGGCTGGTAATCTCTAAAAATTCCCCCCCCCCCCCCGCCCCTCCCAACATTAAAAACAAAAAAGTTTAGATTATGTGTTATTGAATATTATAAAAAAAAAAAAACATGTGTACACATACTCGCATATAATGTTCTTAGTAATCGTATTATGCTGCGGTTGACCATAGATAATATACCAAACAATCTATAATACAGTTTCTTAGAATAATTTAATGTTATCAGGCAAAGAGAGCATAGCATTAAACATAATGCTAAGCGGCCACACATAATATTTTGGGGTATTGTTTTTTTCCCCGACAAAGACAAAAAATTATCTTCCACTATGTTGTGTTTATGTATACCCAATTAAAATAATCAATTTTATCAGCAAACCAACCAGAACATTAACAAAAAAAAATTGTTGTCGCACTATACTCGATTATAGTGTACATATTTTGAATATTATGACTCGACGGTATATACAAAATTATATCCCTTGATTAGGAGTTCTGAGGCCTAACTAACCAATTCGAGCATAGTTAGGCCCCCTGTTTATCTTCCTCTCGGCTACCGAACATAATGTTATTTTATTGCTCATATTCTGCAGTTGCTATAAACCAAACTAAATCGAAACAAAAAAAAAATTCTTTATATGTTATGTGTGTACACACGTATTAAATTAAATAAAAAAAAAACATCAAAATCAATGGAGGCGCCAGTATTTTTATACGATTTTTCTTCTTTTCCGTTGAATTTTTATATTTTTATTTTTTTTTTTTTTTTTTTTGTGGCATACCCAATAAAAACTATATAATGTAATAATAATATAGTGTAATAGTAATAACAATAATAATAATAAGAATATAATTTTATTTTAATTTTTATCACTTACATTATCATTTCATTATGTATTAAATTACTTGGAGCGCGCGGCGTTGACGGTCGTCGGTCTCTTAAAACGTTGTAAAATGCTGAATTATAAATTAGGAACAAAAAAATACTAGCTACATGTACTATTCTAATTGTATCAATAAGTAATTTTAAGTGGTTATTAACGCGGTGTACATAAAATATACGTGCATACATATTATTCGCTTCTTATGTCTTAACACTTTAACTTCCACGGTTTTAACAATATACCAGCAGCCCAAGTAACAAAAACAGGACACTGCCAAAACAACACCGATTGCTACTGCACCCGGATAAAACATTTAGAATTGGAATATGAAATATGTGGTCATTAAGGAAACTAGTCGCGTTTGAAGGCCTTAAAGTGGAGAACAAATTTACCAAGGCTATTCGTTGGATGACCTTAAAAGTTTTAAGATAAAAATGCAGTTTCAAATTTTATTTTAAGTATTAAATAATCGAATATGTACAAGTTTATGTAAAAAATTATAAGATCACAATAAAAATTACAATAATTGAAAAAGCAAATTAAAGTAGAGTTTAGCGAAAGTTGATCCATGCGACTTTTCCGTTTCAGCATGAAGAAGTCATAATAAGCAAATTTAAATCAAACTCAAATTTTAATGTTACGCGATAAGAACCTACTAATACCACTACATGCACTACATGCTGCTTATAGTTTGACTCACATATACCCACAATAACCAACAAGTTAAAAGGTCAAGACGCATTGTGGTATCCACGCATGATGTCTGCAACGGTTCCAAAAGTAACACAAACCACTGCACAAGACAAATTCCTATGACATCCCATCCACACATATGAGCCGTTAATTATGAAAGTGGTGCAAGTCCATTTTTCAAAAAATTTAAGTTAATGATAACAATAGACAAATAAAAGTATAATCTTTCTAACGGTGAACAATTTATAGTCAAAATAAAAAAATAAAAATCCTTTATACTTGTTCAAAAAATAAGAAAATTCAAAATCCCATATGTTTTTTCATTTATTGTTTCTCTATTCCTTCATTTTCTCATTTCTACAAAATGTGGACTTGCCCCACTTTCAAAATAAACGGCTCATATATACAACTGACCCGAAAAATTACAGCAACCACCTCCCAAATGAGCTCTCCTATTTGTCTTCGATGTAACGGTTTCAATTGAACTCCACAGAGGGGAGGATTTTAAACACACTTTAATAATGTCCGCTCGCGTTCCTTTGGGGATTACAGGCAACGTTTGGCGAAAGTCTTCAGCAAAGACCAAGGTGACACCCCATTGCTTTTCTGAATTCTTAATGCCCTTCAAAGTTCTGGTAACAGCTTCACTGTGCGATCGATGGCTCGATCGAAGGTGCACTCATCCCGCATAATTAGAGCACCTTCTTG
Source organism: Tipula helvola (assembly GCA_963556165.1). Classification (NCBI taxonomy): domain Eukaryota; kingdom Metazoa; phylum Arthropoda; class Insecta; order Diptera; family Tipulidae; genus Tipula; species Tipula helvola. The sequence continues at coordinate 60,152,336 of OY744483.1, forward strand.
GGGGACTTTTCCTAGTGGTATGAATGGGCGAGTTTCCGGCCGCTGATCAGTGTAGCTAATATTTCAGATGAAGCAACTGCGAAAGGGATTTTACCTGTTGATCTAACTTTAGCCAAAATTAAGTTGATCAAGAACGTTTTCCCTATTCTACCAGGAGCGTCGATGAACAATATTTTGCCTTTGTTATTTCTCATGCCATTTATTATTTTATCATATGCTTGTCGCTGGTCAGGTACTAATTTTGTAACATTATTTGAGATGAAATCACTCAATTGGTTGACATCGTATGGGCGTCTCAGTGTCGGTTCTAAAGAATCAATTGATTGACCCTCCCGATTCGACGAGGGAAGACCAAAATCTGCCAGATTTTTCCCAATTAGCTCAAATAATAAACTTTCAATTTTTATGAGACCCTAATTTAAAACACTGTCTGAGCAAAGTAAAGTGATATCATTACTTTGTTGCCGCTCCCTATGACGCCCTATGATGTCTTCACAAAGGTCTTCTCGAAAAGCTTGCCATAATTGAAGAGGATCAGACGGTTGGCAAATTAACAAAATGATCACGAATAATTCTCTTAATTTTAAAGGTGATTTGGAAAGGTGATTTGTTTGTCATCTTCAAGTAGACCAAGTTCTTTGCAAGCTGATTGATAAGTAGACATTACTTGTCCATTGACGGTCTGTGAGCTTTCAAAAGAAGTTGGCCCACGGACATATTGCAACAGCAACCTTAGGTGAAAACATTCCGATTGGTTAGGATGGATACTGTACATTCTGCCAAGCGCAGAGTCTTTTTTAATGCCGGGGTGTCCTTCGACGTCTTGTCCACGTTTCCTCGCGAGAACTTGTTATTAGTCCAGGTGTAATATTGTGGCACTTCATTATATGAGCCGTTTATTTTGAAACTGGAATAAGTCACTTTTTCAAAAAATCAAGTTAATGATAACAATAGATAAATGACAGTATAATCTTTCTAACGGTAAATAATTTATTGTCAAAACAAAAAAAAATGAATCCCTAACACTTGTGCAAAAAATACGAAAATTCAAAATCCCATATGTTTTTTCATTTATTGTTTTTCTATTCTTTCATTATCTCGTTTCAACAAAACATTGACTTATTCCACTTTCAAAATAAACGGCTCATATAATAAGGTTTTCGCGAAGTGATCATTTCTGCAAAATTCGAAAAATGCCGTATCTGTTGTTGAGGGTGGATTTTCGAATCTTTGTTGGAGATTGTGTGCCGTAAAATACACTATCTGTCGGTTTTCTAAATGGATTGCTAAATGTATAACCGTTGGATATCTTTGGTGGATGTGAAATTCTAGAAGTCTCCAAACAGCCTCTAATGTACTTATATATCGGCCGTTTAAATAATTTTCGATCTTACTGTGATTGTTTTTTCACTGAAACAGTGGCTTAGTCCGATCCTTTATTTATATATTTACATATATATTTTATTGCCTGAGCCGACTGACACATTGATATGTGCAATAAAGCTCCTACACAATACAGGAGAATAAGGTACAATCCATCTGTTATCTATTACAGTTTAATGACCTCGGATAATCAACGGTATGCCGGATAACCATCGTCTCTAGTTTGTATTTCTGTAATTAAATTGCGAGGATACTTTTACGGCAAACGCCGTTGACTATGCAAGCAGCAGCCATGTTATGTTCTCCACACGGACATTGTACCATATTTTTAAGAACTATGTCAGAATAGGTTCCACATGTCGGTTTGGTAGTTCAGCTGATATTAGAGAGTTTATTTCTTCTGGTTGTATTTTCGTTTGCAGCCATAGGAGAATATGTGCATGAGGTAACTCTCTTTTTTGCCACTCAATGGTGTATTTAAAAGCCTTTATGTCACCGAATATAGCATTTTGGGTTAACAATTTCATTAAGTTTTTCATTTTTAAATTGAATACTCGTGCTATGATGTCATGCCTATCAAAAGATCTTTGATTAGGAAATAGCTCCTCCTTGACCTCAGTCCATTCGGGGTTGCACGTAAAGGTAATGAATAAATCTGGTCTGCCAAAATTTCTGACATAGGTCATAGCGTCTTGGGCTTTCTCGTGCATGTACCTTGGTGATCCGGTGAATGTTGAGGGCAGTATGATATATTGACCCATATTTCTGGCGTCAATATTTTGATCTTCATTCACTGCATCTCTCAAATGAACATAATTTTCAGCTCTTAATTTTGCTTAATTTATGCGGATGTAAAAATCTTTCTTTTTCTTTTCTTTCCGAAATCATTTTTGCCATCATATCGAAACAATATTGGTTAAATAAATTCTTGTAATAATGGAGCGGATTAAAGCTACCGTTTTTTTCACCATTAGCCTAAACGCATACAACTGCATACAGGTAATTGTTTTATTACGTGACGAATTTGTGTGTGGCATATTCAGGCTGTACCCATCTTCTGCTCTAGCAAATACATATCAACGGGTACTGTAAAGCGTCATACGACCGATGCAATTCTGATATACGTGATAATTATCCGTAACACAATATTCCTTGGTCCTTTATCTCAATCAACTAAAAGCACAGCGACTTCATTATTAGTTGGAGCATTGTAGCGACCTCTAGGTTCTTTTTTTCAGCTGTTGTTCTGCAGATATTATGAGTTTAAAATTATCTGCTCCTGGATTTCTTTCAAGGTTGTACTTGAAGCTTTGAAAGTAACGATTATGTTTATGTTGTTTTTTGTAGTTGTGCGATCCGATCAATTCCACTTTTAGATTAGGCACTATATTTGTCCGATCAGATAATTGGCCTTGATGCGAGAGAAAATATATTTGTAAATATTCAGGACTGTTGCCTATAGAGGGAGTAAACTTCCGATGAGATGGTATATTTGGCCTTGCACCTTGAAGTATATACAAATAGTTATTGAAAATAGAATTTCTAACATGTAGAAGATTAATACTTGCAAAATATACGAACAAACAAGATAAATTAAAAATGATTTCAAAACGATAAAAATGATTCAAATATGATTTTTACTGAACTGAATGATAAAATAATCGAATAAACGTTTTAAAAAAATTGACAATTTAAAACCAATCGAATTGTGCAAAAGAAGAATTTAAATGGGTTTTGCGACATCTGTTTAAGCTTATAAGATTACTGTGAAGGCTCTGCTCGTGACATCTGTATTCAAATATTAACAATACAATTTTCTATATGAAAACTATTTAGCTTTATTTTAGTTTTGTGTTTGACTCTCAGAGAGGTAAGTAAGGCTGTTTCCCAAATCCCGTACCGATGTGTATTTTTTTGTGGGGACTTACTAATTTGATTAAGCGTTTGGGTAAATTTTTTTCTAGCTGATTCTTGCAATAAAATCTACGTTTATATAATATAATACGTTTATTTTTGAAAATATTTCTAATAATTTAAAATTTATTCATGATTCGAACTAGAGACCTTCAGAGATACACTACATACAGAGATAAACTACATACTCCTACACAAAATATGCTATTTTTTATATATACAGTTTCTGAGATTACTTCGAACTAATAAACTGACATTCTCTTTGATTGATTGATACGACTAAGCCTCAGCAAGATTCCCGGATACGCCGAATCTACCGCACTGTATACCACCTTACATATAACAACACCGAAGGTACAGGAAAGGAATGTTAGCATTATAGAATCGACCCGGTTTCAGCCACCATTTTTTTTTGACAAGTCGTTAGTCACAAGACAACACGTTGTTGTTGAAGTGCTGACTCTCCTACTCGCCATCCATAAACTGACTAATAAACTGACATAGATTCAGGGAAAATTCAAAACGTGATTTTCGACGTAATATATTTTTGGTGATGTATGGTGACATCAAGGATCAAATTGTTAATTGATTTAAAAGTGTAAACTGATTTCTGATTGCATTTATTTTATTTACCGCAAAATATAAATTATTGTCATAAATAGATGAACTAAATTTGGTTTGATTTTTCAGCTGAGAATCTATGAATGAAATATTTTGTTTTAAATTTACTGGTTATAAAAGTTTTTAGTGTTCTTATTTTGTAAGCCGTTTGTTTTATCGCGTAGAGCGTATAGTTTCATACTCTACTTCAAGTAAATGAAAATAAGTTATTTTTTGATTTTCACATCTACATTAATTTTTAGCCTTCCAGCTTTATTTTAGAGCAGCTTGGGAAGTAGTCTAAATCAAAAAACCTTAAAAATTAAAAATCACTCCACGCATTGGGACTCAAGGACTTCGAGAGGGCAGACCCACTCTCGTATATTCCTGCCCGTGCCTCGTCTACCGTTTTGATTTAACTCTTGCGAGTTGCTGGGAATAAAAAAGTCACCTGTAGGTCACCCAGGTTTACTATAGGAAGGCTAAATAAAACTGGAGGATGCCTGGTATCCAGAGCTCGCTTATTTGGACTGATTAACCTATCAGCCATTCATCCTTCGGCATATGCTGTTCCACCTTAGATTAGGTTTTTTTTGTCAAGGTTTTGCGCCATACTTAAGCCTGTCCCAAAAGGCCACATTCTGCCTAATGGTTCCAGTTATCAGAGGTTGCCGCGAGGAGGCAGTACGCACACTTGCGAATTGCTATCAGGTTACCCCTTGCACAATTGTACCAATCACGCAGCTGCCTCTAATACATGACCACAACAGCTTACGTGATGTGCACCCTACTGAAAGATTACGGAGCTGGTAGATTAATCTACCAACCTTGGTCCCCCCCTTCTAATAGACGCCAAACCACCTGCGAAATTACCATAAAAGTTAATGAAATTATTTTTCGAGTATGTGCCATCAATGTAAAGTTTGATCTGATCCGGAACACTTTCATAAAACACTGATATTTCCATTAAACCACTTTTTATCTTGACCCAACAAGCCTTTAATTTGACTTGGTGAGGCAGTTGAGTGGTTGAATGATGATCGAATGATTTTACCAGCTCACACCATACAAGGCGTTTAAAAATATGAAGCGAGACATTTTTTACTCAAAATACACATATGATATCTAAGAAGCAAGAACCAACGTATATTTTTCCGTGCTGCCTACTCTATTTTTATTCACAATACAAGGAAAACTGTGTCGACAAATCTGACACTACTATATCTTTGGCACATTTTTTTTACTGCCTTGAATGGTCTTGTGCTTATTTGTTTCATCTTGGGATGATATTTTGACCTGTTGTACTTATTTCATTTTTGAATTCCGTAACGTTTGATTTTCGAAGCAATTAAAAAATTAAAAAAAAAATTGTCAATTTCTTGAGAGGTGATGGTCCAATTTAATCTGGGTCATTTATTTTCTACGATTAAATCATTACGTCCAAATTGGTTAAGATCTCACTGAGTTATGCATCTAAGATTGCCGCCGAAACGTTTTTTCGAGGGAAGTTTTGTTCGATTCGCCTAGCCGGTCTTCGGTGCCACCGTCGTACGCTTATTTACGCTAATTGGACTGCTTTGCTAGCAACTTGACATATTTTGCCTTTTACTTCCTTTATTTATTTAAAAGCTTCAAGCAACATTATTTCTGAGCGATTGACACCCCATACAAATCAAATACCGAGACATTATAGTAGTTCTACGTCAAAAAAAAAAAAAAATAACAGACAAAGGGCCAGATACACGATACTCTAGCAATTCGCAAATCGATAAATATGGCGGATTTGTTAATCGAAACTTTGCTTGCGTAAGCTACTCGATTATTTTAGCAAAGTAAAATATATTTTTGTATTCAGCACAAACGATAAAGTGCGTTAAAGTATCTCATTTTCTGAAATTCAGAAACAAATTGGGTTGCTAAATTATAGTGTATAACATTTCTAGCAAATTCGCAAAAAATAACTGCTTATCTGCTTATCTGAGTATCGAGTATCTAGCCCAAAATGAGACTTTCAACATGTTCTATGGAGATAATTTTTATTGTTTTCTTTAGACGAAGCGCCATCACACACTTCTAATATTGTTGAACATAAGTGCCCCCATAGGGAGCTGTTACCAGGGAGCCTTAAAAACTCGCCTTAATATCTCTAATAAACCGCATAATTTCCTCGCACCCAAATTTTTAAATCTGCCGATTATCAATGTCCGCTACGGTATTCTGTGCTGTTAATGGTTTTTGTAAAATACGTGATGTGTATATCAATTCGACAATCACGAGGATTTTCGTAGGCAAGTTTTTATTCTACAATATTCAATGGGGGAACAAAAAATTATGGTTTAAAATGAGGCCTTTTATAAAATAACAACATTTTTAAATCAGAGGTCGATATCCGAAGTAAATTCTTGGAAATTTAGGAGCTCAATTTAAACTACTAACTATAGGAATTTAGGTCTATGAAAATTCACGGAATTTAAACGTTTATATTCATTTTTATCTTCTTAAAGAGGTCAGTCAGTTTCTAAAAATTAAGAACTAAAGTTTGTGGATCAAATTACTAATACAAACAATGAAAAATGTGGGATTTCAATTCTGTTAAATTATGTGCTCACTTAGAATTTTTAAGGGAAGTAGGGAATATTTTCTAATTGTTTTGTAAGAACATCAATTTTGCGGTAAATTACGGATATTACAATTAAAAAAATTACCGAGAACCTAATAACCTCCAAATAAAAATAATTTGACACAAAAATTATAAACGAACCAAATTCGGGTCGGGTTACTGTAAAAATAGGGAAACGTGCAAAAATTGAATTTTGACAAATTTGGTATAGTTGTTAGCTCAAAATTGTTTATCTTTAACTTTAGTTTAGTCATTCCGGTATCTGTTCTGCTTTACTCATGTGTCTAATATAATTTTTTAATAGTTCCATATGTAGAATCCTCTCATATTTTTTTAAAACTAAGCTTAACAATTTTCTGGAATTCTACAATTTTGGCGTATAAGAATTTTTTTACCTGTAAATCGGATAAATCTGAAAGAATATTTTGGCTTGGTATAACATTTTTTTTAAATTGGCTCGACACGGATATGAGACATTTGTGAGAAATTTGAACAAGAATGACCAAGATGCTTAACTGTAAATTCATTATTATTGAATAAAATTTTTGTGAGCCCTGGATTTTATTTTTTCGATTTCGGGGGCCGCAGTATCAAAAAGTTTGAGAAGCACAGATAGGCATAAGGCTCGTTCGTTAAACATATAAATTCTTGAATTTTCCAATATGTATTTGAAAAGTTCTAACTCATTCTAGATTAAGTAATTTAATTTATTGTTATCCAAATAGTTGTCCGCCTAATTAAAACTAATTGAACTCTCACCTAATTTAAGTCAAATAGTTGTCTGCCTAATTTAAATTAGGTAACCTTCTTAACTCTAGAATACGGAGCATAAATTTGTTTGTTTGCCATCTTTCCTGTTTGTATCATTTTCCTGACTCTTTTTTGAACTTTTCAAAATACTAAAGCTGCCGAATTGCATGTCTGAGTGCTACACATTTAAAAAAAAAAATAAGAAACAAGGAGAAGAGCATTTACTTTGGAGCAGATGTAAAAGGTTGCTTCAACAATAAAAAGTATACTCGAATTCGAGTGACAGGAAATTTGACAAATTATGTGCAATACATAACGGCACTTCTTTGAGCGTTTTTCTTTTTTCCAAGTCTGCGTAAACTTCAAAAGTAAATGGTTTTAACGAAAACCCGATGATTTTATAGCAACAAAATAAAGTATTCAACGAATAAAAATTGATTCAGTATTATTTACTAAACAAATCAATCCTCCATCGACATTCCATATACATAATAACGTAATTTAAAACTTACCACACACAATACTGTACAATTTTTGTACAACGTAATAAATTAACTCACCTGAAAATAAAAAAAAATAAAAAAAATAAATAAAAATAAAAATTACAAAAAGTAAATTAATAATAAACTAAAACTATTTCTATATTTTATAGTTATTTTTGTTTTTATTCGTTGTAATGTATAACAAAAACGAAACTAGGTCAGTTTATGGCGTATTGAAAATAAATAATAGTAAAGTAAAAAAAAAAAACGAAACTATATAAATAAATACTTGGCATGGTGTACACATGCATTGTAAAAGGGGTATGTAATGTTATAGTGAACCACCCAAAAGAAAGATTACGTTGCATTATTTAGTGTCCAGTCGTAAAATTTCAAATATTTTTGAAATTTTGAATACAAATTCGTTTATCAATAAGTGAATTTTCAGCATTCAATATTTTGGACTGAATATTGAAATTCTGAATTTTACTCAGATTTACCGGAAATACTGCAGGGCACTACAGAATAAATTTTTAGTTATATAACACCACAAAGAACTTAGTCTGTAATCACGAGACGAGAATAATACTTGAATGTTTAAATAAAACTAAATATAATTAAAATTTAATAAAATCAATTATTATAATTTCCATAATACAGTATATATACGATAAAGAAAATTAATATTGGCATGGCTCCAGGTAGACCAAAAAAAAAAAAAACGTAAAAAAACAAAAATTCTATTTTAAAATTAAAATAAAAAATTAATCGATAATCGCGGAACTAAAAAAAATTCTCTGTTATATACCTACACGTAAATTTTACATTAAAATTAAATTAAATAAAGACGTGAGCCATGGCAAAAGAGGAAGGAAAAGGAGGAGAAGGAGGAGGCGGGAAAACAAAATCCAGGGTATAGGCAGAACAAATTTCAGGATGGATGCAACAAAAGAAAAACTTCATTTTTATTAAAACTGGGCCACCAACACAAAATTATGATGAACAGTATTACATATTAAATCAATATTGGGTAGAGCCAGTATTTTGGGCTAAAAACTATACAAAGCTGAATACTAAATTATTCATGCATCATTCTATACCGATATTATGAAAAACTGTAGTTTTTACTATTCTCTAGTATTTTTTTTGTTTTTGTTGCTTTTTAATTGAAAATACTATAAATAGAACTATAAAATGTAGTTTTCTATTTTATTCTACTTCATTCTATTCATTATAATTCTACGTACTATTTATTGATTTTCATTCATTTGCAAACATGAATTTATTGTATAATATATAATATAAAAAATAAAAAATAAAATTTGGAATGAATGTTGAAGAAAAAAAAAAAACTATTCGATTAGATTGAATGGGAATACAACAAAAATAAAATGCTTTATTTTGAGTTATCGTTCGTTTATCATATCGATCGAATCTGGAAATTGGGTTTATTCAACAATAGTAGTCAGGTTTACTATAGAAAAGTAACACAACGATTTATTGAAAGAAGTTGACTTTATAGAAATATCAACCTAGATAAATGATTTGCATGAAAGCTTTATTTGTATGTTTAAAATGTTTGGACAAAATTGTCGATATGCTAATATTGTTGATTTGACATAAACCTAGTAGAAGATTTCACTCTTTTTGGTTCACTGTGGAAAATACAGCAAATGAGGTGTGGAACATAATCCTAACTAGCTCAAAAATTGATTAAGCGCCATATTATCACTGTTAAATGGATCATACAAAAGAACCAAAAGGAGAAAAATATTGTGGAACATAATTCTGTTAGCATTAAAGTAAGAATGTTTTATTGGTGGCATAAAATTTAAACGATTGTGAACTATAAATCCAGTCAATTGTGGATCATAACTTAAGATGTCATTATTTGCTGGGGCTGAAAGGAACTAAGTGAGCTCATTTTGTCGTTGCTGAATTGCAGAAAACTCTTAATATTCTGAAAATTGTAAAATAATTAATGAGCAGTTTTAAGCTGATCAGCTTCAGAAAGCAGTAGAAAGCTAAAACAAATAACGAATGTGGAAACTAAAAAACAGACATAAGAAACAAACCTAATTAATGAAATTTTTACCTGATTTTGTACAGAATTTGGAAAATTTCCATTGTGGAACCTAAATTCAATCAACTGTGGAACATAAATTCAATGGACTGTTGTGTATTAATTCAGTTGAAATTGGCGCATTAAGCTCTTGTAAACTGAGAAATTATTGCTCTCACTAAGATCTGAAGTTGGGTCGTTGAAAATAATTGTGGGACCTATGTTTAAATATGTAGTTTCAAAATTTTATTAAATTAATATTACTTCGTTATTAATAATAAATAGTAAATGTTTGGCGGTCTTAGTGAATAGGCGGTATAACAATTTTGCTTTCAATCATAATGTAAAGATAATGGAAACATCAACACTAAGTAGGTTATTCATTCCGCGCTATATCGGTATTTGCACTAATTGTTGATTTAAAATATTGTCGTTTAAAATACTTTAGGAAACTTTTCGAAACTGAGGGAAGTGAATCATCAAAATTCATCTGATGAGTGGCTGAAAAATTACAATAAACAAAATGGATAAAAACATTGAATAAAAAAACAAGATTTTAAGAGCTTCTGTACAGTTCTGAAAAAAAACAAGTTGTGGAACGTGAAGTATGTTCAACCGATTTTGATGAAGATTTTACAATTAGATAGGTTTTATGGCTGACATTAACATAGGCTATGTATCGTATCCTTATCTTATGAGAGGGCTGAGCAGTGTTAAAACATGTTGTTTTCAAAGCATTCTAAATGCAGCAAATCTAAGACAAATTTTCAATTTCGTTACTCTGTTTTGCTTTTGAAGCGAAATAAAGATATAACGAGGGTAATTTGGATTTGAAATAAAAATGAAACGAAGACTATATTTGTCATAAAAATTCAGTAGCTAAAGCATTATTCAGCGGATTATACCATCAAGTTCGATTCCACCAGATCAATTTTCAAATTTTATTTTTGTTAGCATACGAACTGAGTATGGTACAGCAACGACAATTATTTATTAGAAATACAGAAGGAGGGACAAAATACGCTTCGTTGGATTTGGTAATGAATGCCGACGATATCACTTCATATCGAGTTGGGTTTCTCAATTCACTGGAAATATCTGACGTACCCTCACAGTCACACAATTTATTTAAAAGTGGGTGTGTCGATTTTTTTAATGCGCAATATCGATGCACCAAGGCTTTGTAACGCTACTTATCAGATTATCACTCAATTTGGCAGGCATATTGTAAGAGCCCCTATTATGACTGGGGCAGCTAAAGGAGAGAGGGTTCTCATTAAACGCATCCTTTGAAAATGGTGTATGCGATCCAGTAAACAAGTCACAGGGACAAACAATGAAAGTGGCTGGTTTCCACCCAGCACCACTTTTACGAACGTGTGTTTGGATAATCGAAAATTTTGGAGACAACTGAAGATTGTCTACGGTTCAAATAGTCAGTATTTGTTGGTCGGGTATTTTGGATAGAAACAATAAATAATATTTAAATACGATGCAGGACTGGGCAAACTGTTAATAAATATGGTCATCAATCGCCAATATATGTATATAAAATTACAATCTAACTCCAAATAACGACCGCGTCAACAAAACACCCACATTCTAAATTGAATCGCTGTAATTACCTTATACTACTACAAATCCCTTGACACTATCACAGAAGAAACAACAAATTGTTTTCTATCTGACAGAGTCTCTCAATTTATCCAAGAGTTACGCGGAGTCTCCCAATTTATCCACCAGTCAAGAGTAGAAAATCGCACAAATCTTCACATTCCAAACGATACTTATTTGATACTTATTTTGTGGAACCTAACTTATTACATAAGAAATTACATTGAATAAGTTACGTTCCACAAATAAGTATTCGTTTGGAAAACAGCCCAAGACAGTGAATCCACAAATATGTATTAATATTTACCCTGGAAATTCCTGGTACTTTGCTACTAGTAAATAAATGAAGAATCGGTTGGGGAACGTTAATTACATGGATCATTAAAAATAATTGTGGGACATATTTACGATAATTCAAACTTTTCTCCTCAAGACCTGTTTAAATCGTTTCATAATGTTATTAAATTGATAATAGATTGACGAATTATAGACTATTGGCTAGACAAAATGTTTGGTTCGAAGGCAAACAACCTCAAACAAACAGCAAGCGTTTGCTACATGCGACCCCTTTAAAACACATGTTTCTAAATATAGGGTGATTTAAAAAAAAAATCTGACTTCAGTAATGAAATATAAATGTGAACACTAAAAATTAGGTCAATATTCAATTCATTCCGCCCTATATCGGAAATTTCACTTATCTCTACTATTTAAACGAATAGTGTAACAGACACATAAATATAAAATTCGGCCTTGCACTAAATATTTTTACATACACATTAGAGTTTACAAATAGTTTATACATTATAGGTCTTTGTATTGAAAATCGATTTATAATTTTGAACACATGTCTGTCTACAACTTTGAGTATGTGCACACATTTTATTATACCAGACAATATATACAGATACATTTGCCCGTCTACGAAAACTAAAAATAAAAATCTCAGGTAAGAAAATCAAATCAAACACAAATAATTTCATTAAATCTAAAATAAAACGTATGTATAGAGAAAACACATCATTAGTCATTTAAATTCAATTCAAAATAACCATATAATGCAGCTTGCATTTTGTAGCGTTGCACCTTTTTCTAAGAAGCGTACTCTCATTTCACACACTGCTCCAAATTCGAAATTTTGGTACTGTCTTTAAACAAAACAGTAAAAAAAAAAAAAAAAAAAAAGGAAATTTTTGAAAGTTGAACAAAAGGATCAAAACATACACTGTATGTATGTATGTATGTAGAAAGGATAAGGAGTAGTAAGAATTAAAATTATCTTAATATTTTTCCAGTTTTATAAACTAAAGAGGATTAAAAAGTATAGAGGAGAACTGGCAATTTGCGAAACCAACGATGAAATGAAAACACGTGGTTTAATGCTCTGCCCACCTGCGCCGACACGATTACCGTATAATAGTTTTGTTTTGTTGTTGCGCGCGAATTATACAATCGACCCGCGACATGCCATTCATTGTATGCACATTGCACACGCGGTTCATAATTAAATCTGTTTTTGTTTATTTGTTAATTGTTTATTATTGCGCTTCCAATTTTTTTTTTAATCGGAAATGTAATAAATAGTTTATTACAGCAATTATCTGCTTTTCATCATAAAAAATATTAATTTTTCTATTTAGAAATAATGAACAGTAAACTACCTGTTTTTATTGTTAAACTTCACGCAAAGCAATTTACTATGTATAACAACAACGAAAAAACAAAAACAGGAAGATGCGGTTGATTATAATTCTTGTATGTACTCGTCGTAGTATAAGAAAATGTCGCTATGTAGGGATATTCTTAATTGGTTGTTCCGGTAATTTATTTGTTTACAATCAAAATGAGTACAGCCTTGGTAATAAGCGGTAACTTTTTGTAACAAAACTAAAATTTAATTTAACATTTTAGTTTCCAAATTTAAAAATTCAGCAGTTTAAAATTTTTTTTTTTTGTTCTAGACTAGGTTCTGAATTTTTTAATTCAAATTTTTTAAAATTTTGGGGTTCAAAATTCAAAAAATTTAGATATTCTACAATCAACATAAATCCAATAATAATAATTACCTTATAAATCTTTATGTCTAGCTGTAACGCATGAAATTAGCTACAAAATGTAGTGGCTGTAGGTTGGAATTTGAATCAGAGTGTGCGATATTCAGAATTGAAAATTTTCAAAGCAACTACGAAATTTCAAATAATAAAAATTTAAATTATTTCACGTTTGCCCAAATGTTTTATGGCTGGATAAATGCTCATTTTGGTGTGTCACTGCTTACCAAAGGCATACGTTAAGTTTCACGAAAACAGCTCAATATACAAATTAAAATTTGTATAAATTGAACCTTTACAGTGTCATGAGTGTAAAGTGATTTAATAATTGTGCGTAGTCAATAGTTATTCCTAGAAAAATTGTTAAACCACTTTCTGGACATGATACTTAAAAGATTAAATTTATACAATTTTTTTTAAATTTTATACGGGCCTTTCATTCAGACAAATTTTCCCCCGCTTCCCACATGAAACTTGAGCTGATACCTTTTCTATGGATAACTAGTGACAAGGCACTCATATGAGCAACTTTCCAGACTTGTCACTTTAAAGGTTCAATTTATACAAATCGTTAAATTCTATATTCGACTTCTCTCAACTTAACGTGTAATGTCTTTGGTAAGCAGTGACAAACCAAAATGAGCCTATATTCTGCCATAAAATTACTACCTACAAATCCCAGTTTATAGTTTGTTTTCACAATTTTTCATCTTATATAAAATTTGTTTAGGCTGAAAAATGTCGGTTGGTAACTTTCAGCGATAGCCAAGACAACACCTTATTATCGATATTTTTAATTTCGCTTAAACAGTCGATATTGCAGATTACGTTATTAACAATCCAGCCGAAAATAAAAAAATGGGTGGTTACCAGCCGAAAGTAAAAAGGATACATGGATTGCAATAAAATCTTTTGTAAATAGTCCTAAGTGAAAAACTTTGTTCCACCTACTCGTGGAAAATAGCCGTAAATCAGAAGAATTCAAAAAAATTGGAATACAATCAGCCTCTAGAGTGTATGTATATCTGAAGATAAATCGTTTTTATGTGATTTGTCAATATAGCTATCGATGAACAAAATATCAATTTAAATTTCCTGTGGGAAAGCTGGGAAAATTCGATTTTACAAAAAATCCTTAGAAAATTTCTATAAAATCATCCTCTATAGTGTCATGTCTAGAGATGGATTACATTGATGAGACTTGTCAATAGTTACAGCAGGTAAAAAAGTTCAGATCAAGTTTCCTCTGGGAAATCTGTTAATTCATCCCAGAAAAATTTGAAATTATCTTCGACAACACAAGCGTAAACTATAAAGGGCTGAAACCTCATTAGGTGCCCAGAACTTCGGTCTTCAAACTTAAGTCTACTCCCAAATCAAACTCAAACTGAATCTCTTAAGTCAGTTTTCAGCTCAAGCTCCAAAAATAATAATTGTGTAAAGTTTGGTTCAAATTGGTCAATGCGTGTGGGTTTATTTAAATATTTGGCATATATACAGGTTTTACAATGGCCAATTAGGATAAAACTTATCTATTTCATAACGGATTTTAGTGAAATTTGACATCCGCGATAGAAATGGGATCCTAAAATGAATTTTGGATAAACTTAATATGGCCAAGTAGAATGGAACTTCCATATTTCCCAACCGATTATAATGAAATTTCGCATGTGCGTTGGAAATGGGATTCTATTATATAAAAGCCATGAATATAAAAGCCATATTGACATATTCCTCACAACCTCATCCAAAAATAATTTATGTGTCACATTTCCTTCTATTAATTGGAAACGTCAAAATTTAAAAATAGCTAAGGTTTTTCCTAATTGCCCATATTCCAGAACTTCATCCAAAAATCATTTTAGAATCCCATTTCCAAGGCATATATCAAATTTCATAATACATAATCAATTAAGGAATATCCAAGTTTCATGATACTTGGCCATGTTCCAGAACTTTATCCGAAAATTATTTTAGAATCGCATTTTCATCGCGGATGTCATATTTCACTAAAACTGGTTAAAAAGTAGCCAAATTCCACCTCTATTAGCTATATTTCAGAACTTTTCCCAAAAATCATTTTAGAATCTCAATTCCAACGCACGTCATGTCAAATTTCATAACAATCGATTGAGAAATAGGGAAGTTACATCCTACTTGGCCATATTCCAGAACTTCATCTAAAAATTATTTAAGAATCCCATTTCCATTCGAAATACTGAATTTATTTTATTTTATTTATTTTTATTTAGTTAGGTACACTTAGAAATTTACAATATTTTTGGCACACTCCATTTTGAGCTTTTGCTCATTCACAACAGAGCATACCAAAATATACGAATCACCTAATAATAAAACGGCTCGCTTATGGTGGTTAGATCGCAGCCCGCCTGATTAAATCCACCGAGTTCCTTCACCTGTATCTTTGCTAGATGCCGTTGGCACTATTTCCAATATTGATTGCATTGATTCCTCAGCTTTTGAAAAGTCTGCTTACAGTGGCCGAAGCATCACGATTTAAAATGCTCTTTTCTTCAAGTTGGGGCTTTTAAATGGATTTTGATTGCTGCTGGCTCCCTTTTTTGCAAGTAGTGCTTCTTGTTGTTACACAGTGATGTATCTTGAACAATTTGCTCGTTTAATTAATGAGAAAAAAAAAATCAAATTAATTTAGAAAAAAAAAAGAATATTTTAGAGAACAAAATACACGTCCAACTGACGAGGATGTCAAAGCCTACGAATTTCATCACAATCGGATAAGATATAGAATCCCAATAAAATTTTTATAAAAAAAATCACAAATCCTCAGTTTAACTGCTCACTAAACCCTAATCCAACCCCAACTCAATCCTAATTCAACCCGCAAACGGAGCTCAACTCAACCGCAAACTCTACACCAAACTCAATTCTCAAACCAGCATATATAAAAGAATGGTTAACTGTTCAAGTGCTCACTACAACTTACTAAACCTTCAAATCAACTCCAAATTCAATGCCCAATTCAATAATCAAACCAGCATACCATGGGTACAGACATCGAGACATCTAGACAGCGGACGGACAATATTTTTTGTTGCTTTTTCAGACTCAGGGACTTTCAAAACGTCCAGAAAAGTGATTTTGGACCACCCAAAATTTTCGTCATTTTTGACAGGATTTCAATACTTTGGGCTTTTTAGACCGAAGTAAAACTCATCCCAGACCTTTTATTTATTACACTCTTTAAAGAGTAGGTTCAAAAATAACATGTCGGAATAGTTTATAACAAAGATTGTTTCCGGTGGGCCTATTCTAAAACAATTTCTATGTGGTAATTTTCACTTTATAAGTTCCTAAACGTTATGTGATTACGTGCTTTAAAAAAGATAAAAAAAATTGTTCTGTCCTATATCTCATCATGGCCCTGGAAATTGCTTCCTGAAACCGAGTTTAAAATAGGCTCGGAGTTAGCGTCGATGCTGTAGGCTAAGGGTTCGCTATTATAACCCATTATACTACTGACATAACAAATTTCCGGGGCTACCGTACTGATCGATAAGAAGATTTTTTTAAATGTTCGTCATTGTAAACTACGGAGGCGCAATGCATTTATGATGTAGTGGAAATTCTAGCAAGCACCGGATACAGAATGGGCCAGAATTTAGAAATAGGACTTCGTATACTGCATCAACATAAAAAATTTCCAGGGCTACTATATAATCTTGCGGTGTGTTTGCTGCAAAATACATCACTGATATTACTTAATATACGGGTCTCAGAGCCAGATATTCCGTGAGGAAATAATCGCGAAAGAAGTTACACGTTCCATTTGCAACCAACCGTGATTTTCGCATATCGATTATTAATCAACTCACTCATTGATGATGGCACGAGGTACATTTTTTGTAGCAAAACCAGACATTTCTAACGTTAATTTTGAAAAGCGAAGCCTACCGTTTGTATAATTATGTTAAATAAATTCGGTAAGTCAAATACTCAGGGTATTGATGTTCGTGTTCGCAAAACTTTCCATTGTAGCAAAACTTCCACGAGATATGTGATGTAAAGGATCACGCATTGCTAAGTATCACAACACCCGGGGAAAAATTGTGAAAAATGCACCAAGCAATTCAGTGTGTGTACTTAAATGCTTTTGTCTGCCAGTTAGACCAATCAAATCAAATCTGTTAACCTTACAAAAAGATAATGAGAACGTTGCAAGAAACTTGATTCTTCATAATATCAATATTATTCTGAAGCACAATTAGAACACCAGAAAAAGTAACCCACGATCAGGATAGTATTATTACTTGGATTGAGATCTATTGTACATACAAGCCGGACATTAAAAATACACCAGCAGAGATAATTTTTGGACAATTTTTCGGAGACATATCAAAAATCTCAATAGATCGGCTGAAACCAGCACTTTACACTTTAGACTGTGAAAGCGCTCAGCCATTAGATCAATTAAAACACCAGCAGACGTTAGTTTTTTATGCTGAATGCTGGAAATACATGAGCAGAATTTCTGCTAGCATCGCTGCCGGCAGAAATTCGGGTGAACTACATGAGCATCGTTTTTGATAAGCAGAATGTTTTTTTGTGGCATTTATTTGATACATATTTAATTTTAATGTACAATTTTTTTAAAGGAATTGTGCATTATTTTGTCACAAATTAATTTATTTGTATCCTCCATTTTGGCACGTGTCACACAAAACTTATTTTCTGTCAACAAATTCAAAAAATTTCTTGAAAAAAATAAAAAGTATACAAATTGTACTAGATTTGTTATCTTTTACGTAATGTAGCCTACCGATTCGCAGCAAAATTAGAAATAGAGACATGAAGCAGAATTCTACATGACAAGCAGAATACATGTATTTCAATTCATTTGAACTTGTGTATTCTAATTTTGCTGCTTACAGAATTCTGCTCATGTGTTTCCAGCATTAGTCTCTATTTCTAATTTTGCTGCGAATCAGTAGGCTACATTACGTAAAAGATAACAAATCTAGTACAATTTGTGGATAAGTGCCAAATTGGAGGATAAAAATTAAATAATTTGTGACAAAATAAGGCATCATTCATTTAAAAAAATTGTACATTAAAATTAAATATGTATCAAATAAATACCACAAATTAAAATTCTGCTTGTCAAAAAAGGCGCTCATGTATCATAATTCAACCAAATATCTGCCGGCAGTGCTGCTAGCAGAAATTCTGCTAATGTGTTTTCAACATTAAGCAGCTAATTTTTGACCAAAAGTTAACCAGCCAAACACTATACAAGGTCCGGCAGAATTGTCAATCGCATCGTCAGATGGGCATAGAAACATCAACTTCTACGCCAATTCATCAATTAAATTACTTAAGCCGTTTCCCGACTTTCAGTCTAGCGGCGGCGTACTGTAGGGAAATATGTTTTTCTATGGCACTGTTTGTGCCACATAGAATTTATGTCTGTGATCTATAACTGAGTATACACAATTGTATTGTATGCCGTCTTTATTTACCGTTTGAATAATTCACCAGTTGAGGGGATAAAAGAATTCATCATTCTCGTATCAACTCGGTAACCATGTCTGGTAGACGGTTTATCGAGGATCGAACTATTCGGAGGAGCATGGTTAAGGCGAACAAATTCGGTTATAGGATGCAGCGCCCGCGGAAAGAAGGATAATTAAAATCCACTTTTTAATCTTACACGTTCGTATAATGCGGCTGCAGCCGCAAATCGAGCACAAGCTTTTGAACAAGTTCGGCAATCAAGATACATGCAAAAAGCAAGAGTCCGTGATTTTTGAGTAGCTCAGTTTTGGCTTGAATATTAAACTTTTAAATTATATGACCAACATATCGCGCGATTAGAATAAAAAGGTTCTATGAGACATTTTTGAAAAAATGAGCAATACCCAGTATTCCCACTAATTTTATCTCATTTTTCGATTGGTGTTGTCAGATTTACGAAAAAATTGCTCATTTTGAGAATACCAATGAAAAAGAAGCTGTAACTTCTCCGATATTTTGAACCATTTGAGAAAAAAAAGGTTCTATCTACCCAAAAAAAATCATATACAACCTTTTTCTCTAAAAAAATTTTATTTGTACAACTGTTTTACTCTATTTGCTCAGTTAGAACTATTTTATTTTTAGCTAAAGTTTACTTGACGTATACCTTGAGAAAATCAGGTAAGGAGTATATATTTTGAAAATTGTAATGCAGGATTACGTATCTATAGCTTTCAGGAGGTGGAAGCCAAATTTCCCCGGAAAATTACCTCATTTCCCGGGAAACTTTTCACTTTTGTTTTTTAAAAAATCGTGTATTATTTTATTCAAAATACATACGTAAACATGTACAGTTTTATAAAAATTTTGTTTTAGGATTGTATCTCTAGAGTTTTTGGACAGTGCAAGTAATTTTTCCATTTTTTTTACAATACTTAGTTTAAAATTATAAATAAAATTTCAAACAGGAAGAATTGAATAAATTCTGGAAAAGCGGTAGCCCCCATCCTCTAAGGTATACAACGAATTAAAGTTACATTAAACAAATTAAATTTTGATTAACCCCCAATATAATTTTGATTTATTTTAAAACATATTTTGTTACAGAAAATGATTAAAATCCTATATTATACAGAAAATGATAGACGATAATACTAAATTTTAAAGAAAAGCACCAGGATGGAGTTTGGCCCTGAGATAACTGGGATGTTTCTTTTCCAGAAAGCACCGATATGCCATTCGATTTAGAATTGTATCATCTAACTTCATAAACAATATCAAGATGATTTGCATGTTGAAATTGGCGCTATAATTATTTAAATTAGCATAGTACTGAAATTTCATACAAATGGAACTTCAATACTATGCTAATTTAAATAATTATAGCGGCAATCTCAATATGCAAATGCAAAGCATTTTGATATGATTAATGGAGTTAAATAATGTCAAATTGAATGGCATACCGATAGTTTCCTGTAAAGAAACATTCCGGTTAAATCCCGGTACTATTCTAACGTTAAGGTTATTTCTTTAAAATTTACTGTTTTCTTCTATTCTAAAACTTTCCGTATCATAAACAATTTTAATTTTTGCGATTTTCTGTAATAAAATATGTTGAAATTTTTTTTACTGGGCTAGAGTAAATTGTATCGTTTGTACACTCACTCCTTACCTGATTTTATCGATGTATACGTAAAGTAAAATAACGCATTATTCTTAACACCCCTACAAAAGTTTTATGAGTTGTCAAATTTTAGGCCGGCCCTAGACGTAACGTTTAACTGCGCAAATTTAACTGCACAAGTTTGAATTATTGTGCAGTTTTGAATTATTGTGCAAGTATGCAAGACAAAACGTTTGTTTTTTTTTTTTTAATTTTTCGTAGCTTTTACTTATTTTCAGCTGTCAGTTATGTACATATATGGTGAAAAATACGTGAAATCACAAATTTTTGTAAGTCATATTTGAATTTTATGATTTTTATGTTTTGAATGGGTAGTCTTGATTAAAAAAAAATGTTTAAAATGCTTTGTTTTTTTTTGTTGTTGTTGTTGTTAAAGATACAGGGTGTCAAATTTTGAGAAAAATGATATTCATGATGTTGAATTTATGGCAATAAAAAGAAAACTAATTATCCGATAATAATGATTTTGAGCTCATTTTAAAGGTAAGTTAATAGTGATTAATAAAAAAATATAAAAATAGTATGTTGTTTAATTTTTTCTGTTTTAAATTTCCCGCCAAAATGTTCTTTTTCAATTTTCTCAAAAACCTATTTTTTTTTTTTTTTTTTTTTTTTTAATGAATTTGACAATTCATATTTTACAACATATTAAAAAATTGGAACACCGTTACTTTTTGTATTCTTGCAAAATACATTTTAGTATGACTATCTACAAATTTATTATATTTAAACGTATTTTACACGAAAACAAAAAATAACGGTGTTCCAGTTTTTTGATATGTTGTAAAATATTAATTGTCGAATTCTTAAAATAAAAAAAAAAAAAAAAAAATCAGTTTTTGAGAAAATTGAAAAAAACTGTTTCGGTGGCCATTTTGAAAAATAACAAATGAAAGATGGTACCATTTTTATAATTATTTTATAATCCCTATTCATTTACCTTTAAAATGAGCCCAATCCTATAATTTTCGAATAATTAGTTTTCTTTCTATAGCAATAAATACAATACAAAGTCCATTGAATTTTTAAATATTTGACACCCCGTATCTTAAAAAAACAACAACGACAAAAATCACATTTCATAAATTGTTCGTTTTACTCAGTGCTTCACATCCAAAACATAAAAATTATAAAATTCAAACATAACTTCCGGTCACATATAAATATATGCAATTTCACGTATTTTTCTCCATAGTGAAAAATTTGTCAAATCAAATTGGTTTTGATGTCATACATATATGTAGTGTGTCAAATATTTAAAAATTCAACAGACTTGGTATTGTATTTATTGCTATAGAAAAAAAACTAATTATTCGAAAATTATAGGATTGGGCTCATTTTAAAGGTAAATGAATAGGGATTATAAAATAATTATAAAAATGGTACCATCTTTCATTTGTTATTTTTCAAAATGGCCACTGAAACAGTTTTTTTCAATTTTCTCAAAAACTGATTTTTTTTTTTTTTTTTTTTTTTTTTTTTAAGAATTCGACAATTAATATTTTACAACATATCAAAAAACTGGAACACCGTTATTTTTTGTTTTCGTGTAAAATACGTTTAAATATAATAAATTTGTAGATTGTCATACTAAAATGTATTTTGCAAGAATACAAAAAATAACGGTGTTCCAATTTTTTAATATGTTGTAAAATATGAATTGTCAAATTCATTAAAAAAAAAAAAAAAAAAAAAAAAAATGGGTTTTTGAGAAAATTGAAAAAGAACATTTTGGCGGGAAATTTAAAACAGAAAAAATTAAACAACATACTATTTTTATATTTTTTTATTAATCACTATTAACTTACCTTTAAAATGAGCTCAAAATCATTATTATCGGATAATTAGTTTTCTTTTTATTGCCATAAATTCAACATCATGAATATCATTTTTCTCAAAATTTGACACCCTGTATCTTTAACAACAACAACAACAAAAAAAACAAAGCATTTTAAACATTTTTTTTTAATCAAGGCTACCCATTCAAAACATAAAAATCATAAAATTCAAACATGACTTATGGCTCCATATAGTAAATTTGTGATTTCACGTATTTTTCACCATATACATATTAATAAATAATTTAATATTGAAATTGTTAGACATTTCATTAACATGCAAGTAATTTTTCATAGCACCTTGTAAATTGCTTTACAAGTTTCGGGTATTATCACCCTCAGAGTACAAGATCTTCAACACTGAAATATTGACAAAACTGAGCTGAAATTGTAACAATAGTTTGTATTGCAAAAGTCTAGACTTGAACGATAATCTGCATAGTCTTATTTGCGCAATTAAACGTTACGTCTAGGGCCAGTCTAATAGAATCGACTGTGTAATGTACTGGTTTAGGGGTGTATCCTCCAACCGGTCGCAAATAAACTATTTGCGCTACAAAATATGATTTTAACAGGAGCATGATTTTAAGTCCGATCCACACGAAGGAAATGTTGGCCCGACAAAATGTACATAGCCAGATTGAAAATTTTTTCTAAAAAAATTATTTTTTTTCACCTATTGGGCTGATCCGATTATTAAAAAATAATAACAGAAAATGGCCATATCATTCAAATGAAATCGAATGATTTCAAAAATTTTGAAATTTATAAGAAGGTGCCTTTTTGTAAGTGCAATATAGTGTTTACTATTTTTTGGCTTAACATTAAAATTTTTGGAAAAAATAAGGAAAATAAGGAAAATTCAATATTGACTACATCTTTGTTCAAAAGGCAGCAGAAAAATAATTACCAGAAAAAAAGATAGAACAGTTTGAATTTTCAATTACTGTTTTCTCGGAACTATGAACGGTGAACATACCTCTTTTATTCTAAGGTCGCGATATGCCTAAATCTAAACTTAAAATAAGCTTTGCAAAATTTTAGATTATAAAATTCAACCTTTCAAATCCTAAACTAGTGCCGGTCGGGACGTCATATTTCAATACGATCATGACAAAACAACATATTTCAAAATAAGATATCTCAAAACATGGCTATAAGTGATTAAGATGATTGATGTGCAATGAAAATGGAATTCTGTTGACCATTTATTCCATTCTTGTTGACCCTTTTCCACAATTGTCTAATTTCCTCATTAAAGTGATGGAATATGAATATTTCTGAAATATCCTGTTTTGTGCGCACGCGACTATTGTAAGTCCATTATTTAATCAGCTGTTTTTTTATGTGCAAATTAGAAGAGGTACAATGTTCAGGTTCCAATATAGAAAACAAGAAGGCCGTCGACAGCTTACTAACATGGTGGGTGATCAGAAGAACCTGGAGAATCAACCTTAAATATCTGGGAAGCGATATCAAAAATAGACCGAGGCAGTATAAAGAATTTTCCTATCGGTCAGGAATTCAAAAATAGTAAGTGCTATTCAAAGTTTGGTTCCGAAATTGAATTTAATTTTCAAGCGAGCAATTTTCTAAGATGGAAAGTTTTTGTAAATTAGTTGTAAAATGTTGCACAATGAATATGTTACTTGAATTTGAGAATTGATGTTTATAAATTTGAAAGATCAGAAATAAATATTTCCTGATAAATTTAAAGTTTTGTCCTTTAAACAACGGTAGATTTATAAGCAAAGTCCTTTCAGTGTGAGTATCAGTGATGGCATGGCTAACCGCGTTTCTGTTAGCTGGTAAGGCGGAATTGCAGAAAAAAACGACTAAAATAATGAAGAAAGTGAAATTCACAGTTGTTGCACATCCATCATAGAAATCGGCAATTTTCAAAATTTTGTCAGCAGCGTTCAGCCCTATTTTACTAATTAATATACATAAATGTATTAAGAATGACTCATTTTATCATATATACATCCTTTACAGTCACAATATGGGAAAATATCTGATATTCGTGTTAAATGACATAGTGTAGCAGCACTTCCATCCATCATTTTCTATGAAACTGACAATTTTCGAAAATTTGTCGCCAGAGCCCAACCCTATTTTTTAAATAACAAAAAGATATTAGGAAAGCCTCATTTTCTTTTTGGGACATATTCCATATAATCACATTATAGGAACATCTCTGAGATTGCGTGTTATTTACCTTAGCGACAGCGTAGAGCACGTGTCTATTAGTTACAAAAACCCTCAACTCCATAATAAGCAGTTTTAAGATAAACGTAAAAATCGCATATTAATTATACTAAATTTAAAACAAGGAAACTTTTGTTATGAAACCATTGAACGATGTTTCAATAAACCTTTAATCGTAAAATTATAAATGATATTCGATTTGTAAATACCTTTTTGTTATTTATTAATTTGGAATTGTAGGGTTTTGTAAGTAACTTTAGGAATTAATGGTTTTTGATACCAACTAATTTGGAATAAATGTTTTTTGAAACAGAAAAGCAAATTATTGAAGATAGGTTTTCAGTGTTATAAGATTTTATTCAATTATGTATATCAATTAAAGCCTTTTGGCAAACCCGTATTCTAACCCCATTTGTTTTGGGAATGAAATAGTCAATTGTTATTTTTCTAGATATGGTTGAAATAAATTTCTTCCGGTCGGTTCTTGCTGGTGGTTTTATAAAACAACAGGTTAGGATGAATTTGACTTGTTCTATTTTGTTATGAGAAACATAAAATGATTTGAAAATTTCAACGCATCTCTACTACTGAGACTCGAGCATTTTAATTTCGACCCGGCGTGTTTGCATGTCGGCATTTTAGGTAATTTTTTCATGCTATATCTGTTACATCAATGAAAACAATTAAACCAGAATAATTATACAAATTAGTTTAACCAAGTTTGCTCAAATTCCTACCTATTATTCTTTTCTTCATGACTTTTCCAAGAGCCTTTATTTATTCGAATTTTACGTGATTTGCAACTACTCTCACTGACAGCAGTTGCTCTCTAAAGATTTTCCATTTTTTAATTTTATTGGTCGTTCAAAACACACTAATTTTGATCAAAATTATAACAATTTACTAAAAACACACAATATTTCATCACACAACCTACTCCTGTTGAAACTTCTTTCCAATTTCACATAAATACAAATAAAAATGAATAAATTGACAATAATATTAACGGTAAAATTTCAATAGGATATGTCGTTTTTTGTAACTCAAATTTTTAAAAAGACTTGGTGATGCAAAGGATTTGTTGATTTTTGACAATAACATTTTATAGTGGAATTATGGATTTTTGAAACAGATTTTATGATGGAATTAGTGGTTTTTGCATCTAACCATGATTTTAAAGTCATGTTTCCTATAGGAATTACCTATTTTTGCGATGATGATGCATGTTTATCGTATATAAGACGATGCCACCTATAGTTTGGTATCATTAACACAATTTTTTTAAAAAGTGGAGTTGTGGGTTTTTGTAACTAATAGACTCTTATTAGCTACACTGTTCTGGTAGCGTTGAGAACTATACACCGGTTATCATTCTATCTTTCGCAAGTATAAATCTGAACTCTTCATTAAAAATTCTTAATCTATTATTAATTAATTATTAAAATATCCTGATGCAGGCTCACTCACAAAAAACCGACCAATTGACAGACAGACAGACTTTCACATAGATCAAAAGACGAACCAATCGATAAACTGACAGATAAACAGACAGACAGATCGTCAGAAAATCGATAGCCAGACAGATAGACTCAGATACATAGATTATGACCGGGTTTCAATACTACTTAAACCACTGTTTAGTATTTAAACCGAGATTCATCACAGATAAAACTCGGCTAGTTAAAATTATAAACTGCGTTTCCTTTAAATTCGAGGGCTACAAAGCAACACTTATTCACGTTTCTTCAAAATAAAACATTTTAATTTATAAAATCCATTGGATAATCAATCACCAGACTTCACATTTCGATTTCAATTCAACAAACAACATTTCTATAGATTTTGGAGAAGATCAATTTGAAGTTAAAAATTATTGTTTATATCCTTAACAAAAATCTTGAGACGTTTTCAATTGATAATTCCCATAAGTGAAATTTTTTCTAGTTTTCAAAATCATATTCCATTTGACCGTTTGAATATTTACATTGTAAAGAAGCTTACTTCAAAAAGTTGTACACCCATCATAGTAATCGCAGTTGTATACTATACTTAGCCCCTTATTTCATTTAATATTTACAGCATTTTTATATTATATAGTATTCTAGCATCTACATCTAACTTTTCATGCTTTAATTTTTAATTTTTATATTTCCCACTATGCCACATTGATAATGGGTCAGTATTGTAAAGGAGAAAAATTGTTCTCAGCGAAATATGTAGGTCGATCGATTTTTGAATGTCAGAATACTATCATACTCGTATACACCGAACCACCAAAAATTAGTACAACTAAAATAGATTTGGAAACCGATTACGTAAGAGAAACGAGCTTTTAGCCTTCTGCGGGAAAAGTATTATTGAAGGATTCGAGAAGACAGACTAAAATATAGAAAAACCGTTGTTTTTTTTTGTATTCATTCCTCCGTAAGGACTTTTCAAAGACTAAAGCGTATAAATATATTTTGACCTAATTTTTCTTTAGTTTTTCACATTCGATCGATTTTTTTTTTTTTTTTTTTTTGTGTCTGTTTTTGTTAATGTTTTGTTGTTGTACGTCTGTATTTTCAATTTAGAAAAAAAGAAAATACGGTTTTGAAGTCATTTCTATGTGGGTTGATTTTCATACATGTATGTACATATATTATATATTTTGGCTACGAGAAAATACAGTTGTACAATGTTCTAGATGAATCAGGGTTTTCAAGAGTTTCTCGATACGACATTTATTCGTATTTGGTGGTGAGTCAAAATTTTTTTGAATTTTTGTGGATTCATTTACGTATGATTCACTATTACAGTGATTTTCCCATTTTTTGAGAAATGACATCATAATACGATGTGGTTTCTAATCCAACCTAATACCAAGACGAAAAAGAGAATATCCTTGACACAATTTTAAATCCGTTATATTCGTATATAGAAAAGAAAAAATGAGATGGAAAATGTACTTTTTCTTTATGCTGCATGGCCGCGAGATTATATATTATTTATACATTATGCTTTTCAAGTACTTCTTAGTTTTTAAGGACGACACACGATTAGGTTTTTTTAAATATGCTACACGGTTTACTAAGTAAGGCCACGTACTCTCACTTAATATGCACACTCTCTCTCTCTCTATCTTGTTTTATTTATTTAGAAATTCATTTAAAGTTTTTTTTTTGTATTAGTAATCGTACATCACAGACAGTATGCCACCACCAACAAAATACTTAAATCATTTCACTTTATGATACTAACTTTGACAAAAAAAAAAAAAAAAACAACTTTAACGTGATGAGAATTCTTGTTTTCTTATATTATTATTAATGATAAGAAGAAGAAAAATGCCAAACAACAACAAATACGTTAAAGACACAGAAAGTAATTCCCATTATATAAGAAATGTTTTTTTTTCTCGATTCATTCGCTTATTTGAAATGAAAGTCTTTAGTTGGTGGATACTTAACATTTTTTTTTGCTTTTAAATTACTTTCAAAATTTTAAACCAAACACTGAATAAAGAAAAAAAAAACGAAATCACGATTTGAATTTTGGTATAGACTAAGGTGACAGCTGCTAGCAAAATTGAGTATTGTAATAGAAACATTTATTGGAAACGGAAAAAAAAATCCCATTTTCTTATTTTACACGTGTACATCTTGAGTCGCTAAATTATATAACTTACCTGTGGCAAATTTGAAATAATTTTAGTGGAACAAAAACTTTAAAATCGTCTAATGGAGTTTCAATTTATCGTTGGTTTAATAATAAACTCGGGTTGATAGTGGTGGACAGTTATGTCAGACAAAAGTGGGAACTCTCTCCAAACATTTTAAAAGATTTTGAGGCCAAAAATATTTAACTGATTTGTTTTTCAAATATTTTCCAGAAACAACCGAATATTTAAAAATTGAAAAATTATGGTGGAAATCCAGTAAGAAAGGAATTACTATATTTGTTAGTGCAAACAGTAAAGGTCCTGACAGAATAAGGTTAGCAGAATTAAACGATAAAAACCAGTTATTTTTCTAGCGAACCTGATACCTCTTGTTCAACCAATGTACAAGCGAGTTTAAGTAAAAATTGTATAAATGGTTATACAAAAATTAGAAGATTTGGGAAATAATTTTAATGAAAGAAATTTAACTTTACACTTTATAATAAATTAAGTCGCCCTTCGTTCATACTCATAACGATATGAAATGTTACAGAGCAATGGACTAAACAAGGCATTCCATTAGTTAATTTTATAAAAAAAGCCAACTAACTCAACTGAAAATCAAGAGAAGTTCAATACATCATTGAACCGTTTGATTCAACATTAGATGTCTAAGTTTGTGTGCACGAATTATTTCTTTAAAAAAAACTCGGAAATTAACAATAAACTTAGCTCATTGTGATACTTGGCCCTATTCCAGAGCTTCATCAAAATTCTTATTAGAGTCCCATTTAACCACACAGTTAAGCATTATTCAAGTTTCATCCTAATTGACCATATTAATAGAGCTTCATCAAAATTCATTTTAGAGTCCAATATCCATCGCACATGACGAATTTCATCAAAATCGGTTAAAATTATCCAAGTTTTTATCACAATTGGCTATATTCTACAATTGTTTGAAAATTCATTTTAGAGTCCCATTTGCTTCGCACACGTCGAATTTCAAATTGGCCGTTTTTTCAGAACTTTTTTTTTAGTGAAATGACTGTGTTGATTATTTTCGTCACATAATTTCTCTGCCCAAATTTTTTTTTGGAATCGTACGAGAGAGCTAAGAAATGTTCGCTTAGGTATTCTATTTCAAATTTCAGAAAAAATCGGTAAGAATGGAAACAAGAAAACGACAAATTAGTGAAGTGAGATCGGGTGATCCACCACCAATACAGCAAGAAATCCGATTTGTCATTTTCCTCAGGTTACGAGTGAACCCTCATTATTTGTGACTGTTTCCAAGTGATTTTAAAGATTCCAGACTGAACATTTTTCTAGGAGGACGTAATCGTCGCCCCAAATCTTCGAACGATGGCACAAATATGGCCCGCAAAAATTGACAAAGAAATGATAGGTTATGAATTGGGCTGGAATGCCACAGCTGTGGCATAAATATTAACCCAGCACCTGAATTGCACGAGAAATCTGCTCGATGGGTTCCACGAATTTTGAAAAATTAAAATGTGAAAATGGTCATTCTAGCTGCTTTAATTAAATTGTCAAAAACAGACGATGAATTTTGGTTCTATAAGTATGCCAACAAGTAAACAGCAGCCTATCGTACGGAGCCGCGAAGGTGCAAATCCGCCAGTTTCCAAACCGTTCCAAACCAACCAACCACAATCCCCAGCGGAATTATAAAATCTGAGAGCCAGCGCTAATAAAAACACAACAATGTTTCTGATCAATTTAAGAATTTACAATTTCCTAATCAGACGCAATTCATTTATATTCAGTACAATATTTCCCAACTACTTACTTTACATATGATAAGAAGCGAGGAAATTTCCTTAATAGTTAAGAATTTAAAACAAAGGTCAGCTACGGGATTTGATCGGATATCAAATCGATTTGTTAAAAGATACGTGGACAAGCTGATTAACCCGTTAGTCCGAATGATTAATCATAGTGTGAATACCAATAGTTTTCCCGATTGCCTAAAACGAGTCAAAGTCCGTCCAATTCATAAAACTGGCTCGGCTTTTGAAATACAAAATTATAGACCAATTTCCATCCTTAGCTCTTTAACAAAAATCTTTGAAAGTGTGATTAACTCAAGATTGGAGGCGTTCCTCAATTCGGTTTCACCAAGAACTCCAGTACGACGCTGGCATGCTTAAACCTTATTATTAGCTTCAGCCTAACAATGGATAAAAAAAATTTGTCTCTGTCATTTTTCGAGATATTAGCAAGGCGTCTGATGCCATAAACCATAAATAAAATCCTCTTGATAAAATTGAAGAAACTGAAAATAGATGACAATTGTATTATGTGTACCGAATGAAATTTGTGATTCCCAAATTTATATTATCTCATAGGTTACTACGCAAAAGAAAAAAACTGGTACCGTTATTTTGTAGAAAAACAATTTAAAAAAACGAATAAACGTCAAATTGGGCATTTGTTTTATTTGTTTCGAAATGGACGCATCATAAGGAGAAAAATGTGATTTAATAATTAGATTGTGTAATGATCATCCCGAGTATACCAATAAAAAAATTGGTAAATTGGCCGGTGTTTCCAATAATACAGTAACAAATGTAAAAAAAAATGTCAAATCAATCTTTCTGTATCACTCAAGCCCGGATCCGGAGAAAAATCAGGTGCTCCAAATAAAATGTTGGATCAGAAAATTGTAAGAGTCATTTCGAAACATCCCTCAATGTCTGTGCGAGATTTGGCCAGAAAAACCAAAACAACCAAATCGATTGTGGAACGAGCTAAAACCAGAAATAATCTACGGACATACAAGAAGTCAAAAATCCCCAAAAGAAGTGTTGAACTATTTAATAGAGGGATCGATCGAGCAAAGAAACACAACAAATGGTTGAACGAAAGAAAAGATTCTTGTTTCGTAATGAACGACGAGACCTACGTCAAAATGGATTTCTCGACACTTCCAGGTCCCCAATATTACATCAAAAAGAAAGGTAAAGAACTGGACGGAGCAATTACTACCATATCTGTTGAAAAATTTGGCAAAAAAACATATGGTTTGGCAAGCAGTTTGCCAATGCGGCTTAAGATTACATCCATACATAATAAATGGGATTATGAAAAGGTGAATGTTCGCCGTAAAATGAACAAAAGGTTTCAATGAATACGATTATTTAAAAACTGTACAATATGTGCAATAGAACAAGTACAGAAAAATAATGATTATATATTGCCGTTTAGTTTTAATTCTTCATGTACAAATCACAAATTTCATTCGGTACACATAATATCACATTTTTTGAGAGTTATTTTCAAAATAGAAAACAGGTTGTCAAGCTAAGCGGAACTAAAAGTGATTTAGCAACAGTCAGCCTTGGAGTACCACAAGGTTCCATTCTGCGGCCAACTCACTTTAAAATATTTGTCAATGATTTGATGATGAAAGACATTTGGGAATGTTCAACTGTATGCTGATGGTATCGCCATAATGTATTAATATGATAATTTGCAAGATCATGTAACGAGCGCGCCGTTTTAATGCTGACGCACTCATTACTTGTAAATCGTATGTGTTCCTAGGGACAACAATTTCCGAGACATTTTGATTTTGTTTGCCTTAAGGGCATTTGACAGAGCTTGTAGTACCAAGAATGCCCACATTTGGTAATTACGCGTGGTGGTAGCAAATTCGTGTTGTAAATTGAAAAATGACAGAAAAAGGGGGAGAACGAATGGTGAAGCCAAAGCGAACAGATCGTAAAAAAAAAAAATAAGACTGGAAAATTAAACAAAAGAAAAACAGAGAATATAATTAAATAACGCATCGTATAAACGACAAAAAAAAAACAACAAATTATAGCGAAAGTGCCATTTTGATTTTGTGTTTGGTGAACAAATACCAAAAAAAAAAAAAAAACGAAAAACCGGGAATTCGCTCGAAGTATAAGCGGTGAACTATAGGAATTTTATTGTTGGTTGTTCAACTCATTAAGGGAACTCATCGGAAACTATACCAGTGTCGGATAATATATTTAAGTTCGTGAGTGATACGGCGCTTAATTAAAGTTGAAACCGGTCACATACTCACCGTCATCCGAGTGACAGCCAGTAACCATCCACAACTGCATTGGCTGATCTGAAGACATCAGCGGACACGATATTGGGGGTTCCAGAAACCGTTTTTTTTTATTTGTCATCATAAAACCCCGTTGGGAGTTTTTTTTCAAGTCCATTGATAAGTTTGATGACGCTATTTGTAACGCGTGCAAATTAATAGTGAATTTTTGTTTGGTGGTTCGGGTGTCTACAGGTATATTTATTTTTAAGTCGGGAGTTTGCCTTCTATTTATATTTTTAGGAAATCGAGGAGGTCCACGAGCTCGGAGGTCTCATCATTTCAGCGATACGGATTGGAGGACGGAATATGCTTGCGCACCTGACAATTAAACAGAAATTCAGTATTATTTTTATACCGAGCCAATTTCTTGGGGTTAAAATAAAGAAAAGCTGTTTCTGTTGTTGATTCAATTTATATGAAGACGTAAATATGTGTTAGTTTGATTGTTTTTGTTCCAGAGGGTGGTATTTCTTTTCCGTTTCTGTAATTCTTCTATCATCATGGTACATCCGTATCGACCTTGGGTTTTGACTTTGGTTGTTCAAAACGTGGTGATGGGGTGTTACAACAACTTTTATTAACTAACAGTTATTGTATGGCGGCGCATTGGTTTCTACCTGTGGTGGTATAGAACTGCAATGTTTGGCTACCGCTGACAATAACTTGTCCTTTGTTTTTGTGTTGCGGTCGCAAGTGCATCCACATGTGTTGATTTACTTGTTTGGTTGACGCAACATAACAAATTATCATTCTAATTGTTTTGTTTAAATTTAATTTTTAGATCACACATACCTGCGAGTGCACTTACATGGTTATTTACCTCTGGATATATTATTTATTTATTCAGTTACTTATTGCAATTGATTTGGATGGTGAGTTGTCACGTTGGTACATTTCGGTGAGTTTATTTTTGGAAAAATAGAGTTTTGATTTAAGTTTTTTTTGTCCATTGGGATTTATTAGTCAAATCCTCGAATTAATTAGGGTAGATTTTTTGAAGTATAAATTTATATAAACATTCAGAATATATCCAGTGCAGCTGAACTACTAACAATTGTAAACCACATAAACGTTTTTTCACTTGATATTATACAATTCCTATCATACAATTTATGAAAGACCGTATGATCAGAATTGACTATTGAAACCACATTAATAGAATAGAAGGTGTGGCAGCACAAGCAAAAGCTAAATTATCAGCAAATCCAATGCTGATACCAAACATTTAAGTAACAGCAGAGACGGGTGGTAATGATGCTTGTAACATACCATTCATTCTTACTGCTCTGTTATGTTGGTAGAAAGTAAGCCACTTGTTCGATATACAGTATCGTACGAATTAATGTGAACACAGAATATTAATGAAACAAATTATTTATTAATAACATTTTTACAAAAATGGATGTTAATAAGATATGTGTGTATCTTTGGCTTTAATAACATCTTGCACACGTCTAAGCATCGAATAGAAGTAGAAATTACATGAATAGAAAGCATATTGAAAAGCTGCAACAATTAAAGCCTATGAACTCTGAATTATTCCATCAAAATTTTGTCTGCAGTAATTCTTATTCAACTCAAATTAAAAAGTGAGCTTTCTAAACAGGTTTACTCTAAGATTCGTAAAAAAGCTCTAAACATTTTATTTATTTATAAAATTATGGTTCATTAACTAATTAAAATCAATATTTTAAAAATTTTTAAAAGTTTATTTGTTTTCCTTGCTATTTAGAATATTTATGAAAAAAATATAAGCTTTTTAATTTTTCACTCAAGAAAATTAAAAATTTTCTAACCAGATTTTTACAATTTTATTTAATATTCGATGTCCTATAGGGATTTATATTTGCGTAAAAGCTTTTCAAATGCCTAAGGCCCGTTGCACACTTCAGCTAAGCTAAGCGAGAAATACAGTTTTCGTTAACTTAGTTAACTCGCCAACCTCACCCCTTTGCACTTTTTAGCTGATAACTACGCTTATACACAAATACATTGTTGATTGATATCTTCCCATTCAAATTTTGTTTTTACAACCGTGAAAAAAGAATTTAGCTCACATCGCTTAGCTTAGCTTAGCTGAAATGTGCAACGGGCCTTATGGTCATTTCAGTTCATGTTCAATTTCAGAGCTTTTGCCGAATAATATGTATGATTATGTTTTATTTTTGAAGATTTAACAATTTTTACAATACAAAATTTCTGCTATATTTACTAACTTATATTGCTCTTCATTTATAAGATGTAGGGATTCCAAAGCATACCTTTTCGGCTAAGGAATAGATACAAACCCAATCTTACAACGCTTTATTTAACAGAAAATAAAAAATACTTTTAGTACATTCGAAAATAAATCGTAAATAAATGTAAGGAACAAATTTATCAGTCTTAAAAGTCTCAAAACATGTTTAGTGATATCAATTTATAATCAATTTCAGACTTTTGTTAAAAAATTCAGTTCTAAACCAAAAACCAATATGTTAAAAAAAGGAATATCCAAAGCTTATAATTTGTTCTGTAAACTAGATAAAAACTCAATCTGAGAGAGCTTTTATTTAAAAGAACGTCAAAATTGGATATCGATTTATTCCGTGCAGCATTTGAACCTGTTTTTAGAGTATTCTAGCATTCAAATTAAAACATATTGAATTTAATGAAAAAGCTTATTAAAAAAGCTATAAAAATTTGTATTTAAAATTAGCTAATTAATTTTAAATACAATTTTGGCTGCAGTAAATTCAACCTGAAATTTTTCTAAATTTATTGATATTTTATTTCAAATTTTGTTTTTAGGAAACAATTATTAATAATGAAAATAAGCTTAAAGTTTCTGTAAAAGTTTACAAAAAGTAAACATACTTTCCTATGAGAAATTTTTAAATGAAAATGATACAAAGTCTTAATTATGATCTCTGAAATATTTTCATAATTGTTTGAATTTTTACATATGAACATCGTTTAAGAAAATTTCAAATTGAAATAAAAGCTTACTACGAATCGTGAGGTCACTAAGTCAATAGACATTACATAGATGACAGTGATGGCAGTACAAATTTGGTAAAATCGAACAAAAATTACCACCTGGAGAAATTTTAAGTTTAAAAATTGCAGGAACAGCAGAATTATTTCACAGAATATTAAGGACGAGTGATACTTTTGTGATTAAATAATTTTTTTTTTGTATTTTTCTGTAAACAACTTAGACATCTGACGTACACTAGTAAAACTAAATATAAATTTTGCTAGTAATATTTTAATCTTTAATGACTTTATTCACAAATCATTTTAGGATCCCATTTTCAATGCACATATCAAATTTCATCATAATCGGTTAAGAAATAGCCAAGTTCCATTTTACTTGGCCGTATTCAAAAATTAGATCCAAAAATCATGTTAGGAACCCATTTCCATCGCAGATGCCCAATTTCACTCAAATCAGTTAAGAAATAGCCAAAAGTCTCGTTCTAATTGGACATATTCCAGAACTTCATCTAAAAATATTTTGAGAATCCCAATACAACTTTTATAAAAAAAATCACAAATCAAGTTTAACTGCTCATTAAACCTTAATCCAATCAAAACTTAGCCCTAATTCAACTAGTAAACGGAACCCAACTCAACCGCAAACTATACGCCAAACTCAATCCTCAAACCAGCAAATATAAAAAATTGGTTAACTGCTCACTACATCCTAATCCAACCCCAACTCAACTCCAACTCAACTTCAACTCAACTCGCAAATTGGCCCCTAACTTATCCTTCAAATCAACTCCAAACTGAATGCCCAATTCAATAATCAAACCAGCATATATAAAAAAAAAATCGTAAATTTTTATATCACCAGGTGTTTTGGGTCAATTCGTACGGGAGGTACTCCACCCTCTTGACGCTCTTGACGTACAGTCTCCACAAGATTTTAAAATCTCTGCCTTGACCATAAAAACAGATTGGCGAAAAAAAATCCAAATCGGAAAAACCGTTCTCGAGATACCATGGGTACAGATATCCAGACGTCTAGACATCCAGACGTCCAGACATCCGGACAGACGGATGGACATTTTTTTTCTTTTTCAGGCTCCGGGACTTTTAAAACGTCAAGGAAAGAGATTTTGGACCAACCAAATTTTTCGTCACAGGATTTCAATTCTTTGGTTTTTTTAGACCGAAGTAAATCGTTTTCATTTTCTTGTAATAATTAAATTATCGTTAATCGCCACGGTAATCGAACTTACTCAAGCAATTTTCAGGTTTTGTCCCTGGTAGGCGAAGCTTTTGAAACATTATAGTAAATTTATCGTTTGCGTCGGAAATCAGTGACTGACGTGGTGGTCTTTGTCTAAATCCCGTGAGATAATATATAAGTGAGATACAATTTGTCATCATTTTGTCATTCACCTTTTTCATTTATAGCACAATATTGAAAAAGCACCGAATTTAGTGTGTTTTTCCCATCGCCTTTATCATGTGTGTTAGAGTGTGTCATAATTAGCATTTATTTCTCAAATTATATTCTTCAAACCATAGGAATCTGCATCATTAAGTCAAGTTTTATTTGATAATTATGATAAAAGCGAACAAAATTTTGTTAACACTCTCAAATTCATCCAGTCATACGGCACGGATTCGGAGTACAAACCAAAAAATCTAGAGATTATTTCGTCAGAAACAATGCGCAAGCCAGCAAAAAGCAAAAATTACATAGAGCAGGAGCTTGGAACAGAAAGAGCCAGGTAGTTTAAACGAAATAAATATTTCAGAACACCTGCTATATAATCTTGAAACAATTTAAGAAACCATGTCAAGATTTTTGGTAGAAATTCTGTTTTTTGAGATTTTCTCCAATTCAAGATTTTTCCTTACCTCCACAAAGGATTGTAGAAAAAGCTAAATGCAGGAAAGACAATTTTCAAATTTTATTCGTTGTACTTGTATATAATTCAGAGTTTATTTATATTAAATATTTACCAATTTGTTTACTTAATTTGAACATATGCAACCGGTCCTAAGACCAATGATGTGTTGCAAAATTAACACGTAGAAATATGTTAGCATTAACAATAATTATTTAACAACCCATAGGCAGCTTCTCAATATATTTAATTTTTTTAATTATAAAGTTAATTTTTTTCTGAAAATTGTAAGAGAATTTAATCCAGTTTCGAACTGATGAGCTTCTGATTAAATATGACAATTTTACATTATATTATAGAATGTATTGTTATGTACAGGTTGTATTAGCGAATTATACTAATACATCCAAATTCCCTTACAATTTCCTTCATCACAATTACAACATTGACACCTCTATTCCTGGGTAAGCAATTTTTATTTACCAGTTTGTTTAGTTTAATTTGAATTAATTAATTAATTCGTATAATATTTTATAGAGCTGGGAACAATATAACTTAAAAATTCGTTTACGCATTATTTTAAAAAACACCTTCTACCCAAATTATCTTAGGGTTTACACATATCTCTAAATAGCTTTGTTTACAGAAAAATACGAATAAATATTTTGTGAATTTGTTTTGCTTTCTGGTAATTTTTGAATTTGAATTTTTTCCATTTTAGTTTGATTTCGACAAACTTGTGCTGTCATCTAAAATCTGTTTATAGTATTAGTGACTACATCGCTTATAGACAGCTTTGATTTTAATTTGACCAGAATGCTAATAATGATTGTTATGAAAATTTTATTAAAACAATTTATAAAAAATAAAACAACCTTTTTAAACTATGTCCTTTTTGCTTTAATTTTGTTTCAACGCTCAATGAAAGAATAAAACGCAAAGAATAATGCCTTAGTCGGAGATAAAATCAAAATATTTAGAAGTTATATTAGACTCATGTAATCTTACTGGTTGAGCTGGTATCTATCCCTCAACCGAAAAAAGGATTAAATAATTATTGAAATAAATATTGCGTGTTATTTTAGTTTGTTTAAAATATTAGAAATTTCCACAATTCAAGGAAAGAAATC
The DNA here is from genome assembly GCA_963556165.1 of Tipula helvola. Classification (NCBI taxonomy): domain Eukaryota; kingdom Metazoa; phylum Arthropoda; class Insecta; order Diptera; family Tipulidae; genus Tipula; species Tipula helvola. Next base: position 60,190,760 of record OY744483.1, read on the forward strand.
AGGAAATTAGAATTTATTAAAGTATTTCCCAATTAGTTCAGCATAAAGTAGTTTTTGTCCTGATATAATGTTTAGTGGCTTAAAATTGAAATTGTTTACTAAAAGCTGTGAAATTGATTATAATTTGAAATGACCAAAACAGTTGAAATTACCAAAACAACAACATCTTATAGCCTTCTTTAAACTTGAAGAATTCTTGAAAAAAAGCTCAAAAGGGCTTCAAAGTCAAAACTTTTTTACCTGGACCTTTTTTTTAAAATTTTTTGACTGAAATTCCTTTTGAAAATGAAATTCAGTAAAACATGATGATCATGGGATGGAAGTATCTAGTCAGCTAAAAAATAAAATATATATGAACCGTTAATTTTGAAAATGATATAAGTCCCTTTTTCAAAAAATTTAAGTTAATTGAACAATTTATAGTCAAAATAAAAAAAATAATCCCTAATACTTGTTCAAAAAATAAGAAAATTCAAAATCCCGTATATTTTTGCATTTATTGATTCTCTATTCTTTCATTTTTTCGTTTCAACAAAATATGGACTTGCCACACTTTCAAAATAAATGGCTCATATCTCTAATACGCCTCACTTTACATTGCCAGTATTCTAACAGAACCCTAACATTTTTACACCTGCCGCCGAAGAACGTGATCTGCTAAAAATACCTTATTTTTGAATTCTGATTGCCTTACAAATATCAGATTTGTGGATGGGTACTGACACATTTGGATAGCACATAGCGTCATACTCATTTAACATATTCTTTTAACGCAATTTTGGGCCTAGATTTAGTAGGATCTATCTTTTGAAATACTTGTAAATAAAATCCAGCCAAGTTCTTTCCTTTTGCTGGCCTCCGCTCATTTCATTTGGATATAATCTGCACCTACTAATAATACTTCTTTAGGTACAAATTACTTGTTTGGTTAGGAATAATTGGGACCAACCCCCACAATTGCTTGTTAAGTGTGGCTCCATTTCCTAATGTTAAAAATTTTTGTTCTTTTCAAAGTTGCTACTTATTGAAATTTACTGTGTTTTTGACTGTGATCCCAAATTCCATAGTCATATGCTTTGTCACTCCAAGTTACCGCCAAATTTTAAAATTCCTATTAAACCTAAGTCGATTTAGTTTCTACATCATTTAGCCGTATGGCCACTTGTATTTTCAAACGGCGACATTCTGTACTCATCACTTAAAAATAAATCGTTACAACAAAAGTAATTTGAAATGATTTCAGCCCTAAAAAAAAAAAATTATTGCAAAAGGTTTAGTATATAGGAACATTAAAATTTGACTGTCAATTAGATACACGATTAAGGGAATTGGGATGTGTAATTATAGCAATTGGAGCTTAAAATAAATTATAATCATAACTTTATAGTTTTTAAGCACTTTACTTAATTGTTAAATGTTTAAATTTTACTTTATGTAGTGAAAATGTGGGACAAATGTTTATGAGTGAAATGACATAAACCGAAAATTTAATTTTACATTTTAATGTCAAATTATTGAATTTATGATCTTATTTTTTGTTTTTTAATACTTATTACAATTAATTACAGCTTTAAGACATTTAGCAATATTATAGGCATTTAATTATTTGATGTTTGTAGTTGTCTGTGCGATTTTTATAAATTTTTAATTTGTTCAAATTAAACATTTGTTACAAACTTTCTTTTTCACTTTAGTGATTATGAATGATAAATTTGAAAAACTGAAATTAAAAACTAATTTAGCATTTTTAGGAATCTAAAGTTTGGTTTCTGAAAATATATTTAGGCTTGGAAAGGCATATAAGCTCTTTGTGATGGCGAATTACACATCGCCTACTATTGGTTTAGCAAAAATACATATAAATTTTTTTTATTTTAATTTAATACCTGAAATCGTAACCTATGTTTGTCTAGCTAGATTAGTAAAAAAATTCGATAACGTACGATTATTGCCCGACCTCCTAATGTCACATGTATAAGAGTGCACATATTCAAATTAATGCACGTCACTTGCTAAACAAACAAATCGTAAATAATAGCAAATTTGCCCCATGACCTCAATTTGTATAATAAGCTTTGACACATACAAAAAACAAACAGGTGGTCATTCTAACATTAGACGACATATTATATAAAAAATCGTTTCTTCCTTAATTTATATATTCGCGCATGATAAACGAAATCTATATAACCATCAATTACTGTCGCACGCACAGTAATCAACCAAAAAACAATAACATCGAGCTTCTCTTGCAAAATAACACATTTCCGATCATATGTTGCTTGTAGACATGTATGGTATATGTATATTATGTTATGATTGTTTTCTTAAGATGACGAGATGTTATGTTTACAGAACAGCAACAACATTTGTACGCTTTTCTTTTCGCATTCGAAAAAACATAACAAAACAAAAAAAAACTAAGGAAAAAACTACGACTTTTATGGTTTTGTCAACAAATTTCCACTTTTTTTTTTGTTGTAAATAAATACGAGTGTGCACACATACTACTATTATAACAGATATTTTGTTTACATTTTCTTTTATATTATTATTATTATAACCGCTAAGCAGCCATACAGTTAAAACGTGTTCGCATACGAACAATTCAAAACAAACGCATTGTGCAACAACAAACCAAAGAACGGTGTAAATAATAATTGCGCGTTGTTTCTTCTTATGTGTGCACAGTGCACCATACAAATTTTTCTTTTTATTTATTTTTACTTTTTACTTATTCAATGGAAAATACTCACTTGTGTGAAATTGTTGTTGTTTTTTTTTTTTACAATAAAGGAAATTTAAAATAATAACAGTACAATAAAAATAAGAAACTATAGTGTTCATTAATATACTCGACGTATTATAATGTGATTTGCGTTCATTCACTCATTTGAATTAATGTTGTTGTTGTCGTCATTATTCTTGTTTTCCTTGTGTCGTATGTGTGTGCGTTTTTGCACATGGAAAATTTTTGGTTCAATCTTTTGCGTATTTGTGGGGATTTTAATTTTTATTGGTTTTTCATTGAGATGAAGGTTTCTTTCTGTATTAAGTCACAATATATAGTTTCTTTAACTCGCAGTTGGCCGGAACATTGTGATGCAAATTTCAAGTAAACAGAAAATTACAAAATAAGCTAAATTATATGATCATGAATAAGGCACGTGGTAAACCTGCAAAATTACCTTAATTGCAATCATTACCTCGTCAGTTATTCTATTGTATTCAACCGATGTTAATCAAGTTATTGTTATACATATTTGAAGGAAAGTGAAAGAAATTATTTAAATTATAATTTTATTACTGTTACAGGATCTAATTCTAAATCCGAATCTAAAATTTAAAATGTTGGAATTCTATTCCCAAATTATGAAATTCAACAAACCATTACTAGCAATTTTGAATTTTATCAATACTTTAAAATAAATGATATTAGGTCTCGAAAGTATAGGGACACCAGGGCCTATATTCTGATCAAGTGACAAATGACAATTGTTTGTGACTTTTGCTGCCTTTGTATTAATCCGCTTAATTCGGCAAATGCATTTACCTTTTTTATGGAGGCCACAGTGGCGTAACTAGGTACTCGCAGCACCCGCAGCCGCCGGGGAACGGGGGGAGGGGGGCAGGCATTTGGTGCCCACGAGATTTTCTTTATTAGTTGAAATTTAACATTAGATAGCTCAGATTAAATAGATTAAGCTTACCTTTTCAAATTTGCAGAACGGTACATTTCTCGGAATTTTTGGAATAATATCAAAGGGTCGAATGTCGAAGGGCCGAATTTCAAAGGGCCGAATGGGTCGAACGGCTGAATGGGTCGAAGGGCCGAATGGGTCAAAGGCCCAAATTTTTTTGTTTATTTTTTTGTTTTGTTTTTAGAAATAAATTTTTTTAAATTTCTTGTTTTAAGGAATATTTTGTAAATGTACTGAATTTGATATTAAGAACTATAATTTTTATTTATTTATGAAAAACAATATTAATTTTCAATGCCAGGTTGAAATGTTGTTTGTCAAAATGATTCATATCAAAATAGGTAATACGTTTCGGGTTGAAACAATGTTCAAAACAACACATGAGACAACAATATACTTTAAAATAAACAGTTTCGTTTAATTTAAGTAGACATTTTGGAAATTTTTCCTTGAACTGTAATTTGTCTTTATAATTATGTAGTAAATTGTTAGGAGTATATTCTAACAGATTCTAACTCTTATTCTCTGATTTCTAACTAGATTTCTTGTAGGTTATTCGAAATTATTCAAGAATTTCCAAGTTATTTACGTTGTACATCCATGGTGATTAGCACGTATATTATTTCTTTTGGTTTTACATAACAACAGATAATTTGATTTTTGACAAAATTATATTAGAAATTTGTGATGCTTATCCATATATTTAGAACTCGTCATTAAATTAATTAAATTTTTGAATAAAACGATTTGAGTTAAAAATCTTCGATAAGTGATAGCTCTTAACATATTTTAACGGAAGACAGAATTTATGGAAGGGGACAAAAATTACCGAGAAAGTATAGATAAATTATCATGCTTAACCTCATTGAAAACAAAAACTCTAAATTAATCCCAAACCTTCTTTTATAATATCAAATTTATAAGTCAAATGGTTTAGTTTAAAACGCTCTTAAAACTAAAATCTCTTAATAATTTACATGAACACAAATATGTATACTAAATCCTACCCAAAATTCCGTCATCCCGGCAATATCAAATTTCGAGGTAAAATGGTTTAAGGTTCAATAAGTGAAAGCTCTTAAAACTAAAGCTCTTGACAATTTTTTCAAATACATAATTTATGCTCATAAAACATTTTATTAAAAACCAAAAATTATTAAAAAGCTCAAAAATGTATGAATTAATTGTCAAGCTTACAGCTTGAATTAATTGTCTAAGTATGAATTAATTGCCAAGCTTAAAACTTGTTCCAAAATTTATTCTAAATATGTTCTAAATTTATTCCAAAATCCCACTTTCTTTTAAACTATCGAATTTCAGAATAAAAAGTAAATGATTTGAGGTAAAAAGCTACGATACGTGAAAGCTCCTAAAACTAAAAGTTCGATATTTTTCATAAATACAAAATAAAACATTTTAACAAAATCCTCAAATTATGAAAAGGCTCAAAAATATTAAGTTCAAACCCATAAAGTATAAATTAATTATTAATCTTAAAGCTCATTGGAAACAATCATTCTAAATATATCCCAAAATACCGTTACAAAAGGTAATTTTGAGAAATATCGTTTAAAATGTTTCGATCAGTGAGAGTTCTTGAAACTAAAAGCTCTTGAAATTTGTTACAAATGGGGCATTCTCTGTTAAATCGGCCACCCATTCCACATTTCATTTTTTTGAGATAAATAAACTTTTTTGAGCTTAAAATATTGCTTAGAATGTCTACTTTTTAGTGCCGTATGGCGTTTTTATGGCGTCCTTGGATTTTAAAAATGGCGGACCATATCTGCTAAGCAAGTCTTTAATTTTTAATAAAATTGATATAAAAACGTAAATTTAACTCTGTTAATTTACTCAAAACTGCTTTTGGTGTCATAGATTACACATATATTATTTTTATTTTTACAATTCCAAGATGGCGGATCCAAGATGGCCGCCAAAATTGGCAAATTTTTCGACGTTCATAAAGATTCTTAGAAACGTGTCCTGGAAGGTTTTCGGAGTCTTCGGAGTTGAGTAAATTAACAGAGTGGAGAATTACGTTTTTATATCAATTTTATTAAAAATTAAAGATTTACTCAGAAGATATGGTCCGCCATTTTGAAAATCCAAGGACGCCTTAAAAATGCCATACGGCATTAAAAAGTAGACATTCAACAATTGAAATGTCCAGGGGTGGTGGCCGATTTGACTGACAATGCCCCAAATGCATATTTTTTATACATAAAACAGTGTAACAAAAACCTGAAATTATTAAAAGTCTGAGAAATGTTAAGTTTTTTAAACCTAAATACATAGTATTAATTTATACTTATCAAACCCAAAGCTCATTGTAACAAATATTTTAATTTATCCCAAAATTCCGTACTTCTTTTTAATACCAAATTTCGGAGTAAAATGATTTGATTCAAAAAGCTTCTACAAACGAAAGATTATAATAGTACCAAGTTTTCCAGTGAAATGGTTCGGTTTAATAAAAAGCTCTTGAAAATTTACATTGAGAACAAGTATACTAAATTATCCCAAAATTCCGTTGCCCTATGTAAAATCGAATTTCTGAGTAAAATGGTTTGGTTTAAAAAGCTTTTCTAATTGAAAGCTCTTAAAAGTTGTAGTCCTTAATATTTTTTACAAAACATTTTAAAGAAAACCTTAAATTATGAAAATTCTCCAAAATGTTAAGTTCAAACCCAAAAGGTATAAATTAATTATCAAGCTCACTGAAAACAAATAAGACTTAATTGGTGATTCAGTGTTATGAAACAGCCAGATTTTTCGAGAATTTTAGAGCTTAATCGAGAATACGATTGTTCTATTCTTATTGCATATCGTTTCTTTTTAGCTTAGTCTTAACTTGCTTCATAGTATTAGTAACATTAAGTTACTTGACAACTAATTCCAAATTTACACAAATTTTCGGAATTTCTCAAAATTTTCGTACGTTTTCTAGATTTTTACAGTCTTTCCGATATATTCGAAATTGTTCGAAATCAATAGACATTCACATAATACAGAGATTTATCGAACTTTTCTGGTGTAATCGAAATTGTTCCGCGGTTTATTCTAGATTTCTTAAGATTTTCGACATTCATAGGGACTATTCGAGATTTTTAAAGATTTTCGAATTTATTCGAATTTTATCAGACAATGTCCTGCGCTTAGCTTTGAGTTGAGATTTTTGAGATTATGCCAAAATTTCGATATTTCTCCGATTTCCTGTAGGTTATTCCAAATTATTGAAGAATGTCCAGGTTATTTACATTGTACTAGTACATGGCGGTGATTAGCACGTTTAGAATTTGTTTTGGTTATAAATAGAAACATATTTTGGATGAAGGATATTTACATTGAGAACAAATATTTTGAATTTTTTCCAAAAAATACCCTTTGTAATATTAAATTTCTGAGTAAAACAATTTGAGTTGAAAAGCTTCGATAAGTGGAAGCTCTTAAAATATTTTAACGATAGACAGAATTTATGCAAAGGTACAAAAATTACCGAGAAATTATAAATAAATTATCAAGCTTAAAGCTTATAGAGAACAAAAATTCTAAATTAATCCCAAAATATAACCTTCTTTTATAATATCAAATTTAAAAGTCAATGGTTTGGTTTGAAAAGCTCTTAAAAGTAAAAGCTCTTAATAATTTACATAAGGCACGTTTCATTTAATAAGTGAAAGCTCTTAAAACTAAAGCTCTTGACAATTTTTTGAAATACATAATTTATCCTCATAAAACATTTTATTAAAAAGCTCGAAAATGTTAAATTCAAACCCAAAAAGTATAAAAGAATTATCAATCTTAAAGCTCATTGGAAACAAACATTCTAAATATATCCCAAAATTCCGTTACAAAGGGTAATTTTGAAGATAAATTGTTTAAAAAATATTGATCAATGAGAGCTCTTGAAACTAAAAGCTCTTGAAACTTTTTGCAAATATATATTTTTTGCTCATAAAACAGTGTAACAAAAACCTGAAATTATTAAAAGTCTGTTAAATCTTAAGTTTAAACCCAAGTGCATAGTATTAATTTATATAAATCCCAAAGCTCATTGTAACAAATATTCTAAATTTATCCCAAAATTCCGTACTTCTTAGCAATACAAAATTTCGGAGTAAACTGATTTGATTCAAAAAGCTTCGACAAACGAAAGATTATAATACATACCAAGTTTCTTAGTGAAATGGTTTGGTTTGGTTAAAAGCTCTCCAACATTTAAATTGATCACAAATATACTAAATTATACATAAATTCTGTTACCCTATGTAAAATCAAATTTCTGAGTAAAATGGTTGGTTTAAAAAGCTTTTCTAATGGAAAGCTTTTAACATTAATAGCATCAACAAGCTTAAAGTTCACTGAAAACAAATATGTATTCGAAATTTATCTGAAAATACCACTTTCCTTTATAATATCAAGTTTCGTAGTGAAATGGTTTGGTTTGAAAACCTTTTATAACTAAAAGCTTTTGATGATTGTTGATTAACTTTAAGATCAAATATTCTAAATTTTAGCCAAAATTCTGCTACTAAAATCATACTCCTGAGTAAAATGGTTTGGTTAGAAAAGCTTTGATAATTGATAGCTTATAAAATTATAAGTTCATGATTTTTTGCATATACATAAAACATTTTAGCAAACACCTAAAAGTATGAAAAAGACTCAACATTAAAAATTAAGTTAGGCTGTATTCCAAACGGATACTTATTTGTGGAACCTGTCTAATTCAAATAAGTAACTTGGCGAGGTAACTTATTTTCTATCTCTTTCTTACCCAAAAATCTAATTTGTAATGTCAAAAAAATACTTTAACCCTTTGATTCGTCATTTATTTTAAAGCGCCTGTTATTTTGCTTAACTGAGTATTTTTCAATTTTATAATATTTTTGGCGCTAAATGTCCTTTTTAGGTAGCTTAAGACTAAGAGCCAACATAATATTACTTAAAAATCCATTATTAGTGCATTGAATCCCAAAAATTAGGTTTAAAGTGATGTACGCAATTGTGTACAGTACGAGTGAAAGGGTTAAGGTGTTGGTTTATGTTTCTATTTTAATCAAAACCTGCTAAAATTCTCTCAAGAGAGAATTGTAGAAGGTTTTGATTTTAATTAATACAAATATAATGTATGGATATGTAAAAACCACAAACACAAATACCATAAATTTAAAATACATATACATAATTAAAATAAAATTATCCCAAGAATAATAAATTTAATAATAATAAATTTAAAAAAAAAAATCGCTGTGCAGTAAATTTTGCGCATTTTTGTTCTTTTGATGCAGCTGTCAAAATAAGTAAGCTAAATCAATTGGAATGACTTTACTTACTTATTTAAAATGGCGGCCAAATAAGTCAATAAGTATCAAATAAGCATCATTTGGAAAACAGCCTTAAACCCCAAACTTATTTAAATTAATTATCAAACTTAAAACTTATTGACAATTTTTGCAGATACATATTTTATGCTTATACAATTTCTTAACAAAAATTACGGATAATTCGATATTTGAGAACTTTTAACAATATGCCAGATACTTTGAAAATTCGATATTTTTGAGATTATTTCGAAATTCTTGATATTTTTCAAATTATATTCGAAATTTGTGATGCTTTATATGTAGATATAACATTTTAAATCAAACTCTTGTTTATATTTCGCAAAAAAAAAAATTTAATTTAAATTTATTAAGTTAGAGAATTAGTTAGAGAATATAAATAAATTTTTTTTTTTGCGAAATAGAATCAAGTGTTTGATTTAAAATGTTGTTAAATGTGTTTCGCCAAGTGCCGACGGCAATAAGTGTTAACAGTACTTTTTCGATATATTCTGAAATTGTCAAAGCATTGAGCTGCAAGATATTCCGTGTCATCTACTCTCGAAATCAGTTACTTTTAATTAATGCGAGACTAAACAATAGAAAGAAATAAGTTTTTCATTTAAAGCTTTACTTGTTCATAGGTACAATAAGCATGTTTAGGGGCCAAACAAAATTTGCTGGGGGGCGGGGGGGGGGGGGGATGCAACATTTGTAGTTACGCTACTGATGGAGGGTAAACGAAATAAAACAAAGGAAATATTTCACGTTTAGATATTCTATTCTTTTATTCTTCGGCCCAACCTTAAATTATAAATTATGGAATACCGTGTGTCCTCTTTTCATTCTATTTTTATGTCTATTCTTCTATTCTTTTATGTTTTTCTACGAAATTTTTTTTTCTATACTTTGATAAAAACCCAAATCTCAGAGAATGGCTCTCATAGGCACCATAAATTGAATGTGGCCACTATATGGCAATTGTTTGTTGCAATTTCCAATGGAAATAAATTCGGCAACAACTACAATCAAGCCGTAATTATAGGATACCATGTATACATTTAAAATATCTGATATCTATGTTTGCACATAGTAAAAAAGGAGCTGGCAATACAAGACAGGGCCACTCATACTGAATCCTATTATTAAATTCCAATTATAATTTCATACGCGTTCATAATTCTTATAATTTCATGCTTCCTTTCCAAATTATCACAACATGTTATTCATTTAACCCTTAGCGGCCACTAGAGTTGATTATGTACCCCAGGCAGTGATGCTTTCCCAAATTTTGCCAGTGGGTTCGCAAATCATTCGAATTTAAAAATACTTTACAAAATGATTAGTCAAGACACGGAAAATTGTAAAAATGAAAATTTAATGTAATTTAATTTTATTTACTTTTTACTGAACAAACCGCTATATAGAGTTAGAAGAAAATTACAATAAAATCAGATTTCTTTCACGTTGCACAATATCAAAATGCAATCAGTTTATATAAATAATTCAATATCACAAGTTGTGTTGCAAATATTAATTAGGTGCAGAGTACAATATTGATAGAATTCTTTAAATATTATTTACTATAAAATTAAATAAATCATTGCAAATGTGCGTATTTCCAAATTGCTTTTTGGTTATCTATTATTGACAGTAGATTCCTTTATTCTGTTATCGTCTGCCGAATTGTGATTTCTCAGCCAAGGTTCAACAAACGGAGTGGCATCCCAAATTTCAATAGGTTGACTTATTAGCTTCATTGAGGCATGGTTATCTCAAAAAATCATAACTATTCCAAGGATGAGCCCGCAGTTAATTGCACCTTCGATCAAGATAGTTTAGAAAAGTTGCTAGGAGGGAAAAGTCTATTTCTCCTAAATTTATATCAATACAATTTTCATATAACGAAAATTTCAAATGGTCACAGGAAATATTTTAAAATGTGTCATCAACAGCATTAAACAAGAGGCTAACATCAACCATGTCAGAACGTTGGGTGATAAACTTTTAAATGAGCAAATCGCCAGATTCCTTCCGAATAGCTGGCGCAGAACCCAAAAAGTAAAGCGAAAGAAGCCATTGCAGGTCAATCCTTCCTACCCATCCCTCAATTTTAAATACCAACTTAAGCTGATTTGGATAACGAATGGCGAAAAATCAGCAAGCGGCAACATCAAGGCACTTTATTTCATTGAGGGAAAGCAATCTACTAGAGGCATTTACGTAAAAGAGGATACAAATTTCAAAGGTGACAGGATGCTGACGGAACGCTGGAATTCCAAGATAATTCTGGGTATCACAAATTTATATTTGTCTGATTAATTTTAAAAACTAGCTCGGCAGTGGTAGGAACTAATATTAGCATGCGCCAAATGCAGGGAAAATTTGGTTTAAACCAAAAATTAATTATAAATTTTACTACAATTTCGAAGTATTTTTGTTAGTCGCGCAGAATATGGAAATGTGTTCTCTAAAATGAGGAACCACCATCGTTGGCAGGGACCCTTGCACTTACCAAAGTGTGGCGTTGAGAACCAAGTAACCAAGCCAGCTTGTTCGCTTTCCTTTAATTTAATGTACAACATAATTCGAATTAAATTCCTGATTTCGGGATTTTAGAGAAATAGCATGTTCCATCGTCTTTAATCAGCAATCACATTATTCAGCTGTAACATCCAAATATGACATCGCGCCTGTACAACATTATGTGAAAGTTTATTTTATTTTATTCAAATAGCAATAACATTCGGTGATATTTGGTTGACGTTTGAAAAGTTGTAATTTAGAAAAATGTATTATAGAACCTATTGCTATCTATGAATGACTGGTATAAACTACCCGACTATTTAGAAAATTCCGAAATTTAGCCAAACAAATTTAACAGCGGCACATCGCAAAATTTAACGGATATACAGGATGCCCCACTAAAATGCGACTCACTTTTAATTATATTTCTTTTTTATCTATTAAAGATGGTTTTGTTTTATAAGTTAGCAGGAATTGCAAGCACAAGGTAGATCTGCCATTTTAAGGGGTTTAAAAACCAACATCGAGGTCAACCTTCATCAATAAATATTCCCTAAATATAAGAGCAAACATTATTATATTATTGAAGATAATCCAAGGATATCTATTCGAAAACTTTCCAGTGATACCCAAGTTTTCCGCGTTAGTACACAAAAAATCCTTTGGAATTTATAGCACTGTCCATACAAAATCCATAAAGTTCAAGAGCTTACAGAAAGAGCTAAAGTGAATTATCTGGCTTTTGCAAAAAAAAATTTGAAACACCTAAACGGAGGTTACATAGTGAGGGGTATCTGGTTTAGTGGCAAAGTATAATAAGTTCTTTGTATTCTAATAAAAAAAATATAATGCGCTGCTTGTCGTTATTAGGTGTTGACGGCAAAAGGGCAACCGGAATAACTATAATATTATCAAAATTCACAGGGTCTGCAGAAAATGTATGATTATTTTGGTTCTTTTCCCTTGGTGCGCTCATTAATGAATGTAATATTTAAATGTTAAATATTAAATGTTTTATAGCCTGAGGCGCCAACCACTTATGCCACAGCGTCAAAAAGGTGCTAATGCAGTAACAGCTCACTAACTCACCATTTTGCAGTCATGTCGGAACTGAATTTTGCTTACCATCGATTATGTTTGCTTAGTTTACACTCTTATTTGTTGACTTAATTCATAAATTTGCCAAAAAATCTCTAATACAACGGGACTCAGTAACCTAAATTTAACTTTGGTTATAAAACGGTTTGATTGAAACGAATAAGTTAATTTTTGACTATTTCTTCACTAATAATTTAAAAAACGGTTTTCTGAATGTTTAGAGATTTATCTAATATATCAGCAAGTGTTTCAACCTAAATTTTTAAGGTTGACGATTTTTCATAACGTAAAAGTTGGTAATGTCTGGTTATAAATTGTTATTTCGTTATAGCGGCAAATAAAAAAAAATTATTTCATAGAGTTCTGATTTGAAATATCTAACGGATCTAACAAATCAAGTAAACATTATAAAAAAGGTTTCGGTTACTTTAATTTTAATAAAATATGAGCGGTATTTTGTTAATGTCCACATAAACAAAAATTTGTTCATACCTTTGTTGCCGCCAAAAACTAAGAATGTACATACATATTTTTGGGACTCCTAGGTTTAAGGCTAATAGATGTACTTATATCCAAAACTCATAATTCTGATGGTCCTTAACGGTTTCAGTACTTGAGCGACAAGCTGAACAGCACTCCTAATGAATCGAAACGAATTTTTTTGTTTCTTCACTGCGTATTACCCAAAAGTAATAATGTACACAAATATATTCTAAGGAAAAACTCTTTATTTACATATAAAACCATTTTAATTTTATTTGCTTATTGATTTAACCCGAGAAAGAAAATTAGAAAATCCTACACACAATAATATTACAATTTCGAAAACTAATCAAAATCGCAATCGTCGTAATAAACTTATAGAGAAATTGCGCGTTGGAAATTTCTTTCTCGTGTACAGCGTTTGTATAGCAATAATAAAGAAAATTTATCCAATCAATAAATATCAATTAAATTAAATAAACAATAATAATGGAAATAGTAAAAAATGCAACAAGAAAAACAGGGTGATATTTATAGACATCTACAATACAGTTATGTACTGAAAATTATTTCCGTACAAAATTCGCACAACTGTAAACAATCTCTCATGTACACTATAATATACAAATTTATTTGTTTACATTGCGTTAACCTTAATTTTTAATTCTCATGTTTTGTATTTAACGCGGCCACGAGCTGCAGTACTAAAAATTTTTTTGTTATCATTCGCGATTTTTCATTTTGGTTGTTTTTGATAAAATAAATAAATTTTTGATACAAAGTGAGACAACCAACAAAAACACTCTGCCCAATTTTTTAATTGATAAATACGCGCGAAAACATCAGTTAATTGTTTTATTTGCCCAGAAAAAGATGATTGATTTTGTACTGTACATCAATTTGTTTATTGCGATTTTTTTTTTTATTCTCTATACATTCTACAACAATGAACTTCATGAATCTCATCATTATCAATCAATCAAAGTGTTTTTCTCAAGTATTTTGTTGATGTACGTTGATGCGCATGTGATGATGATTTTTGGTAATGATTTTAGAAGGCGCGCGTATTTTTTTCAATTAGGCTTGATATTTACAATTTTATCAAACATTGTTATGGCAAACCAATTTTAGTTCAAACTGTACGTATTTTCAAAATTGTTCCTTCGACTGGCTTTTATACATTTCAAGCTCTACTCAATTGTAGCTAATATTGAGAAGGATGAATTGTTAAAATGTTGATTCATTTTTAACGTTCCAATGAACTCATTAGTTCGTAAGTATCCAGATATTTAACTTGTTTCGAATTTCCTCAAGGATGGAAACACCCAATGAAAAACGAGAATTTTCATTATGATAAGTTGGTTGATAGACGCCATTTAGCTTCAATTTTTTTTTTTGTGACTTGTTTAGGAGTGAATTAGATTTGCATAAGCGCCCCAAAGACAATTTGGGCACATTCCAAATATATTCGATGGTAAATATATTCTTCTCTCAAAATTTTCATGCGACATCTAGCTAAAAATACATCAGAACGCATCAAAATATAATATTGATTTAAGTTCTCACTACTCGCACAGCTATCTTTCGGTTGGTGTCTTGGCTAAATTTGTCTTCTTAGCAAAACGAACTGGTTAATGATACCACACACAATTTCACTTATGTGCACGTCATAAGCCAAACATACGCAACAATTAACAATGGTTTTAAACCCGCAGCTCGACCTGCAGTTGTCAAAATGTATGAAACTTTAATTAGTCAAGGGCATGTAAATTGTGGTGTTCCGCAAGACCCAGTTCTGGGACCCCTTTTATTCTTAAATCCAGGAAGAGGTCGTTCTCGTACCATCAACACTCCATGGCTCCGCAACACCATCAAATTTCGGATTCACAGAAATTCGTAGATCAAGGATACACAATACCTTAACAGCTATCCGTACAAGCCACAAACCCCATCTTCTTACACTTATGCAATGACCACCGTATTCCCCGGATTTAAATCATCTCGACTATTTTGTTTGAGCATTCTCGGAGACTAAAATCTGCGCCATACCATATACAAATGTGGACTCACTACGTGCTGCAATTGTCAAGGTCTGGGATGAAATGCATCTAGAAGTATTTCGAACTGCTGCTAATAATTTTAGTAAACGTTTAAAATTATGTAATTCTGCTCATGGTATGTAGCTCTTTTGAAAATTTATAATTGTTCTATTAAAAAAACGTGCTTTCTACAAGCCTATAAAATTTTAAAATGATTTGGTTGAAATTCTAGAAATATTTGGAATTTAAACAGTCTCCGTATTTTATTGTCATCCGGTATTTATTGTCAGAAACTTTACGTTGGTGCAATATTGAGGAGCCACAGAGTGTACATCATCGGATTTTGATAATTCTTTTTTAATATATTCGTAATGAATTCTAGATTAATAATATTCTTTTTCTACTCCACTTTGGTGTAATCACCAAATTGTAAGAGAATTTGGTTGTATTACTATAATTCGCTAATACAACCAGCACAGTACATTCTGTACACATAGAATGAAAATTGTGGTACAATCAGTCCAGTCGCCGCGGCCTGTTGAGAAGATTGATTTTTTCATATTCATAAGCTCATCAGTTCGAAACTGGATTAAATTCTCTTACAATTTTCGGATATTAAGTTCAAATAAATTAAAAATTTTAGATTAAAGTTAAAAATAAAATTTGTTCGCTGATACTTTTTCAAAGTTATTTTGAACAACTTTAAAAAACTACTTGAAACACAAATATCTCAAGTTATTGTTGGTTGTCAGGAGCTTTTTGATACCGCTGATTTTAAATTTGATGTCAGTTCTTTGATGAAAAAATTTCTATATTTAATCATTTTTAAATGAATTTATTTTGGGCACCATGGTCACTGAATCAGAAGACGGTATTTGATTTTGGAATTGGAAATAGTGAGTCCAAAACGGCGGCAATGAAAATGAGAATGCTCTATATTTTTATTTAATTTACTATTTTTTTAGTGAAATAAAATTGGCGTTAAGAAGAGCAATCTTAAGAAATACGGTAAGCATCACTGGATCTTCATATTTTTAATTTCCTCGTGATGAATTCTAGATTAAAGATAAAAAAACCATTACAATCGAATAATCTGCATCGGTGAAATTCTAATTTTACTCCACTAAAAAAAAAAACCCACCAACGGGTCATGTTGACGAGTTCAGATTTAGAAGTAAAGTTGAAAATGGTTAAAAATCAGATTTTCGGCAAAGTTCAAAAAATTGTCTTGATCTTCAAACGGTTGACGAATTATAGTTAATTTGTTGGAAATCAGGTAAATATGCACGGATGGTAGACTTATCGAATTATTCACGGGATACTCAATATTAGCGATATTTGATTGATCTTCAAAAGCCTCATCAAAGTTATCGTGAACATTTTAATGACAAGACAACCGCCAATTTTTAGCTTTGCAAAATCGTAAAGCAGAATTAAAAGGTTTTCAGTCACAATTGTTTAAATAATATTTATAAAATGAGTAACGTTAAAAATAAATTATTATCAACGATGACCTTGACGGGGCCAATTTGCAGGTAAAGTAGGTTTTTATCAAACACTTAAACCCATCGAGATATTTTACTGTTCTGGTAATTTTGAATAACTCTGTCTGTTTGACCCGAAGTACTTCTGCGGAATTTAATTTTTTCTAAAGGCTCTTATTGTTTAGTGAATTCTGAATGGCTCGAATTATTTCGAGCGAGTCGCTAATTTATTAATTGAAAAATATTTCGATTTTTTATTTGATATATGATGGCACAACGTGTTAAAATTATCGAGGCCTTTTGAAAATGGGCGTTCAAAAAAGAATGCGTATTGCGGATTACATGATTATTTTAGTGTTAATAACTGACCAGCTGAGCGAACAATTTTGAATATCGTGCACAATTTCCAAGAAACTGAGCCGGTAGCAGATGGGAAATCATTAGTACGTGTTCATACATGCCGTTCAGCCGAAAACATTGCTGCCATAAGTGAAAGTGTGGCCGAGAGCCCAAGCACATCAACTCGTAACAAAAGATTTGAGTATACACGCTTATACAAAATTGAGTTAATGTAGGAATTGAAGAATCCAGCTAAAAACATGTTCAGTGACGAGGCCCATTTTCATATCTCAGCGGATACGTTAATAAGCAAAATTGTGGCATTTGAGCCGACGAAAACCCAAGGCAGATTGTTGAGAAACCGATGCATCCTCAAAGAGTCAGTTTAGTGCGGTTTGTAGGCTGGATGAATTATTGGATCGTTTTTTTTTTTCAAAAATGAAATGCTGTTACTGTGAATAGTGAATGCTATCGTACCATGATAATGCAACAATGGCTTTATTGCACGAGAACTTTCTCTAGCCGATGTTTTTTTGAATTTGATTTTTATATTTTTAGAATTTCTATTTTTTGTGGCACCCGGATTTTCTCAAGAAATTTAGCAACGATAGAACACCTTATGGTTTTTACAGAGCAGTGTATTTCTCACCGATACCAAAATTTTGAACTCTGTTGATTCTATCTATGCCAAAGTTCGAACCAGGATTCCAACAACCTAAGGAGTCGAAATTCGGGTCTTAGAATTTACCGTGTACCTTTGCGGTCCGTAATGTAGCTGAAATATGCATAGGAAAGCCGCTCGTTTTGGATTTAATAGTTTCCCGGACTATTGGACGATTTTTCACAAATCCTCAAGCACTAATCATTGAGGCTAATGACTTAAGACTTTATAGAGGCAGTAGATGATTCGATCAAAACGATGGCTACTTAAAAATTAATTTAAACAACTAGTACTTCTTCTTTCCAAATCTGGTCATCTGGTACATCCTTTTTTTTTTACTTCGCATCCTGAGAAAATACAACCTCTGTCGGCTATCCTTTTGGGAATTCTTATCATCCTCTCATCACAGGGAGTACAGATGACAGACGCTATTAAGGACAATTTTTATCGAGAATACCTTAAAGCACCAACCTCCAAAAAGTTACCTGAATTCAAAACAACTAAAAATCGTGCGGTAGCAACAAAGACTAGGACCAAAATGAAATCTGATTAAAGTGTGTGAAGTTATCCGAGCCATTCCAGGAATATTAAAAATGTACATCAGGCAATACTCTTTCCATCCCAGTTTATTTTTAAATTACAGCAAAAACGGATTTGATCAACAAAAAAAATATTTGTAAATAAGGGATTTGAATAAGTTTGACGCCATATGTTGAGATTTTCCCTATAGCCCATATTGAATAGCCGAAAATGAATATTTGTGAATTTGATATTTCAATTAATGGCACTTATGAACAATGAGTGCATGCTGCCTATGGCCATAAATGTCTCTTATGCTTTTCACTTGATACGATGTCCCCTTAATGTGGTCAACATTTGAAGACCAGAAGTATGTTGAGGTTTACGCTATAGGCCCATATACCATAATTATGTATTTTGACCATATTATACATATGGGCATATAGCGCAAACCTCAGCCTACGTCTGTTCTTCAAATGTTTACCACAATAAGGTCACATCACCTCGAGTCAAAATCATAAGAGACATTTAGAGGCATTCAATGTTCTTAAGTTTCATTAATTAACATATCAAATTCATATTTATGCATTTTGGTACATAATATAGCATAATATCCCTAGCGCAAGTCTCAACATATGGCCTCAATTTAATTCGAATCTCAAATATTTTTACAAATATTTTATTTTTATCAAATCAGTTTTTGCTGTGATTTAAAAAAAAACTGGGATGGAATTGAGATAGTATTTCCTGAATAATATTTTTATTTTCCCTGGTATTTAATTCTGAGATAACACACTGCTCTGACTGTAAAATTAAAGGTGGATTGCAATAAATTTGGAGCCCACAACTAACGGGCTAATGTTTTGATTTTCCCCTTGGATGATTAAAAAGAAGCCCAAACAATTTTTTAAAATTTTATAAAATCTGAAATTTTGCAACTTTCAACGGCAAATTTCAATAATTTTTAAAATGTTTAGAATTTTGTAACATGTTTTCAAAATTTTCCGAATTTTAAGATCTAATCATTTGATGAGCCATAAAATTAATGCTAGAAATTTCATAATTTTCAAAATTTCAAATCGCCTTGTAGCTCGAAAATTATGATTTTCCAATATTTTTAATATTTCTTTAAATTTAAAATTAGTTAATTTCGTTATTTTTTAGAGATTTCAAGAAGAGATTTTATTTATTTTTGTGAAATAGAAGAAAATAAGAGAAATTGAAAAATTGTCGGCGATGGTAGGGATTTTATTGAATAAATTTTATGTTTTATTCGAAATTTACGGTTAACTTTTCTAAATTTAATAAAATGTGTTTTTTTGTCGAGCCGGACTGGATGGTTTGCAGAAGATCAGCGCCTTTCCTGTAAGAGGCCCAGTGCGTAAAAATCTTTATAAAAATTAATTTGCATCAGTCGTTTATTAAGTTAAGAGGAAATGTAAATGGCTACCTCTCCAGATTGCCCAATTTTGTGAACAACGATCAGATGTCTGTCATTTTTATTTGTGATACAGAAATTTCGATCAGTTTCATAGCGATAATGTTCTTCAAAGATGTGGGTTACATTTAAATCATAAATGTCAAATTTCGGTAGATTCTGGTTTGCAATGTAATTTTTCGACGTACAAAAGTAGGGCATCTAATTCCGGAATTCGAAATTCCGGTATACCAGAATATCGGGCGATATTTTGGCTTCGATTATTCCGAAATTAATGAATTTCCATTTTTCACACTAGTTTAAGTAAATTCAACATAATTTTGTGTAATTATAGTTGGTCATGTAAATACTAAAAAAATATACATACAGGGAAATTTCTATAAAGCCACTATTCAAGGGACCCAGAAATGTTGGTCAATCTATGGAGGTGGTTAGTTTAAGGAATAAAACAACTTAAACATTTGAAAATCCAAAGTCAGGCTAAAAAGAAAAATTTTCTTCAATTGTACGAAAAAAAATATACGTAATATTTCAGAGAATGGCAAAAAGTGGTCAATTTAGGGAGCCGGTCAAAATATAGAGGAGCTACTTTTGGAAGTTTTAGAGTATTTCTCTTTTCCGTTTACCATGATATGACACCTAATAAACGGATTACGGAACAATAAATGCTCATTCCTGAAAATTACCTGATGCATTTTCTTGCCTATCTAGCCTAAATAACACAAGCCTCGATGCGTCTCGTTTAATGAGAAAAACCAGAAAAACAGAAAACACTTGATTTCAATCATTGCCAATTGTAAGAACGGTATTAACTCGCAGTAGCAATTAAATCTATGTTTAAAAATGTTTTCGAATTTTTTTTCCACATTCATATTATAAGGAGTGAGAGTGAGTAGAGAAATAAATGTTTAAACAAGCATTTAAGTGTAACTGCTATTTAGTATCGTTAGTTAGTCTGGGGAGTCCTATTGCAGAGCTTAAGCTGTGAGATAAATTGTTCCAGTAACGGTCAAGGGAATAAATTCTGTAGCACTCCAACTAATTTAACCTAACTCACTGAACTTTTAGGCTTCAAAGAATTTATAGGAT
The DNA here is from genome assembly GCA_963556165.1 of Tipula helvola. Taxonomy (NCBI): domain Eukaryota; kingdom Metazoa; phylum Arthropoda; class Insecta; order Diptera; family Tipulidae; genus Tipula; species Tipula helvola. The sequence continues at coordinate 60,211,464 of OY744483.1, forward strand.
TTACAGAATTTATTGAATTTATAGAACTGGCAAATTTCAATAATTTATAGAACCCATAAAATCTATAACATTTAATGGATTTACAAAATTTATAGAATTTATAAGTTTTAAAAACATATTAGAATTTATAATATTTACAGACTTAATTTAAAGTTTATTAGATTTTTAAAATTTATAAAATTTATCGAATTTACACAATTTATAAAAATTTAAGAATTTATGAAATTTGTAGAATGTAAATAACTTACTGAATTTTAAAACTTTATAGGATTTATAGAATTATTCATAGAATTCATTAAATTTAAAAAAATTATAGATTTATAGAATTATTAAAGTTTATATGATTTATCGAAAATTTTCAATTTATAAAATTTATAAAAATTATTGAATTTTTAGAATAAGTAAAATTTGGGTGTATAGAATTTTAAGAACTGAAAAACTTGAAACAATCCCTAGAACCCATTGAATCTATAAAGTTCAAAAAATTTATAATGTTTGTGGAGTTTATGTAATTTATAGGATTCTTTGAATTTATTTATCAAATTCATAAAATTTATAGAGTTTATAAACGTATTTGAATTTATAACATTTATAGACTTTGTGGAATTTAGAGAATTTGTAAAATTTATCGAATTTACAGAATTTGTAAGAAAGAAAAAGATTTGTAGAATTTAAAGCGCTTACTGAAGTTTTAAACTTTATTCATAAAATTTATAGAATTTATAAATTTTTAACGAAATCATTGAATTTACAGAATTGTTAAAGTTTATAGAATTTTCAAAACTTTTGTATTTATGAAACAAATGAAATTCGAGTTTGCAGAATTTATAAAACATACACACTTGAAACAATTAATAGAACACAAAGAATCTACAAAATTTATAAATATTATAGAATTTGTAGATTTTATAGAATTTATAAAATTCATAAAATTCATTCATAAATTTAAAATTTTTTAGAGTATATAGACATATTAAAACTTATACAATTTATAGAATTTATTAGATTTATCAAATTTACAGAATTTATAGGATTTATAGAATTTAAGAAACTTATTGGATTTTTAGACTTATAGAATTCATGGAATTTATAGGATTTACAGAATTTACTGAATTTATAGAATTCAAAGAATTTATTGAATTTATAAAATTTATAAAAATTAAAATTTTTTTAGAAACATTTAGAATGGAAATCAGCCAAATTTGAGTTTTTAGAATTTATAGAACTGATAGACCTGAATAATATATAGAACCCATAGAATCTATAACATTTAAAGAATTTATAAAATTTAAAGAATTTATAGGTTTTAAAAACATATTAGAATTTATAATATTTACAGACTTAAAATTTATAGAGTTTATTGGACTTTTAAGATTTATAGAATTTATCGAATTTACAGAATTTATAAGAATTGAAGAATTCATGAGATTTGCAGAATGTAAAGAGCTTACTGAATTTTAAAACTTTATGCATAGGATTTATAGAATTTATAGAAATTATTGAATTTACAGAATTTTTAAAATTTATAAGATTTTTCGAAATTTTTTTTTTTTATAAAACAAGTAAATTTGAGTTTGTAGAATTTATAAAACAGACACACTTGAAACAATTAATAGAACACAAAAATCTACAAAATTTAAAGAATTTGTATTATTGATAAAATTTATAAAATTCATAAAATTTAATAATTTAAAGAGTTTATAGATATATTAAGACGTTTTAAGGCAGAGAAGAATTTATAGGACTTATAGAATTTAAGAAACTTGTTGGATTTTTAGACTTTATAGAATTTGTAGAATTTACTAAATTTGTTGATATAATTTAATGCGTTTAAAAAATTTGAAAATTTCAGAATATATATGTATACATAATTACTACAAATTCTATAAACTTTATAAATTTCATGTTTTTTTAATTTTTAAAATTGTGCCTATATCCTAATCGTAACTGCGATAGTATCATTCGTACATATTAGCAATGATTATATAAATATCTAATATATTTAACAAAATAAAAGAAATTTGTTATTTTTTGTAAAATTTTGATTTTTAATTTTTTTGAGTTTAAATAAAATAAATTCCGGAATTCCGGAATCGAGAACATTTGAATTCGAAAATTCCGGAATTACTTTTTGGCCTAAAATTGGATGCCCTGTACAGAAGAGATGAACACAATGATAAATTCAAAAGTTGGTAACGAGTTCAAATGTACCAAAATAGGTTTTACAAAAAATAACGAAAACAATTAATGCACTCATTAATTCACTTTCATCAAAACTAAATACGAGGGGGGGGGGGGGGCTCATATTTGTGGAGAGACCCCAACACGATTGGATCTAAAAAATCTCGCGTACCTCATTTTGTGCCGTATTATGCCATCTCAACAAACCAAATTTTGCTAATACGGTTCATTAATACTGAATGAACCAAGTTCGAGCTGTACAATTCAGCAGCTGATGAATGGGAGAAATGAAGTAGAAAATTCGATATTTTTAAAAGAATTGTATAAAATGTTTAGCTGCAAGCGAAGCATCATTTTTCGCTTTTTAGCATCAACCTGCATTGTGGTCCCCAATCCCTATTAAGCCACGTTTGTCAACAATTTTAGGACCATGAAACGAAAAAAATTAGACCTTACAGCCAACGTTTGCTGAAACGAGATGAAGCTTATTTCACCTATGTCCCCACATTCTAGACTGGTCTCAAAGGCCACAACTGATCAAGTTTGACATCTCAATTGAGGTTTGCGTTAATTATAGATCGGTTAAGTCATTATCTAATAATTTGTTTCCTTATAGTAAAAATGATTTTTAATAATACTTTAGAAGATCGATTCCTGATTGCTTTTCCCTCGGTTATTTTTTACTAACTACTCTCGTATAGTTGTTTCTTTTCGAACAGTTGTATGAAAAAAGAACCGACGAAGGAGCAATCTGAAATTTTTTTTTACGAATTTTCGGAAAATTTATGAAAAATTTGGTTAACGAAATTTCGATTTACGTGGAACTTATTGGACCGAATTAATTCGTCAAGCGAGTGATGGGTGTAAATTAAAATTTCATTAACCAAATTTTTCGTAAATTTTCCGAAGTTAAAAGAGATTTCGTAAATCGAGGGTCTTCAAATATGATAGGAAGGTCGAACTTGACATAATATTAAACGCTTGTCTACCAAGTGAGCTAATCACCAAGTTCCAGATTCGCGTAATTTATGTATGTATGTATGTATTGGAGATACACTTCCAAATCGACTGCGACTTTGGTGTTGAGTTCGAATTAGTATATGACCTCAAAATTATTTTCAACTTCGAAATTTGCGTAGTTGTTGTAGTTTTAAGAAAAATTTAGTGTAAGCCTTTTTAAAATTCCCGCCTTCAAAAAGCAAAAATTGTTGTTACAAAAACTCAGTAGACTGTGAAAAATGAAAAAGTTCACATGATAGCGACTATCATTACGTTAAATAATTTATTAAAATTAAGCAGATCTGAGACAACTTTTCCAAAATCTTTGCTTAACCCAAAACTTTTTTAGTAAACTCTGACAACTTGGCTAACATGCAATTGAAAAATTTAGTAATTTGCATACAATTTCTAATTCTACATCAAATCTCTAATTACTAAATTCTATATGGTACTAATAAATTGTTTTGCTTTCTCATTCCATTTTACAAAAGTCTATTATACTCCCACACCGCGTCCGAATCATATTATTTGTCGTAGTTTGGGATTGCAAAACTACACTAGATTATTTATAACTAAACTAAAAAAAAACTAAATAACAAAACCTTATAATTATAATCGTTTTTACCTTTTGTCTCATCAATTTTGATTTTGTTCGATTCTTCTTCCAATTGCTCAATGTTACCCGTAATGCTGTAGCCAGCAAAAATGCCTCGCTAGCAAATGAACTCTTTTTTGTCCGGATTGCAATTTTATTATTATTGTTATTATTTGGTATTATTGTTGATGTCGATGAGGACAACAAACTATTACAATTCGTAGTAGAAGCAGTAGTATTTGTGATGCTACAACTATTATTAGTTTTAGATTCTGATGACGATGTCATTTTTTTCGTTTGTTGTATATTGTGCTATGGTTTCGCGTAACTATAATTACAAATATATCTAGAATTTCATTTCAATTTTAATGTATGCTGCACAGTAAAACAAAAACAAAAAAAAAGTAAAATGAAATATTTTCAAAGCAACAACAACACTATAATTATTTATGTTTATTTTATTATGTTTTCTTTAAGACATTTTTCTGTTTTGTTTTTTAATAAATTCTTTCACATCGGTTACAGTTATAATAAAAAAAAAATATTAACAATAATAACAACACAAAATACTTGTTTCACTCAACTCTTTCCATTCACTTATTCTTCTTTTAAAGAAATTATGTCAGTTATGGTTGTTATTGTTTACAAATAAAACAAAACAAAAAAAAATCTTGTCTCTAGCATAAGATTTAATTAATAAACCGCCGCAACACCGATACATAAACAGCGTTTGTTATTATAATTATACAGTACTTTGGGTGCACTAAAAAATAAATAAAAAATGTCCACGTGGAAATCCAATAGCACATCTCATCATAACAAAATTTCACAAAATACTATTATCAATACTACTAACTACTACTATACCTCCACCATCCAATGTAGTGTGGCGCGCAAAAATTAAAATTTTCCGTTTATCGTCGTCGTTATGCTATTCCATTCTATTTTACAAAAAAAAAATAACAAAAACAACAACAGCAGCCATCGAGTGCATAAAAAGAAAATGAAACAGCATTAAAAGAAAATGCCTGTCTGCACACCGAACCATGATATATTATATATGCATATATGTACTTATATTACTCATAGTATAATAGTAATAGTATAGTATACAGCATTTTCTTACACAATAGTTTTTCTATTGCTGTATATTTTCCTGGGTTTGTTTTCCTGTTTCGTTTGTATAGTAAACGTGTATATGCAGTATTGTGCACTGCTGTGTGCATTTTCCGAAGCAAAACTTCTTCAGTGCAAGTGTATGTACATAAATATCATCGTAGGTGGTGGTGGAAAAGCGATAGAGACAAAAAATAGTTTTATAGCTCCATAATTTCATCTTTATACCAAATTCTACAACTATGCTATACACAAATACTATTAACGTAGAAAGCTTTATATGTATAATAATAAATATCGTATATTATAGTGTGTAGTAAATATTCTATTAGCACTTTTTTTTGGTCGTTCATTCAATTCATAAAATTTAATACATATTTCGAAAGAAAAGCTGTTTTATGTTTTTCATGCTTATAATGGAGAAATTAAGTTTTGGCGAGAGTAACTAAACTATATAAATGTATACGATCGATGGTGATGATAAAAAGCTTTTCATTTTCTTGTACATAAAAACAAAAAAAAAAATATTTCGATGTTTTTTATGCGAACAAAAATATGTTTACTACTTTAAAATAAAAGTTTTATTGCAAAGCATGTTTACCGTATTGTGTACATCATATTTTAGTTATAGAAATAGAAAGAGCTAGAAACATCAAAAAGTTTATAGTAAAACATTTAATTTTTACTGTTCAATTTTAGATAAAATGTGGTGAAAACTTATTGTGCTTTATAGAATAATCTGTCTGCGGCTATCAAAGTTTTAACAATAGTATTTTGATTCAATTACGGAGATTATCTCTTTTCAAAATGTTTAAAAAAATAAAAATCCCAAATTTTATTAATTCTGAAAAATTAAGTTATCAAATTTCGAGTTTTACAAATTTTAAAGTTCAAAATTTTCAAAATGTTTTTTCAAAAATTCGTAATTTAAAAACAAAATTAATCACAAAGATAATTTAATTTAAGTATTTCAAATTTTAAAATTGGTTCAAATTTGGTCAAATTAATTTTGCAAAATTGCGAAACTAGTTGAATGTTGGAAGAATTTTTAAGTCTCTTGAAAATTATTTCTAAGAGTACCATGGTAAATAAAATAATTTTAATTGTTTTAATGAATTTTGAAATTGTATTCCAAGATTTGAAAAAATTAAATTTTAATTTACGGAGGTGGAGTATTACCTTAAGCCATTTTAAGGAAAATTTATGAAACTTCGAATTATTATAATCCGAAATTAAGATTACATATTTGGTCAACATAGAAGTTGCGGAATTTGAACTTTCGCTTTGAAATTGAACTAATCTAGCGTTAAAATTTCTAAGTTCAGTTCAAATATAAAATTTTTTGGTTTAAAATTTTCAACTCGTAATTTATTTTTTAAAAAAACTATTGCTGCACAATACATTTATGATTCTGAAATACAAATTATTTTAATTAACAAAATTTTAAGTAGTTTCATAAAAGCTTACAGAGGTGGCTGAGGTGGGTTAATTTTGCTTGAAGCTTTCAGAATTAATTATTTTTTTCAGATTTTTTGTATACCAAACTCCAAAATTTCTATGAACAATTTTGGTTCTGTTAACGTAAAAAGAACCTTCTTAGTATACCATAGAAAATACAACAATGAACGGTTTCAATGAGTTTTGAATGCCAACATTTGAGAAAATAAAAGTCCAATTGAATTTTCAAAATACAAGGTTTCAGGATATGGGAAACATTTTTGAAATTTAGGTCAACCAAAGACAATATTTAATCAAATTTTTATAATGTACAAGTATGGATGCCAAAATATCAAAATTTTCCCAAAATGGGTTAACAAGCTTTAATTATTTTAATAGAAGAAACTATTCAAATTAAAGGGTAGGAAAGGATTATTTAGGTGTACGCAAAAATTTACGAAAAATAAAAATTTCAAAATTTGGGTAAGGTTGCAATTAATTAAAATTTCGAATAAATTTGAATAATTCGCTAATTTTTGTGAATTTTCGTTCGAGGTTTTTGGGGACGCAGAATATGAATGGTTAATAATCAAAAAAAAAAAAAAAAAGAAGAAGGCGGAACAAATATAACCCCCCATAAAAACATGCACTTTTGTTGTGATTAATTGTTCTAAAAATTGTTCACCAATATGAGATTACATTTTAAATACAAATATTTCGCCACCATTGGTTCCAGTACATCTAAAGTATATATTTTGCAGCATGTTTATTGGTAGCAGTATCAAGTCCCATAAAACATGCCATTTCAATACGAGTCCTTTTATTGCTTATAGGACTTAAACCACACAGCAATGGGAATTTTGAGGATATTGGTTGATTTAAACATTCTCTTTAAAAAGTGAGCTTCATATTACCAAAATTTATGATTGCAAAATAAATTCCCCAGTTTTCTTTTTTTTTATTCCGTGTGATGCTCTTGCATCATGTGTCGCAAGCAAGCTTTCATATTCTAAATTTGTTTGTATAATTGTTGTTCAACTGCAAAAAAATCACTTCGAATAACTGACTAAGAAAACCCCGTTTCGAATAAGTTAGTCGAATTAGTTGGTTCCTAAGTGACTGGAAAATTGCTTCCAATTCCAGACTATCAATCATATTACGATAATTTTCCAGATGCCGTCCGTCACTATTTTCTCAAAATTTCAGGTAAACTTGTGAAGTTTGTCGAATTTTAACCGTTTAACATTGAAGCGCATGATGTATGGCATACTAAATTTGAGGTATTTATTTCAAGTTGCCTTTGTTGTAAAACCACTAATTTTTAAATTTTTCCAGTAATAATTTTGTTTTCTAATTGAGATTAACCGTTTGGGGAAGTTACATTGAAAAAATCAGAACTTTATGAGATCTGTCCAGAATTTCTTAAAATGTACAAAATCCGTTATTTTGGACCGAAAATTTAAATTCTGATAATTCTGAAAAAAGATCTGAAATTCTCATTGTTCTCAAGTCCAATCCTCAAATTTTTTACTATTTTTTACAACCCAAAATTACTGAAAATAAAAGCCGAAGTGAAACTAACTAGGCACGAGCCATAATTATAGTTTCCTGACTAGAATGAAGAATTTCGAAAAAAGTTTCCTTTCAAACTTCCAAATTCTCGTTTAAAAAAAATACCAAATAACTTTCGCCGTTAAATATTGTAATTTATTCAGCCGTAACCAAAAATAGAAACTCTGCTTGTTACGACAATTATTTTGATAAAAATTTTACCTGTCTGATATTTTTTACTTCATAATTTAGAATGGTTTATATCCTTCTAACTTTACAAGCTGAAATTCCTAACTCCTAAAACCATCAATTCTCCGTGACTTTGAGCTTTATAGAAAATGATCGAAATCTTAATGTTTGACATCCAAAATTCAGAATTTTTTTTTTTGTGTGACAATCTGAAATCAAATCATAAAAATTTTGGAAGATTAAAATATTAATTTTAGAAACTTATTCCCCTTTAAAATTCTGAAGTCATCAATTTTCGAATTTCAAAGTGTCCAGATTTTAGTTTATAAATTTAAATTGTTTATTCCTATGTTTTAATTAATAAATTATTTAGAAATTTGTTAAATTTCTACAATTCGAAATTAAACTCGACCTTATACTCAAATTTTCCAATTTTAACTTAAATTTATATTGTGGTTTAAACCTAAATGTTAAAATTGGTATTTGCATCAGAATTTTTACAGAAAATTAAAATTTCCAATACATTTTTACTTTGTCGAAATTTTTATTTTTGTATTTAAAATTTGTTGACTGTTTTTTAAAAGTCTTGCTCAAAAATGAAATTTAAATAATTCAAAAATTTTGAAAATTTTAGTACATTTGAATGTGCTTAAATTTTTAAAATTCGTAATAAATGACATTGGAATTATCCACGATGGATTAAATGCCAAAATTATTGGACTGCTACCACTAACAACGGAGGATCGTTAAGTGATATATGATGATCGGCCAAAAACTACAGAAACACAGCAAACTCTCCAGCTCTTGTAAGCCGACGTACAGAAAATAAAGGCAAGCCTGAATAAAAGCAAAGGACCCAGATTACAAAAGATTAACGAGCATTAGTGATCCAGCAAAATCAATTTAATTTCATATAGATTGATCCCGTTGATTACCGAACCACGGCTGCTAGGTTCTTAGTCATGAGGGCTTTAATTCAAATAGGTTAGGCCGTAACTCCACAAGGTAGTTTTAGCCTAAGAAAGTGGGCCAACTCTAGTACTAAACCAAATCTAAGAAATGATTCGGACTGATAATAATAACATGGGACTGCAAATTAAAAGCAGAGCAAATGAAAAATGTTTTGCAAGAAAATGGATGTAAATGTGTTTTGTATCTTTGGCAGGTTTTTAGCCAAATTTTATAGGGCATTCGGCCATTTCAGACAATACATAATTAAATATCTAGTTGGCCTATTTACCAACTGGAGGCACCCAAACAGATATTTGCTGATTAAATACGTATTCTACCTTCGGTAATATTTATAACATGTTTGGTGTCAATTGGTCAAAAAATGGCGAAGACTTTATTCTTGTTTTGGTTGATATTGTTTAGTTTTATTAAATTGTTTGTTATTTAGTTAAAATTGAATAAGAAACTTTAAGAAATCTCTAAAAATTTTACAAATTTAAAGAATAATCAGTTCAGAATTACAATAGATTTAAGAATAATCAGAAAGATTTAAGAGATTCTAAGAATTTTAAAATTTTACGGTTTTAGAATTCCACAAAATTAAATGTTGAATTAATTTAAGAATTTTATGGAACAAATTGAAGAATTTCAACTATTTCAAGAGATTACAGAATTTCAATGAATTTGGGTGATTTATCCAAGATACCAAAAATGATAATAACTTCAAATAATTCTACCGACCACACGAATTTTACAATCTCAATTTAAAGAAATTTAAGAATTTAATAACTTTAAAAACAATAAATCGATTTCTAAATACAATAAATCGATTTCTAAATGTTAGAAGCCTCTAGAGAATTTCTAGAATTTTAAATAAATTTACGGAATTTAATGAAAAGTTCTGGGTTCTAAGAAACATAAGAATTACAGGAATTTAGATAATTTTAATTATTTTCAAATTTTAAAACAAATACTTGTCAAATTATTTTTAAGAAAATTCAAAAAATTACCGAAATTTTTAAAGATTTAACGGACTACCAGATCAGAAATGTAATCATTTTATAAAAATGTAAATTTCCAAGAATTTGAGCAGTTAAGATAGATATTTTTTACCAGTTAAGATAGATTTAAAAATTTTGAAATTTTGAATTTGTTTTAAGAATTTCAATAATTTTAATAATTCCAAAAGATTTAAAAATTTCAATGAGTAAGAAATGAACCAGAAATGAATCTAATGAATTTAAAGAATAACCAGATCAGAATTTCAATAATTTAGTTAATTTCTTGAGAACTCATTTTCCTGAAATTAATTTATTTGGAGACAAAGAATTGTAATAATTTTACGGTTTGGAATTCCGGGAAATTAAATGTTGAATTAGTTTTCAGAATTTCAAGGGGACAAATTGAAAAATTTTAAATAATTTCAAGAGATTACAGAACTTCAATAAATTGGGAAGGTTTACTCAAAATATTAAAAATTTTAATAATTAAGATTAATTTAGTCAAGTCTACATAGTAATTTTGTTTCATCGCACGTCATTGGGTGATACATTATTATTAGCATTTTATAAAAAGTGTATTTAGTTTAATTTATTTATTCCGGTCTGTCATATTTTTTACTAAGTATATTTTATTGATCTTACTCAGTAATTACACAACAATTGCATTGGATATAAAGCGACGCATGATTTATTTAACCCTTGTGTCTATAACGGGTCACCCGGGTGGTTTTTTAATCTTTTAGTTATCGTAATTATTTAAATTTTCAAATTGGTTTGAAATCCTTTGGGGACATCATGGAATAGCTAAATCTATATTGATAAAATAGAAAAAAACAAAATTATGTGATGACATATGCCGCTTTTTTCATTAAATAAAATCGATACCCCTTTAGTCTATAACGGGTCACCTGGGTGACAAACGCTACAAATAATAAAAATTCATGTATTTACATGTTTTTCAATGAAGATGAGGTATAGGTATAAGTATTTCAAAACCAAACTAAATAACAAGAAACTCATACCATTTATTTTTGGTTATTTTACATAATATATAACATAAAAATGGATAATTCAATTACACATAAATTAAAACATAAAATCGAAAGAAAATTCATTTGGATTGCAACTGTAAATAATAGCATCATCAATTGCACGAGAAACATTTATTTATTGTAACGGTGTGTTCAACACAAATCGGTTTGTTGCAAATACTACACGCCTTTCTTGTGTTCTTTTTCAGTTTTTGTTGGGATGAGAGGCAGACCCAGCATTTTCCCTTTATTGAAATACGTCCACTGCTATCTCGGATGTCATTATTTGAAGCACTGTTCGTATTCTGCACAATTGGCTGTATTGGTTTGCCTAATATGCATTCAATGCCAGATTTTGTGCCAAATTGTTATAAATGCGTGGTATTTTTGCTCGAGCAGAAATATGTGGCAGAGACAATTGCAACCCTAAATCCTGTAAAAATTCTTGTCGTATGTGTGTTTTGTTTGCGCCAACTGGATTATTTGCGTTATAAACTTTAAAAGCGGCAAGACATGCTACGTCTAGAATATTATAAAAAAATGCCACTGGCCATCGCTGTGTCCGTCGTTTAGTGGAATAATGGCTCACTAACTTATCCATATTATCAACTCCGCTTTTTGTGCTATTGTAAGAATGGATGATCTCAGGCTTTTTCTTTTCCCCTGACACATTTTCTGTATAATGTTGTCTTGATAGCATTATTACACTTTTATTTTTTTTTGGTACATATGAACAAATTGTAACCTTATCGTCGCTGAATCCATACACTGTTGATAATACCTCTCTTGTTTTCGATGGTAACATTTCACGAGGTGTAAGCTTTGTTTTTTTTTAAAGTCCCAACTATTGACAAATTCCAAGTCATTAGTAATCGTGCAAGCGGCAGAGAAATAAATCCATAACTGTATTACGACCTGATCCTTTAAATCTTTGACACCAATCTTTAATGACGCGCTCCCCTTTGTTAGTCTCTCTACCAGATTCCTGTTTTCCGGTGTAGATTTGGCCGGTAATTGGGTAGGAATTCAGCGCATCACAAACCCACCGCACTTTAATTCTATATTTCGCCGGTTTGGCTGGTATATATTGGGTGAATCGCGTTCTGCCTCTAAATGGAAAAAGCTGCTCGTGTACAACTACGCATTCCGATGGCGTATAATTTAATCGTAAGTTGTTGTTTAAAAGCTCAAATAATTCGGATATTGCCGCAGCTTTATCTTCTTTCAACCGTTGGCTTCGTGTATTTGGGTTGTCAAACCTCAAAAATATCGAAATTTCCCAAAATCGATTAACGCCCATACTGACCCGATACAATGGGTTAGAACTTGTTCGCAATAACACTTTTGTATGTTCATTATTCGAGTGATATACTCCAGCTGTAATCAGTATACCGAAATATGCATTAAATTCTTCTGTCGTCAATAATTTCCATTCCTTTGAGGGTTTGTTTGGGTTTTTAAGGATATAATCCGCATATATAGCCTTTGCCTTTCGCTTTGTCTCTTTTATTATTATATTGGACATTACGTCGCCGAAGAAACTTTTAAATGTTTCTCATACTGATCACATGTTGGTCGATCTTGCAGGCCCACACCTTTGCCGAAGAATATTATGTGTTAACGTTTGACGGTTTACACACTTACGATGCCAGATCGTACCATCTTTACCTGTCATATATCCAACTTCGGATACATCCTCGTCATTGTTGTATTCCTCATCACTTTCACTATCCGGTTCATCGGCTAATTCTATAACATTAGTGCGATCCTCATATACATCTTCAGAATCTAAAGCGTCAGCTAACCTAGTCATTGTGTTGGTTTGCGGAATCCAATCATCATCGGAATCTTCAGAAACACCTACTTCTTCCTCCTCTTCAAAATCATCAATCATACTTCTCAGGTACTCTTGTTGTTCTTCATAAGACATTCTGTGAGAATAATATGGAAGAATGAGGATAATGAAATTGAGAAACAAAGATAAAAATATTTTACCGTATAAATGTTGCGTTTGAAACTTCTTTAGTTGCCATTTTATATTGTAAGTTTTTATCAAAAACGGTATTAAATTATTTCTGTTATAACAACAAAAAACACAAAACAAATATAAATAACGTAATTAAAAAATGTTAAATTGTTTCTACCTATATGTTTTTTTCAATATTTTCAACATAAAAAATATTTTTTCCATTCCTTTAAATAGTTATTCGTTGAAAATAAACGAAATCACCCGGGTGACCCGTTATAGACTAGTGTATGTATTTTTTATTATAGACACTAGGGTTAAATCGTAGTAGTAGATAGGCAAGAATAGGACAAAAAATAAATCAAAACTAATTTTTTTTTAATTTTTCTCAACAAAATACCGCTAATATAAATTTGTAATGTTTTTCCTTTTTTAGAGCCCGACAGAACAAACAATTTTATTAAAAACAAAAATGTCAATTTTTAAGAATTAAAAGAAATTTAAGAATTTTATTAATTTTAAGCTGCAAACTATAAAAGCAGTAAATCTGTTTCTAGAATTTCTAGAATTTTAACGAATTCTGAACCCATTTCTAGGAAATCTAAGAATTTAAAAAATTTTCGAATCTTATTTGTCAAATTTTAACAAGAAATTTTAAGAGATTCCCAAAATTTTTAAAAATTTAAATTATAACTAGATAAGAAATTTAATAATTTTATGAATGTAAATTTTCAGGTGAATTTCCATTTGAGGATTTAATAAATTTGAAAATTAGTATTTTAAAAACTGTAAGCCTTGGAATTTCAAAAAGTTTACAAATTTTCAATTTGTTTTAAGAATTTCAAAAATCTCAATAATTTCAAAAGATTTAAGAATTTTAATGAATTTAGATAATCTACTAAGATATGAAACCCTTTTAATAATTTTAGAATATCAATTTTTTCAAGAAGTTAACTAATTTAAAAACATAAAAAAATATTTTGAATTTCTAAAAATGTTCATTCCAAAATTTTATATTTTTAAAACATGAATATCAATAAATTTAAAGGATTTCTTGAAATGCCAAGAATACCAAGAAAAACATATTTTAAAGAAATTGAATTTACCTATTCATTTTAAGAACCTCAAATAATTTCTCAATTGTTTGAAAATTTAAAGAATAACGAGATCAGAATTTCAATAATTTAGTTAGTTTCTTGAGAACTCGTTTCCTGAAACTAACTTATTTGGAGACTAAGAATTTTAAAAATTATTCGATTTTGGATTTCGGGGAAATTAAATGTTGAATTAGTTTTCAGAATTTCCAGAATTATTTCATATTTTTTACTAAGTACTTTTATTGATCTCGCTCAGTATCAATTATAATTTATTAATTTCCGACGTTTTTCCTTTTTTTGAGCCGATAGAACATACAATTTTATTAAAAACAAGAATTTTAAGAAATTTAAAAATTCTATTAATTTTAAGCTGCTAACTAATTAATTAATAAAAACAGAACATCTATTTATAAATTTCAGGAGCCTCTCGGGAATTTCTAGAGTTTTAACGATTTCACCAAATTTAAGGAATTTAAACAGTTCTGGGTTCTAAGAAACCTAAGAATTCAAGAATTGAGATAATTTAAATTATTTTAAAACTTTTAAGAACCTATTTTGAAATTTTAATAAAAAAATTAAAGAAATTTCTAAAATTTTTAAAAATTTTAACTATAACTAGATAAGAAATTTAATCAATTTATAAATCTAAATTTACAGGCGAATTGCCATTTTAGGATTTAATTAATTTGAAAATTAGCGTTATAAAAACTGTAAAATATTTGTAATTTCAAAAAATTTAAAAATCTTAAATTTGTTTTAGGAATTTTACAAATTCAAATAATTTCAAAAGATTTAAGAATTTTGACGAATTTAGATAATCTGATATGAACCCTTTTTAATAATTTTGGAATATCAATTTTTTCAACAAGTTAACCAATTTAGAAACATCAAGAAATATTTTGAATTTCTAAAAATTTTCATTGAAAATTTTTAATATTTTTGAAACATGGAATTTGGAAAGTTCTAAGACATCTAAGAATTCAAAAACTTTTAAATCTATTTTGTCAAATTTTAACAAGAAAATTCAAGAAATCTCCAAAATTTTTAAAAATTTAAACTATAACTACATAGATAAGAAATTTAATGATTTTATGATTGTAAATTCCAGGCGAATTTCCATTTAAGGATTTAATTAATTTGAAAATTAAAATGTTAATTTTATTAACATTTTAAAAACTGTAACATTTTTGTAATTTCAAAAAAATTACAAATTTTGAATTTGTTTTAAGAATTCCAAAAATTCCAATAATTTCAAAAGATCTAAGAATTTTGACGAATTTATATAATCTACTATGACAGAATAAATGAATTTCCAACGTTTTTCCTTTTTTTCAGCGAATGGAACAAACAATTTTATTAAAAACAAAAATGTCAAGTTTTAAGAATTTAAAGAAATTTAAGAATTTTATTAATATTAAGCTGCTAACTAAACAGTAAATCTATTTCTAAATTTGAAGAGCCTCTCGGGAATTTCTAGAATTTTAACGAATTCAATAAATTTAAGGAATTTAAAGAGTTCTGGATTCTAAGAAATCTAAGAATTCAAGAATTTAGATAATTTAAATTATTTTAACATTTTTAAGAACTTATTTTGTCAAATTTTAATAAAAAAATTAAAGAAATTCCTAAAATTTTTAAAAATTTAAACTATAATCAGGCTTGAAATTTATTCTTTTTATGAATGTTAATTTCCAGGCGGATTTCCATTTGAGGATTTAATTAATTTGAAAATTAGCATTTTAAAAACTGTAAGATGTTTGAAATGTCAAAAAATTTAAAAATCTTAAATTTGTTTTAGGAATTTTACAAATTCAAATAATTTTAAAAGAATTAAGAATTTTGACGAATTTAGATAATCTGATATGAACCCTTTCTAATAATTTTGGAATATCAATTTTTTCAACAAGTTAACCAATTTAGAAATATCAAGAAATGTTTTGAATTTCTAAAAATTTTCATTAAACATTTTTAATATTTTTGAAACATGGAATTTGGAAAGTTTTAAGAAATCTAAGAATTCAACAACTTTTCAATCTATTTTGTCAAATTTTAACAAGAAAATTCAAGAAATTCCCAAAATTTTTAAAAATTTAAACTACAATCAGATAAGAAATTTAATGATTTTATGAATGTAAATTTCCAGGCGAATTTCCATTTGAGGATTTGATTAATTTGAAAATGAGCATTTTATAAATTGTAAGATGTTTGTAATTTTAAAAAATTTACAAATTTTTAATTTTTTTTAGGAATTTTAAAAATTCCAGTAATTTCAAAAAATTTAAGAATTTTAACGAATTTAGATAATCTACTAAGATATGAACCCTTTTAATAATTTTGGAATATCAATTTTTTTAAAAAGTTAACAAATTTGTAAATCAAGAAATATTTCGAATTTCTAAAAATTTTCATTAAAATTTTTTAATATTTTTAAAACATGAATTTCAAAAAATTTAATAATTTAAAGTATTTCTTGAAATTAAAATGAATTTATTTATTTTAAGAACCTCAAATTTTTCAATTTATTGAAAATTTAAAAATAAACAAATCAGAACTTCAACAATTTTTTTAAAATAAATTTCTAGATTTCATTAATTGGGACATTCTCAAGAAGTACACGAGCTAGACAAAATTTAAGATTGAAGATTTATAAGCTACAAGTTTAAAGACCTATTTAAGAATTTAAATAATATTTAAATATTTTGATGAGTTTCTTGATATTTAAAAATTTCAAGCAAACTAAAGCTTACATTTTTGAGTATCTTGCAAGTTTCAGAATTCGTTAGAATTTTAAGAATACAAAGAAAATTAGCCTTTACCAAAATTAAGGAACTTTCATTTTAGTTTAATTTCAAATACTTTTAGTAGCTTTTAGATTCAAAAAAGAGCTCAAAGAATTTTTACAACTAAACAAATTTTATGGATACCAGAAAATTTTCGAAATTGTTAAGAATATATTGCAAAACATTTTAAGAATTTTACAGATTCTCTTTTTTAAGAAATTTCATCTCAATATTTTTAATTATGTAAACAAACTCAATTTAAAAAATTTCAAGAATTTTAATCTTTTAAAGAGTTTTAGGAATCCCAACATTTTGAAGAATTAAAATTAAATTATTTGAATTTGAGGAAAATTCATTAAACATCATCGCCTCTAATTGTTTTAAATTTATTACGAAATTATAATAAATAAATTTTCAGTGAAATACGTCAAGAAATACAATTTCCGATTTTCGCTAAACTCAATTAGAATTCAAGGAAATTAACAGTGTTTCAGTAGCTAATGTTATTGATTATGGAAATTATTGGGATCTTGTTAAGGCAGTCACAAGTAGCGAAGAAAAATACCAAACGGTCTCTAACGTATAGGAAGCAGGTTTGTTATTTTTTTTTATTATGGCTTTGTTATACAGCGGCCTCCAAAATTACATCAACTCAAAGTAGTTCGATCACTACACAATCAACAACTATAAAAATAAAATCATCTCTTAATTCTATCGGTAACTGATATACGTCAAAAATGTAAAAGATTTAAAAACAAAACTTTCTTTAGAAAAATAAACGGTGAAGCATTGAATCTGAAATTCTACCAAAGTGGAAAATACGATAGAAACATTTTTGAATGATAAAGTAAAATTTCCATACATTTTTTATAGTATTGGTAAAACACATAGCCATATAATACATATTACGTACATAAAAAAAAATATATGTGCGCATAGTTGTGTTTACAGAATTGTTCCAATTTCATGTTTTTATTTTTCTGTCAAAGTGGAATGCGCCTATGTGCAATTTTAAAAAAATATTTTCATGGAGCATACTCCATTCTATTGAATAATTTTTTTTATGTTGTGTTGTAAAATTGTGTGTGATTGTAAAAAAATTCATTCTAGATTTTCAATTTTTTCGGTTTGGATTTTTCCATTTGGCGCGCATTTATATTATTTTTCTTGTTGAGCAACAAATTTTTTTTTTTTTTTTCATTTTTCGTCTCTTGCTTGGTAAAGAATAAAAAAATATTAGTATTAGTAATAAAATAAAAATTTTACTATAATTTTATTGGATTTTTACCGTCTATCGATGTGTATGTGTTTATGTGAGCTAGAATATAGTAAAATTTTCATTTTGACTCCGCTATGTGCGCTTTTCGTTTTACGACGACGAATTTTTTTTTTGTCGATAAAACGCTATTATATTACACAGAATATGACGTCGTTAGTTAGTTTTGTTGTAAAATAAACTTTTTAAGAGTTCAAAAGCCCAATTATGAAAATAATTTAATATAAATGTATTTGAATTAAATATTTCTATCACTTTATAAAAAAAATAAAGGACGGAATGGTTAATACAATATTTTTAGGCCTCGGCGTGAATAACATTTCATTTAGATAAGCAATAACCAATATATCAACTTAAACATCATCGGATTAAATGTCGCCTCCAGTTGAATTCTGATAAGCCCCACCTCGGGCGCCACTATATTTTGTGCAATCCGCATATAGATAAAATAAAAACAATCCCTCAAATATTTTGGTAAAAATTCCACCATTTTGGCGCCTAATTATTTATATCCGCCAGTTATGTCTTATAACTGTTGATACAGACAAACATTATTTATACTCCTACATTTTTTTTTTTTTCGCCAATACGATTTATTTTATATTTCCGAGAAAATCGAAAATTTCAAAAGAAAATTGAATGATTTATCGCTGTAATCTTAAATTTGTAACCAAAACTTAAGTTTAATAAAAAAACAAATGAAACATAAAAAGCTTTTGATTTTCTTAATAATTTTTTCATCCGCATATTATAATACTCGTATATCTTTCCTTGAGCGATAATAAAATTTTAAAACAAAATAAATCATAAAACTCGATTTTTTTTGTATCTGAAGTTTTTTTTTTGTCTTGACAGACGAAAAGCTTTGAAACTTTTGATATATACGACGATGCCAAAGAAGAAAACAATTAAATTTATGTCTACGCGCATCGATGATTTTGATTCATGATGACGATGTCTGACAAAGTGTAATGTAATGGTGTTTGTACATTTATACATACATAAAAAGAATAGCAATATGTCCTATTTTGTTGTGATTGGACCAGGGTTTAAATTCTATTTTACCCGCTTTTTATTCGGTTCTGTCTCCTGCCTATGTGTTTTACAACTCGCTCGATTCGGGTTCATCGTATGATGTAGTAGTATTCTACCCGCGTGTGTTTCTTCTCTCTTATCCCGTCTATACAATCCTTATAATCTAAAATAAACATACACACGTATAAAAATCTCCTGATTTTTTCAAATGTGTTAGTGCACATAATATTACAGATGAGATTTAAAAATGTTTTATAAGGATAAAAACAGAGTATAAAAGGGACATGATTGGTGCTGTATGTACCTATATATGCTGAGAAGTAAATGAGATGAGATCGATTTTTTGCGTTTTTGTACAACAAGAGAATCAAAATTTCTATAAACTTTTCTGAAGCGCGCATTCTATTCAAACCAACAGAGTAAACATGAAAAAAAAATTCAATTATTTTACGAGGCAAATGTGAAAACGACGGGGAGGGGTGTTGAATGTAGAGTAAACAGAGCTACAGACTAAATCTTAATATATTTATCAAGGTATGGTATGGTAACGGTTTATATACTTATATATTGTATTTAGTCGAGACTAATTTAATGTCAAAATGGATCTCTGTGATATTAATGTCGAGGGTTGCTCAACTCGCAGACACTATAATAAGTTCATGTTCTAATTTAAGTTTATCAATTTTATATGTTTGGATATATAGAGCTAGACTATCTAAAATATTATTCTTAGTACTTACTACACACACAAACACATACAGAGTGGAATAATCCCGGGTTCACAATTTTTCGATTATCATAATTTTTGTATATCTACACGATAATACAAACAAAATGGTGTCTAGTCGTTCGTACATATATTGTATATGGCTAGAGTAAATGTAATAACACTGTGAGTTGCTGAACTTAAATTTTGTTGAGGTTGGTTTTGGAGAAATGAGATTTGTTGTCTGGTTCATTGATACGACAATTTTCTGAAAACTGTGACAAGGGACAAGAGAATAGTACAACAGTTGGTGGTATTATACTGATAAATTTATGGTAATGACTTGGAGTAGTTAGATTCATAATTTTTTGGTCTAATTAGTATGAACGTTATAAATTTAAATAATTCAGAATATCTTGGGATATTCTCTTCTGTTAAGAATTATAACACATAAGATAGATTTGAATATTTTTTTGAAGTGTTTTTTTAATGACTTTATCTGTCAAAATAAAAAAAAATTGTGTTCACCAGAACTAACAGAATTATTATGATAGATGAAGAAAAACAGAGGCTTGCAAAGTAAATCTTGTTTTGCAAAACTGCGAAAACAAATTTTTTTTAAACAAAAACTAAGAATGCCACATTAAGATTTGTTGAGCCCCAGGATAATTGTTACTATAAACATCTGTCCGATGAGCCTTGCTATTTCGACTTATAAAACATTCGAACTGATATCGTCAATAAATACCTTGAAAGCTTACAAAATACAAATTGTTTAACATATTTCTGGAATAAGACATTTTCGGATTTTTTTTATTTTATATTTTTGGATTAAATATTGATATTATTGGAAGTTACTCCCATGTAATTTCGATATTGTCGACAATTTCATTTGAAACAACAATGCAATAATTCTAATTTTAATTTTAATTTCGATTTTGATTGTGATTTTAATTTTAATTTTAAGTTTGATTTACTTAATTATTTTGATTTTAATCTTAGGCTTAATTTTAATTGGGATGATAAATTTAATTTTAATACACTTTTTATAAGCAAACTTAATGTTTTACTCTGATTTTTAAAAAAATGTAATTTTAAGTTTAATTTTAATTTTAAATTTAACTTTAATTTAAATCTTGATTTTGTTTTAATTTTAAAATAGTTTTTAATTATTTTTTTCGAAAAAAGAATGTCAATAAACAGAAAATATTAATTGTATTATAAAACTAGACGGTAATCTCGGTGTTTCCCGAGAAATCGTTATTAAATATTTGTGGGCTACCATTATATCAAGCGGGTAAAAGTTTACGAATGAAAAAGATATTTCAGCCATTTTTTAAATTTGTTTCACTAATTTAGGTCAGATCTCTTTATAAAACATAATAGGCCATATTTCGGGATTAAAAATTGTATGTTCTGTTATTTTTGATTGTTCAGTGCAAATAATAAAGGGCATTGCCTCGTTTCCAGTGCAATAAAATTAATTTTATATTATTTTATTTTCCCGCTCCCTGTTTGAATTATTTATTCGTACGGTAATATACAGTCATACAGTCATACTTTTATACCCTGGAACCAATAAACCGTCATAACGCCCACCGGTATATGTAAAATTGCACCAACATAACATCACACCACCATACTATCATACAATAATAATATCATTCCAGCATACCATCACAGCATTATACCATGTTACTATCATACCTTTGTACCATCATAAAATCATACCACCATTCCTTCCTAATATCATATTATCATACCATCAAAATCATCACACAATTATTCCATCATACCATTACACGGCTATCCCATTACACCATCGTACCACAATCATACCTTCGTACCATCATACCATTAAGCCATCATACCATCACACCATGTTTACATCATAGCATCACACCATCATACCACCTTATAACTATACCATCGTACCATCGCAACATCATACCTTTATACTATTATTATTACGATGGAAAGATGCATACTAATATTTTATCATACCACCATACCATCGTAACATCATACCATCATACCACCATTATATTATTATATCATCATACTACCATACAATCGTACCAACATACATCGTACATCATCACCATCACTATCATCATTACCATCGCCATCACCACTTTAGTTTTCATCATCACCATCAACATCTTCAACACCATTCCCATCACCACCATAAATACCGTTAAAAAATAATGATACACGTGCCGATTTATTTTTGATTTTGCATTAAATATCCAAAAATCTGCTCAATCGTTGAAGTTTTAAAAATTACTTCATTGTAGCTTTAGACCTGATATCACCCCATAAAAATGAGGTAGAGGTGTGAGATATTACTAGTGACCGTCCTTAGCTCTTAAACAATAATTGTATTGGTTTAAATCGGTCAAGGCATATGTGGATTTGTATAAATATCACATATACAAACACTTACTTTTACATACCTATATAGATTTTTTTTATAACTTCAAATTTGTACGGTCTACTATAGGCGAAACTTCTTTTGGAACGATCCATGCACGATTAGATGAAATCATGAAATTCTCTTACGCCAAAAATCGAAAATTCCATTTTTTTCTAAAAGAAGTTAAGAATGTTGACATTTTAAAGAAAGTTTGACATCCTCCCTGCCAGTTCCCGTGTAAAGTTTCATTTTAATAAAAATGTTGAAAGATTCTAAAAAATTTAAAAATATTAAATCGGTTTATAACTTACAAGAGCATCTGGAGAATTTTAAGAATTTTAACAAATCCAATTAATTTAAGGAACCTACGATCCTTGAAACAAATCTATGTTCTAACAAATTAAAGAATCTCTTGAGATTTAAGAATTACATAAATTTAGATAATTTTAAAATTCCAAGACTTATATCAAATGATTTTCTTAATTTTATCAAATTTTAATAAGAAATTCTAACAAATATCCTAAATTTTTAGAATTTTTGCCAGATCAGAATTATAATCTTATGATGACATTGACTATACATTTCTAGAAATTCGAGGATTTAATTAATTTGAAGGTTCTAAGTATGTACATATTTCAGAAACTCTAAAATTTTATATGATAATTGATAAATAAGTGAACGATTAAAAGATGGCACCATTTTCTTATTTCTGGACATTCTTTAGTCCGACTTGATTTTTTGTGAAATACGCTTACAATTTGTTATGGAGGGATATACGCCAAAAGAGCGATCAAAAATACTTACACGGTTTTATGAAAATAAATACTTGGTTGTTTGCACCCAACAGCAAATATCGTTGTGTCAAAGCGTCGGATGGGAAGGGCTGGGGGGGGGGGGGGGCACTGAAACGTTTATTTGCAGCATTTCTTCAAAACGGCATTGTTATATACGCAAAACTTAGTGGCAGGCTGCGTACAGGCCGCTCAACAATATTAATAGTATGCATAAAGGCGTGAGTGAAAAAGTGAGAACATCAGTAAGAACCCGTGTCGTCATATAGTGTCATACAGTCGTAATCATCGTCGAAATCGAACCAAACTTTTGGCAAAAAGTCATCATGAGCAACGAAGCACACTTTTGTGTCTACGGCAGTGTCAATATGATCAAATGGTCTGGTGGATGGATCGTACTGAGTTGATCGTACTTTTTGAAAGGAAAGAAGAGCAAGGGTATTACTGACAAAGGTAATCGCAACAGAGCTATGCTGCATGACTTTTTGGCATAAAAGTTACACCACGATAGTACCATTTGCTATAGACAACCAGACAAACAATGACCATTTTGCTTCAAATGTTTTGGGGATTTGTGATATCAACATTCGGTGATATCATATAGCCACCAAAGTGGCCATTTACCAGACATAATTTTTCATACCTATGCAAAACGAATGGTAACGATGCCAATAAAATATTTCAATCGTAATTTCAATCTAAAGAAGTTAAATTTCAATTTTAATTAAGATTTTAATTTTAACTTTGATTTCAATTTTAATTTCAATTTTTTTTTTATGTTTTTTTGTAAAGAAGGAGTGGATTATGCCTGTACTTATAGGATTTATGTATCTTTAAGATGCATGCTCAACTGCGGAGACATAGGCACTAATTATTTTCTTTCTAAATATTTTATTACTATTTTATTGGGAAGGTTGATGAAGGGAAGGAAATTTATGAGGCTTGACCGCTTGAACGCACTCACACATATACCTACAAATAAAACATAGAATCGTGACATTTTTTTTTTTGTCCATAAATCGAACGCGAGACTCTCGGATGATAAAGCAAGCGTTTTACATACTCTACCACCGACAGCGATTCAATCTAGATTTTGGTCCTAATATTGATTTTAATTTTGATGTTAGGCTTAATATCAAAATCGTTTTTAATTTAAATTAGTTTATTAAAATAATTAGTTTAATTTTAACTTGTTAGTTTTTAACTAGTTTTAATTTTCAATTTACGAGTTTGGTTTTGGTTTTAATTGTAATTTTAGGTTTAATTTTAATTTTGACTACAATTTTAATCAAGATTTAGTTTTAATTTTAATTATAGTTTAATTTTTAAAAAACTTTACCTTTTAATTATTTTTAATTTAATTTGTTTATTTTTTTATATTTTTCTCTTTAACTCTAATCAGAGTGAGTCATTTTACTTGCGTAAACGCATGCGATGAGGATCTCGGACTCATATGTGATTTTACTTAACTGGCGAATGTTCTTAAGTGCTGGAGGAAAGATGTACCACTTAAGCTTTTTATGTGCTGCTTAATTATAAAGGCCAAATAATCGTCGCGTAACATTTCTACAAAATTTAGTATGGGAGATCCGGTTGCTCGAATTATACTAAGACCTAGTAGGTGGCTTCTGTAAGTTGTTGATTAATCCGTTTGTTAGTGAGGTAGACGTGAGTAAGTGAGAGACCTGCGTTTATTTCTATTTGGTACGACGTATACTTGTTGTAAATTTACAAGAAATATTTTGGTAATCGTCAATAATCGTTTGTTAATTGGCTTGCTGTTGCTATATGTACTCTCACCTATATTTTATAAAATAATTCCAGCAATCATTGATGAGGTTTCTTTTTGTTGAAAAAAATGCGTGTCACCGAACAAATCGACGAAATAAAATCGATTTTATTCTTGAGCAAGCTACAATTTTTGAAAACCGTAAACATTTCATTCATTAAGCTTTCACGAGAAGTAAATCCTCAAACCTTTTAATTTGTCGAAATTTACTAAAACATGTGAAATCCTATATACATCACTTTCTGAACCAATTCGAAACTAATTGATAAACCTACTTCAATGTGATGTTGCAATGACTATTACAATATGAAGTACACAGCTAATTTCGCCATTTATTAAGGACGCTCATTTTCAACATAAAGAATTCCTCGGGATTTCAATGGACTTTTTGTTGAACTATCGCAAACCTACCAAATTTTCATTTCATATTTGTCAAGCGTATAGATGAAATATAGTGCAATCAATAGTATGGAAATTTCATTACTTTTTTGGACCTGGGCCCTATTGCACCAACTACTTATCACTTATTACTTATCAACTTATCATAATTTTTGATAATTTTCTGTTGCACCAAATTGAAATTTGATAAGTATTGAGTTATAATAAGTAATAAGCACTCACTTATCAAAATTAAGTTGCACCAATACGCGAAATGATAAATGATAATATTTTGATAAGCGATACATAAGTTTGAGGTTTTTGATAAGTTTTTCGTAGTTCTGTTGCAGCAAAAGTTTTAACTTATCAATAATCGGCAACATTTAATGATAATTATCCAAAATAGCAATAAGAAAAATTTCACTACTCAAATAAATTGATAAGAGCTACAGATTGTAGTGGCATGACGGAAGTCTGTTAAAAACTATGATTGTGATACACGATTATGATAAAATTAGACATGGGCGATGGAAATGGGATTCTAAGGTAATTTTTGGATAAAGTTCTGGAATGTGGCCAATTAAGTTGGAACTTCGCTGTTTCTTGACCGATTATGATGAAATTAAACGGGGGCGGTGGAAATGAGTTTCTCAAATGATTTTTAGATAAGGTTCTGGAATATGGCCAATTAGGAAGTAACTTGGCCATTTCCTATTCGATATTGGTGAAATTCAGCATTTCCAATGGAAATGGGATTCTAAAATGATTTTTAGAGGAAGTTCTGGTATATGGCCAATTATCAAGGAACTCAGCCATTTTTTATCCGATTTTGATGAAATTGAGCATGGTACGATGTAAATGGGATTCTTAAATGGTTTTTAAAGGAAGTTCTGGAATATGGCCAGTTAGGAAGGAACTTGACCATTTCTTATCCGATTTTGATGAAATTGATCATGTACGATGGAAATGGAATTCTTAAATTATTTTTAGAGGAAGTTCTGGAATATTGCCAATTATAAAGGAACTTGGCCATTTAATTGATCAAGTAACATGGAAATGGGATTCTTAAATGATATTTATTGGAAGTTCTGGAATATGGCGATTATAAAGGAACTTGGCCATTTCTTATCCGATTTTGATAAAATTTATCATGTACGATGGAAATGGAATTTTTAAATGATTTTTAGAGGAAGTTCTGAAATATGGCCACTCAGGAAGGAACTCGGCCATTTCTTATCCGATCTCGAAGAAATTGAACATTCACGATGGAAATAGGTTTCTACAATGATTTTTAGATACATTTCTGGAATATGACAAATTATGATGGAACTTGACCATATTCCAGAATTTTACCTATAAATCACTTAGGAATCCCAATTCCATTGTATCTGTCGAGTTTCATCCTATTCGCTTGAGAAATAACCAAATTATATCATACTTGGCCATGTTCCAGAACTTCATCTAAAAATCATTTTAGAATCCCATTTTCACTGTACCTATTGAGTTTCATCCTAATCGGTTTATAAATAGCCAAGTTCCAACCTACTTGGCCATATTCCCGAACTTCATCTAAAAATCATTTTAGAATCCCATTTTCATTGTACCTGTCGAGTTTCAACGTAATCGGTTGATAAATAGCCAAATTCCACCTTACTCATGGATCATTACAACTTATCATAAAAATTTGATAATTTGTCATTTGATAAGTTATAGACATTCTGATGTGCAACGCTAATCACTTATCATTATCAAAATCCGATAAGTTTTTAAATTGATAAGTGAGTGAGATTTTTTTACTTTTGGTGCAACACTTATCACTTATCATTATCAAAAAAACTAACTTTTGATAAGTTGATAAGTAATAAGTGATAAGTATAGTTGGTGCAATAGGGCCCTGATCAGTCTTTCGAATCGTCTAATCGCAAATATTGGCATCTTTTGATTTTGTTTTCTGATTGGCTGAAAACATTCCTACAGAAATGATTTCATGTTTTGTTTGGCATCTAATTTCGTGCAAAAAATAATTTCTCAGGAGAATTAGCATCAACAAACAAATTGTCAGTTATTGTAATACATCCACATTTCTATTTTACCTCCTCGGGTAAAAACTGAGTGCCGATCACGTATCTCTCGTGTTTCCAGCTACGAGTTTCGAGCACTTAATTTACAAAGGCGCAATTGTAGGAAAACGCAATTATGTCGCAATTACTGGAAATGAGATAAAAAGAAGGGTTAATGCGTTGTATTCATGATCGCCACTTCTGAAATGATAGATACACCTTTGCATTAAAATTCCATTCTATACCAGTAATCTGTAAAAGGACTTAAATGCTGGACTTTCCCCATACCTAGTTTAATTCCTTCATCCCCTATTGAGTATAAGAGTATAGGTAATTGTATATCTTAAATAATAATTACTTATACATAAATCCCAATTTTCAATAAAAATTAAAATTAGTTTGTGAGACTCAATCCATGCTGATTGGGGTTAAAAAAGCATGTTATAGGGATTGTTAAACTCTGCTTGTATTTTTGAATGTAATAAAAAAAATGTGGTCGCTTTGATCACCAACAAAAAACTTTGTTTTACTAGATGGTTTTAATGGCATAACCAACAAAAAATAGATATAGGATAACTTTGATAAGGTCAATTTTCATCAGTTTACAGCCGAGGGCTTCTTGAAAATGTTTCTCACTTTTGCAGTAGATGATTTATAAAAGTGCGGTTGAAAAACTGTGGCTACGCCTACGGTGTTTAATTCTACAAAAGTTAAGAAGTCTGATGGGGAAAAGTGGCTAAAAAATGCTCGCGAATAATTACCTCCGGTCAAAATTGCATGACCTGGTATTGTAGTCACGCAACCATATGGATCTAGCATTACTTCTACAACATTAATTCATGGCGTCCAGACAAACTAAGTAATAAGGCTCTTGTAATTGCAAAAAATGTTAGTTGAACTTTGAAACTCTAAAAAAACAATGCTCAGCGGAAAGGGTTCTAAAATTGTCTGTAAACGGCATGTCAGCTCTAAGACAACCCATGTTGAATGCGTTAGGAGATATATTATACGCATTTTAAAAATACATTCATAGTTTTGCTTTTGGGAAATTTTTTGAATTTTTAATTTTTAGGTTTAAATTTTCTACTTCGTTGGCCAATGAAACAAAGCAACAAGATATTCGGATGTGCCTTATTTTTACCAATGTGGTACGGACCTGCAGAGTGCATTTTTCATCGCAAGTCACCAAAAACGTCATATACGAGTATATGTATGCACGCAATAGTTTCCATGGATTTTTCAGAAATAACAGTATCCAATGCTACAGCCCAGAATCCTCGTGTATATTAATTTTCCATTGGTTGGGCATAATTAAACTCACTAAAAAAATTATAAAAATTGTCCCAACCTTGGTTTTCTCTTCCTAATCCTCATGATGGAAACTATTTTACTTCTAAATTATTGATAAAATTCTAAGAGGCTAAAATATACAAACTGTTTTTATAACTGAAATTGTTTGATAGCAATAACAAAAAATTATTGGTTGCCAAATTTTGTGAGTTAAGGATTTTGCTATACGAAACCTAATTGATTTTTTACTCAGTGGTCATGAAACATACATTGTTCTACGCATTACCTATTTTTCTTAGATAAAGTTACAAGCAATTTAGATTTTTTTTTTGTAAGAAAGAGATAGAACATAAGTCATTTTGCCACCGGGCGCTTCCATAGGTACATTTGGCAACAGGCACTAAAACGTTGCCGATGGTAAAATGTTTAGGAAATAATATAAAATAAAAATATTTCAGTTTAATATCCAAAATTTCCGTGGGACCCCTTTAAAACGCATTTTAAATCCGACCTCCGAGGCAATGTACTGCACCAGGTGAGAAATTTATTAGCGCCGGCTCCGTCATGCCAGGCTATAATTATTTGAATAAGCTATGCGTTCCACAAATACGTATTCGTTTCAAAACGACTATAACGTAAGCCGTACCGGTGGCCTTTTTAAAAACTAAAATGTTCCTGTTTTCTATGATGCAATTACACCGAGTGTCTAAAAAGTCCTGGAACGCTCAAGTATCTCGCAGGGGTTGACTTTTGAGTAAAAATAATTTTATAAAAGTTGTATTAAAAATGTGACAATATTTACCTTGACCTTGGACGACCCTGTCAAAGTCATCTTTGTTTTAAGATTATGACCTCTATTTTTTACTGCGGAATCGTATAGTTAAAGCCTTCTCAGACAAACAAAAACGAAATTTCGAGTAAAACTTAGGGCCGTTGAGCTGGAACTGCTTAGCACCTCTTTAGAGCGGCTCCTGAATATTAGGGCATTTGATTAATTTACCTGTTAAATTGCAGCAATATAGCTTTATACCTGATAGAATGAAGTAAGTGCAGCTAAAAAGGATTTAGTTGTTTTTTCTATACACACAGATATATTAACTAACTGTCGGTTTCCTCTCTTGAGAATGAATACTAGATTAAGCTATGTCAACCACCACAGGGGTGGAAATAACTTCTATCAGAAACACAAAGGCAGACGATCTTAGGATCCAAGTAAGGGGTGGTGAGAATAAGGCCAACATTTTGAAAAGGGCAATTGCCGGAAAGGTAGTTGGCAGTAACAGCGGTGCACCAGAAGGATATGGCAGTGATGCATATGAGACCTAGAGGAAGGAACGGTCGTTTCCGATGTAAAGCAGGGTGTCAAGGCGGTTTTAGGAAATGTGAATACCGATGAGATATTTGTCACATCAATTCGGCCAGCGCACTCGGACTCGAAAAATGCAATAGTAAAGTTGCCCAAACCGGGGGATCGCCGTTGCTATAGATGCTGGAGGAGTGGGCGTACAGTAAGGAATTGCAGGGGGCTGGATCGTAGTACCCTCTGCTTCAACTGCGAGAAGGAGGGCCACAAGAGAAAGGATTGTAAAGAGTCGCAGAGTAGCCTCATATTGGAATTAAAAGTACGGATGGGGCAAACTCGCCTGTAAATACTCTAGCATCAAAGGCAGGAGAGTTAGCCACACAACATGCGCTTGATTCAGCTTAATACACATCGCAGAACCCCGGCCCAGGACCTCCTGATCGCTACCGCTAATAAAAGGCAGGTAGATGTAGTATTGGTGATAATTCGGAACCAGACCAAGAATGTGATCATCGCTGGCGACTTTAATTTCAAGTCCCCGGAGTGGGGAGGAGATTTACTGGACAACAAAGGACAGCTTATGGCAGTCTGGGCTGCTTCCTGTATTCTCACCAGTCTCAACATAGGACAAACTCCTATCAAGCCAGGAGGAGGCTACATAGAGAGACTAGGCGTTCTAGAGATCAGGCGGATACATCCTTCCAGCAGGAGCTGAATCGCATTAGAAACGAGCTGAGGACGGCAATCCTGAAATAAAAAAAGAAATGCTGGAAAACTCACTGCAATAATGTTGAATTGGACCCATGGGGAGACGGCTATAAGATAGTAATAAAGAGGTTTGGTCGAACTGTGCCCACTTTGTCAGCAGAAGTCATGAGTAATGTTGTGGGCTCGCTTTTTCTGATCCATGAACGACTGATCCAAGAGAACATACATGTCTGCCTTTCACGGTGGAGGAATTGGAGGGGCGCAAAATGGAGACAAAGAAGAGCGGAGGACCAGATGGAATCCCACCAGAGGCTGTCAGAATTGCATCAGAAATACAGCCAAACAGGGTATTGAATGTGATGAATCGGGCACTTAAAATTGGGGAATTCCCCAACATCTGGAAGACGACCCGACTGGTTCTACTTAAAAAAGAAGAGAAACCAGACGGTGTGCCTACATCGTATCGACCACTGTGCCTGTTGGACACTTTTGGAAAACTCTTTAAAAACCTACTTCTATGCAGAGAAAGAGCAGATAGACTAGCCGTTGATCAGTTTGGATTCCGAGCAGGGCACTCTACGATAAGGATCTAAATACACGAGAAACATTCCGGTTGTAATCACGCTGGATGTACGGAATGCTTTTAATAGTGCACCCTGTGAATTAGTCCGGCAAAAGCTAAACGATCTGTGGGTGAGTCAATATCTTAGGAAGATGTTAGAAAGCTATCTGAGTGAGCGGCGAATCATAATGGAGGTAGTAGGCACAGTCAAGCAGATGAGAATCACTAGCAGTGTACCTCAGGGTTCGGTCTTGAGACCAACGCTGTGGAATATTCTGTATGATGGAATACTCCGAATTCCTCTACCCGAGGATGCTAATCTGGTAGGCTACGCTGACGATGTGTCTTTGGTCGTCTCGGCAAAATACGAACAACAGCTAGTGGAGCGTGTAGAAGCTGCAGTGGAAGTGATCTCCAGATAACCATCGGCTGCAGTTGGCTCCGGAAAAGACTGTAGCAATGATAATGGCAGATAGAAGATCCCTTCACTCATTGACCTTCAATGTCGACGGAATTATAATTACACCCAAGACGCGAATTAAGTATCTGGGGGTATGGCTCGATTATCGATGCTGTTTTCAAGAGCGTATAAGACAAACGGCGATAAAGGCGACTAAGACAACAACAGGCCTTGTCCGAGTGATGACCAACGCAGGGGGACCAAGTGCAGGAAAGAGAAGGCTTCTCGCATCGGTGGTTACATCCATAATATTGTATAGAGCACCTATCTGGATCCGAGCTTTAGACATAGACAGGGCTCGTGAAAAACTGGAGCCCTACGTATATGCAGTCCTTATAGGACGGTATCCAAGGAGGCTGTTCTCGGCAGAGGTTCGTCAGTATCTTGGGATTACTGTATCTTTGGAACCAGCAAGGTCTGATTCGAGGAGGGCGGTGTCATCTTGCATTATGTGTGTGCAAAGCTGTGTAACTTTCAATGATACTCGGTTTCTGAAATTTGGCCAAGAGCACTTGGCGACGCTGGAATCTATTCGCCACTAAATCTTGATAAAACTAAATGATGTGGACTGTATAACTATTTTTTAATTTAATTTGGAACTTGCTATTTCCATTACATTTCACTACAAACACTAATTTAAGTTAAATTGTACTTTTATTATAAATTTTAATTACATTTTGTTACATATATTTTTCTGTCGAAATATACATTTTAAATATTGTTAAAAGTGTTCATTACACGAACGATGAAACGTAATTGACCAATATTTAATAAGTTTCATAACTTAACCTAAAGAATACAACACAAAAGTAATGACGGAATACAGAACCCGTGTACAATGTCATAGTTCATATGCTAAATCATAGGCGGCTACCAACCTCATCATTTTACAATTATGTATTGTTGGTAGCTGTCAAAGAAAAGCAAAACAAAATTAGTACATTTTGTGATCATCACAAGTATTTTACATAGCGTAAACATATATCAAGTTATATGTTACAATACTTAATAAGCTAGTAACTATTGATAATTAATTAATCATAATAACTATTAATTGTTTAGCCAATTTGATAATAGGGTTAATTAAGAAAATTGAACCAAATAAAATAATGATGTTAGTGCATTTCAAATGTATTTTATATTTCAAGGAAATAGTTAAACGCTTCCGGCGTTAACATGCCCGCGACCTTAAAGTCTGTGTACTTTAAACGAAGAACACATAATTGAACTAAGTGACCATCCAGGATGTATCTTCAAAAAACAAAGCATTAATTATGAATCTGCAAGTATAATTGAAAATAATGCAAATGAAATGTAATGGCAATAGGTACATTTGTAATTAATTAATAAACTGAAAACCAATGTTAAAATAATCTCGAAATCAATAATAGCCAAAACTTGAAGTGGTATTATGTTACAATATTATTTTTAACTGAGCATGGTTTTTAAATAAACTACATAGTAATTAGAAAATAAATACTAATAAAATTGAAGTTAACTAGTAATTGACTAATTTGGAATTAATACCGAGATTAAATAATTATTTGATAAATTTAAAAAACACATTATTGACAAAAACTTACTATATAAATACTTGAAATTCAACATTAATTGATAAATTTGACATTAATTTAATTATTTAACTAACATAATGTAACTAACATAAGTTGTAGTATTGAATTTTAAAAAATAATAAAATTGCTAAATTTGAACTGATGGTAAATATTGTCCAATTGAAAGGAAATAATTACTGATTAATTTGAAATAAGTCGTTGGATTATTAATTAAATTAATGACTATTAAATGTTGACACCAATTTTGAACTCAATATTGATTAGTCAATTCTGAAATAATTTTGAAATTACAAAATTATTAAACGGACAAATATAAAAATAATGAATTAAAATGAAACTTATATATATAAAGATAATAACTCAAAATTTTAGATAATAATTAAAATTAAGAAATTAACTAATTATTGAATTTGCAACATGGGTTTGAATTACAATTAGAAAAAATGATATTTTAATGAACTAATTATAATTAAAATATTTACTAGTACATTTGAATTATTGAACTAATAATATTTGCAATTACACCACAATTGCCAACTTAGAATTGAATTCAAATAACACTTATTAACCTTTGAAACCAATCAACCATTTGAACTTAAAATATCGATCAATTAATGTGAAATGATTCTGAAGTTACAAATAATGTTGACTAATTTACAAAAAATTATTGATAAATGTACAACTAAATTATCACACTAGCAATGTATACTTGAAAAATCAATAATGATTGGTAAGTTCGCAACGAATTACCGAACTACAATGCATGATGACAAATTTGCAGTCAAATGTTGCATTAACCAACTTATAAATGGAAGAAATGCAATAACACTGCTAATTTATATATGCTAATATGTATGTATAATGAGAATTACTCATAATTTACAAATTGGCAAGTTACTTAATTGACTAATACTAATGTCTAAAATCAAAATTAGTTAATAAATTTGAAGCTAAAACATGAAATCAATATAATATGGAACAATGATTTATAAATTTACAAATAGTTCACTTAAGTAATCATTAGAATTTAAAATTGATTTTGAACCAAATAATAATTAACATTTGAACATCGATTTTGCAATTCGATAATAATTAACGTTCAAAATTTACTTTGAAGTTAAATAATATTTCAAATTCACAAAATGATTTTAAGATTAACTAATAATTACAATTGAAATTGATTATTGAAGTAAAAATAATGATTCATAAATTTGAAATTCGGTTTGAAATTAAATACTAATTTTTAAATCTGAAAACGATCTTGAATTATTAGTTAAAACTTGAAAATTGGTTTGTGTTACAATAATATTCAAATTGAAAACATTTTGAAATTCACTACTAATTAAAATTTGACAAATGATTTGGAATTAAATAATAATTAAAATCTGTAAATAAATTTAAATTAAATAATAATTCAAATTGAAAAATGACTTTGAATTAAATAATAATTACAAATTGAAAATGAATGATTTTGAATTAAATAATAATTAAAATCTGAAAATGATTATGAATTAAATAATAATTAAAAATCGAACAATGATGATTGATAACAATGTAGGTCATCTCGACGCATGAACAGCTACACAAATGATGACAATATAGGTCATTTCGACTAATCAAATGGTGATGCAAGCTGGTGACAATAAAGGCCACACCGAAGATTCAAATGGTGATGCAAGTTGGTGACAATAAAGGTCACTCCGAAGAATCAAATGGTGATGCAAGTTGGTGACAATAAAGGTCACTCCGAAGAATCAAATGGCGACGCAAGTTGGTGACAATAAAGGTCACTCCGAAGAATCAAATGGCGATGCAAGTTGGTGACAAGGCAGGTCACACCGAAGAATAAATGTCTATCAGTTGGTGACAATGTAGGTCACACGGACGACTAAATAGCGCTGAAAGTTGGTGACAAGACAGGGCACACCGAAGAAAGCATGCCTTTGGAAATTGGTGACAATGTAGGTCACAATAAACGACGACTGAACTGCTCACAAATTGGTGACAATATAGGTCACAATAAACGACGATTGAACTGCTCACAAATTGGTGACAATATAGGTCACAATAAACGACGATCGAACAGCTTAAAACTTTAAAAATCACTTTGATAATGTGTACCACTCAACACCAAACTGGATCAATAGCAATACATGTGATGACCTTGTGACAATCTGTGGAACACCTCGAACATTGAACCGTTCTAAACCGCAATACATGAGTCATTCAGCAACAATGTGTGTAACACTCGATGATCGAACCGACAAATGACACCAATTACTGCACTAACAATTGAAATTGGTTGTTGCGTAAATGCGATGATTTAAATTTCATTTGTTCACAAAACGATGATTATTTATTGTCACAAATCCGATATATGTACATATACTTATGTTTTATATGATTTGGTTGTTATTAATAAACCCCGAAGATTAATTACATAAATAAGTTGTTTGTTTAACAATTCCGACGAACACTTTAACTTTCAATTATTGATATCGCAAACTCCCAGGATTTCAACTAAATTGTTGTGGCTAGGATTTTGTAATCACAAACTCTGATGATCTGGTGATTTTTGATGACAACATAATGCCGATAAGTAATATAGCGTGGTTTATTTTACACGCACACATACAAATGATAATAACCAGCGGTACATTTAAATGGTTTGTTTTGTAATTACAACTCTGACGAGTAATCTGAAGGTTTGAAATACACAATAATACAAACACATTTTCGACGAATTTATATGAAATGTTTGATGATGAATAATAATACTGTAAAAGTGGTCTGATACTTTCAAACCCGAAGACACAGTTGTAACATCGAACCACAAATTCAGCTTACTGTAATAGCGGCATTAACTGGTGCGTTATAATTAACGATGACTCAGATGACCGTTCCCGCTGTAGTTATGCTGTTTGAAGCGCGTGGTTTCGACATCCGGCTCGAAGGACCAAAAATGGCGACGCTGGAATCTATTCGCCACTAAATCTTGATAAAACTAAATGATGTGGACTGTATAACTATTTTTTAATTTAATTTGGAACTTGCTATTTCCATTACATTTCACTACAAACACTAATTTAAGTTAAATTGTACTTTTATTATAAATTTTAATTACATTTTGTTACATATATTTTTCTGTCGAAATATACATTTTAAATATTGTTAAAAGTGTTCATTATCATTACACGAACGATGAAACGTAATTGACCAATATTTAATAAGTTTCATAACTTAACCTAAAGAATACAACACAAAAGTAATGACGGAATACAGAACCCGTGTACAATGTCATAGTTCATATGCTAAATCATAGGCGGCTACCAACCTCATCATTTTACAATTATGTATTGTTGGTAGCTGTCAAAGAAAAGCAAAACAAAATTAGTACATTTTGTGATCATCACAAGTATTTTACATAGCGTAAACATATATCAAGTTATATGTTACAATACTTAATAAGCTAGTAACTATTGATAATTAATTAATCATAATAACTATTAATTGTTTAGCCAATTTGATAATAGGGTTAATTAAGAAAATTGAACCAAATAAAATAATGATGTTAGTGCATTTCAAATGTATTTTATATTTCAAGGAAATAGTTAAACGCTTCCGGCGTTAACAGCACTTGGTGAATTTATCCTAGAACTTAACTATTTTTTACTTAATTTGACGAAATTTACGAAGTGCGTTGGAATTGGGATTATATGGCCAATTAGAATGAAATTTGGTTATTTCTTAATCGAATTTGTTAAGACTTATGATGGACTCTAAAATGATTTATAGATAAAGTTCTTAAAATCGGCCAGTAAACTACAATAAATTTATTAAACACATGACACTATTTTGGTTTTCTCGAGAAATTTCGGAAGGTTTTGTTGAGAAACGCTAGTAGTTTTAAAAAAAAATTCCCGGAAGAAACAGAACAAAGCCACAGGAATATTTTTTATCAGGGATTTTATTAATAAATATATTTTCCCAGGAAATTATTCAACTGATTCATATTAAACTGATACAACCTACTTCTTTCAGACGAGCGAGCGACCCTTATTCTTGGCAAATTAAGCAACGTTCAAAAACTGAAGACATAGACTGAGTCAAGAAAGCGCATATTTAATTTCAACTACGAAAAATAACCCATTTATTAAATTATAAATCTTAATTCAACTAATAATAAGCAAAACAAGAAACCATTCCCATATTCATTTACTGAGACACCGCACAACATATATGCATGTCTAGACATAATTTATCAATCGCGCGAATAAAACAATAACCGACATTTCTCAATACAACCATTTTTTTTTTGCTATAAAGACCGACATCATGTCAATTGCATTAATCGCGCAAAACCAAAGCAAAAAAAAAAAAATCGAATTTAAAAAATAAAAATAAAAATTTCATTCAACAACACAATAATTATCACATCACAACATTCATAAGGCAGCTCCTCTTATAAATTCAATTTATTGAATCAAAATAATTATATTTTTACAAGAATTCGTAAGAAGAAAGAAAATTAATGATCTTAAAAAAAGAAAAGCAAAAAATCGTATTCTCTGTGTAATCGAATCCCGCAGAATCATTCAAGAAAAAAAAAACATTATCTCGACTTTCCATTCATAATCTTATTTTTATTCTTATTATACTTGCATTGTATTACTTTTGTTATTAAATTTAATAATCATTTTGAACTTTGCCTTTCTTGTGTATACAAATTATGTACAATACAAACAACACAGTACATTTGTATGTATGTATATAAACAATGATCATGCTTTCGCATTGTAACTTTACTGATAACATTCAATAAAATAACACACCGCAACGAAAAACGAAAATGTAAAGAAGAAAATATTAAGAAAATGAATTTATGAACGAAAATTTTATGGTTTTGCCTTATCTGCTTTTTTTACTTTTATTTTATAAATGAAGATGTGTAAGATGAAACGAAATAAATGGTTTTTGGATAATCAACTCTGAAGACTCTGAAATTTATTCCACTTATTACAAAACAAAAAAATATTACTTTGTAAAGCTTCAAATTACAATAAATATATACATAAAATAAAAATTAACTGTTTATTCCAATTTTTTTACAACACATTGTTATGAGCTTTTCTCTTGTTAAGCTCAGGCTTCATAAATATCAAAAAACGTAAAACTCGTAAAATACCAACTTACTGCACGTTTCATTTTTGGGGTTTACGATAATTTTGTGCTGTGAACTTACCTGGAAAGAAAAAAAAAAGAAAGATTATTATTAGTATGTAAGCTTTTTATCTATAGAGCTTTGCAAAAAAAAAAAAAAAAGTATAAAGGCGCAATTTAATTAAAATTATTATTTATTAGCAAATCTTTTGAGGAAACATAATGGGATAATATTGTTGTAAAACAAGGTTTTCTTGTTATTATTCACGCTTAATATTCTTTGACTCGTGGTATCACACAATCATATCATCATACCATTATACCATCTTACCATCATACCACTAAACCATCATATCGTCATACCATCATACCACTACCATCATCATCATCAATATCACCAATCAGCATCAGCATCACCGTTAAAAAAATTATCATCCAAAAATCCACACAATTCCCCCGTAGATTGAAATTCCAACGTAGAAACTTTTGATCTGCTTATCATCCCTCAATAGGAGGTGGAGGTTTAAAACCTTTCTCAAGTGTTAAACAATATTTGTGTAAAGTTTGGTTAAAATCGGTCAACACTTATGGATTTGTTTAAATGTTATACACAAATACTGTACTTACATACAAACTTTTGTACATATAGATTGTTCAACTGCTCCATAAATGCTAATCCAACCGTAACTCAACTCCTATTCAACCCGCAACCGAAACCCAACTCAACCGCAAACTCTACGCCAAACTCAATCCTCAAACCAGCAAATATAAAAAATGAGTCAACTGCTCTCACATATCCTCATGACATCCCAATTCAACTCCAACTCAACTTTTACTCGACCTACAAATTGACCCCTAACTTACCCTTCAACTCAACACCAGCACATATAAAAAATTGGTTAATATTTATATAACCAGGTGTTTTGGGTTACTTAGTATGGCAGGTACCCCACCCTCTTGACGTACAGGCTCCCCTTGACCATAGAAACATTTTGGAGAAAAAATTCCAAATCGGAAAAGCCGTTCTCGAGATATTATGGGTACAAAAATCCAGACATTTTTTTTGTTTTAGCTTTTTCAGACTCAGGGACTTTCAAAACGTCGAGAAAAGTGATTTTGAACCAATTTATTTGTCATTTTTGACAGGATTTCAATAATTTGATCTTTTTGGACCGAATTAATTCTAAGACAAGAGAGGCAGTACACCATTAAATCAAATAACCCAATCTGAGAAATGTACCCTCATAGTGGATATGGTATGGCGATGCATTAAGCTTTTCAAATCTGAGGTGGGATCATGAAATCCGGTCGGAAAGACCGATCGTTTATAAAATGCCACCACTAGAAAACCGACCGGAAAAGACACCGTATCATGAAATCCGGTCGGTAAAAATATTGAGCAAATATTCATTCAGAAAACGTTGCAGTTCGTTTTGATTTACTAAAAGTTGTTTGAATTCCACGAGTATCTCTTTGTTTTGGTTAGTTCTTGAACTTATGGTGATGTGGTTGTAGTTCTGCTTACTTGTCTTAGGTATCGATATGACATACTAATTGTAAAATTTTTAACCAATCATCACTGGTTCTGCATATTCTGCAATCGTGGATTGTTGGTTGTTATTGTCCATTATATGGTTTTGGCTTTTTACTATCTGATCCCAGTCCGTAGCCTCGGGTGAATCTGCGATCCATTTCAATGTGATGATCCAATCTACCGGTGTTCTGGTTCTAAATTTTTGATTATTGAGTTCTGAAATTAGCTACAAGATTTGTTTCATTTGATGGATTAGTAGTTTATCCGTTGTGTCCTCCCAAAAAAAAAAATGTCGCTGAGCTTCTGCTGGATGAATTTACATAATTATTATAGCGATCTACCGTTATATTGATTAATTGAGTTCGTCTTGTGGGCATCTGCAGATTTCAAATACCGCATAGTGGACTCTCTCAATATTCCAATTTACCTCACTTCTCTGTAACGGTGCTAGATAAATTTCGAATCCTAAGTTTAGGAAGAGTTTACGAATCTTGTCTCATTATCCATTACGAGCATTTTGGGTATGATAAAAGTGCAGTGCTTTAATTATTTCGTCTTTTACATGCGGGATGGATTTAGATTTAATGCGAAAAAAAATTCGCCAAACTTGAGAATTTATCCACGTATGATAAAAATTTTTCGTTCTTGATTTCCATTATGTCACCATGGAGTACGTTGTGATGATCCATTTGATTTGGACGTCTATCATACTTATTGATGTTGTAGATATCGCAGGCTTGCGTATATTTTTGGCTAGCCATTCGCGGAAAATATTACTTTTCCATGATTTGCTTCCTGTTTTCTATATGATTTCGGTGTCCCCTTTGGTGTCCCCTTTGGTGTCCCTCTTTAATAATTGAGAATTTATTTTAATCATTGCAGGTACTCGTAACCATTCTTTGAGTTAGGCAAATTTTATAACTGGAGCTGCTCCTTAAAGACTCCTTGTACGATTTGTATAAATTCCTCATTTATTTTTATCCCGTTGATCATTAGCGCTTTTATGTCTAGCTTCGGTAGGCTAATGTGGTACCTGTGGTAGGATGCCTCACCCATCCAGTGAGTATAATTTGATTCTTGAATGGGTGCTTTGCAATATTGTATTAGGCTTGTACAATCTCTCCTCTTCGGCACTGTGAATTGTTCCCTTACTGAACAACGATTTTGCTTCTAGTTTCAATCTCGATATGGCGTCAGCAACTTTATTAGTACAGCCAGGATCTTAAACAAGTTCGTAGTTATACTCTTCCAAGCGCGCCTTCCATCTTTTCAATTTGGCATTATTATGTCTGTTGAAAAAAGCAAACCTCAAAGGTTCGTGGTCCGTAAGGATTCTAATTTTGTTCGCTCCATATAAGTAATTCCTTCGTTTGTTCAAGGCCCAAATTAGTACCAACATTTCGTTTTCGTTGACTGCATAATCCACCTTTGTCTTGTTTAAAGATCTGGAAATATACGTAATTGGCCTATTCTTGCCGATGTCGCCTTGCGATAGTACAGCTCATATTGCTGTGTCCGAGTCAGGTTGAATGGTTTGCCGAAGTTAGGTAATGTTAATATTTCCGATGATGAGAGTAGTTCTTTAATGTGGCGAAATGCTTCATTCTATTTTTGATCTATACTAATTTTTACTTTCTTTTGCCTTAACTTGAGTGTTTACGCCTCTTGTAAGATTTGTCAAAGGCTTCGCTGTCTTCGCAAAATTCTTAATGAAACACCTATAGTACGATGCTAATCCGAGAAACGATTTTAGATCCTTCAGAGTTTCAGGGTTTTTACATTTTGGACAGCAGCTACTTTCTTTGAATCAGCCCTAATCCCTTATAGTTCATAATGATATAACATAGGAATTCAGTTTCCGTTTTTAAAAAATCCGTGTTGTCCAAATTGATCCGTAGATTGGCCTTTTCAAATTTAGAGAATATTTTCTCAGTATTTATTAGATGTTCTTCCTTGGTTTCCCTCGGAAACCAATTTTGTAATCAATGTAGGGATAAAGCAGGTTTTGTCAATAAATTTCTTCAACACGTCATCTATCATCCTCTGGATAGCAGGTGCATTTTTAAGGCCAACGGGAAGTTAACCCTCAATAATCAATAATTCATACGTCCCGTTCATGATTGAGAAGGAGGTTTTCGGTATATCGGAATCTTTCATTTTAATCTGTTGGAATTTCGATGTAAGATCGATTGCGGTGAAGAACATAAACTTCCAAGATTCGCGATCGTATTAGAGATGTCTGGGATCTAGTAAGTATTCAACCATTCTAAATAACTAATAACATAATAACCATCCTTTATTTTAGTTATATGGGCTTGTTCACTATCCAGACCGATGAGTTAGAAAGCGGTATGATTCCATCTTTTAGAAATTTGTCAATATACTCCTCCACTTCGTTCATCATATTGACTGGACAGGG
Source organism: Tipula helvola (assembly GCA_963556165.1). Classification (NCBI taxonomy): domain Eukaryota; kingdom Metazoa; phylum Arthropoda; class Insecta; order Diptera; family Tipulidae; genus Tipula; species Tipula helvola. Next base: position 60,253,819 of record OY744483.1, read on the forward strand.
GTAGAATTTTGGGTAGATTGCTTCGTCCATAGTTGTTTTGATTTCGGCCCTCACAGTGGTATCGATTGGTGTTACGTTGTTTAATGGACCAAACAGTCCTTCTATTTTGAGAGCATTACTTGAATTTTCAGTTTTAATTCGAAAGAGAGGTCGCTATCTCGGTTTTCCAAACTATTTACCTCCTGCCGATTTAATTTTGAGTGCTACATCAAAAGAATGAAAAATATATTCGTAATTATTTAGTTTTATTTGTATTTATAGGCTCTTTTCAACTTGAAACATTTGCAGAAGCGATAAGAGCGATACAATTCCTTTGATCCGTGCCTGCAAGGTTACGAAGCATTTTTCAATTTAACACAAATTCACAAAACGCTCCAATATATTCGTCGATGATATACCAACTAGAGCTTGCTTCCCGGGAATGCTGTGAATATTTCCCGGGAATGCAAAATCCAATTTCAAGGCTCCACCGTGCCATTTTTTAACTTCGTGGAATTATTCAGAAAGTCGCTAATGATGGGTACAACGCTATAAAAAATACTGACAGATTATAGAGTTAGATAGAGTGTAAAGAACTGAATATTTTGTCAGATAGCCATATCCGCTGGAGTACTTTAGAGAGTACTTTGAAAGGGTTGCTTAGTAAAAACAGCACTTCGCGAACTAAAAATATGGGGATCAACGAATATTTAGCAATGCGTCGAGCTATAAACTGTTCTTAAACCGCTGAAGATAACTTTAAATACCCAAAGCTGTAGCGACTTTACTGTTATTGTTAAAAATTTAATAGAACCTGAACAGGCAACTACTATTGACTAAAGATGTTAAAATTTCTTAAAGAAAAATTAGCCATTAGAAAAAATTAAGATGTTGCCTCGTTAATAAAGTTCGTCCAAAATCGCAAAAATTTGTGTTTAGATCAGTCAAAAAGATAATTAAGCTCAATACCACCGCACGACCTTCTCAAGATTTTTGAGAATAATAAAAATTTCGAAACCCAGATTATGCGGTCAAATAAGCCGATTAATAGGAATAATAATTTTGAGCAAAACCAATTAAACTAAAGTTTACATTGAGAATAGCTTTTTAGTTTAACAATGTAGTTAGACGTAACTACCGCATCTTGGTCGTCCTTATCGTGTTCTATATTATTATTTTTATTAATGCGGATGTCAAACTTCTTAAAAGTGAGCACTTAGTCCTAAGGTAACCTTTGGCTTAGCAAAGCCTTTTGTGTTATTCTTAAATGATGTTAAGTGGGTTTTATCTGTCCAGCCGAGCCTAAAAAAAACTTATATGTGTGTGGATTTTTAGTCTACGAAATTGAGCTACTGTTATTACTGTTTAAGGTTTTCGATAATTTAAAAAGACTCCTTGTTACAATACAGAATTATGCAGCTAGCAACTTCTTGAGCTACATACTTTTAATTATTAAACATTTCTTAGTAAAAATTGAATTTTGTTTGGTGTGGAAGATATCAAAATGTGAAACTGAACAACATATTTATAAAATGGGCAACTTGTAAAAAAAAGCATTACTAAGTTACTTGCTCTAAATTATCACCAATTTACAACAAATCCACTTTAAATTAGTGTGATATAAATATGCAATTACATTTTCAACAGTTTTAAACTACCTACTTATAAAAAAAATTTGAAAGTACAAACTGAGCAATATATTCTGCTTCCGACCTCCTTCATTATTTTGAGTAACTTTATGAATTTGGATACCATTCAATAAAATAAGTTATTTTCGATGATTGCTCCATGGTTTAATTTCAATAAATAACATAAAAATTGTTCAAAACAATTAATTTTGTGTTCAACTTTGATTTAAGCAACACTAATTAAGCTAAAAATTGCATAATTTTTTTATCAATTTTGAAAACTGAGCAATTAATTTTAGCCTCCATAATTAGTGTGCTAAATAGGTAATCATAATTGTTAACCAAATTCAAATCAAAGGTCGTTTAACCTCAATAAATGTTTCACACATAATGATTGAGCAACCTGCGAAAGTAAGTTTCTGATAATAAGTACCTACAACAGCTTGTTTTACTTTTCTTGACTTAATTCTTTTTATTTGAAGTAATTGCATTTTCACTGTGCACTTTTGATGAATGAGTATTTCACAATTTTCAGTCTATTAAAATAATTGAGCAACTATTTTTCCTAATGTCGCCATTTTAAATATTATAATATATATATTATAATATTATATCAAGATTAATAAAAGTGAGCAATTAGATGTATAATTGCCTTTGTTGCTCATTATATAGCAACAAATATAATTTAAATATCAAAACTCCTGTTCAAAGAACCTAAGGTAATCAGCATTGGTTGTTTCTGCTCAAGGTGGTGGTTTCTAAATTAGGGTCAAATTATTCTGTTTTCATGATTTCTGGTTCTGAATAGAATACAAATATTAGTCGAACAATTGAAAATTAGACAAAGTTGCGAGATCTAAATTAAGTAAGGGCCTAGCTCTTCAGGTACAACCTAAATTAGCACAATTACGATATTTAGCGCACCCAGTTTCAAAATTTTAGTCGGAAGTCCTAATTTTTAAGGTCTCCAAAATTTCAGTTCTGGCTCCCATGACAAATAAGAATAAGAAAGGATTCGATTTTTATATCGGCCATTCGATGACGCAGACCTCACCGAAAATCAGAGAAATTTGCCACTAGCGGGTGGGTTCCTAACGAAAATTAAATCGTCGTTGGGTGCATTCAGCTCCGCCAACTGTTGGCAATATGTTGAGTAAAATCAACGGTGATAGTTCAAATTTAATTTTTTCCACCGGCAGATTTGACAGTGTCTGTGAGAGAACGGATTCCGCCGATTGAGTGATTAAATCAATATATCACATTTTTTTTTTAACTATTTTAAATCTTACTTAATTTGTTTTCCTTTGCATTTCTCGATCTAAAATTTAAAATTGTTTCAATTTTAATATCAAATGCACAGTTAGGTATTGGCTAGAAACCTTGCCTTCTCTCGATTCCAGGGAAATCCCGGGATTCACAAAATCACAATCCCGTCATTTTCTCGGGAATGTAAAAGGTCCGGGAATGTAAAAGGTCCGGGAATGGACAAGCTCTAATACAACGAAACCCAACGAATTAAGTTAACCAAAACATAACTTGAAACATTTATGATGAATGTGGAATTATCAGTAGAAGCGTAAGATTGATATAATCCGATTCATTTAAAAACAAATACATATAACCTTTACTTCAAAATTTAACTCACAAGTAGAATAAAGAAAACTTTAAAAAGAGAGTTTAGCTCTAGAAATATAAATAAAAATAAATGAGTGCGAATGAGAGAGCGAACAACTTTAAACAACTTTAATTTTTGAAGTGGCCCCGGAAAATTCAATTGAATTGTTCTTTACTTCAATATTTCTATTTTATTATTACCACCAACAGGATAAATCTTTTTTTGATTACAAAATTATATACAATTTTTATTCTAAATCTTAATTAGTTTTTTTAAAAGACATTTAGACAAATGAAAATCGATTACATTAAAATTAACATTAAATTGTCGATAAATCGCCGGGATGGGAGCCTGGGAAATAGTTCCGGGAAATCGACGGTACCATTTAGAACATGAGCGATGAACATTGAAGCAGCAATTTTACGTCTTTCCAGTAAAGATTGTATAAATAAGCAGGCAAAGCTGACTTTTGTAGTCAAAGGCCCTAAATACTCGAGGTGATAAACTTAACAGGTTTGTAGTGGTGTAACGGTGTCTGATAAATCCATGTTGTTCGAGTTCTAATGATGATTTGACATTAAAATACAAGTAGTCAGATACAATGAGCTCAAATAATTTTCGAATCGAAGACAATATTGATATGCCAGGATAATTTTTAACGTCACTACGTATTCTTCCAGATTTAAAAATAGGAATAATATTTGACCTCTTCCATATCGAAGGAAATACACATAGGAAGAGATGCATTGAAAACTAGAGATAATGGTAGTGATAATAACCAATTAAGGTGCTTAAGAACATTTGCAGGTATACAGTAGCATTATTCAGCGACATCATTTGAGGATACTCAGAACATTTTTTTAGCATCAACAAATGACCAAAACAGCTTAGAGTGTATGATTAAATTATTTTCAAGCCGTGAAATATAAGTTCTATATGCAAGCCATTGCCGATTATCAAATTCCCGGCGCAGTTGCAGGAAAGAATTAAGGAAAAACAAGTTGCTAACAGGAACTTTGGCAAGTTTATGAGCCTTATTTTTTCTGTTCCTTAAATTGACCAAATTTTTGTCAAACCAGCTCCTAGGCACATGTTTTTCAAAAGCTTCAAACATAACCGAATACAAAGAATCAACTAGAGCATTAACGTCATTCCATTTAGACTTAAAAATTTTATCCCACTTCACATTTTCGAAGAAATCCTGAAGTTCAGTAATATTAGCCTTATTGAAATTGAATATGCAATTTCGAAAAGGGCACATCTCGAAAATTTTGACAAAACCGTTTTTTCACGTTAATGTGATGGAAATATATCCCCGCACCTATTTGGTTTGAAATAGGCACATTTCTTGTGTTAATACGGCCACGAGTGTCGGTTTGTATAACGATAATTTCGAAAAGGGCACAACTCTTGGAGATGTGCCCTTTTCGAATTTAATGCATTTTATTAATCGGCAACAGCGATATACATATCTCTATCTATCGCAGAAGTGATTTTGATACTTATGATAACAGTTTCATAAAGTTTATGCTTTGTGTTTTTAATTAGGTTTACTTTATATTTTATGAATTTCGAAAAGGGCACATCTCGTATGCATATAATATTTAAAAAAATATATAAAATAAAGATTAACATTAAATATTTATATAATTTTCAATTACTTTTTGACCCTATACTTAACCTTAAAATAAATTGTATAAATTTATATACTACTTTAGAAAATACATAGATAGTTTTCTTTAATTCCTGAAAAATTTAATTTTTCAGACATGTGCCCTTTTCGAAATTGCATATTCAATTGACGCTTAACTTCGGTTGTATAGTGTTGTTGAATTTAAAAGATAGTTCCTAGCAATCCAAGTTAATCTCCAATCCACTATGGTGAAGTCTATCAAGAACAAATGGCTCCAATGATTTTGTAGCCGATCCACTGTTAGGGTCATTCAGAAATACTAGGTCCAGAATTTTGCCATTTAGATTTGCAACTTTACAAATTTAATGTAAATTAAAAGATAACATAGAATCAATGAAAATTGGTTCTTTGGCACTAGTGTCATTGAATCAAAAAACTGAAGAAACAACCTAGTACAGCATATCCCAGGAACATTGAAATCCCCCAATACACATATGATGTCATTTTATGTTAGAATTCGAAACAAAATGTATGTGAATGTTGCGAATTGTCGATGATGAACGCTGAATTGGCCTATTAAAATTTAACCCTTTGTTAAACTGTTGGAATCAGTGGCTAATGCAGAAGATGAAAATAAAGCACGCAATCCAAAATGAACACCAATTTTATTTATTTTTCGAGTTTCCAAAAAATAATTTTTAATTTGTTTGGCATTAGTATTAAAATTGCATCGATCGCACTCTTCCGCATATTCAACATTATTATTTTAACAGATTACTTCAACATTATTGATTGAGTTGTGTACGGCTATAAGAACTCCACCACCATCAGATTTATCACTTGTTAGGCTGGATCGATCACATTTGTACGTTACATAATTGTCATCAAAAAATTTATAACTTGAAACTCTTGGATGAAACTTAGTCTCACAAAAACCATATACTGGCAAACAAGATGACGATAAAAATTGTGAAAGGTGCGATGATTTGGAACGGATACCACCAACATTTTGATAGTAGATAGTATCAAAACAATTTAATCGTGTACTTTTATCAGTATGTATAACTTACTATAGTCAGATACAAAACAATAAGTCTATTTACCTTACTTAACTTTATATTCATATCTACGTGAATTCTGAAAATGGTCGGTCTTTGACAGTCAAGGAGGATTGACGTGTTTGTCGTTCTCTCCGTGAACTTATTTTAATTTAATAATTTGTTTATTTTGTTTAATCTTAAGTTTTGACGGGTTTGAGTGAAACATTTCTCGACATTAAATTAAAAGGGAAGTGATTTCCAATGAAAGCTTTTGGTATTTTACACAAGTGTCGTAAAGGAAAGGGAAGAGAAGTAACAAAATGTATCCAACTTCATGCTGCTATATTTATATTTTGACATTTCGTCAATATATCATATAAAAAGAGCAGGAGGAAATAAAAATAAAATAAAATAAAAGTGTATCTTGTACCGTGGACGGACGCAGAGTTTTTGGCCGCGTTATTCATATTTTCCGATGCGAGGTAGTTCGGTTTTGAGGAAGTCGTGGAATGACAGTCGTCTGATGGAATTATAGATACGGAATCTGAAGACACGAAAAATCAATGCCAACATCACAGGCATGAACTAATTATGTTGATCGTTATCGGCAAATCCAGCTACGAGTTCACGAAGCCAAGATAAGTGGTTGAAGAGTGGCAGTAACAGGTGTGATAACGTAAATGATCTTAAACAAGATAGAGATGAAGAGTTGATATTTTAAGGACCGGCCTAAAAAGACCATTGTTGTACACCCCCAAATCTTACGCAAATATGGGTTGCATCAAAAGGATGTTCAAGTAATAAATCCAACAATTACTAGTTCAATTAAAAAGCATGAACAGTGGAGGAGGTGTTGTCAGTGTCTGAGATATTAAAAATAACGATGAAACAATGGACATTTCTGAAATGGAAGAATCGATAAATGTAGATAACAATCTGGATGGAAAACAATTATTACATCCGGACGATGAATTGTGATCTGTGGCCTTCGTGATCCTAATCGTTCGGGAGAGTTTTGGATCATAATTTACCGCATTTAAAGGGTGCTTATATTCTAGGTGACAAGCAAGACGTTAAATTAAATGCAAATTCTTATAGAAGCTCCTTTCAAGGAGATTTGCAGAGATGAAATGGCGGAGGGCCCGATTTCCTGAGTGGCGGTCGAGTGGTGGTGCTTTCTGTAGACTCTGTATGGCTGCTATAGGGATCATAGTGTGGCAGTGGTCTTTTGTGTTTGAAGTCATTTCAAGTGACTTTCCTTGCCAGGATAGATTTTAGGATCACTTGAAGATCAAGTGGCGCTCACTCGGGGGGACTGTTGTCGTGGAGGGTAGGCAGTGTGGTGTTTTTTGTTTTTCTCTTTTTTCGTGGCGGCGTGCGGGGTGTATGGGAGGAATATGGTAGCTTGAGGGTTGGTTGGTGTGCGGGTGCGGCTAGGGGAGTCGGGCCCTAAGTTGGTGATTCATTTGGAGAATAAAGTGAATACATATAATTAAATGAATCTATAAATTGTCGGCTTTTATTTTTCGGATATTGTTTGTGGGTTCGGATCATTTCACATACGAGGGTACTGGTAGTGGGGCGGTATGTGGAGGTGTGCAGGTTTACTTTTGCCTGTGGAGAGAGGTGTCGGTTTGTTCTGCTGGGTGGTATACACAGGTGGAATTGGAGGTTTTTCAGGATCAGCGGGAGAAGTGTGTCCACCATAGGGAAAGGCTGTCGAGGGAACAAAGAGGAGAGTGGGGTGCCGCAGACGGCAGGAGTGTGGGGTCCGGATAAAGCTCACGATAAGTATTTTACGGTTTTGACCTCCGCGGGTGCTGGGAGTCTGTGGGGTGGTTTGGAAGGGTTGTGATCCTTGGGGTGTGGATGGACGGTTTGAGGGGGATGGTGGGGGTCGTTGCGTGTGGAAGTTCTGGTGGGCACCCGATAGATTGTAGAAGGTCGGAATAGTTTTGATCGGAATGGGTTAGGATTGTGGTTTTCCAAACGACGTTACTAGGCAGGGGTGTTGCAGTTGGCGGGTGTTGCGGCTAACGGAGAGGATAATGGCGAATGGGTTGGGGAGATATGGGTGGCAGTTATGGTTTCTACTTTCGTGGATGGGTGTGGCGCGAAAGAGGTGTAATGGTGCGTGTATTCGGGTTTTGGTTCGGTCAGTAGGGACTGGGTATGTTCATCGGGTTGGTCCCGCTCGATCAATGGATATACGAGCTGAAGACGGGCAAATAGGGATAAGTCGGGACTAATTGAGGTATGAGGAAGGAAGAACTATGGCTCTACCGAGGAGGGAGGAAGAAGAGTTCCTACGTATCTGCGCGCACTCGCTACTTTATGGTTTTAGTTTATTTATATTGTTCTCTCTTCCAAGGGAGGCGAAAAGGAAAGAAAGGAGGGGGCTGTGCGATGTGGAGTAAGAAATGAGAATTGCTGAATGCAATGGGAAATGTGGTCTGTAAGTAGGAGTATGAAATTGTGGGAGAAAAAAGAGAGTTTCTTGCCGCATACATCAAGGGGTTGGAGCCGGAACAAATTTATATAAGCTGAAGCTATTCATGGGAATACTAATTTAATTAAATTATTTTCAGAGAGGCTCGCGAAACTCAATTTGAGTATTAGTCGTAAATAGCATATATATGCATGTACATTGTACATGGTGGTTTTTCACGCAGTACTGCACTAAATCGGTGGTGCATTCTGGATTTTTGATGTAACGTGTCGGAAGCATCTTTAAGTTGGAGCACAATATTTTGATGTTTGGTTTAAGTTCTTGGGTGAATTTGTATTTTAATTTTAATTGTAGTTAATGGATTAATTGTGGTTAATGGTAATGTGATGTGTCAACTTGTTTATCATGTAGATCAAAAAATAAAAAATAAAACTTTATAGTATGGGCATAGACAATCATAATAGATTTCCCATTTGACTAAAAACACAAAATAAAAATAAAAAATTTCCATTCAAATGTTATCGGTGTACATATTGCTTATACGTATTATGCCTTATAAAATACACAACACAACGATAACATTGGAATTATCAGCAGTTTTGTTTTTTTCCTTTAGTTATAATAAAATGAGAAATCTAGTATGAATGTCTATGGTTTGGGTTCTGTTAGTTAAGTAGTATAGTTTTTGTAAGAACGGATCATGTTAAGTTAATTTTTAGAAATGCTGGTGTCATTTTTCTCTCGGGCCCTACTCGTAAACAGCTTACATACAGTACTTCACTAAATTGGTGGTGCACTCTGATTGTAGATGTAACGTTCGGAACCATCTTTAAAGTAGATCATAATAATTTATGAAGAAAAGATTTGCAATGTTATTAATTTTCTTCTTCCGGATATATGTATAGGAAACTGCCGATTAGTTTAGTTGTTGGGAGAATTTATGTTTTAATTTCAATTTTATATCTAGTAACTGGGTATATGAGCGTCTTATAATTTCATTATTTTATTTTGGGTTACTGATAAGTGATAACATTAATTAAAATTCATTACAGGAGGGTGCCTATTATAGATCAAACCACTAGAATCTTAGTGGCAGATTTTGCTGGAATGCTATATGTATTATAGGTTAAACTGGATTGTAGTTATAAGTAGCGACAGGGACCAGGATGGAGGAAATATTGTGAACAAACAGATGATCTCGGCGATATTATTAGCTCTAAGTCAATGTTAAAATAATTTATGATTATTATAAATTATATATTTAATTATTTATTAATTGTATATTTACTAACTATGATTATGATTTTCAGAAGAGCCCAGGTGCAACAAACTAATAAATGTTATTTTAGAGTACAGTTTTAATTTAAATTCTAATAATCCTATAAGTAGACTAGAAATGTGTTGTCATTGTGTTACTAACTATTGGCTGTACTTAGGTGTCTGTAACCGGGTCAATTTCTATTTCATTAACTAAACCTCTCCAAATCCTCTTTATGTTTTATGTAACAAGGTGTTCGATGAGGCCCGGTCATTAATAACCCCGGGAAAATTTGCCTAAAGCTTCGTCGAATACTTCAATCAATCAATATCTACGTGAATTCTGAAAATATCAAAATTTTTCTAAAATTTGTAATTTGAATAAAATTCTGTCTTTATATTTTGAGTAATTTCCCAAAAACTAGAGAAATCCGCGCTTGACCCAAGTCAAATAAAAAGCTAATGTCCGATAACAAACAAACATTCCCACACTCGAGTTCCCTATAATCAATCATTGAATAACCAAAAAAAAAAACCGCAATCACAAAATAAAACATCCATAATCCCTTCACACCTCGTTTAATCGCGACGTAATTAATTAAAAATTAATTAATTCGTATATACAACCAAACAACTATAAAATAAACTGTACACCAAATTTAAATAGTTCACACAAAAAGCTGACATTATCGGGTTAAATAAGTTTTTTCAACTTTACCAAAAAAAAAAATTAAAAAACGAAACAAAAATATTTAAAATTTAATTTAATTAAAATAAAATACAACGACGTCAACGACGACAACAACAAACCAAACATAAAACATAAATTTCATTTACAACACAATTTAATTCTCATAAAGATTTTTTTTTATTTTATTCAATTTTCTTTTAATAACAAGAGAAATTTTTTCGTTTTTTTTTTTGTTTCTTCATTTCATTACAAAGTTACAAATAACAATATTATTATTAATACAAATAAATCAATTACCAAACCTTTATATAAATTGACTAGAATTGCAAAAATTCAACGACCGACCAAACCCATTATATAGATATAGGGTAATTCCAGTCAGCCAACAACAAAATAAATACTCCAGACACAGACAGATCTCTCACCAAAAAAAAACTTTAATTCATATAGAAGGGTAAATTTTACTATACACATATTACGGTATACAACTTTGAGTTGAATAAAATGAGAGTAGGTAAATTGTTAACTAGAAATCTGTCTGTGGACCCGAAAAAAAAAAAATAAAAATACAGAAAACGAGAGCAAAAAATCTATAATATCTCGTAAATTTACTAATGCCAAACCCCCCGAAAAAAAAAACCGAAATAAAATAAAAACACAGTACACGAAACGAGAAAATACTGTACTAACTGTCTGTCTGTCTTTCTGTCTGGCTGGCTGTAAATATATGTGTTCATAATATACAAGTATAAAAGTAGAACTCGTCCTCATTGCGATTTTTTTTTTTTTTTTTTTTATTCCAAAGGGTTTGAGTGAAATAATTTTGTTGTTTTTGGATTCAACAAACTCTGCACAGACTAAAAATTTATTTATAATACAACTTTTATAATGTAAACGTGTGTGTGTGTACACATGTCTAACGTAAAAATACTACAAAACACTACCAACTTACAGTATTATTAGTCTATCGCTCTATTCGATATAATTATAGAAAGAAAATAGCGCGCCAAATTATAGATTGTACTGTACCACGTTTTTGGGAAATTTTGTACGCCATTGCTGTTTTAAACATAATATAAAAAAAAAATAAAATAACCATAATAATGAGAAAACTTCTGCAAGCGCATAACAAAACCATGCTGTTATGTTTTGGTTTGGTTCGCAAAAAAAAAAATAAAAAAATACGATACGATGGGAATAGAAGGGCAATGCCCTTTTTGCAATAAATATGGAGTAGAGACGGCGGCAAAATAATCATATAGAAGTACATAAAATAGATTTTTATTTTTATTTACGATACGAGTATCTTTATATATATACATACATTTACTAAATGTAATGTGTTTTTTATGTACAAAATATTGATATGAGTTTAGCAGCAGTAAACAGTTGTACATATATGTTTAGAGGAGACGAAAGCATGCGGAGGAACGCGCGCTTTAATATGTTGTTGTTTTTTTTTTAGATGGGATATATCGTTAATAAACACATTCCGCATATAGTTTTGTTGTTCAAATAAATAAATAAGTTTTTATTTAATAATGTAATTGCAATCTGGTGGACAAAAATAAATTCATTATATACAACAACAAAAAAAAATTGTAGACAGAAAAATGAGAAAGAGGATGGAAAGTGGATTTTGTTGAATGTACATTGTACACACACACACCATACAATAATTGTGATCAGACTCAGCCAGACGTTATTGTAATTCTGTTGATTTTTATTTCTTTTGTTTCCGCATCAAATACGCCAAAAATTGTATTACGAAATGGTATTTGAGAAGGAATTGTTGTTATTATTAGTAGGGATTGGATTGTGTTATAGTTCGTCTGCGAAAGGGAGATTTTATTGTCAAGTTCAATGCCATTAGGTATTATTTATATGACTGAAATTTTTGTTTTGTTGGTGTTTCCGCCGTTTATTGATCTATTTGTTTTTCAGAACCTGTAGGAGAAGATGAAGATGAAGATGGATGATGTGGATGAGTTCGGAAAGGGTTCATATTTTCTAAATGTCTAAAGTATATCTTCCAATTTTTTGCACTGCCTTAATCTGCCGTACCTCAATTTCAGAATTTCTGAAAATTTCAATAGTAGAATTTTCTGCGAATTTCAAAAGTAAGCAAAGGAGGAAAAGTACAAATGAATTTTCGAAAGTTGAAATTTTGAAATTTACAATTAACAATTTTTATTTTTTATTTTTGCAATTAATTAATTAATACTTGTAATTTTTAATATGCAATAAGATAACACGTAGAAGTATATTAGTGAATACGAACAATTATTCAATTTTTAGGTTCTAAAAAATCAAAAATATGTGACTAAAATGATAAATATGTGGTCAACATTTGAAAAGAAATCCAAAACTAGACCTTATCTTAAGAGGATTTAAATCACTCACTAGCAAAAAAATATCAAGTGTTTCGATAAAAAGTTGGATGAACTAACTCTCCTAGGTTACAAAGTACTGGAGAAATAGTCCAAAAATGGTTCATTATACTCGAAATTTCTAACCAACCACATTTAGACAAATCTAGGTATTAATTTTTACTTAATTTGTAAAATATAAAATATCACAAAATTTCTAGCTTAATTGCAATTATAATTTTGTGGAAATTAAATTTGGAATTCAAACTCAATTTTTAAATATTTTTTAAATAAATTGCATCCACATTTTTGCTTAAACTCTCGATTGGATTGAAATTGAATTTTTAGTCCAAATTTTGTTCAAACCTTGTTTTACTTTGTTCTAACTAAAAATGTTGCTCAAATAATTTTACCTAAATTTTTTAAAATTCACTGAAACTGTGATTAACGGCAGTCCGAATTCCAAACTTGAAGTTTCAACTACGTATTTGCTTACGTATTTTCAACTACGTATCAAATCTTAATTTAAACTCTATTTCTAATTAATGTAAGTTCCCAACTTAAGATTTTATTCAATTACTGTTTAAAATTGAAATGTATCTATTATAAAAAACAACATTTAGATTTTTGCTCGATCCTGATTTTCAAGTTAAACCACTGATTAGTATATAAGATTAGTTTTTTCAGTGCAAAAAAATGTCATTCTAAATTTCAAAACGTATTATTTTGTGATGGGTTAATTAAAGCGAGAAATATATATATATGCTTCCTTTTTTCGCATTCTTCAAAAAAATACAAAACAAAAAATAACAAAATAGTAAAAAAAAAAATTCATGAATGAAACACAAAAAAGGTCATTAGTTTGGTAATTTTGTTTGTATATTTTTGTATATTTTCGAGTATGTATGATGCACGTGCAGACGATCAGTGATAATAATATATATACCTATTGTATTAAATACATACATACACATACATATTTTATATTTGAAATCTTCTTTAAACTAAACCAAATTTTGGAATAATATACATTTTTTTCTGAAAATAAGTTTGTTGATGATTTTTTTTTTTTTTAACCTTCATCCGTCCCTCGCTTCATTTTGACCAAAATCGAATTTTTATTTTTGAAATATCTTATTAAATTACTGCGTTATCTTTCGTTTTAATAAATAAAATTAAAAATAAAAGTGAATTTTGTATTTGCTTAGCAGAAATTTACTGATGAATTTATTTTGGTAATTTTTGCACAAAGGAATTTTAGTGTTACTTTTTTAAGGGACGGATGAAGGTTAAGGTCATTCACCCTTTTGATTTGGATGTTACATAATATTTTTCTTGCTTTTGAAATGCTTTCTGATGCGTTTTCCTAGGTGCAACAAACAAATACAATAATAAAAGGATAATAAGTTTGATTAAAATTTGAATTGATAACAATTTGACTACCTAGGCATATCATTTTTAAGTAACATAATGTGCCTTAAAGCATTCTTTATTTGTTTCTTTGCTATTTGAAGAAATGAAAAGTTAGAATAATTTTTTGCAGTTTTCTGTTATGATTGGGTTTTTTCCGACTTGAGCAGAACGGATCATTTATATTGAATATGTTTAATTGTTGTGTAAAGGTTATTAATTTCGTGCCCATCACTTTGTCTAAACTTTGTATGTTTTTGTGAAAATGGCATATTTAGTGGCTCGAGACAAAAACGCGTTGATTTAAATTAAACTATATTGGCGCTAACCAATTATCGTGTTAATGGAGGGACAAAAGTGTAATAAAATTGCATAAAAATATATAAAAAAAAATTTATTATCAACTTTTTAATATTTTAAGCTTTCTTGATGCTTGTTTTGAAGCGAAACGAGTTTTAATTTTGGAAAATTCATTATTTACTGTGGACCATTTGCAGTTCTTTCTCATCAAAACAAGAATAAAAAAATGAACTAATTTTCGTATATGCTCGTAGCAATCATCATTTTGATTTGGTAGGAAAGTAGTGTATTCCTGCGCGATCATCATCAAACATTCATTTGTTAAAAATTTAATTACATTTGGAGAAGAACAATTTTTATGGTAATATTTTTCAAAGACCTCTACCAAAGATCGAGCTATGTTGGTAAATTCATCAGAAGGAGCACTCAGTGAACCAAAGTTGCTCTCATTCTTCTTAAAATTTCGCCCTGACGAGTAGTGGGGAAAATGGATGTGTATATGTGTATGATAATAATAATACCTTAACCGATAGAATCGAACGTTTCTATGTAGAATGATGGAGAGAAGAGGGAAAACGAACTATGTAGCTACTTCAGGTAACTGTAAATAATTTGTAGATGAGTACTTAATTCCTCTCCATCATTACGTGGTAAATGGGGTGAAAGAGCGGGATCTTTTGGGTGAGACAAATGTAGTTACGAAATATAAAATTCGAATTTGATTTAAATGAGAAATGAACGAATCTGATTCAATTCAGATATGAACTTTGAAGATTCGAATGCGTTCGAATCGAATTCACAAATAATCCTCCGGATATTTCAAAAATGTTTTAACCCTTTGACTCGTCATTTATTTTAAAACGCCTGTTATTTTGCTTAACTATCTGAGTAATTCTGAAATTTTTTAATATTTTTTGCACTAAATATATTTTTTTGGTAGCTTAAGACTAAGAGCCAACATAATATCACTTAAAAAATCCATTATTGGTGCATTGAATTCAAAAAACTAGGTTTAAAGTGCATGTACGCAATTGTGTACAGTACGAGTCAATGTGTTAAAAAAAACTTGAGTGTGCTTTAATTCACTAATATGTATTATTAATTTTCTTAAAAAAATTAAGTACGAAAACGGCAGTTGGATACTAGGAAACAACACGTCACCTGTATTGTTCCAAATTGCAAAATTACGTCAAGGAAATCGGATTTAAAATTTTTTTTATTACCAAAAGACAAAGAAAAAGCGCAAAAATGGATACGTTCTATCGGACTTTTGCCAAATGAAATTATTAATAAGAAAAATTTCGTGTGTCAAAGGCACTTTTTGAAGGAAAATGTTACATGGAAAAATCGTTTAACGAGAAATGCTGTGCCAATTCTACATATAGTTCAAAGGTCTAATATTGATGAAGAACATTTCTCATCTAATAATTTGGATAACTTCGATCTGGAACAGGACATTCCATCATTGGTTCAATCACAATCGCTAGTTTTGGAAACAATCGGTACCCAACCTGATCAAACTGACGAAGAAATACAATTTTTGAAATTTATTGATAAAATCAACTGTCTCCACTGTGAGACGCCGAAAGAAAATTCATATAATTGCCTAAAATGTGCTAAAAGTGTAAGGCAACTCAATTATATAAGAAGAAATTTAAAAAAAGTCAACGAGACTATAATTTATTGAAAGCCTCCTACAAGAATCTCAAGCTTTGCTTAAGTAGAATTAAACTTAAACATAATAAATTTAAAAAAATTGATGATCACATTGATAATTTAAAAGTAAATGAAACCACGAAAAGTGTTTGTAAACTTCTTGTAAAAGAAGATTTTTACTATAATGAGAGCGACAAAATATTTGCTCAGTCATTATTTTATAAATCGGCTTCAACGTACAAGTATTTGAGGGACCAATTGAATTTAAAATTACCATCTACCTCATCTATATATAAATGGTCTCCCATTAAATTTATTCCACCAGGAACAAATGAAGTTTTGTTAACTCAACTAGAGAAAGTATTCCAAAATATGGCAACAAAATCAAAAATTTGTGTATTATCTTTTGACGAAATGTGCATAAAGAAAGACCTAACTGTAAATATATTTTTAGACCGCGTTGAAGGGTTTTGTGACGATGGCCGTGAAAGAAAAAATGAGTTGGCAACGTCAGTTTTGTTTTTTATGCTGCGCGGACTGGTGGATGACTGGAAATATGTTCTCAGCTATATTTTGATTAACAAATCTGCTGATCCTTTATATTTATCAAATTTAATAAAAGAAAATATAAAGATTTGCAACGATATGTTGAAATTACATGTTGTTATGGTAACGTGCGATCAAGCAGCTACTAACATCGCTACTTACAAAACACTTGGAGTGACTCCAGAAGCACCATATTTTTTTGTTAACGATACACAAATTCTGGCGCAGTTCGATCCTCCGCATCTAATTAAATCGGTTAGAAACGCCATTTTAAAAAATAAATTTCAACATTCGGATTTTGGAGTGGCCGATGTTAATGTTATTCGAAAAATATTCGAATTTGACACAAAACAAAATGTTAAACTGATGCCAAAACTTACCATCCACCATTTCGAACCAAATACGTTTCAGAAAATGAATGTCAGTTTGGCAGGTCAAATATTGAGCAGTACAGTAGCCAGTGCAATTAGGACAACATTGAAAGTTAAACCGGAAACGTTTGGTGAATTTCTGAACAATGCTATACCAACCGCTCAAATGGTGCAAAGATTTAATGATCTGTTCGATTGTTTAAATTGCCGACATTTCAAATCTTCAGCTCCTTATGAACGACCACTCAAGATTGGTAATAATGTCTACACATTTCTTGAAGACAGCTTAGCATTCTTAGATAAAGTAACCATTCTTTCAAAGAACGAAAATTATTTTAAGTTTCTCAGAGGTCTTAAAATCAGCATAAAAGCTAACATTTTACTAGCTGATATTTTGAAGGAAAAGTTCGACGTTGAATACATATTAACAGGGCGAACCAACCAAGATTGTTTGGAAAATTTTTTTTCAATTCTTCGTGGGAAAGGTGGATTTAATTACATGCCATCTAGTCATGAAATTGGTGTGCATTTTGCCAACATCATATTGAGAAAAATTACTTTAAATTCTCCATTTAAAAATTGCTTGTCAGACGAATCGCAAGCTATTGATTTGGACTGGAATAGCTTTAAAACGGAATTTGAAATGAGTCTAAAGTCTAAAGAGTATACCAGTATTTGTACCAATAACTTACCACCTGATGATATCATTGAGAAGACAGATATCCATGTTTTAAAGCAAAATGCGTTAGTATACTATACAGGCTACTGTATTTTAAAAAAAATTAATTGCCAAAGCTGCCGGGAGAAGTTGGTGAAGAGAGATGACGAAATACAAATTTCGGAAACTTTTTTGACGGAAAAAAATTTTAAGAAGAATGAGAGCAACTTTGGTTCACTGAGTGCTCCTTCTGATGAATTTACCAACATAGCTCGATCTTTGGTAGAGGTCTTTGAAAAATATTACCATAAAAATTGTTCTTCTCCAAATGTAATTAAATTTTTAACAAATGAATGTTTGATGATGATCGCGCAGGAATACACTACTTTCCTACCAAATCAAAATGATGATTGCTACGAGCATATACGAAAATTAGTTCATTTTTTTATTCTTGTTTTGATGAGAAAGAACTGCAAATGGTCCACAGTAAATAATGAATTTTCCAAAATTAAAACTCGTTTCGCTTCAAAACAAGCATCAAGAAAGCTTAAAATATTAAAAAGTTGATAATAAATTTTTTTTTATATATTTTTATGCAATTTTATTACACTTTTGTCCCTCCATTAACACGATAATTGGTTAGCGCCAATATAGTTTAATTTAAATCAACGCGTTTTTGTCTCGAGCCACTAAATATGCCATTTTCACAAAAACATACAAAGTTTAGACAAAGTGATGGGCACGAAATTAATAACCTTTACACAACAATTAAACATATTCAATATAAATGATCCGTTCTGCTCAAGTCGGAAAAAACCCAATCATAACAGAAAACTGCAAAAAATTATTCTAACTTTTCATTTCTTCAAATAGCAAAGAAACAAATAAAGAATGCTTTAAGGCACATTATGTTACTTAAAAATGATATGCCTAGGTAGTCAAATTGTTATCAATTCAAATTTTAATCAAACTTATTATCCTTTTATTATTGTATTTGTTTGTTGCACCTAGGAAAACGCATCAGAAAGCATTTCAAAAGCAAGAAAAATATTATGTAACATCCAAATCAAAAGGGTGAATGACCTTAACCTTCATCCGTCCCTTAAAAAAGTAACACTAAAATTCCTTTGTGCAAAAATTACCAAAATAAATTCATCAGTAAATTTCTGCTAAGCAAATACAAAATTCACTTTTATTTTTAATTTTATTTATTAAAACGAAAGATAACGCAGTAATTTAATAAGATATTTCAAAAATAAAAATTCGATTTTGGTCAAAATGAAGCGAGGGACGGATGAAGGTTAAAAAAAAAAAAAATCATCAACAAACTTATTTTCAGAAAAAAATGTATATTATTCCAAAATTTGGTTTAGTTTAAAGAAGATTTCAAATATAAAATATGTATGTGTATGTATGTATTTAATACAATAGGTATATATATTATTATCACTGATCGTCTGCACGTGCATCATACATACTCGAAAATATACAAAAATATACAAACAAAATTACCAAACTAATGACCTTTTTTGTGTTTCATTCATGAATTTTTTTTTTTACTATTTTGTTATTTTTTGTTTTGTATTTTTTTGAAGAATGCGAAAAAAGGAAGCATATATATATATTTCTCGCTTTAATTAACCCATCACAAAATAATACGTTTTGAAATTTAGAATGACATTTTTTTGCACTGAAAAAACTAATCTTATATACTAATCAGTGGTTAAACTAAAAAAATTGTTGAAATCGTGTTTAGAATTTAAACTCAGTCATATAAAGTGCAATAAATATTTTGCTGAAATTTTTTTCAAGATGTGTTTCCCAAATACAATATAAAGAAGACAATTTCTACTTACAATTTCACTCAAATTCATTACACATATCTAGTTTAGAATTTAAGCTAATTTTCTCTCGTTAAAGTTTCGTTTTTTAAATCAATTTCCTCTGTCGAATTCAGTTGATCAATTTAGACTATATTTATGTTCAAAATTCCAGTTATTTACTTCGAAAACAGCTGGGAACTAAATTTCTGACTTAATTTTCGAATCCATTTTGGTTTTAAACTAAGTTGCTAGTTTGAATACCACTCACATATTAAAAGGAAAATTACAATTAGCAATTAGTAGAACTCCTAAATATTTGTTAAAACTTTAAATATAAATTTTTTTTTTTCAATTTAATTAAATGATCGTGACCAAAATTAAAATCAACGATCAAGTACAGTTTGGAAGTTTAACTCAATAGCGGTTGAAAATATCAGTCAAGGTTTCATTTAGGAATTCATTAAAACTATTTTATTTTCCAGTCTAATTTGTTGATCCAATTCAAATTGGGTTCAAAATGTATTTTGGTTTTCGCTTCACATGTCTATTCCTTGTTCCATCTAATTTGCTCTCAATTTTTTTATTTTCTAACTGAAAATCCACTCAGTACATTTATAATGAAATGTAAACTTATATTTCTCTCAAAAAGAAATGAAAAGCGCTCCAACGTATTAATATCGCTGGGAAGACAAGAAATAGGATGGGTCGTAGGGATAATGACAGGTCATTGCCTTTTTGGGGAGCATGAGAGAAGGCTGGGGATACAGACGAATGACTTTTGTAGAAGTTGCATGGACGAAGAGGAGGAGGAGACTTTGGAACACTTCCTATGCTCATGTCCGGCGCTATCCTACAGAAGGCATAAGTATTTGGGTGTGTACGATATGGACAGCCTTTCGGAACTCGCGGACTGTGGAGTACGAGATTTGCTACGCTATATAAGTAGCTCTGGTTGGTTTCAACGGGAGTAATGGGGAGATGGGATCCTGGGTATCACAACGGGCCACTGCTGGCCTAAGTGTGCGATAGCAGCCACTCACACCTAACCTAACCTAATATTTCCGCAAATTGTAAAAGGATTTCACCCAGTTTCGAACTATGAGCCTATAATTATAAATAAAATCAACCCTCTCATCAGGCGATGGCGACTGGACTAATTGTACCACAATTAATATTACAAAAGTAGAGTATCAAACGAAAAATGGCAACATCCTTAAGTTTCTGATTGATAACGGTACCAATCAAAATTTCATCAAACCTGAAATAGGCAAAAGCACAATTCTCACCAATGCTAAATTCAAAATTAGGGGCTACTTCAAAACTTAACTCACAGAAAAAATACAAATTGAAAAAAATTGTTTACGTGTTTAACTACTTATGAGTTAAATTTTGAAATAAAGGTAACATTTGTTTTAAAATGGGGGGAATTATATCAATAAGTACGTTTCTACTGATATTTCCACTTCCATCATAAATGTTTCAAGTTGTTCTTGGTCAATTTAATTCGTTGGGTTGGTATAGCATCGACGAATATATTGGAGCGTTTTGCGAATTTGTGTTAAATTGAAAAATTGCTTCGTCAACTTTGCAGGCAGAGATCAAAGGAATTGTATCGCTCTTATCGGTTCAGCAAATGTTTCAAATTGAAAAGAGCTTATAAATACAAATAAAAATGAATAAAACTAAATAATTACAAAATATGTTTTTCATTGTTTTTGTGAGTTAATTTTTGAGTAGCACCAGTTTCCAATTTAAATATGTTGCTTTCTTGTATTTATTTATTGTCAATTACAAATTTTATAAAAACAGCTTAGATATTTTTAAATATAATTTAAGTAAAAAAACTCTTCCTTATAGTAACAATCACTTTTAATAATACTTGAAAATTTTTCAATTTCGAACAGCTTCTTCGTCGGTTCTGTTTTAACAGCTATTTTAGTTGGATGTCTAAATAGTTTTTAAAAAAAAACGGTTATTAGAAAGTATTATTAAAAATCATTGTTACTATAAGGGAAAAGTATTTTCAAATAAATTACATTTAAAAATAACTAAGTTGTTTTTAGTTCACAAAACGGCACATAAACTAATTTTTACTGAAGATAGAATTGAAATTCACTTAATTTTGGATTAGTTTATAACCGATCTTTAAAAATTAATTATTCTTCTAATTAAAAATATGTATTTCTATATAATTTTTGAACTTTTCTGGAAGGATGATGTAAAATTTCGAAAACAATCTCATGCAAATAATACATATGTCTCTAAATAGGACCTATAGAGTTCAAAGGTCCCAATATCCTCAAAAAATAAAACAAATTGGGAATTTTATTAATTTTTTGGTTATTTTTAAGGGAATTGAATTTGAACATTTCTGATTTATTCTCTGGATAAAATAGTTAACTTAACATCCTTCGAGCCAGATTTGTCCAACGGAAATAGCTAAATGTACGGACCATTTTCTATAATTTCTTGTGAATTTTGTGAATTGTTATTGCTTATATATGAAAACCTGAATCATTTCACTCTTTCTGAAAATGAATCTACCTACAAGTGCCCTGCAAACTGAAGCAGCCTACCGCCCTTGGCCTATTAAGCAACAATAAAAGTAAATCTAAATTTAATTATTTCATACAAATTTCTTTGAATTTTAGGTAGTTTTTGAAATTGTATTGCAAAAGGCTGGTTAGGAGAAAATTGATAATGAATTATTTTTCAATTCCCGAAAATATACAATTTAATGAGATCAAAATTCTATAAAATAAAATACGTTAATTAAAATTTATAGCCGTCAAAACTTCAAAATTCTGAAAGTTTTACACCAAACTTTTTCAAAAACTTCAAGATATTCCGAAGTTCGATCCATATTGGAACGAACGAGAGTTTACAAGTTCTACAATAACTATAGAACTGAGCCTGAAGCCAAACTATGTATTTATTACCAGCACTAACAAATAGCATAGGTTACAATCTTAGAATACTAACAGAATATGTATATAAAAAAAAGTGTTACAAATTATCATTATTTCGAATATGACTCTTAAAAAGATCTCTTGAAATGTTAAAATCAAAACATACTGAATATTTGTTAAAATATTTCTTGGTACGCGCGACCGGTTCATCAACTCCATAATTCGTACGATGAAAATCAATACTCAACATTAACTGGTGGACGAAGACTTCTCGTAGGAAGGTAAATTGAATATAAGTCAAGCAATACCGGAAAAAGATTCACAGTACGTATAGGATTATGCGATGATCTGTATAGCGACAACGGCTCTAATGTTGTTGGTGATAAAAATCAAATTGCTCGAGAATTTTCTGAACTGCTTCGTAAATCCTCTAAATAAAATGCACAACTATTGAAACACGATGAAACAACATGGCACTTCATACCTCCAGCCTCATCCTATTTTGGAGGATTTTGGTCATTAGAGAAACAACTTTGACATTCGAAGAACTGTCAAATGTCACATCACAAGTAGAAGCTTGCTTCAATTAAAGAACTCTGGCCATTTCTTAATCGGTGTACTTTTATGATTAATCCCACAAAGATATCTGGATAAGGTGGCACTCCGAATATTTAAATCAACATAGAACAACTAAACATGAAAGTAGGTGACCTAGTGCCAAACAAGGACGACGATGTTCCTCCATTAAAATGGCTGACTGGACGTCATAGACTAAAAAATTCGAGTGTCTTACTTCAAGGCACGGAAGGAGTCCTCATAAAAAATCACCACTACACATAGAATCTGAGACTGCCATCACAAAAACACAATCATCAGTCAACCAACAACTACAACCAATAGCTCACGTAACTGAGCCCCCCCCCCCCCTCCGGGTATAGTTTACATAAAAAGAAGATAATCCGAGTCTCAATCATTGATGAAGATAAACGCACTCCTCAAAACCTCATTTCAGCTTCAGAGCAACTTTGTAAGATAGCCCAGAATGTTCTAGGAGATTATGATTCCGTAAGGCATATTAGTTTACCCAGTGGAACCCCAATCCACAAATGGAATTTAATATTTTAATATTTGATGGATCACTCAGTGGAATGCCCGTCGAAAAGATCATTTTCCGTGTAGAATTCTTGGCTAAAACCAATTACATATATCGCAGGTGCCGCCAAAGAACATTATTAGTTGTCATTGGAAAAGAACCCTAATTGCTAATGGCAATTTGAAATTTATTCTTGCATCGCTTTCAGGACAGACGAACTGATAGTGATATTCGACAATCATTCATTCATGATTGATTTTCATGTTTCTTTTTCTAAAAGTTAGGTGATCGAAGTTCTGCGGAAAACATGAGAGCAGTTTCAAAGCGTATTTTGCTGAACAAATATTTTCGTTCGTACTTGGACTGAACTTGTAATTGTGTGCATTGTCACCGAAGACGCATAGAAAATCCTATATTATATTCTGAACTCTAAATTGCACCACAGGAATCCTCAAATTCATAAAGTTAACGTCACATGTCCAGTAGCGGTTCCTCCAATGTTCTATCCAGAAGGACAATACAATTCTGTCAGCGCCCTGAATTACCATGTAACCCCATCGTATGTCGGTACCTCATAAAAATGACAATAATGGGATAAAAATTTCACTTTGTTGGAACTGTAATCAGTTGGGACATTACTACACGCACTGCGATCTACCAACAAAAACGTTTTGTTATGGGAGTGGCGAATTTGAGGTTAAACTACCACATTGCCTACAATTATGATGTTTCGTGAAAAACGAAACTGCCGAAGCTACCACAGTGCATGATCACCGATCTTATGCTACCGTCAATCTGGGGGAAGTTGATATTAAATGACTCTTTAATAACGGAAAAAGTGTGAGTGCATTGGGCAAAGGAGCCGTAAAGTATTTTAGTAAAGATCATAATCTATGCTTACATCCCCTATATCCACTTGTGTCCAAACACCGCATGGCACATATCAGGAAGTTTTGGTATACATATATGAATAAAAACTATTTAGATATTTTGGTCGTTCCTTCAGTGTAACAACAATTATATTTGGGATATGACTTTTGGACTAGCTTTAGTTTAAAGCCCATAGTCGTGCCAGAAATATCCTCTTGTAATCGTGCCTCTATAATTCTCCTTGATTCTGAATCAAAATAATACTACTTGACCGTCGAACGTGCCCAGCTTTAGGCCATAATCGAATCTGTGACCAGCTTTGAAAAACGAGGACTTGGTAGAACTAGTTTGCTTAGCCATAAAATTGAAGTGCGCAAAGAGGCTCAGACCAAGCAAAGAAAACCATTGCTCCTGGAGTTACTCCATGGCTCTGATGAGAAAAGGAAATGGCAAGGTTCGATTTTCTTGGATGCGTGGAGGCTAAATGAGGTAACGAAAAAGGATGGCTAACATCTTCCGCTGATTGTAAATTAAAACATGCCAGATTCATATTTGCTCTGAATCTAAAAGACGCCGTTTGGCAGATCCTGTAGGAACAACAAAATGCAGAAAGACATCTTTTGATCAACAGAAATTTCAAACTATTCCATAGGAAACCAGTTCAAGTTACAACTCTCAATTACAAGACCCTTAGTTAGGTTCTTAGACTGCAATTTGTATAAAAACGTCAGATTATCCGGACTTTTAAGTCAGTGGGCAAAAAAGTCTAAGAATAAGAAGTGGCCAATTTTTTTATAGGCTTCAGCTATTTATTTTCATAAATTACCTAACACATGTCATTCACAATCAAATTTCTAAAAATATTTAAAATATCGGTTTTACATTTTGCCAGATCAATGAAATTCATTCCACCAACCTAGATGGAATAATTGAAACCAATATGTAGATATTGAAAAAAAAATATCAATGATGTTAAAACGAGGATAGTAACGGAAACGGATAAGTAAAAGCTTCGAACTATATTTGATTTTGGTCTTCCACCTTTCAATTTTTATTGCTATTGAAAGAAGTATAATTAGCTGGATGTTTAAAGTATTCCATCGAAACACACGTATGTATTGTATTACATTAATAAAATTCAATCTAAAGCTCTTTTACCTAGAAATAACAGCACAATAGCATTTTTTCCAAGAATTTCCACATTCTCTCGAATTCAGTACGTAAAGGTAACGAAACAAAAGCTCAAAATTGTAGTATTTTTCATGGAAAATTTAAACAATAAAAACATATTTGTGTATGTACTGTGAACCTTGAACTTTGGTTTTAATATCTTCGTGAAACCGTTTAAGAATTCTTGTAAAAATAATCGCTTTATAACACGATCTGGAATAAATGCTTTAGTTTTAGGTATTCATCTATAAATTAAATTTAATCCTGAAAAAAATAAAAACACAACAAAGCCCAAATTAGAGGTCATTGACGTTTTTTTTTTTAAAACATTACAAACACAATTATACGTTTGATCATCTTTAGTTAAAGGTGCATCTGCTTCTTACAGAATCAAAAACAAAAACAAAAAAAAAAATAGACACCTGCATATTAAAAAATTATTAAAGGCCATTAAACTCAATCAAAACCTCGAAAGCACCTGGCCTCAAATAATAAATATTAATTTTTAACGATAATCGGTCAATAAAAAGGCGATCATATAATTTTTATTTGTTCTTTCTTGATTTAAATAAAATTCGCATATCGCAAAATTTTATGAAATATTCGAACGATGTAGCAAGCTTTTAAGTTCCGTTTCTCAATACGGGTTGAAACCTTTTACTTTAAAATAATCAACAATTGTGATCTCATATAAATTTCGACCATCTAACTACTAAACTAAACAATACATACATATGTATAGTACATAATGTTATCGTTATTCAGATTTAATGCATTTGAGAGTTTCATGACAAATTGGAATAAAAAATTCGAAAAAAAAAATTCTTAATTTGATGAACTTTTTATCGATTAGATAACATGGTCAACACCGATGATGACATTGTGTTGATAAATTATTGTACATACTCGTATATAACTAAAATAAATTAAAATAAAATCTTCGTCTTTATTTAGCTTTTTTTGCAATCTAAAGTAGTTTTGTAACAAAAAGCAAAAAAAATAAAAAATCGATTTTCTGTATAAAACAGTTTACAGACAGACGACTTATCCGGATATGATTTCCGGAGTAATTTGTGGAAAATTTGACAAAATGCTTTAAGTCACGTAATCTTTCTGTTCACAATGAATATTGTAAAGAATTGGCACGTGTAATGTATAATTTTTCGAGGTATTGTCGTTACTCGGTTTACCAAGGATGCAATGCTTAAAGGTGGTTAAAAGGAGTACAAAAATTAATTATATCTGTCCAGAAGACAAGTTAAATTAAGCTTTTACAAATTTCGGAAATATTTTACCAAAACAAGCAAATTTATAGTGCTCCAAGGTTAAATCACGTAACTTTATTGAATTTCATATTTGTATCAGCTAGAATTAACAGTGATTCAACTAATATTAAGCGAAACTATGTGAAGTCATCGAAATCTGGCTGAAAATACTAGTGTAACAAAAGTAACACTTGTGAAACTATATTCAGTAACATTCTATAAGTGACTCAAAAGATAGACTTCATTTTAGCCTTGTTAGAAAACGTTAAAACCGTATTAACGATTGGACGATGGTTATTCTCGACAAAAAAAATGCCAGCCTCCAATAGAAATGCGGGACGGTTTCGTAGTTGATAGTAAATTTGTAAGTAGTATATTTTTAGTCAATTATTTAGCACAAGCCAATACAATTTCAAGTTTATTTATAGCTTAAGTTGCTGGGAAGCTGTTTCAAGTTTTCAAAAAATTTCTAAATTTAAAATCCTTTAAATTTCCTCCAGGATCAATCCTTCCTAATAACTATTCTAAAATTAATTAAATATAAAGTAAATTCTCTGAAATAAATTATAAATTATTTTTTATGTACTACAAATAAATTAACATAAATAGTTTGTATAACAATAACTAAACTAACTACCACCCCTCCCGTCGTGCTATCGCCTCAGCCAATGCCAACTTGGTCGAGTTTGTCAAGTAATTCTAAACAAAAATCATTTTAACGATTATTTATTAATTTATTAATCGTAATATAAATACCAATATCAACATAAATACCAATACCATTACTAATACTAAAACTAGCATAAACATTAACACCAATTCGATACCATTTCCAACATCAATCCACATCGATACCATTTCCAACATCAATCTCAACATTATGACATTAATGTTTCGATTACATCGACACGAAATTTAATTCAACTTAATTGTAACAAAAATTAATTTAATTTCATTAAATTTAGTGAAACCGAATACCCTATTTACTTCATCATTAATTCTTTATTTAAAATCAGCCCTTAATACTCATAAATAATCCGGCATCTAAATTAAAAGGACAGCAAATTGATCACTAACTAAATAACCTGAAATTCGAGATGCATAAAAAATTGTAATTCTAAATTAAGAATATTAAATACTAAATATCGAAGAAGATATGAAATTTAAATTCAGAATAACTTTGATTTAGACGTCTGAAGCGTTATTAATCTTGCCTCAACCAACAATGTTATGAACAAATTATTTGAATCCAAAAACTTTTCACCTGGACGACTACAAAAATAAATTCTACTTTTTAAATCTCAAATTCTAATCAAACTCCAAATCTCAAATTCCAAATTTCCAATTCCAAATGTTCAAATTTAAAATGTTAAATCTTAAATTTTAAATTCCAAATTTCAAATTCGAAATCCCAAATTTCAAATTCCAAATTTCAAATCCCAAATTCCAAAATTTAATATTCCAAATCTAAAATTTCAATTTCCAAATTGCAAATTTCAAATCTCAAATTCTAATTTTCAAATTTCAAATGCCACATTCCTAATTTCAAATTTTAAATTTCAAATTTTAATTCCAAAAAAAATTTCTATAATTTCTATATTCCAATCAGAGAAAAGTAAAGTTCCAAAATATAAAATTCCACATTTTAAAATTCCCTATTATTTAATTTCTAATTTTGAAATTCAAAAGTGGTGGTATAGATAAACAAAACTAACTAATTGTTGGTAATATGATTAATTAAAAATTTAATATTAATAAATATTTTGCGCGATACGTGCTTTAAATACTCAAGTTTTGAATAATTGTGGCTGTTTTTAATTATTTTTTTGAGCTTATTATAACTGCTGCATTTTTTTTATTCCTAGAAGCAATTCTTTCGATTTGATTTTCTCAACCGTAGTTTCTTTGAATAAATTTTTATTTTTTAAACCGGAAATTCTTTTGATAAATTTTCAGTTAGTTTACAAACTTCGCAATTTATCCTAGCAACCATAACTTCAAGCCGACGATACCAGGTTTACATATGCAACCAAATATCCTATATGGGGATTTATTTTCTAGCTTATACCCATTCGAAAATATTCCCTTATTACCGAAAAATTCCATTATTCCATTTATTTTGGAAAATGGATGTGGAAATCGAAAATAGGGCCTTAGCATAATATGATCTGCAAATATCCATGACTAGAAATATTGAACTGCATATCAGATATCACATAACCCTTCCCAAAGCAAAATCATATATAATAAAATAAAGAAAACAAATAAAAAATGTTTTTATACAATTCTTATCACATATGTATATATTGACCAATACATGTAGTATGAAAATACCTGTCTAACGGCACCTGAGCAGTACCGTTATTGAACACATTTCTCCTTGCTCAGTTTATTCCGCATCCACTTTCCACTACACTTATTTAATATATTCACTGCGCATGATTTTCACGATAATACACAATCAAACCAAAAAATCACTCACGAAACTTTTTAATTATTAATTTAAATTAAATTAAATTAAAATATTTATATAAAATATATACAAAACTTCACACCAAATTAAATAAATAAATAAAATTAAATTAAATTCTCGAGGAAGATGACAAAAACATGTCTTTCCTCTTCGAACGGCAAAGACCGACCTTCGCTTCTATTAACAGTACCACAAATCGTAAAATAATTTCGTTAAACTATAAAAATTCCTTCAATCCAGAGAATAGGCAACATTGGGCTATCGCCCCGAACCTCTGCTTTGAAGGATTTATAAAATTCTTCCTGTTTCAATTATTTGATTATTTTCTACTATTTTTTACATCGCTTTGTTACCGCAAATAACTGGAAATTTATTTAATTAATTTATTTTTGGGTTTTATTTTTATTTTTGTGGGAGTATTTATGCATTGGGTGTAATTGCCAAACACACCCTTAACAATCCAATATAAAATGGATATTTCGAACTAACGTGTTGAAATTTAGGAATCTGAATGTTTTTATTTTAATGAAGATACCTAAATTAACAAAATTTTATTTTATTGAACCGAATTCCAAAATGCCCATGACTGGATGCAAAGGCAACTCCGATATTCAGGGTCGTTATCCTCTTGTAAGATCTAATCGTTACTTCCAGTTTTGTTGTTGGATTTTTCTCGAACAACTTCACAACGACCTTATCTCGTCCTTCTCTAAAGTGACTGTATCTAAACCACTTCCAGTGGCCCTATTCTGGCTATTCCCTGGGAATTGGGAATTGAACTATTTTGACAGTGTTCTGGCAGTTGGGAAATATTTTTTCCCAAAGTGTATACTGACGATTGGGAATTTTTGAATGGAGGAAAAAATAATTCCACTTTATGTCAGTTTTGTTTATTTTTCCCTAAATTTTTTTTGGGATTTAAATGAAACTGATCGTTTTGCGTGTTTTCATCAATTTATTTACAACTTAGTATCAATTTTATAAAATAAAATTTTTAAATAATGGCGGCTGAAAATTTTGAAATAGTGCTTTTCCCATTGGGAATTATTCCCGACTACGCCAGAATACAGACTTTTGGGAATTGGGGAATAAAAAATTGGAAATTATTGAAGTTTGGAAATATAGCAATATTTTTCCAATTCTTAATTCCCCAGTAATAGATAGCCAGAATAGAGCCACAGATAAGTCAAACACATTTCTACAGTCTCTTTACAGCTTATTACCGGTAACTAAAAACACCACTTCAAAACGCTCAAATTCTCTGGATTCTTTTATTTAAATTCTCAATGTGAACTGAAGAAAGAAGTCAACGTGGAAAAGGCAATAGAGTGAAGAAAATAATTTGACCTGCGGCGATATGATAGGAGTAAATAGAAAGAATAAATTGAGTTGTGTAATTCTGGTGGCCAAAATTAGATTCTGACATCGAATCAACCGCTCAAAGCTGCTCACAGTATCAACTTATTCGTCCAGAAAATCTTAAAGCACCGATTCATCCATGGGAAACAACAACTCGACTTTAGTCGAAATTTTTCGTGCTTGTCGACCCATATTTCAAATGGTTGGAAGTTTACATCGTTCCATCCACATCATCCGCATGTGCGATACAGTCGCTTCGCAGTATCTTATTAATGCACGGACTACCTGATATGATCGTCTCTGATAATGTAACTTCTGTTACATCGGACGCTTTTAAGGTATTTTACAAGTAATTTAGTGCCTCATATAATTACAACTCCGTCTTATCCTTCATTCAACGGACAAGAAACGAATTCCTTAAGAAAACCGAAAGGGACCATCGCTGGAAATTCACCCGCTCAGTTACTGTTTCATTGAAAAAAAGTAACATACTTTGATAAACTAAATCCCGATGCTGTTCCAGTTCATTCAACCGACGTAAAATCAACCAGTAAATCAACTAAGTCGTTTAAAATCAATGACACCGTTTGGGCTCGGAACTATTCTAGTGGAAATGGGTTCCAGCTACTATTGAATCTGCCACTAGTCCAGTGTCTAAAACTGTACAAACTGGATTCGGCGCACTTAGAGAATAATGCATCATCAACAACTCTACAACCGAAGCTCCAGATGATTCACCGATGCGCCGATCTGCCAGATGTCATGTTTTAGGTCCTGTGACGTATTTTCAATCTAAGAAGGTAGGAGTGTAATGTACTAACATTTCATATGCATTATACTTATATTGTAAATATACGTGGAGACCCATTTTGGAACTTGAATAGGTACCATACATGTCATTTTGAATGGGTAAGGCTCTCATATTTTTTCCGAAATTCGAACATAATCGAGAAACGAAAATACCTGAAAATCAGAAACATACCAGATGACTACTAAATAAGTTAAATATTCACCTTCGAGATATTTTTCATTGTATTTAAAATACAATTAAATTACTTAGAATAAAATTTGAAAAGATTTCCTTTAAAGATAATTGACATGAACATTAAAATTGTATAAGTGCAGCGTACCATTTTATTGTAGGTGAAATCGACATTAATGTACCTCCTACACTTTATATACCTTCGTTAATGGGGAAAAACAAAAATTGCCCATAAATTTAATATCATGATCATTTTTATCGGTGTACAGCATCTCCAATTAGCTGTTCAAATAATCGACCACACACAGAAAAATGGTACGTTTGTTCTTTTCTTATTTTTTCTTAAATTTATAGCTTAGTGAGTACTTTTATGAGGATCTTAATTAACTCGAAATTTTGTTATATTAAAATGGATATTTTATTAAATTTTTTGTGTTACGTATGTAATAACAAAATAATTATTTATACAATTTTATGTAGTTTTGATTAAATTAAATTTACGTGTAACCATTTCTCCGTATAATTTTCGTTTTTAATTAAAAATTTATGCTTTTTATCACGGGGTTCATAGGTGCGGATAAAATATACTAAAACGCACACATTATACAGAGTATAACATCACCACAGGTGCCATATATATTCAGCTTATTAGAATGAAGTGTGTCATATTAATAAGCACGTTAATCAAACTATCTAAACATTACAGTTAAAGGTGATAACAATATAAGTAAATACGATTTAGTTTTAACTAGTTCAACGTTAACAGGAAACGAATGTCATTCGCTCATAAATCATCAAGGCCTTGATAAAAAGATGTTATTTGTAAAATCGATTAATACTTTATAAACCCAATAAATTACGCCGTCTGTAATATATAAAAATTCAAACATCGCGACTCATGTTACACTAAATCGTCCCATCGTAGTTTTTTTTACTCGTTTATATATACATACATATCGTTGCCAAATTTATCTCTCCCAACACCATTTCCAACAATCACTAATGACAACCAATAAATTCCCATCATCATTTTATTATCAGTCTGCAAACATTTCTAATATCTTTTCCAATTACTAAATAATTCATTTCAGTTTAGTCGCTCGTCTCAAGTTTTGTGTGTATTCGAAAAGATCAATAAACCAAATTTTGTCAACTTTGTTCCGCAAATAAGAATAGCGTACGAGATGGGGTACAAAATATATATGTGTGTGTGTGTGTATAAAAAAAAATAGAAAAAAATAAAGAACTTTCTTTTTAAATAAAATAAAAATGCCGAGGCTTTTCTTGTGCTTTTCTCATTTCCTTATTTCTATTCGTTTAATTCAATTTTTCCATTATTGTGTTTCTATATAGCGTACAAGACAACAGGAAGAAAATAGTTTTATTACTTTTCCGTCTCGTTTAGATTTCACGATATATCCACATGTCAGTTTAAATAAAACGGGGTGATTTTTATAACAAGATTATTTTGTTTTGTGTTTGTAGAAGCTTTAGTTTAAGATTCAATTTTGGCGCGAGATTTTAATCCGATAGAAAGTAAATAACAAGTAGTTTTCAGCAAGACACAATAAACTGTACACTCAGAAAAAATACTAAAAAAGCAATGAGTTTGTCAATGCGATTCACCCCTATTATGAAAAACTATTGAATAATGTAGTATTTTTAGAGAATTGGTTTTAATAGTTGGTACCATTTAAAATTAATGAGGTACCTCCCCCCCTCCCCCGCTTTTTAATTTTTAATTATTTTTAATTTTTAATTTTTAATAATTTTTAATTTTTAATTTTTAATTTTTAAGTTTTAACTTTTAACTTTTAACTTTTAACTTTTAACTTTTAAGTTTTAAGTTTTAAGTTTTAAGTTTTAAGTTTTAACAACTTTTAACAAATTTTAACAAATTTTAACAAATTTTAACAAATTTTAACAAATTTTAACAAATTTTAACAACTTTTAACAACTTTTAACAAATTTTAACAACTTTTAACAACTTTTAACTTTTAACTTTTAACAACTTTTAACTTTTAACTTTTAACTTTTAACTTTTAACTTTTAACTTTTAACTTTTAACTTTTAACTTTTAACTTTTAACTTTTAACTTTTAACTTTTAACTTTTAACTTTTAACTTTTAACTTTTAACTTTTAACTTTTAACTTTTAACTTTTAACTTTTAACTTTTAACTTTTAACTTTTAACTTTTAACTTTTAACTTTTAACTTTTAACTTTTAACTTTTAACTTTTAACTTTTAACTTTTAACTTTTAACTTTTAACTTTTAACTTTTAACTTTTAACTTTTAACTTTTAACTTTTAACTTTTAACTTTTAACTTTTAACTTTTAACTTTTAACTTTTAACTTTTAACTTTTAACTTTTAACTTTTAACTTTTAACTTTTAACTTTTAACTTTTAACTTTTAACTTTTAACTTTTAACTTTTAACTTTTAACTTTTAACTTTTAACTTTTAACTTTTAACTTTTAACTTTTAACTTTTAACTTTTAACTTTTAACTTTTAACTTTTAACTTTTAACTTTTAACTTTTAACTTTTAACTTTTAACTTTTAACTTTTAACTTTTAACTTTTAACTTTTAACTTTTAACTTTTAACTTTTAACTTTTAACTTTTAACTTTTAACTTTTAACTTTTAACTTTTAACTTTTAACTTTTAGCTTTTAACAACTTTTAACTTTTAAATTTTAGCTTTTAACAACTTTTAACTTTTAACAACTTTTAACTTTTAACTTTTAATTTTTAACTTTTAACTTTTGAGAAAAGAAGCAATTACTCATTTTTTGATGGTACGCATCGGGTATGTGTTTCCAGTGTTACGTAATTATATAAAAGCTAAAATTAAACTCAAATATTCGTTAAGTACGTAATTTATTGTATGTAGCATTGTGTAAATATTTTCTAATAGTTTTGTCTTTGGTAATGCAAGTTGATTAGGCGTCATCTTTTGAAAAGGATTATTCTCCTTTTGATGACTTCCTCCTATTTCGTCGCTTCCATCCGAAAAAATTACTCTTCGTTTTGTCGCTTAAATTATTTTTCTGCTCTAAAAAACTCGCATTCTAAAACGTGTTTCTCGAAAGTACCGAAGTGAAATGCTGCCAAAATATAAGCCCATCTTTGCCAACTTCTCAGTCAGATTTGAATAATTTAGCTTCACTTAACAAAGTGAAAATTAATGGTTGAATTTTATTACTGTATTTATTAAGTTCTGTAACGGGTTCCGGAGGCTTCGCGAAATATTACTTAAGGAAATAATTTCATCAAATTCTTTAAAGTTTTAACTGATTTACTGATTAGGTCTTTACTTTTACTAAGGAAAAATTTGCCCTTACACATTGTTATCAAAACTACGCCGAACTTGTCCTATGTAGGTTGCCTTAAGTTGTCTTAAGTGTATCTTAAGTTGCTTTATATGTATTAGTTATTACGAATTAATTTAATTCATACTGAAATAATAAAAATCATGTTTAAGGTTTTATAACAGAAAAAAAATTAATTTTTTCCCATGGTCATCTAAGCTCGGGCATCATCCCCAGGTAAATTCTGAAAATTATTTTTTTTGATTTGCCGAATTTTCTATTCAATATATTACATAAGATAATGACAAACAAGGTTGTCATAAACATGACATTATGAATACAGGATATTTTGTTGGCCGGTCCCTAGTATTTTCTCAAGAAAATTCTGAAAATCACAACGCGGAAAATCATAGTTAAATACATATTTTCGGTATGTTATACATATCATAAAGTATATCAAACACATGTTCAGCTAATTCCCCTGTTTTTAAAGAAATTCAGAATTTACCATGCCATAAAAGAAATCTAAATTTGTTTTGTAAGGTTAAATAAACTTTAACATGCTTTTTATTAGTTCAATATGAATTGAATTAATTCGTTGTAAAACACATACAAAGACAAATACTTAGGACCACTTAAGGTTACATAGAACTAACCTAAATGTTATTACTCAATTGGTCAATATTTCCACAAAAGAAAAATTATCTTAGGCTTCGAAATCTTACTTCTTATGACAAATTCTTTAGGACCAAAACAACGGAAATACATTTTTTTAGTTTTAAAAAATTGGCATTTTATTGATTTAAATTTCAAGCACGTGTTGGTCGATAGATTATTCGTAAGTTCCTTTGGTGTCTTGAATCAGTGAAATATAATAATATTCATGTACGAATCATAATGGTGTAATAATGGGCGAGAGGTTGGGTGGACCTAGATAACCATGTAATCATGTCTTATTTGTTCCTTTAACCCAGATCAACAAGAAAACGAAATCACTATAACGTTATTTTTTGAGCAAATGTAAGATACAAATATAAAGTCCTCTCGTAGTCATAAGTCTTGTAATGTTAAATCAATAGTTTATCCTGTTGATTTAATATTGATAATTTTTAATAGTACAAAATATTAATAAAACTATTAAAGTAAAAGGATTTTTCCAGTACTATAAAATCATAGACGTACTATTGAATTTGTACCGGGTATTTTTTGCTGCTGTAACTTCTTCTTATTAGTGACCATCGTATCTTATACACATAATATTATAATACACAAAAATTATATATTTTGAAAGGTCCATTTATTTATAATTTTTTTGTTTTTTTTTTGCTGCATTCTCCTTTACGTTATTCTTATTTGATAATGCCGACACCAATTGTCTGTTATTTCGATAATAAAAAAATTTGTGTTTCTTCAGCTTGTTTACCATGCCTTTTGGGTTTAAACGAAACAGAATAAGAAAATTGTATGTATGTATGTATATATGATGGTGCAAGCCAATGTACGAAATGAGTTCAACGAATTTCGGTCAGTGTGGGTATTTTCTGTGTTTGGTAAACTTCTTATTACTCGCGCGTATATTATTTATTGTTCCCATGTTTTCGAAATACATTCCAGGTTGTTGTTGGTTTGTATGTTTGTCAAAAATTCAAAAAAATAAAAAAAATAAAAATTTAATAATAAGAAATAAAGCAAAAATAACATAAAATTGTTTTTTTTTAGAGTTGCACGAGATAAAACTGCATAATAGGTAGATTTTGGAATTTTTATTTCTTTATTTTAGCGGATTGTTTTTTTGCAGCGGAATTTGGTTTAGGACATTGGACCCAAAAAATGCAGTCGATTTAAGAATTAATTCATTTGATGTATATGTACTACATTTTAACAGACCGACTTATTAAGTTTTCGAGCTTACTTATATCCTATTATTACAATTAGTATTGATTACCATTAAGCCTTGAAAATCATAGTCGTAAAAAGCTTGTGCCACAAAGTGGAAATTTTAGCATAATCTAAAAACTAATTAAATTAGCAATCCACTTCTTACTTGTTCTTTAATTTTTCTTCGTAAAAAATAACAGAGGTTTACCGGAGCACCGATAGAGCCATCGGATATTAAAATTCAAAAGCTCCACAGGGTGTCCCAATACCATTAGATAAACGAATAGAGTGCATAGCTGGGCTAATTTTATGAAAAAAAGGTTCACTGCGGATACGACCGGAAAGAAATCGTTACGTACTTAATTTGCTTTTAAAAATTTAAAGAACTCGATTGTTATTATATACGTTTTATTATG
This sequence comes from Tipula helvola, assembly GCA_963556165.1. Taxonomy (NCBI): domain Eukaryota; kingdom Metazoa; phylum Arthropoda; class Insecta; order Diptera; family Tipulidae; genus Tipula; species Tipula helvola. The sequence goes on from OY744483.1 coordinate 60,290,970, forward strand.
GTGAAAGTCTATTGTAAGACAGAATTTTTACCCGCTGTCAAATCTTATTTAAAATTAAAGAATAAAAAAATATTTAAATATTATTATTAAAGAATATTTTCTTCAAACTTGATGACAATTGCACTGAAGAATTAGCTTTCACATTTTGTCTTATAAAACACTTTCCAAAATATAATCACAGATGGCACTAAAATCACTTTACATGGTTTGTCGTATAAAACCCTTTCGAAAATATAATCAGAGATGGCACTGAAATCACTTTATCTAGTGTCAATTGAGTCCCTCTTTTTAGTTATATAATTAACAGGCATAGTTTTTACCATAAAGAAAACCACGATGAAACTTAAAAATTTGTAGGGAAAATTAGAAAACTTCACTCAATTTTTCTTGAAAAAATCAGTTGATGATTTTAATTTTTTATTGCAAATTTCAATTTGCCAGAGGATTTATAAAAAAAATATTCTAAGTTTTTAGTCTCAGCGAAAAAAAATTTTATTAATCGCCTAAATGAATAAAAGGCTAGTTAATCATCCCATGGCCTACTCGTTTCTAGTCTTCTGGTAGCGAAAATAAATTCAGAAGGAAAGCTGTTTTACTTAAGCAGACGTACGTCTAGGTGTTGTGTCATACAAACTTTGGTCTCGCAGTTAAAAAGATAATTGAGCTGTTTTTAATCCACACTGTACATATTTAATTTACATTTAATATGTATTGCGTACAATTCGCTAATGCTTAAAGTACATGGATGCTTTCTACATATAAAAAATAATCAATAATGCAATTAACAATTCAGTCGCTACAGCCTGATAAGATTGACTGGAAAATAATTAAATTTTTCGTGTTTCTCATTCAGATCGAAACTGAAGTTTTAAAATTCTTGATAATTTCACTCTTCGTAACAATTCGAAAAATCGTAATGATTGTCTGGTTATTTACCAGAAGCACTTTAACTTCAAATTGTACATATTATTTAAATATTTTATGCTTGAAACAGTTAATTGTATCACAATAATTAATCATTTCATGCTGCATAATACGCTGCATAATTTACAGATTGTCAAACTTTAAAAGACCCACTCAACTATTTGGGCAGGAAAGCTGCAAATTAAAAAGGTAAACTATAAAATTAGTACAACTCAATTTTTTTTATACAAAACCTCGTTTTTAACCGCGGTTTCTGAAAGAGCGTAAAATTTAACTTTCAGAAGGCAGTTTTTGAATGATTTTCAGCGGTTATTTCATTACGAACAATAACCAGCAGATGATGAATTTTAATGGGGAATGACGATTTTTAAAGTTGTTGCCATCAAGACATAAGGTGCCGAGATGGTGACCTTGACTATTACCAGGTATCGACGCACCTTCAACTGCTAAAGACACTTATTGATCAAGACCTTGGTGTACAAAGAGCTCTAAACATAACAAAGCATTTTTAATTAGTTTCCTTTCATTGCATTTAGTGAATCATCTCTCTGGTTAACGGAAAACACATTTCTTGCGTTCTTAATATTTCTATGGATTGGCAATGTCAAAAGCTTACTGAATTGAGTGTTTACTGAGTTGGTAATAATGATAAAGTGAAGCAAATTTAAGGGATAGCTACATCTAAAGGACAATGTTAAGTTTTTGGTTCATTCTATGAACTACATCCCAACAAACTATATTAAAATGAGCCAAAAAATTGAATGAAAAAACTTTTGTTTGTGAGCCCACAGTAATTCTAGGGCTTGGAACAAGAAGGAGAATTCCAGGAATCAGATCTTGATCTAGAACACTGTACAATGTACTTGCTCAAAAAGAACATTATGTGTAAATTAGAAACCACCTATATTTACTACACCTATGATACAGAATCATTAAAAAATAAATTTCAGTTTTATGAAAGAAGGTAAAATTAAAAAAAAAAATATTATGTTTTATATATTTTATTGACCTCCAGAATTGTTGGTTAATTTCCCGGGGAATTGGGTTTCGTCGCTCCCGGGTCGCGGGATTTTAAAAACAGTCGAGAAAGCAGCTCACTGCATTTAACCCGCATGTAAAAGTAAATCGCTTCTAAAATTGAATACATCCATCACAACTTTTTTTTTAAACAAACACAACACGAACGCAGAAAACACGAAAATATAAAACTATGTATTTCGTCGCTTCCAAATAAGATTATTACACCTGCAAAATCATTAATATTTTGGAGAGGCGTGTCAAGTTTTCAATGTTAAACTATGCTTAATTTTTTTTAAATAAAACTCTTGCCACACTTTTTGGGAAGGACTTTATTTAAAAAAAAATTAAGTCGAAATTAGCATTAAAAACTCTAAGGCCTCATACATTGGGTAACCCAACGAATTAAGCTAACCACAAACAATAACTTCAAACATTTGTGGTAGAACTATGAGCGATACGATTCCTTTGATCTGTGTCTGAAAGGTTGACGAAGCAATTTCCATTATCGTAAATACATATTAAGAACTTTACGGAAAAACTAAACTTCGATACACATTTTATAAATTTTAATTTTAATTTGGTCCGCACTTTGATAATTGCGTTTCTGGATTTTTGTTTTCTGGATTTTTGTTTTTCTGAATTTTTTTGTTTCTAGATTTCTTTTCTGAATTTTTTTTCGGGATTTTCAGTTTCTTTTTTTTTCTAGACAAGGTAGCTATGAATAAAAATTTTGAAAATTTGTATTCACGGTCTTGCGACATTCGGCCTTTCGACACAATCGACTTTTCTACATTCGGCCTTTCGACATTCGGCCTTTCGACATTCGGCCTTTCGACACATTCGGCCTTTCGACACATTTAACCTTTCGGCACATTCGGCCTTTCGGCCCTATTCCACTAATAGGTATACTACTATCTGTTTACGAAAAATACAGGATGACTTTCTATTGCTGATGCTTTTGTAAGGAAGTATATGAAAAAGAAATTTTATTTTGCATCTATCATCTCTTATCATCCTTAAACTCCTCCTGGACGGAGCGTGCTAGGAAGGTGGTCTTGGACATTTTGGAAAGGTTTCCTGATTTTTAGGTCAACGCAACTATTTTCAGCACTTCAAGTTGAGTCCTTTAGGAGAAGGAGGTATACCTAGGTATTTCGTAGTAGGTATAGCTCGCGCTTTTTAAAAAAAGAAAAGGTTACTATGATACGGTGAACGGAAATGTCTGTTTTTGTTTAACATGAATTTTCAAATGCAAATCTCATTTTAGTGAAGCATTAAAAATAAAATAAGAAAAAACGAAAAATGTCCAAAAAGCGACGTGCCGTGTTTAATCCAACCCGTATTGATACGAAAAAGAAAAAAGTATCACGCGAAAATGCTTCAGAAGCTCTGAAAGAAAAAGAGCTTGAAGCAGACAGACGTAGAAAACAAACCTCATTTCAAAACGAAACTTTTGAAGAAAAGTCCGACCGTCTTGAAGCAAATAGACAAAGGAACATCAAGTCACGGCAAATCGAAACACCTGATATAACGCATGTCCGCCTACAAATACAAAGGGAGCGACAAAGGAAATTGAGAGCTAACAACTGGCTTTAAAAGAAAGAAGAAGCATTTCATTGTGATCCATCATTAGAATACATGAATTTTCCGCAAGTTCTTATTGGTAAGATGAACAATAAGTGTAATTTCTGTGGAGCACTCAAATTTAAAGGAGAAACACCCGGGTAATATTGTTCCAACGAAAAAGTCAAGTTGTCCAATTACGACAAGTTACCAGAGCCATTAAACAGTCTGATGAAATACAATTCAAGCTTTCAGGTGACTTCTTTTGGTACATCCGTGCCAATGAATAAAAACAAAGGGTTCATGCCAACTTTCTCCATACAAGGCCAAGTGTATTACAAAGGCGGTTCACTTCTTCCGCTGCCTCACGAAGATGCGAAATTCCTACAGAATTATTTTTTGGGTGATGAAGAAGCAGAAGCTCAACGTCGTTGCTCCATTATACCTGGGATCGATAAGAAATTCATCAATCACTTCAGAAGGCGTTGCATGAACACAATCACCACGTGAGGACATTCAAAACTGCATTAGACGAAAATCTACAAGATGACATGAAAATAGTGATCAAAGCTGTTAATGAAATTGCCATTATCATTGCTGACCAACAGTTAATGAAATTGCCATTATCATTGCTGGAAATGACTTCGAAAACAGAGATATTATCTTGAAGATGAGAAGCAATGAGCTTAAGAGAATCAGCAAAACGCACATATCTTATGATGCACTGCAATATCCGCTCATGTTTCCAAGAGGAGAAGACGGTTATGCAATAAACGTTAGCCAAGTTATTCCCAGAACAAATAATACTGTCATCAAAACTATATCAGCCATGTCTTACTGCTACTCTTCGTTTAATGGTGAGGCAAAATCAAATAAATCATCTTCTACTCTACCGGCAACTACTTCATCAGTATCTGGTGGAACTGTATGCGAAAAAGGAACATGAACGGCTGCTCTACATTCGCCTCAACCAAAAGAAACTTCGTGTCGATGAGTATATTCACTTAAAGGATGCAGTAGCAAATGATGGAGTTGCTACAAATCACGGAAAACTCGTGATACTTCCTTCAACATATACTGGGGGACCACGAAATATGCACGAATATGCCCAAGGCCCAATTACATACCATCCCTCTAGTAATGAAACAGCCTATAAGAAAATGGTAGTTTTAAAATATTAAGCATTTAAATGTTTTTTGTAAAAAAATTTTAAAATAAAATCTTTTATTTTATAGAAAATTTAATTTTCTATAAAATAAAAGCGTTTGTTTCAAAGATTTTTTTCAATAAACATTTAAATGTGAATTATTTTAAAACTACCATTTTTCTTATACGCTGTTTCATTACTAGAGGGACGATACGTTCGACATGGAGGTAAGCCATTTCTTTTCATTACTTACATATTCAATCCGAATTACCAGGAAATGCAGGAAAATTTAATTAACGGCCAGTTAATTAAATTTGTAGATACACTTATTAAAGGTGAAGTCTTCGAAAGCTGAAGTCTTCGGAACCGTCAAGTACTGGCTTTACTCAATTGAATGGCAAAAGAGAGGTCTGCCACACGCTCATATTTCAATATGGTTATGGAAAGAATTAAATTCAAATCAAATCGATCAACTTATCTCAGCTGAAATCTTCAAAGCCACTTACCGATAAAAACCTACACAATATCGTTATGAAAAACATGGTGCACGGTCCGTGCGGTTCGTTGAATCCAAACTCACCATGCATGAAGGATGGAAAGTGCACAAAAATGTTTCCGCGACCACTAATAAGCGAAACGCAAACAGCGACTGATGGTTATCCGCTCTACCGTTACCGTAAGCCTGAAGATGGTTGATTTACAGCATACGTTAAATTAAGGTCAGGGCATGAAACTCAAAAAGTTGAGCTTGACAATAGATGGGCTGTCCCCTACAGTACATTACTTTTGAAGATGTTTGATGCCCATATTAACGTTGAGTGTTGCAACTCAGTGAAATCGATCAAGTACATTCTCAAATATGCACACAAGGGCTCTGATCTAGGTGTACGCTGTGGCGTACTTTTGGATTTTCAATTCACGAACGCTACTCAACTATGATCCACCTTGATGTACATTTGGAGAATGGCCAGAGAGTTTACTTTAATGAAAACAATCCAGAAGACCGCCTAGCAAATCCACAAAAACTACTTTCACGGAATTCTTTGAACTGTGCAAAAAAGACGAATTTGCAAATACATTGATCTATTTTGAAGTGCCGCAATATTTTACGTGGGATAAATCTTCAATCGTCGTAAACAAGGCTCAATTGTAGAAGGACATGGCGGGTTCTGGTGACGCACTTGGTCGCGTCTATACAGTCCATTTGAGGAACTTAGCATGTTACTACATATGAATGCTTCTTCATAAGATCAAGGGACCTACAAGTTTTAATGATTTACGGACCGTAAATGGAGATTTATGTGAGACATATCACGCTGCAAGTTTGGCTATGGGGCTCTTAGAGAATGACAACTAGTAGGATGAGTCATTGAACGAAGCGAAAGAATCAGATTCACCTTCAAAAATTCGAAATCTTTTTGTTATTTTACTCTCATGCTCCGAGGTATCCAATCCAACAATCCAAAAACTCTGAGGGGAAAATACAAGGACTGCATGCCTGAAGATATTCTGCGACGTCTGCAACGAGAAAATCCCAATCTGAACTTAGATTTCACAGATGAAATCTACAACGAAGCACTGATAATGATCGAAGACAAAATAATTAAAATGTCAGGAAAACTTTTATCAGCATTTGGAATTCCAAGCCCATTACGTAAAACAACAGACAGCTTGAATAGAGAGATGTTGCGTGAGCTTTAATATGACACTGACAAAATGAACAGATACGACGAAATAAATGAACCACTTATGAATGCAGAGCAACGAGAAATTTATAATGAAATCTTTCAGCGTGTGGTTGACAAAAAAGATGACATAATTTTCATAGATGTACCTGGCGGAACTGGCAAAACTTTCCTTATCAACTTATTACTTGCTAGAATCAGAGGAGAAAAGAAAATTGCACTCGCAATGGCCTCTTCAGGCATCGTTTCTACCCTGATGGCTGGCGGTCGGACAGCTCATGCTACACTATCGCTTCCAATTGACCTCATACAGAACGAGACGCCAGTATGTGGAATTAAGAAAGAAACTGGAAAAGCGGAGGTATTAAAAGAATGTAAGGCGATTTTATAAGATGAGGTAGCAATGATGCATAAACATGGATTGAAACCTTTAAATCGATCACTGCAAGACATTCGCGAAAATAATAACATTATGGGTGGATTGTTAGTTATCCTTTCGTTACGTTTTCGTCAAACATTGCCAGTCATTCGTAGAGGTAACATGTACGACGAGATAAGAGCCTGCATCAAATCATCGCAACTGTGGAGATTTGTAAAAAACATGAAACTCCAAACAAACATACAGGTAAAACAATCAAATGGATTCGACTTACTGCAATTTTCCAGATATCTGCTGAGTGTTGGCAACGGGAAATAAACAAGACAAGATGGTTGACGAAGAAGAGGACACCAGTTATCCAGTTGAGTTCTTAAATACGCTCAATCAAGTAGTTTTTGTCAACTAAATAATGCTAAATCATAATGTTTATTCTTCTGTAATGTTAAATAAATTTATATTAAATAAAATAAAATTATAAGATTGTTTCTTTCTTTTAAAACTATTTAGAAGTTTTCTAATGTTTTTTTTTACTAAAGAAAATCACTGCTTTTACAAACGGCTAAGCGGATTATTTTAATTTTGATCTTAAATGATTCTTGAAAGGTCCCCAAATAATACTCAATTTGAAATTTTCGATTCTGTTAAAGTCGAATTTAAAGTTCATTCAGGAACACCGTGACTAGTAAGTCGATAAACCATAGTTTTAATATAGTATATTATATTGATATATGGCATTGCTGAGCTGCCGGTAATGCGATTACATCCTGTAATGGCTTTTCCTCCTCTTTAAATATAAACAGAAAAAATTTGCAACTATTGTACAAAATTCCCAATCACTTAAAAGTAATTCAATACAAACAATTCATCATTTTTGTTATTTCACGAAACACGGCAAAAATAAATTTGTAGATTGTCATACTTAAATGTATTTTGCAAGAAAAGTATACGAGATTTTGTAGTATGTCTAATAGAATTAAATAAGGAAAAAGATTAAAAAAACACAGAACATTGGGAAAAATTTAAAAAGAATGTTTCGACGGCCATTTTGAAAAGGAAGAAATAACAGATGACATACCATTATAATAATTATTTTATATTCCCTATTCATTGATCTTTAAAATGAGGCCAATTTTATAATTTTCGGATATATAATATATAATTTACAATAGATACAACACCAAATGCAAGCAAATGTTAAATATTTGACACCCTGTGTCTTACAAAACAACAACAACAAATAAAACATGCTTCATAAATTGTTTGTTGTAATCAGTGCTGGACATTCAATACATAAAAATGATAAAATTCAAACATGACTTCCCCATATACAGGGTTTGCGATTTCACGTATTTTCCACCCTATGTATTTTAATTTACAAGTGCTAACAATAGTTTTATTAATAATTTAATATTTTTGCATAAATTCGATTTGAATTATTATTTTAACTAAATTCCAGTAAAGTTGGGAATTAGTTAATTTCTTAATTAGTGTACAAACATCAGTGTGGGGTTTTAATACACCCAAAGAGGTTTTCCTGGAGTTTTTTTCGTTTTTGGCGAATATAATAATTCGCTAAATCAATTTATATATAAAGTATAGAGTTCGATTGGTATTTTTGTAGTTTGATCGTAGCTACGATCGATGAGTAGATCAAACTTTTCAGTACGAAATTAAACTACCAAAGACAAAGCTTAAAGATTTTTTTTTGTGTTTTTAAGGGTATATGGGGGGGGGGGGGAGATGATATTTCTACTTTTTTGTTAGAGTAGACATGTTATGAGGCTTCTTTATATCACTGGCTCACCAAATCGTAAATATTGGAATGCTATAAAAGTAATAAATTTGTCTATAAACAGAGCCGAAAAAATCATATTTCTTCATAATGAATAAAGCCTGTATTCCATGAGAAAACAATTTTGCTATAAAATAAAAAAAAGTTGCCTTTGTCTCTTATATGGGGCATCAGATTATTTTTCTCTTTTTGTTTTTGTTTTACTGTGAGTCAATTTTTCCCATGGAATACAGGCTTAAGAACATTAAATATACAAGTTGGGACTAATTCCATTGGGAGTTATTACATTGAGTCGCATAAGCTAACTCTATCTCTCGTTAATTGAGAACCTTAAATTTCCAATATGTGCTTAAACAATACCTTATGAGAATAATTCGCCGAAAACATCATCATCACCAACCAATAAATGTTTCAATTTCGTTTACTGAAACTGACATACACAACAACCCAACTTAACGTTTCACACTTTTTTTTTTTTTTTTTCAGTTATTTCGCCAAAATGCAATTAATATAACAGATTTTTTTTTCTTTTTTATATTATTCTGAATACGTAAACCGTATCATTCTTATTATTATTTGTTTTCGTGTATTGTAAAAATAAATAAATTTTCACCCCTTTTGGAAATCATAAAATTGAGACGAAAAATACTATAAATACACAGCTAAAATTAAAAATCGTCTAGTGAAAATGAGACACATTATTAATAATACAACGCAATTACAATATCATGTGTTCGAGTGTATTTTGGGGGTATCGCAGACACATATTGTTGTATATTTATTGCATGCCCTTGAAAACCCTTTATAAAAATTTGCAAAAATTTTGTTTACCTTTTTACTTATAAGGCCATTCAACTCATAAATCAACCCTATTTTTTATAATACGTTACGAATAATATAGAAAACATATTAATATCGTGTAAATCAAAAAAAATTGTATGCCATGTCTAAGAACCAGTTGTAAAGTCTCAAAAATAAGAAAAAGTGTAATCACTTATTATAAGAAAAGACAATCGCCTCACAAATAAATGAGAAAATTTAAAAAAAAAAATTGTGTTCGCGCTTTTGTTCTGTGCTTTAAAGAAATACATCTGCTTGAAGCTGAACTGGCTGAGGTGTACCAAGTAAAAACCAAGAGAGATAGAGAAGGAACACAAATTGTTTCTTGTATTATGTACAAGATGGATTTGAATTGCCCGAGGTCAGACAGAGCAACAACAAAACAACAAAAGTGTATATGATTTATGAGGAAACGTATAAATGATGAGAATTTGGGTGCAAAATATTAGGAAATGAATTATTCGTGAGAATCTATTTCAATTGTATTACGAGAACCAGAATTCCATTGCTGTGTCACAGAAAATGAGTATGCCACACCATTACTGTATTTGTATAGGGAACGATAAATCAGGTCGAATAACTATATTTCTTCCGCAATATTTTAACTACCCATAAAAACTAACACTATATAATATGGATAAACCTAACAACAATATGTTAGCTCCCATCCACCCACTCTCTTGTTGTTATATTATTTACAAAAACATAATTTAATTACCAACCTAATATTATTCTAGTGTAAATAATATCTCTAATATAACAATAAAAGTACGAGTATAAGAAAAATAATATTTTCTTAAAAATAATTTGCATATCTATGCAAATAAATTGTTTTTGACATGAATAATTATTATAATAGTATATTGAAGTTTATTATTATTACTACACTATATATAGAGCTCTATATATATTTTCTTTTCGTAAACAATAACAATAACAACAGCAACCAACACCAACTCAACAAAAACAACAACCCATTTATTTAATAAATATAAACAACAACATAACAACAACAATATTTCTGTTAAGAAAATGAAAATTAATTTTCTTTTGATGTCATAAATTTTGTTGTAACTTTTAAGTTTTTTTTTTGTTTTGTTAAGTGCAGCAATACTACAACAGTTTTATGGAAATGTTTTTTTTTTTTTTTGTTTTACATAAATATTCTTTGTTGGGTTTGAGTACTTATACATATTTCTGTATGTGTATATTCACTTTGCATTTATTTTAATTAGCTAGCAGTAAAATTGCTTTCGGTCAGACTTACGAAAACTGTCAGCTTCCATTTATATTTTGTTTGGAAATACATAGTTTATAAATACTAAAATAACATAGTTTTTTAAAATTACAAAAAGTCCTTCCACAAGGCTTACCCTTTCCTGGAATACTAGCGAATAATTGTGAAATATTCGGAAGCAATTTTTACCGATAATGGAGTAGATGTACGATTGTCTAGCAAGCAAGCAAATTTTCATTATGGGAAAAACCAAATATTTAGGAAAATTTTAATCAATAAGACTCTTTCGGCTTGTTATAGACACAATATATTAACAATAATGGCATTCACAAAATTTTTCGACTTGTTAATCAAAAAACTAGAAATATCAAAACCCCCCGTACTTTAACCTAAGAGTCATACAAAGCGACTCGATCCCAAAAAATTAAAACGCTCCTTGAGTCCTAAAGTTCGGTCTACTCTTCAGGAAGCTAAGACCAAACTACAAAAATACAATTCTAACTTCATAAATCAAGAATGATGAACTGACCTAGCGAATTATATTCACTAAATCAAAAACTCAAGGAAAACCCTCATTTCTGTGTGTTTTATGCCCACACAAATAATAGAAAGAGAAGTTTGTCTGTGTGCTAAAATCGTTAAGATTTTTTGGCTTTTTATAGCCAAAATATATTAACAATAATGGCATTCACAACATTTTTCGACTTGTTAATCAGATAGATATAAAATGCAAAAAAAAATTTTAATAATTTTGGTAACGTCAAATTTGTGCTAAATCATACACGACAATATGCTTTTAGGTTCTATCTAAACAAAACACTGTCGCATTGAAACGCTTTTATTGAATAAAAAACAAATGCTATCGAAAATTGTACAATAAACCAACTTTACGCTAGTTCTTATCAAAGCTTTTATTTATTTATAGCAGAAGTATCGATCCATAAAATTATTAAAAATTAATTATGAACGAACTTCACGATCGTGATATTGAAATGGCTTACCCTAAAACCAATGTTAGCTCAGAATAAACAAAAAAACAGATCCACCCGACTCGTCGGATACAGCGTTATCAAATAAAAAATTATTTTTAATTATGTCATTGGTACGGCAGTTTTAAATGATGTCACATGTTTTCAAAAAAAAATATTTTTATCGAGCATTGATGTTATCTAGACTAATTTGATGGATTGTAAGGAATGTTCCAATTTGAGGTTAATTTTTAATAAAATACTTCAATTATTTGATAAATATCTAAATTTTTATTTCAAATAATAGTTCAAAGTTTCCGGTTCCTTAATGGAAAATAATATCTTGTAAGTCACACCGCTTGATGCTGATGTATGGCAAGCTACTATTCTTTTACAAAATTTTCAATGATATTTTGACACAACTACGGCTCCAAGTTCTTAAATAAAATTAATAATATTCTCCTTTAGGTCATAAATGGTTTGTGACTCCAAAAATTTATGAAGTGCAAGATCTGAAGTGCCAATTAATATTCCCTCTTCGAGAACTTATTCGATAACTAAAGCATTCGCGCAAAAGATCAATTGTTTCTGTCTTCCAATTCGGCAAACAAAATTCGTAATCATATTCTGATATCGAAATCCATTTGCAGAAACAGTAATCCCAGCTTCGTTTAAAAAAAAATACGATCCAATTATTCCAAAAACCACTTTCTGTGGATGCATAAGTTTTCAAATATTTTTTGTGGATTTTCTTCACCCCAGGATCGACAATTTTGATTGTTTACAAATCTATCCAGTTCAAAATTTGCTTCGTCACTAAAAATGAATTTGCTCAAAAAATTTGCAGTTTCAAGTTTTTTTTGTATGGTCCAATTAGTGAATTGACGGCATAATCCAAAGTCTGATGGCTTTATATTTCTTAGTTATCTGATTCTTGTACGCCGTCAAATGAAAATCTTTATGTATAAAGTGGTTGGTGGAATGTGTAATTACTGTAAATGATGAATTGATGCTTTTGAACTCTCATTAAGACTAGCACTTCTTTGATGGTATATTTTGCTTTTTTCATCATTTACCGAACCAGTTTTCACAAATTTTGCAACAATTTCCGAATGGCCACAATTGATGGATAATTTTCTCTTCCATATTCTGTACGAAATTTTATGACAATTTCTGCATAACTTTCACCAAATTTAATATAATTTTTAAAATTAAATACGCGTAGTTTAATCGTATACGGTAAATTAACCTCTTATTGGAACCGCCTATATCTTTAAAATGTCATTTAGTGCACTACTCACACACTCTTCTTCAGAGGTATGTTATCTTTGCGATCCGTTTAAGAAGGCATAATATTTCAAAAAATAAAATTTCAAAACGGCATATTTCAATACGACATATGGTACGCTATGGCATAAGGTACACTGCGGCTTATTTCAATATGGTATATTCTAAAACTTGACTATTTCTTAGCCGATTATGATGAAATTTGATAAGCGCAATAAAAGTGGAATACTAGAACAGATTTTAAACGAAGTCCTGAAATATGGCCAATTAGGGTGGAACTTGGCTATTTATTATAAAATAGGATTCTAAAACTGTTTTACTTCAGTCTAAAAAGACCAAAGTATTGAAATCCTGTCAAAAATGACGAAAAATTTGGTTGGTCCAAAACCACTTTTCTCGACGTTTTGAAAGTCCCCGAGTCTGAAAATGCAAAAAAAAAAAAATGTCCGTCCGTCTGTCTGGATGTCTGGACCCATGGTATCTCAAGAACGGCTTGTCCGATTTTGAATTTTTTTTCGCCAATCTGTTTCTATGATCAAGGCGGAGATTTGAAAAGCTTTTGGAGACTGTACGTCAAAAGGGTGGGGTACCTGCCATACGAATTGACCCAAAATACCTGGTTTTATAAATATTTACGATTTTTTTATGTATGCTGGTTTGATTATTATTGAATTGGGCATTGAATTGGGAATAGATTTGAAGGTTAAGTTAGGGGTAAATTTGAGGGTTGAGTTGAAGTTGAGTTGGAGTTGAGTTGGGGTTGCATTAGGATGTAGTGAGTAGTTAACAAATTTTTTATATGATGGAACTTGCGCTTGCCTATTTATCAACCGATTATTATGAAATTTGACATGTGTGTCGAAAATGGGAATCTAAAATGATTTTTAGATAAAGTTCTAGAATATGGCCAAGTATGATGGAAGTTGCCTATTTTTCAACCGATTAAGCTGAAATTCGATACGTGCGTTGAAAATGAGATTCTAAAATGATTTTTGGAAGAAGTTTAGGAATATGGCCAAGTATGATGGAATTTGACTATTTCTCATCACATGTGCGTTGAAAATAGAATTCTAAAATTGTTTTGGATGAAGTTCTCGAATATGGCCAAGTATGATGGAACTTGGCTATTTCTCAACCGATTACGATGAAATTCGACATGTGTATTGGAAATGGGATTCTAAAATGTTTTTGGATGAAGTTCTGGAATATGGCCAAGTATAATGGAACTTGCCCATTTCTCAACCGATTATGATGAAATTCGACATGTGCGTTGAAAATAGGATTCTAAAATATTATTTGGATGAAGTTCTGGAATATGGCCAAGTAGGTGGCTCTTGCCCATTTCTCAACCGATTATGATGAAATTTGACATGTGTGTCAGAAATGGAATTCTGAAACGAATTTTGGATGAAGTTCTGGAATATAGCCAAGTATGATGGAACTTGCCCATTCCTCAACCGATTATGAGGAAATTCGACATGAGCGTTGAAAATGGGATTCTAAAATGTTGTTTGGATGAAGTTCTGGAATATGGCCAAGTAGGTGGCACTTGCCCATTTCTCAACCGATTTTGATGAAATTCGACATGTGTGTTGGAAATGGGATTCTAACATGTTTTTTGGATGAAGTTCTGGAATAAGGCCAAGTATGATGAAATTGGCCCATTTTTCAACCGATTTTGATGAAATTCGATATGTGTATTGGAAATGGGAATCTAAAATGAGTTTTGGATGAAATTCTGGAGTAGGATGGAACTTGGCTATTCCTTAGTGGGGTGTCATCAAATTTGAGATGAGTGTTGGGAATGGAATTCTAAAATAATATTTTGATAAAGCTCTGGAATATGGCCAAGTAGGATGGAACTTAGTTATTCCTTACCCGATTATGATGAAATTTGACATGTGCCTTGTAAATGGGATTCTATAATGATTTTTGGGTAAAGTTCTAGAATATGGTCAGTTACACGGTTAGAAATATCAGTATAATTTTGTATACTACTTTCGGTATAAAGTTCTATAATACGATTTTTCGTGTTATATTGGATGCCTGTACCCCTGCTATTAAAGCTTTTGACCTGTTTGGCTGTTGTTGTATGTATAAGTAAATATATGTATGTTAGTTAAAATAGAAATCAGTACTGTCAAAACTGTCACACCAACTTTATGACACAGGTGACAGGTGAATGCAATCCTCATTGAAAAAACCAAAGACCGAAGTTCTGATCACCTCGCGAGGTTTCAGCCCTTTATATTTTAGATAAAGGTTCTGGCATAAAGCTAAATTTGATGAAACTTTGCTGTTTTTAAATCGATTATGATCAAATTCGACATATACGATAGAAATGGGATTGTAAATTCTGAAATATGGCCAATTATTATGAAACTAGGCTATTTATTAACTGATTATGATAAAATTCGAAAAGTATGATGAAAATCAGATTCTAAAATCGGTTTTATATGAAATTATGAAATATGATCAATTACGAAGGAATTTGGCTGTTTCTTAACCGATTATTATGAAATTCAACAAGTGCAATGGAAATGGGCAATGATTTGTAGATTAAGTTCTGGCAAATGTTAAGTTAATCTGGAACTTGACTATTTCATAACCGATAATGCCGAATAGAATTTTCCTTCACTTATGGTATTATGACATTGGCTTGAAAAAAGTGCAATAAAAATAAGCAATGGATGACTAGTACAAATGAAAATGAAAAAGAATTTCCCCTTCCAAGTTGTATGCTTGTGAATAAAATTGTTCAAAGATACAATTTTTTTAACTTGGGAGGGGAAATTCTTTTTCATTTTCATAAATACTGGATTTTTTAAATTTTGATTTAGATTTTTTTATATTTCTCCAATTTTAACTGATATTTTTAACAACGACGTTGGTAAATAAAGACATAAGGTCTAAAGAGATTAGTAATTTTCATAAAGTTTTCGAAAAAACTTCACAAACATGAAATTTGCAACAAAATGTATTTTTTTATTGTTTTTTGTTAAAATCGCCCCACGGAATACTTCAAATTTTTAAATATTTAGAAGTTTGATTGTCACATTTATCATTAACATAAAAACAAAATTGTTGCTGCCGCGAGAAAATCTATTTAGCAGTTTTCTCTGCACCCTTTCTATTTTCGATTCGAATAAACTGTAAAGTTAACACCAACTGCTAATTACTAAACTCTGTGCAAAATTTCGGTTAAAAGTAATAATAATTATGAGAAGGAGAGGAACGACGTACATGAACAATTTTTTGGCGATTAAAATTCTCCCATAAGTAGTTTTATTTATTGTGGAAAAAGTTAAAATCATAGTTTTGTAAAATTTCTACTGACCAAAATTTGTATGCCCAGTTTGATATCAGAAGCGTATAGTGTTATATATTTCAGAAGCATTCCAAAATTGTGCAAAACGCATTTTTATAATTATATTTTAGTAAATATACCAACTATTTTCAATAAAATTCCGATTGATATACACAGCTTGAATACAAAAAATAAATTGCTTTCAAATTTGAATATTTGGCTAGCCCAATTCAGCAATATATTGATTTTTGTTTAAAGTCATTATTTAATAGTTCACTTAAAATTTTGTATTCTAGTTATTTTGATGAGGGATTAATTCCGGGTGAACTGAGGGATTTTAAAAAGTAAAACAAAGAGTTTTGTGACTTCTTATATTTTTATGTATTTACATTATATTGGTTGTATTGTGTAGATGTATTAGTCGAGCCTTCGAGTATTCCAAAAAGGTACGAACAATTTCAAGAAAAATAAAACAAAAAACACGTTTTTTATTTAAACACAGCTTATTGAGTTATACAAACACAAATATTTTTATTTTGTAATTTTTTTGCGTTTATACCGTAGAAAGGGTTAAATTTAGTACATCGTCTTAAAAATAGAGACACTATTTTCAAGATAGAATATGGTTCTACGGAACTTGGCCGGCCAATTATTCCAACTGAAAATATTGTGAAATTAATAGAGATTAGCAACGTACTACAAACGCTTTAACTTGCTATAACGGATTTGAGCCAAATCGAGCAAAACCTTCAGGTTTCTGATTGAGTACTCATTTTTGTCTATGCAACTAAGTGACGCTAATTCAGCACTTTCTAAAGCTGTCCAAACAACTTTGATGAATCTGATTAATATGCTCGCCGAAATAACAATAAAATCAGCTTTGATAGGAGCTATACTATATCATAGCTTATTTTACAAACATCTAGAGAGAAGCTCAGATAACGCAACAGTTGAAGTAGAACTCGAAGATCGGACGCCGAAGCGAAAGTTAATCCAATAACTTCATTCGTGCAAACATGCAACGCGACTGTAAAATTATGCAGACGATTGGAAAACTCTTGTCGATAGTTCAGAATAAATAAAACTTGAATTTTTTACATTATTATTATTTGCATAACAAAAAATGAAATTAAAAAATTCCTAATTGCAAATTTGATCGCAAACTTGATCGGAATTTGTTCTTTTTTGGAGTTATTCGGTTTTTCGCATTACTCGATACTGAACTTTTGCAAAACTCGAGTAATTTACTTTCCCTACGGTAAGGTGTCAGCCTGACGGTGATATAGAAATGCTACCAACATATGTGTGCATTCCATCTGCTTCTCGATTTTGTATTGCTTAAACTGAATAGCGGCTGAATTTTTTACCGCATCCTACATTTGCGACATCTTTAAATATACATACTAAATGAGCATAAATCGAAAAATTGATTGGTTTTACGAAAAACTTTAAAACTCCTGAACCGATTGTAAAACTGTTTACATTAATGAGTAGAAATTGTTTTCAGCCAGGTTCTAGGCTTAATCATTACGATCGGCCAGAGATGTTGGGACTGCTTTAAAAATTGTCAAAGAGTTAACATTAATCCAAATAGAATCCAAATAGATTTTTGTTTCTCATTATACAAAATTAAAAATGTATAGAATTTGTGGGAATTATAGAGTTTATAGAATTTATAGAACTTACTTAGGAAATTTTTAGACAACTAAAATTGGAAATTTTACAAAAAAAATTGTGTTTGTAGAATTATTAGAAATGCCAGAATTGAAACAATTTAAAAACTTAGAAGAGATAGAATATACAAAATTTTAAAAAATTATAAAATTCATAAAATTTATGAAAATGTTAGAATTTGACGAATTTATAGAATTTTTAAATTTGTATAGAATTGATAGAATTTAGAAAATTTAAGAATTTAAAATCATAAGGTTTATAGAATTTTTAGAGGGATTATATTAGTATTCGTAAAATTCATAAAATTTGTTGGATTTATAAGTTTCGTAGAATTTAAAGAATTCAAATTGATTGAAATTATGGAATTTATAGAATTATTAAAATTTATAGAATTTCTCAAATTTGCAGAATTTTAAGAATTTATAAAATTAAATTAGAGAATTTTAAAAAAAATTGGATTTTTAACAAAAAATTTGAGATTGTTGAATTAATAGTATTTATAAAATTTTAAAAATTTATAAAATTTATAGAATTCATAGAGTTTATTCGAATTTACAGAACGTAGAGGATTTATAAAATTTAAAGAATTTTCTGAAGGTTTAGACTTTTAAAATTTTTAAAATAAAAAATAATTTACAATATAATTTTTAGAATTAGTTAAATTTAAGTTTGTAGAGATTTTAAAACTGACAGAATTAAACAATTTATTGAACTCATACAACCCACAAAATTTAAAGAATTTATAAAATTTACAGATATTTAAACTTTGTAGAATTTATAGAATTTTTATAAAATTTATTTATCGAGTTATAGAATTTTTAAAATTTCTAGAATTATTAAGATTTACAGAATTACTAAATTTTTAAATTTTATAGAAATAATTTAAAGAATTAATAAAATCTATAAAATTTACATATTACCTATAAATTCTATAAATTTTACGGTTTATAATATTATCATAGTATTTATTTAATTTACAGTTTATAGAAATTAAAGAATTTATATAATTTATAGAATTTTTAGGATTTATAGAAATTATGAAATTTTTAGAATAACGAATTTTGGGAATTTATTAAAGATTGTATAAATTTAAAAATGTATAAAACTATTATTAGAACTGATAAAATGTATAGAATTTATAATATTTATTGAATTTAGTTTATTGAATTTATTGAATATAAATTTATAGAAATCAAAGAATTTATAAAATTTATAGATTTTATAAAAATTAACGAATTTTTGAATAAGCAATATTTCTAGAATTTGAGAAACTTAAAAAATTTATAGAAATTTTAGAACTTGCAATATTGACAAGATTTAAGGAATTTGTAAAATACCGGGTGTTTCTTTTAAACTGAGACGATCAAATATCTCGAAAAATAGCCACTCTACGGAAAAAATGTCCATAATCAAAATTTAATCATACCGCGGGGGAAATACATTAGTGTTAAAATTAGTACCCCCACCCTCTCCTTGTAGGTGGGGCGGGGGGTAACTTTGTAACTAAGATAGGAACCCATATTTTTTATTGCAGATTCGGATTCTACGACTAAAAGTACGTATGATTTGAATGAAATATTTTGTTCGGTTCATGATAGATGGCGTTGTAATCGACGAAATTCAATTTTTTCAATTTCTTCTTCTTAGAACACACGCATTCGATTCTGCAATACGTTTGAAATAAAAAACATCCCGTTTTCATTGAAATACTCGAAATTCGTCATCAAGACAATTTATTAATGTAAATGGCAGGTGAATAAAATAATTTTAGCTTAAAATAAGTGTTCAAAATGATGGCCTGCGACTTCAATGCACTTATTAATACACATTTCCAATGATTGTACACAACTGAGAAGTGTGTTTGGTTGAATTTCAGCACACGCATTTCTGATTCACTCAATCATGTTCTTACGTGTTGTTGGTTCTTGTTTGTAAACTTTGTCTTTGAGATAGCCCCACAAAAAGAAATCTGGCGAAGTAAGATCTGGTGATCTGGCGGGCCAATTTATCGGACCAGCTCTACCGATCCAGCGACCATTGAAATCACGATCAAGTAGCTCACGTGCTACCAACGAATAGTGTGCAGGACAACCATCATGTTGAAACCACATGTTCCGTCTCAATTCTAAGTTCAAATTTTCAAGTAATATTGGCAGTTCATTTTCCAAAAAGTTTCGGTACATTTGACCATTCAAGTTGCCTTCAATAATGTGGGGGCCGATGAGTTGGTTGCCAATTATTCCACACCACACGTTGACAGTCCAAGGGCGCTGATGTTCAACTTGGCGAAGCCAGTGTGGATTTTCAACACTCCAATAATGCATGTTGTGTCGATTAACCGTTCCATGGTTTGTAAAAGACGATTCGTCAGAGAACATTACGCAACGAAAAAAATTGGGGTTTTGTTGTATTTGTTCACGTACCCATTGACAAAAAGTTACCCGATTTTGGAAATCAGCGCCATGAAGACCTTGGTGTAAAGACACATGATATGGATGATACTTGTGCCGTTTTAAAATTCTCCAAACACTGGTGAGGGACAATCCGGAATCGCGAACTATTTCTCGTGTACTAACATGAGGATTATGAGTCGCTGCAGCCAATACAGCAATTTCATTATTTTCTCCAGTGACTGTTGCTCTACGGGTCCTCTTTTTCGGTTGAATATTTCCATCAGCAATAAATTGTTTGATAGTACGGCCAAATGAAGCACGTGAACCAATCCTATCCGGAAAACGTTGAGCGTAAATAGCAACAGCATTTTCATGATTTCTGCCAGCTTCTCCATAATCCAGAACCATTTCAATTTTCTCTGGCACAGTTAAACGGTCCATTCTAAAGTATTTTATCGTTTATTTTGCAATTACGAAAAACATGAAGATAAGAAATAACACAAACGTTAAATGTGATTTACAAAACTGAATAAATTGTTTTGATGACGAATTTCGAGTATTTCCAATGAAAACGTGATGTTTTTTATTTCAAACGTATTGCAGAATCGAATGCGTGTGTTCTAAGAAGAAGAAATTGAAAAAATTGAATTTCGTCGATTACAACGCCATCTATCATGAACCGAACAAAATATTTCATTCAAATCATACGTACTTTTAGTCGTAGAATCCGAATCTGCAATAAAAAATATGGGTTCCTATCTTAGTTACAGAGTTACCCCCCGCCCCACCTACAAGGAGGGGGTGGGGGTACTAATTTTAACACTAATGTATTTCCCCCGCGGTATGATTAAATTTTGATTATGGACATTTTTTCCGTAGAGTGGCTATTTTTCGAGATATTTGATCGTCTCAGTTTAAAAGAAACACCCGGTATATTGAATTTATCAAAGTTACAAGATTCACAGAATAAAAATTATGAATTTTTTTTTAAATTTATGTAATTTATTACAGAATTTAAGAAAATTATAAAGTTTATAGTTTCTGTTACACAATTTACCGTTATCAGAGCATAAATTCAAGATTTTTTAATCCATATTTCCATACATATTCTATACTTTGTGTTGGAGCATAAATATCCGGGCTCTACTCATGAGCAAAAGATAATATACTACGTGCGCGTTAAAGCAACACTCTTTCATAAATTCAAGAAGGTCATATTTTATTTTATTTATTTGTAAAATTAATTTTTGTATTGCCCCCGAGGAATCAACTAAACAACTAAAACCCCTGAAGAAATAGATATATTAAGTTAATATTACTTTTAAAGTCTAGTCACAATGGAAATTAATAACGATATTGGTTATTGAATTCTCTAGTGACGTTGATAAACTTTAAGAAAGAGCATATCGTCAAAACTTCCGTTTTTTGACAATTTTAGGAGTTTATCTAGATTTGCTTATGGATTAAATACTAATCTTACCAGAGAATGTCAAGTGGGGTTTAAAAAAAATTTATTATTTTATTAATAATCAAGAATTACATTAACCTCAAATTAAAACTTTCCGACTTCAGACATTTCAGGAAATGAAGTGTTTTTTTTTTTAATGATAATTTTCCATGGTTCCATGGTTAGCTCTTGAACTAAACTTTTTAAGATTTTAAGGGAAATTATAAATCTTAATTTGTTTCCGAAATTTCACTGGGTTTAGAGTATACAGGGCCGAAGTACAAGTACAGGGCAAGCGATATGGTTTTTGAAATTTTCAGATAATTCTGAAGTAGAATATTTTACTTGACAATGCTTTTTAGGCGACAAATGTTTATTGACGTAGAAAACCCGAAAGCGAAGTAACGATGATTTGGAAACGCTGTTCTGAAATTTTACTTTGCTATTTCCTCTAAATAATACTTGACATAACGCTTAATAAATGGCATCATCCTGTAATAAACATGCGGGAAAAAATAAAATGTTTGTACTAATGAGTTTAACCGGAGATAAAATACGGTAAATTATCACAAATTTAAAAAAAGGATTAATTGTAAGAGAGCGCAGTAGGTGGCCGCGATTGTTTCATTGAAATAAATAAATCGGATCCAATGCCATCGGCGACATAAATTAGAAAAAAAAACGAAACAATTAAACATGATCCGGTCAACCATAGTTAATGTATTATTAAACTTGACCAATGTCACTACAGATTACATTGTTCAGTTTCATTCACACAAATTTTGTTTGTTATTGTTGTTATAATTTCATTCATAAAATTGTAAAATCTGATTATTGCTCTTATTCCGTTGCTCTGCGATGCATGGTGGTTATTCCCACCAAGCACACCAAAATTTATGTTTAATTCATAAATAAAATCTTATTCAACAAAATCTTATAATATTTTTATTAATAATCTGATGTTGTTGTTAATACGCGAATTACAATAAAATATAACAAGACTATCAGCATATATTTCCGGTTAGTTAAAATACAATAATTTATTGTTGCCTTCTTAATACTTAAAATTTATATGTATTTGTATTTGTACTATATGTCTTGCTTCCTGTCTTAATTTTTATTATTATTGTTATTGTTGTTGCTTCTGTACTACTACTAACTGGTATACGCTATTCATTTTGTTAAGTTTATGTTTGTGACATGCATATCCGTTATTATTACAAAAAAACAAAAATCTTCTTCCACTTCTTTCCGCCGTCTTAATAAATTTCTTACATGATTTCTTCATTCGGATACAACAAACAGCAACAAAAAACGCGCAAAAGAATAACAACACAAATTAATAGACACTGCATGCATATATCGCGAACATTGTCGCATACACATTTACTATATAGAGTTAGTTTATTGTGATTTAAACGCGGCTGTAATAAGAGGTTAGTGATTTATTTCATTGTAATACATTAACCTACACACACCGAATGTAATTTATAGGGATTGTTTACAAAACAAAAATTGGTTTGGTGGAAAAGTTTTTTTTTTGTTTTTTGAGGGCATGACATCAGAACTAAATAAAAACAATACAAAATGCGCGGTATATGTTTAACATGTATATTATAAGAAGAGCATTGAACTCGATATAAAAATTCGATTTTATGTACGGTGTTTATGACATTTACATAGTACCTACCTATTGTTAAAAAAAAAAATTGCGTAGCCATGCAAATTTTTTTTTTTTTTACTAAGTTGTATCCTCCTGCTGGTTATATTGTACTGTTATACGGGGTTCAAGGAGATTAACTCAATTCGTCGTGTATAATTTTTCCGCTCTTGATTCTTGAGGTGTGTCCATTTCCACATATGTTACATAAAGAGAGGCTTGCGTGTTTTTCATTAGCTACCCTAAAAATTTTTATTTATAACGACATAAGTTGATAAATTGTTTTTGTATTTATCAGTGTTTTGTCTAAATTAGTTGTCACAAATTAAAAAACAAAAAAAAATGGAAATTTGTTGACATCAGTAATGAAATGGTTTGAAGGATATTTATTTCGTTTTTTTTATTCTGGAAATATTTATTAGACGCTGGAAATTTATCATAAAGTTATTATTTTCCGTAATTAACTAAAGCTTTCTAATTTAATTAGTATATACTAGTTTCCCAAAGTATCCGTTCTTAGTTAAGCAAGACGGCCTTGCTACCAAACCGAATGCTAGTAACGGTACACATATTTCTATGATTCGATTTTGTAAAAAATTACAGATATGGTTGTTGAATAGGGCTGCCTTTAACTCAAGGAGTCTAAGTTTCTGTGTTTTGTTGATGGAAAAAAAATTATTGAGTTCCAAATTTCAAGTGATTCATCCGAATATAAAAAAAACATTATACAGTTATATGGGGTCCACTTTACCAAAATATTTAAACAAAGCAGTCAACTTCTGTGAAATATTTGAAATTTAGGCTAGAACTTAAAAAAAAAGTCGTATTCAAGGCCACGTTTCTATGATATAATTAATTACGATTTTGAAAGCTGACTACGAAAATTTTACATTACATCTAAAATCGCCAAGTTGATCGCTAGACCCCATGAAAGGTAGAATATTAAATTGGAATGTTGGCGGAAAAATTAGCACACAGTTGTAGCATAATTCGCACAATTTCAAAGCGCCGCAAAGGATTCTGTATTTGTTTGCTTTCTAAATGGTTTCCAGTAATAAACAAATGATATTTTGTTTAACCTTCCTACTAAAACGACAACAAAATCCAAAATATGTAAACTGAAATGTTGCTCAAAGTTTAAACACTTCTAAGCTAACTATAACACATTAAACATTTAATTTTATTCCGTTGGCGATTATTTAAATATCTGTCATCTGATCGCTTTCAAAAACGCCTCGAATCATGTTTGCAGCCCATCCGATAATATATGTTACATTTTTATTGAATGGCCGTGCGAACTAACAAATATATTTCAAAATTGTAAAACAGTAAAAACTCATAATAAAATGTTTAAAATGTATGGAAACTCTATACTAATAGCTTCAATCTAATTTTTAAATTCATGAAAATCTCGAATTCTTAAAATTATTGAACTATGTATTTAATTATTTAATACTTTTCTTTCAAGACATTAAATTTTAATCTGACGGTGTTCTTATTTAAAAAATTATTGAAAGCTTAACCCTAAAATTGCTATTTAAACTATTAAAATCATCAAATTCTTAAATTTCCTAGCGAATATTTTGAGAATTGTAACAGAATTCAACATAGTTAACTCAAATTAAAGTAAAAAAAATTAATATTCAAATATTTCGAAATTTATTAAATTCTAAAAATATTTTAATTTAAAATCTTAAAACTTTTAGCATAAATACTTATTTTATTTTCTTAAACTATTAAAAAAAAAGTTTAATTTGAATTTTTAGTAATTTCGCTAATTTCAGCAAACCTAGGAAATTCTTAAAACTGATATACATAACATAATTATTTTTTTAAACTTGAAAATCTCTTCGAACTTTTAGTTTCTAAAAATCTTACAATTCTTAAAAATATTAATAAAGCTTTTAAATTAAAAAAAAAAAAGTAAACTAAACTTTTAAAAATAAAGAAAAAAGTTGTTAAGCGTAACTAAAGCTCTTAGTAGTTTGATAAATAACAGAAATTATCTTTAATTTAAATTTCTCAAAATACTTTAACTTTCCTGAAATTCTTCAAATTAAAATTCTTTGATTTGTTAAAATTTTGGAATTTTAGAATTTTCGTTAATTTCTATTAAGGAAAAAATTAAGAATAAATTGTAATAAACAAAAACTTTAAAAGTTTGGTAAATAAAAAAAGTTTTCTATCGTTTCAAATTACAATTTGTAAATTAATAAAATTTACCGCACTCAAAAGACCGCACTCAAAAGCTTAGCATGCCAACTAACTTCCTCAATCAGTGCTTTACCAATTTACATTTTAATTTTAATTGAGATAAATTTAAGACATTCTCTAAATTTCAAAGTAGGCTACTTGCAAAATTAATAAATTTTTAATTAAACGAAAATCGTAAAATTCGAAAAATATTTCTTAACAAATTGTGTAATTTGTAATTTAAAATAAACTAAACTGTATCATATTTTAAAAATTTAAATTTTTTGAAAATTCCGAAAATTTATTAAACTTATTAAAAACCCCTAATTTTCTGATCTAAAAAATTTTAAAATCTTGATCTATATTAATTTTCATACTAAATTTTTAAGTTCTTGTAAAATTTAGAATTCTTGAAATTATTAAACTTTTTATTACTTTTAAAAATTAGTTTAATTTAAGAACTTTAAATTTCAAAAATCTCGGTACGATCTTCTTAATTTCTTGCACAAACTGTATTCCTGCAAACTTCTAGATTTATAAAATTCTTTTGAAATATTAATAAATAATACAGTAGAAGAGGCCGAAGCCGCCGCTTATCGCGTCTTACTAAAACCATTCGAGCTGTACCTATTAAAACATACTGGCGTATATTGTAGCGTCATATCCAACGAATTTATTTTACACACAATCGGTTTTACACCCAGCGCCATAAAAATGTGCAAATTGGTTTATTTTCACTTTGTCTCTTTTGTTTATTCTAAGTTTTTGTTTTTTCGCTCTTTTCTTATTTATTTTATTTTTGTTTTTTGCACTCGTTTATTTTTCTTTGATATTTTAATTGTTGAGAAATAATTTATAGTGGTAATCGAGGTAAATATTAGTTAGTTCTAGTTAAGCCATCAAAGAGTAAATTTTACAATAGATCGTTGTAAACTAAATATTGCCGAAAAAGCGAAAATTTTGCAATTTCATGCTAAAAAATACACAAATGTGATAATAGCGGAAATGATCAGTTGTATTGAATCCGGAGTAAGACGTTTTTAAAAGCAATATTGTGAAAACTCAACAATTGCAAGAAAGACTGACCTCCGATCGCTTAGATCAAGTATTAAACAGATTAACGGTAAGGCACAGATTCAATACTGCTGCTGAGCTAAGAAGAGACCTTTTAGCAACAACGAACGGCTTAATTTCGGTTCGTACTGTACAGAGAAGGTTAAACGAACTAGGTCTGAACGCTTTTCGACAGACGAAAAAACGCTCCTTACCCTAAAAATGAGAGCTGAACGATTAAAATTTACAAATGAACGGAAAAATTGGACTTCCAGGGTCTGACGACGGATAGAAGGATTTTGGGACGAGTCCAAATTTAATTCATTTGGGCACGACGAAAGGATGACAGTTCGGCGACGAATAGAAGAAAGGTATTCGACACAATGCGCTTTGCCGACATTAAAACATTCCCTATACGTTATGATCTGGGGATGCATAATAGCTTTTGGAATGTGATTCGAAGGTTCTGTAAATGGAGTAAAATACAAAAGAAATGTTGAAACCTGCGTCGTGCCGACTATTGAGGATCTGACACAAAATATTACAAATTCAATATTTGAAGATGATTCGACTCCACTTTACAGATCACGCCTTGTAAGATATAGCCGTTGGTAATATAAGAATGTTTATTTATAATGCCATTTTCCTTTAGGTAACAGATTTTAAACAAATTTCGGGGATCGAGTCACTACCATGGCCAGAAAGTAGTCCAAACTTCAACACTACAATGAATGTATGGGCGTTCATGAGATACAAGATTAGGCAATATACATACATAAGCCGAAATCTATTAAAGAACAGAAAAAGTTAATTGAAAAAATTGGTTCGAAGAAATTTCAACAGAATATTTGCAGAAATTATATGATTCAATGCTGGCCCACTAAATATTAATTTCATTGATGAACCCTTTATTGAATTTTTATGTTTTTTTTTTGTTATGCTTATATAATTTAAATAAAAAAAACATTTTTATAAATAAATTGTTTTGTAGATTTTTATTTTTGTTCAAAAAAGCATTTGAAACAAACGCAACATTTATACGATAAACCTAGGAAATATTCGCTGCTCAAAGTTTAGTAGGTTTAAAACATCCGACCACAAAAATATTTATTAAAAATATATAAAATAGTACAAAAATTTTGTTTTTAACTAGTATTTAAAATTTGTGTCCTATATTCATAAAGCAAATAACATCTTTTCAAATGTATATCTGTCGAAGCATTTATCATTAATTAAATAAATTTTAATCGGCGAAGAAATTCTTTGTGATTTCGAAATGATATTTGCAAATTCAATAAATTTTTAAATTAGTACAAATCCTAAAATGGGAAATAAAAATTTCTTAAAATTGTTAATTATTCAAAATTCCTAAAGTATTTTATATTTCTAAAATTTTAAACTTTTGAAAATTCTAAAAATTTATTAAACTTTTCTAATCCCTAATTGTTTAATCTTAATATTTTAAATTTTACATTAGTAAATTATTGAATATCTTTTAATTTTTTAAAAAATCATTGTAATTTTAAGACATTTTTAAATTCTCTATTCTTTCTCTAGAAATTAGTAGAAATCTATTCTTGTTGCTTAAAAAAACTTTAAAAACAATTAAACTCTAAAAATTAGTATATTTATCATATAATTTTGCATCGAGTAATAAATAATACAATTCTTAATTTGTTTTTAATTATTAATAATTTTTTTAAATTTACTATTTTAATTAAAAAAATTTTTTGTAATAATTCAAATTTTTTAAATTTATTTATATTCCTAATATTTTTAAAGTATCGGAATTTTTTTTAATTTCAATAATTTCTATAAATAATACAATATATTAACATTTTCTCAAATTGAAAATTCTTCAAAGTGTAAAATCCGTTATTCTAAATTTCTTGAATTCTATAAAATAACTTTAAATCCTTTTTTACTTAAAATGTTTATCTAAAATTTATAACCACTTAATTTAATATAAGTTTCCACACCTTTTCATCCTGCCAATATGAATTAATTCACACCAATCAAATTTTAGATGCAAATACGAGTATACTACAAATAATACGTGTAATTAAAGAACAACAATTAAAAATTTATAATTAAACAATTTTTAGAAATTTCATACAGAATTATTTAACACTTTGTTCATTCATTGAAAAATTATAGAATTATTTTCTTCAATTTGTTTAATGGGTAAGCAGTTCTCTAGGAAGATTCTTCATAAAGATCTTGCGATCTTGTGAATTAACAATTAAATTTGAAAATTAGTAAAAAAGAATAATAAAATACTAGTAAAAATCTTAAATATGCAAAATTATACGTTTTGAAAATTAAATAAATATTTAAAATTGGTGAGCTTTTTAATTTCCTCAAAACTAAATTTTTTGAAAATTCATCAGACTTCTAAAATCTTAAATTTTTAGAAATGTATAATAAAAGGTTCAATTTCTAATTTTATATTCCGAATATAAGAGAATTTATTTCATAATTTATTTGAAGTTAATATTTTCGAAATTTGTAAAAGAATTTAATCTGATGAGCTTATGATTATGAAAAAATCAATCCTTCCCATTAGGCCGCGACGAATGAATTGATTGTACCACAATTTTCATTCTACATTATACAGAACGTACTGTGCAGGTTGTATTAGCGATTTATACTAATACAACCAAATTCCCTTACAATTTTTCTTCGTCAGCTTTATGCCTAAATAATGCCTTATGTGTAAGCGAATTTTTAATAATTTTATTATTTTAAAAAACTTAATATTTTACTTTTATTTTGAATTAATTATTTTAATACATGTAACTACCAAATACAGTACGAGTGTTAACCACATTTAAATGATCATTAGGATTCGTTGCATATTTGGTAGTTACATGTATTAAAATAATTAATTCAAAATTAGAGTAAAATATTAAGTTTGCTTATCAAAATTAAGAGAATTTAATCCAGGTTTGAACGTAAACGATGTTTTTTTTAATATTCTCTTATTTTTAAAACTCAAGATATTCTTGTTGCTTAAAAATACTTAAAAGCTTAAATTAAAAAAAAAGTATGTTAGTAATCATCAGAATCATCAAATTTTTAGACTAATTTAAATTCTTCAAATGAATAAATTCTTAAATCGGCCGAAATTCTTCAAATTCTTATACATATTTGTCTTTAATTTCTAAATACCCTAAAAATCATTTAAGTCGGTTTAGATTATTAAAATTTCTTCATTGAAAAGGTTTTTAAATTCTAGTTTTCTTTCTATTTGTAAAATTCAAATCTTTAATATCTTGAAATTTATTAAATCCCACAAATATTTTAATTTTTCAAATCTTAAAATTCATACAACAAACTCTTTATTTTCTTGAAATTTTTAAAATTTTGTAAATACTTAAAAATAATATTAATATTTTTAGATTTTAAAGCTTCTTAAAAAATTCTTAATATTCCATCGAATTTCTTGAACTTTGAAATAATGAAGAAAAAATTTGAACTCTTACAAGTTTTATATATAAACGAAGTTCTGTTTAGTTTAAAAATGCAATTTGCAAATTAATACTACAGAAAATTAGTAAAAATGGCAAAATGCGAAAAAATTTAAATGTTTCCTTAAAACAATTATTTAAAATATTCTTTTTTTCCTAAGCGTGAAAATTCATTAGACTTTTATAATGTAAATTTTTTTAAACATTTGTAATATGTCAAACTTAAACTTTAAAAATTCGTTTAATTTTAAAATTTTAAAAAAAGCTCCCTTAATTTTAACATTGATTAAAGTCTCTCAAATTCTAATTTTTGTTTAATAAATAGTCTAAATTAAAACTAAAAAAAAAACAAAACCACATACAAAACAATTTAAATTCTTAAATTTTTTTTTTGAAACTGTTTAAATTTAAATTGTTTTGGTATTTATGCAGATGTTTATTCTATTGAACTTTATTAAATTCAACAAAGTTTAAAATTTTAAATGTCCTTAATTTAAATTCTGTATTCATTAAAATATAACTTTATTAAAATACAGAATTATTTTTTTAAATTATTTAAATTCTTCGATTTCTACAAATTTTGTGAACTTTAAGCACCTGGTCCAGAATTTAAAAATATTAATAAAGCTTCAAAAATGGTTAAAAAAATCTTAAAAACTTAACTTTTTTTAATTAATTTTAAATATTTAAACACAGTGAACCCTCTATATATTGGACAGCGAAGGGACTGTCCAATTTGTGGAGGTGGCCAATATAAGGAAAATATCTTCTTTTTTTAATAAAAAATTCAACATCAACATTTTTATTTTGAATTCAGATTAATTCCATAGTTAATTCAACATTTTCGCTGTATGATTACTTTTGTTGTCCAATTTTCAATATATAAAGGTTGCCCAATATATAGAGGAAAAGGAGCATTTTTTCAAGGGACTGAATGAAAGTGTCCAAAATAGAGGAGTTTCCAAAATAGAGATGTGTCCAAAGTAGGAGGTTTTGCTATACTAATTTTATTATTGCTCAAAATTATTGAAATTCTTATAACTTTTAAAAATTATTTTAATTTTAAAACTTTAAATTCTAAAAATCTTGTTATTTCATTCTTGCTGTTCAGAGAATTTTTAATTGAACTCTAAAAATTAATAAATTTACCTTATAATTCTTAGAATTTAAATCATTTCTTAAACTAATAAACTGTTTTTGAATCGGTTTAAAAATAACAAAATTTTAATTTCGTTAGTTTTGGAAATGCGTAAAACTTCCATTAATATTTTCTCAAATTGAAAATTCTTTAAATTATTCTAAGTTTCTTGATTTTTGTTAAAGAACTTTAATTTGTTAAATTTCTTTAAATGCGTAAAAAACTTTTAAAAATTTCTTTCATTTACTAACCATTTTTAGAATTTCATAAAAAATTGAAATAGCTTACAGGCCAGCTAAATTCCTAGGGTCCACATAAAAATCTAGGTTACTTTCAAAACTTGTTTAAACACTGAATTGGTCCACCACAGCCTCAGAAGCATAACAGAATAACTGATGCAATGTACGTAAGGCTTAAGTAAGAATTTTGGAAATACATAGGTCACAAGTACATAAAAAGTTGAAGGATTAAGAAGTAAATTAAGCTTATAAGTTAACCAACTTAAGCAAAAACTAAAATAATTCGAAAGAAAAAGAAAAACAGAAATTTAAATTTGTAAAGTTCAAAAAAACTTTAAATTATAAAATTATATGTACAACAAATCCACATCTACACATCAGAAAACACAATATTTCACCAAACATTAAACACCAAAACATCTATACAAAATAAACAACCAAAAAAAAAATAAAAAAACGTCAAAATATTTTCAAAAACAAAAAAAATATATTCCCAGACATGGAAGTAATAAATTAAAGCGACGAGGTTCTCAACTTTAATTTAATTCACACGCAGGTTATTACCATTCCCAAAAAATTTTCGTCATTTTAAAAAATTTAAACATATTTTGGGTATGTTTATTATGTTCAATCCTCCTAAAGTACTTTATGGCAAATTAATGATAAGAAAATTAAAATTTATTTTCTTTTAAAAATAATTTGACTTAGAGTCACTAGTGCGCGATGCGATGCGGTGCGGTGTGGCGGATTTGTTATGGAAAGGAAATACAATGAATTATTATGTATTTGTTAAAAAAAAAAAACAAAAAATGATAATTTTTTCGGTTGTAGTAAGTAATTTATTGTATGTACACACATACACACACACAGTCGGTGTTTACTTATGTGTGTATGGTTGAATTTGAGATATATGCGCCGCTCAAAGATAAGAATTTTTCATTCATAAATTTTATAATTTATTGTATGGTTGATTGTTGTGATAGTTTTTGTGTGAGTTATCTAAAATCAGTATTAGTATTATTATTACTATTATTTGTATGGTAGTGATAACATCAAGCTGTGTTGCTTTATTTAACGAATTTTTGTTTTATCTAGTTCCAGAAGTCATATGATTGAAAACAAAATAAGCAATAAACATTCCATGACTTTGCAAGTACCTCATTTATGATGAAATATTATTTTATTACCATTATTGATAGCTTTTGTTAATTCTATTTGAAAATGATAAGCAGAAAATGTCTCCGTTTGATTATCCCTGCTTACACGGTCCTATGCTTGTAGCAGCTGACATCACCCAAACATCTTACCTGAAACAAACAAAAAACAAAAAATTTTTAATCGAAAATTAGATTTGTATTAATTAATATTGAAGAGCATTTTTAAATTTAACTGCATTATATTCGAATTCTGTATAAATTGTAAAACTTTGAAATCATTTTAAATTACTTTGAAATCATTTTAAAGTAAGCTAAATTAATAAAGTATCTAAAATTTAAATTTTTAAATTTGATTTGATTTCTAACAAATTAAATCCCAGAATCCTTAAAATTTTAATTGATATAATTTAATTTCATTTTTAAAATATAACTACCGAAATCATAATTTTTTAATTTTTCCCACTTATTAACGAAATTATTTTAGGCAAGTATTGTAACCTTAAATTGTTTTCTCGGACTTTATTTTAATAAAAATTGTTTCCAAACAAGCTAACTGAACTTTTTAAAATTCTTGAAAATTAGTTTGTTAGTATTTAAGCAAGATTTGAAGTTTTTTAAAAATTAATTTCATTAACTGTAGAAAGTTTTATTATTAGCTACACTGAATAGAAGAACACTAAGGATTATAGTGTAGTAATTCTCAAATGAGAATATTGGTAGTAAGCGTGATGATGTGAGTGAAAGCGCCTAAACATCAATAATCAAGCGTGCATCGCAATTGGGATTTAGTCTCACTAATTTACGTCGAATTATAAAGTATACATATACCATCGCAAACATCGTCCAAATAGATCCAAACTTTTGGAAGAAAACCATCAAGAGTGGTGAAGCGCACTTTTGTCTCAATGGCAGTTTAAATAAGCAAAACAGTCGTTACTAAGGAATTGAAAAAAAAAGTGACTGTCTGGTTTGGAATTTATTCGAAACGAATCACTGTTCCGTACTTTTTTAAAAGCAATGGGGGCTGCTAATGTAAATGGTAATCGCCACAGAGCTATGCTGTGCGACTTTTTGGCACTAGAAATGGATGCCAAACAGCCGATCAAACAATGATCATTTTCAAATGTTTCGTGGACATGACATATCGACTTTATTTCGGCGATATCTTATGGTCACCATTTTATGCTTATGATCCGTACAAATTGCATAATTTGTATATTTTGAGCTGATAAAAATGTTCAGCCTAAATGCGTTCATTGTGTAGAAAACCACCCGGCGGAGAATGCAATATTTCCATTGAACTGCAAAACATCAAAAATAAGAATGTGATTGCTAAAAATCCAAGATTATTCAGGCAGCAAGCAGTTAAGATGAACCAACCCGAAGTAAATCGTAGACTATCAGGAACTACTAATGGATAATTGGGTAGTTGTACACACAACATATTGAGTCTCTCAGCTGGGAAACCAACCTACTGGCTACTGGCCGACTGATCCAAACAAAGTACCAGATCTAATTGATTTCTTCATAATAAAGAAAATATCTGTAAATCATGTACAAGTAGATGAAAGCCAGAACTTAAACTCTGATCATTCACCGATACTTCTAACGTTAAGTGAAAAAATCATTCAGAAAGAGAAACCCATGTCTAGTAAATACTCAAACTAATTAGGAATGCTTTAGACTATCGCTAGAAGAAAAAATTAACTTAATATTTCCATTAAAGGCTGAGGAGCAATTAGACAAAGAAATTCACAAATTTGTAAACGATATATAGCAATCAGCCTGAGAAAAAATAATTAAAATGAACATCAAGGGAAACAACTATTCTATGAAAATTAGGGAACTCCTAGCACAAAAAAAGAAGAGCGAGAAGAGTATGGCAACAAACAAGAGTCCCCCCAAGATAAAACTAGTTTGAAGAATCTCAGTCAACAATTAAAACGAGAGATCAAAGAATTGAAAGATGAATCATTCAGCAACTATTTAAGAAAATTAACTAATGATAGCAACATTGATATTCTCTTTGGAAAGCAACCAAAAGAATTAAAAGGCCAATAATCCAGAATCCTCTAATAAGAATAGCAGGCGATAAATGGGTTAGAAATAATGAAGACAAAACTCGAGAATTTGCTGAACACCTTGAAAACATATTCCAGCCACATGAAGTCCAAACGTTGAAAGCCCAGATCATATCTGAAAAGATGTGCAAGAAAGTAAAGAAATCCTACTGACAACACCAAAAGAAGTCTTGCCTGAGATAAAAGCAAATATGAATACGAAAAATGCTCCTAGTTACGATCTTATCACTGCAGAAATCTTAAAAAAACTGCCAAGAAAGCTTGTGGAAAATTACAAAAGTAATTAGGATCCCAAAACTTGGGAAACCACCACACATAACCTCATCTTATATGCCAATTTCGCTATTGCCAGTCATCTCCAACCTCTTTAAAAGTTTCTGGTAAAAAGGTTAAATCCGATAATCGAGAGTAAAAACTTGATCCCAAATCATCAATTCGGTTTTCGCAACCAACACTCAACAATTGTTCAAGTTCACAGAATAACCAGTATAATTGAGAAAGCACTTGAGGAGAAAAAAGTACATTCAACGATATTTCTAGACGTAAGCGTTTGATAGAGTGTGGCATGAAGAACTTAACCAAAAATTAAGAAATCTTCTACCTATGCAATTTGCTAAAATACTGGAATCTTACTTGAAAGATACATTCTTCAGAATTAAGTTAGATGATACCTTTTCTGAATTGAAAGAAATCAAGGTAGCAGTTCCACAGGGCAGCGTAATAGGGCCGGTTTTATAACTACTGTACACTTATGATCTTTCTGCAATAGAAAACAACACAGTGGCGACTTTTACAGATGACACGGCGATCTTAGCTGTTGGCACAAGCAATGAAGAGCCAACACAGAAGTTACAATCAGCAATAATTCAAATTTATAAATCGACAAAAAGATGGCAAATAAAACTAAGTGAAACTAAATCAGTTCACATCAACTATACAAACAGGCGATTAGAACATATTGTATACAAACATATGTATTCCCAATTCAGCTCCTAAGCAACAAACAGCATTGTACTGATCTGAAATCCACTACAAAAATGTGGTTAACTCAATTTACCAGACACTATGGAACGCCAATGGGAAGAAGCCATAGATTAATAAAGAGGATCGGTACTAATGCCCATATTACAAAATCCAGAATGAACAAAATCCCGTAGATCGTAAAAAAAACCGTATTACAAAATCCCGTATTTCATAATCCCGTATTTCAAAATCTCGTAGTATGATTTATTTACGGGATTACGGGATTAACCAAATTAAAAAACAATTTTTGGTTTTAAGTAACTATTTTTTGTAAATTTTAATAAATAGTTTAAAAAATAATATTATTTAATTTATGTATGTGCCCTGGGTCTAGATGCCCCCATACAAAATGTTTGTAAAATTTCGAGGGGGTTACAATTTTTTGAAATTTTATTGCCATCTTTTACTTATGAGCAGATTTTCGTAGTATTTTCGAAAGGTTGGGCCCCTGGTTCTAGATGCCCTCGAACACTCCAATTAAGTTCAAACGACTGCAGTCTATTCGAATTGCGCTTGTTATCACCAACAATAAGGCACAAGGACAATCTCTGAAGACAGCTGGAATAAATTTAGAGTGCTTCTCTCATAGTTAATTATACACTGCGCCAATTAAAAAACGGAACAGAAATTTTCTTCGAAAAAATACCCAAATCTGAACGCTTGTATCTTGGTGAAATAACACCTTTCAAAAAAAAATTTTAGACACCTTTTGTTTTACTCAAAAAAGTCATAAAAAACAAAATAAAATAAAACGGTTTCCAATATCGAAAAGAAAACAAAATTTCCTTCAACTAGAAACAAAACATTTTATTTGAAAGGTAATATTTCACCAGATACAATTGAACGCTTGTATCTCGGTATTTTTTTGAAGAAAATTTCTGTTCCGTTTTTTATTTGGCGCAGTGTATTTGGCTTGCTCCCAAGGCGGCAATCCAACAAAATTATTTATCGCCAAAGATGGTAAAACACGAAATATTGCCCAGAAGCTTTGGCTTGAATTAGGTACCATTATTTAATCTTATTTATTTAAATATAATTTATTATTACTAAAATGTTGTTATCGTTTATTTACATCAAGGAATTCGATTTCTTAATACTTAGAAACTACAATTATTTAATTTTATTTGCTTTAATTGGTATAGCTAGATGAAAAATTTGAAGTTTATTACTTTGCTAAAATAAAATAAAACATATTTTTGTTATCCCGGGCAAAGCCGGGTACTCCAGCTAGTTCTTTTATAAGAATCGATTTTATTTTTTATTGGAGTAAACTTTCTGTTTTTTTCTTTTCCAAGCTCCCGCCCCTTGTAATTGTTTGCTTTTTATGACCCATACACAAATATATAAACACTCACACACACACGACCACATATCTCATATTCTATCATGATATTTCGGCTTAGGTTAGGTTAAGAATCGCGCGATTTTGTAATACGAATGTATTCGGGATTTTGTTAACGGTATTTTGTCGTACGGGCAACTGAACCCAACCCTAATACAGTGCTTTTCAAAGTTATAACTGCTCCGCTCACAACTGTAGTTCAGAAAAAATAGGAGTACACTAATGAAAATTACTGATATTAAAGATTACGCTCTTAAATGCTTTCAAAATATACAAACGAGCACTGATAACGATACTTTTGTTTTAAAAATTGAAAATATCATAAAAGTGCGCAAAACAGATGTTTCATAAATATAACCGCACTCGTTGGAGTAGGTGAAATCTTTTTGTTGTTGTTATCTTTTCTTGGATTTTAAGAATAATAAAAAGGTAAAATCGACGCCTTTTGGAGCCAAGGAATATCAAAGTGGGGAATTGCTAAATAAATTGGAAAATCCGACCGGATTGTTAGAAATTACATAGTGGATCGAGAAAATTACGGATCCAGATCATATCCTGGGAAAAAATCGATCCTGCAAGAGAGAGATGTGAGATGAATTTGCAGAATAGTGTCTAACTAAACAATCTCAATTTCTTCGATCAAACGAAAGTGTGATCTTTCTGCATCCGTTCCAACGATTTGGCGTGCAATCAAGAACAGTCCTAACATTGCGCGGCTCGCCTTTGCTCGCGATCGCATTATCCAATACTGGAACAATGTAAAACGACAATTAATTGAAATTCATTATTCACACCCTAAAACTTAAATTTTTTTTCGTGCATTAGGTAATTTTTTCGGACGAAAAAAATGCAACCTTGATAGTCCAGGTAGCCTAAACCGATACTAGAGAGATCTACGTAAAGAACTGCGCTATTTTTCAAAAATGAATTTAGGCAATGGTTCTGTGATGGTTTTAGCAGCCACGGCACCACTGATCTGGCATTTACTTCTTGCCGGATGAACAGCATGGAGTACCAGGATATGCTCCAAGCAAAGCTATTGCCATACTTTCACCGAATTCCTGAAAATCGCCTTAGTTTCCAATAAGATAACGCACGGATTCATGTGAATGCTTCCACAAAGGCTTGGTTTTCAAACCATAACATTGAATTGATGGATTGGCTAGCTCCTTCTCCGGATGTCAATCCAATTGAGAACGTTTGGGGTAGACTCTTTCGAAAAGTCTACGCCGACAACCGTCAATTTAATAACGTGTAGGAATTAAAAGCCGCCATCAAAAATGCGTATAGTCGTTATTAACAAATGAGGTGTTTTTGCCATACGTCGTCGAGTCCATGCCAAGGCGAATTGTCGCAACTGTAGAAAATAATGGTGGAGAAATAAATTATTAATTTTACCGTTATGTTTGTTGTTTCAAGTATTTTTTTGAAAAAGTCATGTACGGTTATAATAATGAAACGTCTGTTTTGCAAACTTTTATGACATTTTCAATTTTTATAACAAAAGTACCGTTATCAGTGCAATAACTCTTTTGTATATTTTGAGCCATTTGTTTTCTTTAGTGCTCTCTTATTTTTTTTGAACTACAGTTGTAAGCGGTGCGGTTATAACATTGAGAAGGGTTAGCCCCTTAATCTTGCATTACAAAATGTTGCATTACAAAATCTTGCATTACAAAATCTTGCAAGTACAAAATCTTGCATTTCAAAATCTTGCATTACAAAATCTTGCATAACAATTTCCCGTACATTTATAGAATCGCGCGCGCGATTCTATAAATGTACGGGAAATTGTTATGCAAGATAACAAATCGCATTGACAAAATTCTACTGTATAATGATAATTATACAGTAGAATTTTGCTTGAGATATCAAAAATCAAATGTCCAGGATTAAATATTCTTAACCAGAATATTATGTTGAGATATTCTGGAAAATGGAGATTTCCATTTTAATTTTAATATTAAATCTTCATTAATCAGTAACGAAAATTTAAATTCTGGAAAATGAAGATTAAATCATCTTTATCTAGAATATTTTGTTGAAATATTTTGAAAAATGGATATTTCCATTCTAATTCTAATATTAGCCGTATTTCTTGACGCAATCCGGATCGCTATCTGCACATTTTTTTTTATTTTTTTTTTTAAATTATATTGTAGTTAACTCGTTTAAATATCTTGGTATCTATTTGGATTCCAATCTTAATTGGAAAACTCATGTCACCAAGTTAATATTATACACGAATTCCGCTTCCAGGATTTTTTATCTCCTTCGTGATTTATGCCCAGTCTCTGTTTTGATAATGCTGTACCACGCGCTGGTAATGTCTAAACTGGGATATGGTTTATCACTTTGGGGTGGCTGCCATACAAGTACTTTAAAGCCGTTGAATGTTCTGCAGAAAATGATTTTGCGAACCATATAACATTTAAGTTTAATAATATCTTGCCGTTGCAACACTTGTATATTTACAAAGTTTTAAAAAAATTTTATAAGCGGAGTGGCCATTGTAGTATAAGGTTCGATGATCGCTATAACCTCCGTGGGAACCATCAACTATTTCACAATATTCCGAGATTTAATAATGATCACTTCCGCCGCTATATTCTTGTTGCAGCACCTACATTTTTCAATGCTTTGCCGGATTTCGTTAGAAGGCTTATCTATACTAAGCCATTTTTAACAGAAGTTAAAAAATGGTTACTTGAAAACTCAGACATTTCTTTTCTGTATCGTATTGTTGTGTAACACAGCTGCAATTCGATTTGTTATTTATTTCAATTGGTATACTTGTATTTAACTGACTAATATTGCTATCTTTCAGCTATTTAGAAATATTTATTTTTTCTAACAATTTTTTTGTTTTTTGATGTTTCCGGTGCTTTTGTAGTATCTATTTTGTTTTTTTTGCTTTTCTTAAATAGCTTAAGTTAATGTATTGCTTTGTAATATGAAATAAAATAATAAATAAATAAAAAAATATTGAACTTTTATGAATACGCAACAAATATTATGTTAGATACTAAAGACAGGTACAGATACTAAAACTGCAAAATTTTTAAATGCAAGATATTGTATTTGCAAGATTTTGTATTTGCAAGATTTTGTACTTGCAAGATTTT
The DNA here is from genome assembly GCA_963556165.1 of Tipula helvola. Taxonomy (NCBI): domain Eukaryota; kingdom Metazoa; phylum Arthropoda; class Insecta; order Diptera; family Tipulidae; genus Tipula; species Tipula helvola. Next base: position 60,331,114 of record OY744483.1, read on the forward strand.
GTAACTGCAAGATTTTGGGTTGGCAAGATTTTGATTTGCATGATTTTTAAAAAATGCATTATTTTGTACTTGCAAGATTTTGTAATGCAAGATTTTGGGACGCTCCCCATTGAGAAGCACCGTATAAATTAATAAATTAAGTCAGAAATAAATTGCTCATTAGTCCAGGCGGCTTGATTGTAATTACATAAAATAAATAAATAAAAATTTATTTTAAATAAAAAAATAAAAAAAATTGTGAATGGCTTCAAGAAGGTCTTTGTAACTTCTTGGCAAAATATTTGTTCGTTACTGCGATTAAAAATAAATCAACTGTACAATTTTGCTTGGGCACCACTGCTGTATAGAAGATCAATTTCGAATAGCTCTTAATATCCTTAAAATTACCCTTCATTTATCTGTTTCAGATGCTAAGTTATTTATCTCCTTCTTCTAGCGTTAAAATTATGAATGATGTCAAATATTTAAGAGGTTATTACTACCTTTGCTTTATATATTTCTAATTCAAGTCATATATCTCATGTGTAATCCCATGATAGACGGACTAAATAATGTTCCAATAGAAAAACATGACTATAACGAGAAACTAAAAATTATCAAAGACAAAATTGTTGGAACGGATACAAATCTATAATAATAAAATAGAACAAAAACTAAAATACACAAAACAAAAACCACCAGCTGATATAGGAATACGTATAATTGTAATTCTATGTACATATATAGGACAAACAAGCCGATTGAAAAAAGATTCATAGAACATATAAGCGACGTTAAAAAAAAACAGAATCCAAATTCAATTTTGCACAGTACATAGAAACTCACATAACTATATTCCACAGACTTAAAAAGGATGAATATTAAAAGGGCTGGAAAAATTACAGAGCATTCACAATCAAAAAACTGTTTACTTTTGACTTACAGGTTTGTATGAATTTCCAACATAACGAGCAAAAATTTTAGTTCGTTATGTTGGAAATTCATACAAACCTGTAAGTTAAAATTAAAAATGTTTCCATTGTGAATGCACGGTTAGAAATAAATAAAACCAAAGACAACAATGACTCCTTAAACGACAAAATAAACACCAAAACTAAAAAAATGTATGACCACATTATTCATAATTTTAACAAAGAAGGAAGAGATAAATAACTTAGCATTTGAACAAGGGCAATTTTAAGGATATTACAAAAGTTGTTAAAAATCGATCTTCTAAAAGTATTATTAAAAATCGTTGTTACTATGTATAAGGAACAATTTTTTCAAATAAATTCCATTTAAAAATAACTAATTCTTTTTAAATAACAAAGATTATTAATTTGTCTCAAAGCTTAAGTCGAAACAAATTAATAGATCCTGCATTCCAAATTGTTTCGTTTGTTTTTTTAAATAAAAATTCAAATAGAAAGAGGGAAATAAAATATCATATAATGACATACTCTAGAGAGATTGGCATAAACATTTGATGAAACAATGAAAATGAGGATGAGTTAAATATAATTCAAGTTATACAAATGTTTTATATTAAGTAGCTCGTAATCACACGCCAAACATTTACCAAATTTATTTTTAAAATACTTCAAACTTCTTTGATGTCTTATATGTGTAACGCGGCCCATTGAAGAACAACATAAATTTAAAATAAATATTAAAATAAAATGGTTTAACACCATTATGAAGACTTTAACAACCTCGAACGCATCTGATTAATTCACAGTTAAAAGTTATAACATTTATAAAGCTGTCAAAAATTCAACAACGATCAAGTATCACATGTGTCAGACATAGACTACTCAGTATACAATATACGTACAGTACACACACTTGGCGCTTCATCATTAATTAAAGAAATAACAAGAAAGAACATAACCGCAAGGAAAAAAACAACCATTAACGCAGTCAAAACAAAACAAAAAACTCATTGAATAGGTCATTAATCGGATAAAATAAATTAAAAATAGCATAACACTGTGTGCATTCGCGAATATCGTTATTTTCTTAAAAACGCCTGTTATAAATAAACTAAAGACACAAAAAAAAAATACTAAAAAACTATAGTTTGCTTATGTCTTGCTTCTTTGATTTACAACAATAAAGTTATAAAATTATATCTGTGTGAATACGTATATGTCTATACCCAAAGTGAATACAACCATAAGTGAAATACCAAATGCTTTATTTAACCGATATAAATTTAGAAATTGAACCTCAATCAAATCTCAACAAAACAAGATTTGGTCGAGGCGAAAAGACAAAGACCGACCTTTTTTTGTTATGTTATTGCTAAAATATACTAAACACAAATAGGCGCGCGATCACAGAGGCAAAATTCCGTTTCTTAAGAATTTTTTTTTTTTATTTTTAAATAATTTTTTTGCTGCCTGCTTCAAATAATCAAAATAATAAACTAAACAAAAACTATAATAAAGTGTGTGATCGCAAAAATCACGATATTTCGTGTCCATTTATAAATCAGACATTACAAACAAAAACAAAAAAAATCAAAAAAGTATAAATAATACAAATAATAAAAAATAAAAATAAAAAATGTCTAGTCTGGAATTAATAAGGAACAAGGTTATGAGAAGTCTACCCAATTTTTATTTTATTATTTATTTTTATTTATGTATTTTTTGGCCAATATTATAAGAATAAGAAAGAAATCTTATTAAATTATTTATTCATAGAACACGTGTGTGGTATATATAATTTATATACGATCGCACTTATTATTTATATTTGAGGTAGTGTGTAACTGTGTTGGATATTCTTCTGTCTTCGTCGTCTCTTCATATATTCTTATAATATGCATAAAATATAAGAAGTTCTTTGTCCGGTTTGTAAATATTTCTTATTTAAAAAAACGAACCGCACTAATAACTGTGTGAAAATTTATTGCACAGAAGAAACAAAACAAAAAACAATTTAACAAGATTTCAAGTCTTTCTTCTGATTTGTAAACTAGATGAATGTACATGAATTTACAGGAATACTTCGTGCGACACATGTTTTAGCCAATGCCATAATTATAAGTACAAATTTGTAAAATTGGATTTTAGATTTTACTAATTTCTGGACAAGCTGAAACATGGTTTAAAACGGTTTCGTCTTAGAGCACGGAGATCGTGAAAGGAATAGCAGGAAAACCGCCTTTCCTTATAGTAACAGTTATTTGTAATAATATTTTAGAAGATCGATTTCGGATAACACCTTCATTGGTTTTTTTTAATAACTCAGGTTAAACGAGACACTCCTGTAAACGTAAAAATGTAACGACAAGAGATATGATCAATTAAAATAAATAATTGTTATAAATTAAATTAAATTTAATTTAATTTATTAATAATATTTTTGTGGTGAGTGATCTTATTTATTTATGAGATTATTTTTCTTCGATATTGCTGTGCTCGCGCGATAAAAGTTGACGTTAATAATAACGATGAGAGTTTAAAACACATGCATATAACACTTATCTAAATAATATTTAAACAGGTTATAGATGCTTATTGGCGAAGCAGAAATACCCAAAAAAAATGTCGAGTTAACATTTCGAAGGTTAGCCAGTAAAAACAACAAGGCACAGTTCACTTTATACATATGAAAGAGCTGCAATAACATATGAGACTGCATATTTTATAATATTAGAAACTAATTGAATACTCGTGTTGGTCAATGTCTTTGTTTTAGTTTTTGCGAACTTTTTGCTAATTTGTTTAAATGTCAATATTTTATGGTTTCCTTTAGTGTTTTTGTATTAGGTGTAATTTATCTTGCTGCGTTCTCGGTATTTTATGGAATTTTATTTTTGTAATTTAATAGCTTTTTTAAAGAGGGCACAAATGATTAACAATTAAAGCAATACCTGGGGCCTAATGCTCTAAAAATATTCAAGAAAAATTTCCGTCAAAAATTTAACCCGATTATTTATCTTGGTGAAAGGTATTTTGTGTGTGCGTTTTTGAGTGTGTTGGTACAAAATCAAAAGTTATAGAAGTTGTGCAAGGTGGAACCGATGTGTGGCTCCATTGGTATGCTAGATTGAGATGAATATTAAAGCGCGAGATACGAAAGTGATCACAAGCAGTTTAGGTGACGATATAACAAAGCAAGATAAAGAACTGAGAGCAAATAATAAAAAATATAAAGGGCTGAAAGCTCACAAGGTGATGAGAACTTCGGTCTTTGGTATCCTCAATGGGGATAGCATTCACCTGTGTCATAAAGTTTGTGTGACAGTTATCATGTAGGTATGGGGTGTAATTCTTTAGCACTTAATTAATACACGATATTATTTTGTTTATAAATTATAATAATTATTATTTATTATAATGTTGTTTTCATAATAACACAATATGGTTTTTACAATTTTAATTTATTAACTTATTAATTTTAACCAAAAAATCTTTTTTACATGCTTTTTTAAAGTCACAATATCGAATGATTTGTATAATCCCGTTTATAATTTTGTTATAACAAATCGCGGAATAGGAAAACGATAATTGAATTGAAGTTGAATTGCTGGTGCGAGCAACGTCCGCTACACAGTTTTGACAGTATCGATTTCTATTTTAACCAAAATATATTTACTTATATAACAACAGCCAAACAAGTAGTGTAAAAGCGTATGTCCTGGAACACCCCAAATGGGGTGGATTTTTATATGTAAATTACAACAACACAAACGATTACATATGTTTTTAATATGAAGATTACAGTAGAACCACGATAATTAAATCTCTATATAAAATGTAAACGTAAGTATATAATTTTATTAAAAATCCGTTGTTCAACTGTACATTAACTGTACAATATTTTTTTAAGACATTTTGTTAGATGGCAGCACAGTCATAAACTTTAAGCTTTGAACTTTTTAATATTAATTAATTTTTCGATAGATGGTGCACATTTCTTACAGTTTAATTATCAACCACGATAACTAAAACTCTATATAAATGTATCTAAAATCAGGTATTCAACTGTAAATTATTATTATTTTCCAACTTTATCTGTAGGTGTCACTTTAAAAGCTTATTTTATGTACATGGTTTGTAACTTGGTTCAATATACAGTTTTATTATCAACCACGATAACTAAAACTCTATATAAATGTATCTAAAATCAGGTATTCAACTGTAAATTATTATTATTTTCCAACTTTATCTGTAGATGTCACTTTAAAAGCTTATTTTATGTACATGGTTTGTAACTCGGTTCAATATAAAGTTTTATTATCAACCACGATAACTAAAACTCTATATGAATTTATCCAAAATCAAGTATTCAAGTGTCTTTGAAAGTTTATTTTTAGGTACTCAACTGTAATAAAGTAAAAAATATTGATTATGATTAATTTCTGTCTATGTAAGAGAAAAATATTCGCTTTTGAAGTGTATTAACCTGATATATCGCGTTTCATAAAAAATAAAATTATTCACATATACATACATGTACATATAACAAAAATCATCGTGAATAAACTGCTAAGGTCATTAAAATCTAACACATTAATTAATATACATGACTTAATATATTATTAAAGTGAATAAGGTCATTAAAATCTACAAGAAATTTGTGAAGTTCTGTTATTAGTGTTATTACATAAATATAGAAACGTTTTGTTAATTATTTTGTGAATTAATAAATCTAAATAAATAAAAATAAAATCAGCATTGATACAGATTTGCGAAGCTGATTTATACGTGTTGTAATAAATTAAGAAAACTTAATTCAAATACTGTTTTTATTGTATATCAATTTAAATATATTAAATTTGAATAAATAAAAATAATTTCAGCATTAAAGAAAAAGTAAGTTTAAATATATAAAAAGTTTTTATTATATTATTAGAAATATTTATTATTATTATTATTATTTACTATATTACAGATAATTAATACTAAAATGAACAACTGCGAATTATGTATGTTCACTTTTTCGTCAAAAGACCATCTAAAACGTCACCAGGAAAATCAGCATCCAACAGAAAAGACGTTATGCGATATATGTGGATGTACATATATCAATAAACGAAAGCTGGATTATCACCAAAAGAGATGTAATCGTCTTGATAATTTACAACAGCCAGGACCATCTATTCCATCAAATTCAAGGATAGCTGTAGTAGCCGCTAAGAGAAGGAAAACGGATGATGCACCCGCTGAGGCTGCTAACGTTTTATGTGGTGATTGTAATGTAAGTGTTCCAAAAAAAAATCTGTTTAATCATTATAGATCATTATTACATAAAAATAATTGTTTACAAAACTATAATGAGAATGATGATGAAAACATTCGAATCATTAGCAATGCATTTAAATCCAGAATAATTAGTTATAGGGTTTCAGATGTACCTAATAACTATATTAGTATAAATGATTTTATGTGTTCTATAAAACATAAAATAATCAAATTAATACAGCTTCAAACAGAATCATTTAAAGCTGTTAAAACAAATTTTGAATTGTTTGGTTTATTCACCAAATATGATTTGAAAAATGAATCAAATGTTAGTTCAATAAAATCATTTAATACTAAAAATGCAATTTTAACGGAAGCTACTGATTTGAATGAGATATTTTCTCAGATTGTTTGCACCCTCAATACTCTGAGTGAGGAGTTTCAGGAGAAAGAGTCTGGATGGGCTATGGACAAAGTATTGTTCATTGAAGTGAATTTTAATAAATATAGTCCTATGAGAGGGTCCTCTTACATACCTCTCCCAAAATTTTTTAAAGATAAAAAGGCTATAATCAATGTCCAAAATTCAGATCAAGCCTGCTTCGCCTGGTCGATCATGGCTAGCAAATATCTTAATGTAGCAAATCCTCAACGGTGTAATTCTTATCCTCATTATAGTTCTATCTTAAATTTAAGTAATCTTATCAGGGGTACAAATTGAAAATGCGGAATTGATAACAGATGGCGTTACTAACGCTATACGCATCAGGCAGTACTGTGACTATGTTCATGTCAAAGCTACGTCTTATAGCTTTAATTTTCAGTATGTGTCAATTTGTCGCAGTGTCAAATTCATATTTTTTTTGAGCTCTCAATATGTCGAGTTTCGTGCCAACAAAACAGCATTTGCGGGAAGTTTTAATTTACTTCTTTAATTTGAAGAAAAGTGCTGCTGAAGCACATCGATTGGTCTCCGAGACTTATCCGAGTCATGTTCCATCGGTTTCAACGTGCGAGAGATGGTTTGTGCGGTTTAGAAGTGGTGATTTTGACGTTGAGGACAAAGAGCGGCCGGGCCAAGTGAAAAAGTTTGAGAATGCTGAATTGGAGGCAATACTCAATGAAGACTCGTGTCAAACTTAACAAGAGCTCGCAGATTCATTGGGAGTGACACAACAAGCCATTTCCCATCGTATAAAAGCCCTCGGAATGATCCAAAAGCAAGGACATTGGGTGCCGTATGAGCTGAAGCCGAGAGACGTCGAGCGTTTTTTTGCATGCGAACTGCTGCTCGAACGACAAAAACGGAAGGGTTTTTTGCATCGCATTGTCACTGGTGATGAAAAGTGGATCCGTTACGATAACCCGAAGCGCAAAAAATCATATGGTTACCCCGGCCATGCATCATCATCGACGGCCAAACCAAATATTCACGGCGCCAAGCTCATGCTCTGTATTTGGTGGGACCAGCTGGGTGTGGTGTATTATGAGCTATTGAAATCGAACGAAACCATCACAGGAGCACTATACCGAACTCAATTGATGCGTTTGAGCCGCGCACTCAAAGAAAAACGGTCACAATACGAGCAAAGACACGACAAAGTAATTTTGCAACATGACAACGCTCGGCCACATGCAGCGCCGGTCAAAACATACCTACAAACGCTGAAATGGGAAGTCTTACCCCACCCGCCGTATAGCCCAGACATTGCTCCTTCCGATTACCACCTTTTCCGATCGATGACACATGGCCTAGCTGACCAGCGCTTCCATTCTTACGAAGAAGCCCAAAAATGGGTCGATGACTGGATAGCAGCCAAGCCGGCCGAATTTTTTCGCGACGGTATCCGTAAATTGCCAGAAAGATGGGAAAAAGTTGTGGCTAGCGATGGACAATACTTTGAATAATTCATTTGTTACCATTTTTTCAGAATAAACGTTCAAAAATAGAAAAAAATCCCGCATTTTCAATTTGTACTCCTGATAGTTTCCCCATGCCATTAAAAGACATCCCACAATTTGAAAATCAGAATAACATAAGTGTAAATGTGTATGGGATAGAAGGTAATCAAATTGTGGGACCTTTATATTATACAAATTCGAAAAAATCACACCACGTTAATTTGTTGTATATAGACGATGGTGTAAATAGTCATTATTGTTTTATAAAAAAATTAAATACGTTAGTGCACAAACAATTATCAAAAAGAACAAATAAAAAATTCATTTGTGATGGATGTTTAATTTTTTTTCATACTGAAGAAAAATTAAATATTCATCTACAACATGGATGTAACAAAATTAAATGTGTGCTCCCTAATAAAGATAATGATATTTTAGAATTTAGAAATTATAATCATAAATTACAAGTCCCATACGTGATATATTGCGACTTCGAAGCAATATTAAAACCAATTGATTCGTGTACTCTAAATCCTATAACATCATTTACTGAAAATATTTTAAAACATGAACCTAGTAGTTTTGGATATTACATTAAATGTTCATATAATGATAGTAAATCTAAATTTGTTACATACAGAGGTAGTGATTGTGGAAAAATTTTCATTGATAAAATAAAAGAGGATTTAGAAATTATATACAATGACCTACACATAAATCGAAAAATGAAAAAACTTTCCTGCACGGAGCAATTAAATTACAATTTATCAAATCAATGTCATATTTGTAACGGTGATTTTAATGATGATGAAAACTATAAAGTTATGGACCATTGCCATTTAACAGGAAAATTTAGAGGTGCTGCGCATACTAAATGCAATTTAAATTATAAGATAGCAGATTTCATACCAATATTTTTTCACAATTTAAGTGGCTATGATTCGCACTTTATCATAAAAGAATTAGGTTTTGATACGGAACAAATAGATTTAATTGCTCAGAATAAGGAGCGATATATTTCATTTACAAAAATGTTCAAAATTAATGAGATTAAAAAAATTAAATTGAGGTTTGTAGATTCATTTAAATTTATGGCAGCTAGTCTTGATAAACTAGCTAACAATCTTAATGACTCTCAATTCGATGAAGTTAGAAAGAGTTTTTCTAATCAAAATGAATTTAATCTTATAAAGAAAAAAGGTGTTTTCCCATACGATTATGTAGATAGTTTTAAAAAATATGATGAAACTGAATTACCATCCAGAAATCATTTTTTTAACAAATTACAAAATACTGATATATCTGATGAGCAATATAATCATGCTCTAAATGTATGGAAAACATTTAAATGTAAAAATTTAGGTGATTATTCCGACTTATATTTAAAATCAGATGTACTTATTTTAGCCGACATATTTGAAAATTTCCGGAAAGTTTGTATGCAAACATACGATCTAGACCCGGCCCATTATTTCACAGCCCCAGGTTTAAGTTGGGATGCCATGCTTAAATTCACCAAAATCAAATTAGAATTATTAAAAGACATTGATATGATAAATTTTATTAAAAAAGGTATTCGTGGCGGATTAACACAGTGCTCCAAACGATATGCTAAAGCAAATAACAAATACATGAAAAATTATAATAATGATATAGATTCTAATTTTCTTGTTTATTTAGATGCTAATAATCTATATGGCTGGGCTATGAGCCAATCACTCCCTTATGCTGATTTCAGATTTCTTGATTCAGCAGAACTTGATAAATTTAATTTCGATCATTTAACAGATAATGAATCAGAATCAGGTTATATTCTAGAAGTTGATTTAGAATATCCTGATCAATTACACCAAAAGCATAATGATTTACCATTTTGTATGGAAAATATACAGCCACCATACGAAAGTTCAAAATAAAATAAATTAATTGCTAACCTAAAACCTAAAAAAGCATACGTCATTCATCAAACAAATTTAAAGAAATGTATTAAAAATGGACTAATATTATCTAAAATACATAGAGTTTTAAAGTTTAGTCAAAAACCATGGCTCAAATCATATATAGATTTGAATACCGATCTTAGGACTAAAGCTCTAAATGCGTTTGATAAAGATTTGTATAAATTAAAAAATAATAGTGTTTTTGGTAAAACAATTGAAAATGTTGACAAGAGAACAGATGTAAGATTAGTATCACATTGGGAAAATATTGGAAACAGATTTGGAGCAAATACTTTGATCAGCAAACCTAATTTTCATTCTTCAGCAATATTTGATGAAAATTTGGTAGCTATTCAAATAAATAGATTATCGGTTACGTATAATAAACCCATTTATGTGGGTTTCTGTGTTTTAGAATTATCCAAAACTCTAATGTATGATTTTCATTATGATTATATTAAGACGAAGTATGATGATAATGCTTCACTTTTATATACTGATACGGATTCATTAATATATGATATTCAAACTATGGATTTTTATGAAGATATCAAGCCTGATTTAAATGAGAAGTTTGATACTTCTGATTATCCATCCAATAACATATATAATCTTCCATTAGTTAATAAAAAAGTTTTAGGAATGTTTAAAGATGAATGTTGTGGTAAAATTTTGACAGAATTTATTGGGATTAGAGCAAAATCATACTGTATAAGCTTAGAAGATGATAATGAAATAATTAAGAAAATAAAAGGTGTAAAAAAAAATGTAGTTTCAGATTCGATATCATTAAATGATTTTAAAAATTGTTTAAATAAAAATGATAATATAATTAGATCACAATTACGTGGCAACCACCGGTAACTGTAACCATTAGGCTGAATGTGGCCTTTGGTGACAGGCTAAAGTACGACGCTAAAGGAGAAAACCTTGACAAAAAATCCCTAATCTAAGGTGGAACAGCATATGCCGATGGATGAATGGCTGATAGGTTAATCAGTCTATATATGCGGACTCTGGATACCAGGCACCCTCCAGTTTTATTTAGCCTTCCTGTAGTAAACCTGGGTGACCTACAGGCGACTTTTTATTCCCAGCAACTCGCAAGAGTTAAATCAAAACGGTAGACGAGGCACGGGAAGGAATACACGGGAGTGGGTCTGCCCTCTCAAAGTCCTTGAGTCCCAATGCTACCGCTTTTCTAACAGAAGTAAATGTTATTACATCTAGGAGGGAGAGCAATGAGCCCAGATAGTATGTAACGCGTGTAGAAGTACTTCCTACAGTAAACATTTAGGAGGGAGAGCAATGAGCCCAGATAATATGTATCGCGTGTAGAAGTACTTCCAACAGTAAACATCTAGGAGGGAGAGCAATGAGCCCAGATAGTATGTCCCAGCAACTCGCAAGAGTAAAATCAAAACGGTAGACGAGGCATGGATAGGAATATACGGGAGTGGGTCTGCCCTCTCGATGTCCTTGAGTCCCAATGCTACCGCTCTTCTAGCAGAAGTAAATGTTATTACATCTAGGAGGGAGAGCAATGAGCCCAGATAGTATGTATCACACACCGGTCGGCAGTATTATCAGGTTATTTAAGGGCCTGAATATTGGCTGGACGGATAATTAAAACATCTAGGAGGGAGAGCAATGAGCCCAGATAGTATGTATCACGTACCGTTAGGCAGTATTATCAGGTTCATTAAGAGCTTGAATATTGACTGGACGGATAATTAAGTAGGGCTTAATGCACAAAAGATCTTTTAGGTCGCAGTGCGGGGTGGCTTGAGCCCCCACATGGCCCTCAAGTAATAATAATAATAATAAATAGATCACAATTAAATTTTAGAAGTATTAGACACAACCTATATACTCAATTGTTAAACAAAGTAGCGTTATCAAATTTTGATGATAAAAGATTTGTAATTCCAAATTCATACAAAACTTTGGCATGGGGTAATAAAGAAATTGATAATTTTTATTTTAATTAGTTTAATAATACATTTTATATTTCTTAAATATAATATATATAATACATTTAATGTCTTTTAGTTTTAAATTAAAATATTAAACCAAAATTATATATTAAGTAGTTTTAATAATTAAGAAAATTTTAATCGGTAATAAAAAAAAAAAATATAAAGTTTAAATTAAATCTGTTTTATTTATCCACGAGTTATGTGATGATTCAAAACCTAGCCACTTAACATAAACTTGATTACCTTTCTTCTTCAAAACTTTCTCTACGAGGTAAGTGTCAGGATGATTTGTCTTTTGCAGCTCTTTTTCATAAAACCGGCCTGATATTAGCTGTCCCTTATAATCCTCAAGTAAATACGTTACAGGAAATTTGTTGTTAATACTAACAACTTTAAATATTTCAGTAGTCCAATTTGGAGTATAACCTTTTTCGAAAACGGTTTTAAATTTGCTAACTCGAACGAAATCCCCAACTTTAAATTTATTTTTTTGCATTAACTTAGGATATGTATACACTTGTTTTAAAATTTGTTTTTCATTTGCCATAGTAACTTCTACAGGTGCTAATTTAATTGTCCTATGTTTTTTATTGTTGTAATCTTTCACTAATTTTTTTAAAATATTCAGCCACTTGTAAGATCCTTGAAGACTAAATTTCCTCCACATATTTTCCTTAAGAGTTCGATTAAATCTTTCTACTATACATGCTTTTATTGGACTAAATGTTGAATAGTGGTTAATATTTTTCTGTTTCACAAGCTGTTTGAAATCTTTATTATAGAATTCAGTTCCCATATCCGTTTGTAGATTCTTTGGTACTCTTTTACTCTCATTGAAAATTTTTTTTAAAGCACCAACAATCATCTGTGATGTTTTTTTCTTTATAGGCTCAACCCAAGCAAATTTAGAAAAAGCATCGATTACAGTTAGAAGATATTTAAAACCAGCATTTTCTCTTGAATATGGAATCATTTCCACGAGATCTGCTTGCCATAAGTCATCAATACCCTTAATTTTAACATGTCTGCGTATAAAATTTTTACGTGCTGGCTTATGCAATTCATTCACTATTTGAATCCGACTCATTTTATGTAAGTGGATGAATTAATAATGAAAGCATATGAATTTTGGATTGGTATATATAAAATATTGTTTCCTCATATTGTTTAGGATTTATTTAAAACGAGAGATATCTTGGATTATGATCACTATAACATTCATCAAAATGAATGATCTTTAACATAATAAATGTTAGCTAATTTGCCCATAGTGTTGAAAACAGAGAAGTAGCGGAGTCGAAAACCATAATAAGATTGTTTTGAAATTAAATACTTTTTCTAAATAATTTTATATATAATATTGTTTTATTTATTTGTTTATTTATATAAAATGAACATTATATCTATCAGTTTTTACCATAGTTAAGTGTTCTTTACACAAATGGTTTAAATTTTGTATTTCTCGATCATTAAAAACGTTGAATCGCTCCGGCATAAATATGATGTTCTCATCAGTCTCTATTAGGATTTTCACGCCATATCTCGTGTTGACTGATTTGACTTCTTGTACCACGTAGTTTCTACCCACATCCAGATCTTCAAATTTGGTTATTTTTTTCTCAGCAAACCTTGGCACATTGTTGAGTTTTTCTAAAAGTTGTTGACGAATATCCATGGTTGGTTGGTTGTTAACAATCTTATGCTTACTATCAAACTGATAATTTTCAAAGAAGCTCACTATAATTTATACTTATTATGGTTTAAGTTGACTTTTAAACACGCGCAGTTTTTTCCAATCTTACCACATCAGCATAAATATTACGAAGTATCGATTAAATACAAACCTTTGTCATCATATCAAGTTACGTTCAATGATTTCAACATCCATATTCGTAAAATAAGGTCAATAAACATGTTTAATCATGGTTAATCAAACAAGTCAACATGTATATGTACATCACGTGGCCCCTCTGAAAACATCATTTTCAAATATACGAGAGTTTATCTAGATCTAGTATAGATTTGTACATTGTTCGAGTCACACGCGAAAAGTAAAAAACCTCATTTAAATGGATTCACCAGTACATCGAGAGGAACAAGGAGATACATGCGGTTTATACGGGTTAGAAGGTGGAATGAATAAGGTGCAGAGTCGGCTAAAATCATTCGAGAAGTTATGGAACAAATGGTTCATCGATCCATTAGAACTATCTCGAGCTGGATTTTACTACACAGGCGTGGACGACTGCATCAAGTGTTTCAGCTGCAAAGGAGTTCTCGAGGATTGGAATATCACCAATGAAATATGGACGGAACATGCATTTTGGTTTCCCGCATGCCGACACGTTAAAAACATTAGAGGTGAAGAGTTTATCGATAATATTCAAACCAAATGGATTCAAGACGGTGTAATTCATTGTAAAAATAATATTTAAGAAATAAAAAATTGATTTGAAAAAAGTATAAATTGTTTTTATTCATTAATTTCTTAGTGTACGAGTACAAAGTTCATTTATTAATTTTTCCTTACATAAAACTGGTATTTCATTAAACAATCTTGAATAATTAAAATAGTTATATCCTGTTACTGGCGGTATAAAAAAATCCTGTATTTGTAGAGAATATGTTAGCTGATCGAAACATTTTTCTTTGTATAAATAGAAATAATTAGCAACATCAGTCCGTACTGTTTCGCTCCAGATAATGATTGATTGCAAAAATGATGATAAAGATGAGCAGCGTTCCCATTCTTTGGAATTTAAAACGATTTTCTTCCCTCCACTCGTAAATATAATACGTCTCTCATTATTTCTGCTGGTTAGCTTTACATCACAATTTCCATTCGTTTTTGGTAATTCAGCAAAGGAAATGTTACCATTGAAGTGGTTGTTTATTGTTGGTAAATTATTGAAAATTGTAGTCGTCCACATTTCAGCACTTAGTGTATGAAATATTGTATTTTTGAACAAGATTATAGTAGTTTCAAAAGTGTTAATATCATAACCAACATTTAGATAACTTGTATGTTGATCATTTAAAAAATATGTATGAGACAACAATAAATTAGGTATGGTTGCCATCTTTTTTTTAATTAAATTATTAACGCTTTTTACTTTAAGCATATTGTTTGTGTTTCAAGGTAAATGTAAACTAGTTTTTCATAAAAATAACTTCCGTATTTATACTCTTCAAGAGTGGTACTATCCCTTTCATACATGTTAATAAAATCATATTTTATTCTTCTTATCGATGAACTTAAATAACCTTTCTACAAAATTCCTAAAACGTGATGAATTATGTTTGTTTTTGTTCTTGTAGTTAAAACCTTAGGAAATTCTTTTTTAAAAAGTTTCTTTATTTTTACATCATTTTCAATATGGTTTTTAACATTAAATAATTTTATAAATTTTTTCATTGAGTTACGTTTACATCTATTTAACAAATATACACAACAATATTGGCCACAAACTCCGGTGAATAAACTTTGTAATTGTTTATTATTGTATGTAATGCATTTACTGTTATATTTTAGAAATCTATTAATCTCAGGATATTTCGTTGGTGATCTTCCGTAAGAATCAAAAAATTCTCCACATCCATTTGATGGAAAATAAACAGCTAACCAATGTTGCCCTGGTTGATTTGATTTGTCCGTATTAATAACATATAAAGCAGGTTTTGATTTAACCCTCTTTGGGATTGTGTTTATTGCAAAAACACCTTGAAAATACTTCTTAGTAAATTTATGTGTTTTCAATGCTTGTTGAATATCTAAAGTAGTTGTTGTATTGGCAATCATCATGTGTATTAGTATAAACTAACTTTTTATTTAGGATATAAGAGGTATTTATATTATTAATAATTCGTTACAATATTACGATTTTTATCTATTTCTAGAGTTGTATCATATTCCAAGTACACTAAACATGTTTTAGTTGTCTTAAGAGCTTCCCCAAATCGTGCCTCGAGTCTTAAACTTCCTTGATTCATTAGAGAATTGCATGATAAAGTACTTGACATGTCCGAAGTTAGATCAAAAGCTAACAGGAAATAGCCATTCTTGAACATTTCTTTGGTAATCAAATTTCCTTGAGGTGTGTGTAAAATTCCACTCGATGTAAATATTGTTGAATACGCTCTAGCGTAACTGGACCCATCTGCAAAATTCATTTCAATCGGTGCACTAGGAACTTGAACCCCATTTATATAAATTGCGAACGATGTTATTTTATTATTTTTAAAATTATATGGATTCTTAGATCTTTTCCCAGAATATGCATCATTATCTACCATTGTAAATATTAGATTTGTTGGGAGCTGTCCTAGAACAATATTATCTAGTGAAATTGAGTTTCCTCCGGCAGGAATTGTAAATGATTTAATTTCGTTACGCTTATAGTGATATTTTGCTGTTGTATTTTCAAGCATTTTATGGTGTGCAATTAAAATATTTGGATTTACATGAGCATGTCTCAAGTAAAGTGTAGCTTCTGTAATTTTGACAATCGAAGTATCTGTATCAGCACCGAGTAAATAAAATTCCGGTTTATTCAATGTTAACGAAATTCGTAAATCTACATTGTTTAATAATAGCAAAGGTTGATTGAGCATGTCAGCATGCAATTTTCCATATACTTCTACAATTCCACTGTTTTTAGTTAATGCTGTTCTTAATTTTAATCCATCGTTTTCAGCAAGATTATCAAGATTTTTTGTCTCCAAACTCCATCCTGATAATTGCAAATGTGTTTTGTATGCATCATCACCATAATTTAATAATTGTTCTAAATATGCTCGATAACTGTAATTCCCATCTGTTGAATTTATATTCTTTCCGTTTAAAGAAATATTGACTTGATGAAACAGGGAATGCAGCATATTGTTAACTAAACTAGGCTGATCTTTGTCGGCCTCTACATATAATTTGCCATCATTTTTAGTTACTTGAAATTTCAGACATAAATTTATTGATGATAAATCTAAATATGAATCACCATGACTGTAACAAGCAAATTCAATAACCGACTGATTTTCTAAACTGGTTATAGGTTTGTATGCTACTTCTTCATTTTTTAAAATACTTGTTTGAATTGAAGGTGGTTGAAATAAATCTAGCTCCGATTTCATGCATTCTGTAAACGCCATTATGTAAAAATATCAATAATCCGTTTCTTGTTTGTTTTATTTTTTAATATATTTTTTCTCTTTTTCACGCTGTCACGAACAACTCTCAACTGTTTACAACGGCTTTTCAAGCAGCCTTTTATTGATTTTTTAGCTCCTGTACCAGACATTTGTTTAATTTTGTCTGCTGCTTTATCTCGTAATTTATCAACCACTTGTATTGATCTATCACGAAGTATTTCATTAATCGGCTTTTGTGTCTGAAGAATGTCTGAACCAACTTGAAGTGCTTCACTTGTTAAGCCATGAAGGACTGATGTTAATATTGGTTTTAAGTAACGGAATATTCCGCCGAAAAATCCTCCTAATCCCTTTTGATATACTCTTTGAGATCGTAATAGTGGACCAAAATCTTCATTGTTATAGCCACCACCGCCGGATTGGTTAGCGTAGTACTTTGCGTAATAGTTATCCATTTGTAATTAATGAAATCCGTAAGATACCTCTTTATATACCTTTGCGAAAGTGAAGTACTAGGTAGGTCATAAAAAGTCCATCTTTAAAATTAATTTGTTCACCAGTTTCATCAGTTATTAAAATACTGATCTCTGATATATTATACTTTTCAATGGGGCAATATTGAACATTATCTATTTGATATGATCGAGATATGCTTCTATCAACGTCTGTTCCTAGGGGATGCATATACAAGCATGATACAGATGCATCCCCAATAGTTCTCGGTTTGATTATATTACAATAAAAACACATGTAAAATGGAAATGGATTGATCTTAGTCTTCACATCAATATAATTATCTTTAATATTTTTTATTTTAGCTTCATTCTCTTTGGTTGCTTTGAAATTTTTAATTTCCATTTGTAAAGATTCTATAAACTCTGGCCATCTCGTTATTTTAATCTGAGAAAATATTACATCAAAAAATTCCTCAAGTGTGTACTCTTGATGACATTTTATTAAAGGGTTAACACCTTTCAACGCTGGTAGCTGAATATATCTGTGGTCACAAATCAAAGGGGCATTTCTCGAGTTATGCCCTTCTTTAAATTATATAAAATTCGAAATCTACGCACTCGATTTAATATACAAAATTTTTTTCAGCTTTATCCTATGAGTATTAAATGAATAAACAGTATTTATTGAAAGGGCACAACTAGAGTGATTATTGCTTTGCATGTTACATAAGGGCGCATTTCGAGATAGTTCGTTTTACAAAAATTAAATATTTTAATTTAAATACCTTAGATTTCATAACTCAATATAAGTGAATTTAGAAAAACCAAAAAATTGTGTAAAAGGTAAGTTTAAATTTTACAGAAGGGCACAACTGGGAATTTCAAAAGTTATGCCCTTTTGTAAAATGTTTTCATATTTTATATTTTCTTTTCAATTGAGTTATTCCCTTGTGTGAAATGTTGAAAAAGTTTTATATGTGATTAAGTTTAGTGAATCCCCTTTGTAAAATTTTTTTGTTTCAGTTTCAAAAATTTAACTCCAGTTAGTGCATTTTAGTAAGTGTGTACGTCAAGTTCAATTTAAAAATGTCTTCTAAACGTGCCAAAAAAATGGTAGAAATGGCTGCAACTACAGACAAAAACAAGCTTAATGTTGCAGGATCTGCTGGTACGTATATTATTATAAAATTTAAAGTAACAGAATAAATTAATAATATTATTTGAGGTTATTTAACGTTAGAAAAGTGTATCAGTGAGAAATCTATTAATATTATGAATGTCTATCATAATATTAATAGATTTCTCATTAATATAAACACAAAAAAAAAATAAAACAACAAAAATATAAAAATTGTCCATGGCAATGGTTTTAAAATGCGTTGCGAAATACGTATAAGCAATACACCGATAACATTGGAATGGTAAATTTTTATGTTTTTGTTGTTTTATTTTTTTTTGTGTTCATAGTAGGGTAAAGTGGGGCACTTTAGTCACGGGGGCACTTTCGTCAAGCTGTGTTTAACCACACTCACAGCGTTTAAAAAATCTGAAAAAACTATAGAGACATATTTGAAATTATAACGGTACGTTTCAGTACTTTTTTCAGATTTTTTAAACGCTGTGAGTGTGGTTAAACACAGCTTGACGAAAGTGCCCCCGTGACGAAAGAGAAATATGATTCTCTATGGTATCAGTATTGATTAATTTTATTTAACAGGAATACTTAAATTAAATACAAATTCAAAAATTATCCGCAAAATGAAACAAAAGTCGTTTATGCTAAATGATAATGGTAAGATTTATAAATTCTTCTTTATTGTGAGCAAATTAATTAATTATTAATTAATTAATTAATTTTATTTTTATTTTATTAATAGGTATAGGCGATGAGACTATTGCAAATGACCAGATTTTGCAAGAAACCTTCCCAAATGAAACAAATGACGATATATCACATGGCGATTCAATTATAAAATCTACAGAACATTCTAATGAAGGCAAAACCTTAGATGCAGACGAAATTAATAATTTGGAAGCTGATTTTGATGGTTACGACTCCGATAAGGATCCTGAATTTAATCCAGGTCGATTGTCCGAGAGTAGTGATTCCGATATAGAACTTATGGCAGAGCAGCTAGAGGCTAATTTAAACAATCTGGAAAATGTAACATCCAAACAACCCTCTAGCTCTCGAAAAATTCAAAAACACAATAAAAATTTTGGGAAAGCTTATATGAGCTCGAAAGGCGTGCCAATGCCAAATCGTCGCTTCACTGAGTTAACTTCCTGTCGAAATAAGTGCGAATCAAGAATTAATATAGAACATCAGACAAACCTGTTCACAAAATATTGGGCTCTGGGTGACTACAATAAAAGAGTTGCATTTGTTGCTGGTTTTATTCAAATAATCCCAAAAAAAACAATGAAACTGGATTCTACGTCAGCAAAACAACGCCGGTTCTCATGTAAATACTTTGTCAAAATTGATGGGCACGACATCAGTATTTGTAAGTCCTGTTTAATTGCAACATTGGGAGAGACCCCAAAATTTATTCGAAATATTACCAATAAACTCTTTATGGATGGGGCAATAATTAACACAGATCTACGCGGGAGGCATTCGAATGCTCGTACATGTTCCGAAGAAGTGATTAATGAAATTAAGAACCACATAAATCAGTTTCCAGCGTATGAAAGTCACTACACGCGGCGAGATAGTTCAAAAAAATATTTAAGTGCTGACTTAACTTTAACACTGATGTATAAACTTTACACGGAATCCCACAACAAACCGGTTTCTATATCAAAATATTCATCGGTATTTAAAGAAATGAATTTAAAATTTAAACCGCCAAAAACCGATGTTTGCAATACCTGCGAAACGTTGAAATGCAAAATTGACGTAGCCACTGATGCCGAACTTGAAAAGTTGATAAACGAGCAAAAGAAACACCACGATGATGCTGATAGATCATATAAAATGAAAGAGTTGGACAAATCATTAGCTAAAGACGATAAAAATAAAATGGTTTGCACATTTGACTTGGAACAGTGTCTTCCAACACCATATTTGAAAACGTCGTTGTCGTTTTACAAAAGACAACTGTGGACTTATAATCTTACAGTACACGATTGCATTTCGAATAGTCCATATTGCTATATGTGGGATGAAACCATTGCAAAACGTGGTGGAAATGACATAGCGTCCTGCTTATTTGCATTTTTGAGATCTATTCCACAAAATATATCAAACGTAGTTTTCTACAGCGATTCTTGTCCAGGCCAGAATAAAAACTCTTTTGTTGCATCTATGTTTACTTTATTTTTGCAAATTGGTTCAGTTGAATCTATTGATCATAAGTTCTTAACTGTAGGGCATACGCACATGGAATGTGATGTTGACCACTCGGTTATTGAAAGAAAGCGGAAAAAAACAACAATGAAAATTCACCATCCAAGAGATTGGTACAATTTTGTTCGCGGTGTCGGGAACAAAAATACATTCAATGTCATTGAAATGACCCAAGAAGAATTTTACAATTTCTCTAAATTTTCGAAAACTAAGATAAACTGGCGAAAAACTGACACTGATGGAAATCCGTTTTCTTGGAAACTGGTTCGATGGATGCGATTCGAAAAAAAATTTGGTGGAATTAAATTTAAAACGTCACTCGACTTGGAGGAACCATTTAGAGTTCTAAAAATTTCTCGCCGAGGAATTAATTCTTTTAATTTAAACAGCCTTAACAAATGCTATACTGATACTTTGCCGATAAATCACGAGAAGAAGAAAGATCTTCTCGATTTATTACCGTTGTTAGATACCAATTTCCATGAATTTTATAAAAATTTGCCAACTAACAAGGAACTTAACTACGATCCTGATATCGGTCCCAGTGATGTAGAATAAATTGTTTTTTTTTTAAACTTGAACACGATGTTACTGTGCAATAAATAAAACATGAATTAAAAGGCACAATTGATAATTATTATATGAATGAATTTTTAATAAAAGATTTAAGTTGAGATAATCAAAACGTTTTTTATTCTATGATTTTATTAAAAGGGCATAATTTATGATATACGCCCTTTATGTAAAGGTCAAAATTAAAATGCAATAATGTTCAATTTTTCAAAAGGGCATAAAATGTAAATTCTCAAATTTTTCAGTTACAAAATAAAAATTGGCCAATGTTCAGATGACAATATATTTGTATCCGAAGTACGTATCGAGAGCCGTTGGAATAAATACAATTTAATGTTTCCTTTTTTTCACAGCTCTATTAAAAGTTTCAAATTGGTCTCCTGAAAACTTCGATTTTACGACTTATGCCCCTTTGATTTGTGGCCACAGATATGGTTCTTCTTTGTTATAATTGATTCTAACTAATTCAGTTGATGAGTTATACCGATCAAAGAAATTAGCTTCTTCGATTGGTTGATAAAATTTAGGGGTAGTTGCATATAAAAATATTATTAATTCAACGTTTAAAGGAAGTATGTATTTTGATGGCGTTTTAATTGTAATTTTTGTTTGTTCACTTATGGAAGTATGAGCAACGTTAGTTAGACCAACATACCATTTCTCATTAGGATCCAAATTTATAGTGTTAGGAAGTTTAACCGTGAACCTCGATAATGAATTGTTTGGGTAATATTTTAAAGAACTGTTACTTAAAAGAGTTACGTGTGTGAAATTATCCATCACTGTTCTCATTAATAACTAATAAATTAATAAATAAAAACACCGATTTTATCCTTTATATAACTTTTTATTTTTATAATTTTTATTTCATTCTTGTCCAAGGATGTTTTCGTAAGCGTTCTTGTTCACTACGTTTTATTGTTTGAACTGTTAACGTACGTTCACTTTTCCTCTTAGGTGGGTCCTGAGATGATTGCATTGATCCTGGTTTTGGAGGCTGAACATCTTTCCGGTTTTTAAAAATATATTTTTTTGTTGGAACAGAGATTGTTGCACCGTCTTTCATTTCAAATGTTCTGTACATGTTAGAGTCTGAAGAAGCTCTTTCCCGCAAAATTTCTTTTGGATCAATATACTCCTCAGAAACAATCCTATCAACATCATCACCATCATCATCATCATCACCATCATCATCATCATCATCATCACCATCAAATACACCGTCATTATTTTCAAATATTTCTTCTGTGTCTAATTGTGTAAAATCTGGTTTAGTTTTTTCATCAACATTGGTGTACACCTCTTCAACTTTAGGTATATCAGTTTGTGTACCAATATCAAAGCCTTCTGATGATGAATCTGTATTTGCTTCTTGGTCTGTATAAAAAATTCTTTTAGTTTGAACTCCCACTCCTTGAACATGACGTATTGCTGGTTGATGCCAATTAAATTTATTCTTATAAGCATTTTTTCTTTTCATTGATGAATATGTTAATAAGTTCTGCCTATATAGATGCCACTTATTCAAATCAGTTAGTTTGTTGTTATGTAGAATTGATTTCATATTTTTATCTAATTCCGATAGTTTACTATCATCAATTAAATATTTTTTAATTTTTTCGAAAATTTCTGGTTGTATAACAATCATCCGTTGTAAATTACTCATGATGACTGATTAATTATTTGGCCTATCAATCCTGATAAAATAGTACCGATTAAAACGGGTAAGAATCCACCTTTTTGTACAAGAATTTTACGCTTTGAAGAGAGACCCAGTTTTGGACAAGCCAAGCTGCGAAGTTCTCTTTTATACTTTTTTAATTTTGTTTTACACTGTTTAGAAATTCTATTGTTTCCATTTAATGTGTTCAGTGATATTTCACATAAAGTTTTTATAACTTCCGGGGGACAGACCTTAAGTAGCGCTTTTCTCGTTTGTGGGTTACACTTTTTTAGCACATGTAGAATATGTTTGTTTGCCTTCAATCGTTTCATTTTTTATACACACGTTTTTATTTTCAAATAAAATAGTTGGACAATAACATGTAAAATAATCTTTTTTTAAGATATCTGTACGGAAACGAAATAAATCATTGGCTGACTGTGTTAAATCAAATAGTAAATAACCGTGAGCTCTCGAAGTAGCCTCGTTATATACCCTCATAAGTTCTGCTGTGTTTTCAGGGTATATTTGTCTTGCTAGAGAACAAATCTGAGATCTATCTCTGGGATTTTTAAAAACTACCAGATATTTACAATTTAAAGAAATATCTCGACAATATTTTGCTTGATGAAACACATTCTGAGTTACTAAAATAACTGACAAATTATTATGATGTGAACCTTTGGTAAAAAGTTCGCAAATATTTTTATTATAAGCTTCTGTCATTAGATCATCTAATATTATGATACTTCCGTCTTCACAATTTTCAAAAGTGTCTGGGATATTTTTTATAATTTCTATCTGATTTGTTTCATAGATATCTTGTGGTATCGCTTTTGAGTTTCCATTACACCATACAATTTTATTTACTTTTCTACCATCATTCAAATGTTTTAATAAATTTATAACGAAAGTAGTTTTTCCACACCCTGATGGTCCCGCAACCATCATTGTAAACGGTCTAACAATATACATTATTCTAATGTATTATACAATAAATGCGTACCCTTTTATAACTTTTTAATAGAACATAATTTTACTTTCGTCAAAAAAAAAGATGATATACAGATAAAGTTGATAAAATAAAAAAATTATGATCAAGATTTCAAAGCCAAGGTTAAATTATAAAATATTAATACATATAACGTACTATCCAATTTCAATTATGCAATTTTTTTTTTTATCTTCTTTTCTTACTTTATGCTGATTACATTTTACAGTTTTTATTTATTGTACGTTGAACTAGTTTTTTTTCAATGTCAAGGTAAAATTATAAAATATTATTATAACTTTGTAGTATCCAATTTCAATTAAAAAATAAATATTATTCGTCTAAGTTACAAACCATGTTTACAGAATATACATAAACTTTGAAATGTGACATCTACAGATAAAGTTTTAAAAAATAACAATATACAGTTGAATACTTGATTTTGGATAAATTCATATAGAGTTTTAGTTATCGTGGTTGATAATAAAACTGTATATTGAACCAAGTTACAAACCATGTACATAAAATAAGCTTTTAAAATGACATCTACAGATAAAGTTGGAAAATAATAATAATTTACAGTTGAATACCTGATTTTAGATACATTTATATAGAGTTTTAGTTATCGTGGTTGATAATAAAACTGTAAGAAATGTGCACCATCTATCGAAAAGTTAATTAATATTAAAAAGTTCAAAGCTTAAAGTTTATGACTGTGCTGCCATCTAACAAAATGTCTTAAAAAAATATTGTACAGTTAATGTACAGTTGAACAACGGATTTTTAATAAAATTATATACTTACGTTTACATTTTATATAGAGATTTAATTATCGTGGTTCTACTGTAATCTTCATATAAAAAAACATATGTAATCGTTTGTGTTGTTGTAATTTACATATAAAAATCCACCCCATTTGGGGTGTTCCAGGACATACGCTTTTACACTACTCAAACAGGCAAAAGCTTCAGTAACATGGGTACAGACATCCAATTTAACACGAAAAATCGTATTCTAGAACTTTATCCCGAAAGTTGTATACATAATTTACTGATATTTTTAACCATGTAACTGACCATATTCCAGAATTTTATCCAAAAATCATTTTAGAATCCCATTTTACAACCCACATGTCAAACTTCATAATAATCGGGTCAGGAATAACCAAGTTCCATCCTACTTGGCCATATTCCAGAGCATTATCCAAAAATTATTTTAGAATTCCATTCCTGACACACATGTAAAATTTTATGGTACCCGGTTAAATAATAGCCAAGCTCCAGGTATTTTGGGTCAATTCGTATGGCAGGTACCCCACCCCCTTGATGTACAGTCTCCAAAAGCCTTTCAAATCTCCGCCTTGACCATAGAAACAGATTGGCGAAAAAAAATTCCAAATCGGACAAGCCGTTCTCGAGATACCATGGGTCCAGACATCCAGGCAGACGGACGGAGATTTTTTTTTTTTTTGGTTTTTTAGACTCAGGGACTTTTAAAACGTCGAGAAAAGTGGTTTTGGACCAACCAGATTTTTCGTCATTTTTGACAGGATTTCAATACTTTGGTCTTTTTAGATCGAAGTAAATACGAACTCGATATAACTCACAATTACCGCAGAATTCATTTAAAGTACGATTTTAAATGGGAATATGGTGGTTCAATGAACGGCTATTGCTCATTTAAACAGATTCCTATAATTTCATATCATTCATTTGCAATAAAATAAGCTAGGGGCGAGTAGGAGGAAACGCAACAATTTCAACAACAACATCAAGCTACACGTGCTACAGTTAGTACTAATTTGGGTGACCGCATGGGAACATGATGATGGAATGAAATCTCATAAAAAAATCCTTACAGCTTTTCAGAAAGCCTGCGGGACTAATGGGGAACGCCGATTAGAAGATTGTGTTGCCTTGTGACTAACAACTTGTCCAAAAAAAAAAAAAATAATTTAGTAACAAAATTTACTATCTACAGTCTTGTTATATGAATCTTGCTTGGCTTGGTCGTACATCCTCAATCAATTATCATTTAAAATCGTTAGAGCAAGCAAAATCAGTTGGCTATTTAAGGGTGCGTATACATAAAACCTATATTAACAGTAAAATGTTTCGTAATTTTTGCAGCATTATTCTCTAAAAAATAAAAATGTATAAACAGGTAAAACTTTACAAGCTTTACACGTCTTAAGTTTACAAATAAATTTATGTTATTTGACTAAAATCGCATTCTGTAAAAATATTATGTTCAGCCGTAAACTTTATCACTGAGCAAGTCAGCACAAGTGTCAATTTTTTTTATGACTTCTAATATGCAAATTTGTGTATTTGTGTAATCGGTTTCATCGATTTATTGATGAATTGTTAAATAAATCAATTTATAAGTTTTAATAAATAAATTTGGTGTTAGGGTTTTTTGGTACTGAGTAGAAGATCTTAGAAAATATACAAGAAGTAAGTGTTGTTACTTTAAGTATTACTCATTTAATTAACAAATTAATGGAAAAAATAAATCGTCAATTTTATTTAGGCAATGTTACGATTTGTATTTATCGAAGATTAGGAGAGACTGTGTAAAAGAAGTGCGTATTATCCGGAAAAAACTGCGGGATACACAGAAATTTTGGAATTACCAGACTCTAGTTTTATGAATTTTTATAGACTGCCTAAAGTTTTGGTTCAGTATTTAAAAAACGACCTAGAACCTTGCATGCGTGTGGCCCGTTTCAATACGTCCATCCCGCATCATCTACAACTTTTGGCATTTTTAAGTGTCGTAGCTAATGGTAATTATCATCTCTAAATTTATATTCATTAGTTTTCGATATTTCAATAAATAAACTGATTATTATTTTATTTTCTAGGTGGTTATCAGAAAAATGGGGGGGGCCACGATTTTCTTTTTGGGCTTTCGCAAACGTCGATATCAAAGTATATAGAGCTTGTTAGCGTAGCAATCGATGAAATCCTTGCACCGCGCTACAAAAAATTTCCGAAAAATGAATGAAATCTAGAGAACGTATAGGTTTCTAGCTGGTGCCAATAGTTTGTTAACTAATATGTTTTTGTTTCCCAGGATAATTAGAGCAATTGATTGTACCCATATCACCATCGAAATGCCTAGCTCTGATGTGGAGCATGCTTATTGCAATGAACGAAAGAGGGCTCATACTAAAAACGTTGAGATAGTAAGTAATGCTGTAAACACCATAAATATGTAACGGTAGAAATAAATACGTACATATACATATATTTCTAGATTTGCAGTTACGACCTAAAAATGTTAAGCATTAATGCACGTTATGGAGGTACAACCCATTTATGTTTGGCACAGCAGTCAAGTAAAACGCTATATGGAGCGTATTTTTAGTAATGGAGATACCCATAGTTGGTTAATAGGTTAATTTTATATAAAAATTTACTTTCATCATAATAATTATATACAAGTACATGTGTTTCCTTTTTCAATTTAGGTGACAGCAGCTACTAGCAGCTACTCTGGCTAATGGCACCAATCAGCAATGCGGTCAGCCAGGCAGAAGACCGATACAAAGTCGGGCACTATTATAAATGCCTGTGCCATGTTACATAACATTATGGTTATGCATAACGCACCGGATTATACGGAATTGACGGATGAATCGGATGATTCTGAAAATATAGATGATTAAGAAACGACAAATCCTTCTAGTATGACACTGCAAATATTCTAATTAAGAACGACTACGAATTTTAATTAAGGAAGAAGAATTTTGAAAAATATATTCCTACATAAGGAGCTAAAAACCCTAAGAAGCGTATTTAAATATACAGGGTGTCCGGGTTTGGGATGCTAATCCGTTAAGGGGTGATTCCTTGGTTCATTCTGAGAAAAAAATGGTATAGGAGGGAGGGGGGTCAATTTTTAATATCCTTTGAGATACAGGGTGTTTAAAAAATTTGGTTCAGAAGAAAACTACACCCAAATTATTTGACTTGATTTGACTTGTATAGGCTATTATTAAGATTAAAGTGGTTATCTTGCAACTGGATCCGTTTGAGAGCTATGATGCTTTAAAGTAAAAAAAAAAATTTTATTTATAAAATTGAGTTTTTCTCAAAATAAACCGTTATAAATTTTTATTTTATTTTAGTTCCCCATGATGTCCCCTACAATCCCAAAAATAAAGTTTGGGTCGAGGAGTTATAAAAGATTCTCTAAATGTACTCCTTGTTATGCGTTTGGTTATTTCAATTCTTGGTAATTCTTCCCTGATCTGTTGTGCTGCTGTGTGTATTCGTTGTATTAGTTCTTTGTTGATGTTAATTTGTTGATGGAAAGGAATTTGGTCAATGCTAATTTTGTAAAACGTATACTATGGACGGATCAATCTCAATTCACAAGAGATGGCATAACAAACTTTCACAATCTACACATGTGGGCTGCTGAAAATCCTCATTCGAAACACAAACATCATTTCAGCACTGATTCAGTGTAAACGTTTGGGAAGTCCCAAAATCAAATAATTTTTCTCGAATGTCCGTAGTATGCAGTTGCTTAAAAATTATCAAATGGCCGGTCCGTGGGGTCGGCCATATAAATAACAAGCAATTTTTGCATCAAATGTTGTACGATTTTTCGCCGACGAAATTTGTTCAACAAAAATCAAAAGTCGCAAAGTCAAATGATTTGTCTCGAATGTCCGTAGTATGCAAAATTATTTGATTTTGGGACTTTTGATTTTTGTTGAACAAATTTTGTCGGCGGACAATCGTTCAACATTTGATGCAAAAAATCGAGAAAAAATATTTTGTTTAAAATAAATAAAAAAAATCAATTTTATTATATAGGCATATTTAGATCATTGTCACAACTTAAAACATTTGTGGAAAACTATCAGCAGAAGCGATAGGAGCGATAACATTTCTTTGATATGTGCTTGCAAGGTTGACGAAACATTTTCCAATTTAATACCCAATTCGATTCAATATATTCGTCGATGCTATACTAACCCAACGAATTAAATTAACCAAAACGCAATTTAGAAGCGATAGGTACGATATAATTCCTTTAAAATAATTCATTAAAAAAATTTTACCTTTACTTCAAAATTTAATTTATACAATGAGAAAATGAGCAAAAAAGATAAGCGGTACGTTAATTTTTGAAGTAGCCCCAAAACTTTTATAAATAGTCTTACGTGGAAAACTTTTTGACATGTGCCCTTGGAAAATATTGGAAAATCAGAAGAAGCCAAAAAGTTGAAATAAAATCAGCGTGTAGAACGTTATATCTGGCGATGGATTGCATTTATTTGACTTGACAGTAGCTATCGCAAGAAAAAAATTCAATTTAAGTGTCTCGTGGCAAATCTTTCTCCCGTGGAAAGGTTAATCATTTCTTTTTTTTTTGTTTTGATCATTTTACACTTTAAACCGAAAATCATGTTCTATTTCTATAGTCTTATAATAACAAAGCCTTGCAAGTGCAGTATTCAAACTTGCTACTGTATGCTTATGAGAAAATTAACATTACCCCTACTAAGTACGGGTTGAGTCTCGAAGACCCATTTTAAGTTTAATCTGTGAGTACCCATCTTAAAAACTTTTTTCAAACAAATTGGGCCAAACGTATTTTAATGTTTATGTTATTCGTGGTCAACAAAATTGCAATGCCAAATTTATAGACACAATTTTCAAAATAGAAACAAATCCGTAGATGATGAGCCTGTTAGACTCATTACCTTATATTACCTATTCAAGTGCATTTATCAAATATTATTAAAAAGTGTTTTAGTATTGTTTGGTATTCGTTTATTTATCTTGTAGTTCTAATTTTCATACCTATAAAGTGAATGACAATTGAATAAGTGATCTGTTATTAGAAGGTAAGTTTGTGTGTAAATTGTTCAAATAAAAATGTAACGTTTTTTAATGTTCTACAGTATGAGAAACCGAAGAAGAAGTTTGAGCCGAGCTCCATTGGAAGAAAGTGATGATGAGAGTCGGATAACATTTTTGATTGAAAAAAGCACAATAAAAAAGTAAGGTAAATTCTTGCATTAGCGGTATTCTAAATTTGCTGCATACTAAGGCACGTGTAAGTCCAGGTTAAGATTACCCCATTTAACTACTCGACAGGCCTATATTTCGAGGACCTAATTAAACTTAAATTGGTAGCCATGAAGTGGACTTTAGTGATCTATTACTGAGATCGAAGCCTTTATTTAAGTAAGCACAAGGCGAGCTGGCACCAGCTTACAAAGGATTGTATGGTTTGAAGGAACTGTGACGTAATCCTGAAACAACTTCAGTGGCAGCTCAACAACTTGACCCAGACAATGTTATCCAATTAACAAGCAACAAGGAGTGACGATGGGTGAAGCTTTGTGTAGGAGACATGTTTGGAATTCTGAACCAGCGCTCCGAGGCACACTTTACAATTCAGAATATAAATCAGCATTTTTGAAGAAGGAATTTTATACGCTTAAAATATGGATTAAGGGAGTATATTTTAAACCTGTTAAATAAATGAAATTTTAAAATTTTGTCTCATTTTTCGAAATTATATTTCAAGTTTACGAATTCCAGATATTTATTTCTGAAAATGAAATTCGTAATTCATCGAACTTATGAAGCGTCGTATGGAAATATGCTAAGACTCTATTTTTAAATTATTAAACATTTATTTTGCATTAATAAAATTTTGAATTTTGAAATTTTAAGAATTTTAGAGTGTACTAATTAAAAATTTGAAAATTCAGGAAGCAAAGTTATATGTAACCCTGTATTTAGTTACTAAAGTTACGAAATTTGAGCAATGGTATATGGAAATATTGAATTTAATATTGAATTAATGATTTATTTGTAGAAAGTTGCCTAAAAGTTTAGTGGATACAAATTTTTCGGCCGCTGAAGAAAGACCTTTGTAATACCTAGAAATATCCATAAAACCTAGATAAGAAAAAACGTATAAGGATAGGATACCAATACATAAGTACTCGTGCAACATTTCTACTTACTCGAAGCATACAAGTGGCACAGCATTGGGAAAACCGACAGCATAATCTAAGAATCTGGACGACAAGCACGACACTGTGCTGCAGGCAAAGGACTAAAAGATTCGGTAGCTGAATTATTAAACAATCGTAGAATATAGTAGGCAGCTTAGAAACAGCCACAACCGTTTCTACCCGATTTTTGGGCATGCCAATAACATCTGATCAAATTTGATGCGCGCGTAAATGAATCGGTAACAATTTTTTTTCTAGATTGGTACAACCTTCTTTGACATTCGTGTGACTTACGCAGAATATGTCCATTAGTGTGAGTTTGGGAGCCATTTGTTTACGGCGCGGAAAGTTTGTCTGGCAATTTTTAGTATGAAAAAAAAAATTCAACAAAGAAATTGCTTGAAATTTTGTGTTTTCAATAGAATTACGACTAAGGAATCATTGAATGTTGCAGAAGTATTTTGGTGAGTCTACTTTATCGAAAACGCAAGTATTTGAGTAGCACAAAGCATTCAGTGAGGGTCGTAGAAAACTTGCCTCATGCGAGTCGTCCATCCACCTCTGTTAACGACGATTTTTTTTGCCGTTTTCAGGCGACTACGTAAAGCAGTTTGTCGTTATCGGCCGGATTAGTGGGCAATCAATTAATAATAATGCGCCGTCACATTCCAGCCTGATTGTGACTGAATTTTTGGCCAAACATGAAACAAAAGTCATCGTTTAGCCACCGTCCTCGCCAGATTTTACTCCCTGTCACTTTTTCTGTTCCCAAAACTCAAATATCCGCTCCGGGGAACGCGCCATGACCCGATTGAAGCCATAAAAAGAAATTCGCTGAAGGAACTAAAGGACATCCCGGCCGAAGCCTATAAGATATGTTTAAAAAAATGGATTAACCGTTGGCATGCTTGTATTGGCTCAAAAGGAGCCTATTTTGAATACGATAATAAAGATTTGTATTAAAATATATAAAAATGTTGTTTTTTTTACCAGGCCGTGTCAAATTTGATCAGATGATACGATGTTAGCAGTTAATGCACAGCTTGTACCATCCCGCAATTTTGAGTTGAGTAATGGCTCAACAAATGTTTTTAATTTCATAACTCGATTGGATCAGATAGTACACGACACAATGAATTTGCACAGTCTATCCAACATTTTACGCTTGTTAATCTTGAAAAAATCTGATGTTTGGTCTTGGGTTTTTAAACTAGACAATCCAAATGAAAAAATATTGTTGTGGGATTAGAGAAAGTTGCAACGCACTTTTAACTTTGAAAATTTAGCAAACACAACGATTTAGTCGAATATATTTGTGTCAAACAAACACACCAAACAACATAAAAATGATATTGTACTTAACAAAGAAATCATTGTTCGCGGCCTTACCAGAACATAACATTCCTTAGCGCCGGCTCAATAACAACCAAAAAATTATTTCCCAACAATATTATTTACACCATTCAAAATAATTTCAAAACAATAACAACATGAAGGCAACTACATACATACATACATACATATGTATATTACCAAATACCGTATTACATAAACTAGAACAAGCTCTTAAACTTTAAACTATATAAAGAATAATTATGTTTATAGTAAAATACGATGTTATGAACATTAAAGCATAAACAAAAATAAACACTAGCTATACATGGAATTTATCACGTTCAATAGAACGTTAAAAATCAAAACAAAATTGGAAATAAACAAACAACAACAGTGTGGGGGGAAGATATGTGAATGCGTGCATGCGGATTGCACGTGAAGAAAAGAACGCGTACATACGGTATTTATATTCGTCGACAGAAAATACCGTGAATAGAGTGTACCTGTCGAACTTCAAAATCGAGTAAACAAAATCGACAAATCAAAAAAAAAAATTTTAATAGTGTCGCGTCAGTGTCAGTTACTTTGTTTTGGTCGTTTCTTTGATTTGTTGTTGCTAAATTGTACGCGACAAAAGTGTTGTTTTTGTTACTAAATAATTTCGACTCAAATAAGAATGAGTTTAGGGGTTACGGTGTTTATGATGTTGTTTTTATTAACTTAGACGCGTGTCGAGAGTTTACAACGCAGACATTTATTGTACACGATGGTAGAAAGGTAATCTAGAATCTATTAATTATTTGATGGGTAAACTCCATTAAAAGTTTAGATATTCAAAAATCTGTTCAAATTTTTCATAAACGTAAACTCGCGTTGAAATTTAAAAAGGAAAAAAATTTTTTTTTTTTTTAAATTTCCATTATTCGTGTTTAATTCTAATTAAGAAAATTTCGAATGTAATTCCTTTAAATTTAAATATTTTAAAAACTTCATAATTCACCTGGCAAGTAGAATTGGAATAGTGATTAATTTCTTAGAAGCCATACCAAAAAAAGCGTCTTAATAGCATCTTTAGGAAAACTTTCGATTTTTGAATTAATCGGTTAATCGAAAAAGTTTAAAAAAAATTAAACGATTGTCAATAATCAGAGATAATCAAGCGATGTTCGAATCTGATATCCAAGAAAATCTCAAACAGCAATACCTTGCATAGTCCGGTTTCAATTTTTAACAAAGAAATTTTAACCGTACAACGCTATTCGAATCCGGGAATCTAAATTAATCCAAAAATCACAAAAATTTTAAATTTCGAGAACTTTACCTAATAGTGTTGCCAGACTGCAGCTTAATAAATCCGATTGCTCAATGAGACAAAACACGGTTAGCAAAAATTAGCGTTGACACACTACGGCTAAACTCAAAAAAAAAAATCACTCATTCCGATTTATTAAAGCAAAGTGTGTCAATGGTACAAACCAATCTCGAATAATCTCGACAAATATAAAAAATCTCGAAAAATATCTAAAATCTATTAAAAAACTATTAATTTCCATCGCACAACGGCCAAGTTTCATCCTGAGAAGACAGAAATACAACATTGTACAGAAATACAATTTGTTTTGATAAATATAATTTGGAAAAGATTAAATTAGAATTATAAAAGGTTGAATTTGAAGCGTACAAGCCTCAATTTGAAGTGTAGGTTAGGTGAGGTTTATGTGGCGGTTCAGTAGGACCAGGCATAGACAAAAAAAGATTTGAAGTGTAAAACCTGTATAACTATAGGTTCCAATCTCCACTTAACTCCACCATTAAAATTACACCCGAGATATTATTGGTATCATAAGTTCCAGTTGGATTGTTAGTTGCAAGTAATATTCTCAAAATACTTCGAGTATCAGCAAAAATCTCGAATAAACTTACAATTCTCAATAGGAAATCCCTAAGAATCTGGAAAATAGGAGTCTAAATACTAATCAATTGAAAGGCATCTTTATTGAAAAAAATTAACTGGAAAACTTTGAATAAGCTCGAAAATAATGAATAATGCAGAAAACGCCGTTCAAATCCGGATATCGCATCGTCACCTAAATCAGTGGGATAAAAGCTTAATCGAGTTCCAAGCTGAACTGGAATAATCTCGAAAAACCTATAAAATCCCCACAATATCTAACGTCTATTACGTAACATGCAATTCTAAAACCTCGACATATCCCACCTAAACATCGAAAATTTCGGTGTCGCCTTTGAAATTTAATTGACATATCATCGTACTACCATACCATCATGCCTTCATACCGTCATATCATCATATCGTCATGCAATCATAACGTCATAACAGCATATGTACGTACCGTCGTACCATCATACCATTAAACAATCATTCAATCACACCATTATACCATCATACCATCATGACGCTACATCATCACACCATCATACCATGATATCATCCTACCATCTTATCATCATGCCATCGTACCAACATAACATTCACACAATCATACCATCATAATGTCATACCATCATACTATCGCACCATCATAATAACATGCCATCATACCATCATATCATAATAACACCATCACCATTATCATCACTACAAACATCACCATCAAAATCACCGTTACTATTACCATCACCATTAATATCCCCGTTAAAATAATTATCATACACTATAAATCCAAAAATCAACTCAATTGGTAAAGTTTTAGAAATCCTCCGTAGTAAAACTTTGGACCTTATTATCATCCCTGAAGAAGGAGATGGAGGTATGAGTTATTCTTATTACCAATGACTTTTCTCAAGTCTTAAACAATATTTGTGTACGGTTTGGTTCAAATCGATCAAGGTGTGTGAATTTGGTTAAATATCATACACATATACATACTCTCTTTTATATCTATAGATTGCTCAACTGCTCACTACACCTTAATTGAACCCCAGCTTCCAACAAAACCCCAGTTCAACCCGCAAATTGAATCCAACTCAACCGAAAACTTAACGCCCAACTCAATCCTCAAACCAGCATATATAAAAAATTTGTCAACTCATCATAATCACTAAATACTAACCCGACTCGAACTCAACCCCAATCCTACTCAATTTGGTAAATATACAACTAAACAATTTGGTAAATATTTATATAACCAGGTGGTTTTGGGTCAATAATGGCAAAAAAAAACTAAATCGGATAATCGGAGGACCTATGGATCTTGAGAACGGATCCATAGGTATAGATATCCAAACAGACGGTCGGACTGTGTTTTTGATGTGAAACATCTATTGGTGCGCCTTGGTTGTAAGACCGACTAGTATGCCGTGACGGCAAACGGCATAACTCACGAAGTTCCGGAATATGACCAATTAGGAAGGAACTTGGTCATTTCTCATCAGATTTTGATGAAATTCAGCATGCACGATGGAAATGAGATTCTAAAATGATTTTTAGATAAAGTTCTGGAATATTACCAATAAGAAAGTAACCATTTCTGATCCGATTTTGATGAAATTCAACATGCACGATTGAAATGGGATTCTAAATAGATTTTTGGATACAGTTCTGGAATATGGCCATTAAGGAAGGAACTTGGCCATTTCTTATCTGATTTTGATGGAATTGAGAATGCACGATGGAAATGGGTTTCTAAAATGATGTTTAGATAAAGTTCTGGAATATTGCCAATTAGAAAGGAACTTGGCCGTTTCTTATCCGATTTTAATGGAAATGAGATGCTAAAATGATTTTTAGATAAAGTTCTAGAATATGGCCAGTTAGGAAGGAACTTGGCCATTTTTTATTCGATTTGGATGAAATTCAGCATGTAGGAAGGAACTTAGCAATTTCATATCCGATTTTGATGAAATTCAGCATGCACGATGGAAATGGGATTCTAAAATGATTTTTTAGATAAAGTTTTGGAATATTGCCAATTAAGATGGAGCTTGGCCAATTTTATCCGATTTTGATGAAATTCAGCATGGAAATGGGATTCTAACATGATTTGTAGATAAATTTCAGGAATATTGCCAATTAAAAAGGAACTTAGCCGTTTCTTATCCGATTTTGATGGAAATGAGATTCTATAATGATTTTTAGATAAAGTTTTGGAATATGGCCAATTAGGAAGGAACTTGGCCATTTCTTATCTGATTTTGATGAAATTGGGTTCTAAAATGATGTTTAGATAAAGTTCTGGTATATGGCCAATTAAGAAGGAATTGAGATTCTAAAATGATTTTTAGGTAAAGTTCTGGAATATTGTAAGTTAGGAAGGAACTTGGCCATTTTTTATTCGATTTGGATGAAATTCAGCATGTAGGAAGGAACTTAGCCATTTTTTATCCGATTTTAATGAAACTCAGCATGCACGATGGAAATGGAATTCTAAAATGATTTGTAGATAAAGTTCCGGAATATTGCCAATTAGAAAGGAACTTGGCCGTTTCTTATCCGATTTTGATGGAAATAAGATTCTAAAATGATTTTTAGGTAAAGTTCTGGAATATTGTAAGTTAGGAAGGAACTTGGCCATTTTTTATTCGATTTGGATGAAATTCAGCATGTAGCAAGGAACTTAGCCATTTTTTATCCGATTTTGATGAAATTCAGCAAGCACGATGGAAATGGGATTCTAAAATGATTTTTAGATTAAAGTTCTGGAATATTGCCAATAAGAAAATAACTTGGCCATTTCTGACCCGATTTTGATAAAATTCAGCATGCACGATGGAAATGGGATGCTAAATAGATTTTTAGATACAGTTCTGGAATATGGCGATTAAGGAAGGAACTTGGCCATTTCTTATCTGATTTTGATGAAATTCAGAATGCACGATGGAAATGGGGTTCTAAAATGATGTTTAGATAAAGTTCTGGAATATGGCCAATTAAGAAGGAATTTAGCCATTTTTATCCGATTTTGATGAAATTCAGCATGCACGATGGAAGTGGGATTCTAAAATGATTTTTAGATAAAGTTCTGGCATATGGCCAAGTGGGAAGAAACTTGGCCATTTCTGATCCAATTTTGATGAAATTCAGCATGAACGATTGAAATGGGATTCTAAAATGATTTTTAGATAAAGTTCTGGAATATGATAACTTTTCTTGAATAATGTGGGGATCAATAAATTTTTGTTATAATACGGATATCGAACATCGAATATCGAATAATTCGATAATTACACAAATTTTCACGACTTTCACGAATAATTCAATAATTTCACAAATTTTTGAAATTTTTCGAAATTTTCATGAGCTTTCCAGATTTTTAATAGAAACTTACAGACTATTCGAAATTATTCAATAATATTCAGATTTTTCGATATTATTGAAATGGCTCGAGGTCACTCGAATTTCATAGAGATTATTTGAGTTTTTCAAGGGCAATGGAGATTATTCGTTATTTTCGATATTTTGAGTTTATTCGATAATTTGTAGGTTCTTCGAGAATATCCAGGTTATTCAAGTGGCGTCGATTAGTGCGTAGGATTGAATTCCTTTGGTGTATTACGTTACAAACTTACAGATAATTCGATGTTATTGAAAGTTTTCTAGAATTTTCAAGATCCGGATTGTTAAAAATTATTGAGACCTTTAGAAATATTCATTGCATTGAGTAATTTATATTTTATTGAAGATGTTCGAGTACCTTTTGAAATTTTTCGAGGTTTTTCAGGATAGGAATTATCTGAGGTTTTCTATGTTAGATCCTTATGATATGCGTTAAATCAAAATAGTGGCAAAAATGTATTATTTTTATTTATATTAATATAGTATTGCTTCAGTAAAAAGGCTTTAAAAAATGGGCCTTCTACGTCGGTTTGGTTTGCGGAATAAAATTTGTGTACTTCTGCATTCCAACATTTTCATTAATTTTAAATTACTAATTATTTAGGAATAGTATATTATAAAATACTGCTAAACGACAGAAGCGTTTACCGGCACAGAAACTATCGGTAAGGGAATGGGCGGAATGGAAAAATTCGATTGGTTCGAATTCATATTAAAATTTTCAATTCTGAATAAATTGAAAATTCAACAGCTAAGCAGAAAATGTTCAAAATTTTCCTCAAATTTGAATTAGAGAAAATTCAAATATATTCAACCCCTATATTCCGAAACTAAATAAGCTAAGTGCTGCGAACAAAATAAAACCCTCAAAAACAGTATGCTTCCCGTATTCGACAACAGAAACAACAACAAAAACATGAAAGTAGAAAATAATTAAAACATTAATTATAATTAGATTTCAAGAATCAGATTACGATAAAAAAATAAAAAAATTGGCAAAAAAAAAAAAAATCAAAAGGAAAGCACAGCGCTACAACATAAAAATAAAAGCAGTTTTTTTTAATGTTTTTTACGACAAAAGGAAATTTTTTTTTTATATTCTCCGTATTTTTGTAAACATTATATAAAAGACAGACAGTTATGTTGTATGATTGCCGTTTTTAGCTTGGTTGGTGTTTTTTATGTTGTTGCCTTTAATTTAATGTGTAATTTCGCAGAAAAACGCGGTGATAAGTATATATTACGATCGCAATAATTTGGGTGTAACTTAGAAATTAATATAGGGTTAAGGTTTTTTTTTTATGTGTGTGCTAAAATAAGGGTTATCTAGACATGTTTTAATTAAACGGTCATTGATCCGAAATTTCTTATTTAAATTAGTCACAAAACAATAGTCTAAGTTAGTTATGTTATAATCTATAGTATGTATAGCAGATGACCTTTTACATTATATCTGTATATTAAGAAATGTACGTACATAGATACGGGCGTATATCACAATCATTATGTTCTCACCGTATAAACATCAATAATATAAATTATTTTATGTGCGAAAATAATTTTTATGCATCCCAACACTATATGTATATAAACAAACATAAATCTAGTCACGTAGAACATTAACTTTCTTTGATTGACAACATTACGTGCCCAACAGCCAATATATCATAAATAGAAACAAAACAAAAACAATTTGTGGGCATTAAATTATTGAAACCTGACGTATAGTACCTACATATATATTTCGTGGGAAGTACTGAATGAAGTGTGATTATGACATACTCGTGACAATTATTTATAATCAATGACATAAACATTCTCACGGTGCATTTTAACAATGGTCCTATTTATGTTTAACGCGAAACTATAAGATATGGGACCATAAGATTCTTCCATATTTGGACATTTTTATTTACATCACACTAAATGGGGGCACATAAAATTTCATACCAAAAAACTAAAAATAGATCATCGACTTAATTCATTCATGCAATATTGCACGTAGAACTATTTTTTTATTCGTGTATTGTGTAGGCAGTAGGCATTAAGCAAACATAAAAATGTTATTATCGTTTTCACTCTTATGCTGTATGTATCTATGTATGCGCACTTCCGTGTGGACAACATTTGGAACGTATATTATGTATTTAGACATAAAACTGGGGACGCTGCGGTAATTTCATCGAGTAGCCGCGTGCTATCAGCTAGTTAATAAAAAAAAAACATTAATTACATTATTTTATACCACTGGATCCCGGGGGAACACAAGAAGTTTACTAAATTAAATCACGTTTGGTGACATACATTAAATCCAACAAAAAAAAAAAAAAATGAAATGTTTGTTATTTTATATTAGATGATTCATAATGACATTTTGGTATTTTTGGTGTGATTTTGTAGGCGTTTTATTTAGTTTTATAATTAACTCATTCGACGAGCGGGCGTGTTGGATTGAGAGATTTGATTTGGATTTTGTTATAAGAATTTTAATTGAACAAATTTTTCGAAAGACGCGTGTTCGACATAAGAATTGTAATTAAATTAGTCTATACATATTTACTTACAATCAAAGGAAGTCAGAGTATAACATTTTTGGAGTTACCCCGGAATTTATAAATTGTAATCGTATTTGAATGACAGTATTCCTAACCTAACATACATTTTATAACAAAAACAATTGTGAGCATATCTTTACAGATTCTTTTGACGTTTACTGGTGAAACAAATTACCCACAACAATTACGAACCTGGCGGCTGCTCCGCTTGGTAGCGTCAATTATAAGTCAGTACCAAGCGAACAATTTTCGCACAAAGAGAAGATAATTAAAGGTACAAAGAGTCTTACATAAAGCGTACCTTCCGTCAACTAAATTAAAAGTATTCGAGTTTCTCGCATGCTTGCAACTTAATTACCATGGCGCCAACGTATCTACTATTCCTTCCTCTATAATTGTTTCTTTCCCCCTATTCGTCTTCTCCAAGCGTGATATCGAAAACTGAAATTAATTCCCAAATTCAGCAGTTGGAGACAGTTCAATCAACGATCTTCTGTTTTGCTTGGTATATGTCGAACGCAGTTTTCTTTGGCCTTTGTGTTGCCAAACTCATCTAGCAAAGGTATTTCACTGTGCCTCCGATTTTACCTTTGGCCCGCAAGTGTTAAAATTATTAAAATTCCACCAAAAAAGTTTAAAAAATTTTTTGATCAAAATCATTTCGCCCACAGTTTTAAAGGCGCCATAGTCCGAAAAAATAGGAAAAACAAAAATGTCCGTCCGGATCTCCAAATAATG
The DNA here is from genome assembly GCA_963556165.1 of Tipula helvola. Classification (NCBI taxonomy): domain Eukaryota; kingdom Metazoa; phylum Arthropoda; class Insecta; order Diptera; family Tipulidae; genus Tipula; species Tipula helvola. The sequence continues at coordinate 60,372,208 of OY744483.1, forward strand.
GGAATATAGTACTCTTGAAAGAGAATAGACTTTTAATTTTTATTTTTTATTAAATTTTTGTTGAAGAAAAAGTGTGTTTTCTGAAAAATATGATGTTTGGTGACCCCAAGGGGTCACCACTTTCTATATTTTTTTCTGAAAACTTATTTACCTTAAAATCAAACAACAACATAAAAAAGGGTGAATATGTTTATAAAATATGATTTTTGGAATACATCTGGATCTGAATATTTTAAACAAAAAAATTAAAAATCGCTCAAATGTATCACCATAAAATTTTATTTTGAGTTTTCGTTTTGTAATTATTGAATAAATTCCATATTGCTGCAAATGGCGGTCATAATTAGCATGTCCGGAACTAAATTGTAGTTGAAATATTTCCTTAGCAATGTGTTCTGTATCTTGAAATTTTTGTTCTTTATAATTATCACATCTCATTTTCTCATGCACGATAGGAGAACTGTTAATTTATTTTAAAATACCAGTGCGTTCGGATGAACTTGTTGAATAAACAGGTAAACATACATACTCGATCCAAATTATTATTTTGTGCGCCAGAGGGTCCTTCATCCACTTGTCTTTGCATTACAAAACTCAAAATATCAACAAATACAAATTGTCTGCCGTTTAGGTAAGCTAATGTCTTTTGTGTTCTGCTGAATCCATTATACGACTGGCTTTTCGCGTTTTCGATGAATCTTTGTATTTCTGGCACTTAATTTTCATGCTGAATATTTTGTATTTTCACGTTTTTATGTTTTAGTTTAAACCCAATGTGACGAATGAAATAAATTTTTCATATGTAGCATACGGAACTGATTTTTTGTTTCAGTTTTGAAGCTCATATTTACATAGATGCCCTTTCTAATTTTTAGGCAATAAAACCTTTAAACCAATAGTTTCGTGATTCGTGGTGATATGATAGTAAACTATAAATATCAGTAGAAATTGTAAAGGTTCCACTCTTGTTTTGAAGCACAGCTGTTTAATAATAAGAATTTTTTATGGTTGTATTATTAGGCGTGTTTTAGTTATAGAGTTCACTTAAAAATCAAATATTGTCAAATTGTTGAATTAAATAAGGGAGTTCGAATCTTCTACAATATTTAACGAAAAATATTAGATAGATTTCTTGTTTTAATCTTGTTCTGGTTGAACTCTCCAATTAGAAGGATTTTACAGAACTAATACCATACAACTAACGAATATTGCGAGTGGAATGTTTTTGTTAATAATGTAAAAAACCTATAGATCTACATTTAGTGTAGACGCGAATACTAAAACATACATACATCATGCCACTATATTTTATAAATGTAATATAACTCGTTTTTATTTATTTTGTGTCTGTATTTTAGGTAAGTAAGCTTTCAGAAAAAAAAAGAAAAAGTGGTGACCCCTTCTGTCAAAGGTCACCAAATATGGCATTTTTCAAAAAAACACTTTTTAAAAAATTCAGAAAGCGACAAACGGCCCTGCCCCGAAGAACAATAGGGATAGTACGGTAGAAGGAAACAAAAAAATATGATTTGAGTTATTTCATGTAGAGATTTTTAACGATTTTCGTCAAAATTAAAAGGTTAGGACAAGCGTTGAGAGTTTTGAGTTAAGGACCGTGTTGCGGTTCGAGTTGCGGCTGGGTTAGTTTTGGGCTAGGATTGATTTGGGGCTCAGTTATTTAGGGTTGAGTTGAGGGAGTTGGCAGTTAGCCTAAGTTCATTTACGCATGTACCTTTCTCGTGCCATACTCATTTAAGTATTCAGTTGTGCGTTGATTTTCTGCTTTAGTACTTGAACTTCTTTTTAATTAAAATTAGGGTTAAATTAAGGGTTAAGTCGGAGATTGAGTTGTAAGTAGATTGCGATGAGATTACATTAGAATTTAGTTGGAGATTGTGCTGGATGTAGAATTGAAGATTGAGTTGAGGTTGCATAAGGCACTTAGTTAGGGTGATTTAGGAGTTTAATTGGAAGTTAGATTCAGTTGTCTTGAAATCAGTTCACATATGCACATTTTTCGGATTGATTTAAGCTCGGTTTAAATGCAAGAAAAGTGAGCACGCTAGTGGTAAAGAATGCTTACTCTTTGCCTTTCTTTTATGAATGGTTTCTGGGGTTGGGCGTCAAATAAGACCAGATTTATTTGTAGTGTGATCTTAAGGAATCTTTCTGGCAAAAAACACTAGATAAGGGATAAGACAGAATTTACTCCCTCAGGGCGACCACTAAACCGATAAACGGCAATGCCTTTCTTGTTGAATTAAGGTTGTACAATATTTTCCTTCTGTCCCAAATAGAAAATAAATCGATCAAGGCGTCAAGGAAAACACTATGCAGTATGCACCGTTAGACGCTAGCGGCACTGTGTTCTAATTTGGCCCAGAAATCTCTTGAAGTTTTAACCGGCTCTCTTATCTCCAATTCTGATTGAATTCAGCATAGCTTCATTCAGTGTGATCTTTCTATGTATGAAGTGAGAGTCGTCCTATTTAAAAGAATTTTGCTTTTATTATCCAGAAGTGTTACGTAGATAGCTGCAAAGATGTAAGGTTACCGATCTTGAATATTACGTCGTTATATTTATTATCATCACTCTTTGTGAATGGGGTTAATTTTCTAAGCCAGAAACATATTCAAAACGATTTCTGTCGATCATATTTGCTCCTCATTCTGTCTGTGCGTGGTACAGATTATTGGCCTTAGGCTGTGTGCCTTATGTTTCGACTAAATTTCTTACTAAACTAAATAATGCTACATTATGCTGTTAACCACCAGACGCTAACGAAAAGTCTCCTCGCGAGACTTGATTGAGAGTGCTTGGATTATACAGTCTATTACGAAAAAATTTAATTTCTGCCACAAGTTTGTAGCGAAATGCTAAAAACAGGTCAGTTTTCGTTTAATACTGATCGAGGAAAGTTTAATTTACGATCGTCAATAGTTTAATTTAAATTGGAAAATTCCTTCAAAAGTTATAAATCCGATAGAACATGGCCTTCCTCAATTACATCGAAGGACTTGCAAAGAATTTATTAAGAAAACCGGATTTATAAGGCGTGATCAAATATAGAATTGAAACAATCACAGCTAACAGATTGGCTATCTCCTCCAATTTTTGGGCCTAAGAGAAGTTTTTAGATTGCTTTAGCCAAATAATCTATTTCCCTTTTTGGGCGAACTAATCTACGTCGATGAAAATCTTAGGATTTTCTTATACCGATAATAAATTAATTTTATATTTTCTAGACAATTTTATGTACGAAATATTGAGAAATCCCAAAAGACACAAATTAACATTGTAAATTAACCAGCACGCAAGCCAAAACGAATCTTAATAAAGCATTGAACAAAACATAAGAAACACGGAATATTAAATTGAAAAACATTTTTTTGAGTTTGGTTGAGTTGAGGGAGTTGGCAGTTAGCCTAAGTTCATTTACGCATGTACCTTTCTCGTACCATACTCATTTAAGTATTCAGTTGTGCGTTGATTTTGTGCTTTAGTACTTGAACTTCTTCTTAATTAAAATTAGGGTTAAATTAAGGGTTAAGTCGGAGATTGAGTTGTAAGTAGATTGCGATGAGATTACATTGGGGTTTAGTTGGAGATTGTGCTGGATGTAGAATTGAAGATTGAGTTGAGGTTGCATAAGGCACTTAGTTAGGGTGATTTAGTAGTTTAATTGGAAGTTAGATTCAGTTGTCTTGAAATCAGTTCACATATGCACATTTTTCGAATTGATTTAAGCTCGGTTTAAATGCAAGAAAAGTGAGCACGCTAGCGGTAAAGAATGCTTACTCTTTGCCTTTCTTTTATGAATGGCATCTTTCTGGTAAAAAACACTAGATAAGAATTAAGACAGAATTCACTGCCTCAGGGCGATCACTACACCAATAAACGGCAATGCCTTCCTTGGACTTGAATTAAGGTTGTACAATATTTTCCTTCGGTCCCAAATAGAAAATAAATCGATCAAGACATCCAGGAAAACACTATGCAGTAAAATCCACCGTGCGAATTATCAAACAAACCTTAGTTTCCATAAGCTGCGTCGGGTGAGCCCTCACGACCTGCACTCACAGGTGTTCGAATATCTCGACTCAATTGTTGAAGAAAGCCGCCCTGACGATAAATATGAAGAAGAGTAAATGTATCTTTAAAGAAATCCGATACCTTGTATACATTGTCAGAGAGAGATAGAGAGAGAGAGAGCACTCGAGGTTGATATTCCTAAAACCGTTAGACGCTAGCGGCACTGTGTTCTAATTTGGCCCAGAAATCTCTTGAAGTTTTAACCGGCTCCCTTATCTTCAATCCTGATTGAATTCAGCATAACTTCGTTCAGTGCGACCTTTCTATGTCTGAAGTGAGAGCCGTCCTATTTAAAAGCATTTTGCTTTTATTATCCGGAAGTGTATATTCGTATATTTATTACCGTTTTATTATTAACGTCGTTATATTTATTATCACCACTGCTTGTGAATGGGGTTGATTTCCTAAGCCAGAAACATATTCAAAACGACTTCTGCCGATCATATTTGCTTCTCATACTATTTGTATGTGGTACAGATTATTGGCCTTAGGCTGTGTGCCTCATGTAGTTTTTTTTCACCAGACGGCTAACGAAAACTCTCCTCGTGAGACTTTATTGAGAGTGCTTGGATTATACAGTCTATTACGAAAAAATTTAATTTCTGCCACAAGTTTGTAGCGAAATGCTAAAAACATGTCAGTTTTCGTTTAATACTGATTGAAGAAAGTTTAATTTACGATCGTCAATAGTTTAATTTAAATTGGAAAATTCCTTCAAAAGCTATAAATCCGATAGAACATGGCCTTCCTCAATTACATCGAAGGACTTGCAAAGAATTTATTAAGAAAACCGGATTTATAAGGCGTGATCAAATATAGAATTGAAACAGTCACAGCTAACAGATTAGCTATCCCCTCCTATTTTTGGGACTAAGAGAAGTTTTTAGATTGCTTTAGCCAAATAATCTATTTCCCTTTTTGGGCGAACTAATCTACGTCGATGAAAATCTTAGGATTTTCTTATACCGATAATAAATTAATTTTATATTTTCTAGACAATTTTATGTACGAAATATTGAGAAATCCCAAAAGACACAAATTAACATTGTAAATTAACCAGCACGCAAGCCAAAACGAATCTTAATAAAGCATTGAACAAAACATAAGAAACACGGAATATTAAATTGAAAAACATTTTTTTAAGTATTTACACGAAATTTCAAACAGTTAGCCAGCCTGGTTATTTCCGTCAAAGAATAATAAGTTTTGGTTGACGTTCCAAAAGTCGCTGTTTAGAAGAATGAAAAGCCAGACACAGCTTGCTTTATTGACCCTTCTGCCATCTATGAACAACTGGCACCAGCTAGTCAACAATTTAGAAAATTCTATGATTTGAGGCACACAGTACTAGTATCCAAGTACATATTCCTAATTAATTACCAACTAACTTCAGCAGTTGGAGATAGTTATAAGCGACAGTTCCCACTGTTCTGGTTTGCTTCTTCTGGGTAGAACGCAGCTTGTAAACAATTTTTTAAAAATTTTGTATAAGTGGGGTATTCCAAACTAAATAACGAAATATGTGTATCAATGCCTTCAACACTATGATGAGCTAAATTACAATAATCGAAAAATGGGACATCTTTAGTATCATTCAAAAAATCTTCCCGCATTTTGCAAATCTTGGTAGTTTTCAAGCGTATATATGATACATACTCAAAACCTGTTACACGATATCGATGTGTTGCGTACAAGTCTCAATAAAATATTTCAAAACTTATAACATTTTTACTATCACTCAAAGAATATTTTCAAATTGTGAAACAGAGAGTTTGCATAATGTGTTAAAGTAGGATTATTTTCTAAGCTACCTAGGTATATATTCAAGAACCTCTTCGATCACATCGGTGATGCCCATACAAGCCAAATTGAAATAGTTCAAAAATTAACGTTTTAACTTTCACTAAAAATTCCCGAATTCAAATCGTCCAAAACTAACACTTCGATCATATCGCTAGTACTGCTAAGAAAAAGCATTTACCTAATATTAAATTTCACTCAAACTGCTTTAAATCAAAATTACAGCATATTACAGTGTATATGTTGTTAATTTGGTATAAATGTACCACAATTGAAAATTTGAAATTTACCGCATAATAACTTCCGGCTAAATACTAATTGGACTCCAATTAGAATCTAGATGGATTCATCTAGGAATCACTTTCAGGATACCCCTGCCTAGCTGGATGGCTAGTAGAATTGGCCCAAGATTTTTTAACAGTTTCGGTTCATTGGTTGCATCTGCTTCCAAAAATTGTATACAGCATTTGATAAAACGTCAAACATCATCATCAGGTTGGTAGTGGTGCTCAGGGTTTGATTATTCCTGTGAGCGGAATTTATACTTCTTTCTTCTTCCGCTGGCGCTGCATCCTATGAAAGGATTTAGCCGCCTCAACGATTTTCCTCCAAATAGTTCGATCCCTTTCAGCGTCGTACATCCATCGGGTAGGTGGTCTCCAATGAGGTCCTACTTTGTACTATCATTTTCTAATAGCTTTGGAAACGGTTAGCTTCGATCATTTCCTTCGTACGTTGTTATTAATTCGATAGCCTTGTTTATAAAAGAAAATTCCCCAGAAGGGAACAGAGAAGAGTGCCATTTAATAATAACTTCAATAACCCAAAATACTACTCGCGTCGATCTCTATTAGAATACTATACTCGAGATTTTATACTAGACCATTCTTATTTTTTTGCAATCAACTAAAAATATGCATATACGAGTTCAATATACAATCAATAGACGGTTAAAAAATGTCTAACATTTCCGTTATATAAAAAAAAAACAGAAATATTTCTAAAACCGCTTCAATTTTTGTTTCATTGCAAAATATCGTCTACAAAGAAAGCGCTGCGCGCATTCATCGAAAATAATGCTAAAAACAAATAACAACACAAAAAAAAATTCCTCTAGATTTATTCTCAATTTAGATCATCACCATCTCAACTCATAGAAACATCACAATCCGCATCTAATTGAATTAACCAAACCGCGCAGCGCATCAAGAACAAAACAAAACCAGCAACAATATTGGAAAACACATTTTCACAACATTTACTTGTTAGTTAGAAATTCCTTCTTCTTTACGAGAATTTAATTTTTTTATTTTACATTTTTTTTTTTTGCGCTGAAAACGAAAAAATTCCAACTAAATATACATATATATGTAAGACGTAAGATTCATATAAGAAGATAAAAATATATGCGCGATGCTACGATTTCATTCTTATATGTGGTAAATATATCGTGTGGTCGTTGCACTATTACAACATTCCAATCTTATTTCTTATTCTTATTATTATTATTGTTGTTTTGTTATTATTATTATTGTGTATAGTTCATCTTCATCTACTTCTTCGTTTTCATCTTTAATGATGTTTAGAGTTTCTTATACTTATGTGTATTTTCCCGCTGCTGCACTAACATAAAGTCTATATACGACGACCGAGCGGAGATGCATCATGCCTTTTATCCATGAAAACACACAACAAAAACAAAACTTAAGTTTGGTAAATACAGATCCTAGTACTTTTGTTGTTGTACTAAACAGGACACATGATATAGTCTCAGATGTACATATATGTATAATATATTATATAAAACACATTATAATATGAAGTACTTTTTGGTCTCATCTTAAATTTTATCTCAACCAAAACAAATTTTCCGTTTTCAACACAAAAACTGTAAAAAAAGCATTTCATCTGTCGTTTTAATGTCTTTTCATTGGCTGCGGATTATAATAATAATAAAATATATACAAAATACACAAAGTGAATTATATTTCGATGTTGTTGCATTGTATTCCAGTATAATTTTGGGAATTAAGTTGTCACCGAAACAGAAATAAAAAAAAATTTAAAAAAATGGAATTAACCTTTCAGCGCTGGTTTTTAACGATACACAATATTTTCATACTCAATTGTATCTTGTATTTTGATATTTGTGTGACACAAATATCCGTAGATCAAAGAGGTTGATTATTTTAGTCTTAACACTCAGATTTAATCCAATAAATCTCAATCGATAAATTTAATTTAACATCCAAACAAAAGTAAATTTTTCTCGAAATTCAATTAACTTTCATTTTCTACTACTATTTATACTAAAAAAAACTCACTCAAAGAATTAATTGTAAAACATCAGGACCTAAATTTTTTGTTTGTGTTAGTGTAAAAGTCTTTTTATTACGAATATATGAAAATAATAAAAATAATATACAAACACACTAATCGCCTACTTTTCCAGACCATTTTGGTGTTTTAACAAGTTCCGCCGTTTTGGGAAATTTATTAGAATATAGAACAGATTCAGACAAACAAAAATCTAAACTTGCCCTTTAACTGTAAGACTAAATAAACTTAAGCATTATTTTTTCTTATTTGAATTAGTATTTAATAAATTCGTAATAAAGAAACTTTTACACTAACACATAACAAAAACTTAGGCGTTCTTAGAACACATTAACAACTTTGGACAAATTTCACGTATGGCAGTTATTTCAATCATTATTTAAATCATTTCTTTAAAAATTACGTTTTTAATTCGAAAAGTTTATTAAAAGTAAATTTAATTCATTCATTGTATTTAGTACAGTATTGGGTAGAAAAGAAGAATTGGCTGAAATAGGGTTCTTTTCGATAATATACGTTTCGAATCCCACTGAAAAAGCTACTTTTGAAAATATTTGATGTCATCTAAGCTCTAGACTCATAAATTAATCGAACGGCAAAGATTTCTTCATAAAGCATTCTAGCTTTTTCGAGTTACCCATAATAAAATGTTTTTTTTGTTACAATTTGTTGTGTTCATATTAGTAATTCTAAGAAAAAGAGCTTCAATTTTATCCTTTAAAAGTTTCCTCAGCATGACGAGTTAAACCAAAGCAACCTTGATTATACAAGCCATAATCTAAAAAACAAAGCTTTTATAAGGAAATTAAAAACCAGGAAAAAACCAAAATTTCCATAGTAAAACCATAGACAATCATAATAGATCTCTCATTTGACTAAAAACAGAAAATAAAAACAAAAATTTTCCATTCAAATTTTATCGGTGTATTGCATATACGTATTATATTTGCAACGCATTCTAAAATCATTGCCTTATAAAATACACAACACAACGATACATTGGAATTATCAGAAGTTTTTGTTTTTTTCCTTTAGTTACTATGAAATGAGAAATCTAGTATGAATGTCTATGGTAAAACATATAAAACATACGGGAAATCACTTTTTTCCCTAAGACAAATTTGTAAATGAAAACGTTGCAAATTCTTAATTATGATTTCTGAAATATTTTCATAATTGTTTGAGTTTCAACATATATAAATCTCATTTAAGTAAATCGTTTTCATTTTCTTGTAATAATTGATTTATTTAAACCAAAATATAAAAAAAAGTTCATAACAACAGCATTCTGGTCAAATTAAAAGGAAAAGCTTACTACAAATCGTGTGCATTAAGTCAATATACATTACATAGATGGCAGTAAAAATTTTGTAAAATCGTACCAAAAATTGCCACCACTGTCCTGGGGAAATTTTAAGTTCAAAAATTGTAGGAAAAGCAAAACAAATTCTCAAAATATTAAGAACACACACATTTTTAAAAATAATAATTTTGCGAAATATTTAACAAGTGTTTTTAAAATTTTTTTTAAATGTGTGTATTAAGTGTGTTTCCCCAAGTGCCTATTGGCAGAAAGTGTAAAAAGTAATATTAAGAACGTGGCATAATTTTGTGATTAAACAATTTTTTTTCATATTTTTCTGTATAAATCTTAGACATCTAACGTACACTAGTTAAACTAAAGATAAATTTAGCAAGAATTATTTTAATTCGTCAGAGCCAACTTTGATGTATTTTTCAAAATGAAAGTTCGAAAAATATATTTTAGAAATCATTTAATTTTAATAGTTTTGCACTTAATATTTAGTTATATTATCATAAGTGCTGCAACCGCAAATAACATAAAGTACAACACACAAAGGTGAAGGATGTGAAAGATATTAAGTTGCAGAATGCAGACATAACAACATCGCGATAAAACGGAGTTCTATTTCAACAACGCGCAATAATTGAAAACCATTCTTTATGCAATTCTTAGTTTTAGTGGGAAATAATTGTAAAGCTTAGATAAGCATTTTTCTTTTAGATTATAAATTATAATTCAGAATTACATTTTAGTTAGTTAAGATTTAAAATTCAAGAACGTAACAACTAAAAGTATAAAAATAATAAAGTTGATAAAAATAAATATTTTTTTTATGTTCGTATAAGTCTATAACTTATAAATGGCGCAGCCGAACGGTGAAGTGTAGTTAAGTGAAGTGTAACAGTGCATAAAGTTAGTGAATAAAAGCTAATTATAACAATGAATCCGTCGGAAATAATTTATTTAAATTATTTCAACTTTTTTATTGTGATAAAAAATGACATTTCAGGCTGAAGGTTTTTGCCACCGTGAAGAGTAGAGATTCCGCCGATTCACCTCATTTATTACATCTTCGAACCAGCAACACGACAACAAAAAAAAGGTAAGAAATTTTTTATTTTTATATAAAAAGAAAAACCCCTTCTTTTACCTTAATTATCTTACACTACAAGATAGATAAGATAAGTTCGATACTGTAAACTACAAGATAGACACAGTAAATCGACCCTTTTTTTTTTGTACTACAAGATAGGAGAAAAAAAAAAAAAAAAAAGGAAACTCGTTAACCGTCGCTTAACACGAAAAGACGAAATAAAAATACTGTCCAGAATTTCTCGAAATAGTGAAATTGATCGGAGAAGACAGAAATCTATCGAGATCTTCAATAAAAACAGGAAGATAGATCTCAAAGAAAACGAAATCTCTCCAACCATGGCAGATGCAAATTTAGAGCAGATATCCGCTCAATTGGGCACTATTACCCAGCAACTTACATATTTAAATGAGAAACAGGTCCAATATGACCAAGCACTCGCAAATTTAAATCAAAAAACGGAGATGCCTGCGGCTCCGGTTCAAAATATTACGCAGATGCAACTAGATTTATTTAGGATCCCGCAGATCCAATTAAATCCATTCCATCTTTTGATGGAAACAAAAAACAAGTGACCTCTTGGCTAAAAACGGCCGAAGAAACACTTAACATGTTTGTGGGAATAGTCCCACCACAACAATTTAAAATGTACCTTCAAGCGGTCAAAAATAAGATTGAAGGAAAGGCAAAAGACATACTATGTCTTGCCGGGGATCCAGAAAATTTCACAGAAATATCACAAATATTACTCGAAGCCTTGGGGGACAAACAGGAACTCCCCTACTATAAATCACAGAACCCGGTTTACAACGGTTCATGGCATGCAATATGCAGCTTCATTGAGGAAGATGCATTGGCGGCTTTTATTTCTGGTTTAAGAAAACCCTATTTTGGCTATGCCCAAGCGGCAAAGCCCAAGATAGAGGAAGCTTATGCTTTCCTATGTAAATTCAGCTCGAATGAAATCATAATGACCAATTCGAGAAACTTCAATACCCAAAATAAACCAAACAATTTTCAACTGAAAAGGGACATTAACCCTAATTCTGTAAATTTACAATTTAAAAAACAAAGTTGGCCAGCACAAGAGAAAAATGAACCTTTATCAATGGAAGTTGACCCTTCCTTACGATCAAGACGATCTTTTAATAAGAAAGTCTTTAATAATCATGAAACGGTTCCAGATCCTGAGCCAAAACAGGCAAATTCTGAAGATACTTCAGATCAGAACCCAGACAGCGAAAATTTTTGGGAGGATCACACTTCGGACTCAGAAGATTAAACTTCCTTCCATTTATCAAATGTAGAAATAAAATAACAAAACAAAACATAAACATTTTAATAGATACGGGGACTAATAAGAACATAATCAAGCCCAATATAATACCCAATTATCTGTTATCTTTAGAAAAATCAAAAATCAAAAATATTTTAGGGACCCAAGAAGTGCCAAAAACAGGTAAAATAAACTTTTTCGGTCACAACCTGCCAAAACTACGGTACTACGAGCTAAATTTCCATGAATACTGCGATGGAATATTAGGTTCACAATCAATGGCCTACATGAATGCCAAAATTGATTATAAAACAAATACCGTAGCACTAAATGGCAAAAAATTTAAATTCCAGAAATATTATCCAAACAAAATTCTATAATCATATTGTAACTTTTAAAACTAAAACAAATGGTGACTGCATAGTGTCAGAATACAAAGAATTAAATGAAAACATCATTTTAGAGCCCGGATTGTACAAATCCGAAAACTTTGGAACAACTGTGAATATTCTAACTAACACACCAGAAACACCAAAACGCCTTCCGAAATTAAACTTAAACATAAACAATTTCGAGACAATCCAACCCATAAAAATGTATGGAAATAACTTAATAAGTCAAGAAATAATAGCTGAAATGATCCGAACAGAACATTTAAGCAAACATGAGAAAAGGATTCTTATAAAAACTATATATGAGAATCAAAAAGTCCTGTTAAAGCAGAATGAAAAACTCTCTGCTACAACAATCATCAACAATAAGATAAGTACTAAAGATGAGGCTCCTGTATACACAAAAACATACAGTTATCCTCATCATTTTAAAAAAGACGTAGAAGATCACATAAAAGAGTTGCTAGACAGTGGAATTGTTCGAAATTCCAGCAGCCCTTACTCTTCCCCTATATGGGTAGTCCCAAAAAAACTCGACGCATCAGGTTTACGGAAAGTCAGAGTAGTGATTGATTACAGAAAATTAAATGAGAAGACCATTAATGACAAATTTCCCATCCCTCAAATTGAGGAAATACTGGATAACCTTGGGAAATCCACTTACTTTTCAACATTGGATTTAAAATCCGGCTTCCACCAGATTCCAATGGATAAGGATTTACAAGAAAAAACTGCTTTTTCTACCAATCAGGGGCACTTCGAGTTTACTCGAATGCCATTCGGATTGAAAAATGGGCCCGCAACCTTCCAAAGGGCCATGAACAATGCCCTTCACGGACTAACAGGAAACATATCTGGACGATATCATCGTCGTAGGTTTTAATCTAGATAGCCACATCGAAAATCTTCAAGAAGTCCTTAAGCGCTTATCACAATTCAACCTAAAAACACAGCTTGATAAGTGTGAATTTCTCAAAAGAGAAACAGAATTCCTAGGACATATAATCACACAAGATGGAGTTAAACCGAACCCTGACAAAATAAAAAAAAATCTTGAATGGCCAATACCAACCACTCAAAAACAAATCAAACAATTCCTCGGATTGTCGGGATATTATCGAAGATTTATTCATAATTATTCCAAAATTTCAAAAAATTTGACCAAATTTCTAAAAAAAGGAGCCATTGTTAATATTTTAGACCCAGAATACGTAAAATCCTTTGAAACATTAAAAAACATAATAGCAACAGATCAAATATTAGCTTATCCGGATTTCAACAAACCATTCATCCTGACAACGGATGCATCCGAATACGCTTTAGGTGCTGTGCTTTCACAAATGCACGATAAACTGGAGAGACCAATAGCTTTTGCATCTAGAACGCTAAATGACACTGAAATAAGATATGCGACAAACGAAAAGGAGGCGCTCGCTACAATCTGGGCGGTAAAAAAATATCAGCCTTACCTTTACGGTAACAAGTTTACCTTGGTGACTGATCATAAGCCCCTTACATTCATTAAGACTTCTGAAAAAAACTCGAAAATTCTTAGATGGCGTCTGGAGTTGGAAAATTTTGATTATGATGTAATTTATAAGGAGGGTAAAGCTAACGTTGTAGCTGACGCTCTTAGTAGACTTCCAATAGATGAAGCTAAACTAAATCAAGAAGAGGAAATCAATTTTCATAATCTAGATACGCAAGCATCAAACTCAGAGAATGCTTCAATGCAGAATAATGCATCAAACAGTGACTCAGACACCGTACATTCAGCCAACACATCGAATGACTACTATATTCATTTTGCAGAACGCCCCGTTAATTTCTATAATAACCAAATAATTTTCAGAGTATCCGAATTAGACACTATAATTACTGAGGAAGTATTTCCAAAAGTAAATAGAGCAATAATCATAAAAAACGAGTTCAGAAAGGCAGACATCACAAGTTATTTAAAACGATTCCATAACGGAAAGCAATCAGCAATCCTAGCTCCGGAAATCCTATACGGAATTATCCAGGAAGCATGCAGAGAGAATTTTTCACAAAAAGGTCACTTTGTATTCGTCACCAGAATGGTCGAAGATATGACTAACGAAGACCGCCAAAATTCAATTATAGTAAAAGAGCACGAAAGAGCTAATAGGGGTACAGAAAAAGTAGAAAATCAGATCAAAAGATCTTATTTCTTCCTTAGAATGGCCAGCAAAATAAAAATTCACATTAACTCCTGTACTATTTGTAATGTACACAAGTACGACAGAAAGCCGTACAACATCAAAATTTCGCCTAGGCCAATTACATGAAAACCTTTAGAAAGAGTACATATTGGTATATTCAGTATCAACAAAACAAATTTTCTATCTATAATTGATTCGTTTCCAAAACACCTACAGATGGTTTTGATAAACACAAAAAATCTCACAGACGTAACAGCAGCCTTAACAAAATACTTTACCCTCTTTGGTATACCACATTCTATTGTCTCAGATCACGAGATCACTTTTCAATCCGCTCAGTTCAAAAACTTTTTAAATACCCTAAATATCAAATTGGAATATGCATCCTCATCCGAATCCAACGGACAAATAGAAAGAGCACACGCAACTTTGATAGAGATTTTTAACACGAACAAACACAAAATCTCAAGCGCTAACACAGTAACGACCATAGAATTGTCTGTTGCATTGTACAATAATACTGAACCAAACGAGGTGATCTTCAATCAAAATAACCTCATAAACCCAGCGGAAATTCAAGCTCAGGCAAGAAACATATTCCAAAGTGTAGGAAATAACTTACAATTATCAGTAAATCGAATGATTAAACAAAACGATAAAAAAGAGAATCCACCTAATCTATCAGACGGGCAGGTCGTATTTGTAAAACCAAACATAAGAACAAAAGCCCAACCTAGAGGGATTCAGACTAATGTAAAGTATATAACCGATAGGACTTTTAAAAATCAAAAGAATATAAAAAGAAATAAAAACAAAATTAAAAGATTAAAAATTATCTAATCAAATTTCTATTAAATATCATTTCAGAAAATAAATAAATTTAGAAGAAAAATTAAGAAAATTATGTATTTAATATTAAAATTTATTGTATTAACTATTTTATCACAATTTCTGTATGCAAAAAAATTAGAAATTAAAAGCTTAAGTGAAGACCCAATTCTTGTTATAAAAACAAATGATTGTAAAATACAAACGGGCAATATAAAATTAATTCATCCAATAAATTTAACAAACTTGGAAATTACAGTAGAATCAATTAATAAATTTGTTAGTAAAAAAATAAATGATAAGTCAGAATTGTATAGAGTAATAACACAGAAATGTAAAAAATTGCATAATAACTTCGCGCAAAGAAAACCAATACAACATAACAGACACAAGCGCTGGGACGAATTAGGCTCAGCTTGGAAATGCCTGGCAGATAATCCAGATGCAATGGATTTACGAGTGATCAACAGCACAATGAATGAGTTGATTGAAGAAAACAACCAACAATTCCGGGTGAATGAACAAATTAATGAGAGGATCCGATTAATTACAGACACCGTAAATAAGGCCGTACCAAGTAACGCAATGGCCAACAAGGTAATACTCAGCCGTTAGATTTAAAATTCAAGAATGTAACAACTAAAAGTATAAAAATAATAAAGTTGATAAAAATAAATATTTTTTTTATGTTCGTATAAGTCTATAACTCATAAATATTTACTTAATACCAATATACCCTTCTTATATATTGCTGCTAAAGATGTGTAGAATACTTTTGTATAAATATTTTGTAACATTTTTGCTTTTTTCATTGAAAAACTTGAAGCTAAAAAACACCATTTTTACTGTGGATTCCTATGGAAATCAGTGAAAAGTTATACTACTAAAAAAGCTTCTATAAAACACGTTTATATGTGTAAACATACTATATCGAAACTCTTGTCTCATTTACGACCAAAATCCGATTCCCTTAATCCTTTTCTTCCCTTCTATATTGGTATTCGAACCCGTTACCTCCCGATCCAAATGCTCCAGTTTTAACCGCTGTATTATATGATCGGTACGGTTTTAATGTCTTGAAATTTCTGAAAGTCTTAAATTCTTAAAAAAATTATTTCCTTAACTTTCTTCATTTTGTCGGAATGGTAGCAATTAGCATAGCACTATGACAAACAATGTTCTATGTATTTTCTGACTCCTTTACCGTATCGGTACTAAATGGTAGTTCAAATCAAAACACTTTACCTGTTTTCCTGTAATACACTATAATTCCCTCATTCCCTCGAACAATGCAGTAACTGAATGAATTGGACATATAATTTTGTAGCCGAATCGACTAAAAATCACGAAGGTTTTATTTATACAAGAATATCTAATAGGTGCGGCGATTACGGTTATAAGTTCGGATCTTTTTGTTAAAAACATTCCAGCGGTATCGTTAAATAAAATCTCAAAACAATGTAGAACAGTGTGTAGCGATTCACTCATAATTGCTGCATTCGTTTCATCACCACAAATTTATTACAAACACAACTTCAGGTGTACACCTCTCTATTTCAATTCCAAATTTCAAAATATATTGCAAGGCGTGCAGTTGCTGCTAAAATAGTTAATGTCTTTCGAATGATTAAGGTCTTTGCCGTGCTGTCAAAATAAAAAACATTTTTTTTGTTACCACATTCGTTCGTCATCGCTTCTTACATACAACATCATCTCGCTTTGCTAAATTTTAGCAACACACAACGATTTTTCATCATATAATATTTTTCTTTGTGCGCTGTTTAGCCGTGAATATTTTCACCTGCCATTTGCGCGTAGAAAATAGTTTTTCCAATAATAATTCTCGGTGGCATTATTACGGTGGTGTTTGTTAGTTTTTTTTAATCAAGATTAAATTTGTAATTTAAATAAAGTGTATCGGTCGCATAGTGACAAATTGTGCGACCGCCATTAATCATCCTGTTTTCATACGAACCCGATTCACACTGGAAATTTATATACATACGGGCGGTATAAGTGTTACGGTGAGATATAAGACATTTGTCAGTATAGTGTGCCAGTGAAAGTTCAATGTGAAACAAAATAAATGTAGTTGGAACTTTTTGTGTTTCGTCCCAATTATCGGGCACCATATATAAAGATGCTGGATGTGAAGAGAGGTTTTCCTTCGGTATTCTCGGTTAAGCAAACTGCCTTGATGGGATTCAAGGCATCCATAGCACTAAGAGAAGGTGCTAAACCATTTTGTTTGAAAACCATATTCGGTTCCGTACGCCCTATAACCGTTAATGGAGGGCGGTTTCGGTGAATAAATTTTTTTTTTTTTTTTTTTTTTTTTTTATCAATTTTTTTAATTGGGTGCAGAGCGGACTTATTAACGGTCCTAGCTCCTTGTAACTGTCAGAGCTTCTGCACCCAATGCGCGATCCTGCAAGTAAAGATTAATAGCTACCTTAAATTTATTCATTTTATATTCCTTCGGAAATTTGAAATGTATTAGCGAATTCCACTTTTTTGATGTTCGGTATATAAATTCGCGCTTGATTTCTTCAGTTCGAGGTTTCGGGAGCTTCACCGTAAACCTATGTGCATTGGTTGTTCCTCTTGTTACTCTTGTTGTTGTAACGAATGGTGGTATTTTCTCCGATAGTTCTGCAGAACATTTACCATGTAAGCATCTGTAGAAGACGCAGAGTTCTGCAACATCTCTGCGATGCTGTAAGCTGTCTAGTTCTTGAGTAAGTCTGGGATTCCGTATTATTCTGATAGCGCGGCGTTGAACCCTGTCCAATAAGTGGAGGGTGGTACCAGACGCACCTCCCCAAACTTGACAGCAATACTCTATACATGGTCGGATGAAGGTTTTATATATCTGGAGAACTTGATGCGATTTGAAAAACCTTCTGCATCGATTCAGGAACCCGAGTTTTTTTGAAGCTGATTTAGCCAATGCAACAATGTGTTCAAATGCAACAAATGAATTGATTTTCATCATTACCCACTTCCTAATATCGACGATACTTTGGCTGGTTTGTGAGGATGCAGTAATTTTATTGTTTTCGACCTAGCGGGAGCTTATCAGTAGATCCGAATGGCGGATGGCTCTCTAGCACTATTTACGGTTAATACCCACTTGGGGTTAGCTAATTTTCGAGGCTGACTTGTGGACTTTCGATGCTCCAACCATATTTCACCAAGTTATGGATGTAATTTTGTTTGGTCTACATCAGACGGTGTATTACCTTAACGATATCTTGATAGCAGGCGAGGACCGAGAGGAATGCTGGCTAAATGTGAAAGTTTTATTTATTTATTTATTTATTTATATTGAGAAAAGTCTACAAATATGACTTGAATTTATAACATATTGAACATGGTAGAATAAAAATTAAATTAAACAAAAAAAAAGAATAAAAATTGACATAAAAATATTTTTAGGTTGGAGCAAAATGTTGCTTCAACCTACGTTTAAAGCTGTTTTTACTTAAGTA
This sequence comes from Tipula helvola, assembly GCA_963556165.1. NCBI lineage: Eukaryota > Metazoa > Arthropoda > Insecta > Diptera > Tipulidae > Tipula > Tipula helvola. The sequence goes on from OY744483.1 coordinate 60,391,007, forward strand.
AAAGTCGAACAGATGGTCGATTTTATTAAAACTCTTCGACATCATGTTTACCGGTTCATTGTCACCATAGTTTGTTCTGTGTTTATTTAGATGAAGGAACTCATGATCTCTTAAATTCCTACTCGGTGCCTTTATTTTAATTGATTCCAGTATGGATGGTGCATCGATTTGATCAAGTAAAATATTTCCAATAAACGAACACTTTAAAAGCTCTCGTCTATTTGCCAATGTTGTCATTTGATAGGTTTTGCATCCAGTAGCATATGATGGTAATCGCTTTAGGTTAACGTGGTGCGGTAAGTCATGGTCATAATCCCATCCGTCTTTACACGTTATATACCGTATAAACTTTTTTTGGACACTCTCGATTTTTCTGATAGGTTCGTCGTAAAAAGGACACCAGATGTTGACAGCATATTCAAGTTGAGATCTCACGTAGGCATAATACAGGATCTTGATTGTCTCTAGGTCATGAATATCCCCAGTCCAACGCTTAATAAAACCAAGCATGGAATTGGCTCTAGCAACGCATTGTTCAATATGCTTAGTAAAGCACATGTTTTCAACGAAAGTAACCCCTAGGTCTTTAATCTCGAATACTTTTTGTAAAAGTACGCCATTTATTTGATATTGTTGTGTAACAGGGTTAACTTTTCGATGGAACGATAAACTCTTACACTTGTTGATGTTGAGACTGAGGAGTTGTTATGGATCGATTGGTGAGATGCACCAATTTTAATAATGTTCGTATTAACGAAGGCTAATATGTGTTGTTTTTTTTTTGACAAAAGGTGGCGAACCTAGGACACATCATTAGCGGTTCCGGAATCCTGCCGCTCAAGATATTTTGTAGGGTTGGTGAATTTTTATCACTTTCATACCGATGATGGCACCAAAGTATGGATTCTGATAATCATTTCAAATAATCTAAGAAAGGCTAAGTCTTGAAAAACATTTTAAGTCGCTACAATTCATCAAGAAAACGCTAGTTCATTTTGAGTAGGAACAGTTTTGAGCCAAGAGATTGATGGTGTTGACAGAATGATGTTCGGTTCGGCGAGTTTAACACCTGGAATATTATAAATTTTTCAAGGATTTTGAAATTTTTAATATTTTCAAGGTGGCGCATATTACAAGTTATTCGAGATTCTTGTTAATTTCTAGTTGAAATTGAGAAATATCAGTTAGGTTAGTATCATAATACTAAGTAGTTAGTATCATAGTACTAATATACAATTATACATATGTCTGCTGATATCATTTACTTATTTTTGTTTTTTTTTGAAAATGGAACCATACCACCTTTTTTTACCTAAAAAACAACTAATTCTAACAGTGAACTGTAATACAAAAAGGGAACCGGTCTAAAAAGGAAGAGAACTGCATAAGAAGATTCAAAAACCATTAGAAACTTAACTACTAATCGGTTTAAAACTGCTATGTATATTCGGGCTGAGCTTAAGACACGGCGTTCAACGGAAACCTGCAATGAATTCTGGACCCATACAATTCGTAACCAACTCCGGGAACAAGGATATATGGCCAGGTCCCCGCAAAAAATACCGTTTGTTACTACAATCAAAAATGTTTATAAATAAGTAATGCGCAAGTTCGGCGAACTTCTGAGCGATCAGTGCCTGCAAAAAAACAGTGAAGCATCCAGCTAGCCTAATTATTATTTTCTTAACATGGAATTGGCGATATGGCCTTTATTACAGTTACTGTGAACACAAAAGTTCACAAACAGATCTTAAACGACCATTTGTTCCTATTTCATTGAAATACATTTCTTGAGTGCAGAGACAAAAAAGTGAGTAAGAAAAAATGCTATTGCATTATGTATACGGTAACTATATTTGTCCGATTGTATTAAACGTGAGTCCTTCACAAATTCGAGCTCAACTTCATTTTGCCGATTTCTACTAGGCGAGTTCAACAAATTTTACCAGGTGACACCAACTTGAAATATGAAAATATGTTACAAATACGATTAATACAATCGCTGAAAAATGTCATTTCTGGAAAAATTCATTAAATTAGGTTGTATAGCCACCATAATTATTTTGAGCTATTAGAGTCGAACTTGTCAGTTTTCAGAAGAAACAATCCATTCCGCTCCTTTGACGTAAAAATTATTTTAAGCAGAGTACCTGTTTCGAATTGGTTAGTCAATAGTCCCAATAAAAACCGGTCCCAATGAAAAACCGTCACATTTTAGTTTTTTTCTATTAACGGCCAGTTGTGGCACATTATATATTTTTGTTTATTCCTTTTGTGTAAAAGTATTAACGTATTTGGTATCAAATCAACGGTTATGCTATAAAATTCCTCCGATATGAAGGAAAATACCTTATGACCCCCCTCCACAGTTTGTAATTCAAATGATGTTGGCATTTAGAATAATCCAGCAAAAGACGATGAAGAATAAATATACAAATTCAATAGTTAAGCTTGACGAAAATCTAATTTAATACAAAAGAAAAGCGACCAAAAATTTAAATGGAAAAATTGTTGCATTTATAATAAAATACTTGAAACTTTGATGAATTTTTAAAGAACCAAAACTTCACGAAAATCTTCTTTATACTTTAAACCAAATAATTAATTTAGCCCTTATAGTAAATTTATGTAAAAATAATCTTTTCCGTATTTTCACAATTTCCACAAAAAAAAAAAAATGAAAACAAAAAATTAAATTTATTCCAATTTAAAGTTTTTCATTTTTTTTTTTATTTTTTTTTATGAGCTTGTTTACATTTAATTGTTGTTGTTTTGTATTTTTATTATTATCATTATATTTAAAGTTTCGCGAAAAAAAAAAAAAAAAAAAAAAAAATTAAAATAAAAATAAAAAACCGAGAACAAAAATTGTATAAGAAATTTTTCTTTCAAATTTAACCGAAAATTTAATAATAATTTTTATTTTTTTATGTAGAGTGTATGTTGTATATAAACAAGTAGATAAATACAAAAAAAAATCCAATTTAGAACTTTATTTTTGGTTTGGGGGTTTGGAAAAATTATTTATTTTTCAAAGAAAACTATAAAAAGATTTTATTTTTTGGTTCTTAAGCTTACGATATATATGTAGGAGAAACGTGAAAAGAAGACGCAGAAACTAAATATAAAAAAAAAACTTTGCGAATTGCGAATCGGGTGGAGTGGATAATGATGAATGTTGATGTAAAATTTTGCTTTCTGTATCGGGGAAGGGTTTGGGATATGCTCTTGTGTGGCGATCGCTGTTTTTTTTTTTGTACACATATATTTTGCTCACCTTAATTGGAATTTTGTGTTTTCTTTTATAGCTGGACCCATATTCGCTTGCAGAAAGATGCACATTTTGTTGTTTTATTTATATTTTGGATTTATTCGTTTTTCGCCTGGTGCGGAATATAATTAATAGTTTTGAAAACTTTATCGGTTGTTTGGCTTTTTAATTAAGATCGATTGATTGTGTTATGCCGGCGCCTGATTAGGTTTCATATAATTAATCATGGTTTGTTTCATTTTATGGCGATTTTTTTATTTTATTTTATTTATTTCGATTTTGGGTGTGTGTTTCATCGGACATTGAACAGTGATTTCTTGGAAAAATATGTGCTGGAAAAGATTAACAATGTGTGGTTTATATTCTCGTGATTTAAATTTGAAATGTTTATGGACTATAATAAGATCTTTGCATTGTTTGATGTTGAACGATTTTTTATTTTATTTTTTTTTTGGTTTCTGTAATAGTTGGAGAAGACCACCGTTCATTGGCCTCATGAATTTTTGACCTTGGCGTTTTGTATGCATACTAATGACTGAGTAAATACCACAAACTGACCAACATATTTAAACTGTACTGTAAAATAACCCTACTAACCCATTTACGATACCCAAAACAGACCATAAAAATAAACGACATTTTTTATCTGCACGAAAATTCCATACCATCAAACAAAACAATTATCACCACAATTAAAAGTTCTCATTATTATTATTATTAACAATAATCATAATAATAATATTATCTGACAACAAAGCATAATTTTCAAGCGCGATCACTATCTCGGGCGAACAGAAGCACACCGGGAAACGTAAATAAAACACAGGGACACAGTATAAAAGCAGCTCGCGTTGTCTCAACCAAATAAAAAATAAAAAGACTCCGTAAATTATAAATAAGGAAATAAAATTCTTTTTTTTTTTTAAGTTAAACAAAATTAAATGGGAGTATTTAATGTTCAGGAATAAAAATGCAAATTACGTCCTTTTTGCTCCCCGTTTTCTTGGTTCTTATTTAATTTTATTATACAACGTACTGTGTGTATCGAGTCGAAGGATCATAAAAAAGGGTTTTGTGTTTTCGTTTATCAATAAAAGCAAAAGTACAATCACGTTATTTTTATTATTACAATAACCATATATGTTTAGAACACGAAGGGTTGTGGTGAGATGCTCTTGAAATGTAAATGATAGGGACAATTTGTTTTTTTTTTCAAATTTTTTTATTCATGTATCTCCACTTGAACAATATTTTTATGAGATTGGTGTGGTTGGATTATAGTTTTTTTTTGCATTTTCTTGGCGAAATATGTCACATGTTTTGTTGGTGGTAACTGTAATGAGTAAATATCAAATACGAGTGGATACAAAATTTTGTGATTTGTGATTTTTTAATATTTGTAAGGTGTTTTGGTAAAATTTAAGAAAATATCAATTCGAGACGATTCCAGTAGTACAATATATAAAATTTGAATTTGGTAATTTGGATTTTGTGCAGTCTAATATTTTAATCTATTTTGGAAATCTTGAACGAATAACCGCTGGAAGGTGTAATTTAACATTTTGCCAAATAAAAGCTTTGAAAAACGATTTAAGATAGCTTGAAATTCGAAAGTGTTTGGTTTATTGGGCGCTCCATTCCGACTGGCGGATTTTTATAAGTTCTACCAACGAAACTTCTTGAAGCTTAAAAAAATGCTTTTGTGAAAATCAAATAATTTAGTTCCCATATTTAACATGTTTGAATTTAAATATATAAGTATGTATATCTGAAAAATTAACTGAAATGTTCCAGCAAGAAATTTAATTAGTTGCTTCTCGCAGGAGAATGAGAGGAACAAATAGATTAGCTTTGAGAAAATTTTTTACGAACAAGGTTATGAATCACCCAAGAATACTTTGTACCTAGATATTCGGATCTACATTTTTTTTTCGTCTCAGAAATGTATTTCATATTCGAGTTCAACTTTCAGGTCGCAGTTCAGGGGCTTTAACTATATGGTTTGCAACGTTAATTTGCAATGGCTATCGTTCGCCTATACTTAAAGTTATACGTTGGCCAAACAGGTACAACACTTTCCACAAAGATTTAAGAATATTTATTTAAACTTAGAACCTCATAAAGCTATGTACAATGTTCTACGCCGAAAATAATTTTGTTGTTAACATTAAATAAGCGATACAAATAAAGTTTAAGATTTAATCTATGTAACAACAACGTCCCATTGAGGATTTTGTCAACAATAAAATGTCACACCAATTTCTTTGCCAGTTTGATGTAGCATGGTTATAAAACAAAAATGCAACAATCTGAAACCAATACGAACTTTGAATCAATGTTACTAAAGTTGTTAATTAAAATAATTAATTCGTTGTTTGTTTTTTTAAATTTAAAAGCTCATAATTCGATATACAATGCTCTAAAACGAAAATAATTTTTTGTTAACAATGAATAAGCTATAAAAATAAAGCTCAACCTCCAAAATCGCAAGTATTTGAAGTTTCACTGAATTTGACAACAACAACGTCCCATCGAAGATTTTGACAACAACAAAATATCACACCGATTTCATTGAGGAAACCGAGTTTCTTTAAACATAAAAGCTCATACAGCTATGTACAATATTTCACAACGACAATAAGTTTTTTGTTTATACTAATAAGCTAAACTTTGAAAATCGTAAATATTTGAAGCTTTAACTAATTTTACAATGCAATGGGACGTGGCCATTGCGGGATTTGACAACAACAAAATATCACACCGATTTCGTTGAAAATTTGATAAAGAATGGTTAAGGTAATTCGATTTTTGGTTTTAGTTTTTTTAAGTTTTAATAAATTTGACAACAGCAACATCCATTGACGATTTTTGACAACAACAAAATATCACACCGATTTTATTAAAAGTTTAATGTAAAATGGTTCTTAAAAAGAATGCTAAGAATCTTAAACCATATTACTAAAGGTATTACTTAAAATAATGTAATCGTTGTTAACAGGTAAAAAAATAACGAAATCAAATTCAGTTTAAAAACCTCAATTTATTTTTAATATTAATAGCTGCATTTCTTGACGCATAGTGATCCAGATCTGATCAAAGTTTACATTGAAAACAACAACAAATTTTTATTTTTGGATCAAAATTTTGATCCGATTAGTTGTTTTTATTACTTGTCGTTTCATGAAACATGATCTGATCCGGGTCAGATAAACCTCAAGAAATGCGGCTATTGTTACGATTTGTGAGCCTTAGAACTGACTACATTAACCGACCACTCAACGTGCTAGCTTAAACAAAACTCATGTCACAAATAAATGACGCAAAATTTTACGAAATAAAATAATAATTTTGTAGTAATTTTTGTTACGATTATTTGCGATGCAGCTGTGTTTCTAGAAATATCTAACACATAATTGTGCCAAGTGCTTTCACTGGGAGTCTAGTCGTCGTCCATATTAATGGCATTTTATTTTAACACGTGAGTTTTTTTTGTACACCAAAAAAAAACAGATAAGTGGTGAACGTGTTAAACTGTGATAATGTTGGGTATCGGTGGCAGACTGTCTGTCTATTTCTTTCTCTCTCTGCTTCTCTCTTTATTTATCTCCTTCTCTCTTTCTTTCTGTACCTCTCTCTCTTTATTTATCTTTTTCTCTCTCTCTCTTTTTTTCTCTTTTTCTCGATCTCTGTCTTTATATTTCTCCCTCTCTCTGTTTCTATTCATCTATCCGGAACACGCCTTCTTTATCGAATGATATTGTATTTTTCTAGAACTCGCTCCCACTGCTCTTAAAGACACTATAAGTCGCTGGCCTTTCTAATGGTAGTATCATACCTGGCTAGGCCACAAAATATTCGTAAGACTTAGTGTTTACAAGATCGCCACAAATTTAAATATCAAAATTGAGCAAAATCGAAAGAATAAAATATTGAACTGCTGGTAATTATTGCTGCAAATAGTTATGCACTCAATGTTTCACTGAATGGTATTTCTTAGGCAAAAAAGTTAATCAAAATATCTTTTTGCAGATGATGAGAAACTTCAAATTATTTGTAATATTTCACTGTTTATACTGCACTGTTAATTTGTACTACTATAATGTCATTAAACAGACAGTAATGACCTTTTTCGGAACACCGAATTCCTGGGGTAAGTGCTTTTAAGTAGAAATGTAGGTTTTCGTAAACTGGGAGTATGTTTCACAAATGTCTTCAAATTGACCAAGCATATTGATTATAGAATTGGTGAATTTCTTGAGTCTTAAACATTAACCTTCGTGTCAACACGAGAATAAAGCCACTTTTACCAACACGTCCAACTCCTGGTGTGTATGAATTTAATCAAGAATTTTTCATCAAAGATAGATAAACATTAAATATAGAAACGATATCATAATGAAAATTTCATTTAACTTTATTAGAAAAATGACTTCATTCAATTACAAAAAATCAAATACACACCCAAGTGTGCCGTGTTGACACAAGGGTTAACAAAATAAAAATTTTCTAAGTGTGATTTGCACTTCTGAATTTCGGCACCTCTAGCAAAACCATGGGTTCTCGAAACACCATGTGTACAGACATCCAGACAGCCGGACGGACATTTCCTTGTTTTGTGTTTTCAGACTAAGGGACTTTTAAAACGTCGAGAAAAGTGATTATGGCCCAACCAAATTTTTCGGTTTTTTTGACAGGATTTTAATACTTTGGTCCATTTAGACCAAAGTAATTACCACCGCAGTTATAAACTCAAGACGGAATTCTTCGGATTTTATCCGAAATTTAAATTGACGCTTTGAACTCTATTACTACCTTCCATAAATTTTTAGGAACCTTCATAAAATTTTTGCTGTGATTCGATCGATTTTCCGACCAATTTTATTTGTTCCCCTGTGCGTAGATTGTCAGTATATTGGAGTGTCATTGTTCACTTTAACGTTTCAACCTTAAAGCTGTAAAGGCGGAATCAGTGTTGGGTTCTTACGTTTCTTCATTCCTTCTGATAATTTTATTTATCCAATCAAAGGAACCAGAATGAAAAATAGCATCATTTTAAACAAAAGAACGCAACACTGAATCCGCCTTTGGGTTGCTCTTCACCGCTTAAAAAGGAAATTTCATTCGATAAACAGTGCTGGGGCTGGCACCGACTTTTGTACCTTTCCGTGAAACACTGTCATTGAATTTCGGTTTCTTTTTATTCCTATATTCATTTATGATTTCTGGTGAAACCAGCAGCCCGATTTCTTTAGGTGTTTTCGTAGAGCCGGCGGTGAGATAATTCTTGCTTGTGTCGTTTCAGAAACGAGCAGATGAATCCTTTACCGGGTAAGTTGTCCTTAAATTTTTCGATCTGTCTCTCTTGCCGGTTTAACAATTCTTGAATATTCATTCGTAGTGTTATTGTATCAATGGGATAACCCACTCTGAACAAATGATCAATCTGTCCACAAGAATTTTCCTTTCAGTTCCGTTTAAGCAGGCTTGACCCCCCAGATTTTGAAATGTATCACCTTTTTTAAATGGCAATATATCACGGAATGGTGTATACCGTATTTCTCCGATGATTTCCTTAATCATAACTTATTATTTTTAACAACTTCAACTGCTTGTTTTAATATCAGAGGATCATGCTTTTTATAATATTTTTGGCTCTTCGACTTGTATTAAGAATTAAGGAAAACTTGGTAATGTGAATAAAAACACTATTTCTGTTGTTTCTATTCACCTCACATTTCTTAATTTTTAACACTAAACTACAAAATGGTAAAATTTAGGAAAAACGGTAAAAGTTAATTACAATTTTAACTACAAAAGTAAAAAAGAAGACATAATTGAACAACTCACATGAATTTTGTCTGATATTACTGCAGATATGGCTCAATTACATACAAAGTTTTCTAGAGTATTTTTCGAACCAAAAAATGTTGATTTATATTTACAACCAAACATCCCTATTATTTCTATTTTTCCACTCATCACCAACTTAAAAAATTAACGTTGCTTTTTTTTATTATGAAAAACTATCAAGTTAATTATATTTTAAAGTTTTGTTTCTATTCACCTCGCCGTTTCTATTCACTCCATTTTACGGTATAAATACGACTTTGTAAATAATTTCAATTTCAGTTGGTAAAATTTTCAAGTTGAATGAAGTTGCAGAATACAAGCAATTATAATAGATCGAAACTTCTATTCACAGTTCTGTGATCTTTAGTTCTAAATTAAAAGATGAAGCCTTCTACTGACGAAATCCATTCAATAGTCCATTATATTAGAAAATCATTCCGTCCGCAATCGAACCTCAAAGCGCGTTTAACTTGTGGTAAGAAGTTTTAAAAGAGCTAACAAAAAATACAATATTTTAATTTATGTGAAAAGAACTGGAATTATTAACTAACTAGAGATTGGCTATTTTTTGTGAATCCACAATCCATATGCATTTTAGTAACTTGCTTTGCTCTTACTTTTAAGTTTCTTCTCTACTTTAAGGGAATTTTAAAACAGCAACTTTAAACAGTAGCAAGAATTTTAATACTTCAGAGTTAAAAATTATTTTATTTAAAAATTCATTTCTCCTTTTTTTATTTTAAAAATTTCAGTTATTTTTGGGTTCTAAAATTTAAAAATAATTTAAAAGTTATTATTAAAATTTTTCGAAAATGCGAAGTTTAAAATAACTCGATTAAAATTTTTAAAGAATATAAAAATTTTAAATTTTAAATAAATCATTTGAGATTTTAAGAAATAGAATTTTTATACACAGATTACAACTTTTCTAATTACAAATTATCCGAATTCAAAAAACTTGGAGCGTTAGAATTTCTTACAATTAATAAAATTCTAAAAAATTGGATTGAAGGAAAATTCCGAACTTTACTGTTTAAATAAAATGTTAAGCTTTGTATTTTAAGACTAAACGAAAAATTAAGCAAAAAGTTATTGAGGGTAGGCTAGACCACCAAGGCCTTGCTGATCACAAACTTTTAACCTTTACGTAAATATGAACAAAATTTTAATTTTCTTTATTGTTAATAATAAAAAGAAATGTGATAGTTTTTCGATTTTTCTATTTCTAATGTTTATTTTATTTCAAGCTTAAAGCATGTAACTTGTTTCCCACCCCTCTCTAAATTTCCAATTTGTTTCCTACTTTTGAAGAATATTTGTTTTAGATCAACAATTATTGTCGAAAATTAGATTATTGTGAAAATTTAAAGAGAACCTTATTACAATAGATTATGTTATTTTTTTTTTTCTTGGCAACACAAATGTAAATATGTATGTATCTCTATATAAGCTCATTTCAGATCAGAATCGCAAATTTCGGTGACATTATTTTGTATTACTCCTGGTTTATTTATAGTTAATAAACAAATTTCATAAATTGTACGATTTTAAAACCAATTAAGGTACGGTATAGTACATACTAGAACGAAAAATTTGGTTGTAAAATGAGACTTAAGGAGTGGCTAACATTTATATATGTAAATATATATGAAAATCGCAACTCTCAAGTCTCATTTTACCACCAAAATCAATGCTCATAAAATATTTCAATTCTCAAGAAATTCAATTTATTAACGGTTTTGACGGATTTCAAGGATTTACAATTTGTGACATTTTAAATGTTTACAAATTAATACACCCACAACATATAATAGGAATTTACAGGATTTTATGTACCTTCAGAATTTTACAATTTCAGATAATTGTAGACTTAACGAAACAATACTTGAACTTGATATAAGGAAACCAATAATTTTAAAATTTGTAAGATCTTAGACAAATTTACATTTCGGACATATAAATTCTTCAGAGTATTATTAAAATATAAAGTCTTCAAGAACTAATTATAAGAATACAGTTCAAAAATTGAAAATATGACTTCGTAATGAGATAATAAAAAAGTGTAAAATGGTATAAGAATAAAAAAAGTGTGTGTATAAGGTAGAAGTTCAAATTAGGTTTTTTCTAACGTTTTAATGATTTTTTATTTGTTTAAATATTGAATCGTCTCGCCAATGCTTTCTTTGCCAATAATTGATAAATTTGTAAGTTGGATGAATCTGCGGAATACGAACAATTAAACAGACCGAAGCTTAGTTTTGCATTTCTGTAGTTTTAAATTAAGAAGAGAAACCTCCATTGATGAAATAAACAACTTTACCCTGCCCAATAAATTGGAAAATCATTCCGTGTGGAATCGAACCCGAAAGTGTATTTGGCGTTCGATAAAAAGTAATAAAAGAGCTGTGCAAGGTTTGCGTTTATCAATTTATGCTAAACTAACCAACCAAACTTGAATATTGTTTGCCAATTAACCCTCAGGGTACAGACTGGGTTGTTACCGTAACCCAGACAGATTTTGAAAGTCGCGCCATTTGAAAGGAAGTGAAAGGTGGAAGTCCGGAGTGGGGGGTAAAAAATCTTTGTGGTAGTGTCTGTGTAAGCCGTGAGTGGCAGTCTGAGTCAGCGCTTGGTGCTAGAGTGGTACGAGTTAGAAAGTTGACCTCGGGTATTTCTCGCCAAGTCAGTACTAAATGTTACAAAATCCGTATTTTCGGGAGACAGAATTTTTTTTTTTTTTTTTGGAGATTTGGGTGGAGTAAACTTTTTGGGTATGTACAATTTACTATTTTTTATATTTTTATTATTAATTAAATATTTATTTTAAATTAAAAATTTATTATTGTGTATCCTAACCTCAAAATTATGCTCTATGGTTATGTATGTAGTATACCAGAATTTCAAATAAATTTTGATAAAATTTTCTAGAAAATTCAAAATTCTAGATCAAGAATCTTTCAAGAAGGTTGTCTAATTTTTATTTGTCATTGCAGGGTTTTGTTATAAAAATGACAACGCGGCGTAGAACTCGCAGCGTGGCAGCTCTTGAACGCCTATACGAAGAAAGCGAGGATGATAGTGTGAGTGAACATGGCAGCGACACCGATGACGCTAGCATAAACGAAGAAGATGAAAGTTCCCATGCTTCGGAAGTGACGCCGATGAAGAAGAAGCTGAGGAAGAGGTAGTGGAAGGGGGAAAGGATACAGCTGCCGACACAACTGGTCCCTCTCCCCGCAAGCGAGGCCGTTCAGCATACCTACAGTCTAAGAGCGGACATAAATGGTCTCCCTCCGCGCCGGAGCCGAGGGGGAGAAGATCACTCAATTCATATGAGCCTGCGGTAACAGGTAACGCACTGAACGCTAAAAGTCCACTTGAAGCATGGAGTGTTTTATTTTCCGATGAAATATTTGATATTATTATAAAGCACACCAATGAAGAAATAGATAGACGGGTAGATGAGATTAAAACAAGTCATGGAACTTTTGATGCATCACTCCACAAACCGGTAGATGTCGTTCAATTAAAAGCTGTTTTCGGATTGTTATATTATGCTGGTGTTCATAAAATGAGTAAATCTAAAACTATCAATTGGTGGAGCGTGCATGGCATGCCTTTATTCAGAGCGACTATGTCGAGAAACCGCTTTGCATTTTTACTAGATTGTTTACGCTTTGACGATAAAAATACGCGAGCTGAAAGAAAAGTAAATGAACGTTTTACACACATAAGGGAAATTTGGGATTTGTTTATAAAAAACTACACTGAGAATTATGTACCTAGCACTGATACTACTATCGATGAACAGTTACTTTCCTTTCGAGGTCGTTGTATCTTCAAACAGTACATACCTTCAAAACCAGATAAATATGGTTTAAAAATTTTATCTCTCAACGATGCAGCTACACATTATATGATAAATGCGATTCCTTACTGTGGAGCTGAAACCGCTCGAGAACAAGGTGAACCCGTTCCAAGTTACTATGTAAGAAAACTAAGCGAACCAATTTATGACAGTGGGCGAAATATAACTTGTGATAACTGGTTTACTTCATACTCGCTTTTAGAAAAAATGAAAAAGGATCATAATTTGTCTATGATAGGAACAATAAAAAAAAATAAACGGGAAATACCAGCTGAATTCAAAAAAATTTCGAAAGATACACCGAACATACGATTTTGTTATCTAGATAAAAATACTTTGTTGTCTTATAACTCTAAAAACAAAAAGATTGTATTAGTTGTATTTTCTATTCATCGAACGGGCAAAGTTGATGAAGAATCAGCAAAGCCGGAAATGATTAAATTCTATAATAAAACAAAGGGTGGCACAGATTCTTTCGATTTCAAATGTCACCAGTACACTACTGCTAGAAAAACTTTCAGGTGGCCTGTTAGATTTTTTTATGGTATGTTGGATCAAGCTAATGTAAATTCTTTTATCCTTTACAATTTAAATCAAAATAACACTCAAATGAAAAGAATTGATTATGGAATGGAACTTGCGATGCAACTTGGTAAACTTGCGCTAGCTGCTAGACTAGCTACTCCTACGTTGCGAATAAAACTGCGCGGTATGATTGAAGATTTTTTGGAGGCGAAAGATTTACCAGAGGACATGGACATAAGACATGAATTTGTTGATAACAAAATGGCTAAACAAAAGCGCTACAACTTGTGTCCGAGTTCTCTCGACCGCAAAACATTTTACAAGTGCCTCCAGGGCCGTCTCAACCATTGCGCTAACTGTGCTAAGCACAGGGGCGCCTTTCGTTTCCAAAACAGAATGTAAAAATATTTTACATGTTGAAAAAAAATTTCGAAAACATTTTTGTTTTTAATTTTAGTTATAGTTGTACATGTATTTCTATTGCAATGGCGCCCTTTTCACGTTTAATATGATATATTTTCAACGTTTTAATATCACTGCTTATGAAAAATCAACTATCGGTTATTTGGCCATCTCTAGGTCGAATATAGACGACTTAATTGTTTTTCGAACCCTGCGAATTGTCAAATTCAAATAGAACTTAACCTAAAAAACATTCGTAATTGAAGGAGTGGATCAATTTTGAATAAACTTTCTTATTTATTTAATAGATCTGAAAACATTTTTTTTAGGGCACCTTATAAATTAGCACAGGGGCGCATAATTTCATAAGGCGGCCCTGAGTGCCTCAAATGTAATGAGGCTATGTGCAGAGACCATGTAGCCAAAATATGCTGCGAATGTGGAAATACAGTCTGATTTTGTTTTTTTTTATATTTTGAACAATAAAACTTTCATTCAACAATCAATTTTGTTATCTATTTATATTACAGTTGTGCCTTGTTACGATAAATCAATCATAGAACGTTTTATCGCTATCCCAAAAAACGGGTGATTTCAAAGTTATAAAAAAATATAGTTGTTGGGATGGATCACAAAACTGATGTGGCCATTTTAAAGAACAACTTTTTAGCTTTAAAATGCAACAAGAAAAATTTCGATATCTTTTTTTTCACAAAGTTATGCAATTTAAAAAAAAAAAAGTGATTTTTCACAAAAAAAATTTTCAAAATGTTTAAACTTTTGAATGTATCTTTGATTAAACAAATTATTCGAAATCTATTAGCACCTTCGTATTTGTGACAAAATGGACTATCAACTAAAAAAAAAAACGTTTCAATTGGCCAACTACAGCCCAAGATACAGCCAATCAAAGTTTCCGGGTTAGGCTAACCCATCACTAATTTTTCCACGTACTCTGTTGTTTTGTACATGATCTTTTAAACAAGATGATGCATAATTAATTAATTTCAAGAATTCAAATTTTATTTTCACCTAAGAATTTAGAAAAATACCAGCTTGAGAATTTAAAGAATTTTACAATTTCAAAATTTGTAAAATTACAAAATACCTTTAATTTTCGTAAGAATATCAAGAGATTTTTGAATTTTGAGGATTTTAAACAACAACATTTATAGTTAAGAATTAATTTTGTTTCCTTTTAATTTAGAGTTTAAACTAGAGTTTTATGGTTTTATTTTCGAAACGTAGGATAAATTTTAAGATTACAAAAAGGATTAAATTTTTATAACATAATAAAATTTTTTCGGGCATTAATAAAGTTATTAAAATGTATTTTAACATGTGTCATTGTAATAAGCAAATGAAGAGGCGACCAGCAGCTGTATTCTGAAAAAACGTAACTTTGTGATTTACGTTTTCTATTGCTGCGTTTATACCACTGCTAAACTAGCCGTGCTACAAATGTCAGTTTCATAGCAATGATATTTAGCAATGCTATTTTAGCTGGCTGAGCTAGGTATATGTCGCGTTTATACCGTTGCTATAGTTGTCATTTCGATTTAGCATTGCTAATTTAGCTGCGGTATAAACGCAGCATATGACAGTTAAAAACGTGAATCGCAAAATTACCGTTATTTCCTATTCTGAACGAAGAAAAACGTTCACGTCCCTAACGTTAAAAAACCCAGGTTTTTTTGGTTGGGTTTTTTCATTTATGACAAAGAAGTAAATAAGTTAGCAAAAAATTTGTAATTTGAATTAGTAAAACGAATATAACTTGGTTGCCGTTAAATTTTAAAATTTCATAATTAAATTAACAGTAATTTAGAGAACAGGCAAAAGAAAATGCGACGCGCAACAGAGACAAGCAAACAGCGGGATAGAGGAAGTAGTGTGATGATTTGAACTAAGTAAACGAATATGTAATGTTAATGTCTTATTAACAAATAATTTATTTGAATTTTTTTTCGATTTCGTATATAAAATTCACAAGAAATTCGAGCACGGTTCGGCCAATCCGACAATGTTATTATTACTAAATTGTAATTTTTTGTTGTATTCGGTGAAACCATCACTATATATTGTACAATATAATTTAGAATTAATAAATAATGAGTTCGGCGGGCTTCATAAAATGGTCAGTTTGCGAAAAGATATATTTTTTCCTGTTATAATCGTAAACTGACGTGTATAATGTTAAAATCGTTGCCAAATGACATAATTTGATAGAACATTTTTTCTGTTTTCCAGTTTTCTATGTTTTATCGATGTTCTTTAACGTTTTTTTTAACCGGAATAGGAATTTGACAAAAAAGAAACGTTCACGTTAAAGAACATCGAGTTACCCGCCACGTTTTGTTTACTTTTTTCAGAATACAACTGCTGATCACAAAGTTTTCACGTTTGCGTAAAGTATGAATACAATTTTCTTTATTGTTAACAATAAGAAAAAATGTATTCTCGGGTCAAATCGGCCACCACTGCGCGTTTCAATTTTTGAGATAAATAAACTTTTTTGGGCTTACAATTTTCGCTAGCTTGTTTACTTTTTAATGCTGAATGATGCTTTTATGGCATCCCTGGATTTTCAAAATGGTGGACCAACAACAGCGGAAAAGATAAAGTATCTGAAAGAAAATTGTTATAAAAACGTAATTTTAACTTTGTTAAATTACTCAAAAGCGTTCTTGGAGTCACTGAATACAATTATTTCAGTAGTTGGTTTTGAAAATTCCAAGATTGCGGGTCCAAGATCGCCGATAAAATTGGCCAATTTTTCAACGTTCATGAAGATCGATAGAAACATGTGCTAGAAGGTTTTCGGGGTCGCTGATCACGAATTGGAGGTCAGAATTTTAAAATTCAAGATGGTGGACCCAAAATGAAGGATCGAAAAAAGAACAAATTTTTCAAAGTTCATAACAATTAATAAAGCATGATCTAGGAGGTATTTCGGGGTCACTTATTATGCATTTAGGGTCATAAATTGAAAATTCAAGACCGCAGACCCAAGATAGCCGTCATAAATGGTAAATTTTTGATGTTCATGACAACCAATACAACATAACCTAGGGTATTTTCGGGGCTGCTGAACACGAATTTGAAGTCAGAATTTAAAAATTCAATCGAAAAAGTAACCAGCAACATGTTATATAGTTTTCAACGTCGAGAACTCGACTGTTGATTGAAACCACTACTTGGATTGGCAACAGTCAAAGAAAAGATACCTAATCATCTTTGAGATAAATTTGAAGACGGTTTGGGAATGAACGTTAACTGCCGATCCTATAAACGGTTTTATTCAATAGTCAACGTCTTTGAGTTCGTCCCCCACCTCCTTAATGGGGTGGTCTTTGGGACTCTCCTCTTGTTTCTGTACAAAACATGTCTAAAAATAACACTTTTTATTGGAAATCTGCTTACATTTTCGATTGAATTTTTAAATTTTGACCTCAATTTTGTGATCAGCGACTCCGAAAACCTCTGGTCATGTTTTTATCGATTTCAAAAACGTCAAAGTATTGACCATTTATGACGGCCATCTTGGGTTTGCCGTCTTGAATTTTCAAATTCTGAAACTAAATTCATGATCAGCGACCCCGAAAACCGCCTAGATCATGCTTTCATTGATTTTTGATCCGCCATCTTGAATTTGAAAATTATAACCTCAAATTCGCGATCAATCAGTGACCCCGAAAACCTACTAAGGCATATTTCTATCGATCTTCATGAACGTCGAGGTGGTCTAATGTTTTGAAAATCTAAAGACGCCATAAAAATTCCATACAGGATTAAAAAGTAGACATAACATACATGTCACGTCTACATGTCACGAAAATTGTAAGCCCAAAAAATTTTATTTATCTCAAAAATTGAAACTAGAAGGAAATGGCCGAGTTAAAGAGAATGCCCCATATATGTATGTGATAGTTTTACACTTTCTTATTTCTAAAGTTTATTTTATTTTAAGCTTAAAGCACGTAATTATTTGTTTCCCATCACTTTCTAAATTTCCGATTTGTATCCTTCTTTCGGATAATATGTATACCATCGGAATTGCACAGTTCGTCTAAAATCTTAAGCGATTTCACTATATATTTCTTCTAATTGATCAAATTCATACTAAAAATGATTTATGCAATGAGCTATACAACCGCCTAACTTTAGTTCCATTCATCCAATTTTAGAACAAATGGGACTTTTTAGAAAGAAACGATTTATTAAAAATTGTTTTTGTTGTAACTTCTAGTAAAAGCAAAAAACAAATTATTTGTTGGTGCGGTGTTTGCGACTAAAATTTTTATTCGGTATCGGCACTCTTGATATTCTATACTCTTTGGTTTGATGAAATCGTTTGCTTATTTTACATTTGGGTTCAATTTTTAGTTCAGCTAATCTCATTCCCAAAAAATGTATACGTATTACACTTAGGTTAATCCACAACTGAGAATGTATCCACTGTTTGGTCATAGTAATGGCTAGATAAATCTTTGGTTTTAGATTATTCTTCGTTTACACTTACGGACTTTAGTGTTAATTCGTGCGTTGCGAAATTTTGTCACGCGTGTTTATAATTACAATAGCTGCATTTCATGAAACCGTAATTTTTCATCTGAGTAGTTCTTTGCATTTCTTTGTCGTTTCATACGATATGATTTAGGTAATCCGGATCAGATCAAACGTCAAGAAATGCAAAAGTAGAATACATTCGAAGCAAAAAAAAAAAGTCCAAAACAAAATAGGTCTTGAGGGGCCTATATTTTATTTGTCAAATTTTTGACTTATTCACCCCTACGTTAAACAAGGTATTTCAGTGTAAAATAAAATAATTATTCTCCCAGAAAATGGTGTCAGCCGTATATTTTACTCAATTTCGCAGAAATAAATACAGTTATAATATGTGGTTTCAATAAAACTATATTATATACATATATCTATACACTATAAAATTATCAATTTTATTTACCAACTTTATAAGTATATGAGGGTTGATTTTAGTTTTTCAAAATTAGAGACGGTCTATATACACCGGTCAATGAACTATTTGATTTAATTAAACTTAAATAAAATATAAACGGGATAACCACGTTTAGACATTGGATACATATATACATATACACACGTATAGAGAAAGGGTTTTTGTATGGCTACAAGCTATTATAGATTATTGCAAGTGCACTCTTACCCACAAGTTTTTATAAATAAAATAAAATATTAAACAACAAAAATATCAAGGCGGTATAAATTCAAAGAACCACAGCATAAACCTATATAAAATCGATTTATTTAATATACAATACAATGTATGTAGTTTATAAAATTCGAAAGTATCTTATCCGATTAATTAGACGACGGTGTATTTAAACTTGATTAACTTATGTGGTGTTGTATCTTATTTATAAGTAAGAGATAAATCAAATCGAATTGTAAAATTAAAATTCAAACAAAACTTTTTGTTTTATTATTCGTTACTTTGTAACTTTATAAGAAAACAATACACTATTAGGTTTTTTTAATTTTGTTATTGTACAACAACATCCATGTATATTTAAACAGTTAATAAAATTTAGTTCACGTAACTTCTTGATTAATTCTTAACCACATATCGAAATTTAGTCAGAGGTGTAGATATTATGATAAAGCGAAGAATCTAAAGAAGAAATTAAAAAGTAAATGTGTAAGGAATTTGGAAACGGAAATTAATAAAATCACGTGACATTATTTTAATATTTTAATAAAAAATTTAATTGAATATTGAGCAAAACGATTTTAGAAACTAAAATTGAGCAACTCATTGAACGGTTTAATGAGGGATTAATCATATATCGGACAAGCTGGTAGCAGCTTTACACAAAATGCAAAGTATTTGTTCAGTACCTAGTCATTGGAGTTGATAAAAAAAGTCAGTCCGATTTTATTTTTTGTGTAACAATTCGTATTTATTTCAGTTTTGAGTCAATTACAGAAAATCTAAGGTTTGATTGCTAATAGTTCAATTTCAACCTAATTATCAAATGACGTAAAACTTTAATATTTCTTCTGACTATTTGTCAATATTCAAATTTTTTGCAACATAACTTCAAACCCAATAATCAATCTTATCTAGTAAATTTTTAATTGGAATAAAGCTATTCCGAAATCTCCCCAAATCAGAATCTCAGTTTTTAGATTTGTTTTTTAATTTGACCTTTCCAATTTTATTTTAATCAATCAAATCATTTTAAAATTTTGAAATATAGCAAATAACTTTAGTTTCAACATTTATTATGATGGAAAGATATCTATTACTCTAAATGTCGATTTATGTTTTTGCCAGTATTAGATGAATTTCCTCCGAATAAGTCATGGAATTCGGCTTGAATGAAAGTTTGTTCTAGGAATCTGATTTTTTTAAAATTCTATTCAAATTAATTTTTAAAGATCCGTAATAAAATTGAATTCGACTAAAGAATTAGGTTTTAATTTCTTTCGAATTCTAACCAAACTTAATTCAATTTCTGCAAAAAATGTATTTGAAATTTTTTGACGGTTTTATCTGCCAAACATTTTGTGAAAGCAAACTTCAAAAAGTATTTTTTGCTTCTTTCTCTCTCTTTGAGTTGTTATGCTTAATCCATTAGTTTGGTTTGGCGCAAAATTCAAAAGATTGAATGTTGTTTTCAAGATTTAGATAAAATTGTGTAAGATTTCAAACATAATTTTCTAAATTAATTCGAATTTTCAAGAAATTCTAAAACTTCTTGCAAAGCAAAAATATTAGATAATGATAGTCTGTATAATCCTAGCGTTCCAAAATTTTTTACTTGTAGGCTTATTCGAAGCTAATTTTTGTTTCACTCCCATTACCTCTTTGCATACATATTACTTACCACCAAAGTTGCCTTTGGTAAGTATGTGTAGTAACGAATTAATTTGATATATCGTCGTGTCTAGGTGTTTGATCTTTCCCATCCTCCAAAAAATTGTTAATAAAACCTAGTGTGTACCAAAACAAAAAACAAATACACACACACACACACACACACACACACACACACACGTACAAAAAAATCTAATTTATTCAAACATTAAAGATAACGCCAAATAAATCAGATTATTTATTTATTTTCAGTCTTTATTATTCTTCTTATTTGTTTCTTATTCACAGAATTGAAGAAACAGAAATTGAAATTCCCATCACTGTGTTTTTCATATTTAATTTTTTTTTTTTTTTGTTACTTAAACACGTTGGTTGGTCCATTGCCTTCAGCATCTGTACACATAAAAAAAAAGAAAAACGAAAACTAAAAAGCAAAACAATAATTCACTATATATGTATACACATCCCAATTGTAAGAAAGACAAGAAATAAAAGTCTGCTGCATCATGTAAACAAAACAAAAAAAAAACGAATGGAGAACAAGACATAAGTAAAGTAAAGTAGATGAAGTTTTATTTTGCCGCGCATTTCTTGGAATTTAATTTTTTCTTTTTTTTTTCTCTCGTTTCGAGATTTATTACTCACCAAAGTCTTCTGTCCTTTTCTTATGAAATTCTTTGTGAAATTCTTTGTAAGCGCACACATACTTAAATACAGTTTATTAACATCTCTTCATTGCGTTTTGTGAAGAATCTCTTCGTTGAACTGAAATGATCAATGTGTAGAGTGTGTAACGTATTTTTTGAGAAATTTTTGATGAAAGATTTTTTTCGCCTTTCAAATTTTGTAGGGCACACACTAATATTTTTGAGTAAACAGACTATGCACAAAGAGCAAAATGTTATGTTTGTTTTTTTGGTCCATTTGGATTGATACTTCAAAGTATGAGTAGCCATGTATGTATGTATGCATATATAAATGTGTTGTATGTGGGTCCATTCATATTTCGAGATCTTTTGAATGAAATAATTATTTTTTGTTTGGGTGGTCGATAATTCGATATAGCCGAATAGGTGGGTTAAGCAACCTAAAAAACCGTTTAACGTAATTGTGTTGTTATTTGTTTGTTTCAAAACATAAATGAGGCGCTTGTAGTAAAACACTTTTTTAAGTGGCCTTAGCGTTCCAAACTGGAATGAAACTAATTTTTTTGACATCATGTTGCTAACATTAAATACTAATTGGTTTTAATAACCAATAGGGCAGATGGACAGATACATAAATTACAAAACATTTTGGCATAACAAATTTAAAATGCAATTCATATCTATGTGTCAATAAAAAACACACAAAAAAAAATCTTGACACACTGCCAATCATAATCCCATCAAAAATTAAAACCCCATTGTCCAAATGAAATGATTTATTACCTGTGAAACTCGCTCATCATATACCACACCAATTTAAATATTTATGGTTGTACAATATAATATAAGTAATAGGCAAGAAGGACATTCTCTATACTCAAACTCTATATTTACAAAATAAAATCCGTATATTTTACGGGCACATTGTGTTTTTTTTATGCTACGAGCATAAAATAAAACCATGCTAAATTTAACTAGCACAGAACCTGTTTATCCAAATATTTTTGTTTTACGATTATTTCCGACAGCCAAAAATAGCAACGATAATCACATAAATATTATATTATATCAAATCAACCAATCAGCCCTGTTCACAAGGAAAAAAAAATGTCGAAAATAATTTTCCTACCTTACTATACAATTTTATTATATGTTTTAGATGGGTATCATAAAAATCAAAAATCAAAACATGAACATAACCTTGTTTTGTTTTGAGGAAGCTATTTTTATGCAACAACAACAACAAAAATTTGCATTCCGCACGTTATAGAGACAAATATGCGACACCACGCATATAGCCAATAATTATTGTATCCCTTAAAATTAATTTCGCAAATTTAAATCCTTGAATGCGGCCATAAACCTCAGATATGCACAAGATTGAAATCATAATTACTTTTTTATTAAATTGTTTGGTTAGAAATCAGCGATCAACAACAACAAAACAAAAACTGTAAGAATTTATATAAAACTACACAAAAAAAAAAAAACTAATAAATGAGGCAGGTGTAATATACGTCTTATGTGTTTATTCCACTTACGCGCCGCCGCTTACTCACATATACCATGACAATTTGATTAAGTCGGAAGTCAATGGCATTATAGTTTATAAACATATACGATACCTTTCGATGTTGGAGCGAAATAGATTTTATTGTTTTATACGAGTGTGTTGAGTGTATGTATTTCTTCCTTCCACAAACCACAACAAAAAAAAAAGCTGAAGCACACCAAATATACATACATAAACATGTATGTATGTTTATCGTTATCCGCATAATAAAAGATGATGATGATTTTATTCTGTATAAACTTCTTAATTTTGTTTTTATTATGTTTTAGGACACTTGATACGTCTGGACATTTTTTAATTTTTTATTCGTTTTAAGTTTTATTATAATAAAAAATAATTCGAAAACTTTTTTGATGTGTCTGCTTCTCATGGTACCACACGATATGTTAAAATACTTGAAAACTATAAAATTGTTTGCATCAACCAAATTATGCAGCTTTTTGAAAATTACCAAACTTGGCCAAAACTTTTAGCTGTCAGGTGCATTTCGAGAAAAAAATTTCATTTTGAAAATTTAAAATTTGTCGAAAAGCGGCATTTGTTCTACAAATAACTTCAAAACTGCAATGCACCTCTAGTAAAAAAGCCAGACAAGAAAACTAATAATAATTTCGTAATTTTTTAAAATTTAAATTTATTAATTTGAACTACAGAAAATTGGTTAGATTTGAAATTAAGATTTTAAATTTGATGAGAGCTTCTTTGTAAACGTGAAAATTAATTTTCTTTAGATTTAATGTTAAATTAAAAATTTCTCTAAAATTTCAAAAATTCATTAAATTTTAAAAGCTTTTATAGAACCAAATTAAGCTCTGAAATTGTTTATAAATATATTTTATCAAAATAATCAAGATTCAAAACTAAAAAAATCCAAAATTAAAATTCAAACTTACAGATAATCTAAAACAAAAATTAAAATCCAAAATTTTCAAAATTTAGATAGCATTATGTTAATTTTTTTAAATTCTAAAATTCATTTAAAATTCCAACATGTAGAAGTCACTTTACTATCTAGAATAAGTTTCAGAAAATTATTTGTAAAATTTCATGATGTAGAGTCTATTTTTTAGGTTAACTCTTATAATCTCTCTTAACTTAAATTTCAGTACGATATAGTTCTTTAAAATTAACCCTTTGGTAAATTGGAATCCCTATCAAAAAGAATACTTCTAAATAGACATTCATTGATTTCCTGCATTTCTGCAAAAAACGAATATAAAACGCTATTACATATTTATCGCATATGTATGGAAAAAGGCTATGGTATTCAAAGGGTTAAAGTAAAACTTTTACTTTTCTAATTAATAGAAAAAATGTACATCAAATAATTCGAATGATATAAAATTTTAAGAAATTCTATGCAATGCAAATCCTAAATTCCCAAATTGTACGTCTATATTTTCCAATATTTGAACTGAATTTCAGGAAAATTTCCTAATTTTATTTCATTACCTTGACTCGAAAAGTAAGAGTTTAACAGAATTTCAGAGTGTGAAAGGAAAACCTAAAATTGTTCAAACTTATTTTTCCTAACTCGGAATTCTGAAATTTCCCGGGTCGATTCAAACTCCCTACCAAAATTAATACTTCGAAATAAACATTGATCCCGCATTACTGCAAAAACGAATAGAAAACGCTAGTAGTTATCGCAAATGTATGGAAAAAATCCGTGATATTCAAAAGTTGAACGTAAAATATTTTAGAACAAAATTAATAGAAAAAATTTATAAAAAATATTTCAAATTTAAAAACAAAAATTTTTAAAAGTCTATGGAATGCCAATTCTAAATTCCAAAATTGAACCTATATTTCCAAATTTTATTTCATTACATTGATTCGAAAAGTAACGACTTAACAGAATTTCAGAGTTTGAAAGGAAAACCTAAAATTTTCCAAACTTATTTTTCTTAACTCTTAAAATTTCTCGGGTTGATTCAAACTCCAGACCAAACAGAATATTTCTAAGTAGACATTGATATTCAGCATTTTCATACTGCAAAAACAAATAAAAAACTCTAGCCATGTATTGCATATGTACGGAAAAAGTCCGTGAAATTTAAAAGGTTAAAGCAAAATATTTTAGAAGAAAATTAATAGAAAAAATTTAAAAAAAATATTTCAAATGAAATAAAATTTTAAAAAATTCTATGGATTGCAAATTCTAAATTCAAAAATTGCACCTAGCCAATTTTGAACTGAATTTTTCAAAAAATTTCCAAATTTTATTTCATTACACTGATTCGAAAAGTAAGGATTTAATAGAATTTCATAGTTTGAAAGGAAAACTTGAAATTTTTCAAACCTTTCGTTCAAACTTATTTTTCCTAACTCGAAATTCTAATAGTTCCCGGGTTGATTCAAACTCCCTAACAAAAAGAATACTTCTAAATAGACATTGATGTACAGCATTTCCCGAATTACTGAAAAAACCGCAAAGTATTTACCGCATATGTATGGAAAAAGTCCGTGGTATTCAAAGTCCGTGGTATTAAAATATTTTAGAACAAAATTATAGCAAAAATTTATAAAAAAAATTTCGAATGATATAAAATTTAAAGAAATTCTATGGAACGCCAGTTCTAAATTCTAACACTGCACCTAAATGTTGCCAATTTCGAACTGAATTTTAGAAAACTTTCCTAATTTTATTTCATTAGATTGATTCGAAACAGAATTTCAGAGTTTGAAAGGAAAACCTAAAATTTTTCAGAGAGTTCAGACTTATTTTTCTTAACTCCCGGGTTGATTCAAACACCCTACCAAAAAGAATACTTCTAAATAGACATTGGTATACAGCTTTTCCCTTTTAAGTTAAATTAAAATATTTTAGAAGAAAATTAATAGAAAAAATTTATAAAAAATATTTCGAATGATATATAATTTTAAGAAATTCTAAGGAATGCCAATTCTAAATTCTAAAACTGGACATATATTTTGCCATTTGTGAACTGAATTTGAAAAACATTTTCAAATTGTATTCCATTACATTGATTCGAAAAGTAAGGATTTAAGAGAATTTGACAGTTTGAAAGGAAAACCTAATTTCAAACTTATTTTTCTCAATTCGAAATTCTGAAATTTCTGGAGTTGATTCAAACTTAAACATAAAATTTTAAGAAATTCTGTGGAATGTTAATTCTAAATTTCAAAATTACTCCTATATTTTGCCATATTTTAACTGAATTTTAGAAAATTTTCCAAATTTTATTTCATTACATTGATTCGAAAAGCAAGCATATAACAAAATTTCAGAGTTTGAAAGGAAAAATTTTATTTTTCAAACTTTACATTCAAATTTATTTTCCTAATTCGAAATTCGAAAATTTCCCGGGTTGATTCAAACTCTATAACAAAAAGAATACTTCTAAATAGACATTTATATACACATTCTCCGCATTACTGCAAAAACGAATAAAAAGCGCTATAATTTATCGGTTATACTCGCAAACAGTTCATGGTATTCAAAGAGTTAAATTAAAATATTTTAGAAGAAAATTAATAGAAAAAATTTATAAAAAATATTTTGAATGATATACAATTTTAACAAATTCGAAGGAATGCCAATTCTAAATTCTAAAATTGCACTTATATTTTGCCATTTTTGAACTGAATTTTAAAAACATTTTCAAATTGTATTCCATTACATTAATTTGAAAAGCAAGGATTTAACAAAATTTTATAGTTTGAGAGGAAAACCTAATTTCAAACTTATCTTTCCTAACTCGAAATTCTAAAGTTTCTTGGGTTGACTCAAACTCCCTACCAAATAAAATACTTCTAAATAGACATTGATATTATGCAGCATTTCCCGCATTACTGCAAAAATGAATAAAAAACGCCGGTATTTATCGCATATGAATGGAAAAAGTCCAAGACCTTCAAAGGGTTTAATTAAAATTATTTAGATAAAATTTAAAAATTTATAAAAAATATTTCAAATGATATAAAATTTTAAAAAATTCTATAAAATGCCAATTCTAAATTCCCAAATTGCACCTATATTTTGCCATTTTTGAACCAAATTTTAGAAAAAATTTCAAATTGTATTTCATTACATTGATTCCAAGAGCGAGGATTTAACAGAATTTCAGAGTTTGAAAGGAAAACCTAAAATTTTTCAAACTTTTCATTCAAATTTATTTTTCTTAGCTTGAAATTCTAAAATTTCGCAGGTTGATGCAAACTTCCTACCGAATAGAATACTTCTAAATAGGCATTGATTGCTTTTTCCGCATTATAGCAAAAACGAATAAAAAACGCTAGTATTTATCGCATACATATGTATGAAAATGTCCTTGATAATCAAAGGGTTAAAGTAAAATATTTTAATAGAAAATTAATAGAAACAATTTTAAGAAATTCCATGGAAAGCCAATTCTAAATTCCAAAATTGAACCTACTGTATATTTTACCATTTTGAACTAATTTTAGGAAAATTTTTAAATTTTATTTTATTACATTAAAAAGCAAGAATTTAGCAAAATTTCAGAATTTGAAAAAAAAATCAAGAATTTTTTAAACTTTTCGTTCAAATTTATTTTTCATAACTCAAAATCCAAAATTTTCAGAACTTTGCAAAATTGTTTAACTAAATAATTTCATAGTTTAGCACAATTGCTGATCTTTTCTTTAATAATTTCTGGAATCTAGAATTTAGAATACGGTTGATTTAAATTTTTTAAGCTATTTACAATTTTGTTAGTGTTCTGAAAATAATTTAACAATAAGCGGCTTGAGTGGAGTGATCACCATTTACTCTTTCTAAGAAGAAAAATTCTTAAATTGAACTTTAGTGGTTCGAAAAGAAATCCGAGTTAAACCACTTCAAAATCTAAATTTTTATGTTTTTCAAAAATTGTATGTAAAGTATTTTAACTGCACCGAAGCGTAACACAATTGCAAACATTTTGTCTTAACATTTCTCGTACTTGGAATTTAGAAAAAAATTTCCAAGGATAAAATAAGAAATTAACTAATTGCTTCGAAATATTTCAGAATATGTTGCAACAAAGTTTCAGAAGTCCAGGTATGTTGGTTATTTTTTCCGCCAATTTGGATATCCACAAAGTCTTACAACTTCCAAATTATTCATGCAATTCTGAAATTATTCATAATACGAAATTCAATATTTTATTGTTTTCACTAAACAATTATTCAATATTGTAGTTAATTTTGAAAATTTAAAATTCCTTCATAATTTTTGGAGAATCATGGGAGCTTTCAAATTTTACTAATAAATTTATTTATAAATTTTTACATTAAACTTATTTTCAATTAAGTGTCTTAAAATTTTAAAAGTGCACAGATAATTTTGGAAATTTCTCATTATTAATGGTAGATTACGTAGTTTTAATTGTACAACTAATGTTCCAACTTCTAAATTTTGGAATGCTTAATTTTGTAGGACATTTTAAACTGGTTTTCCCGGAGAATTTGGAATTGGGAATTGATTATAACATTTTTTAGTACAGTTAAGTACTATTTTTTCTAAAATGCACTGTGGCGGTTGATATTTTTTTCAAACACAAAAATAATGGAATCAGCATATTTTTGAAGATTAATTCGCTGAAAATGTTCATGATGATGGTAGCTCTAAAACGCCATAGTACGTTTTGGAAATAATAATACTAAACTATGTATATTAAAAAAAGTCACAACTCCCGGCGAAACCGCAGAATAGTGCTATCGGTGTAATTTTGAAACTTTTGATTTTTTTAACTAAATTTCTAAATAATTTTGAACCATTTTCGGAGCTCTTTAATTCAACTTTTTTATTATTCAGTACCAGTAGAATGTAAGATCTGAACCTCTGAAAATTTGAATTTAAATTTCTGTATTAGAACTTTAAATTTTTAAAAACCCAGATTATAATTTAAATTAATAAAATTTTAAAAATATACCTAAGCATTCGAATTTTTTAATGAATTATCAGAAATGCTAATAAATTAGAAAAAAAAATGTATTTCAAAATTTGTTTAAATTAAAGATAAATATTGGAAAATTTGGGGGAGATAAAATATTTAGGTATACCAATTACATAAAATTTTAAGATGGGTTTTAAAAAGGTTCCAAATTTCCTTTGGAATTTGAATTTCAAATCCATCAAAAATGTATTACAAATTTCAGTAGAATTTTGCAAAAATTTCCAAAACAAATTGATTCTAAAAGAAAGAATTTAAGTTTTTAACGTCCCAAAACCTAAGATTTCTAAATTGAAAATGCTTTGATCGATTCGGCATTTGAAAATTTTTTATCGATTATATTTATATTTATTGATCTAGAATCAGTTTCAAATTTTAGAAACTTTTCGAAATTTAGATAAATTAAGATGTTTTGATATTTTCCAATTTTAAAAACAAATTATCATTTGAAAGCTTCAAAACTTAAACCGAAATTCCCTATTATGCGTTGTAGTATTTTGAAAGTGTGCTATCAGGAGTTCCAGTGGAATGGAGAATATTTGTCCACCGTAATTCTCGTATCCTAGAATTTACCCTATAAACCAGAAATAAAATTCGATTTCAAAAATATTTAACTCTCCCATCGAAACTTATATGATAGCCATATTTTATTTGATATTTTTTAAATTGCTCGGTAAATTCGTTGAATTCCACGAATCTCTGCTAAATTGATTCCACTTTGAGGTTGTTGTGTTTAACATCAGAATTTTCATAATTTTTTTTCGTTTGTAGGCTGGATTTTAAATAAATCTAAATTTTTATATCTAAATTTTCTAAAATTTAAAAAAAAACAAATTTATTAATTTGAACTAAAGAAAAATTTGAATGAAAATGAAATTATTTCGATTTGTTATAAACTTAAGCAGAATTAATTTTTTTGGTAAACTTGAAAATTAATTGTCTTTTAGACTTTGTTCCTAATTTAATATTTAAAATGTCTAAAAAGTTCCGTCAAATTCGAGAAATTTTGAAATTTCAAAAGTTTCACATTCCAAATGCTTTTATAAAACTAAATTATCGATCAAATTAAGCTCAAAATCAAATTTTTTTCTAAATGAATATTACCAAAATTCCAGAATTAGAAATTCTATACAGTGGTAGACATTCGTATAAACGCACTATGTTTTTTGAATAAAGTTCTAAGAGTAAAGTGTTTTGATTTTTTTCAAGTAGTCTAAATTATGTCTATCATCTTAAATCTGTTGCTAAGATAAACCATTAGTAAAAATTTTAATGTTTTACTTTAATAAATTGAAAAATCTAAATTTCAGGTGGACATTCGTATAAACGCACTTTTGATAATGTACTAAAATAAAAAATAAAATTAACAATTTTTCATATATTATTTTATTTAATATTTGGTCTGGCCCCGACCTTTCTGAATAACTTCGAAAATTCGAGAAGGCATTGAATTTGTTAAATTTTTGAGGGCTTTCAGATCAATTGTGGCCCAACATTCACGGATGGCACTTTTCAAATCTTTAATTGAATTATATCGCTGTTCATTTCCATAAACTTTTCCGGGAAGGCCCTCTAAAGGTTTTCGATAGGATTGCAATCAGGACTGCAAGCTGGCCATTCAAGAAGGGGAAGGTTTTTCTCGAGAAACCACGGTGTGGTCTCCTTCGAAGCATGGATCGAGGCATTGTCTTGTTGAAAATTATAATTTTTGTTGATGTTATTATCCAGATAATTTATCAAAACGTCTTCCAAAAGTTTCACGTACATACGGAAGTTCATTCGTGTCGTTATAAAGCAGATGGGAAGCTCCTCGTTATAAGAAAATGCTCCGCATACCATAACACACCGCCACAAAATTACGCTTCGACCTAACGACGTCATGTTCCTCCAAATTATGCCAGTAGCAACTATAGCAGTCGGGAAAATCCAGATTTATTATTTTTCCATAAGAAAAAATCACACTCTGCCAATCCGTTATCGGCGACATGTATTTACGAGCAAATTTGAGCGGATTATTCGTATGCATGGCCGTTAAAAGTGGTTTGATCCAAAATTTTGTCCATATTATGTTCGGTGAATTATTAAAAATACGGGCAATGTATCGGGTCGTCACAGGAAGATCCAATGGCCTGCATGATAGACGGTTTCGTGTATAGCTTCTTTGCGGATTAGACCTTTCTGGCGAGCTGAGATCTTGGATAGGCAATAGTCCTGATTGCAATCCTATCGAAAATCTTTAGAGGGCCTTCCTCAAAAAGTTTATGGAAATGAACAGCAATATAATTCAATTAAAGATTTGAAAAGTGCCATCCGTGAATGTTGGGCCACAATTGATCTGAAAGCCCTCAAAAATTTAACAAATTCAATGCCTTCTCGAATTTTCGAAGTTATTCAGAAAGGTCGGGGCCAGACCAAATATTAAATAAAATAATATATGAAAAATTGCTAATTTTGGTTTTTATTTTAGTACATTATCAGAAGTGCGTTTATACGAATGTCCACCTGAAATTTAGATTTTTCAATTTATTAAAGTAAAACATTAAAATTTTTACTAATGGTTTATCTTAGCAACAGATTTAAGATGATAGACATAATTTAGACTACTTGAAAAAAATCAAAACACTTTACTCTTAGAACTATATTCAAAAAACATAGTGCGTTTATACGAATGTCTACCACTGTATAATCAAAATTTTCATTTTATTATCCTTGTATCTTGTATGGGATTTAAAAACCACGTGGTAATTTTTAAATTTCTAAATACATGTAGTTTGATATTCTCATTAAATTTTAAAAGTTTTTCTAACACCAAATGCTCAATCAAATTATAATTGTCCTTCCTTGCGAAAGAAGTTAGCATTTTAATTGTAGAAATTCAGAAAATCTAAAATCAAAATTCAAAATTTTAAAATTTTAGATACCCAAACGGAAAAAAGCAAATTTCAATGGGCTAAAATATTTAGGTAACAATTTTACAAAATTTTAAATATTCTTTGGAATATAATTTGAAACCCATAAAAATTTCATTCATCAAGCAATATTTGAACTGAATTTTGAATATTTTTTCTTTATTGGAATTTAAATTCAAAAGGTTTAAAATCTCGAAATTTCAAATTATACAATATTAACGAGTATATAAAAGTATAAGTTTATAAATTAGTGACATTTGTACCTACTAACACCTTAACCTTAAATATGCCTGTTTTGCATCTGGTTACAAAACTAATAACCCAAATTCCAATCAGATGGGTTATTTAGTCCAGTATGAATTTTTCCCGCCCAAACTGCGTTCGACATGTCAATACACATGAGCATGCACGTAGTTTTAAACATCCGTTCAATAATATTTCTCCTTACTAATATAAACAAACACAGACAACCTACAAATATTTCTGTTAATAATCGAATTCAAATAATAATAATTCCTTTCAACTCGTTCGTTTCCCGCCAAATTAAAAAAAAAACAAGCTTATAACCATAAATTCCAACTTCGAACACCCGTATATATCCCGTAGATTTAGAGATTAACAGATCTTAAAATAATAATAAAAACAGCAAGTAAAAAAATACAAGAAATTTAACCACTTCTCAGAATACTAAATCATCTCCTCTTAATTTTCCTGTGCTAAATTATGTCTAACATTTTTCTAATTTCACTGTGGAATTTATTATTTTATTTTCTCATCATGATCATCATCATCACCATCATCATCACCGGCGTTTTAAGGATATTAAACCTAAAAAACAAACACATTTCGTCTTTGTAATTTTGTTTTTTCTTCTTCTGTCTGCATACATCTTCTACTCGACTCGCGCGCTTCTTTTATATAAAGTTAGACGCATTTAAAAATTTAAAAAGACGCACACAAACTCAAAAAAATATCCTCATCATTATTGGATACGCGCCTATATTATTATACAAAATACACTTCGATTTAGGCAGCATAAAAAATCCTAAAAAAAAAAAACGAACATCTTATGTGTGTAACCGTAATGCGACGCGCGATGGTGCATTGCTCTAAGAAAAATAAAGGAGTTTATTGCCCTCAACAGTTTTATTTTTTTATTTTATTTTAATGGTCTTCTTCTTCGCCTTTTTCCGCATCTTCTTGGTTCAAAAGAAGCTATGCTATTTTGTTATGTATCTTATGTTATACATACACTATAATTTATATACATAAATACATACATAAACATAAAAATCGAGTCGTAAACTTAAAATGTATGTTGAGAACAAATTTCGTTTTTTTTTTATATTTTTTAGTTTGGTCGGGGTCGTTCAATTCTTTTTTGGAAATTGAAAATCATAAAAGGATATTTTATTTACTGTAAAAATTCTTTTTTCGGGGAAAAGACATAAAAACAAAAACGTATTTAGGCATTGTATCCAGTGTATAACTGCTTGAGATGATGATGATGATGATGATTTGTATCATGTATCTCTTATGTTGTATGTATCTTTTAGTCGATTGTTTTTTGTTGGCTGAATTTTTTTTGGAATGGAAAAATGGTTTTCGCGCCAATTTTTTTGGTTTGATTGTGTGTTTTTTTTTATAGATCTACAGATAAGATTTTAGACGAATTATAATGTTCTTTTTAAGGAAATGGATTATTTTGCTTCCCTCGATATGGTGTTTTTGTCTATGATGATGAGAGCTGTGTTTTATAAATTTGGAAGTTTCATTTTATTATGTCGCCGAATGTAATAAATCGGTTTCGTTTGACTTAATGGATGTTTCAAAGTTTTAATGGTGATTTAATGCGGCTGAATATATTTTTTTTGTGTTTTTATCGGCGTATTTTACCTAATATGCAATTCCAATATGTTTAAAATTAATGGATGGAAGATTAATAGTTGTTAGTTGAGTAATGTGTTGGCAACGTTCCTTAAAGTCTACAAAGTTGTATACGGTTACAGAAATTGTATGTTCAATTTTCAATCGAAGGTGGGAGTTAAATTTTCTTTAGCAAATATTTATTTATTTATTTATTTATTAACCAACAGCATGTTCATGCAAAAATGGCTTACATTATTAAAAAATATTATAAAAAGTTAAACAATTTTATACAATAAAAGGTAAGGTTACAACGTTATCAATAGATCTAACAATACAACAAAACATTATGAAACTATTATTATTATAATATTAAACGTATTAAAACAAAAGTCTAGCGATTCGTTTTTTAAACTCATCTCTGGAAATATTGAAATCGAAACAATCCGCTACGGCGTTGAGATCTCGTTGAATACGCGCTATAGGGCCATGGAAGCTGTAGTTGCTACTTGCAGTCGGAATATGAAGAAGTTCCCGGGGGCGTAAGCTGCGTTGAGGAGCATAAATATTAAAACATGAAAGAATCTCGGAGCAGTCTATTTCACCACAAATGATGTCCCGTGCAAATGTGGCATTTGCGCATGTACGTCTATCACTTAAAGATTGGAGATTCAGAAAACGGCATCGGTCTACATATGGTGATAGTCTGAAATTATTGTCCCGTTCGCGAGACGGTAATTTTCTGAGAACAAATAACAAAAACTGTTTCTGAACACTTTCAATTCTGTTTGAATGAGACTGGTAGAACGGGGACCATATGACAGTCGCGTATTCAAGCTGTGAACGAACAAATGAAGTGTACAGTAACTTGAAAGTTATTGTGTCATGAAAATCCTTCGAGTTTCTTTTAATAAACCCCAACATCGAAAAGGATTTGTTAACAACCGCATCGATGTGTGCGTTAAACGTTAAATCCGAGCTAAAGATAACGCCCAAATCAGTAATCATATTAACTCTCTTCAAACTAACATCATTTAGAAAGTAATCAAAAACTACTGGAGACTTAGACCTAGAATAGGTGATCACGTGACACTTATCGACATTCAGAAACATAAGCTTAGTAACACACCAACCGCAAAATGTGTTCAGGTCCCGCTGAAATTGATCGCGATCTAATTCACATGATATGTTTGCATATATTTTCATGTCGTCAGCAAATAGAATACAGTCTGCGAATTTGAAGCAATCCACAACATTGTTAATAAATAATAAGAATAATAGTGGGCCCAAGTGACTACCCTGAGGCACTCCAGATGTCGCAATAAAACAATCTGAGAACGTATCGTTAATCTTGACAAACATTTTGCGATCCGATAAATAAGACATAAGCCAATTTAAGGGAATAATGTCGCAATTAAGTTCACTGAGCTTATTTACTAATATCCTGTGATTAAGTTTATCGAAAGCTTTAGCGAAGTCGGTATAAACTACATCGACTTGAACTTTCGAGGCAACAGAATTAATTAAATTATTTTGAAAGACTGCTAAATTAGTGACCGTTGAGCGGCCAGGAAAAAATCCATGCTGACGAGTGCTAATATGTTGCTTGGAGTGGAAGTAGATCACTTTGTTAACCATTGACTCGAATACTTTAGGAATGCAAGACAGTATTGCAATTCCACGATAATTTGTTACATCACTGCGGGGGCCGCTTTTGTGGATCGGTATGATACTTGATATTTTCCAGAGATCAGGAAATTTGCCTTGGCTGAGGCTCAGATTAAATAGATGACATAAAGGAGCGGCAAAACCGACTGCACACAGTTAGAAATTTAATCAAAAAAATTTCTGTAATATTGTTTATTCGACCATCTTTATGCTTAATTATTGTAATTACTCTAACTTTTTATAATTATAATCTAATCCATTACAAAAATTTGGGATTGATGAAAGATTTCACAGGGCCACTTAGTAACATTAAGTCTTAAGTCTTTCTAATATTAAAGTTTAAGTTTTATATCCTAATTTATTCAAAGACAAATTATTCAGATTTAGGAGTAAACATTTTAATTTCGATAAGCTAGAAAATGATTACAGCTCCTTAACGGTTTGTTTAAAAATAAACATGGCAAGCAACATTTTGAAGCACATCCATAAATGTTGCTTTGGGAAATAATTTTACTAAAGATTGTATTGGAAAATTTAAATTTTATGAACTTTTGTCAAAGCACACAATTGGAAAATTGTCGTTGAAATAAAACATTCTAAAGTTGCAATTTAGGAATTTTCAATGTCAAAATTTGGTATTGTTGATTAAAATTTTACTACTTGTCAAAATTCTAATTCAAATTTACAAATTTTGCACGAATTTGCAAGCTACGAAAATGAAGAAATTACTAAAATTGATATTTTACAAATTAAAATTCCTTTTTAAATATTGGATGTTTCGTGTTTCAAATTTTCATTTTTTGGAATTTGAATATAATTTTCTATAATTCTAAACTTGAATTAAAATAATCAAACTTACGAATTAAAACAAAAAAGATAAAAATTTGCTAAATTTCCTTAAATCTTTTGCAAACGATCATAATTTTCAATAATAAATTCAATAAAGTGAGTTAAAATTTTAAATTGCAAACGGAACAAATTTAATTCGAGTTTAACTTCATTTAATTTGAAATTTTAATTTCCTTAAAATAAAGCAAATTGTGCCAATTTGGGTTTAAATCGCCTGAAAATCACGATTTGATATTTCCCAAAAGCTCTGGGCCAAAAACGTTAAATTCTGATATTATGCATTTATTGTGTGCACGTACTGTTCACTTGCACCAAAATTAGTTGAGTTAAATAAAAACACGTTCGTTTTTATAAAGATTATAAATTCACAATTTTATTATTTATATAAATTAGATAAATTGATTACACTTTTATTATTATTATAATTCACCACCGTATCTGACGCGTAAGAGGATTTTTTAATCAAAAATTAATATTAATTTTATTATTATTATTATTAGATTCCACTGGGTGAGGTGAGATGCGTGCGTATATGAAAACGAACCGACTGAATGTGTATGTACCCGAGTAAAACGAAATTTGGACAGGATGAATGAAAATGAATTTGTTAGCGTTACGTCTGTCTTTTGTTGCACCGCATTTTTGTACCGCATGATTTGGATGAATTGTGTTTGCTGGTTGAGCGGTTGCGGTAATGTTGCGAGGGTATGCAAGGCATATGAGAGCGCTGACATATGTGTGTGAATATGTCGCGGGAATGAATGAGTAAATGTGTTGCTTGATAAATTGTGGTGGTGAACGAATGAATGTATTTATGTATGATGAATGCGTGAGCCGCTACAGGACTCCCCCGCAAGTGATTTCCCCTCCTTAGGGAATAACTGTATGTGTTGGTGCTATACGGACGCTTTTGTGAGTTCGAAGGTTTGATGTGAGATCAGCTGAACTAAGAATTCCGTACGCTGGTTTGAGCCGATCGATTGAAATGGTTTGGTTTTTACCATTAATCGATACGGTGAATTGCTTGCGTAGTCTACGTATGACTTTATACGGACCTTCGTAAGGAGGAGATAGTCCCGTGCGAACCTTGTCTGTTCTGACGAAGACAAAATCACAGTTGTTTAGTGATTTCGGAACAAAAACATCATCTTGTTTGGTTTGACGAGTTGCTGTGGGTACAAGGTTTTGCATGGTTTGTCGCAGTTGGTCGACGACTGTGTCGGCAGTTGGAAGTGGTGGAAGAGGATTATCGATGAAGAACTCACCGGGTAGCTTGATGGTTTGTCCGTAAACCATTTCAGCTGGTGAGCACTTGAGATCTTCTTTCACTGTTGCTCGGATTCCAAGAAGGATGATTGGTATTTCCGAGCTCCAATTTATTGTGTTGCCTCTGGCCATTAATGCGGCTTTAAGTTGCCGATGGAAGCGTTCGACCATGCCATTGGCTTGCGGATGATAAGCCGTTGTGCGTATCCGATGAGATCCGAGGAGTTTCGTTAACTCTGAGAAAAGTTTTGACTCGAATTGCGTTCCCTGATCAGTGGTGATGTGAAGGGGCACGCCGAATCGTGATACGTAATTGTTTACAAAAGTGGTGGCAATGGTTGCAGCTGACATGTTTGTCATGCAGTATGCTTCGGGCCAGCGAGTAAAACGATCGACACAGGTGAGTAGATATGAATATCCATTAGACGGAGGGAGTGGACCTACAATGTCTATATGGATATGCTCGAATCGACCAGGTGGAATGTTAAAATGTCCATGAGGTGATTTGGTGTGCCGTTGGACTTTGGAACGTTGGCAGGATAAACAAGACTGAGCCCAATTGCCTACGTCTTTGTTCATGTTAGGCCAAAAGTAGCGAGCAGAAATCAATTTACGAGTTGCACGGACGCTAGGATGCGAAATGTTGTGAAGTGTGTCGAAGATAGCTCGACGTAGTGGTGCTGCAATGTATGGGCGATTGTTCCCAGTAGATGTTTCACAAATAATTTCGAGGCCAGGTAGTTTAAAAAGTTCTAGTTTCATTGATGAGCTAGAGTGACATTCGGAACCAGAAAATAAATTCTGAAGTTCTAGGTCGACTTTTTGCGTGTTTGCGATTTGACTTAAGTCGATGTGTGTATCGACTGCGGCCGTTTCGTTGCCGGTAGTGCGGGATAGTGTATCCGCGACAACATTGTTATGTCCGTGGACATGCTGGATGTCCGTTGTAAATTGACTGATATAATCCAAGTGTCGAGATTGCCTTGGATTGCGTTCAGTTTTTGACTGGATTGCTCGTGTCAGAGGCTTGTGGTCGGTGTAAATGGTGAAGTCCCGACCCTCAACAAAATATCTAAAGTGTTTGACTGCTAGATATATGCCGAGTAATTCCCGATCGAATGCGGAATATTTCTTTTCGGCATCCGAGAGTTTCTTGGAAAAGAATCCCAGTGGCTCCCAACACTCGTTGTTGTACTGTTGTAGTACTGCACCGACAGCAGTGTTTGATGCGTCAGTGGTTAAACTGAGTTTTGAGTCACTCAGCGGGTGTGCCAGAAGTGTTATCTGGGCCAATTCAGCTTTCAGCGACGAGAATGCATGTTGACATTCGTCGGGCCAAGAGAAGTTCTTGGCTGTCTTGGGCTTCTTGAGTAAGGCTGCCAAGTGTGAATGAATTGGTGCGAGTGTTTCAGCGAGCTTTGGTATGAATCGGTGGTAGTAGTTTACCATACCGATGAATCGCTGTATGCTTTTGATTGATGCTGGAGCTGGGAATTCCCTAATGGCGTTAATTCGTTCTTCGGACGGCAGAATACCATTAGGGGTGATCTTGTGGCTGAGGAAATCAAGAGTGGATGCGTCAAAGACGCATTTTGAACTCTTGATATGAACATCAAACTGCGTTAACCTGTGGAAGAGTTGTTCCAGGTGAAGTTTGTGTTGCTCCTCATTATGCGAAGCTACAAGAATGTCGTCAATGTAGACGAAGACGAAGTCTAAATCGCGTACGACTTCGTTCATGAAACGCTGAAACGTTTGCGCGGCATTGCGTAGTCCAAATGGCATTCGGGTGAATTCGAATAGGCCAAATGGAGTAGTGATTGCCGTTTTATGAACGTCTTCAGATGCAACGGGAATTAGATGGTAAGCTCTGACTAGATCGATTTTTGAAAAAATTTTGCAACCATGCAAGTGCATGGAGAAATTTTGGATGTGGGGTATCGGATAGCGATCAGGTGTTGTGACCGTATTTAAGCGACGATAATCCCCACATGGTCGCCAATCATGATCTTTCTTTTTCACCATATGGAGCGGACAAGAGACGGGAGATGCAGATGGCCGGCAAATCCCTAATTCCACCATGTGCTGGAATTCTGTATGTGCGGCTTTGTGACGAACTGGATCTAGTCTGCGTGGTCTTGACACAGGCAGATGGCCTGCTGTGACAATATGGTGGACCACGTTGTGCTGGACTGGCAAGTTGTAGTTAGGCTCTGCTGTGAGGGAAGGAAATTGCTTAAGCAGAGTGCCATAACCGTTGTTGACTGCGAAATGAATCGGTGTCGGTGTGTCGACAAGAACCGAGGTGGCATTGATTGACAGCTGAGTAGCTGAATCAACCAGCCGTTTGTTTCTTAAGTCAACAAGTAAGCCAAATTTGCACAAGAAATCGGCGCCAATGATCGGACGATTCACCGCAGCTAAGATGAAAGCATGCGTGAATGCTCGTTTGAGTCCGAGATCCACCTGCAGCAAATGTGTGCCGTAGGTGTGGATTATTGTGCCATTGGCGGCCGAGAGAACTAGATTATTATTTCGATTTGTAAAAGTATAAGCTTGCTTGAAATAATTCGCTGGAATGACCGAAAGGTCAGCGCCAGTGTCAATTAGAAATAGGAATTTATTATTGTTGTCTAACACGAATAGACGGGCTGAACTTTTAAAGGTGTCTGACGATGTCGTCATTACCCGCTGGTTTACAAGTTTTTTGTTGGTGTGGTATCAATGTCCATCTTGTTGATGGAGTGCTGCGCGTTATTGAAAATGCACGGTTGAATGCATTTGCGTGCCGCCGCACCATGTTTAGCGTGATACCAACACTTGCCCAATCGATTGTTAACACTCTGGGTGTTGTTACCTTGTGATTGTGAACGTGTTGCTGAGCGTCCCCTTGATCTACTCCGACCGCTTCGAAACAAGCCCGATAGTCGAGCCTCGATGCGCGCCAGGCGATCTTCGATTGAATTTGAATGAGGAGTGGGGGAACGACTCTGTCTATTCGTGTAGTTCGGATTTGTGTTACGATTGATTGCTTGTAAGTTTGGTAATGTGCCCATGTTCGTCACTTCGTACATGCGGTCTGCTATTTTAGCCAGTTCTTCAACTGTTGTGGTAACTGGTTGTGCAGTCATCGCTATTTTAATAACCTCGGGCAATTTTCGAATCCAAATGGATCGAATGATTGTATCGCTCAGAGTGTTTTGGCCTGCGAGGTTGCGTAAGTGACGAAGCGCCTCAGAGGGGCGTCGGTCGCCGAGAGCTTGGCTGGACAATAGGGCTTCTAAACGCCGCTCGTCCGATGGAGCCAATCGTTCTAACAGAGTTTGTTTTAGGACAGAATATTGATTGCCTTTTGGTGGTTGCTGTAAAAAGTCGCTAATGGTGTCACAAATTTCGGGCGAAATTGTTGCTAAAACGTACGAGTATTTCGATTTTTCTGACGTGATGCCTCGAATTTCAAATTGAATTTCGGCTAAACGAAACCAATTGTTTGGTTGTTGTGGCCAGAATGGTTGCAAGTTGATTTTTGCTTGGGTTGCGACTTCTCCTGTTGATGTCCCTGGTTTTGGTTGTTGATCAACCTTCATGGTATGCTCTTCGGTGTCTGACATTTCGATTTTTATAAAAGCGAATTCGTGTATATGTTATACGTCACTTCACAAGAAAAAAATGTACCCGAAATTTAAACTTAAACGTTAGAAAATAAATGTCTCGTGTGAACAAATATTTTAAAATGATTTATATGGGAGCTAGTGCTATCAACAGTGGTTCAAAAGAAGCAATCAATAGTGGTTCGAATATAGTAGTTGAATGAAAATTAATTAGTAGTGGAATGGTTACCATATATGACAAAATAAGGGCGGCACGTGTTGGCCGACGAGATACCCCCGAATTACGGAACGGGCGTGTTACCTCGTATTGGGGGGGCTCGTTGAAATTTTTAAGAATATTTAGTAATCAATAATAATAATAATAAACAACGAAAACCAAAAAAAAAATAATTGCGGTTTGTTTAAGCGAAAACGTTGGTGGAAAGTACCGAACAAAACGATAAGGATCAGTATATGTATACGTAGATTAATTCGCGATCCAATTATAACCGAATACGATGGTGAAAAATTTACATTATTTTTTTTTATTTGATTGTGAAAATTGTTTTTGAAAAATATTTATATAATAATGTATGATAAATATGTTTGAAATGTAAAAAAAAACTTTTCTAGAATTTGTTTATTTGTAACAATAGAAATTTGAGTTGAAAAGATAAAAAAAAAAAACACTTAGCTTAGTTGTTATAGTTGTTGCTGTTGCTTTTGTTGACCCTGCTGATGATCGTTGTTCCTGCTGCTGCTTCTTGATGATTATTTTCCCGTTGTTGTTGTTGTCTGCTTCGCTGGTTTTATTTTCGTTTCGAATTGTGCAAAAATTTATGCGTAGGTATATAGTTTTCGATGTGTCTTTGCTGTATTTTGTTGTTGTTTTAGTATGTAAATTCCCCAATGTAAAGGCCGATGTGGGTATTTAGTTGTATTTATACTATTTAATGTTGAATTTTTTCATATAATTGTATATAATTTGCGCGTTGTAATTATATTCGGTGTTGATGCCGCTGTTTTTATGCCCGCGACTGTTACGCTTCACTTTGTTTTTGTATGAAATTTTTTTTGTAATGGCGGTGCTGATTTTTCTCGTTTTTTTGTGTTGTGATATACGAAATAATTTGAGAAAACAAATGTTATTTTTTTTTGTCTAATATGTTGTTGTTTTGTTTGTAATTAATATTTTATGTTTATATGTACATACCTTTGTACTTGGTACGGATTACGGATTAATTTTCCGAAATAATTTTCCGTACCAAGTGTATTGTAGTTTACACAATTTTCCAAAGTTTTCCTGTGTGTATGATGAAAACACACTATAAAATATTTGTCATCCGTAAACACGGACGTCGAAGGTCACCAGATATTGTGTGCACGTACTGTTCACTTGCACCAAAATTAGTTGAGTTAAATAAAAACACGTTCGTTTTTATAAAGATTATAAATTCACAATTTTATTATTTATATAAATTAGATAAATTGATTACACTTTTATTATTATTATAATTCACCACCGTATCTGACGCGTAAGAGGATTTTTTAATCAAAAATTAATATTAATTTTATTATTATTATTATTAGATTCCACTGGGTGAGGTGAGATGCGTGCGTATATGAAAACGAACCGACTGAATGTGTATGTACCCGAGTAAAACGAAATTTGGACAGGATGAATGAAAATGAATTTGTTAGCGTTACGTCTGTCTTTTGTTGCACCGCATTTTTGTACCGCATGATTTGGATGAATTGTGTTTGCTGGTTGAGCGGTTGCGGTAATGTTGCGAGGGTATGCAAGGCATATGAGAGCGCTGACATATGTGTGTGAATATGTCGCGGGAATGAATGAGTAAATGTGTTGCTTGATAAATTGTGGTGGTGAACGAATGAATGTATTTATGTATGATGAATGCGTGAGCCGCTACACATTAAGCAGTTTATGGGTTCTTCTTTAAACCAGACTTAAAATGGTCGAATCTCAAATATATTTTGTTGAAACAAGCAAGTTATCCGAACTTAAATTTTAAATTGAAAATTATTTAAAAAAAAGTCGATTTCCGATTGTTCTTATAATTTTTTGAATTTTCAATTGTAGCTGAAGCAGCTTTCTTCGATAAAATTATGTTGGAGTGAAATTAAGGAAAAAAGAAAATCTTGGATTTACGGACATACCAATTGATCTTCAATTAAATACTACCGATTATAATATTTACTCTTATATAAAGCAAATATTACATCAATAATAAATTTTAACCAGTATTAAAATGTAACTTTCACTGGACGGTTTAGATCGGGTTGCATAATAACTTTTCACCTAAATTCAACGGTTTTATTTGTCTTGATTTAACCTTGTTTACAAGTAATCTAATTATCACCCAAATCTAACGCTAGGTAATTCTAACATCAACTATATGTGTCATTTTTGACTAACTTCCATTTAAATTAGAGGAAGTTGACATTTAGCATACAACTTAATCTCGTGAGACATTCTCAACCCCTTCTCATTTAATTTGACTTAAGCCATTTCTGTTCTGCGGTTCAACTTTTTTAAGGTAATTTTTTAACTTAAAAACCTAAAGAGCCAGGAACTTGAAATTTGATTTGTATATATGTCGAGTATATTTGTCGGAAGTTACAG
Organism: Tipula helvola; assembly: GCA_963556165.1. Classification (NCBI taxonomy): domain Eukaryota; kingdom Metazoa; phylum Arthropoda; class Insecta; order Diptera; family Tipulidae; genus Tipula; species Tipula helvola. Next base: position 60,434,715 of record OY744483.1, read on the forward strand.
GTCTCAAAGTTATCAGGAATACCTTTCCTTTCTCGTTTCAAAAACTTCTCGAGTTTCAAAATTTTTAATTATTCAGCTCTTATCTTCCAATCTTGAATACTTATTCTCAAGACGATGCATAAATCATTAAAACGTGGTACTTAAAACACCAAATTTTCATTTATTTGTTAACTATTATTGAACTCCGGTTTATGTGGCTAAAAATTACTATTATTTTAATAGGACATCGCAAGTTAATTTTAAATAATTTTTCAACCATTTTTAAATAAAAGCTTAATTTCTGATACTTTATGATATTTTGACAAATATGGATAATTTTAGGTACAGTTCAAACTATTTTCTAATGGTTAATATAATTTAATATACAGATACCCCTCGTATAACCCGGTGGTTATGTTCCATAGAAACACCATGCTAATCAAAATCGTGTTATCTGAGACTTGAGGTTCATGTAAAATAATAGGATAGGTTCCAAGAGAGTTTTTTGTCTGGGAAAACGTTCTACTTTGTCAATTATAAACGGTTTCAAACTCCTGATAAATTTCAATCCAATCTGAACTGCCTAATATGTATTTACGTATTAGAGCAAAAAGCTCGAGTTGCATACAAATAATGAGATGTTCGTGCTCAAGCTCACTTTAAAAAATTTGATTTTTTTAAAATTATGTTTTACCTTCAATTATGACGTAAATGATCTTACAGTATTGTGACTTTTTGTACTATTGTTGAGCGCTCTACTCAACTTAATCGACCAATTCGTTCGTTTAACGGCCTATTGATCAAAATAGCATCATAAACTAAATTTGTGGGATTTAAAAATCTACGGCATGGCTGAAAGAAACTGCAATTTCCATTATTAAGCGCTTTCGCCATGAAAACATGTCGGCCCGACATTTTGAATCGACATTTCTAATTTTCCAAAAAAATAATTATTCGTTCACAATGAAATTATTAAAATTTATTTCGAATTTATGGAAGCCATCGGGCTACTTAAAAACAGATCGAAATGTTCGGCCCCGAACTCAAAAAGCATTTTGTTTTAATAATTCATTTTTTTTTTTTCGAACTGAATGCGATGGCAAAAAAAATCTAATTACCAAAAGCCATGTTTCGGTGTTATGCTAAAAACTATTTTGTAGACGTAAGTATAATCGGGTGCATCTTCAAAGCTGAAGTCTGATTATTTTATAAAGAAAATTTTAAATTTGGATTATTTATTTGGATTATTGAAAAACCCTATTCAAACAACACGGGACGGTCCGAAACAACATTTTTGGACGATCAACTTGCAAACTTTAAAAATTACATTGGAAACCTAGACAAAGAGCTTTCCGCGTAACGAGCGTTCAATTCGCAAAAATTGCTTTTGATTACGCTACTGCTCTTAATATTCCTCATCGATTTAATAACGAAAAGAGCTGGTTAAAGTGTTATTCAAACTTCACGGGTAATAGCTGATTTACATTCAACGACATGCGACGTCTGCAAAAAAGGTGAAACACAACATAGGAAAAACTACAAAGCCAAAAAGAGAAAAAATAATCATCTGCTTAAAAAAGTCAATTGAAACCCGAGAAACAAACCCAAAAGTCGTCGTCTGCTTTTTTTTGCAGATGTCGAGTTTCATCTTTTTTCTGTAAAATCGTCGATGCGTGAATAAATAACTATAATAAGGTTACATAAACAAGAAAATCAATCATTTGTATTAGTTTATGACATTTTTTGTTTAAATTTATTTTGTATGTGTAAAGAAAACGATTTTTTAATTTGACATCTGCATCTGCAAAAATCTTTGAATGTAAATCAGTCTTAAATCTAAATTTTCGTGCAGAAAGCCAGAAGCTATGCTTCTGCAGCGAGATTATCTACTTTCAATAAAAAAATGTTGCACGTATTTATCATTTTGCTGATAGAAAATACACCAATACACCTAACGACGCGTTATCGAAGCACCATCTGTTGCATCTCAGCATTGAGTGCTGTTTTAGTGCGGTTTAGTGCTACAAATTATAATGCTTTATAGGCCTTTAAAGCGACTGTATTTATTCCAATAAACTCTAAAATGTTTCATAAGTTTGATTTTGAGCCACCATTAACTACAGAAAATTAAAATAATTCGCATGAAGGCTCTGCCAGTATTTTAATATAAATATCATCCGAAGTTTATACTTCGTTAACAGTGCTGACGCTTCGCCATCTCACGAGGGAGCCCTGCAGCTATCGAAACACCGGAATTAATTGGGCCACCCCATAATGTAATCCAGACATTGTAACAGGGTAAAGTTAAAATAGAATGCAAATATTGGAGTTTTGTTCGCCCAACCGTCAAAACAATTCCTAATTTCCTCAATCACATCATATAACACCTACCGGCTGTTGTAAAGTTCAAGGAAATTATCTTCAACCGTGCAACTCCAATTTACGCAAAATAGATCGAAAATGTCAAATAAAAATTGAAAAAGATTATTTCACACACACACACACATACATTTTCGAAATCGATAAAAGGAGGTGTTTGCACAAAGACTCGCTCTCTTCCATGCGGCAAATAATACAGATCGGACGGACATACATATGTGCGGTGAGAAAACAACAAAAAATTGGGATACACGAGGCAAGCTGACAACAATGGCCGGAAAAAAATACATGGATTAATTTTTTCACGAGAATCATTCAAGCGTTGTGAGTAAAAAACTTTTATTTGTATATTGGTGTTGTTGTTTTGCTCGTACAAACAAAAAGCCATATAGGTTATTTCATAAGTCGAGCTAATGTTAAAAAAGTAAATTAGTGAAAAGTACAAACTGTGAGTGATCTCGATTTGAGTAATATAACACAGAAGGGTGTGAAACGAGACAGTTAAAGTGATCAGTGTGTGAAAAGTAGAGGCCATTGTAGTGATAAAAAAAACAGGTGGTAACTGAGCAATTGTCGGTAGTATTTCTCGTTAAAGGAATAAGTAAAACTAGGCAATCGACCGCGTCGAGTACAACGAACGGAAAACCCCTACAAAAATATTACAAAATCAAAAAAAAAAACTAGCAAGTGTCTCGCCAACAAATACCAAGTGCAGCTGAAGGCTTACTGATTTTCACGAGATAGAATCGGTAATCACACACATATCATCGCAGAAGTCCGCATCCAGTTTGAACACAGCAAAATCGAGGTATAGAGCGGATGTAAGTGGAGGAACAGTCGGTAAGTGCTTCTTTATCCTTTGCGAGCACCAAAGTTCCGCGCTTGGTGAATATTTTACCCAACTCACGCCGAGTGGACTGCTCGACTGAGCAAGCTGGGCATCCACACGCGCTTACAGGCATCCTCTTAGAGGTGGCGCCCAACTTAAAACAAATTAAATCATATTTGCTGTGTAGAGTTGACGCCAACGCGACCGTAACTTTGCTCTGTGTTTCAGCTAGCCTCACGTGGTAAGACAGTAATTTTTCGCAAATATTTTATTTTTTTTTCTTAGTTCGAAACGCACTCAGTCACAACCAACTGCCATCAAGCCAAGCGAGCCGATTAATGAATAGTGGATGGTAAGAAGCAAAATATTCTTGGATCCAAATTCAATTCTCACAACTGATGTTCTTTTTTTTTGGTTAAATAAAAAAAAAATTGTTAAAACTTGTTTAAAGCTAAGCTGTAGATTTTTATTTAAAAAAAAAAAACTGAATGCGAACACTCGGATATTTTGAGAAATCATTTGTAAATAACCAACCTCTGTATTCTCAAGGTAAGTAAGCGCGTTACAACATCCTCAGCTATTGTACATGTAGCTGGGATCGAATGCAAAATCAATCTTTGGCCTTCCTCCATTTGAAACGTGCCTTTGCAAACCCCTAATATGGTATATCTAAAAAAGCTGTACGATACATAATCTAATTGGTCTTATTGATAACCATTGAATCCATTGATATAATTTACTACCAACGCTTCTGATAAACAGTTTGTTACAAACTCACAAACATATATGTACATATAAATCTTGAAATTGAGAACGAGTCACGATTTAATTAAAACAACCGAGTCTGGAAAACACGATACATCAACAAATCCAGCTTGGATCGAAAGCTAACGGAAGACGAGGGCAACCTGTAAAACGCACCAATCAAAAGCTAAGATTGTATTTTATTTTATTATCATATACATACATATTATATTTTTCTCATGCTTATTTGTAGTATTTATGTATACAAATTATTTTGATTCTTTGCATTTTTTTTTATAAAATAATTTTAGTTTAAAGTTAGAAATAGTTTTAAGTTCATTCATAACCACAGATAATAAACAAAAGGATAGAAGATAAAACAAAAATCCCATATAAAATCATAAAAACAACTGAAGCCAGTTTTTATGTTTTTTCTCTTTCTATATTTACCAACGCCATATTGGTTAGAGAAATTTTCATTTTGTCATTTGAGGTTTTAGTTTTTTAAAGTTTATAAGGCATTTCTTGAATAAAAAATTAAAGTGTACTTTCAAAAAATAAAATTTATTTGTTAAAATGATGCATAAGTGTTGTATGTGTAAGTGCAAAAATACCAGATATAAAGTAAAAATTAAGAAAAAAGGGATTACATTTCACCGGTAAATAAATTTTTATTTGTTTACAAATATTTATAACACTTGTATACAATCATTTTAAATATTTTCGAATTTTCTACACTTATTTTGTACACATCAGTAAATTCACTATGTTTTAAAATGTTCAAAATACAAAATTAAAAAAAATTTATTTCATAAAATTGTAGTTAAAGTAAAAATTTCAAGTTTCATTCACACAAAAATCTTATTTTGACCACGCATATGAATCGTCATTGCAACATGATGAAAGCAAATAAAAACCATAGGCGTCCCGTTATATTTAATATTAGGGGAGTCTAATGAACGAAATCACATATGAGAAAATTTTATTATAAGTGAATTGATTGTTTTTAAATTTGTTGAAGTCAGATCTGGCATTCCATATGACTTTATTACAAGTTTTAATACTTTAGCTATGTTCTAAATTGGTATTTTTATGTTCATTATACAAACCATTTTTTACACAACACACATACATAAGTATTATTATTATAATTATGTTGGTTCACTTATAACAATAACTTTTTTATATTAATTATGCTCCTTTTAACATATTTACCCTACGTCATTTACATAAATTATTACTATTTGCATAAAACCTAAAGAAATATGCGACGCTACTGAAAAAAAAAAACAAAATAATTTGTCGGCCATCATGAATTTTTCGGCCATCTTGGTTTTTGAATTTGCTTCACTATTTTTGTTTAGTTTCTGTTCTCTTTGTTATTTTTCTATGTTCATAACCAAGTAGAAAACACAACAATATCTGTTATCAGGGTTTTCTTTTCGTTCTGTATTATGTAAATGCTTAAGGCACGATGTGCGGGAAGCCGAAAAAAGTTGGTCTAAAATGCCGAAAAATACTAGCGTCATATAAGTATAAATGCAGCATGCTCTACAGTGTCATAATCCATTAAACAGAAAATCGGACCTGATCATTTAACAAAGAAAAAGCGAAAAAACGCGATTTGTTGAATATTAATTGAAAATATCATTTCGGCGGCCATTTTAAAAAGGAAGAAATTAAAGATGATACAACTTTTATACTTAACAATATTTTGCGATAGCTAGTTTTTTTTTTATACAAAATACACTAACATACAATGCCGAAAATCAAAATACTCCGCCTACTTTGCTTGAAACAATACTAACTCAAGATCACTGTGTACGGAAAGGTGAAAACAATTTGCCTAAAAATATTTGAGTTGGTAACGTGGAGGAAAGATGCCTCCAAATGATTTTTGGAGGAATCGATAGACAATCGCTAATTTTCGGAATTATATGCATGGTGCATTATGGAAACCAAGCCACGTATATCAGTGCAAACAGCGAGAGAATTATTCTCAATTGATTTGCAAAATTCATAAAATGACGATGACGATTTATTGCTCCATATATCCGAACATTTGGAGCGAAAATGTTCACTTGTTTTAAATCCTTTGACAAAGGAATGGATTGCCGCTGCGATGGTTTCATGCGTCGTACCATAATATTCAAACGATTTTGCGAGATTTCAATTTGATTGCAAGGCGCAGTGACATTTGATGGTTGGTACATTTATACAGGTGTTTCTCCGGTTTCATTAGATTCAAATGTTAGTGGTAAATATTCTTCAGTTGGGTTTGATCTTTCCGGAACAGGAATTTCATCTGAATGCGGCAGCGGTAATTGATCATATGTCATTGCAGTGTATGTCAAAGTACCAATTTGTTTTCTGTTTGTACCGAGAATATAATTGACGCTCCCATAACATTGAATTGGATCATGTACTTGTCATCCATATCATCGGGACACCAAATGACATTGCGGTTTCAGTATTTTACCATTTATGCAGATGGAAAATGCTTGCTGTACAAACAATAGACGGCGTCCAATTTACACCACTAGTAACATTTTGTGAAAAGTACAGTCGATATAAATCAGCGGTTTCATCACTTATTTTGCGGGAATTGGTCATAATTTTAAATTTTCCCCACACGTAACAAAAGCAATTGAGTTTAAAACGTCTTTCACTAGATTTCACAAGCCGATTTCTTTTGCCGTGTTTTTTGTCACTTTATATATTTACCTAAATGAAAAGCTTTTTATTTTTAATTTTATATTGTAGTTTTTATTTCTTCCTTATTGTGACAATTTTTTAATTTTTTTAGAAATATCGATTTTGAGGATAATTTCTTCTTCGGTTTTTTTTTTACTACTACATATTACCTAATTTGAGTTGAAGCTGTCTATACACTGTTGCTGTACGCTGTTGTTTGGCACCTTCTTTGTTTTCAAGTTATGGATAAAATTAAGTCCTAATTTTTATTGGGTTTGGTGTTTTGACTTTGTCGTTAAGTAAATTGTTGTTGTTTTTATATATTTCCAGCTCTTCTAACTTGTCTTATTTCGGTCCATTTTGATTCTGTGTAAAATGGTTAAATTTTTATTGAATTCAGTATACCTATTTGGCAAATTTTTTTCACCTTTCCGTACACAGTGATCTTGAGTTAGTATTGTTTCAAGCAAAGTAGGAGGAGTATTTTGATTTTCGGCATTGTATGTTAGTGTATTTTTGATTGTAAAAGAAAAACTATTTATCGCAGAATATTGATAAAGGGTTCATTTTGTAGATAAAGGAATACAGATTAAGAAAAAAATATAAAACTTGTATCATCTTTAATTTCTTCCTTTTTAAATTGGCCGCCGAAATGATATTTTCAATTAAAATTTAAAAAATCGCGTTTTTTCGCGATTTCTTTGTTAAATGATCAGGTCCGATTTTCTGTTTAATGGATTATGACACTGTAGAGCATGCTGCATTTATATATGACGCTAGTATTTTTCGGCATTTTAGACCAACTTTTTTCGGCTTCCCGCACACCGTGAACGGAAGATACTGTTGCACATTACCTCACACGGTCAGAAAAGAAACAAAATACAGATAAAAGTTACCATCGCTTCGATTCACATAATAAGCACACCCGTACAAAAAGCGTTAGAGGACCATAACAAGCTGAGAAGAAGGCGAAAGAGCAGAAAAAGACGAAAGGAAAAGAAAGAGGGTAGAAAACAAAAATAAATAGGTACTAATTAATAATAATACTACGGGCATCCTTCACATTGCACGGTAGTATCATTCCAATGAAAATTCGCGCATTTCAAAGCTAAGCTGCTAAAAACCGGCATTTTAATAGAAAAACACATATTAATCGAAGAAATACTTTCAATGCATTATATTAGTCAAACAAAATAAAAAAATTCGTTTATTTCAATAAATTAATAGTGACATTTATAGTTCAGATAAATTTCTTATATACCAAAATAAAATAAAAATCAAACCACATAAAATATGTATCTCTACGACCTATTTAAAATTCTAATTTGAATCCGAATTTTCTCTCTTTTCTCTTATATGTATGTACTATGTATGTAAAGTAAATTTGTGTTTATGAACAAAAAGCAAAGGGAAGGAAAAAACGCGCAGTGCGAAATATAATCAAAACCTTGCTGTAAGAACCCGCGCAATGAAACGAATCCCTGTAATTAATAATAAAATGTTAAACGCATAATAATTTTCTGATAATGATGATAATGAATGAATCTTCGGATTCCTCGATTTCGGTTTCTTATGCAGATACAGATTATGATGCTGATAATGATCCCCAGAGGAGCAGCTTTGCCTTGTTTGCTATTTGCGAAAAATTCGGACATACCGCATTTGCCAATTTTGCAAGCTTATAATTGCGAATTGAAATACCGTTATTTTGTGTAGTATCGTCGGCAATATCGTCGCCTGAACGAATAACCATTTAGTGAACAATTAAAAATGTCGGGCAGCAATATTTTCATGCCGTTAAGAGATAAACAATTTTTTTCAAATTAATAAGTATTAACTTACAAGCTAACATTGGTAGCTGAAATTTCTATAATCGAAGTACCTAATTTAAATCCAAAATTTCGTTCTATTGAAGCATTTAAAATTCAGCAATTGTGTTTCAAAATTATATTTAATTTCAGGATTTTTGAATAGTCTGCACTTCTATTTGGGAAAATATTTTTTATTATCGACTGTACCAAACTACCAACCGTTGAAGTCTTCTTAAGTGCTTTGTAACAACAATTGTTAAGCAACTTGCTGCACAGGGTCAGACATTTGTATAAAAAATGTATTATTTACGTAAAAAATTTCGAACAGCTCTAAGCCACGTAAATAGTCAGCGGCTTTAGTATGTATAATTAGTTACTTACATACTATATACATATTAGCAAAAAAGAGAGCAAAAATGTAAAATTGATAAAGCAGATCTGAAATTCTAAAAGTAGCGTGTTAGTAAGTGAGGAAATTTTACCGTGTTATAGTAAAATTGTGTTACCACAAACCATGTTTTGCAAAATTTTCGGCGCATTTTGTCGACCGTTCTATAGCGAAACCGTGTTATAAAAGTACCGTGTTGTATGAGGGTAACCTGTACATTTACTAATCAATTTTTAGAAAATCTAATAACCTTTTTTCAACTAAACTAAAAATTTACCCTGCTTGGTTTTTTTATGGTTATTAAGTAACTATTTAGTTTTATTTTAGTTATAGTGCAGTTTAAATTTACACCACGTGTTAAAAATGGGTTACTGTCCGCTTTTCAAAACCCTAAATCAATATAACAAATTCGTTTCAATGTAGGTTAAATTTAACAGTTAATGTTGAATGATTTTCAGATGATTTTTTTGTAATTTTTTGAACCTTCCCGATTGGAAAATTAAAGTAACATCAACTCTTTGACCTAACATTAATATTAATGGTTCATTACAAAATAACCCAAATCTGAGCCAGCACTCAATAATTGTTTACATAATTGCCAGGATCTTTGGTTACCAACATAGTTTATTGTAAACTATTTTAAAACCTGACCCAGATTTAAGCAGAGGATAATTAACGATTTATCTGTTTTGGTGTTTCCTGAGTCAGAGTAATTTAGACTAACTTAGATAAAAATTCATATTGAAGCTTCCATATAAATTGGATGGTAACAATGGTTTTTGGGATAACTTAATATTGACAAAACTAAATTAATGTTGCAATAAAACTTCACCCGAAAATGATGATTTATGAACTTTTTGTTCTCGTCACGACTACTAAAGGAAAACTGTAAGCGATGTGAGATTTTAAATAAGAAAATATTTTTTTAATAAACTCATTTTAAACGGACTTAAATAAAACATTATAAATGCAATAATTTCATACACTGACAGAACAAAAACTACAACAAAAATTGATATAATATAATCAAAATATGTAGGTCAACATAAATTAAAACCAAAACAGATTCATTTATTTATTATGAATATTGTAAATTCTGCCTTCTTATTACTAACACAGAAGCATACATACAGACGAAATGATCTATTTAAAATCAAACCACATTTATTGTCGTGAAGTGATTTATTTTCTAATATTGAGACCTGCGTTTGTAAATAGTACCGTGGATATAATTTCACAATTATATTCAAGGTTCGAAATTTAATTACAAATTAAAAAAAAATATTAATTATAAAAATCCCAATTTAATGTACGCGTCTTAAATTTCTTTCGTCATTTAAATTTTTGTTTTATACATTTACTTATTTGTCAGTATCTTCTTAAGTAATTATGAAACTTATGTTTTTTTTTTGTTGTGTTTGTTTTGTGTAAATGATGTGACATAATTTTTTGACATAAAATAACTCATGTTAATTAGGTTAGAGAGATGTAAATTTGTTATACATATAAATTATAAAAAGAAATGTAAATAAACAAAAATAAATGTTGTTGTATGCTAATACTGCGTATCTCGTTTACATCAGTGATTTTCAATGATTTTCGTAACAGGTGAATATTGTGTGTATGTGTGTGTGTGTGTGTGTGTGTGTGTGTGTGTGTGTGTATATTAAGAAAATATTACACAATGTTGTTGCCAATTTGTTGCATTACTCTTTTGCAACAATGTTGCTTTGAACAGACTTGTACCGATATAGTCGACTAAGAAAATTTAAACGTGAATGAGAACACATTGAGCGTAAATAAATAATTTTGTTGCACGCAGACAGTGATGAAATTTATTATAATCAATCAAAATAGTCTTACTGTATACTTTATTGTGGGGGAATATCCTGGTTTGCGAAATTTTAAAAACTAAACTCGTTAGCACTCCAAAACACAATAATGTAAACATCGTGACGAGTAATTAGAATTTGTACAAAAAAAAAAAAAAAAAATTGCGCATCTACACCAAAACACGATGTATAATGTACACAAAAATATTTCATCATCATCACGTAAATTAAATCAGAAAAATATTTTCAACATGAATATTTACAAATATCATCTTTTATTGCAAAATGCAGAACAAAAATTAAATAAACAAAGATAAGTCATTTTCAACACATACGTCATCACCGACAACTACGCTGTATCAAAAAAAAATATTTAGTTCACAATTCTTTACCTTTCGGTATTTACTTAATTCCAGCAAACAATAGCGCCTTACACAAAACACAATGTAAAGCAATGTGATGCATTATTCGTAATGAGAATGCCAACGAAGAGTTAGGTAGGTGGTGCCATTTATAAAAAAAAAAATGTTAATTTCTATCATGTAGTCGTATCCTAAATTGATAACAACATATAATAACCGATACACTCATAAATAACAGACTTTTAACAACAATAACAATATTCAGAAAAGTCAAATGTACGTAATCATGGTTAATGATATTAACAATCCATTTCCCGCCTACAATATTTAGTTTTATTGCTGTTGTTGCTAGACTTGTTTATTTATATTTACACACACAGTTTTCCTATTACATAGCAATGGAAATATCTATATCATGACTAGGATGTATCGCAATAAAAACAATAAAATCGAAAAAAATAAGTTTTCTTTGTCGTACCATTCTCTTGTATGATATCTTCCTTCTTCTGTCGGTCTAGATATTTACAGTCGCACAAAAAAAAAATACCAACACCCCCACTTTTCTATAAAGTTCGCGAATTAGTGGTCATATAAGCTCATTTATAGTTTTGTGACAACATAAACGAGTTTTCTAAGAAAATAGCGTCATAAAAATTCAATGAAATTACCGCGCATTGTTTGGGAAAATTTATTTTTACTATATTTTCACTAAAATACGGCGGAAAAATGATAAGCAAAAAAAAGCAAGAAAGAAAATTTTGATATCATTTGAGTAAACAAGAGTGAATAATAGTGATAATAAAAAATCAGCAGAATCTACAACCACCAAACTGGGAAATTTTCGTGTTTTTTTTTTTGTTGGATTATTTACGAAAATTTTCATTGGAAAAATTATGGCATAATTATATGATTAATTGCCTTGAATGATCAATAACATGTTAGGCATATTTTTAGGTGACTGATCAAAAGGGTAATTTAGTGGAAGCCGTATATGGATAAGACAATATGGATGCTTTTGAGACGCAATTTAGAAGGAAAATTATTAGGACATAAAATTAGTGGTATTCTTATGACTATGTGTAGTCTTATGTCGACCATTCCAGAAATGTTTACATGACGTTAATTTGACTTAGACCTAAATAATTTAGATTAAAGGTGCAGGATCGAAAAACTAAGTGTTTAAAAACCTGTATTGAAGCTATTACATTCTTAATTGTTCAAATATAGTTCCAATCTCTAAAATTCTAAAACTTCAAGATCCTTGAAATTACATATTTGAAATTAAAGATACTAGAAACCTAAAAATTTGGATTTTTTCCGTTTAAAAATCCCGAATTCCCAATTAATTTAGTACGGAATAAAACCCACAGTAGCCCACAGTTCTTTTTTCAAAATAATTGTAAAGAGACCTGTATTATATTCAACCGACTATCGCAAATAATAATCAGTAAATCTTCTACAGATTTAACTCCGTGCTCCAAGTTGCTCAATATATTTCAAGTAAAATCAAAATTAACCAGATAGAGAATTTCTGTTACTAAAAAATGTGGCTAAAATCCTAGAAGCAATTTCCAATAGTACAGTATTACGTACTTAATATTGTATGTGTTAACAAAATGTAAAGGTGTAGCTCAAATTTGCTCAAATCCAAAATAATAAACGATTGTGAATCAGTATATCTAACAAAAGTTTATGCTAGTAATGGTACTAAAAATATTTAATATTTTAAGATCAAGCAGAAAAACACAAAATTTCGAGTATCCCGTGATGTCGTGGAAAGAGTGGTGTGTAATTATTTTATATTCAATTAGAACGATACTAAAAATTTCGATTAGGAAGATAATAAAGATTTCAGAAAAAAAATTAAACGGAGTGGGGATAATTTTTTTTTTAAAGTAGAGCGGTCCCACGGACTGCACAACGCTCTTTACGGGTTATTAGTCCCGATGCTGGACGATAAAAATCTTGTTTTTTCTTTTATTTCATCGCTGCCTATATGCGTTTGCATTAATAAAATAAAAGTAACTTAACATAAAATAAAATTGAATCGTTTCAATATTCAAAACCATATTCTAGTGTTGTCTTGTCACAGAACGTGTTTATGTATATGTGCTATACAATACTGGCATAATACTAATTTTGACAAAAAGTGAACATGTGCCCTTTCAATAATAAACGATTCAATTATAGGTATCAAAGTCGCGCCTTTTGTTTGATGTAATGTAAGTGGCTCAATATTTTCTATTGCTTCTCTCAAAGTGTACAAACTAGGAGTTTCCAAACGGAATCACGGTCTCAAAAATATGAAAGGGAAATCGCGAGATTTCCCGGTTTTCGATTAAATTATTTTATACTCTTTAACTCAATCCGCAAAGGAATAATATATTACAGAAAACCTCGGTTTAAGAGACTAAATGGAAATTGGCCTTTATAATTGCCGATTGTTCTTTAGATCCGAATGTAAAAAATATGAATATCTCGTACAGAAATGTATCCTTATATAGCATTTTCAAGTCAAATTTATACCAATTAGGAAGGAACTTTGCTATTTGTTAATCGATGATGATGAAATTTTGTTTGTGCATGCATACACATATGAAATGGTATGGACATGGTATGGAGTTTTAACTGAGGCCAATTAGCAAGGAACCTGGCTGTTTCTTAACCGATTATGATAACATTCGATTCGTAATCGATAAAAATGGGGCTTCCTTAAAGATATGTAGAACAAGTTCTAGCATTAGTCAGTTAGGAAGAAACTTGACGGTTTATTAACCGATTATACTGAAGCTTAATTTGTGGGAAGGAAATGGGATTCTAAAATAATAATATGGCCAATTAAGAAGAAACTTAGTTATGGTGAAAAATACGTGAAATCCCAATTTTTTGTAAGTCACATTTGAATTTTATGATTTTTATGTTTTGAATGTGCAGCCTTGATTAAAAAAAAAATTTGAAATGGTTTCTTTTGTTGTTGTTGTTAAAGATACAGGGTGTCAAATTTTGAGAAAAATGATAATCATGATGTTGTATTTATGGCAATAAAAAGAAAACTAATTATCCGATAATTATGATTTTGATCTCATTTTAAAGGTAAATTTATAGTGATTAATAAAAAAATATAAAAATAGTATGTTGTTTAATTTTTTCTTTTTTAAATTTCCCGCCAAAATATTCTTTTTCAATTTTCTCAAATCTTGCAAAATTCGTTTTAGTATGACAATCTACAAATTTATTATATTTAAACGACTTTTACACGAAAACGAGACGCCGTCCTGATTTTTTAGGATGTCTAATAGAACTAAATGGGGGGGGGGGGGGCGGAGATGTAATTATGAGAAAATTTGAAAAAACTGTTTCGACGGCCACTTTGAAAAATAACAAATGAAAGATGGTACCTTTAAAATGAGCCCAATCTTGTAATTTTCGAATGATTAGTTTTCTTTCTATAGCCATAAATACAATACCATGTGCATTGAATTTTTAAATATTTGACACTCTGTACCTTAAAAAACAACAACAACAACAAAAATCGTATTCCATAAATTGTTCGTTTTATTCAGAGTTTCACATCCAAAACATAAAAATTATAAAATGCAAAATTGACTTCCGGTCACATATAAAGATATGCAATTTGACGTATTTTTCTCCATAGTGAAAAATTCGTCAAATCAAATTTTTTTTGAAGTTTTATTTTAATTTTTAGATTTTTATGTTTCGAATGTGTAGCACTAATTAAACAAAACATTTATGGAAAATAATTTTGTTGTTGTTGTTGTTTTTTAAGATACAGGGTGTCAAATATTTAAAAATTCAATGCACTTGTATTTACTGGTATTGTATTTATTGCTATAGAAAGAAAACTAATTATTCGAAAATTATAAGATTGGGCTCATTTTAAATATAAATGAATAGGAATTATAAAATAATTATAAAAATGGTACTATCTTTCATTTGTTATTTTTCAAAATGGCCGCCGAAACAATTTTTTTAAATTTTTTCAAAATTGCATCTTTTTTTTTCTCTTATTATCTTTTTCCCCCATTTAGTTCTATTAGACATCCTAAAAAATCAGGACAGCATCTGATCTCGTTTTCGTGTAAAATACGTTGAAATATAATAAATTTGTAGATTGTTATACTAAAACGTATTTTGCAAGAATACGAAAAATAACGGTGTTCCAGTTTTGTGATATGTTGTAAAATATTAATTGTCGAATTCTTTCAAAAAAAAAATAAAAAAATAGGTTTTTGAGAAAATTGAAAAAGAACTGGATTGGCAATGTTCGCGGATATTCATGGTAAGCTAAATAAATGAATAAACTTTTAATAATAATTTTAAATGTTAACTCAATACGCTCAGTAACATAGATCCCATATATGTCAAGCAATATCGCTTACCAGAATTTACGAAAAATGAAATCAACAAACAGATTACCGGGAAAATGACATAATCGAAGCGAGTAAAAGTCCATGAAATTTTCCATTAATCGTAGTGCCTAAAAAAACAAATGAAAACGAAGAAAAGAAATGAAGATTTGTGATGGATTTTCGTAAATTAAACGATGTCACTATCAACGACATGTTTCCCTTACCAAATATTTCAAATATTTTGGATCATCTTGGCAAATCCAAATATTTTTCCACTTTAGACCTTGCGAAAGGCTATCATCAGATTCTGTTAGATCCCAACGACTGCTTTTAATGTCCATTTTAGGACATTTCCAGTTTAAGCGAATACCTTTCGGACTGAAAAGTGTACCAGCGACGTTTATCGGTAAATGTATTGTTTATCTAGAAGACGTGATGAAACAATTTTCCGAAATATCAAAACCACAATTTTGTTAGAAAAAGGAGAGCCTTTTATTTAGAATGCGTTTTGCGATGAATCTTTCACTAAGCTGAAAAATTGTTTATTAAATGCATCGATTTTATAACAGTCAGATTTTTCATTACCATTCACGATCACAACCGATGTGAGCGACTTTACAATCGGTGCTGTTCTATCCCAAAATTCAAATGATTTTGATTTGCCCATTGCATTTGCTAGTCGAGTGCTGAACTTAATTACCCAACGATAGAGAAGGAGCTATTTTCGATAGTATAGGCTTGCGAACATTTCCGTTCATATGTATAAGGTCGTCATTTTCCCATAATTACAGATCATATAAGCCTTTGATATGGATGTGTAATTTAAAAAAACCTTCTTCTCGGAAAATGCCCATTCTTTAAGCCGAATGGTAATTATACCTGATCAATCTAAAGAACTCGATCAAAAAGCAAACAACAATCTGAAATTAGACAAAATTCCGAAAATCCTCAAAATACTGAAACTATCGAAACAAATTTGCCGAGTTCTACAATAATACAACTCACTGAAGATTCTGAAATTAATAAATTTATTGAGTAATTTCATACTAAACCGTTAGGTGGTCATCAAGGTATATTCCGAACAGCACATAGAAATTTATTAACACAATTTCAAACAAAGACAGATAAGAAAATCACAAAATTAGAAACAAGTGTTGATGGTTAACCAGAAACTAAAATAGATAATCGGGTTACGATTTTATGCAAGCTTACCGGAATATCTAAAAGCCATATAACATTACTATTGAAACTTAATATTGAATACTGATCTGAAATCATTGGCAAATGCTATTTTTTAAGTTCATTTTTAGCGGTAATATTCGGATTTAAGGTTAGATTTATATTTTTTGAAAAATGGGAGAAAAAAGATATTGGGCCAGATACACGATACTCTAGCAATTCGCAAATCGATAAATATGGCGGATTGCGTATGGCTTGCGTAAACTACTCGATTATTTTAGCAAAGTAAAATATATGTTTGTATTCAGCACAAACGATAAAGTGCGTTAAAGTATCTCATTTTCTGAAATTCAGAAACAAATTGGGTTGCTAAATTATAGTGTATAACATTTCTAGCAAATTCGCAAAAAGAACTGCTTATCTGAGTATCGAGTATCTAGCCCAATGTATAGCTTTTATAAAAAACAGAATAAATAAATAAAAATGTATAATAAATAAAACCGAATTGAAGCTAGTAGCAAATAGAAAAAATGTATAAGTATGAGTAAAGTAAATATTATATGAACATTAAAGTTATTCTGGTATATTCCAGATATACACTCTACGAATTAATTCACCGTACGATCTAAAAAATTGAATTTTCGAATTGGCTTTTCAAACAAATAAATCCTGGGCTGGGATGTTGTACCATCACTTTCATTCGAATCGACTTTAAAAGTCGATTCGAAAAAGTGATAGTTGGCATGTTGTAAAATTTTCGACTCCAAAGTGATACTTCAACACGGCAACCATTTTTCAAAGATGAATTAATAACAAAAATTTTAATTTGACATTTAGTTGTTATTAAAACGTTAAATAAATATTAATTCTTAGAGATTTTATTAAAAAAACAACAATTTATGAGGAATATTATTATAATATATTTTGACGAATCGCTCGTACATCACTTTAAATAAACTGAGTGATACAAAAGTATCATTATCGCGATTCGAAAATTTTACAACATGCCAATTTTCGACTTTCTGTTCGAATTTCGAAAATTTGAAGTTACAACATCTCACCCATGCTTACTGTAAATTTAAAAGGACAAAAAATACAGACAAAACTAATATAAATTTAGTTTATTAATCTACTTTTCAAGGCCGAAAATAAAAAAACTTTACATTTGTATTCCTTTGTTTGCGAACAAATTCATCGTACGATTAATTTAATCATTATTCAGTCCGAGTTCGCGACAATATTCTTCGGAAAATTTTTCAGCAGAATTGAATTTTTTTTTTTTTTTTTTTCGCTGGCGCTACATCCCATGAGAATTGAATTGCATACGATTAAAAAATATTTTATTCGGAAGGGGAAATTTGTTTACGAAATAGACTACTTTGATTGGTTGCTTGCTGAAAATTTTTTCGCAGAATATTGTCGCGAACTCGCAGTAAACACAAAAAAAAAAATTTTATTAGTAACGGGTAGGCCTCCTTTGACATCTAGAATGGCTTTAAGTCTGTTATTCATGGACGAAACCAATTTTTGGTGAATTCTGGCGGCACCCGATCTCAATCATATCTTATTGCCTCTTTCAGTGTGGCCTTAGATGTAATTGTGTGTATTTTTAGTTGCCTTTCTACATAATCCCCCAGATGCTCTATGGGATTAAGGTCCGGATTTTGTGGAGGAGAATGTAGCTGCTTAGGGGTGTTTTACAGCAACCAGTCTCGAATAATTACCGCAATGTGCTTCGAGTTGTCATCTTGCTAGAAGACCCAATTTTTTGCCAGTTCTAATTTGTCTACCGATTCGTGCAAATTGGCTTTCAAAATGTTCAAATATATCCTTTTATCCATACTTCCTACAGTAAATATCAAATTTCTGACTTTCGAACCCGCCGTACACCCCCAAACTGAGTACATTTCCTCCAGCGTTTTTAACCGTACCACGAAGATTTGCTGTTTCCATTGCTGTTCCCTTCTTGCACCATACTTATGATAGTCCATCATATCCAAATATATTATACTTAATTTCGCCGGCAAATATCACTTCTTTCCAGAATGAAAATTCAGCATCCAGGTGTGATTTAGCGAACTCGATGCGTTTCTTTTTATTTACCTCACTAATAAGTGTTTTTTTCTGACCATTCTGGAAAATTACCCGTACCAGTTTAATGTTTTCTGGTTTGTAGGTTAACATACATCTGCTCCATAATTCTGGTGTAGCATTGTTAGCAATTTTGAACTAAATATTCGCTGCTCTTTGCGTACATAACGCCATACTACCCTTTATTCCTTCTCGGTAAGAGTACGCGGGCGACCAGTTCTTTTTAATTATTCAACACTACCTGTCTTTTTATATGTTTCTACAATGAGCATGAAGATTTAATTTTTTTGGTTAACTTTGAACTTGGAAGATAACGGTTTTCCTTCCAAATTCTTATTGATAACGACTTCTTGGAAGTCAATACTGGTTTCTGTACTTGTGGCCTTCAAAATGATAAAAGGTGTTTTGTGTACCGGTAGCTTTAATGTCTTACAATATGCTGGACTATTCTATCACAAAAATATTGAAAACACAAAAGATGAACGGTGTTGTTAGATAAAAACAACAACCGTACGATGAATTTGTTCGCAAAAAAAGGAATACAAATGTAAAGTTTTTTCTATTTTCGGCCTTGAAAAGTAGATTAATAAACTAAATTTATATTAGTTTTGTCTGTATTTTTTGTCCTTTTAAATTTACAGTAAGCAGGATTTATTTGCTTGAAAAGCCAATTCGAAAATTCAATTTTTATATCGTACGGTGAATTAATTCGAAGAGTGTATAAATATTTAACGAAAAGTTGAAATTGTTAAGAGTCTGCAATTCAGTTTAGATCTGTGAGCATTAAGAAAAATAAATCACTTTTCAATCAGCTCACCAGGCTATAGCAACTGAACTTATTATCCTGAATTTTTCCTATATACTAGGTGACCCATTTTAAAAGAACCACTCAAATAACTCCCAGAAGAAACCCTAAATAAAAAAAAAGTGTTGATACAAAAGTTCCACAATTTTTAGGGGGAAAGTGACGAGCTTGAATTTGACCTTGAAGTAAAATTTCAGGGTCATTTCAAGGTCTAGTTGTTTTTTTATAATGCGAACACCTATTTTTGACTCTGAATTCTGAAAGCGTGTGAACTATTATATTCAGCCATACAGTATTATCTTTCAGGATCCAGAGTAAAAATTAGGTGTTTTCATTTTTTTTTTAAAACCGACTTGACCTTGAAATGACCCTGAAATTTGACTCTAAGCTCGTCTAGAAATTGTGCAACTTTTGTACCAATATCTTTTTTATTTAGGCTTTCCAGTTGGGTGGCTCTTTTAAAATCGGTCACTCTGTATAGGAATCAACCCACTTGTAGGATTAGCGAATTTTACAGTACATATTTAAAAACTTTTAACAATTTCAATTTTTATTTTATTTAACGCATATATTGCGAGTTTGAATTAGAAACATTTTACAAAATTGAATTTTAATAAAGTTAATATTGAATTATTATTTCGTAAATTTGTATTTAAATGCACTAGATGTAGTCTCTGGAGTTAGCATTACAGTCCAGAGACTACATCTACCGCATAAATACTTTGGACATTCGAGAAAAATCATTCCCACTTCAAATGATTTTTGTTGAACAAATTTCGTCTGCGGAAAATAGATCAAACATTTGATGCAAATATTGCTTGTTATTTATATGACCGACCCCAGGGAACTGCCATTTGATAATTTTTTCATCAAGTGCATACTACGGACATAGACAATCATAATAGATTTCTCATTTGACTAAAAACACAATATAAAAATAAAAATTTTCCATTCAAATGTTATCGGTGTATTGCATTACGTATTATATTTGCAACGCATTCTAAAATCATTGCCTTATAAAATACACAACACAGCGATACATTGGAATTATCAGAAGTTTTGTTTTTTTCCTTTAGTTACATATAATGAAAACAGAAATCTAGTATAAATGTCTATGCTACAGACATTCGAGAAAAATCTTGTTTGGTTTCGTTTTTAACAAAAATCGTCACTGAACTTATTATAACCTATTGGATTATTGGTTTGGCTAATGCTAAAATACCATCACACATCACTGTAGTTATTTCTTGCCGTAGGAGACCACTAAACGTTTGGGCAGCTGGTCTAACAACTTGCCCAACTCGAAGCGCAGAGGTCGAAACTGATTCAGTTATTAATATTCGGAGTCCAGACTAGTTGCAAGCCATTTTATAATTATTTTTAAAACGTTATTATTCATGATGTACGGACAAATTATCACTAGTCTTTTGGCAGTAACAAAACTACTGGTTAAACTGTGCAGTTTAATTTTTACAATCATTTGAAATCAATCACCCTGTGCAATATTGCAACAAAAATAAAATTAAACATATTTAATACTACTTTAGCTATTTTGTGAAACTAAAATTTGCTACTACTTTACAATATTCGTGTGTCTTCTTGCATATGCGACGATGAAAAAAAAAAAATTAAAAAAAACTTTCCAGCTTTTTAGTTTTACAATTTTTGACTTCACAAAGTAGTAAATTGCTATGTAAGTATCTAGTGTATTGTACAATGTTTCTAATATGTTTTGTACACAAAAAACTATAACAATGTTATTCTTGTTTTTTTTTATAAATTTAATATAATAATAGTAATAATAATAATAAAATGAAAAACTAAAAAAGAAAATTAATAACATCAAGCAAAAAAAAAAAAAAAAAAATATTTTTTGTTTGAAAATGAAGACGATGTCGAAGAAGACGACGGGCTGGAAAAAGATGTGTGTACAAAAATATGTAATAAAATTTTCAAACAAAAACTGTAGTACAACATAAACATTATATATGTTTAGTATACATACATACATATGTATATAGGAAAAATATGAAAATCTCACAACAACACAAAATAAACGAAAAATGGGAAAATGTTTCTTTTGGAAACTTATTTTCAAAGGATAAAAAAAAACTGAACAAAACAAAAAATCAATTTGTATGTTGTAATATATTGTTTACATGCCCGGAGTCAAAATCTGTGGTTTTATTCGAAATTTTTTTTTTTTTTTGTTGTTGTTTGTGTATAGGGAAAAGATTTTCTCAAGATGTTATAAGCATATTACAAATTTAATGGCTCTAACTTTAGTTTTTCTCTTTTTCGTGTTTAGTTGGTTTTTATGGGATGTTCATAGACTTTTTATCATTTGGCATATCGTTGTTTTTGTTTTTTTTTTATTTATTATGGCTATATTTATAGTTTATGTACAATAATTTTCAGGAGATAAAAATGACTTTTAATCCTTACTTACTATATAATATTTTTAACAAAAAGCCGAATGGAAAAATAATAATATAAAATATCATCCTACATACGCGAGTGACGTAAATTTATTGTACATGCGAAACATTATATTTATCACCAATATACAAAATGGGTTATCCCACGTATATAAGGATTTAATAGAATAATAGTCCTACTATACTTGCTGTTTATCAGATAATAAAAAATAAAAAAATCCGTTTAAAGGTTATGTCTATTCAATGGATAAACTTTCTACAACATTTTCCAAAATACAATTTATCATTTTCATGCGTTACAAACGCGTATCCTACACGTATAATATGGTTACGATAACCCTTCTAATTTTATTGTAGTACGAAATGTGTCTAAAATACGCTTAAAGACGTAATCCCGCGTTGACAACGCATATTAACATTTTACAAATGATATTTACCGGGGTTTTTGTTTTCGTCAAATGTGATGATGCGTATAAAAAACGCGGAATTGAATTTTGCAAAACATTATTGTTACATATATACATAATTACGTAGTTGAGCTTTATCGGTGAAATTGTAAAGAAAATATTTTTGTTGAAAACTACTGACGGATCGCCTTATTACATTTTCTACCCGTGTTTTATGCCCTGATTTTTATTGCATGGGAATCTGGTAGCTTGTTTGTCCTACAAACCTTTGTTAACTTAGCAACCTGCGACCAAGTGATTTCCTTGATAATTCTTACAAATTAAACACATTCATATATGCACCGCGATTTCACTCGTACGAGAAAATTTTGACAGTTGCCCCAGTGATTTATCGCGTTGCCTTACACATGAGGCGTGATTTATCATTAGGAAAGACATTAATATATTACTATTATTGGAGAGGGATAGATACATAAAATAATATGTAGTTGGTCTTTGTTTCAATAATAAGAACGTAAACAAACAAAGTTTTTATAATTTATAGAACTGTGTAAACTACACAGTTTTAACCAATTCAAATAAAAGTGAGGTTAAATTTGCGCAATGTTATTTATCGCTGACACAAAAAAATGCAATATGCATGATTATCGATAAGAGGAGCCGCTGCCATATTGAAAAGTAAGAGAAATAGGTGAATCATTTTAGAAAGTAATTGCTACGCTTTGTAATTAATACGACAATACACCAGAATTTTATGAAAAAAGATCCTTTTTGATAAATTTATAAACCGCGAATTGCGTTCACAGCAATTCCTTTTCTCATACGCTAAAATGCCACTTTGTGCTCTTGATGCACAATAACTATTCTTTAAAGCTTGTTTTATGGTGTTTTTACCATGCATGAAATATGCCCTTTTTAATAGTTTGATCTCATACTTGTACAAAAAATGTAATCATTATTTATTTGAAATGTTTGGTAATTTCTTCATATTAGTTACCTTTAATGTAAGTACATATTATACCCTTTACCATCGTTATAGAAAAATGTTTTACGAACGCATGCATAAAACATACATTTTACATCCCTTGGTACAGAAAAGCTATTTTGTTTCTTTATTATTTCCGAAAAATTGAAGATTGCAATTTCACACACACACACATAGTTCAGAGAAGTAATAAAATTTGGAATACAAAGTAGCGAACGTTACAGGTAAAGACACCAACAATGGCAAATTATTATTTTTTAACTGATTCTATTAAATTGTTGTTTATTTTATCTCTCAGACGTAATAAAATATAAACACACAATTGGATACGGATAATACAACAACGGTTACATTGTCTAAATCACTCGACAAGAGATTTTACAAACCAAAAAACATTATATAGACAACATTTCGTTCATGGTCAATATTGGCCATAATTTCAATCATAAGTATACGCGGTTAATTCACGAAACCTTTAATAATGCACATTTTTAATTTTTAATGAAAAATTTGGAAAGTAAATTAGAGAATTGCAGAATTGGGCTAATATTTTGAAAAACAATAAAATAGATTTCTTGCAGGAATGTGTCAGTCATTTTAATAAGCCAATACAAATATGTATGTCAAATTTGCGAACTACCTACATTATTTCAGCTTCACGTAGTTTTCAGAAAATTATTTACGTGAAAGCTAGTTACCTCCCAGTATAATACAAGACGGTATCGCGAGCAAGCATGGTATGGATGCACAAAATAGAGTATCCTGAAATCAATGTATGTTTCGATTAAATAAATAGACAGATATACCAGGAGGTTCAACTGACAAAACAGCAAGATCTTTCTATTCAAAGGATTCTAGGCATTTTAACTAATATGATACCAGAGAAGTTTGATCTAAAAGTGTTCTAAATGAAGACATTTAAAATTAGAACACTTTTAGCAAAAACTTTCCACTTATATAAGGAAGTAGGAAGTGTCTGCTATATTTGTTCTAACTTTTTAATTATAGTAAATGCGTAATAATATAACACAACAGTTTAAATATCTAACAATAGATTACCACCGAGTTGAAATATAGAAATACAAATTTCAAAATAAATTGTAAGGTAAATGTATGTGCTCAAGAATTTTTTACATGTTTAAAATGTATTTGTTATTACAAATTCCAATAATGGATTTCAAACAAAGTCACTCCTAAATTATTTTTTTAATGCAGAGTGCTACCTGAATGATTCATTTTGCTTATTAATCAACACCCGTACAACATGAAGATATCTACTATAGTTCTAAATACCTCTGTGATTATCTGTAAATAGCCCCGCTAAAGGTGAATTTTTAGCGTGAAACAGATTTATAAATCAAGAATTCATACCTTGCGCGCAAAAATGTTGTATCGCATCTGAATCCCTACATAAAGTTTTCAACTTTTGCTTGTGAGTATCCTTCAAAACCTCACTTAATTTTTTTTTTTTTGTGGATTAGAGGAATTTCGTAAAATTAAGAACCCAGTTTCTGAAGGCCTTGCAAATATTTTTGGCGTATATGATACTCTTCTCGGAAAGCCTGAGTAACACTTAACAACATGCAACTCAGCGATGATGTAATATCATGCAACACAAACTCAGTTCACTAATAATTTTGAAATTTGCATAATTATGTAACTTCAAGCAATTCCTTTCTCTTTAAAATTGGAATATATTGAACCATGGAGAAGCCAAGCAAGCACCAAATGCTATGGCCATTTTTACAATTTGTGGTAAATACAAGTTTAGGGAAAATTCCAAATATTTTCGAATTTAGAGACATTCTTGTGGACATTCAAAATATGGACATAGCACTTGTGTGGTCTAAGGTATCGACAAATAAAACCGTCACTCCCAAAAATCTCGATAAGACTCAAATAATCTGGTAACCTCGAAAAGTCTGGAAAATTTCGTCCTGTTAGAAAAATTTTAATATTTAGTAAACCAAAGTCAAGCAACCCAAAGCAATATTAAAAAATATTCAACCTTTACTGACTAGCCTTAAAATAGGGGATTCTAAAAAAAATCTGAATACCAAAAAATTTCCAAAATATGAAAATAATCTTTTGAATAACCCCAAAATTAGCATTTCCTAGACACTATGATTCTGATAATTTCACAATTATTATCATAATTTTAACGTCAAAGTGTAATCCGGAAAATATCGAAAAAATCGCGATACTAAGCAACTCAACGCCTTTGAATTTTGCAATATCTGAATTAATTCAAAATTATTTCGAAGATTTCGGAATGTCTCAAATATTCTCAAAAATATTATTTATGAAAGTGTACTCGACATTTTCTCCAATTTAATTTAACGTTACATGATTTCAACGGAATAAAAATTCTGAAAACCTAAAAAAAACTCGAAAAGTGCCCAAAATATTGAAAATCTCACACAAAATTTCTTTTATTACTATTACTATTTCTGTAACAATCAACCCTTTACAAATTAATTTCGCGTAACATCAGAAAACGCGATTTATTTAGATAATCCATATTCCCGAAAAAATTAAGTAGACTTAGAATTCCAAAATAATCTTAAAAATTAAGAAATAAAGTTCGAAAATATCGAAAAATCTAGAGAAAATTGAATAATTCGGAATAACTTCGGTGGTAATCAAAATCAACTCAACGCTTTTCAAATCCGGAAATTTAGATTAATTAAAAAATCGCAGCATCTAACATTTTGAGTACCTTATCTTGATATCATTAACTAAGTGCAATGATTATTCAGCTCCAAACTCATAATATGGAATAATATGGATAATATCGAACGACTGACTGATCATTAATTCTATAAAATCTCTCAACTCAACACATTGCAAATTTCGAGTATTTCAAAAATATGAAGACTAGAAAATAATCTCAAACGGCTCGATTAATCTCGAATAATCTTAGAAATATGCAAAATCTAGAAAAATCTCGAAATTCTCATTAAATTTCCAATATTTAAGAAAATCTTGAATAACCTAAAAATCGCATAATTTGTAATAAATAGATTTCATCGTTACGCCACAAACAATACATAAAATGAAACACATTTCTTTTCTATTGAAGTAGGGTACAATTTAATTTTCTACAGTGCTTAATTTAAGAATGGATCGTGTTAATCCACGCGTTATTTTAACCTACAAAATTCAGAAAAATATAAGTACTATCAACCATCAACCCTAGCAGATCCGATCACTTCTCACCTCTTGGGGCTTAATTATGCTGAATCAAGCTTAAAATTGAGTACATCCATTTGCTGCGTTAAGAGACCTAAGTTCAGGATTTGCGACATTACATTTTTATTTAGGTTGATTTCCAAATTTTTAAAATTTCGATTTTTAGATTTTCATTAAATTCGATTTTTTGTTGTCAAGTTATCAGCAGTAATATCCCAAGAGCATTGATAATTTCCCGAAATAATTTTATTATATTTTTCGAAAGCACGTTGCTTGGTAACAGCCCGAAGCCGTAGGCTGAGGGCTGTTACCTAAAAGCAACGTGCTTGAGGAAAATATAATAAAATTATGAGGTATTTATCAATGCTCGAGGGGTATTCGACGAGAAAATTTTTTGCAATATTATTTTATTCTAGTAGTAAGGCTGCTAGATTGTAAATTGTTCTATGAAAGTGTCATTTTGAAACAGTATTTATTGTAAAATAAAACTATAAATTCTTTTCATCTAGTAGCCAAAGTATGCTTTTCTAAAATAGCAAGCCTATTAAATCGGTCAATTTCGAGTCACGTGTACAAAATATACCAATCAAAATAACATTACACTGATAACATCCCTAGGGAAATTATCAGTGTAATGTTATTTTGATTGGTTTATTTCGTACACGTGACTCAAAATAGACTGATTTAACAGGCTTGCTATTTTAGCAAAAAAATTTCACAGTAATTTTTCTGTTTCTATTTTGTGATTAAAAAGCAGTGCAGTATTTTATTTTTGAAAAAAGAGAGAACTTTGTTTTCAGTTATGGTAAATAAAGTTATTGCTGACCGTTATAATCTCCAGAACCTAGATGTACCTAAAGAAAATTTAAAACTTTCTATTTTATTTAAACTTTTTATAGTACTGCTGGTCGCAGCAGTTTGAAACGAACACAATAGATTTCGGTTACCGACTTTCCATAATGGGTTAACAATAGAAATTGTTGGTTTGGATTTGTGTTTTCGATATTGCCCATTATTATGAATTTTAGGTTCTCATTAGACATGTGTGATTGTATTATTTGCAGTTTACAACATCTTGTACACCAGTTTGAAAAAGCAGTGTCTTAAAAAAAAAATTCAAATTATTCATAAAACATATTTTGTATTTTTTTAAAACTAGTTATCTTTACTTAAATATTTACAAAGTGCCTCTTGTTTGTTAATAAAACTAGCTATCTGCAGATATCGACTTTATATGAAAATAAATTCAGATAAATCAAAACAGGATATTTGATATATTTCCATTTTACAGCATAACAAAGCTGGTTTTACAAAATATGTTTATGTAAATTGATTGATGGCAGACATCTTGTTAATTTGATAATACAAACAAAATAAATAAATTATTCAAAATTATTTGAATTTCGATGGTTAAAAGGTAAAAGTCACTAACTGCATTTTCGTCGAAAATGATATAAGTACATGTATGACTTTATAATTTACTAATCTTTAGTCTTATAAAATTATTTTTCTATATTTCCCTCATTATATTTACATATAATGAAGGAAATTTAGAAAATAATTTTACAAGACTAAAGTTTAGTAAATCATAAAGTCATACATGTACTTATATTATTTTCGACGAAAATGCAGTTAGTGACTTTTACCTTTGAACCATCGTATATAGTCATTTTTGTTTCAAATGCAATTTCCCGCCGCCCCGGTGGCACAGTTGTTAGCATGCTTGCTTTAAGCTCCGGAGGTCCCGGGTTCGATTCCCGGCGGGTGATGAAAAAATCACGGCTGGTTTAATGTAAGGATCAATGAACTAATCACTCATTATCCGTTGTAAAAATGATTACGAAACTTCAAAAATGAAGCGGCCAAATCCCTCCATGGGATGTAGCGCCAGCGAAAAAAAAAAAAAAAAAAAAAAAAAAAAAAAATTCCCAAAATGGTGTTTTTGCAGTTAACTAGTTTCTCAAAAAAACCACAGATATTTCCACTACAATAGAGAAGGTCAGGGGATGTCTAACTAACCTTGCATTCATTTAGGCGATTACCAAAGTGTTGCACCATATATTTAAATGCGATCGATGCGACATCTGGAACTTCACTGATTGAATATTTTTTTCGTATGATAGTAGTACTATATGTATATGGTTCAAGAGCGATAACTTTCTTCAGTATTCCTGAACTTCTCAATTCGTAATGTGACGATTTTATAAGGGATTTTTTACATTTTTAACGATGAAATATCCAGGATTAGAAGCAGTAGTTGGGCCAGAATATGTCAAACTAAAACAGAAAAATAAAATTACAGGTGCGTTCAAGAGCGATAACTTTCTTCAGTATTCCTGAACTTCTCAATTCGTATGGTGTCAATTTTAAAGGGAATTTTTAATAGGCGGTTAATTCCAAAACAACGAAGATTTTGTTATATGGTTAAAATCGAGTCACAACTCAGTCGTTATACGGCGGAATTAAAAAGATGTTTGTTCAAGTATCACGATGGACCAATCAAGAATTAATATTGATATAGGGTCATGGAAATTGCCTTCACACTTCATCAGTTCTGAACCCAAATTTTATCATTAGCAGCGTGTCGATGGTGTAATATGGACCGTAATCACATCAAACTTGCACATGATTCTAATACTTGAAAATATGTTTGTTTAACTACCGAAGATTTACAAATTTTGGAATGGCAATTAAGAGGGTTAAGAACATTTTATTAATACCATATCTGATGTCTTAGGTAAAGGAGCAAGGGTCACAAATAAACGAAAATACTTTCTGCCTCATCACTGGGATCTTAAACCCGAAAGCACACCAACCAAATTACGCATATTATTTGACTCTTCTAGTACATCGACATCGAACTTTTCGTTAAATCATATTATGAATATCGGGCCTAGAATTCAAAAGGAACTTATTTTCAGCGAAAATGTTAACGCAGGCTATGAATACGGCAGCAAGCATCCTGTGATATTGTCACAAATCATGTATTTACTGAAAAACTGATATGAGGAACGCATTACGTAAATTTAAAAGCCACTCCGGTCCTAATCATGCTAAAAATCTAGTAAGGCAAAAATATATGAAAATGAAGCTAATGCCAAAGTTAATAACAAAAAAATAAACTGTTCAATATGGTATTTTTCCAAATGGATAGATCATTATGAAGCTTTGATTTTTTTCAATTTCAAATTATTGTAGCCCTTATTTTTGACTAGACATCCGAATTTTGCCCCTATATTCGGATAGCTGGATCTATTGATCTCATTGTTCAAAGGCGGCTTGATCCTTACTACATTTCACATCATCTAAAAATTTACTAATTTTTGTTGATTTTAATGGCCAATCAGATTCAATCGTGATAAACTTTACTTCATTTCATAAAATTTCGAAATTTAATAATTGGGATGGGAGACATTCATGGAGTCTTAGACCACTTAGAAAAACCAGGAAAGATTTTATGTCTCAAAATTTGTTATATATGTACATAGTCTATTTCATTAACAAAACAAAAATTGCAAAAAAAAATTGGTTTGGTGATGACGATCATCCACTGGTTACAAAACAGATTTGCAGTGAAATCTCTTTCAGAAAAGTTTCACAACCCGCAATCTTGATTCATCATTTGGATGGGTTGCAACTAATTCATTGATCATCACATATGTTGGTTAAGTTAGATACCAAATATCAATGGAATTGGGGCACAACCGTAGAAGTTCCATTTGGGGCAGGGATGGAGCACATTGGCCAAAATTGAACCAATCTTCCGGGAAACTACTAACGATCTTTTTGAAATATCGTGTAACACCGCTAAAGATATTATGTTTGGTTGACCATTAATCTAAAAACTGTTTCATCATTTTTTTTTATCATAAACAACCATTTTGTCATAGACATGTACTTCTTATATTATTTTGTTCTCCAGGCTCGATAGTAAAAAATGAATAAAATCAATAAAAGTCAATCAACTTTTAAATAATGTAAAATGTAGTAAGGTAGCACAACTGCCATCCCAGCCAAGGTTCCAATTGATTTCGCCAGCCAGATTAGAACATCTAGAGGGTACATGGGAGAAAAACAAGTGACCGCAGAAAATTCATCAGTGTCGAAATGGAAGAAGATTATAGCGAGAATCCAAATATTCTGAAAGAACAATTAATACAATGTCCAGTAACTTAATGGATAAGTAATATTCGCCATTAAACACCTGTAGTCACCACTAAAATTATTTCTAGAGTTTTAATTTACAACAACTTTTATCTCGGCATAGAAGGCCCCGTACCAAAACAAACAAACAAATAATTAGAAACTTCAGAAAGATAACATAAAGGAAAAGAAGCAGGCAAGCATGTATAAATACAAACAAAGATAATAAACTTAATAAAAAAACTTTCAAAGAGAAAATTCATTCTATGCTAACCAAATAATTTAAATATTTTTCTTAAACAACAAAAACATAAATAAAAAAATAAAAAATCCTCCTTCTGGAAAATTAAATCAAAGACAATATTGTACTGTGAATTAATGCTATCGAGTAAGCGAAAACGAGATAACAACAACAGCAACAAAAATCTTTGATGAGTTCCTAGAATAATATTACCAGAAAAATTTTAATATCCCCATAAAAGCTTTTTTAAAATACAAAAGTGCCCCTCACCCCATGAGTTAAAATCAACATTCATCATTATAACAAAGAATTTATTATTAGGACGTTAAGAATAGGTTATCAAATAATACAAAAATGACCTACAGTACAAATACGCAGGTAAACTTTTGAGACAACAAAATAAAAGTCGCCCCCGAACCCGAACACTTTCATTTGAATTTCTTTCGTAACAGCATGCGGACATGTATATTCTAATTGAATAACGTAACAGTAGTAAAATTTCCCGTGCCCTCCCCCCCCCCCCCTATATTGTCTCCCTTACAGTGTTTTGTTTTATTTACTCGGTATTTGAATATTTTTTTTTATTTGTTGATTTCAACACCAAATTCTGATAAATTCCTCGCATATATTGTATTCCAGGAAACGCGCTTACCTGAAACGAAATAAAAAAACAAAATTAAAGAAAATTTATAATTTATGTAATATTTTTGTATCAATTAATATTAATTAGGGAGATTAAAAAAATTAGAATGTTTAAAAGATCGCGGGAATCCATATACCCCACCTCACACCTAACTAATTACAAAAAATGTAAATAATAATCGATGGAACAGCTATTAAATTAAACTACCGGTATATTACACATACGCACCTAACTTAAGTCACGTATAAAACATTTACTGATTTGATTGACATGTCTCGCGTCTTTTTTATTGTATCGTATAAAAGAAATGACATGTGAATGAAAGTAAAACACAATTATTCAATTTTATCAAATGACATTCGATTTCAATGAAATATTTTTATTATTTAACGATTTAGAGACGTAGAAAATGGTTTTCAATGTGTTTCCTATTTTATTGGTCAAGGGTAAAAAGAGATATAGTACATGGTTTGCTGATCTAGAATTAGAACCACTCTAGTAGATTTCGATGGAATAGAGTAAATTATCTACTAAAACCGGAAAGCTCTCAGTTTGGCTTGAAGTCAGTGCTACTGATCAGAATGGTTATGTTATATAGTTTGGAATTTATGTGTATGTGAGGTTATCATATATTAAGGTAGCAAGAAAGTTTTACAACAAAAAATTTTGTGCATTTTTATGATTAGGTTTATACCTTGAAACGACCCTGGGAAATTTCGTTTTGCTAAGAGCAACAAATTCTAAGTTCATTGTAAAAGAAGACGAGTCGAAAAAACGACTTGTACATAATTATTTGTATCTTCAGACTGTTATATGAATAAATAATCAATTATTCCAACGGATTAAGGGCAAAATACCAGTTCTCAAAGTTGTTCTAAGTAGTTGAGTGTATCTTGCTAAAGCAATATTTTGTAA
This sequence comes from Tipula helvola, assembly GCA_963556165.1. Classification (NCBI taxonomy): domain Eukaryota; kingdom Metazoa; phylum Arthropoda; class Insecta; order Diptera; family Tipulidae; genus Tipula; species Tipula helvola. The sequence goes on from OY744483.1 coordinate 60,467,142, forward strand.
ATTCATTTATTCGACATTTCTGCTCATACAATGAACTTAGAATTTGTTGCTCTTAGCAAAACGAGATTACTCGGGAACGATTCAAGGTACAAAATAGCAACAAACTAGTAACAAAATGCGCAAGCAATTTTTTTGCGTTTTGCTAAAGAGTTCAGTGAAAACTGCTAACTTAAAATTTAAATTAGCAGGGTTGAGATTTCTCGGAACCGGTTCAAGATACAAAATTAGCTCCACTGGTATAAAACAGCAACAAAAAAGTAACAAAATATGCAAATTGTTTTTTTTAAGTCTCCTAAAAGTTCTGCGAAAACTACTAACTTAAGATTAAAATTCGCAGGCTTAAGATCTTGGAAACGACTACAGGTACAAAATTAGTTCGGGTACAAAATAGTAACAAAACCTGCAAAAAAATGTTTTTGCATTCCACTAAAAAATTTCTGCGAAAACTACTAACCTAAAATTTTAATTAGCAGGGTTGAGATTTCTCTGGACCGGTTCCAGGTACAAAATTAATTTCGGTGGTACAAAATAGCTACAAAAAAAAATCGACAAGATGTCAAAATTCCCTCAGAATATTATATAAATCTCGTCGAATCTAGTCCTAAGCAAGAAGCACTTTATGATTTGCTAGCATTAAAATATTCAGACGACACAAAATGAAACTATGTACATGTATGCAAGTTTAAAAATTGAAAATAAATATTTTGGGCTGGCAGTTAAATCTTTGAGTATAAAAAGTGTCATAATAGAGAGAGTATAGTGTTGTCATCGCATTTTTGTGCCAAATAAATTTAACCCTAGTCACAAAGGAGTAGACCACCAATTTGATCTTAAATCACAAAAATATACTTATCACACTAGTGAACCTTTCTAAAGAGAACTATTAATTAGAACCCGAAACAGTCTCACGCAGTGTAAATATAAAATCTTCTTTCTGTTAGCAAAACCAACAAAATCTGCCATTATTTTTAAACCAACATATTGATATTATAATTTTTTCGATTAAAATACAAAAAAAAAAAAAAAAACTCAAAATGAAGATGAGAAAATTATCCTTATTAGCATACACATTGTTACTATTATCATAATAAAACTGATAACACAAAACTGGCAAAAAAAAAAAAATCTAATGTAGTATAATAATAAACAAATTGATTTTTCCTACTCTGTCTGTACATCTTGTGTTAATTTAAAAGCTTAAAAAGCTATAAAAACGGAAGAATATAGAAGGGATAAGGTACATATGCATATATGTGGGTATATGCGTATGTATGTATAAGGTAACACAGTATATTATGTAGATAAAATTAACACTACCATAAAAACATTTCAGACCTATCCATACACGACCCAAAAAGTTTTTTATTTTTATTTTTAATATACGAAATGGAGAACACAAATGTATGTACTGAATTTTATTAGGCCATTGTAATAATGACGTCATGATGAAATGATGAAGAGGGAAAAAGCCAAACAAAAATGGAGAATCTAATTTTCCATATCTGTAATTTTTTTTTTTTTTATTTTTTTGTATTTTACTACAACCCCACATTATTATTATCTTATGAATCCGTTTTACAATATAAAAATGGTAAAAAAATACACACACCAATATTTGTATTCCTCTTTCCACATTTTCATTTACAAATGTTCTATTTTCTATCTAAAAAAACCATCATTCGGCATATATACTCGTAAGTACCTATATACAAATATTACAATGATTTTTCTGAATAACTGCATTACTCCTATTATCGTTGGATTGAGTGTGTATCTGTTTGGTGCCCTACATATTACGATGAGCTTTTGTTGATATTATTTTTATGCTTTGGGGACATGGTTATTAATCTATCGCACCTGATTTTATTTAACAGCTAGATTTGTATATTTCATTGTAGATTGGTTTTTGTTGTCTAGCTCTATAGGTACGATGGTGGAATAGAAATAAATAAAAATAGAAAGAATATTATTAGAGATTTCCAATGACTCTGTTTAAAAAAAATTACCATGGCTGAATTAAAACACAAAAAAATTTTTAGAATGGAGATAGAAGTGGCTACAACAATTAAACTTAGTCAATAGTAATACTCAACAAACTATAACATTTGTTTCAATATGAATGAAGCAAAATCGGTACCAATACGTCTCCTGTTCTGGACATAAAACGTGAAAGAAATAATATTGAATGGGAAAAAAACATAAAATTTCCATATCGAAAGGTAATAAGCAGTTTAAAAAATTTGATGACAAAACCAGAGTAGAACTGGGCTGGAATTGTTAAAAGGCCATTAACACCCTTTGTCAGAGATTTACACTAAGGTCCAATGGTATCCTCTATCCGCAGAAATAAATTTGATTTGGTTTTAATCCAACAATTGCAATTTTGTCGAAAATTCTTAAAGGATCTTTAACCACGTCGATTACTAATATTGACTGTTAATTATATAGAAAGCTATGGGACCATCTAAAACCTATACAAAATCGTACCACTTGGAACTTAAAATTTATTGATACAAAAATATGGGCACTAAAAAAATTTAAAATCCCAAAAAGCTTTTATTTTAACAGAATCTAATATAAACAAAGTGTCTTGTCAGACGAGACACTAATCCAAAAATAAACCTTTATTAAAGTGACCTCAAATTCGACCTTGACTTGGACCTTCAAGGTCATTTGTAGGCCAAATCTGACATTCATGGTCATCTGAAGGTCAAATAGAATTTGTTAAATAGAAATCCCTATTTTTGACTCCGGATTTGGAAAGAGCGCAAAATTTTACATTCAGATAGAAACTTACGGTCCTTCTTTTGAATGACTTTCAAATGTTATTTCTGGAACAAATAACTATGGGGGGAGCGCCTTTAAATCTTGCATTACAAAATCTTCCAAGTACAAAATCTTGCATTTTTTAAAAATCATGCAAATCAAAATCTTGCCAACTCAAAATCTTGCAATTACAAAATCTTGCAAGTACAAAATCTTACAAGTACAGAATCTTGCAAATCCAAAATCTTGCAAATACATTATCTTGCATTTAAAAAATTTTGCAGTTTTAGTACCTGTCTTTAGTATTTAACATAATATTTTTTGCTTATTCATAAAAGTTCAATATAATTAAAAAAAATAAAATAAAAAAAATCGTGCAGATAGCGATCCGGATAACTGTGCATCAAGAAATACGGCTAATATTAAAATTAAAATGGAAATCTCCATTTTCCAGAATATCTCAACATAATATTCTGGTTAAGAATATTTAATCCTGGACATTTGATTTTTGTTATCTCAAGCAAAATTCTACTGTATAATTATCATTATTGGACTTTTAAAATTTATAGAATTTACAGAATTTAAGAATTTATGAGATTTGTAGAATGTAAAGAATTTACTGAATTTTAAAACATTATTCATAGGATTTATTGAATTATTTATAGAATTTATTAAATTTATAAGATTTACAGAAATTATTGAATTTTTAGAATTATTAAAGTTTATAGGATTTATCGAAATTTTTGAATTTATAAAATATATAGAATTAAGAAAAATTATGAAATTTTTAGAATAAGTAAAATTTGAGTGTATAGAAATTTTAGAACTGACAAACTTCAAACAATTCTTAGAACCCTTTGAGTCTATAAAATTTAAAAAATTTATAATATTTGCGGAGTTTATGTAATTTATAGGATTCTTTGAATTTATTTATCAAATTCATAAAATTTATAGAATTTACAAATATATTAGAATTTATAACATTTATAGACTTTGTAGAATTTATAGAATTTGTAAAAATTATATAATTTATCGAATTTACAGAATTTATAAGAAAGAAAAAGATTTATAGAATTTAAAGCACTTACTGAATTTTTAAATTTTATTCATAGAATTTATAGAACTTATACATTTTTAACGAAATTTTGAATTTACAGAAATGTTAAAGTTTATAGGATTTTTCGAAATTTTTTTATTTATAAAACAAGTAAATTTGAGTTTGTAGAATTTATAAAACAGACACACTTGAAACAATTATTAGAACACAAAGAATCTACAAAATTTAAAGAATTTGAATTATTGATAAAATAATTGATGGTTATGGCCTTTATAAAATTCATAAAATTTAAAAATTTAAAGAGTTTATAGACATATTAGAACGTTTGAAGATAGAGAAGAATTTATAGGATTTATAGAATTTAAGAAACTTGTTGGATCTAGACTTTATAGGATTTGTAGAATTTACTGAATTTATTGATATAATTTATTGCGTTTAAATAATCTAAAATATTTAGAATTTATGTACATAATTACTACAAATTCTATAAACTTTATAAATTCTATATTTTTTTTTTAATTTTTCAATCGTAACTGCGATTTAGTATCGTTGGTGCATATTAGCAATGATTATATAAATATCTAATATTTTAAACGAAATAAAAGAAATTTGTTGTTTTTTTTGTAAAATTTTGATTTTTAATTTTTTAATATATTATTTAAATAAAATAGATTCCGGAATTCCAGAATGGAGAACATTTGAATTCGAAAATTCTGAAATTACTTTTTGACCAAAAATTGGATACCCTAATCCGCAGAAATAAATTTGATTAAATATTATTACGATTTTGATACAATTTTTAAAGGGCCTTTGAAACAAATTATCAGATATTTGGACTTAATGGTGCACGAAACAGGGGACTAAAATTCTCGTCCATCAACCCTGAAAGACACACCTTATCCGCTGAAATCAATTTTAATCGAATTTGTATCTTTGAACCCTTCTTGCCATTTCTGACAAGATTGCTTGTCCATCAGGATTAGAACGCATTCCCTATATGCAAAAGAAAAAATAAAATTCGAATTTCAATTTTTGAAAAGTGATTTTGACTGAAATGGTTAAAAAGCAATGAATACCATTGTGAGGGATTCTGATAGTGGGCGAAACAGCTGACTAAATTTCTCGTCCATCGGGCTCAAAATTACGATTTTAACCAGAAATAACTTTGGTTCTTGGAACTTGGAAAATATAAATAGCAGTGTCACCAAATTTACAGAAATAACTTTTATTTGACAGAATCTCTCCGAGTTTATAAACGTAATAAACGTTGTTTTATGGATTCGAATCCAAAGTTGGAAAGCTTGAAATTTCCGAAAAAGCACCATCGTATTGCTCGACTTCAGTAGAGAGATTATCATCGCTTGCTCATGTTCATTATTACGCTATGTTACTCAAGCCTGACTGATGTACACATATACCGTAAATATGTATATACAATATTTTCCCGTTTCCATAAAATTTTAATTACACAAAATGCCAGATGCAAGAGCAGAATGGAGAGGGAAACACAGCAGAAAAAAAAGGATATTACAAATACTTGAAAGTATATAATAGTGACATACATTTCTCGTTTATACAACTTTTATAGTATTTCAAAAAGCAAAAAAAATGGAAAATGAAAGAAAAGCTTTTTTATTTTCATTTTTATTATTATCATTGCTATTATACTCGTACGAGATATACCAGGATACAAGTATTAGTAAACCAAGCTACTAATACACATACACTCGGCCTACATAAATATTGATCCGATTTTTTTTTTTCGTTCTTTTCTCGTTGGGTTCTTTTATTTTTTTTTGTCGCTTTTCATGTTGGAAAATTAAAACGAGGGAGAAAATAAGAGAGTTTTTCCAGTGATGTTATGTGCTGTTGTTGCTTATTTTTTTTTATGCTGTATATTATTGTTTTTAAGAGGGAGGTTTTGTAAAATAATAATACAAGACAACAACAACAATAACATCGAATATAAAAATTTGTATTTTTAGACTGGAAATTGTAAATATGTACATGCGAGAATGAAAATTTTCCTTTTTTTTTGTTTTGTTTTTGTTTTGAGTTTTGAATTTTCGTTGTTGGATATGGAAAAATATTAATTTATTATTTATATGTTAATTAATTTAAGTCAAAATATCTTTAAGGAAGCTTTTAAAATTATGAATTTTTTATTATTTAAAATAACCCAGCCATAATATTATATAATATGTTACATCAACACATCTATACACATAGGACAACAACAAAAACAATAATACGAAGGCAACAAGATGAAGATCATTGTTTACAGAATTTTGTTGTTGGTTTTGTGCGCTTGGTTTGGCTTGATGGGTGTTTGATATGTGTACGGCGGCGGTTTTATGACCTAGAACAGAAAAATATTCTTATTTTATTGTTGTTGTAGTGTAGGTGTTATTTATGTGTATGTGTGTGTGTGTGTAACGCGCGCGGGAGAATTTTTACGAGGATATCTGTTACGTTCTCATTTATTGTGTAATTAACCTAGAAATGTATGTTTCTATAAAATCGAGCAAAAATTGAGGCCGATTATCAATTTTTTTTAATGGTGTTGTTGAATTTAAATAGCGCACGATGTGATTAATGATTGTTTGCGGATTTGCTCGTTGACATAATGAGACCGTTCACTGACGTGCTCTCAATTTTATTTTTATGTTAATTTATATGTGTAGGCTGGTTGTTTTCAAATATTAAATGGTTACAATTTGGCTAAAAAACTTATTTGTTTACCAAAACGATTGAGTCAACTCAGTGTTCTGATTGTACACAAGAATGTTTGTGAAGCTTCGTAACAATGCGAATTATGGAAGCATGTTAACATCACGGTATTTAAATGTAATACAGTTTTCATCACTATATGCTAAAATAACTTATACAGCAAATGCTTATTACCAAACTGGTTGATTTAGTTGCATTGGACAGATAAAATACTTTGTAGGGCCAGTTATTTTCCAAAAAGTCGAAACCAGAGGCATTAAAAAGTTTTAAGTGCTGTGTTAATGACTACTATGTATATGTCGGCTAATTAATATCCTTTGACAATGAATAGAGTTAAAGAAATCGCAAAAAAAAAACAATTTTTTTCTATCTACAAATTCTTAACTGATTTATATTTATTTAACGTACTAAAATTTAAATTTTTATCTTAAAATGGTCATTCATTTTACGATTAATGCTTAAAAGTAAAATATGAAACGTCAAAAGGGACATCCAGTTTCATCGTTTGGGGAAACTCTTTCTGCTCAGAAGAAAATTCCGTTCTAAGGTTTTTATTCAATCAGAATCTAATACATTTCACCTTAGAAACACGGTACTAAAATTGACCTAGTTTCAATTTTACATATAACATTGATCAAAATGTGATCAAAATCAAAATCAAGTAAAACAGCGCCTTTAAATGCCGCCCTTTTGAAATAGTGCAATGTTTTAAGAAAGAAGAAGTTGTTACATTCATATGACACCAAAACCATTACGAATGTATGAACATTAAACATGAAGTTAGGTTTCTGAAATTTAGACCATTGCAATATTTATTATATAGCATTATTTCCTTTTGAAAATTATCCTTGATTTTATATGGAAAAATTCTAGGGCATGATATCCATGACCGTTTACAGCAATCATTTTGACTCGATATTTTGAATGCCATTTAACTGGTTATTTACCGTCAACATTTTTTCGCTTGTCATAGAGTTGATTTCAGAAATAATTTGACAAACATTTCTCAAGTAAAGTCCAAGTTTAATTTCATATTTCATTAAAATTTAAAAAGTCAGTAAAGTCCTATAAAAATTCAAAATTGTAATTTCTGGATGTTTTCGTTAAGGAAGAAACAATTATAGGTTTCATTCGTAATTAGTGTCCTTATTTACAGTTAACTGTACCATTTGTTCTCAAAATATGTAGATGCCAACATATCTACTAATATTAGAGTACTCCTTAAGCCTGTATTCCATGAGAAAAAGTGACTCATAGTCAGAAAAATGAAAAGAGAAAAAAATCTGCTAGCCCATATAAGAGACAAAGACAACGTTTTATTTTATTTTGTACTTTATAGCCAAATTGTATAAAAACTTTTTAAAAAGGATTTTAACATAACCTATAAAAAATTAAAAATTATTGCTTGATGGACGAATGCTTCAACTTTGTATCACAAATAATAATAAATCACAATATTTTTCAATTTATTAAATTACGGAATTTAAAATTGTAACATTATTTCCCAACTCAAAATAAAAATCAAATCAAAAATTCATCACATTATAAAATTATCACGACCATAAAATTATTTTAGTGTGCGAGAAAAATTTCTCGTCTTATACACATTTTATGTGTGAGTATGAGTGCGACTCCCATAAAAAGTACTCGGATTGATACTTTCTATGGGAGTCACACATCAGTCTAATACAAACGCAAAACTTTTCGTGAAAAGTTTGACGGTATTTTGTTCCTTTTTAATTTTTACTCACAATCAATTTTTCTCATGAAATAGAACCTTAATGCCTGTATTCAGCCTGCATTCCATGAGAAAAATTGACTCACAGTAAAAAAAACGAAAAGAGAAATATTATCTGATGCTCCATATAAGAGACAAAGATAACATTTTTTCTTTTTATTTTATAGCAAAATTGTTTTACTATAAAATAAAATAAAACAAAAATATTATATGGAGCTAAAGGCTGAAGAATAAAGGCTTTCCACTGTGAATAATTGACTGAATTGTCTTCAAGTCGAAAGGATACAAAAAAAAAACTAAGCTATGTATTTGAGTGATAAAGATAAAGTATTTCTTTACTTTTTTATTATATCAAGATTTTATGGGTAAATTTTGACATCAAACAAAAACATAACCAACAATTATTAAAAAAAATTAAGTACATATTAGATTAATTCGATTATTAATTACTTAAAAAATTAATTTATTATACTCATATCAGAATTACTTTTTTTCGAATATTTTCCGTCATAAATTAAAAAAATCTCTACCATAAAATCGCCATACTATTAAAATAATTCGTGGGTGCGAGAAATATTTATCATCATACACAATATTTATGCAGAAGTGCTATAATCTCGATTTGATACTTTTTATCATTATGGCAGTCCACTAATAAACATAAACTTTTTGAAGGTCAAATCTTGGCTGACTTCGTTAAGTGTTTCGTTCACACAACCCCCGACTATAAATTTGTATCACAGAAAAAATTTTATTCGCAATGGAATTCAGGCTTAATGGAGTAGTCATTAGAATTCATTTATTCATTAGTACCCTACCACAAATTGGCTCAATGATTTGCAGGGCAATGTACAATTTTTCCTTGTTTCTCCAATAGAATAATATCAAAGCAGACTATAGGAAAAATAATGAACTGCACTGCAGTGAAAAAATAAACCCACGATTTCCGCTCGGATTTAAAAGTGACCAAAAACGATAACCGTTAGCTCCTGATCAGACTTAACATATCAGAGAAAACCGGAGCATTATTAGCCGTTAATTAAATATCATAATACCATATGTTTAATGTTAAACAAATGTCATATTATGTTTAATGTAAATTTTATTAATGTGTATTAGAATAACATAACAATTACAATCACTTAAATTCTTGGGATATCCATTGGTAATCTTAGATAAATATTTTGCCCCAAGCGCACCACGCCTAGAGATTAATTTTTTCCAGTGGTTCAATTTCGATTTTTCCTACGCATAAATCAAAACATGCAGTGAGTTCTCACTGGGCACCGGGTTGTTGAAAGCTAATTTATCTCTATAAAAGTGGGTTTTTATTTATGGATGGCTCGGATCCAGGATAGAACTTTAATGGGTCTCCTAGTTACATTCCTATGACACCAAAACCATTACGAATTTACAATTAATGTTTATTACAATGGACAAAAGTTTTCTAATTGATAATAATCCTGTAACATGAATTGCATTAATATTATAGACACTATACTCGAAGGACGGAATTAAAATTTTTAGGAATACTTACTAAACAAAAAATTAACCATAATAGGATGAGATCTAACATACGTAATTGTATCGATAACTGAGTTTCATTCATGATTTACATTTTCCGTTCGGCAATAGCATGTATTTAAAAAATATTATAATAGTTTCCTTGCTAGCATATTCTGCACAGAATTTGAACAGAATCACAAATTTAAAATAAATTTAAAACATTTAAGCTTTTAATGATTTTCAATAATTTGAGTGTTTTGAAGTACTTAACATTAGATATACCAACCGATCAAAATGATTAAATTGCTAAATCTTAAAATAATTCTAATTAATGAAATTAAATTGCTTACCTAAATTTTAATTTTAACTCGTTAAATTCTCAATTTTTTAAATTGTTTAATTTTTAAAATTTTTAAAAACTTTTAAATTTCTTTAAATCACAATAAGAAGATGTTTATGGAGTTTAAACAAATCACCCCTACATATTATGATTGGGGAGTTGATCAACAATCGACACCACTCTCTGTTGTCGTGTCGCTTTTCGTTTGGTATTAGAATATTAAAGAATCACGAATCGATACTTTGTCGTAAACTAAAATGTCATCGACAGAAAATAGCGATTTTACGATAAACGACGATTTTCAAACGCCATGCATAATACCAATTTTGCCTGTCGCTACGATATCGACATGATAACGACAGTCATAATTGGAGTCAATCATTTTTTTAAGTTTTAGAATTTAAAATATTTTGAAAGATTTTAAGGTTCTAAGAAATGTCAGAGTTTTACGATTTTTTACTATCAAAACACGACAAACAATTTGTAACCACAGATACGATATTCCGAATGTATTCGCTTATTTAGCGAATGTAAGCGGATAAGGGTGAATTATAAATATGTGTCACATTTCCTATAAACACTATTCGGTAAATGTTCATTATTCACATGTTCGCCAATGCGTGCTAACATTTCTAAAAGAGACAGATATTTTAGTACAATGTAAAATTATTTAATTTCAAATTCAAAATAGAATTCATCAAATTTGCTTTTGTTTAAAATTATTCAAATTCTTCGAATTCTTAAATTTGAAAATGGAAATAATTAGCGACGATGAGATTGATTTAACCAATGCACTATTACTGATAATTAATATTTGTTTCTCATAAAACTAATTTCGCAATAATCTTAGTATGTAGTCCAGTCGCCATCGTTGTATATTATAGGTTGTCATCCCCTAGTACAGGCATACCTCGTTTAGCGCTCATATTGCGTTCCTGAAAATTGAGCGTTAACAGAAACAGCGTTAAAAGAGGTGCTGCTTACACTAAAATATGGGGTTACGTTCCTAACCAATTTTTTTTTTGGTATATTTGGTACTCATTTATACTTCAGTTAAAAATTAGAAAATAAATTAGAATTTAGCATAACAAAACAATTTCTATAAAAACCAAAAAATTTAACACATATTACAAAATAAAGGCGTAAATTCATATTTAACTATTTTTTTTTTTAAATGCGTTTAAGCTTGTTTGCTTAAATAGTTTTCTTTTTTCTTTTAAAAGTTCCATGTAGGGTGAAAAAGTGTTCATTACTCCTCGTTTTATAGCGCAGGACCTTTCAAAACTGGGATCATTTTTACTTAAATTTTCTAAGGCATTTTGGATTATCCCTAGATTATGTTCCAAACATTTTTTCGTTAAAATATTTTCTGTTATATCTTCTGTTTCATATGAAATTAAACAAATAAAACCTTTTAAAAAATATTTTAAAAGTTAAAATAATTTTTTTTTTCATAAAATCAAAAGAGCGCTATAACGAAACAGCGCTAAAAGAGGTAGCGTTAATCGAGGTATGCCTGTACTTACTTAATTTGGCCGCTGATTCTAAAGCAAATTCTTTGCAAATAGTTTTGAGAATGCAAACAATCTGATTCAAATCTGGAATCTGTGACGGCCAATCCAAAGTTTGAATGCCATTTTGTTGTTTCAACTGGCTGCAAAGGCGATTCATTTGTTTAGGGTCATTAACCCCTTGTAAACTGAAAAAAATTTATGTGTAGCATTTTATTTACGAATGGATGATTTCTTTAATATAGAACTGAATGGGTAAAAAGATAAAAAAACGTTTCGGCAGCCATTTTGAAAAGGAAGAAATTAAAGATGATAATATGTTTATAATTATTTTATAATTCCTAGTTATTTACCTTTAAAATGAGCGCACTGTTTTGTTTTAAACAAAAATTTTAAAATAGAAAAATTTTATAAAATGTTTCATTAAGTACCTAATAGTATCGACGAAAATTCATTTCGCCTCTGACGTAATGTTATACGAGTAGCTCTGTCAGACTGTGGTTTAATAAATCCGGTGAACATGAAAATAGCAAAGGGATCTGTAAATTGTTTCTACGCCGTTTTATTTATAACAATTATTCATTATATTTTATTTCATGACATTGGCTCTCGGCAGAATGTTTGACGTCCGCGCGGCCTGTCAACCAAATATCCTGAGAAATCAGTTCAACACGGTGGCTCAATAGTAATTGCTGTTTTTCATATTACGGTAAAGGCCCTGTACTCTGTACACAATATTGAGAGCATCGTGGACCAAAGTGTGCTCATGGACATCTTGGAAAATGTTATGTCACCTTACAGTAGTAAATGTCAATAAAATGGGTCTTTCAGCAGGACCATGACCCAAAGCATACGAACCGAAAGACCAAGGACTGGATTCTCACCAATAGGGTTGACGTCATGGAGACGCCAGCTCAATTTTCCCACCCAAACCCTACAGAGTATTTGTGGAAATTCATAAAGAAAGCCGTACACGATGTAAAACCGATCAGTAATAATCAGCTTTGGGAAGCTGTTCAAAACGCTTGGAAACGCACCAAATACTAATTACTAACTCATAAAATGCGTTTATTCCTTAAACACTGCTATTTTAATGTTAACCGTGATTTTCATTTTCTCGTCATTATTTTATTTTTCTTGGGTATGAAATGAATATAAATATTTTTAAGTAAGTACTATGGGTTTATTTTGAAATAAAAATAATAACTTGTTATCTGTTATTTTCGTGTTCGCAACTGTTTATTCGCGCCTTCTTCTATTGGTTCAAAATTGAAATTATTTAAGAGAAAATCGTAAAAATGCTCAAAAAACGTCAAAAAAAACACAGTCACAGGCTGTTTATTTGGGCTTCGCAAATTTTTCATTTGAAATTTGTGCATATGTACATTTTAAAATTTGAGCATATGTCGTACCACTTATCAACGAAAATAACGTTCCCAATAAAAAATAAAACTTGCATAAAAATTATTTAATTTCAAATAATAAATTTCCCACCATTCTAAATTATTTTTTGACGTTTGCTAAGCGTTGACATGATTTTTCAAAATAATTTCCACCAACAGTAAAAGATGTCAAAATTGCGAAGTTGTGTAAATACGAAGATGCATAATTAGATAGTGCCTTGTTAAGGGTCCTGGTGTCATATTAGTACTTCAACTTCGTAATTCTTCAAATTATGAAAAATCCCATTATGATCTACAAAGTTAAACCACTTGTGATTTTATTGAAAACGTCAGGAAGTTATCCTATAGAAATATCGAAAAACCAACAAAAGTTTATACCTCGATTTTTTTTGAGAAAGTTGGACATTTGTTATGGTTTTAAATGTCGGTCTAAAAGTTTGTTACAAATTTGTATTTTTGTAAACAAATACAAACTCCCTTTGATAAAAAAAAAATTGTATGCAATAAACTTTTTGCAAATTTGGGTAAACGTCTTTAAATTTAGGTCTTTCATTTTAGACTGCGATAATTATTTTACTTATAATAATAGTCAAAAATAGTCGAATGTAACTGGCGGAGCGGATTCCATAGTAGGAACTTTGATTTTTAAAAACATTACTTTCCTCCTAATAGAAACAATTAGAAGCTATCCGAGTTGAACGACTATGCTCTAATCTTGGCTTCATATAGCGTAAAACATCCGTAAATGTTGTTAACGCAAGTTTTACATTAGCTTACGCATTCGACGGGGTAGTCACTGGTGCCAAAAGGAAGATATCCGCTTCGCAGCAATCCGAGCAGATTCTCATTTGTGCATTATATTTAGCTATTTATTTCTTTTGGTACACCCTACAGTGAATGAGGTTTTACTCAAAATAGAGTTTATCAAAAGCTATATTATAAATTAATCAGTAAATAAAAATAAAATAAATAAATAAACAATTCAAAGAGGAACATTTTCACTAGCAAGGCCACCTAAATTTTATTTAAATCTTTTGTTCCAATGTAGTAAAATAAAAGGCGTGAAACTTCAATTTTATGTCCCATGAATTATTATTTTTTTTAATAGGCTTAAAATTAGGCGTTTATTAGACTTACACGTTTTTCAATTACTTTTCAGCTTCTTACAAATAATTTTAGTCATTTCACGAAACATACTAAAGTTTATTTTAATAGATTTCGTGGCTTTTTGCAAATAGGATATGACGAAATTTTTAAATTAAATTGAACTCACATTTTTATATTAAATTTAACATATCGTCGAGCGCAATTAAATTAACACATCTGACATTTTTTTGAAAGTTATTTTTTTATATCAAATGTTTCATTGTGAGAAACTCTGTCTGAATTTTTAAAGCTGCGTTGGATCATCGTTATAGCGTTGCCAGACTGCGGTTTAATAAATCAGATTTGGTTAAACTGGTTTAAGTACTCTATGAAACAAAACGCGATTAGCAAAAATTAGGGTTGACACACTACGGCTAAATTCGAAAAATTCACTAAATATGATTTATTAAATCGCAGTGTGTCAATGCTATTAGGTAGACGACATCGTACATCGTCAATTAACGTTGGTGCGGGAATTCGGGTGCATTTTCTCATGACGAACATTTTAGTATCAAAAATGGTTTTTCGAAAAAATGTCAGATAGTTAAGTCAGTGTTAGAGATCGACGATATTCTATTATTTTTTTTCGCTGGCGCTACATCCCATAGAGGGATTTGGCCACCTCGTTGTGAAGTTTCGTAATCATTTTTTCAACGGATAATGAGTGATTAATTCATTGATCTTTACATTAACCAGCCGTGATTTTTTCATCACTCGCCGGAAATCGAACCTGGGACCTCCGGAGAAGCAAGCATGCTAACAACTGTGCCACCGGGGCGGCATTCTATTTTCTTCAGACGTATTTTCTTAGGATTTTAGATTTATTTTTAATTTTAAACTTTTTATAAAATATTTCCGGCTTTTTGGAAAACATTTTGTAAAGGGAATTTCTGCTTTTTGCAATTAGAATTACATAAGTTAAGGTTATTCTTTTTAGGACGGGCGAAATTAAAGTTTTGCAAATTTCAGTTTCGATCTGAATTAGAATAACGACAAATATATTTTCAGACAATCTCATCAAGCTTTAGCGACTTAATTTCTAATTACACCTTTGATAATATTAGGTTCTTCCGGATTATAACCCGATAATAATTCGCTAATACTTCGACTACATGGTTGCTTTCTAAATATACAAAGTAATTAAAAGTAAAATTTGCTATACAGTCGCTTTATCCTTTAAGAGATTGACTGAAAATAAATTGATCGTAATTCTCATTCAGATTGAAACTGAAGTTTGCAAAATTCTTGATAATTTCGCTCTTCGTAAAAAATAATTATCTGGCTATAATCCGGAAGGACCTTGTTGAACGAAATTTTTCAATAAAATTCAACATATTTTTTCAAAAATCTTAGACAGATTTTATTGATTTATTTTCAACAAAATTTAAAACTTTTCAAACAATTAACAATTTTAATTAAACGAAATATTCAAACCAAATTACAGATTTTTAGTATAAATAAAAATAAATTAGTTCATTATTTATTTCAAAACATTCTTAAATATTTATGACAATATCAAAAATTGTAATAAAATGAATAAAATGTTTCAGTTTTAAATTATTTGCCATATTGGCAAGAATAAAGTTTTATTTCAAGTGGACCACGGGTTGTCTCTTAAATTGGCTGTTGTTTCCAAAGGCAGTTTGAAAAAATTGAAAAATTCGTGGACAAGGAACAGTATTCAAGTATGGCTTGGCATTTTAATGTTATTTCAAACTTCAAGTCGTGCTGGAAATGTTTATTTTGCTTAAATATTGATTTTGCAAACCGAAGGCCGGACAGTAATACAGTAAGAACTCTTTCATTGCGACTTCGATTTAATATTTCTTGGGATTTGAACTTGAATGAATACTCAACGATGAAAAACCTAGATTTCTAAAACGGTATTTTATTTGCTTAAATATAAGAGTATTTTTGAAATAACTAATTATTCATCTAAATTACTTCGTAAATATTAATTTAGATAAAATGTTTAAAATGTTTTAAATTTTGTTGAAAATTAATCAAACATGTCTAAATATGTTGAAATTAATTTAAAAATTTCGTTCAATTCTATTTACAAAACGCCAAATTTTCATATTATAAAACGATCTATTTTCAATGCAATAAAAACACAATGCGTCTTTTGAAAAAACACTATGTTTTTACACGCTGTCGAATTAAAATTGAATTTTTATTTTTAATTGAAAGTGGCGGTCTATTTTTTTTGAATTGCGGTTTATTTATTTTTTTACATTTTTTGTATCAAACAATAATTTTCTAAACCATAAAAAAATGTTTTTTTACTGTCAACGGACAATTCTAATTTTTATTTGCAAACCCAAATTCGACAATGGAATTTTTTATGCGACAACTCCTTGCCGAGTTATTGCAGGTTTAGCCAAAACATAACAAAAAATCAATACACATATCGAGCGTAATTATGGTCGAACGAGGAAAAATAAGTTACAAAAAAGCTTCAACTAGAACTGTAATTATTCGGGAAGGATTTGTCGTACAGAACTTTCAACATTCTCAAGGCTTCTAAATTCTATACAAAATGGCTTATTTGGATTTGAGAATAAAAAATTAGGAATGTTCGTTGACAGTCTTAAAATTTGCGTTTTTTCCTTTTTAGAAAACTTTTATTTACCTCAAAAAAAAAAAAAAAAAAAAATGAAAAGTCAAAAAAAAGTCTGGTAGCCTGAGTGAACGGTTTTGTTTTTTTTTTTTCTTTCGCGGTGAAAATAATTTTTCAATAAAAAATGTAAATTTGATTTCAATTTTAATTCTAAAAGATTGCATCGTAAATTGTTATATTTTGCCACTGTGGATTTCACCTACAGGTAATTGAATCAATATTTTCTTTTTGAATGGCGTACGAGTGAAAAGTTTGATTTTTTGGTGCGGAGTATAATTAATCATAAATAGTGATAGTGATAGTTATAGTTATAATTATAACCAATAAACATATTAACAGTTCCAGTGTTGTGTACAAAATTAGTGAATCATTCGTGTATTTGGTGCCTTTGGTTGGGTTGAAAAAAAAATCGGTTTAATTTATCCAAAAATCGTTGTGTGTAAATAAACTTAAATTATAAAATCATTAAAAACCAAAATATAGATAAAGACCTCTGTGTGTGAAACCTTGCACGGGTGCATAATATAATCCGCATACATAGTAAATTTACTTGGTCCATCCGTAACAATGTCTTTGTGCTGTGTGTGTAATGCGACAGTGTCGGAAAATTTTTTTAATTGTGCCGGGGAATGCAATAAACTCATTCATTTTGAATGTGCGGGGGTTAAAAAATCTGTGTTTATTGCCATTTCGTTAATTCCAAATTTTTTTTGGCGATGTGGTGTGTGCATTGATGTCTGTAGAATTTTAAAGGAAAAGAGTGATCACTTGAGCAATGCTATTGATGCTATATCAGTGTCCTTGTCCTTAATTAACAAAACATCTACCGTTATCAATAATAACGTGGAAAGGTTATTAAAACCGGTACCATCACAACTGTCATCGTCTTCAAAATTAAAAAAAAATGCAACGCAAACTAATGCCGAAATAGCTTCACCAATGCGAACAAGGTCGAAGAGAAATATTATTAATACCAGCAAAACGGCTGCTACTGATATAACGGATGGCCACGTTCAAGCCACTGATGGCCTACAACCACCACACTTCCCGCCGTTGTCATCCGATGTTGTTTTTGCGAACACTGCGGAACCCATTTCGATGTCTATTGTATTGGACTCTTCGCCATCACTGTCTTGTCAGGAGGCCGTTGAGGATGAGACGTCGAGTGTTCCGGGTTCGGATTGTCCAGTCATGGAGTTGCGTGCAGTACCGGTGGTCCGAAGGAAGTATTTGTATATTTCCCGTCTTCATCCAACTACTACCTCCGAGTCGATCTCCAAGTACATTGCGTTTAAAGGCAGTTTTAATCCATCAAACGTGGCCTGCTTCTCACTGTTCCCTAGAGACCGGGATCCAGCAGAACTAACGTTTGTGTCTTTCAAGGTTGGAGTCGCCGATAACTTGCATGGTACCTTGAAAAATCCTGATTTTTGGCCACCCGGGGTTCTAGTTCGCGATTTTGAAGAAAGACGCCAATCAAAAAACGAGGAAGGAGCTCGCAGCAAAGTACCAATTTAATTTCATTCAATACATTAAATTCTAATATTTTAAATACTAATTTACCATTTGCTCACAATAATCTTATCACAGTTCATCCTAATATTCTAAATTCATATTTATCTAATTCTAGCAATATCATCAATGGATCTAACAATGCCCTCAACAGTAGCTTGTCAATTTTTTATTTTAATTGTAGTGGCATGCGTTCAAAAGCAAGAAATTTCTATCTTGGAATATTAGAATCTAATTACGACGTAATAATTCTGACAGAAACATGGCTTACAGTGGATTTCAATGATGCGGAGTTTTTCCCTTCGGACTTTTGCGTTTTCCGTCGCGATCGATATAACTTTAGTACAAAACGAAAAGGTGGTGGTGTGCTTATTGCAGTTCGGAAAATGTATTCTTGTGAATTTTTATTTTCCGATCCAATTATTGAGTTCATGGGTGTTAAACTCAAACTCGGTACATTTTACATAATAATTACCACAGTCTACTTTCCTCTAGAGCCATCGGCGCCTTTCTGTCAAGATTTTATTGACAAGATCTCATGTAATTTATTACCTTTTATTTCTGATAACACTGACTTTGTTATTTTCGGCGATTTCAACTTTCCAGATCTAATTTGGATGATGGTTGACAATATATTCATTCCTGCTAATACGAATGATTCTTCAGCCTTAATTTGTGATTTTATGGCAAACATGGGTACTTCACAAATAAACAGTGTACCAAACAGCCGCGGCACTTATCTGGATTTGGTTTTCTACACTAATAATAGGTCTTTTAAACTAGAATCATGCGACGACTTTGCCGGATCTTCGAGTGTTTATCATACCCCGGTTTCATTTCAGTTGTTCTACAAAACTTCTAATAATTTGAACTTCACTAAAAATTGTACCGTCTTTGATTATTCGCACGCCGACCACAGCTCACTAAATGATTTTTTAGCTGAAGTGGATTGGGCTGATACTCTATCAAACATGGATATCAACAGTTCATTAGATACCTTCAATGAATTATTGAAGGTTGCTTTTGAAAAATTTGTTCCTAAAAAATTAATGAATAAGTCTCATACCCGGAACGTCCCGTGGTTTACTAAAGAACTCAAGCAGCTAGAAGTCCTGCGTAATAAAAGTCACAGGAAGTATAGGCATACAGGGTTGGCCCATGACTATATCCAGTTTAAGTCTCTGCGCAAACAGTTTTGCTGTCTCAACCGATTCCTGTACAACAATTATATAATTGATATTGAAGATGATTTGCGATGTAATCCGAAGAATTTCTGGAGATTTGTCAAAATTAAGAAACATATTAACGGCTTGCCGGCATTTTTAGAGTTCCATGGTCAAAAATCAGATAACCCAGAGGCAATATGCGGTTTCTTCGCTGATTATTTTAGCAGTGTTTTTGTTAAGGATAGCTCGCTCTCTCCTATATTAGCTAACGGCAATAATTCAAAAATTGTTTTTTCAGAACTTGACGTAATGAGGGCTTTGATGAACTTGGATGTATCTAAGGGGCCTGGACCAGATGGTTTACCAGTGTCTCTATTAAAGCTGTGTGCAGTCGGTTTTGCCGCTCCTTTATGTCATCTATTTAATCTGAGCCTCAGCCAAGGCAAATTTCCTGATCTCTGGAAAATATCAAGTATCATACCGATCCACAAAAGCGGCCCCCGCAGTGATGTAACAAATTATCGTGGAATTGCAATACTGTCTTGCATTCCTAAAGTATTCGAGTCAATGGTTAACAAAGTGATCTACTTCCACTCCAAGCAACATATTAGCACTCGTCAGCATGGATTTTTTCCTGGCCGCTCAACGGTCACTAATTTAGCAGTCTTTCAAAATAATTTAATTAATTCTGTTGCCTCGAAAGTTCAAGTCGATGTAGTTTATACCGACTTCGCTAAAGCTTTCGATAAACTTAATCACAGGATATTAGTAAATAAGCTCAGTGAACTTAATTGCGACATTATTCCCTTAAATTGGCTTATGTCTTATTTATCGGATCGCAAAATGTTTGTCAAGATTAACGATACGTTCTCAGATTGTTTTATTGCGACATCTGGAGTGCCTCAGGGTAGTCACTTGGGCCCACTATTATTCTTATTGTTTATTAACAATGTTGTGGATTGCTTCAAATTCGCAGACTGTATTCTATTTGCTGACGACATGAAAATATATGCAAACATATCATGTGAATTAGATCGCGATCAATTTCAGCGGGACCTGAACACATTTTGCGGTTGGTGTGTTACTAACCTTATGTTTCTGAATGTCGATAAGTGTCACGTGATCACCTATTCTAGGTCTAAGTCTCCAGTAGTTTTTGATTACTTTCTAAATGATGTTAGTTTGAAGAGAGTTAATATGATTACTGATTTGGGCGTTATCTTTAGCTCGGATTTAACGTTTAACGCACACATCGATGCGGTTGTTAACAAATCCTTTTCGATGTTGGGGTTTATTAAAAGAAACTCGAAGGATTTTCATGACACAATAACTTTCAAGTCACTGTACACTTCATTTGTTCGTTCACAGCTTGAATACGCGACTGTCATATGGTCGCCGTTCTACCAGTATCATTCAAACAGAATTGAAAGTGTTCAGAAACAGTTTTTGTTATTTGTTCTCAGAAAATTACCGTCTCGCGAACGGGACAATAATTTCAGACTATCACCATATGTAGACCGATGCCGTTTTCTGAATCTCCAATCTTTAAGTGATAGACGTACATGCGCAAATGCCACATTTGCACGGGACATCATTTGTGGTGAAATAGACTGCTCCGAGATTCTTTCATGTTTTAATATTTATGCTCCTCAACGCAGCTTACGCCCCCGGGAACTTCTTCATATTCCGACTGCAAGTAGCAACTACAGCTTCCATGGCCCTATAGCGCGTATTCAACGAGATCTCAACGCCGTAGCGGATTGTTTCGATTTTAATATTTCCAGAGATGAGTTTCAAAAAACGAATCGCTAGACTTTTGTTTTAATACGTTTAATATTATAATAATAATAGTTTCATAATGTTTTGTTGTATTGTTAGATCTATTGATAACGTTGTAACCTTACCTTTTATTGTATAAAATTGTTTAACTTTTTATAATATTTTTTAATAATGTAAGCCATTTTTGCATGAACATGCTGTTGGTTAATAAATAAATAAATAAATAAATAAATAAACCCCTCGGATCGGAAAGTAGATCAAATCTGTGTTTTTTTTTTAGCAACTAGTTAACTGCAAAAAGTAAATTTTTCAGAAAACGCATTTGAAATGAAAAGACGCAGTAGCTTTTAGTGGTAATTACTCACTTTTATTTAGATTTCCCGGAGAAATGGAGGAAAATATTGGAAAACTGAAAGTTATTTTTAAAACTTCAGACAATTGTCGAGTTATTTTCATTCATAACTCAAAATGCAGTTAACTAGTTTGATGCGTTTTTTTGTTTTTGGCGCAGCGTATTTGAAAAGAGCAAAATTTATAGTCCAGTGTTTGACGGTTTTTCGCTCAGAATTCTTACGGACAAAACCATGGTTTTGAAAATTATATAGTGCCGATGTGTGTTTTTCCTCCGGGGATGGATGCCACGACACCCCTTTGCGCGGGTGGAAAAAAGTACACTCAAAATAACCGCAGAAATCGATAGAAGGATCAATTCTGAGTAAAAAATGTCCTATGAAGTTTTTTCGATAAATCAATATTTTTCGGGTTATTTCGCGATTGAAAATGTTGATTTTTATCTAAAAAAACGCATGTTTTAAGTGCTTTCCATACCGGCTGCGTTGACTTTGAACTTGACTTAGTTTGAAATTTTACTTTTATTTTTAATAATTATTACTTAAAAATAATTTATTTTATAACAATTTCAAAATATTTCTGTACTTAGTAACACTGTTAATCTAACAAAACTAAATTACAAAACTTTTAACTTAGTTAGAAAACAAATTTTGATTTTTGAAGTTCAGTCAACGCAGCCGGTACATGAAAAATAATTTAGAGCGATTTTTCATGAATAACCTTACGTTTTATCAAAAAATCATTAAGAGCAAAAATAAAGCTTATAAAATAATAAATCGATTGATTTATTTTATTTTTGTAAATACAATATGAACCGAGTTGTGGCTCGTTGAAGGTGACTGCCTATTCGCCGAAAACTGAGTTCGAAATCACCCTACCTCATTTTACTTTAATTTCCATATTAGTATGCTTATCTAAATAATTTTTGTTGAGTTGATGTGAAAAACAAACCTGGATTTCGACTGATTATTTTATTCGTTCTTTAAACCTTCGAATGAATCATCTTCTAGTTTGTCCAATGTAGAAAGCTGCATAGTCTGAACAAGTCATGTTATTTAACCCGGTATTTTATGATTGATTACTTTTTGAGTTTAATTATATGATACAAAATTGAGTCGAATTTTAAATGCAATTTTGTAGTCAAATTAAATTTTTTTTTGAGTATTGTAACTGGTGTATCTATTGAACCATCTATGCCAATATATACCTAAAGCCAAAATTTTTTTGGAGACAAAAATAGCCAGAAGGAATTACTTTTTGGAAAATTTTATTTGATTTAATGCTTGAAAATGGCGTACAAAGCCGAAATATTGCAAAAAAATATAAATAAAATATTTTTTAAAAATAATTTGGGTGTATAATTGAATGCAGAAGGATTTATATAAAAAAGGACCTTATACATGTACAAATTAAATAATATTAATTTAATTTAATTTGCCAATAATTTCTCTATAAGGAAATAAATAAAATTGAAAATTAAATAAAATAAGCATTTTTTTTAGTTTAACTAATAAAATTAACATTTCGAAATATTTTATTTTCTTGACAAATTATAGAAGTAAGTAGTCAAACTAGAGAAGTTCCGAATATTTGTGACCTAAAACGATGAAACCTCTCCAAGTCAGAAGAAAATGTGCTGTATAAGCGATCCCAACATTATATATAAATATGTTTTTTATTTGTGGTGTTGGCAGCCCATTTTCTTATGAGTTGGAGAAATTTCAGATTGGAACTATAACTGTGCGCCACCTGAAATAAATTTTAAATTGTTAGCCGAAGATTTTCGTCTAGGGACCGAAAGAACATAAAAGGAATAACTTGCTGGCAATGAGTTCAAAATTACGCCCTATTAGCTAAAACAATTTATTTATTTCAGAAAATAAATTAACCATAAGCTCCAGTACAATTTTAAATTTAAATAACAAACAAAAAATACAATTAATTGCACTTACTGTGCATACGGTTAAGAACATAATATTAAAAGCACAAAATAAATTAATTACTAAAATAACCAATTTTCCAAAATTACAAGACACCCGATGAGGATGGTATCTACAACGAAATACACAAATACGGCGGCGATTATCTGTTCTTCCGCATATTTGAGCTAATATATCAATAATTTGGTCTAGAGAAGAACCAGTAGAGTAGAAGACGATTTTTATTTGTCCACTTCATAAAAAGGGAGATCGATTGAACTGCAACAACTATCGCGATATAGCTTTGCTGAACACAGGCTACAAGGTTTTGGACAACGTAGTTGCGGCGTGACGGTGCACATGACGTATTGGTTCAAACGGTGCATGAAATAAGAGTAGATATCGCCATGTTGTGCAAACAATACAAAAATTTGAAGGGACCCATTTGGGCAACCGATTAAACTAGGAGAATAATAATAATCCCACCACAGGATTCGTGCGAGTTGAAGTTGACGGTTTACATATCTATAGCTGCTATGCATCACCTAGAGCTACAACTAAGGAGTTTGAATACTTATTGGACCAACTGGTTGCTGATGTCCGAACGCGAAACTCTGTTATCATTGCTGGTGACTTCAATGCCTGGGCAACTGAATGAGGCAGCAAAGAAACGAATAGACGAGGAGCAGCACTGCTCGAAGCATTTTCTTCCATAGACGTTGTGCTGTTCACCACTGGTGATACACCGTCTTTTCGTAAAGGTGGCTCTGCCTCCGTAATTGACCTTACATTCGGTAGCAGCTGCCTGATGAGAGTGTCAACCAAATGGGAAGTCAGTGATCATTATACGCATAGCGATCACCAAGCCATACTTTTCGAAATAAAACTGGCCGATGAAAGTAAATGAAAAAAACATTTAAGGAAATCGGCGGGCTGGAAGGCAAATACGTTTGAGGAGGACCTATTTATGCTATCTTTGGGTAAGCCGAACCTCTCGGGGTGTGCCAATCAAAAGCGGCCCAGATTATGAATATGAGCACCACCGCCTGCAGTTCAACTATGGTAGAAAGGCTGCTAAAAAAAAAAATGCAAGGAGGAAACATCAACGTGCTTGGGGTTTAGAGATCTATTCTAGCATACACCACAATTATCTGGATGCTCGGAATAAATTTAAGCAGGCCATTAAAGTAAGGAAACGCCAGTGCTGGAAAGAATTATGCGAAGAAGTGGATCATAACCCATGGGGGAGACTCTACAGAAACGTCACGAAAAGGCTTAAAAAGGCAAAGGAATCGCCGCCCACCTGCCCAGCGATATTACGTAGAATTGTGAGTGCTCTGTTTCAGCAGCAAGATGTGCGACCAACAGAAGAGCTCACCAACGTGTGTCAACGTTTTGGGAACTCAAAGGCTCTTGGACCTATCAACATCCCTAATATTGCACTGAAGGCTGCAATTCAGGCCAGACCGGATGAGTTTAAGGAATTATATAATTCCTGTCTCAGGGAGGGAGTTTCCCCGAACGATGGAAGATATAGCGCATTGTCCTGTTAGGAAAAACAAGGAACCAGCCGGGTGAACAATCCTCCTACCGACCGTTATGCATGTTGGATACGGCTGGTAAAGTACTAGAGGGAATCATATACAGCCGATTGGAGCAAGCTGTGGAAAAGGCTGGAGATCTCGCTGAGAGGCAGTACGGGTTTCGGAAGGCTCGATCGACTGTGGACGCTATTCAACACGTCACTGGAATAGCTAAGAACGCAACAGACGGGAAAAGATGGAAAGGATGCTAAAAAAGTACTGTGATGTGGTCACCCTGGATGTTAAGAACGCATTCAACTCGCCCAAATGGAGTTGTACCCTAAATGCACTGCAGGCATTTCAAGTACCAATGTACTTAAGAAGTATCATCACAGACTATTTTAATGATAGAGTGCTGATATTTGAAACGGATGACAGTGATGACATACAATGTTATGGGTGGTATACCTCAAGGATCTGTTTTGGGGCCCCTACTGAGGAATATCATGTACGATTGTATCCTGATGCTCCGTGTACCTGATGATGTGGAAATTGTGGGTTTTGCTGACGACATTGCAGTCGTAGTGGTTGCAAAAACCACAGAAGAAATAATGGAGGTAAGTAGGTTGAAAATCATAATTATAAAAAGATGGTTGACGCCATTTGGGCTTGAACTTGCTGATAATAAAACCGAAGCAGTTTTAGTTAGCAGTAGGAAGGTGAAAGAAACGGTAATAATTAATATAGGTGGAATCTTAACCCACTCACAGTTGTCATTACGAATACGATATCTGGGTGTACAAATAGATGCACGTCTAAATTTTAGGAATCACTTAAGGATAGTGAGCAGAAAAGCTGTCGGAGTATCTGCAGCTCTCTCTCGCATTATGCCCAATACTGGAGGGTTTAAACAGTGGCGTAGAATGCTGCTGGTAAACGTTGTAACCTCTATCATTCTCTATGGATCGCCCGTATGGGGTGACGCAATGGACTTCGAAACGTATAGACACCAGCTGGTATCGGTGTACCGCCTAAGTGCTCTAAGAGTGATATGTGATCTTCGCACAGTATCTACAGATGCGACACCCCTTATTGCAGGGATGATTCCAATTGAACTTCTCGCGAAAGAAAGGAAGAAATGGTACCCTAATCGTCAACAACCAGTTTGCAGAGCACTCGAACGCGCTTCAACAATGATTGAATGGCAATGACGATGGGATAGGGAAAAGGGTCGCTGGACTTACCGTCTCATGCCATCCATTGAAAAATGGCTAAATAGGTAATACGGCGAAGTCAACTATTACCTGACACAACTGTTAAGTGGACATGGGGTGCATACCTATACAAGTTCAAGCACACTGATACTCCAGATTGTCCTGTTTGCAAAGATACACAAGAAGATATGGAGCACATTTTTTTTCCTATGTCCACGGTTTGAGAATACTCGGAGGGAATTGTCAGCTGTCCTAGGGCAGCGTCCGACACCAGAAAACATAACGCAATTAATGCTTGATTGTAAGAAAGGATGGAATGCTGTAAGTCATATGGCGGTGGTGCTGAATGAGCTGAAGCGCTTAGAGCGTGCAAGGGAAAAACAACATGCCGTGATCAGATAGCGGTGACAAAATCAACGTAAGATTAAAGCGCTATGGGGAGAACAACGAGCCAAATCACTAGTCACTTCCATGTGAAGTAATGTCTAACGATAGTTCCGCAAGGAGTATGTGAAAGCGGCGGGTGTGTGGTGTTTAGGTGGTAGAAATCCGCCACTGTTGCTGAGGTGTTTGTCCCACCGATGCATTGTCTTCTGAAAATTTTCCACAAATTAGCCAACCCAAAAAAGAAACATACACACAAATACATACATACATATGCACACACAGACACACATACATACATAAAAAATAATTAAGGGTTTTCAGATCCTGCGGTTACAACAGGGGGGGGGCTATAATAGAAACAAATTACTAAAACAAATTTTGCTAACGATCGATCGTTTAGGTGTCTGTAACTGGATCGAGTCTCTCCCATCTAACAATCCTATCCTATCCTTCGGTCTTGTTATATGTAAAAGGGTGTACGGTGGACCCGGCGTCATCCGGAAGTCTTGCTTAGGCTTGGTCATACATTCTAATCAATCAATCAATCGATCGGCATATATGAGAACACCCAGGTTCTGGTTAAATTAAAATTTGAAATATTCAATTTACAGGTCTCTTGCATATTTTATATATTCAGGGTGTACGCTTGTGTTGAAGAAAGTTCCATCGCTTTACTCTAAATAATTAAACAGCATCGGCGAGAACCCCAGCTAAGGATATTTTCAATGCAAAAAAAAAATGTTTTTCCTAACAAACCACCCAACGCAACAAGACGAGAAAAACTAACTCATAATATTCCAATTGTTATTTGACTTAGTAAATTGCTTAAGAAATACATTCACGTTTCTATCCTTAGTTTAAATTTTTATTTTTTTTTATTTTTGTGTTCATCGTCTTTATCTCTTCTGTAAATATGTACGTATACATAAGATGACAATAAATAAGAATTTGAAAGATAATAGATTGATATATTTTTAGTACGTTTTTATTGTTTGTCAAAAAAAAAATTGGTTTTGGTGGTGTTACACAAGACGACGGAGAATAAAAAGAAAGGCAATAATTCACTTTTTTTATTCTATCGTCATTCCAAATGTGGTAAGAATGCGCACCGAATTTGGTAAAAAAAAAGTTCTCGTAACGCTTACCCCTCTTATCTACAAATAAATGGTAAGGAGGTGCAAACAATATATAATTTGCATGTAAATTAGAAATATATTAGAAAACCTATATTTCTATATTTTTTCCGTTTAATCAAATTACACATAAAAGCACATTACATGTATGTACATAATATAGATAGAGTTACGAATTATATTTGGCGCCATTTAATTTGGCGTCAATTTCATTGTGTATTTTCGCGATTTGCATTTTGAAAGTAACTTTTTTTTTTCATTTTGTTCCGTCGACATATTCGTACGTCAATTATAATTTAGCACGGAAATCAAAATAATTTTTTTTTTGTTTTAAATATTTAAATTATATTTATTTATATATTCATACATCCAAAAAAAAAAAAAAGAAAAAAAAATGTCTATCAAACAAAATATGTGTGTTTTGGTTTCGGAGTCGTCGACAATAAAAAAAATAAAATTCAAAACAAATCCATTCTAATCTATATTGCTTGCCGCAAATTACTTTTTGTACTCGAATATTTATTTTTGCTTAACATAAAATTTATTTAAAATGTATGTATGTACGTTTTAACTGTCTAACATTTCATATGGATTGGCGGATGTCTACGGAATTTTCGTAAATTTAGGTTAATATAATTCAAAATAAATTTCGGTACTACATGCACAGTCTAATCGGCCTTCATAAACAAAATAGCACTAAAAAGATTGGCGCATAAATAACTAAACATATTTAGCGCTTGATTTAAATAGGGTTAGGGCTTTTATAGGTCATTCCCAAACTTAAATTGTTGCTAAAATGAGACCAAATTATGACATTTCAGTTAAATACATAATTCTACTCACGTTACATTGTCTTCAAAATTTGAACCGCAGAATTAAAATCTTACCTGAAAATAAAATAAAAAAGCCATTATTATAAAGTTCAAATAAGTTAAGCTATTTAATTTGTATAGCGCTCATCAAACTTTAATTTTGAAAGTATGAAATACTTGAAGTGAAAATTAAACGAGTGTTAGATTTAATTACAACATACAACCCATTAATTACTTCGTACTGAAATCATTCAATAATAAAATTGTGATGTAACAAAATATATGTTTATCTCAAGGACATTGGCTATTTGAGCGAAACTACGATTTATTCATAGAGAATCGCGATATCATGAGACTCAAGTTCAAGTAGTTAAATAAATAAATTTGTATTATTCATAAACGCTTACATTCATTAAAAGTCTAATATTAATTTATTTGTTAATAAAAATTCCAGTATGTAATTTATAAAAAAAATCTTAACCGATTATGATATAAGAAAAAATAGAATTCCATGAAATTTAAAAATAATTTGGATTAAAATAATGTTTAAATTTGTAAAAGCTAGAAGAGACGCTGAACAGACAAACACCACTAAAGTTTCCAGCCGTAAGTAGAAAACCGTTAATGCTGAACCAAGTAAAATAAGCCCAACGTAAAAATTCGATAATGTAGATTGTGGTATCCCGGTCAAATTTTATTATCTTTATTTGAATTCCCGGAACCTTAGGGATCGAAAAATTTGCACAGATACTCTGGGTCGGTGGTATAAACATTTAATCAGTTAAACATTTAACCATTTAAACAATAAAACAATAAAATATTTAAACATTTAACCATGTAGTATTTTAAACATTTAAACATGTAAACATTTCAACATTTGAACTTTTAAACATTTAAACATTAAACATATAAAAAATAAAACATTTAAACATATCAACATTTTAACATTTAAACATTTCAACATTTAAACATTTAGACTTTTAAACATTTAAAAATTAAAACATTTAAATATTTAAACTTTTAAACATATAAACACCAAATTTAAACATTTGAACATTTATAGATACATATAAACATGTAGACATATAAACATATAAACATTTAAACAATAAAACATTTAAACTTTTAAACATTTAATATTTAATATTTTATTCTTAATCTAGGTAATAGAAAATGATTAAAAAAAATTACCCCAAACTACTAAAAACGATAAAAATCAAGGAAATTTTAAAAACAAGCTTTTATTAGGTGGACATTAAGCATTAAACATTTGAAAATAAATTTTTCAAATTTCTTAAAATTTATAGAATTCTCTAATAAAAGTAAAAGCATGGGGTGAATGTGCAACACGTACATTTGGATTTTAACATGGGATCATCCATAAACGTAATCCTGGAAGGAGGCACGAGGTGCGTTACTATTTGTTTTGTTAGAAGGATGGGGATAAACGGCTCAACAAAAATCAGCGTAACAAAATCGTTGGGAAATGTATTTATTACAGATAATACCTTTATATATTTTACTGAAATAAATTTTAATGAATTTTGAAATTAAAGCTTAACCTTCCTTTTATGTATGCGATAAAAATTCAACAATAAAGGAGTACGGACTTTTTGTTACGTCCGAAAGCGTGGGGTTTAAATATTTATAAGTATTTTGTTAAGAAGAGGTAAAGAGTTATTATTCTGAATATTTTTAATAGAAAGCATCTATCGATTTTGAGAACGCCGATAAAAATGTTTCCAAATTTTTAGTGCACTTTAAAATAAAAGCATGCTTTTAAAATTTATTTTTATTTTATTTCGGAATTTATTAAATTTTGCGTTGAAAAATATTGAAATTTTTCTTTAGAAACTATTTTAATTTAAACAAATAAAATTATTAAATCGAATCGGATTTTTATTTTCAATAGATTGCAATTGATTTAAAACACGATTTAACTTTTCTTGCTAATATTTTCTTGGTAATTTTATTTTATTGGCTTTTTTCGATGATCCTTTGGTTCAATTGTTTCATCTTCTAATTTTTATTTCAAAATGTATTTAAGTTTTTTCGATAATAGGCTTCTCGGTAATTTTATTGTTTTTTTACGGTAAACCTTTTTGTTTGGCTTTTCATCTTCGAATTTAATTTTAGAATTTCCCGATTTTATGATAATTTTATTCAATTTCGGTGAATATCTTCAAAAAAAGGTTTTTTGTGAATATTTTCACAGTAATTCTCGAAAATTTGTTCTTTCCATAGCCTTGAAAAATATACGCACTAATTTATCTAAAAATACAAAAGTATTCAACAATTGGAAGAGGAGTATTTATAAAAAAAACAAGCAACACATTTGCAAATCCTTCATGAAAATCATCAGTTTTTGGATACATAAAAAATCTGTTGATCTTGACTTAAAATTTATTAAAGAAATATGCAAAAATTTGATGTAAATATGTAAATTCGGCTTAAAATAAATAATAATGAAATAATTTATTTCCACATAACTAAAGAACTGTTTTTACGATTTTATCTTTAAACACATCCATGGTTTCTGATTCTACGAAATAATTATCAGCTAATTAAGCCCAACAGACTTAACATATCTTGCTTATATTTGAAGCTGATGTTGGTAATGTAACTTCAAAAGCATTAGTGCAGCAAAAGCCCTTACGAAAATATCAGCAAGTGTTCTACGAAAAAAACAGCAATCAACTGTTATTTTCTCTGGCTAGAACATTTAACTTTTTTCAACCGTGTAAAGGTTTAATTTATTGATCGTCAAAAATTTGAACAATTTTACCTACAATTTCAATTAAATGATTTGATTCGCTTAATTATCGCTTGTTATAAAAATTTGTTTCGTTCCATTATCGCTTAAAATTTTACGATAATTGAACGAAACAAATTTTTGTTCGAGACATCATTAATTTGGTTTGTTTGTCATTATTGGTAACATTAGTAGACATATTTTATGTTTATTTAAAATTCATATAAAATTTTGATGAAGGGTTCTATGGTGCCATCCGTGACAGTGAATTTTGTGCATAGTATCCTATTGTGTAATTATGCACATTACACATATACGGAAACTCAACCGTAGTCAATATATGTATGTATATAACTTAATTAACTAAACTTACAATCCAATCATAACTTTTTTCATGACTATAAGATGGTGGTTTGGCGTCTATTGGAGGAGGAGACCA
Organism: Tipula helvola; assembly: GCA_963556165.1. Classification (NCBI taxonomy): domain Eukaryota; kingdom Metazoa; phylum Arthropoda; class Insecta; order Diptera; family Tipulidae; genus Tipula; species Tipula helvola. The sequence goes on from OY744483.1 coordinate 60,498,946, forward strand.
AAGTTGAGTAGATTAATCTATCATGAACTACCATAGCCATTCTGGTCATGTATTAGGCAGCTGCGTGATGAGTACAGTTGTGTAAGGGGTAATCTGGTTACAATTCGCAAGTGTACGTGCGTCCTCTTCGTAGCAACCACTGGTGCCAGATGCCATTTGGCACATTGTGGCCATTTGGTACAGGCTAAAGTAAGGCGCTAAAGGAGAAATCCTTGATAAAAATCCTAACCTAAGGTGGAACAGCATATATCGATGGAAGAATGGCTGATAGGTTAATTAGTACAAAGTATGCGGACTCTGGATACCAGGCACCCTCCAGTTTTATTTAGCGTTCCTGTAATTAAGCTAGGTGACCTACAAGCGTCTTTGCATTCCCAGCAACTCGTAAGAGTAAAATCAAAACGGAAGACGGGGCGGACAGGACGGATAATTAAGCAGGGTCCAAGTACGTAAGATTTTTTAGGTCGCAGTGCGAGGTAAATCAATATAATAATAATAATAATAATGACTATATGATTAACAACATTGTTCTCGAAATCAGTTGTAGATAACTATTTTTTATGAAGATCCCTATTTTACTACAAACTATCGAATTTTATCATAGTAATAAATATTTTTCTCATTTGAAGATTAGCACATAGTGTAGTACTTGTCTTGAATATTTGAAAATTTGCAGCCTTTACAAATACATCAAGATTAATACCTAACATCTTGAATAGAGCCAATATGTTTTTCACTTAAACTTCCTGTGAAGGAAAAAAGGCCATCTAAGATGTAATATTAAATTCTTAAACTAGAGGATTCAACATCTCAATGTTCTGAATATTTGGTCAAATCATTTAACTTTGCTGGCCGCCCTTATTCTGTTCGATCCCTTAGAGTTGCTTACGTTGATAATTTCTAAATTTTTTATACCTGAACATCTAGCAAATTCACTACTTTAATAAAAAAAATCACGCATTTATTATTCCTATCTATAGGCGCCTTTTGCAGGTGCTAACCTAATTCATCACAAATCTATCACTTGTAGTTACAGAATTACGATCATTTTTTGCAGAATCGTTAGAATCATAAACACTATCTGGTATCACCTCAAAAATTTGTTTTTCGTACTCTTTGATGCCCTGTAGGGCAAGACTGCATGAAAACGAAGGATGAATTATAAGTTCGGCTTTTCGCCTTAAAACCCGCATTTATCTGTCTTCTGTCATTCAAAGTCACAGGATACGCTTTGGAGCGCTGCGTCACACATTACTTTCCTTTTTTTTTTTACCATAAATTTGTGAAAGAGGATAAACATATTAAAATTGAGGCTTTACTATGGCCACTTCCCATCACCTCGTGTATGTTACCAAGTGTGAGCCTATTGCTAAAGTGGAAAGGTCGAGCTTTCCTATACGATTCCTGTTATCACAATAAAAAGGGTTAGGCATGTTCGATATATTTTTAAAATGCAATTGGGTTGCTTGACTACTGCTAGCTGCTAAATTATGGCTATTTAATATATGCTTGTCCATATACTCATAAAGTGGACAAGTTCAATTTTCCGAAACGATTTTTGTTATTAACATAAAATGGTCGCAGAAGCGGCATCTATCTGTCGTACTTAGGCTCATTTTCTTAAGGTAATCCCCCTTAAGGGGACGTGACCTGTGAAGAATCCAGTGAGCAGCCTCAACTCACGTTATCTTAATTCAAGACACTCCTTAACTCTGACTGACGAAGGTGATTCATCACCTGTCGCAAATGGAATTCTGCGCCAGTAGGAGAACATTTGTACACCCTCCCAGCATTTTACTGCTGCTATAAGGTACCAATTAGTAACACTGCAGAAGAGCTCTGGGTAAGTGTTACCTTATTTAAACTTGCCAGATGTTTAATCACCTTCAGTCAATACATAATTAATAATTAATTTGTGTAGCTATACTTTGCGTGAAAAACTCCTGCCTTCTCAGTTATATTAGTTATTCAGAGGTAATAGCGTTCCTCCGACAAAATCCGGGTCTTAAATCCATGACTATACATATACATATTTGAGATAAAGCCACAGAAAACATTTATTATTACTCGTCCTAACTTTAGTTGTTATGCTTAAACAAAACCAATAATATTGAACACAGATTTAAACACCTACTATACAACCAACATACAAAGTTCGTAACTTTATCATTATTTTAGGTTTAAATCGAAACTTTGATTCCATTATGCTTAAAAGTTTATCCTCTCTTTCCGGATATTGGCTTAAACATACGAACGAATATAGAGAAAGTTAGAGATGATTATGTTCGTCGTATCTAAGACCAAAAATCACCGTATTATAAAAATTATTAGGAAACTTTGATTTCTATAGTAAATACCTATAAACGTACGTATTATGAATATGCATACAAAGTAGCACAATGATATAGTTTTAGCATTTAATGATAGTTTTATTTTATTTTTTTATTTTTTCATCTAAAGTTTAGCAATTAAAATTTTTTATTTTATTATGAAGATTTTTAACCATAAAATCAGAATGAATTAAAAATTATTACATTTTATGCAGTACACTATGTATGTGGCATTTATGTACATATTTCATTTCAGTATTCAACCTCCACTTGAGGATTAGTATATATGTATGTATAGAGTTGTATAGTTAAAGATTGCATGTACGAGTACATATTACTTTGGAAAATAATAATTGGAAGATGAAGATCGTTATGTTGAATTATTATCACAATATTTTTCCAAGAATAATAATAAAACTCGAGAAAAGAGGAAAATCCAACAATAATACTATAATAATAATAAAACATAATAGTAATAAAAGAAAATAACTTTCTATACGATTTTTATTTTAATACAGAATAAAACTCTTATAGTGAAAATAGAATGACTTTTCTTTTATTTAATTTTATTCTTACATTATTACTATCGTTATTGCTTCTAACAAAACAAGTACCTAGATGAATGTATTTGTATATGAATGATATGTACGATTCGTATTTGTTTTCCATATCTGCAGTTTCCATTTCGATTTTCTTTTTTACTTAAATAAAAAAATATTTTCAATTTTAAAAAATTATAATTCTGTAGAAAACTAAACAGAATCTATTTGGCAAACAGCTTTGGTGAAACATATCCAATGACTTAGGGAACGATTTAATTTTAAATTTTGTTTAGATGCGATTTAGCTAAATAATTAAAATTAAATTGTCTGCAATTTCAATTCTGATTGAATATGAAAATTAATCAATGTAGTATGCACCCTACCCTCCCTTCCGCAGAAGGACTTCAACATACCGTTTGACATTAGTGCCCATATAGAAATAACGATGACGGTCAATTTGACTATTGTCAACTCGGCCACACTCAACTCCCAGACGGTCCTCTCAGTTGGTAATAGCTATAGTATGGAGATAGTCCATAACTGAGTGACGTCGTGATATACAGTAGGAAATGCCATACTGACAAAAATTATTTTGATTCGTAAATAATATAGAAGGACATATTGCTATGCTAAGGCCGAGTTCGCGACACTATTCTGCTGAAAAATTTTCAGCAGGCAAAAATTTGATCTAATCGTCGTAGTCTATTTCGTAAACAAATTTCCCCTTCCGAATAAAATATTTTTAAATCGCAGAGAAATTTTCAGAAGCGGTACCAAACTAAAAAAATAAAATTGTCAAATTTTAAGAAGGGGTACCAAAATTGACAAATTAAATGTTGCTTATATTTTTGCTCATTCTCATTTTTGCTATTTATTATTTTGCTCAAACGTGGAAAAATGTCAAAATCAAAATGACAAACATGAAACGTCAAAATCAAACTTGTGTTTTGTATTTTTATGTATTTACTCGCACGTATTAGTTATTTTGTGTTAAATATTAAATTCAATTAGTTATAAACTTATAAATAAAAGATCGTAAAATACAGGTAAGTAGTTAACATAATATGACGCGTAATTATTCGTCATTAGGAAATATATGCCAAGTATAAAAATGGACAAATAGAATCCATGAAATGGAATTGGTATTGGCATAAATATTTTAATTTTTATTCATTTTTTCAGACAGAAAAGAAAACTCAGCTCAACTTTATATACAACATTACAAAATTGTTAAGTTATGTATTTTGTACTTCGTATTGAAATTTTGGTTAATGCTCTTAATTTTTGTTGTAGAATCATCGTCATATGACCGAAATCGCCGTTAAAGCAGTATTAGCCGTGGCCGATATTTAAAAGAGGGATGTGAATTTTGAATTGATCAAGATCGAGAAGAAAATTGCTGGTCGATTAGAAGATATGGTGATCATGTAATTGACAAATCTATCAATATAAAAGTGAGAAATTTTAACAAGTTAAGGATGCTGGTGCAACTTTAGCTATTTGGCAATGTGAATTTGACGATGCAGCAAATCATTTACTTTTGCAACAACAACTTTCAGCGGTCCGTTGAGTCGGTGGCCCCGAAATCGAGTTAATTGCTATTACTGCAGGTGGGCATATTGTTAAAAGATTTGAGGAATTAACACCCGAAAAATTGGGTTCAGCCGGAGTTGTTCGCGAATTATCGTTTGACACTTCAAAATTTAAAATGTTATTAATTGAGGAATGCAAGAATTCAAAAACACTAACAATTTTAATCCGTGGCGGTAATCAAATATTACCCGAGGGAGCAAAACAATGTTTTTGGGACAACCGTGAAAGTGCTTAGGTCGCTTCAGTTAAGTACCTATTTTGTTTACTATGTATTATAATTTTTGTTAATGATGTTCATTTTTTGTTTTACAGCATTACCACATACCACAACTGAAGACGACTTGCATTCCATACAGTCAATTTCAATGGTTTACCAAATAGTTGCGCCTGCAGTAAGAAAATTATTAAAAAAATGTTTCCGTTGTACCAAAAATTTCCCATAATTTTGTTAAAATTGTTACCTAAAATAATTTCATTAAAGAAATTCAATTTTATAATTTGTCGGATGAATTCCAGTTTGACTAATGGTTTAATATATAATATGATTTTTTTGTGAATTGAAATTATGTATAACTATCACTTTTAACAAAATTATGGAAACTTTTGGTACAATTGAAACATTTGTTTAATAATTTTCTTACTACGGGCGCAACTATTTGATAAACCATTGAATTTGGGAGTGTGGAATGCTTCGAGAAAATTATTGAGAAATATTTAAATAAATTGTTTACTCATTTTTTATTGTGATTTTTAATTTATCATACAATTTTTGAATTTTTAAATGTTTGTGTTACTCGTTTCGGTTATTTTTTATCGTTCTTATTTTTTGAGGATTATGCCTACACACAAAAAAATATTGCGGTGTGAATGGTATTTTATCCGAAAAAAACTTTATTTTTTATCCAATAGTACCATATTAACTCCGCAAGATCGGGTACAAATTTTAAAATATCCAAAAGGATCGAACAGTATACTTTTGCACCGTTCGGAGTAAACGCAAAAGTTGTCAACAGCGGATTTTTTTAAAAAGTACTTCCCAGAGATTATTTTCGTTCTATCGGAGTAAATATTTACACCGTTTGGAGTTTTCGTGAAAAAGTAAAATTGTAAGAGATTTTGGCTGTATTAGTTAAATTCGCTAAAGCAACCTGCATATTCCTTCTGTATAATAGAATTTAAATTGTGATACAATCAGTCTAGTCGCAGCGGCCTGATGAGAAGATTCAATTCTCTTACAATCTTCGGAACATATTAAAATCATACACATTAAAATAAAATACCAATGGGATAAAAACCATACACTCAAAAAATGTGCGGTGTTAATTTGTTTTTTATCCGAAAAAGTATTTTATTTTGCTCCAACTGAATATATTTTATAAAATTAAATACGCATCAACGGATAAATATTTTTATCGATCCGAAAAGATAAATTTTTATAAAAACTCCTTTTGGATTTAATAAAATGCACCTCTAGGTGTTTTCCTAAAGATGAATGTTCCTGTTTGGGTTTTATGCGGTGTAAAAGTTTTTATCCAAATGTATTTTATGCCATTTTTATTATAATATCCGATTGGATTCAAATTATAAATATCCGATCGGTGGGACACTATGTAACACCGATTCGGTGTTGTGGTGACCTTTTATTTTTTTGTGTGTATTGGGGAAACCTCTGTAAAAAAATGCATCAATTATCCTACCTCTTTGGGTGATGTGGAAACGGATATATTCTGCTAAATTAATCCAGTGTATACGTATATCTATAAATGAGATATTTCGCAAAAGTATATATTCTCAATTGTAGATCATACATTCGCTGGATGTAATTATTAAATACATTTAGTTTCAAAATTCGAAAACGCTTCAAACTCGTGGCAGTCGTGATCTCGTTTGATGGTGTAAACCGATTTTCATAATTTATATAAATACAAAAGTAAGAGTTACAACGGAATTGTTGCATTGTGTTTCAATCTGCAATAAATAGCACTGATAATGATGGACTTTGGAAATTTAATGGCTGGACTTTGATATCCTGGAATTCTAAAAGGCTGTATTTTTTTTTCTAAATAATTATTTTTATGGCAAACGGTCTTATCTACACACTATGCTGAAAATGTTCGTAAATAAATAAATAATTTTTATAGACATATTTTGGTTTATGTATTTGATACTATGTAAGTCGTTTTTTGGCCGAAATTTTTTAGTTGAGAAAACATTATTTTCGCACGGAAATTCAAATTTAATGAATTTCTTTTATTTACCTTTTTTGACATCATAAATTGAGCAAAAACTTTGGATACCAACATAATAATCACAAAAACCTTCCATAACGCGGCTAACTTCACGATACTCTGCGGAAAATTTTTCAGCAGAATATTTGTCGCGAACTCGCACTAAGTGTTTAGTTAGATTTTTTACTAATAAGCAAGCCCAGATGTACCTCATCGAATGTTTCAAAGTTTTGCAATGCTATAAATAGGAGAGTATTGAGGTCCGAGTGACCAAGAATTATTTTTACTTTTTATATCAAAAATTGTCCATTTTGTTTTACTAAATAATTTTGAATGGTATACGAGATATTCATAAATATGTGAATTAAAAAAAAACATGCTTGACTCGCATGTTTTATGTTCTTTAACATTGCAGAACTTCAAAACAATCGATGAGGTACACCTGGGGAATCTTCATTGTAAATAAAATAAGCAACCATTAATGGTTTGTTTCTGGAACACTGCACGATTATTTTCGTGGGTTGCTGTGCTTATTGATTTGCTAGCCAGTATGAAGAAAAATATTGGTATCCATACATAACTCCTTCCGAATTGTGTGCGTGTGGCGATAGCCACAATTAGAAACATATCCCTAACCACCAAGATGGTACAATGCTCCCTTTCCAATATATTAAAGTATTTTATGATTGATAATCGGTAATTGGAATAGATGTACTTGTAAACGTGTCCGGAAAAAAAAAAAAAACAGAGAAAAAGAAATGATAATAATGATAATGGGTAGTCGGTAAATGAGGATACTTTGAAAAAGGTCAAACGAAAAATTTAAAAGAAGTATTAAAAATAATAAATAAAAATTGAATAAAAATCGGGAAAATAATTGTGAAAAAGGGAAAAAACATGCAAAAGAAAATTAAACGAAAATTTTGTATTTTTCTTAACATTAACAATTAAGATAGTTCTAAGTAGGCTTAATTAGTATAGAATAAACCGTATAAATTCCGTATAATTTAACAAATTGCCGTAATAATTATTGTGTAATAAACTTTAGTGGTGAACTCTAGATTGGAAAAAAAAATATTAAAAACTAAGTGATCACAAAATAGTGAAAAAAAAAAACGGTTGCTTAGCGTGATCGAAGAATAAGTCGATTGAAACAACTTACAACTTACAAGCAAAGCTAAACCTTAAAAATAAATTAATAAACAAATTATATAATACAAACTAATTTAAGAACCAAAAATAATAAGTATTCGGATAATAATATTAGTGTTTAAGACAGCGTCACTACGATAGTATACGATAGTAAAGATCAATATAAAAATTACAGCTATCGTATGATAATAATTCCGCAATAAATTTACCAAGCGGCCCATTCATTGTACATACGATGCCATAAAATATTTTACCAACAAAAATAAAATTCACAACAAATCAACACGTCATCAATCAGAAGTCAACGCAATCAATAAGCTAAGAAATTTTGTATTATTATTATATTTTTTATTAACTTTACATTTATTTTTTTATTATTATTATCGATTAATATTAATTTGGTGCAGGGTAGCTTAACATTATGTAATTTTTTTTTCTTTTCTCTTAACGTTTATTATAAGTGCACTTAGTTAGTTTGATTATTTAGTTACGTTAGTTACGTTATGTTAGTATTTACCATTTATAAAATTGTAATTTTTTTCTTTTCCTTTATTTGGGGACATTAAAAGTAATTATTGTTGAAATCTAAGTTCGCTGCGATCTTTTTATTTATTATTATTATTTTTTTTTCTGTGTGTGTAAAATCGCATAAAAACATGGAGTAGAATAGAAGCAAGGGAGCGATCTAGAATGTGGTAGGTATAGTTGAGGTGTGTCACAAGTGTTTCGATTTTTTTTTGTTAATTTTGTTTTTTTTTGATGCGGTCTAATACCGATGCAGGTAGCTTTAGGAAAACCCCACCCATTTCCCTGAGTCTTAGCCGGAATAGACTGACCGCCCTAAAGCTCTGCCCGCATATTCTGTTAACGTACTAACATTAGTAACGTTACAATTGTTACGTACCGTACAAAAAGACGTGGCTCTCTTTGGCTATTTGTTATTAGAGTTTAGATACCTTATAGAAGTATCGTTGATATTTACCAAGGATTCATTGAATTTATTAACGGTGCCGTTTTGCTGTTATATAATGAGGACAATCATCACGTGCTGTTTGTGGGGGATTTTGATCTACCACAAAATTCTTGGTGCTGGACTGACGGTAATTTTAAAGGTTCTTCAGAAGAGAACCTTTCTAACTATATGTTAGAAACCTTCGCGAACTTTGGAATGCATCAATACAACAATAATATGGACGTATTTTGGACCTAGTTTTTTCATAGTTTACCTTCATTGATATAGAACTTGCCCGGATTAACAGGACATAGTATATATTAAATTATTAATATTTATATTGAATTGTACCAAATGCCACTTTTATTAAATTTTATTTCGTAGATTGTGATTATGAAAATTCTGTTATGAACGATACGATTTTGAATATGACCTTCTTCGTTGGAACAGCTGATAATGTTGATTGGACACATTTCTTTAAAAGTCTGAATATTTCTGTAGCTGACTCCGAATTGTATAATAATGTGGTGAGTGGTTTAGAATTATGTATTTGTTCCAAAATTATTTGTTGCTGTTCCAAAAAATAGTACACCATAAATCAAGGGATTTTAATAAATTTACGCATTCTGGCAAGGTAAACGATCAATTTAATTGTCGCAAATTATTCAGAGAGTTCAAATTCCTCAACAATTTTCTTTGCAACATGTATATTTTACAAATGAAATAGAAATTTCGATAAACCCGAAAATATTTTCTGCATTATGATTGTCAATAAGAGCTAGATGTGTGTGATTGGTCCACACGGAATAAACTGACGTTAAATACGAATAAATGTAAGGTTATGAGATTTTGTAGAACGCGGATACCTTGCGCAGAGGCTCCTTATGTTTCATTGGATGCTCCAATCAGCAGAGTTTACAATATCTGTGATATTGGTGTGATTTTCTCATGTAATCTAACTTTTAACAATCATATAGATTATGTAAAGGGTAATCTTTATTGGGTCACAATAAACGTAATGGGGGAAAATCGTGTGATACATTCGCTATCAAATCCCTGTGCGTTACTTATGTTAGATCAGTCAATTCATGGTTTACGCATTGCGATGTTTACCTAATTTGAATAATGATTTTATCCGTGAACATTACGTTAACCGTCCTTTGTTATTAAATTTACACATCTTAGCGAGTAGACGTAAAACAACGTGTTTGTCCGTGTTTTGTTGTGCTCGAAAATCGATTGCGTCGATCTCTTGAGAAATTTTGCATTTATGCTCCTCAGCGAGTCCTTAGATCGCGTTTTGATTTTTGTTTGTTTAGGCATCAAACCCAACAGTTTTGTAAGCAGCACTAGTTAAAATAATGAGAGGAGTTACTTACGGGATTGTCACAGATTCGGCGGTATGCCAACACAAATATTTAGGAATAATTCAAAGCGGTCCCAGGCAGCAACTCTTAATTTTTAAATTCTACCCCAACTTATAGAATTCAACTAATGGATATTTAAATTTTTTGGTGTGGAGAACACAATCCCCAAACCCAACACGGCTCTGTTACTGGAACGATTCCATAACTATGTACCCGCAATACACAGAGCCACGGGGCCTCTGTATTTAGGGCCCATAATATTTTAGCGTTCGATTATTAATTCAGAACAATTAGGTAGATGATAGAGCAGATGAAGCATATTTTAAACCACAGGTTCCCATTTTTTTTTTCATTCCACCCCTTCAACCATTTCAGTGATATTAAAGAACCTCATTTATATTTATAAATGATTCTGTCATATAGCAAATATATAACAGAAAATTAGTGAGAATTACGAGCGTCTGTGAGAACATAATAAATTAAATCATGGTTTTATTTTTCTTCGCCCTCGATCGAGTAAGACACTTAGAAAAAGGACAAAATTAATTTGTTTTCAGTCCTATGTATTTCAAACGTTTTTCCGCGCTCTCCTCATCAATTGGGAGTGGCAGATATGAACCATCTTCAAATTTGAAAAACGTGATATTTTATTGGAAAGTTTAAAAAAAAAACAAGGTCTAATTTATGGGGAAAGAAGAACTCGTAAGAGGCCGGATCTATGATATTTTTTTTCTTAGAAAAACAGGGCTAACATTTCTTCCCGGTTGCTGAAGATGAATGTCCGAATAATTACACGTAATCTGACTCCATAGAAATAAAAATGTCTTTAGCTCTAGTCAAATAATTAAATATAGAAGAAAACGATAACGATTTTAGTGCTTGCTTTAGTGCAAGTCTTATTATTTCAAAGCACGATACAAATCTATGCACGACCTACAAAATTTTGGCCAGGACATTTTGTGTTGAGTGGAAGGATTAACAGCTCGGCGATTCCTTGTGAATTAGCAAGATAAATTAAGTGGCCTAAAGAGAAAATTTTCAAAACATTGCTGAAAGTTTTCGAGCTTTAATTTCTTATTTCCGCAAAAGCACCAAGTTAACTTTACAAGAATCAAATTTCAAATTAGCAAACTGATTTTGAAAGATTAGGACAGAATATATGAGAAATATTAATCAATATTCATTCCTCGGTAGCATCATATGCGCCCAATAACAGCAACACGCTAACTGTGCTTCTTTGTCGAAACTTTGCTTCATTCAGTATTCTCTTCATTTGAGATGATATAACAGCACCAAATTTCAAGATTTCAATATGGAGTTTCAAATAGGTTGGAAGAACCCAAAGAAAATTCTAGATATCACAAATTCGCCCGATGAATTTTATTACAAATTAACTTTGGAAAAGGTAAAAATGGGCATTTCCGCCCGAATTCTGAAAATAAGTCGTTAACACATAGCTTAACATTAGGAAATTTATTGTGAATTTGAATAGACGAAGTCTTTCTTAATTTGAAAATTGGTGGCATTCTATTCTATAAATCGATCTAATAGAATGGAAATAAGGGGCATATAATTTTAAAGTGACCGCACCTCAACCATCAAATATTTAGGAAATATAAAGTGTTAAGAATCCTGCAGTCGGTCCGATTTGGCTGAACGATCGGTAAGTGATGGTCAGGCTAGAGGAATAGGTCACAAGTATTGCTGTAATAAAAGTATGTCCTGCCTGATCGCCTGTAAAATTATCGGCTCGGTTAGAGCAGAGGTATAAGGTATTACTGTGAAATGTATCTAAAGGGTGTTTTTTTAAGCCCGATAAACCTTGAAATTGTCAAAAATAAAACAAAAAATTAAATTGTTTTGAAAAATTTCTTTCATTAGAATTTATATTATTGGCAACTTGATCAAATTTAGGATTACAAGATAGAGCATCACCCGTAATAGAACAACTTACATTCTTTCATGATCATACATTAATAATTTTAACAATAATTACTATTTTAGTAGGATATGTAATAATTTCATTAGGATTTAATAAATTAACTAACCGATACTTATTATCAGGACAACTAATTGAAATTGTTTGAACAATTTTACCAGCAATTATTTTAGTATTTATTGCTTTACCATCTTTACGTTTATTATACTTAATAGACGAAAATTATAATCCTTCAATTACTTTAAAAACTATTGGTCATCAATGATATTGAAGTTATGAATATTCCGATTTTACAAATTTAGAATTTGATTCATATATAATTCCAACAACTGATTTAAAATTAGAAGAATTCCGATTTTTAGACGTAGATAACCGAATTGTTTTACCATTAAATACTCAAGTTCGAGTACTAGTAACAGCAGGTGACGTCCTACATCATGGGCAGTACCAGCTCTTGGAGAGACCAAATTGATGACTAAATCAAACCAGTTTTCTAATTAACCGACCAGGATTATTTTATGGACAATGTTCTGAAATTTGCGGTGCTAATCATAGTTTTATACCTATTGTAATTGAAAGTGTTCCAAACTTATTAAAATCAAAATTTGGCGATAAGTTGATTTCGAGAAATTGGACCTGTCAATTGGCCTCCAAGGTCGTGCGATTGTACACCTCTCGATTATTTCCTGTGGGGCTACGTGAAGTTACTAGAGGAATGCATTTCGTCAAGAACAGCCGCGGTATACCCGAAATCATTTTCAAGTATTAATGCCATGTATTGATCTTTCGAATAAAAAATAATTGTTGATTACAATTTAATTTTTTGTGTTATTTTTTACAATTTTAAAGTCTATCGGGCTTAAAAAAACACCCTTTACAAGTCATTTTTTGATTAGTCAAATGGGTCGATGGCAGGAAGCAGAGAACTTCATTTTTTTTTTATACATACATTCGTAGGTTTATAAAGGAATTTTGTTAATTTCCTAATGGTGTACACATCAAAGCATGATGTTTCTAAAATTGTTTCACATTGTTCCAATAAGTTACATAATGTGTTTCCAACAACAGCTGCTGATTCATTTTCATCCGATTAAATCCGGTAATAGACTTTAGTATAGACTAGAGATTTTGGCGGTTGTTGTATACAAATGAAAACATAAATACCTTAACGAGAAAAATGATCCGAGGATTAAATTATCCAGGCCAATTCCGAAACGTACCGGAAATTAAAAATAATAATTTTTTCATTGCCTAATTTGTTAGAGAACGTAAAACGCAAACGAAGAATTGCTTCATCATGACAAGCGCAAAAGGACTGACATGCGGCAAATAAAATTGGATGAACAAATTTCAAAATTTTACTTTTACTTAAAGCAGTTTAGATAAAATGTGGGGACCCACTCTTTCTATTATAATTTACAGTGCATAGGAATTTAAACCTCTCTGGAACCACGAACGCAGGAGCTGATAAATAAAATTAATTCAAAATATTTGTTTTTGAGTTGTTTGATTTGTTTTAATTGTATTGGTATATCCCATAAAAAACTGTTACAAGTGCACCACAACTTCCTAAAGTAAGTACACCGCTGGCCAGGAAGACCAATGTTGGAGACCGTTTTTCGAATTATTCTCTCATTCCATCTGAATCTTTCCAAATATTTTGCAAGACAATCCTTCTTTAACAAGTCAATAGCTATAATCCAGGAAGTACGCTTACTTTCGTTCCAAATTTTGACTGCAGGAGTCGCTTCAGTTTAGATAATAGGTTCAGGAACAACTGCAAAAATAAATATCTATAAAAAAAGGGAATGTTTATCAAATTGAGATGCTGCAGTATGGACAAAAAGTTTATGCTCGTTGACTAATGTTTGCGAATTTTGAAACCAACAGCAACATAAAGCAACAAAAAAAATTCCGCATTATTGCTTTGGAGTGTACGCACTTAAACCTTTCGTTTTTGTGAGTTCTTCTCCAAGTCTAGTAAAAGTAAGCTTATAGGAAGACGCATGTGTGTTAGTTGATATGTAAGGAAAATGTAATGATAGATCGATTGCCAAATTTTTGTTCAGTAAATTTTTCACTTCGAGATTGGTTCTTCATAGAAAAAAAAAATTGTAACAGATAGTCTTACAGTTTTTAATCACCTAGAAAAAGGAATACCATCCGCAAACAATTAGTATTCTCGCGTTTCGGTCCGAAAAATTGCAACAAAGCGAGCCCCTGTTCCAATCTAGTTTTTATTTGCTTTATATTTGTTTGGAGTTCCGACGAAGTAAAATAGAAATTACGGATTAAGCATTTGGCAGCGTTTATGGAAATCTTATGAATTTGACCAGATCAAAAGATCTTTCCGGAGAGTATCAAACCTAGAGTATAGTTATCGATTTTTGCACAGAAAATAAGAGGATGAAATTTCTTGGAATTAAATTCAACTCCAACAGCATTGTGGATTTTCTAAAGAAAATTCGGAAAACCACTTATATTCGTTGTATTACTTGAAATTATGTCAAATATGATTGTCCTAAAAACTCTAACCCCCACTTTTTCCAAAGTGAAATATTTTTTGAAAATCTAAGACCTTATGACAACTTCGACTAAGGGTCATTTTGGTAGCCGCTTCCTAGGATTTTCACAAGAAAATTAAGAAAATCACCGATATATTATTCGAAAGCATACACTCTACGAATTAATTCATCGTACGATCTAAAAAATTGAATTTTCGAATTGGCTTTTCAAGCAAATAAATCCTGCTTACAGTAAATTTAAAAGGACAAAAAATGCAGACAAAACTAATATAAATTTAGTTTATTAATCTACTTTTCAAGGCCGAAAATAAAAAAACTTTACATTTGTATTCCTGTTTTTGCGAACAAATTCATCGTACGGTTGTTGTTTTTATCTAACAACACCGTGCATCTTTTGTTTTTTCAATATTTTTGTGATAGAATAGTCCAGTATATTGTAAGACATTAAAGCTACCGGTGCACAAAACACCTTTTATCATTTTGAAGGCCACACGAACAGAAACCAGTATTGACTTCCAAGAAGTCGTTATCAATAAGCATTTGGAAGGAAAACCGTTATCTTCCAAGTTCAAAGTTAACCAAAAAAATTAAATCTTCATGCTCATTGTAGAAACATATAAAAAGACAGGTAGTGTTGAATAATTAAAAAGAACTGGTCGCCCGCGTACTTTTACCGAGAAGGAATAAAGGGTTGTATGGCGTTATGTACGCAAAAAGCAGCGAATATTTAGTTCAAAATTGCTAACAATGCTACACCAGAATTATGGAGCAGATGTATGTTAACGTACAAACCAGAAAATATTAAACTGTTACGGGTAATTTTCCAGAATGGTCAGAAAAAAACACTTATTAGTGAGGTAAATAAAAAGAAACGCATCGAGTTCGCTAAATCACACCTGGATGCTGAATTTTCATTCTGGAAAGAAGTGATATTTGCCGGCGAAATTAAGTATAATATATTTGGATATGATGGACCATCAAAAGTATGTTGCAAGAAGTGAACAGCAATGGAAACAGCGAAACAGCAAATCTTCGTGGTACGGTTAAAAACGCTGGAGGAAATGTACTCAGTTTGACGGTGTACGGCGGGTTCGAAGGCACAAATTTGATATTTATTGAAGGAAGTATGGATAAAAGGATGTATTTGAACATTTTAAAAGCCAATTTGCACGAATCGGTAGACAAATTAGAACTGACACAAAATTAGGTCTTCTAGCAAGATGACAACTCGAAGCACATAGCGGCAATTGTTCGAGACTGGTTGCTGTAAAACTCCCCTAAGCAGCTTCATTCTCCTCCACAAAATCCGGACCTTGATCCCATAGATCATCTGGGGGATTATGTAGAAAGGCAACTAAAAATACACATAATTACATCTAAGGCCACACTGAAAGAGGCAATAAGATATGATTGAGATCGTGTGCCGCCAGAATTCACCAAAAATTGGTTTCGTCCATGAATAACAGACTTAAAGCCATTCTAGATGTCAAAGGAGGCCTATCCGTTATTAATAAAATTTTTTTTTTGTGTTGAATAATGATTAAATTAATCGTACGATGAATTTGTTCGCAAACAAAGAAATACAAATGTAAAGTTTTTTTATTTTCGGCCTTGAAAAGTAGATTAATAAACTAAATTTATATTAGTTTTGTCTGTATTTTTTGTCCTTTTAAATTTACTGTAAGCAGGATTTATTTGCTTGAAAAGCCAATTCGAAAATTCAATTTTTTAGATCGTACGATGAATTAATTCGTAGAGTGTATATCAAACCGGATTTTTGCCAGTTCCTCAGTTTTTAGAACACCACAAATGTTTCAAGTGATGTCAAAAGTCTAAAAATGCCAATAAAATTGATTTTTTTAAATTGATTTTAAAAAAAATATTTTTTCTGGATTTTTTTTTTTGATTGCTTTTCCGATAATTTCTAGATTTTTTTTTTCGGGATTTTATTTTTCTGGATTTTTACTTTTCAACTATTCGGAATTTTAAAATTTCCGGATTTTTTTTCAGGCAAATGTAGCGATCCCGTAAAATAAAAATAAAAACCGGGATTTTCTGAAAACCGGGATTTTGAAACGCAGGATTATGAAATGGAATTTTAAAAAGCGGGATTTTTTTTGGCGGAAAATGCGGGATATCAATACGACCTCGTTATGGGTTACCATCATATTCCCGAACGAAAACATCCCCAAAAAAAATACCGAAAAATACAAAGTAAACTGCCCCATCGAAAGGGAAGACCCCAATAAATTTTTGTTAACTACAATATAAAAACAAAAGGAATCTACATAATTTCATGTCATCCTTACGCGGAAAGGCCATTGCTAAGCGGTTTTGAGGAGTTTTCTATTTTAATATGTGAAATACAAACATTTGTAAATATTGTTACAAAACATTTGTAAATATTGTTTTCCTGTCATTCTTGCGCAAAGGGTTCAATGCTAAGCGGCTTTGGGGAGTTCTCTATTTTAGTATGTGAATAATCATTAAAAACACAAATTTTTAAGAAATGCTCTAATTTCTATAAAAAGCGGGGGTTTTAGGGCGGCAGCCCCATTCTCTAAGGTATAAAACGATTTAAAATAATATTTAAAAAATTTGTTATATCTATAAAACTTCATTTTTTTGGATTTTTGTTTTTTTTTGGGATTTTTGTATTTTGGATGACGATACCAACCCCCCCCCCCCCCCCCCCCGTTATAACCGGGTTGGTATCGTTATCCAGAATAAAATAACCCCAAAAAAACAAAAAATCCCAAAAAATCAAGTTTTTTAAATATAACAAATTTGGATTGGCTATCTTATCTAGAAAAAAATAATACAGAAACTGAAAATCACGAAAAAAAAATCCAGAAAAAAATTCCAGAATCAAAAAAAAACAGGAAAACTAAAATCCAAAAACACAATTATCAAAGTGCGGACCAAATTAAAATTAAAATTTAATGTCTATCGAATTTTACTTTTTCCGTCAAGTTCTTAATATTTACGAGATTGGAGCATTTTTGAAAAATTGATATGTTTTTTAATAATTATTGACATACTAAAATAGAGAACTCCCCCAAAGCCGCTTAGCATTGGATCCTTTCCGCGCAATGTTGACATGAAATTATGTAGCTTCCTCATGTTTTCATATTGTAGTTAACAAACATTTAATGGGGTCCTCCTTTTCAATGGGGTAGTTTACTTTGTATTTTTCGGTATTTTTTCAGGATTTTTTCGTTCAGGAATATGATGGTATCCCGTTATAACCATATACATCTTTAAATCAAGGGAAAACTCCACCAATTGTGCAACAACTTGATTTTGGCATTTTTATAAGCTTTCGGGATTTTGTACCCTACGGACTTTGTATCTTCGGGATTCAGTATCCTCGGGATTTTGTATCCTCGGGATTTTGTGCCATCGGGATTTTGTACACTCGGGATTTTTTCAAACTCTCGTAATTTTGTAACCTCGGGATTTTGACTCTCGGAATTTTGTCTCTCTCCAATAAATGAAGCCTTCAAATGATAAGAGTTTTTCCACTAAGAATTCGGATAGTGCGCAATATTGAATGTGAATTACCAAGTATCCTGCTGAAAACTATTTGTCTTTCTGCCAATAAAACAAATTGTCGATGAACTCCCGATGATGTTTCACACTAATTTTACAAAATGGAAGGAATGGTGATTTTTCTGTTATTCGAGCACCAGTTAACTTACAAAAAGCTACTTTAATTTTTATTTCAACTATAAATGACCGCATTTCAATGCTCTCTAATTCGAGAATAGACTCTCAACTAGAGTTTAACTTTCGATGTCGAATTTTCAATCAAAAAACAATTTGCTTAAACTAAGTTTAATTTAATCAATCAATTTGTTGTCTACGAAAAATAATCCGTTGTTACACCAACCAGTTTATTCCATTACAAAAATTATAATAATCTAGTTAACCGCAAATAAATATTGAAAAACTTAAAATTTCTCCCAGATTACCTAAACTTAGTATAATCGGGTCAAATGAAAGGCCGGCCCTAATAGCAATTGAGCAGCAGAAACCATCAAAACACCCAAATGGCTCGCTCTTATGCGCAGGAATGATAAAAACTAAACGATTAAATAGTTTTGAAAACATTGGGGCGAAACAGACAAACATGCTGTAATATGGTATGTATATTGTATATTAGCTTAGTTACGGAAGAAGAATGTTTCCACACTACAACGCTAATTGACTCGACTACATGAACATAAATAATTAATTTCAGCTCCTACACTACAATAGGAGAAAAATATAGTCAAACAAAAGTAGACATTAATATAAAATAAAAAGTAGTGCGGCAATGTAAAAATCGTGCCACAATAAAATTGCACCACTAGTTTGGCAACGTATTTTTACCATAACCCATTTTAATCGAAAAGTGAGTTTGATTATGCAACGTAATAATGAGCACTTACAAATCACAGGCAATCTTATATTTCTAATGAAAAATATTTAAATTGCATAATATTGCAATAAAGCTTAAAAAGTTCCAGATTGTTCTCTGCATAAGTATTATATTTCCACCCACAATGCAACAGTAAAATAAAATGACGTATTTTCTGCTTCCTCATAAAATTTCCCATCCATGTATACAAAAAATATAAAAAAGATAAAATAAAATAAAAACAAAAGAAAATCACAATTTTCAATCATAATTTTTTATTTTTTTTTTATTTATGTAATAACACAGCCAACGTCTTTATATTACAGACTTCGAGCACATAAGATGACTATATTATGTATATAGTGACTATAATGTTTTATTGTGAGTTAATTTGTGAGAGAAAATTATTTTCTGTCGTAAAAAAATTATTACGATTATATTTTTTCCAAAAGACATTAAATATTCTTATCTAGTATTTTAATAAACAGATAACAAAAAAAAAATATGACAGATGCTTAAATAGATGTTTTAAGTAGATCGGGACTTAAGTGTGTGTATATACAAAAACCAAGAGTCCAGTCAAGGATTATTCTTTTATATACATACAAGAAAGAAGATCTTTTGTATAGATTATCTTAGATGAATTATTATATTCCAGATTTAGATTAGGTCACGTATGCCATGCTGTACATTTATACGATATGGTGATAATCTTTTTGTCTACATCTTCGATGACAATATATGTATGTATATTCAAAAACCAACAAGCATAAATTGGTTGGTAATTGGTTTACATCCTTTCTTGAATCAAAACCAAATATTGTATTTATTGTGACTAGGCCAAACAAAAATCGATCGAATCGTATGTCTTACACAAAAAATCTACTTACATAAGTTATGGTTAAAATCATGTATGTATTGTATGTACGTATCACAATTTTAAAATGCCAAAGTTCATGCATATATGTAAGGCAAAAAGCAAAAAAAAAAAAAATGTTCTCATCTCGATACCGTCTATCAGCATAGATCCATTAAAATTATCCAGCACATTACATATTATACAACCTACATACATCCAAAGCAAAAATCTAGAACAAATGTTACATTCTACACAGCTACACAGGAAGACGGCTAAACCGAGAACAAAGAAAAAAATAAGTTGCACCCACACACAACACAATGAATTTTATTACAACAAACAAAAAAGGAAAACAAAAACTTTTCTACTCATTTTCTTTCCAGTCTTGATAAAATGTGATACGATTAAATTAATTTCGCAATATTAGAATTTTCCAGAGATCTAATTTATTACAAACAACAACAATAACACCAACAGTTGTTCTACATTCTGTCGCTTTACTTAGTTGTGTGCTGTGCAGCATTGAAATGAATTATTGGCAAAGTTTATTTCTTATTTTTGTTTGGTTCGCAGCAAAGCGATAATGTGGCAAATTTAAATCTAATCGAAAAGGATTAAAAAAGTTTTTTATTGTTGCTTGGATTCAATAAGATGGTATGGACGGGGAGGGGTTCAGATGGTGCTGTAATTTTAGAGCCGACGAATTAAAGGGACAACATTTCGACAGTTTTGTATTTCTACCACAAGTTGGAAAATTTGTAATCACTAATTTGTCTGTGTCTTATCAAGAATTTACCGTCTTTTATTTACATATTTTTTTATTATCTTCAGGTTAATTTGACTATGGCGCACCAACAAAAGATTGTGTTCCACCTAAAATTTTCACACCACCCTTCCACCACAAACGTATTTACTAATGTATTATGTGGGTAACTTTTCCATTCATTTTCTTTTAATATTCAATAACTTGAATACGAAAAAGAAGCAAAAAAAGTAGAATTTAAATTTTTATTACAAAACTCAACAGGAAAACAACGAAGCGGTAAAGCTTTAGGAAGTACAACGCAGAATATTTTCTGTATACCCAAAGATGGTTTCCAATAATTTTCCGTTTTATTTGTTTTATTTTTTTTTTTTGCGTTTCGTTATTTTATTTTTTGCCATTTTCCACTATGATATGAAATAATAATTTTCTCCCCGTTTTGTAAGTTTTTCTATTCTATTTTATGCTGTATGATATAGGAGAGTTGTTATTGTATTTACTTTTCATTTTTGCCTTAAAGATTTCTTTTTCACTAAGAGTATATATTTCATCCTTTTGTGTATATGTATGGTATATACATTAAAGCAGGGCAAATAACGTTCTATACCGTAGGGGTCAAATATGCGACTCATGGGGCAATATTTGATTCAAATTTGTTTGGAATATCAGAATTTCAAATGAAAGCAGCAGCAATTGTTAACAGTTATGTTGGTTAAAAATAATAATTTGAACAAAATTTGATTTAAACGTAATCGTTTGTAATTTTATTGAAATATGAATTTAGTGCGGTGTAAGCTTTTATTGTACGGAACTTAAACAAAATGTCACTATATATTGAAATGATTGTCCTCCAAAACCTCGTCTTATACAGACTTGGGTTCCTGGTCCGCCAGAGAATCCTCGTGTAGTAATCACCAATACTGAACTGATGTATCTTTCGATAAAAGGATGGGAGATTTTCCGTTTTCTAATAAACCCAAAAGACCACCGTTTAAACCGTACCGTAAGAGGAAATTAACCGATTGGGATTCTTTCTCTATCATTTGCTAGTTCATATTCTTGTTATACCAAGCGTATCTCTACAAGAATCTTTGTTTACAAAGGCAATTTCGACTGTCTTTGAAAATTCTTGTTCTCTTATCACTAACCAAAAATCTCGGAACAGACCTTTCTGGAGTTCTAAACTTAAAAGGTTTTGAAAATTCGTTAGAAAACTAAAAAATATAGCCAAAATATCTAAACTTCAGGCTGATTGAGGTAACTTTTTAGTGGCTTAAAAGGATTATATAAGAAGTTTAAGGCAAGCTCACAGATCATCGTGGATTAACTTCTGTGAGGAAATTAACAGCCTATCGGCTGTAACTAAACTTAATAAAGCTTTGAGCATTATCTTCATTTACTCCAAGCGTGCTTTGAATATATCATGGTTCCACATTGCTGGAGCATGACTAAAGTTCTTTTATCCCAAAGGCTGGCAAGCCTGATTATACAGACCCTAAGTCAATTTGACCTATAAGTTTGCCTTCAACTTTTCTGAAGACTTTAGAAAGGATCGTCGACAGATTTATTAACCCATACTCTGTACATTAGGGTCAAACTTACCTCAATCGATTTTAAAATTAAAAAACTACGTTTCTTATTATTTAAATGGCGCTTGCCTTATAAGATAGCCTCAAGAAATATCTTATGCACGCAATACAATGAAAAGAGGACCCAAATTACTTCTAAGGTACTTTCCCTACGAAATATATGAAAATATCCGTGGGGTTAGATTGATTCCTATACAATACACAGACAATGTTATAGTAAGCTATACACAGAGTGAAGATTAAGATTATTATTTACCGCTCTTCAAACTCAGTAACATGCAACATGCTTATAGAGTTGGTAAGTCCTGTGAAATTGATCTACACGCTTGTCACTAAGGTTGAAAGGTTCCTCAATAATAAAGAGTTTCTTATGGGTGCTTTTCTGGATATTGAGGGGCTTTTGATAGTACTTCGTTTGTTATGATTACTAAAGATTGTAGCAACTTTGGTATTGAGCGCACTATTTTTTTATGGATAGAATCTATGCTTAAGTCTCGCATTGTTGAGGCTGAGCTGGATGGTTTACCCATTTTCGTCCAGGTTGCTAAAGGCTGCCCATAGGGTGCAGTGCTCTCTCCTCTGCTGTCGCTCTTGGTCATGTCATTGACGAGCTTATAACGTTTGCATTTATTAATTTTCCCACATGTAATAAATAAATGCACACACACAATTAGTTTTATATCAATGTTTTGTTTATTTAATTTTTATTATTTATTAAATTTTAATTTATTTGTATTATGAATGTTCAATTTAATTTTATTACAAACAAAAAATTAAATTAATATTTTGCACCACCATTTTGGCCGCGTGAGGTGGGGGGTATGTCACCGCACTGACGATCGAGAGCAGACTAATATTTGAAATTTATTTATTTTGTTTTGTGTTTTCGTTTTTTTTATTATGTTTTGTCGCTCCGTTGGTATTACTGCATGAGCGAATAGGTGCATTGTTTTGCTTGTATAATATATGTATGTATATATGTGTATGAGTGTGTGTGTGTGTGTGTGTGTGTGTGTGTGTGTGCGTGTGTGTGTGTGTGTGTGTGTGCGCGCGCGTGTGTGTGTGTGTGTGTGTGTGTGTGTGTGTGTGTGTGTGTGTGTGTGTGTGTGTGTGTGTGTGTGTGTGTGTGGGTGTGTGTGTTTGTGTGTGTGTCTACATGTGTGTAATTATATGAACAGGATCGGTTGTACAGGAATGTACAACGGGGAAGAACAAAATACAAAAATAACGCAATTTTACTTAAATCCCATTTCGGGGAAGCACGTAATGCTATTTCGGGAAATAACCGAATTTTCCATATAATGGAAAAAATCCTTATGTTTTTTCTAAGTATTTTAAAACATTTTCGGGGAATCACGAAGTTTGATTTGCGGGGATTTACGGAATGTGCAACGGGGAAGAAAAAAATATAAAAATTACGTTGAAAAGTTACACAGCATTCTCAATGCAAAAACTTTTTACTTTTGATTTACAGGTTTTAATTGAAAAAAATTAAATATAGCATCAAGACCGCAGTCCTCACCTAATTTGTGGTCAATTTGGGATAATTCTCTAGAAAACTTACCTAAGACACAAAATTCTATGGAAGGATGGCATCGAAGGCTAAAGGTAAATCGGTAAATAGTAGGTAAATCCCACATCGGCGTTTATAAGCTAATATCGGAATTGGGGAAAGAGTATATATGTAATGGGTAAAACGAAAATAGCCCAAATGAGAGCAGGCGAAGCAAACCCAATCAAAAAAAATTACAAATTAAAAATTAATTTTTTTTCAATATAACGAACAGCCGAGATACTTTAGGCAAAGTGGGTTATCTCCAAAATATTGCCTATAATCTCGACCTGTATAAATAATTTTTCGCTTTATTTATTATTTAGTTTTATAATATACGTGAAATGTTATTTTTATTTATTTATTTTTTTTTAACCGTGGATTAATGTAAAATTTTAAAAAATAAAAAATGTTGAATAATCTTGGAAAACCAGGCTTTTTAAAAACCAGGCATTTTTTTTGTTGAAAAATCAGCCTTTTGAAAACCATAGGCTTTTGAAAACCAGGATTTTAAAAACCAGGCTTTTAAAAAACCAGGCTTTTTGAAAATCCAGGATTTCGTATAGCCAGGCTTTTGAAAACCAAGATTTAGTAGGGAACACATCGTTTCAAAACTAACAATCAACCGGCAGGCGAATACAAAAAATGTATGAATGAGTATCTGTCACTAGGGCCTATGGAATAGGAATCAAATAGTGAAATCGACAAGCGAAATGAAGAGGTTTTTGTATCTGTCGCACCATGACGTTTATAAGTTAGACAGTACCACGACAAAACTACGTGTTGTCTTTGGCGGATCAAGCAAATTTTCAACAGATTCCTCGCTTATTGACGTTCTTTCTTCTAGCAGAACCGGTACTACAAAACGATTTAATTACGATTAAAATCCGTTTAAGACAATGCTCTACCGTCTTTTCTGCAGTGTCAAGAAAATGTATCGTCAGCTATTTGTGTCGTAACCTGATACAGATTTTCAAAGAATGATTTGGAGAGATAATGTCAACAAAGCTATGAAAACCTATAGTCTCAAAATCATCGCCTCAAAACCATCTCTGCAATAATCGCGCAAAATTATCAAGCAGGACTATCAAGTAGACGACTTGATTTCTGGTTGCGCCAACCCCAGTATCATATTCAAATATGCTGCGAGGTTTTGTCAGATTTTGGAGGGAGTTATTGGCAAAAATTTCTAATGCACTAATAGAGCCTTCCATGTTGACGTTAGACGACGATACTGTATTTCAAAAGTCGGTTTTTAAAGATTCCAGTGAAAGATGAGTAATATTTCCTTTTCTCTTAAGAGTCTAAACCAAAATGATTGAGTCTGATTCTGTAAAATAGGAAATACTTTTCGGGGTGCTTTTCCACACCAACCTATTTAGAAGAGTGCTTGTTTGTAAGTTTTAGTAGCTCTTAGATTTCAATTTTTTTTTTAATTTAAAAATAAAATAAAAATTTTAAATATGTCAAAATGTTCAAAAAATTACGTTTATTAGGATCAGTTCCTTTGCTTATTTTTTGTTAATTTCCTGACCGATTAAATGGCCTCTTTGCGCTAATGATTCGTACATTTTAAACATTTCGGTAAAGCAAAGGAATTTTGATGAGATCATCGAAAGATTGTACATGTTTTAAGAACGTTGTCCTGATTTAAGCTAAAATTTTCAATCTCGTTGATTGTCGAAATAAATTCTAGAACTGAAGTAACGTTTCCCCAATCAATTTTTATTTAATATCACCAGATTATCCTTCCCTAAAAATAGTTTGAAAATTCTAATAATTTTGTTAATCATGAGAGATACAACTACGATCATATATGGGTGCCACGTTTGCTTTAAGGAAAAAAAAATTATCAGGATAATTTTATAAATAATATAATCACCTGCATCGAAAAAGTATAAGACTAAAGCATCACCAGCGGAGGTTATAGCAACAATCTTGTACGAGCTGAGGGAATTTTGTTGATTGATAATATCCGAATCTGTTATTTATCCTTTAACAGCAAATATTCCGAAGTGCTCGCCGTTTTAATTTAAACAATTTTAAAGCCTATATTAAAATAATCTTCTTATTTTTTAAATGTTTCTTTCGGTATCTTCCTACACTCTTAAATAAACCCCTCTTCTTGCTTCCCACTCAAAAGCACATAACTTTTGTATGGCACACATTTTTCAGAAACGCTTGATTTTCGAGATAATTCGGGAGGAAACTTTTTTAGTGCCCAAACTATATAGAGAACAACCATGTCATTGTATCTTTAGCGAATTATACACAATACGTATTAAACTCTCAATAATTTCAAATTTGTTCTATGCAATTTCTATTTGAAACATTAAGTTATTCCGGATATTAGAGCCAGATAATAGTAGCTAGAATGAAATTGTCAAAAAAGAACCGACAAAGGAGCTTTCCGATCGATCTTCTAAAGTAAAAAATGTTCAATTAAACTACATTTAAAAAGAACCTAGGCGATAAGGAAAATTTGGTATTTTAAAAAAAATCCCTGTTAATTGCACGACTGATCAATTATATGATTTCATTTAATGCAACTTTTTCTTTACTCCTACAATATCTCAATTTTTTACCGACTGTATTCCAGACAAAACTCTTAAGAATTTTGGATAATAAATCCAAAAATAGAAAAACGAGAATTTTATTTGTGGATATTAAAGCTTTTACGTACAATATATACATACATAGTTAATAGATTGTGATTGGTGGTGTAATATATGAAGAAAATTCTATAAATATGAACGAACCAACGCGTATATACTTATTACTATTATGTATGATTATCATTATTATTATGTATACGTTTATATTTTATTATTAATATTAATGTTATCATTAACATTATTATTATTATTACACAATAAATAATTTAATTACATTAAAATAATCATAATAATTCATTTGTTGTTGTTGCCGATTTTATTGTTATGTTATTGAAAATGATATGCGTTTTATGTACATATTTTTATGTTTGGTTATACGAGATATACTCAAGTGTAGGATATAGTCGATGAAATGTTTTTTTTTTTTATTGATTCTTGGGAAAATTCAACATATGGGTTTTATAATTATTTGGCAGACTATATTCTTATAGTAAATATAAAAATCTGGAAAATTCTAATTAAATCGATTTTGTGTGCGCTTATCTAAATTTATTTTATTTATTTTTTATTTAACATACAGGAATACTTCAAATAAATCGGACCGAGATTATAAAGCTCTTCCAATTTTTTAATTAAATAAATTTCCGAAATCGAATAATTCGCGCTAATTTTCTACAAAGAAAAAAACGTTAAACGGTTTACTCCTGTAATGTGTACTCTAATACAAATAGTTTTTCATTCAAACAAACTGAGCTAACAAACATTGTGTACGCAATTGATATGGGAAATTCTCGCGAAAAATTACATCATATCACATGTTTGTATTATACATACGGGGAAAACGACGTTATTACGAATACAATATGTTGGATATGCAACCTTTAAAATGTACGGCGTATTTAGTTAATATAGTGTGACGTCAATATAATTTTCTGCGTTTTAATTTTATGTACCGTAAAAAATGTATAGCACAAATAAACGGAAAAATTCAACCTGTGTGTCTCTGCGTTGTATGTGTTGTTGGTGTGTATGCAGTGTTACCAATTATGTACACTAAATTAAATTTAAATAAAAAATAAAATTTTAAAACACACATAATTATCAAATAAATAACATTTAATGGTTCCACATCTTTTTTGTCGAGCTTCATCGCGATTATATATCCAAACACAGCACAAAACACCATTAACTGAAATGACTATTTAAATTGTTTACGATTATTAACATATCCTTTTTCCCCCCCGTTTTTTTTTCTCTTTCAAAGGGCAGAACGAAAAACCATCATGTCACCCTAAACCATGTACAATATAAAGTTATAATGTGTGTTTTTTACAAAATATCACCCTGTAATCTCTATACGACTTTCACTGTGCTATTCCGTCTAACTTAATTTTAAATCGAAAAACCTTATTTATAACCTCATTTTTGTGAAGCAACAATTTTTACTTTGCTGTTTTTCTTTTAAATCCCTTTAATGAAAATCTATTATTGTAAATCCGTACAAAAAAAAAATCTTTAGAAAGTATTTGAATAATACGTACGCATATCTAATCGGAAAAATCTGGAAATTATCTTATAAAATAAAATGAAATTGAGTTTCAGCGAATATTTGCCTTTATTCTTAATCTAAATGTATTAGATTCAGCTCTTTATCGGAATTTGACAAATTCAAAAATTTTAAATTATTTTGAATTCAGTGAAATTGTTATTCAAAGTAAATACATTTCCGAAATCTACAAATTTTGCTCATCGAGAAAATAATTTAACGAATAATTAGGAGCGAAAAACAATTCACGTGAAGTATTTTCTAAATTGTATGATTTAAAAAACAAAAAAATTGATTTGCAGAAAATTGGTTCATTATTTGCTAAAATTAAGCAGCCATGATTTTAAATTGGCGAACTACGTTTCACTTATTGACCTAAACTCAAGGAACCTAATTTCTCCTAAATCCATTCACCATTTTACTATCAGTTATTATGTGCCATATAAAGCATTCGTTACCCTAATACTCAAACCAATCGAAAAATTCGCTCTTAATCTTTGGCTATAATCATCAAACAAGGGATACCTCTTAAACTAATTACTTTATTTGTATGTAAGTTGAAATAATAGATTATGTCTGTTCACAGTCAAATTTACAAATCAAACACCAAAATTAATCAATAAAGCCAATTTTATAAACCACACACAAGCAGCGATACATGTAACTAACGCACACGGTTAATTAATAAATTAATCCAAACAAAATAAAAAAAAAAACTATAAATCGATAGTGTTTACTAAAAAAAAAAAGAAAAAAAAAACGATCGATACACACGCTTTTTCTTTTTCGCCATATTTAATAGACTTTAATCATGACGTCAATGCTCAATCAAATAATCCAAAAAAATACATTAATATTATTGTTATTAAAACTATATAAGACAGAATGTTTGATTAATTAAAGTAAATAACGGATTAAAGTTTGAACCATAAAAAGGCATAATATTTTACTTTAATATACGTACGTCTACGTACACATACGAATTTTTTATTGTCTTTTCAATTATATTCCGCCAAACGTAGTAATAATAATAATAAACGTGCGCGTGCGAAATATTAAACATTGTGCACAATGTTCCCCGTATATAGATACCTATATCAATTTATTTATAATTAGATAACTGGATTTCTTATCCGGATTCATCAGTTTTATGGCACACAATTAATTAAAACGAAAAATTTGTAAATCCGGAGGCCGAAGCCACATTTCATGCATCAGGCATACTTTCGCTTCGAACATGCCTCTTCTTGATTATCTTTGAGCTTAAACAAAATTTTAGTTTAGTCAGACACTTAAACCAGCTTTTTTTGTGATTACGAATAATTCTAATAAACACTTATGTATATAAAATTTATAAAATAAAACAATTTAATGAAAACTTATCGAAATTGATTGATTTAGAAAGTACGACCAAGCCCAAGCAAGTTTTTCGGAATAGGCCGGATCCGCCGTACACCCTTTACGGATAACGAAGCCGAAGAAAAGGCAAGGTATGTTAGTATTAAAGACTCCGGTCCCAGACAGCTAACTAGTAGGTTTTGTTGATTTTTCATTTTTTATTTTTTTTCTGACAACACAATCTCGCCCTAATACAGTGTCCACCGTTAAAGCCGAAAGTTCTGAAAAGCAGTCAGTTTTTTTACTCTAATTATAGCAGTTCCCTTTTTAACATTTTTTTCCACCGAAAATTGAGGGGGAGAGGCCGAAATTTCATTCCATAATCATCCTCACTTTACTTCTGCATCATCTCATGCGGTCATCCAAATTTTAACGAAAACTTATCGTAATAACTAAAATTTAAAACACAAATTTGTAGTAAAGCGCTCTTCACAGTTGAAAATTACTACC
Source organism: Tipula helvola (assembly GCA_963556165.1). Classification (NCBI taxonomy): domain Eukaryota; kingdom Metazoa; phylum Arthropoda; class Insecta; order Diptera; family Tipulidae; genus Tipula; species Tipula helvola. Next base: position 60,528,748 of record OY744483.1, read on the forward strand.
TTATGCGCAATTACCGTTCAGCGAGGCGCTTTCAAATTACTACGATATTTGTTGCAAAGCTTGCAACGATTGTTGCAGCGATGCAAAATTTCCTCAAGGGTGTTAGCAAAAAATGCTACTCTACGCTTTTTTGTCTCATCACTTCACTGTATCGCTGTCGCTGCTCAATATTTCTTTTCTTTTCACAAAATACGTCGCAGAATATTTGATCCAAATATTTTTAAATATGTATTTATAGTCGTTACTGCAACTATGACTCTTGTTATAGTAAGAGTTGTCGTATCATTATAAGATTTGTTATTGTATAATGTAACAACGTTTATATTGGTCAAAATCCATCACTATAAAGATTGCTACAAAATATCGAAAACAACAAAATAAATTCGAAATTCATATCGAATTTTTGACATGATTTTTGAAAATCGTTGCTATAATAATATCAATAGTTATGATTACAAATTTGGGCCTCAATTTAAGAATCTTAAAAATTTTACAAGTATACAAAATTTAACAATTTTAGAGAATTTAAAAACTTTTAAAATTGAAAGGATTTAAAAAATGTAAAGAACAATGAATTTAAATTGTTTAAAAAATTAGAATATAAAGAATTTAAAGAATCTAATGAATTTAAATAATTTAAAGGGAAAGGTTTAAAAATTCTAGAGAATATAAAATAATTAAAATTTTAAAGAATTAGAGAATTTAGAATAATTAACCAATTTATTAATTTAAATGAAATTCTAAGGGACTTAAATATTTAATGTATTAATGAATTTGAGGAAATTTTAAGTATTTAAAGAATCTTAAGAATTTTTAGAATATAAAAAATTTAAAAAATTCTTTAAATAGAAGATTTTAAAAATATTAAACAATTTAAAATATTTAAGAATTGTTAAATTAAAAGGAGTAAAATACAAAGGATTTAAGGAACTTCAATAATTTCGAAAAAATTTAAAATTTAAAGAATTTAAAGATTAAAGGAATTAAAATGTTTAAAATACTTAAAAATAAAAAGAATTTTAACAATTTATAGACTTAGATAAATTAAAACATTTATTGAATTTAAAAAATCTATTCTTAAACATTTTCTGAATATAAGAAATTGAATAATTTCAAGAATCCAGTTAATTTAAAAAAATTAATGAATTTTCGGAGACAAATTTAATGAACTTTTTCAATTCTTTAAATTCTTCAAATTCATTTAAAATTCAAAAAATTTACAAAATTTAAAAAATTTAATGAATTAAACAATTTATGAAAAATAAAGTTTATATAAAATTAAAATATCTAATTTAAATAAATTAAATTGATTTAAGCAATTTAACGGCTTTACAGGAATCGGAAGGATTTATTGAAATAAAAGAATTAAAAAAATTTTAAAAATTGAAAATATGTATGTAATATAATAAAAAATGTATGCAATATAATTTAAAGAAAACAAACAATCTAAAGCATTTAAAGAATTGTAAAAATGTTAAGAATTTAAAAACTTTATTAGAATTTAAGGAATTTAAACAATAAAATGATTTAAAAAGTTAAAAAATCTAAATTTAATTAATTTAGATAAAATCTTTTCTTTAACGCTAGAGCCGTGCATGGGGTACTCAATGCCCCAAACGATTTCCAAACTAACAATAAATTAAACATTTATTCTATATATAACACACTAATAATTGTTATTTATTGGAAAGGGACGGTTATATAGAATGCACAAATATGTTATACGAAATGTATTTGTGATACCTGTATGCGTGAGAAGGCCATGAATGAAACAGCCATTTTCATATATTGGGGCACACAGTGCCACGTATAATCATTAATGATTTTACATATATATAAAAAGGCCAAATTCTTCATATTTTCTCAGTTTTTTCAGGCGTTCAATGCTAATCACATCAGATACATACATTTATTTGTAAAAGAATATGTATTGATCATTTATTGAGGTTGTAAGGTTGCTAAAAACCTTAGAAATCAGAGACTATAAGCGATCAGATGGTGAGGAGAATTACAGCAATATTGGAATCGGTGGTTCTAGTTATCTAGCGAGAGTTCATGAAGTAGAAGCTTATGTACATCACGGTACCGCAGTAAATACTGACCGAAATAATTATGTATCAGATAGCGATGAATCAACGGAAGAAGCCGAACCTTTGCCAGACCTTCAACTTCAGCAAATTATTGAAGATTTACGTTAAGCTGATAATCAAACAAGCTCTGCTGAATACCAACCAGAAACACAACAAAACGTAGCTCCAGCGGTTGAACGCAATCGAGGAATGCGCTACACCGCATAGAATCAAAAAAATTCAGCAAATTTGATGGTCGTTTTCCTCTAATTCTGAGCAAAATATAGCTACTGTCGCAAAAACTGCCAGAAAAATTACATTGCATTGTGTAATGGAATATTTCACAATAAAGTAGACATATTCAAACGGCTCATACCAATATCAATTGTCGAAGCTATTGTCTTAGTTACAAATAAAAAAGGTAAACGAGCTTATAAAAATAATCGACATTTGAACGATCCTAAGAAGATGTTATATTGGAAATGTATGCCTATATAGGAATTTTATTTTATGCCGGAGCTGAAAAATCTTGTTCGGTGCAGCTAAAGGATCTCTTATGTGAGTCGCACATGCCTTTCTTTGTCCAACGAGATAACTGTTGATAACCAATTGGTTACCAACCGAGAGAGATGTAGCTACAACGCATTATCCGTTAGCAGGAGAAACAGAGAGCTCGAAATATTAGTCTCGACCCCGTGCTTCACCTCAGTGACCGTTATCTCGATAAAAGTTTCAACATCACCATGGATAATTTTTTCACAAGAGTCCCTTTGGCAAAGGAGTTAATTACAAGAACAACAACTATGTTTGGCACAATACGATCGAATAATTTGTTTTTTTCCGAAACAGTTCACGGATTCGAAAGAGATAAAACGTAGGGAAGCATTATCTCGGAGAACATGTGTCTTGCCAATTACGTAAGCAACACAAAAAAAGGTCTGGCTTCTCTATATAGCACACGCGATCAAACTATAGATGCTAACCCCCCGAAAACCGCAAGTTATTATAAATTACAATGATACAAAAGGTGGAGTCCGATCAAATGATCGCATATACACATGCAAATGGAAAACTAATCGTAGGCCCGTTACACTGTTTTTTAATATGTTGGTTGTAGGAGACCTTTGTGCCTATCAAATATTTGAACTTAGTAATTCTAGCTGGTGTATGTCATCGAAAAAGCGAAAATTATTTTTGAAATCGTTAGCCATAAATTTGTCAGCCGCACACATTCAAAACAGAATTGCAAAAGGTTTACTACACAAGTCAGTCATCACATAATTGGTTACGAGATTATGAACATTACAATATTCCCAGAAATTCCGAGCAATAAAAGCAAACCAATATGTGAAGCCTGCAAGCGAAATCGAAAAGGGTTAAGGGGTGATACAAAAACTATTGCAGTTTGCGAAGCCTGTCGCACTCCACTTGCTCCCAAACACTATATTAAGGTATGTGAACAGAGTTATACCACAAGCGCAGATCCAGTGACTGATAAGCAAGAAAACTGTAATTTGAACAACTTGTCTGTGCAATCCACTTTTCGATATTACTATCAAAACGACCAAGAACTCATTCATCAAACTAAATGTGAATATTTGGAATAATAGTTATGTAATTTTCAAACATGAATCAAATTCACTCTCAATGCCGAATGCAAGAAATTTGTGTAGAAAATAGCAACGATTTTTTTTATTTGGAACTAAAACAAACTTTTTCTAAAAAAAAAACATGTATTATACTCTAAAGAACATATCTTGCACAAACAAATAAAATTGAGGCATTGATTACCCCTAAGTACGATAAACCGAAGAAAGTAAGATATTTGGGCTCTAGCGTTAAATTTTTTAAACTTTCTAACTTTTTTTAATTTTAAATTCTGTAAATTCTTATGGTTAAATTTTTTTCTAGATTTTTTTTTCTAGAAAGAATTTAAAAAAATATAAGATTGTATAAAATTTGAAGAATTTAAATAAATGAAACAATTTAATAAATGAATTTAAATGATATAAAGAACTCAACAAATTTAAAGGAATTAAAGATTGTTTAAAATTTAAAAAATTTAAAGAATGTAAAAAAATTTAAATTTGAAAGGATTTAGAAAATTTTGAGAATCTAAACAATTTAATAACTTATAAATTTCAAAGAATTTTAAGATAAGTATTTAAAGAATTTTGCCGCCCCGGTGGCACAGTGGTCAGCATGCTTGCTTTAAGCTCCGGAGGTCCCGAGTTCGATTCCCGGTGGGCGGGTGATAAGCCATTACGGCTGGTTAATGCAGGATCAATGAATTAATCATTCATTATCAGTTACAAATAATGATTACGAAACTTCATTATGAAGCGGCCAAATCCCTCTATGGGATGTAATGCCAGCGAAAAAAAAATTTAAAGAATTTAGAAAATTTAAAGATGAAAAACTTTATTTACAAGATTTTAAAAATTCAAAGTATTTATGGAAATGACAAAAACTAAAGAATATTAAAAATTTGAAGGATTTAAAATGTTTAAAAATAATTCTAAGGATTTCAAAAATAAAAGAATTTAAAGTATTTAATTAATTAGAGATTTAAAAATTTTAAAAATTTAAATTCATAATTTAAAAAAAAAAAAAAAATTGAAGTCTACACGGAAAAAAATAAACTGGTCCTCAGCTAAGAAAACGAACTTTTAATTCAAGAAAATGTACTTTTTCTTGATATAAAAGCAAATTTTCTTATTTCTTTCGAATTTTTCTTCATATCAAGAAACACAATTCTTACATGAAGAAAAACTCGATAGAATTAAGAAAATTAGCTTTTAAATCAAGAAAAAGTACATTTTCTTGAATTAAAAGTTCGTTTTCTTAGCTGAGGACCAGTTTATTTTTTTCCGTGTATAGAATTAAGGGTTTAACACATTGAGATCGAGCGATGAGAATGATTTTTCCTTTTTCAGCAAATTATTTCAGCAAATTGTTACATAATAAAAAGCGTTTGTTTTTAATTAACGATAGCTAAAATATCATGTATTTACTAAAAATAGAATGTTAAATTTTAACACTTTTAATACAAAATTTCAATTTATCGTCTTAAATTAAAAATTATCAACGATAAATTGAAATTTTGTACTAAAACTGTTAAAATTTTAAATTCTATTTTTGGTAAATGCACGATATCTTAGCTATCATTAATTAAAAACAAACGCTTTTTTTAACAAATACATAATGCGGTTTAAAACAAATAATTTATAAACAATAAAGATTATTTAAATTCTGTAAATTAGTAGAATTTTGAAAATCTAAAGAATGTTTAAAGGCTTTAAATTCTTTAAATTCATTAAATTTTCACGAAGAACCTCAAGAATTCAAAGAATTTAAAAGTTTTTACTAATTCAACGAGAAGAATTTAAAGAATTTGAAAAAATAGAGAAAAACTCTCTTCAGGAGAAAAATTTAAAGAAATTATGGCATTTGAACAAAAGGTAGTTTTTATTTGTATATGTATTTGGGATATAAAGCTATTTGTGAATATTCACTACAATTTAATCTATTTATAACTAGAAATAACTAGGTTACTGGTTTACCAGGGGGGCTATTTGTGAATTAGTAGATACTCCTGATGATGGCCTAGCCTAACAAGCTGAAATCGATCGAGTGATTTTTTAAACCTTTTGTAATTTTACGAAATATTTAAAAAGTATTTTTAAAAAATTTAAAAATGTGTGTATTAAGTGTTTCGCCAAGTGCCTACGGCAGAAAGTGTAAAAAATAGTACGGTAGAAGTCGAAACTTATCCTTTTTAAGAAACGAAGTCCAGAATGTACCAGCCTCTCGTAATTCAGTAGGGACAAGCACTTCCAGTTTGCTAATCTGTTGGAATTGTAAGGACTTAGGTTTTATTAAAAAATATTTAATCAAATATTAACTGGATTACTGGACAGTGGGGCTTCGATTAGCATACTCGTATCTAGCACGATATCCTGCGTTAATACCGCAGATGGTACAAACAATAAAACTATATTAAAGGATATATTAAAGTGACGGTAACTTATAACGGGCAGACGCAAGTAATTAGATTTTATATTGCCCCAAGCTTGGAAGGCAGAATTTACCTAAGGATCAACTTCTGGAAGGTTTGCTCAATCGCCTCTGCTATAATTAGTGAGTTGAAGGAACCCGTAATTGACATTAATCAACATTCGTTGACCGCAAACCAGACTCGTGAATTGGAAGAAATTAAACTTTCGATTCCTTCTTTCAACATGTCGGCGACAGCCGGCCCTTCAAGCAACCTCAATCGGTAGTCTGTGTCCCCATCAATCGAAAAATTAATCTACGATGAGCTCCATCGCATGATTTCTATGCGAGTAATAGAGGAAAATAATTTCTTAGAAAAAAAATCAGAAAAACTTTATTTCTTGTGTTTTTTTAAATAACCAGTCATTTTGACTGGCCTGGCAGTTCTAGTGTTAAAGTTGTCCTCTTAATTTAGCCAGTCAGGATTGAATAACAAAAATAAAAGTCAAATATTTCATTTTATTTTATTATTTTAGTTTTGATAAGACGATGTTTAAAAAAAAATGGTATAGTTCCAAGTAGAGATGGAAACCGGTTTTGAACCGAACCAGAAAAACCATGAACCTAATGAAATTTTGATGAACCAAAACCAAACCAAAAACCGACCCATTTTTTTAATCGAGATCATCAACCAAACCAAAACCAAACCATTTTCTCAAAAAAACAATCCAAAACCGGACCATAAGCCGAATAAGTATTTAAATAACGTTTCAGATTTATTACGTTTTAATTTGTTTTTTTTTTTTCTCATTTTACTTATTAGAAAACGACAATTTTGCTAGCTTATGCGACATACCACAGGGTAAAATCCGGTATAAATTTAGGATGTTGTAAACAGATTTTCAAAAAGATATTGAATTTGGGTATTCAGGTTTCCGAACCACAACTAAAACCAAAACCGAAACCTAAAGCTTAATTTAACTTTGAACCAAAACCAAACCAGCGCCAAACATTCTTTGGTTTCCATCTCTTGTTCCAAGTCATCGCACAGATGGATTTAAACGTTAACTCAAAAATTAGAAAGATGTATTTTTTGTTCTAGTTTTCATATCAGGTTATTATATTATTTGTGATATAAGTCATCCGTCAGTGATGTGTTTTTGTGAAATATTTTTCAATATTAAATGACAGATAAATATTTGTGCTTTCTTTTAAGTGAGTTCTGTGATTATTTATATGTACCTCGATAATAGTTAGCGCCCGTTATTACTAAAAGTGCTCTTTTATAAAATATTTTTTATTGGTGAACATCGCCGCCATTAAACTGGAAAGATAAAAGTTCAAAAAAATATCGAAATTTTTCTCGATTGTTGAAGGGTCGTTAATGGATCAAAAACCGTTACACTCGACGAGGCGTTTACAAAACATATTTTTAATTGTAAAAATCCACACCGTTTATGAATAGGAATAACGAGAAGACATTTCAGTTTTTTCCTTATACTTTTACTAATTTCTACTTTTAAGGTTTTTATAAAAAGTTGTCAATTGTGGGAACAATTTCTTAGCCTTAAGACCACTTAGACAAAAATTAAGCTATCACTTTTCAACCCGTATTTTCAGTATTTTGTGGTATTAGAGACATTACTTTTTGCACCTAATGTCGAATTTTTTCATCATTTCCGAAGGCAGGTATTAAATATGAAATTATTTTATAGTTATACATCCCAATCTACTTAAATGTACAATTTCACCGAAACCAACTTTTTCTTGGGTTTGGTTTTTTGACGTGATAATGTCTTACACCGCATGCTTAGAAAATTGACACGAAATTTTGTCCTTGGTCGTGGGCAAATACTCATCAACTGTAAGCATTACCTATAATTTAAATGTACGCTTTCTTAGGTTGGTCCTTAGGCTTCATGCTTCACAAATAATATTGTCGCAATGATGTCATCAGGCGCCGAGGCAAGCCGAAACCTCTGATTTCACGCGATTTAAATGCTTGAACCACTGTAGCGAGAGAATGGCTCGTCCGATAGGAGTACTTCTGCTGTCAATTTATGCGTAATGAAACAGTGGTAATTAATTCATTTTAAATTAAAAAAATTAATCTCAACGTAAATTTTAATTAAAATTAAAATCTTCAAAATGGCGATTTACAAAGCAAGAAAGCGGGAGAATGCCTCATCTGATCGGCACCATTTTAGTGTGAATTTGTGCGTAAAGAACCTGTGGCAGATAATTTATTTTAAATTAAAAACCACAAAAGTTTTAATTAAAATTAAAATATACAAAATGAGCCGTTAAATTTGAAAGTGGTGCAAGTCCATTTTTCAAAAAAATTAAGTTAATGATAACAATAGATAAATGACAGTATAATCTTTCTAACGGTGAACAATTTATTCTCAAAATAAAAAAATAATAATCCCTAAAACTTGTTCAAAAAATAAGAAAATTAGAAATCCCGTATATTTTTGCATTTATTGTTTCTCTATTCTTTCATTATCTCATTTCAACAAAATGACTTGCCTCACTTTCAAAATAAACGGATCATATGTCGATTTACAAAGCTTGAAAGCACTTTAAAGAAGGATGCCTCATCTGTTTGATTCTACTGTGAATTTGTGCGTAAAGAAGATAATTTATTGTAAATTAAAATAATTATTATTGGCTATAAATTCAATGGTTATTTTCACCGGACGTTTTTTGATTGGATTCGATCATACGGGGACAGTCCTCGAATTTCGGTTCGATGACAAATGATAATGAGAAATAACTTGTATTTTTCAAATCGTTTCTCATTATCATTTGTCGTCAAAACGGAATGGGGGGGCTGGTCATTAATTATTTATGAATGGAATTCTTCATCCATGTGAGGCCAAGAAAGGAAAAAAAACGCATTTCTTCTTCTTTTCTGTACTATCCACATTACACAGTACCTAATCAAATTAAACCTGACTTCTTTTGGCCACCAAAACATTTTAATTCTTTGGAATCTTTCAAATTAATTTTACTATCGTTCGAAAGTATCATTTGTTTCCACATCCCGACTATCCGATTAATTTGAAGTTTCCCGTAAATTGAATTTTTTTGCAGAAGCAAGCGGGTTTTTTTTGGCAAATCTAAAACACAACTCGTAAGTTCCATAGAACCGGAAGAGCATTGTTGATTTATTAATCTCGAAACAATGAGGTGCTTGATTCCACTTTCTTTTGGTTTAAATAAACTGTTTCTTAAATTTTGAGTATCACACCTAATGCACGTGCCGTCTCGTTTTATATTGCTTACAACTTGAAGAAACAAATAATTTACAAAATATTTGTTCAGCTGATCTGTTCTGTAAATTTCATGAAGATCTTAGTTAAACAGATTTTTGTTTGTGCACAGTTATTAGTGTTTTTTTTTAATATTTAAACACACGCTTAGCAAATGAAGAGAACAACGTCAATGTCTTATTTTGGAGTATTGCACAGTTTGGTCGCTTCAAAATAGTATTAAATAGTCGCTCTAACAAACAAACCAATCTCACAAAATTTAGAAAATATTTAAATTTAATTTTTCTTGCTGTCGTATCCTAAGATAATTTGTAAAATCAAATTTTGTACCTGAATTTCGTCCTGAGCGATTTATCTCCTATAGCCTAGAAAATTAATAATTTTTAAACAACCACGTGAAGTTCTTCTTAATATAATTTGCTTTTTTTTGTGTTAATTTGTTGTCCTTATAAAATGTATAATAAAAACAACTCAGTTATTTTTAAATGTAATTTAATTAAAAAAAAAAAAAAATCGATATAGTAACAATGATTTTAAATAATATCGGTTGTATTTTAACAATTTTTATGATGTGGTTATATTATTTATAACAGTTGTTAAAGAACCGACGAAGGACCTGTCTGAAATCGTTTTTCTAAAATATAATTAAAAATCATTGTTACTATAAGGAAATAATTTGTAAATTAAATTACATCTAAAATAACTAAGCCACTTGGATAATTAAAAAAAAAAAAAATTAATTAGACATTGACAGAATTTATCAAGTTAACATTTTATTTTTCTCTGCAGCAAACCATCAGTTAAGTGTTTTGTTTTTTATGGCAACATGACATAAATGTACTTCTATAAAATAGGTGTGGTGTGAGAGCACAATATAATTTATATTACAAAAATGGTTGACGAATATTCGCGCTATACGATATCCCAGAATCATGTTACCATACCACATTCGATTTTTATGTATACTTATTCGAATGGGATAAATAATCTAATAAAATCCCCAACTCATCGTACATCTATAAAGGATAAACACACATTTTATATTCTGCCAGCGTATTTTTAATCGCACCCACGCCTGTATTCCAAACATAAAACATAGATACATATAGATATTAGATACATTCTAATGAAAATCCAATGAAAACATGAAACACACTTTATGCTTTTTTTGTTTTTTAATTTTGTCGAGTTTTCCTTTTTTTTGCATTTAGATTTCCAATAAATAATTCGACCGCACACGTGGGTGGAAAATGCATGTGCCGCATTTGTATTATACATACAATACAATATACATAATGCCCATATTGTTGTTTTCTTTAGATCCGTAAACAAATTCAAACTCAACATAATCCATATAAAAATACGAGAAAAACGCAGAAGAAGAAGAGTAAGAAGCAAGAGAAAAAGCGATACGAATGAAAAGCACAAACAAATATTTTATATGTACATATATACAGAGAATGAAGAAAATTCAATAAAAACACAGAAATTGGAACATGACACATGCGCTTCTATGGCCTCGTGTTTTTATTTTTGTTGCCATTTTTATTTTTCCATTTTCTATAAGGCATTCGTGTATTTTTTTGCTTATTTTTTGTTGTTGTTTTTGGTTTTTCATTTTCATCCCCAATAAAATCAAAAACCTTTTTATTTTATTATATTTATACTCAGGCCTCTCTGTATGCGTGTCTGTAGTGTATACATAACAAATATATTTTTCCAGTTTTCTTTTTTTGTTTTGTTTTGCCTCCACGTTTATTTTTGTTTTGTTTTATAATTTTTCCAAAATTTTTCATTTATTTTTTGTGTACGCTTTTGTTTTTACTCTCATAAAATGTGTTAGATGATTGATACGTTGGGTATTATAAAAACCAAACCAAACAAATTATAAATAAAAAGCGCGCGCACACTAATATCAGAAAATATGAAAATTTTAAAGGAAAATGATATTTTTTTGTTTTGTTTTGTTGTTTTTATTTTTGAGCGGTTTTTTTTTTTTTGTATGTGCGTTTTTATACAGCAGGGGTGTGATTTATTTGGAGCAGAATAAAAATATTTTTTTAGGTCAAATTGTGATTTGGTGATTTTCCGATTACACCTAAATTCCCGGTATTACTGTGGTTTTCTGAGTTTGTTTAGTCTGCAAAATTCAGTGTCATTAAATTCTATTTTGAGGCAGGTATTCTTTATTTGTATTAAAGAGTTATATTAATGGAAATTCAATTCAAAAAATGGTGAAAGATTAAGGCCAAATTTTAAATCGATCACGTAATGTGGCATTGCAATTACTCGGATTTAATCAGGACAGCCAAGATAAAATATTTGATAACTCATTATAAAGAAACCATGCAATTATTATTTCTAATTTAAAAATTATTTTTCTGAGAAATTATGAACTCTTATATCACAAGCGAGCACGACACTCTGAGTCAAGGCTATAAACAGCACAAGAATATAATAATTAGAACAACAACCTCAAGCACGGAGAGAAGCCGCACACTTTATTTTAAAACAAAATAGCTCTTAATGTATTGTTTTGTCTATAGAGCAACGTGTCGTTAGCATTTTTGATCATGCACATCATGTTAAGATCAAACAGCATTTATTGTGATGCATTGTGTCATTATCATTAATGTGTACAAGCGAACATATAAAATTATCATAATTTCCCAGTTTTAATTGTTAATTTGTACATGACGTTAATTTCTTTACGTAAGTGGATTGCATCGAGTACCTCGTTTATTTACTTTTATTTTTTATTTAATTGTTATTAATGTTATTATTTTACAAACAACAATATTTAAAAAATAAAATAAGAGATACAAATTAAACAAATGGCATGTGTTTTCGCAAACTTATTGTTTTCTTATATATAAAATATATTTGATCAGATTTATCTATATACATATATACCCCAATATACGTAGTTTCGTACAGATTTTCTTCTGTCGTCTCGATGACTCTATTTAAATAGTAAAATGAAAAAATGTAAATAATATGCTTTCATCATAAACTACGTATGTACGTTATAAAGTTAAATAAAAGATACCTAGTGCGTATGTGTTTAAAGTAGGTACGCATTATACAATATATTACATTTATGATTGATTGATAATGTCACCTAACTTATAAAAAGCTTTCCACTAGGTATATTATGTATGTACAGTACGCATGTATATAAACTCTACACGTTTGTAAATCAATTAGAGACATTAAAATAAAAATTCTAATTTAAATTATGTTTATCGCGTTATAAATCGCGCGCACTATTCAAACCTAATTACCATCATATCGTTTATTTATGTATATCAACACGATATATTGTCACACCATCACTATACCAATATAACATACACGGTATTTTAATTAATATATTACATCGCGTAAACAAAAACAGTTACAATCCTAAAAATGTGGGGTTACAATTTTATATAAATACAGGACTGGGTTGGCATGCGGTATAATTTGGTACCCAATGTATTGAAATTTGGAAAAGTTGAAAATTTTTATTTTTTATTCTGTGAACCATTCGATGATGGAGAGGTCTGGAAAATCATCAGTTACACTGAAAAATTCACTTTAATTATATTTTGAACTAATTTTGATATTATTTCAATAATTATGTTCTAGAACCGTGTGGGTCCATTTCGCACCTTCGCCTCTAATAAAACTTTTTTCCTCAGACATTCGTGCTAGACACCATCAATCAATATTGGTGACAATATCGTGTCGTCAAATAAAAAGGGTGGGCTGTGTCGTCTACACGGCCGCAGATGTTTTGGGTGTTAACATTTATAAGACCTTGAGATTAATTATATTAATTTAAAATAAATTATCTGCCAGTTTCTTTATGCATAAATTAGCATCAGAATTGCTCCGATCAGATGAGGCGTTCCCTCGCCACAGTAATTCTCAAGCATTGTAAATCGCAATTTTTTCGATTTTAATTTTAATTAAAATTTATGTGGGGATTAATTATTTTAATTTATAATAAATTGTTTGCAATAGATTCTTTACGTATAAATCGACAAAAGAATTGTTCCGATCAGATAAAGCGTTCTCTCCAAAAATTGTATAAGAGCAGCATGCCTGATACAGATTTTACCCTTCAAACTGAAACTTTTATAATTCAAATTCAAAATGTTGCAAATTATACTTCAAAAAAATAAATTAATTTCAATTATTTAATTTCAAATTAAACCATTTAAATAAAGTTCAATCGAAATTTTTTTCAAAGCAAAAGAGACCTTTTTGAAACCAAATAAAACTTTTTTCAAACCATACAAAACATTTCCAAATTCAAATGAAACTTTTACTTCACCAATTTAAAATTTTCAAATTTAATCAAACCTTTTTCAAAATAAAATAAAACCATTTCAAAATCAAAAGAAACTGAAAAAATGGATTTGGATTTTTTTTTACTATCAATTACTTTTGACAATTTCATCAACGTATTTGTGTATTAATTGGGCATTTCCTAAACTAGGCAAATCCTTACCATCTGTAGATGTTGCAATTTGGTACAAACTCTACGATGTCTTGTTATTGGGCAATTTATAAAACACTCAACATACTAAAATATCTCAATAAATTTATAAGAAAACAAAGAGAACAATTTAAACGGGCATACAAAAAAAAATTTTTGGCGACAAACATTTACAACAAAAATAATAAATTGGCATCACAAATAATATTTTGGAACAACATACGAGAATACAAACAAATATTTTTGAAGGACATAATTAAATACAGTGAAGACAAATATTGGCATCAAAATAAATAAATTAGCAACAAATATAACATTTTGGAACAGAAAAAAATAATTTTTAGTAATAAAAAAAAAAAAAAAAATCGAGACCAAAAACTAAATTTAATCGATACAAATTATTTAATATTTGATCTGTGCCTGCAAGGTTTCCGAATTAATTAATTTAAAAATAAATCTGCATTTTCCAGAATATTTTAAAACCAATTTCAAATTTTTAACTTTTAATTAATTTATTTATGAAAATTTGGTATCAGTTTATTATTTTTGTCGCTCAAAATGTTTATTTCGATACCCAAAAATAATTTTTTGTTTCCATTCCAATACTGCCAAAAAATTATAAATGTTGCCAAATTACTATATTTTGTTCCAAAAAATTAATTTTATGATGCCCAGAAATTTTTGCTTGTTGCTCATTAATTTGTGCCGTTTTATCAATTTTTTGTATCTCAAATATAAATTTTTTTTTCGCCAGCCGAAAACAATAATTACTCTTCCTCTCCAAATGGAAATGGCACATGGGCCTTTTCGTACACCAGGCTTACCATGATTTTGGTACAAATTCTACGATATCTTGTTATTGGCTAATTAATAAAACAATCGATACATTAAAATATCTCAATAAAAAATTTGTAAGAAAAAAAACTTACTCTTTCCCTCCATATGGAAATGGACTTATAATAATTAAAATTATTTAGCCAATAAGAAAAAAAAAAGCTTTCTCAAGATTTTTTTTTAACAGTGTACCTAGATATTTAAAATTCTAATTGGATTCGTAGAGATATTATGGTGGTTCTATGACACTATTTAATCAAAATGGCGGCCATGGAATTAGGATCGAATACGTAATTATTTAGGGGGGAAAATATCAATATTTAGGGGAAATTGTTTGACTATTCGCCGGTAGATGGTAGCACAGTATATTTCTACATTTAGGTGAGATTTACTATTCACCAGTAGATGTCAATTAACTAAAATGACGTGTGCCCATGCTAAGTACTAAAATGAGTCCATGCTACTTTTTTTTGTTGATATTTTTCCTTGCCCTAGGCCCCTATAATTAATTTTCTACATTTGGTTTAATTTGGTATAGTTTATCATGATTTCAATTGGCTCTCCAATACATCAGTGAATCATTTTCTTAAATTTCTTACATAACTTGATTTTAATTGTTGTTTTTGTTGTTACCATTGAATTAAACTTAAATGGAAATGGCTCGCTAATGATTTGCATCCTGATTGATGTTTAATTTAAAAATTTAACTAAATTTGAATGTGCATAAAGCTAGATTGATGTACTGGCAGATGCAAGGCACACCTATAGAGTTGTATTGTAATTATTAAAATTTCAATCATAAGGATGGTTAAGCTAATAATTGTTGAATAATTGATGTGTTTCTCACTTGATCAGTGTCCTTTTTAACAGATGAACATTAAAAACACGGATTATTAGATAACATTTCGAGTGGAAAGGAAAAGTAGTTTACGCGTTAAGAAAATTTAGCAAGACTTAATTTTTCTAACTTACACCCCAATCTTTGGTGGCTGTTAGAACTCGATCCCTTGTTAATGCATTTTTTATTGGATCGGGGTTTCAGAGTTGAACAATCTTTTAAATATTAATATGTTGGATAACGGTATAGATTAAAAAAAAAGTACAATCAATCGTTGAACTTTTCACCTTTCGCAAATTTCAAAAAATTTTATTTGGTTTAAAAAATTACACAGAAATATTTTATTCTAATTTCTAGCATATGAAATTCAGCCGTTGAGAGCTGTCAGAGTGGCTCGGAGGCCACAAAATGATAATTTTGCTTTATTTGCTCAGTTCTTTTTATGAGTTTACAGCAGGCTCAGGCCAATTTAGAATTAAAGATTTAACCTAGTAAGACTAGCAGTGCCGCCTGGCTGTCCGGGATTATGCATATATCTTGGCATTTCTATGTTTTCTTTTTTATTTTTGTTGAGACATGGAAGCACACATATGATGGTTACATATTATGAAGAGCTTCTCGGGATGGAAGCCGATATGCCAGTTCGTTGATACGGTCCTTTTTATTATTATCACAACAGTATTTTTATTACAAAATACATATCGTAGTAACGCAGTTCAATTAACAAAACATTTGGCTTATTCGCAACATAAAATAATTTCTGGCAAATTTATATAAAATTGGCAGAAAATCTATTACTGACACACACAAAAATATGTGTTAAATTTGTGACAGTTCGTTTGCTGGGACTAACTAGCATGAAGAATTGTATGTAGCTATAAATTCAAATGTATTTGAGGAAGCCCCACCAAAAAAACAAAAATGTGTTGAAATGTTTTCGAACGAATTGCGCCATACGGCGGCGAACTGGTAAATGAATGGTTGGCTTTTTTCATTATTAGACGCGTCCTCATTTAAAAGTTTAACAAATCAGCTTTTTAAGAGATTTGGAAATCCAATTATAAATCCCCATAATATAATGGATTACATCCAAGAAAAAACCGTTCGATATTGGGAGTTAATGTGCAAGTCGACATAAAAAAAACTGCATTTATAATTTAGGAATGATTGAGTTAGATTGATGATATACTGCAGTTATTTAAATACAGAAATAATTTTAGAATGATTTTGGAATTAATCTGAACCAAATTTATTCAGTAATAACAGATAATGGTTGAGCTGATGAATATTAGTTCAGCTTCTGATTTTAATTTTGATGTTCCAGTCACTGATTCAAATAATGATGAACATTTTGAAAACATTTTACAAGGTAACTGTCATTGACCTTTTTACATCAACCATAAATAAATAAGGCGCTATTCTAGGATTATTGCTTGGTGATTTAAATCGATAAAGTGTGCAGCACATACATTGCAGCTTGCCATTAGAGATGCTTTCGGAAAAGAATATCTTTCAACTGCTATTAGCCATTGTGAAACTTCTATGAATTCCATCAAATCGGTATAATGAAAAGAGTACAGAGAGTTTCTCACGCGTATCATCAACTATCGTTTGTCCTCATCGGTTCAATTTTCATGCCCATATAACATCAAGCCTGATCAAAATCCACCGAACAAATTGAGCTTTTCGGCATTTGAAAGGTATTTTGTTTTAGCAGCGATCGTAGAGAATACCAACCACGATTAAAAGCGGAAACAATTATTTGATATCCTCTGCCACACGCCCGCACTATTATCTTGATTGACAAGAGTTTCTAAAGTAAAATCCTTTGCGTCATTTCCTAAAACCAGAGATCAGATAAAATATCACATTTTGAGAGAAACGGAAACTTCAGACAAAATTGTAGTATTTGCGCAAGTAGTTCACCGGGATATCATACGCTTAAGCAACGATTCCATTTTCGGTATAAGATGTTGTCATGAGTGTTTTCGCTCAGATACCAATTTATTGGTAAAAATATAGTAGTTTTTGTACTTAAAAAATTGTGGATTCTCATTCTTGAACCCTTCAATAATCATCATGATTTTTCCATATTTTAAGCGATTTAACAAGTTGAAAACTGTACGTGAACGTTTTCGAACCAGTGCGACCGCCGAGGGTTTAGAATTAAAAAAATGTATAGAATTTATAATGTTTGTAGAATTTGTTGTTATTGTGTAAATAAATTCTATAAATTTAAAAATTCTTTAAACGTTTAAAATTATATGAATCCTATAAATTCAGTAAACTCTACAAATAAAGTCTAAAAATCCAATAAGTTTCTTAAACTCTATAAATCCTATAAATTCTGTATATTTGATAAATTTTTTAAATCGAATAAATTTTATAAATCCTATAAATTTTATGAATAATATAAATTCTTTAAATTTTGTAGATTCTTTCAGTTCTATTAATTGTATCAAGTGTTTTATAAATTCAACAAACTCAAATTTTACTTGTTTCATACACAAAACAATTTCGTTAAATTCATAAACTTTAAAGTTGTTTAAATTCAATAATTTCGATAAATTTTATAAAGAGGACTTATACTCTTAATTTTATAAGTTCTATAAATTCTATGAATATAGTTTAAAACTTCAGTAAGTGCTTAAAATTCTGCAAATCTCATAAATTCTTTAGTTCTTATTAATTCTGTAAATTCTATAAATTTTAAAGGTCAAATAAATTTTATAAATTCCATAAATTCTACAAAGTCTATAAATATTATAAATTCTATCATTCTTTTAAGCTCTATAAATTCAATAAATTTTATATATTCTATGGCTTCTGTAAATTGTTTTAAATCTGTCAGTTCTATAAATTTTATTCTTTGAATTCTACAAATTTCATAAATTCAAAAATTTCGATAAATCCAATGAACTTAAATAATTCTATAAATTATAATTAAATTCTACGAATAATTCTATAAATTCTATGGATAAAGTTTTAAAATTCAGCAAATCTCATAAATTGGTTAGTTCTTAAAAATTCTGTAAATTCGATAAATTCTATAAATATTAAGAATTTTATAAATTCCATTAATTCTATAAATTTTATAATCTCCACAAATTCTATAAATTTTAAAAATTCTTTAAATTTTATAGATTCAAAAACCCAACACGTTCTATAAATTGTTATAGTCTATCAATTCTATAAATTCCACAAACTCAAATTTGGCTTATTTTAACAATTCCATAATTTCTATAAATTCAATAAATTTTTTGAATTCTATACATCAAACAAATTCTGTAAATCCTTAAAACTTTATTATTTGTAAAATTCCTATGAAGAAAAATTCTGTAGGTTAGCCTATAGAGTATAGATTCTGTAGGTATCCTACCCTTAATGGAAACATTTAGAACTATTTAGGTAGCGTAGAACATCGTGCACTTTACTGTTTTCGAGATACGACAGGTTGTCCATTTTGAACATAAGCATTTATCTCTCTTCGTGCTAATGCCGGACATGAGCAAAGGAAGTGAACCATAATCCCTTCCTCCTCCTCGTCCAAACAGCTTATACAGAAGTCACTTGCCTCTAAACCCTGCCTTCACGAAAGCTTAAGTCTAGTTATGGCCAAACTTGGCTTGCATCATTCCAAGTGAGGCTGTCAGTCCAACCTTACCAGTTTATGAAATGTCACAGGACTCTCCAGACTTGCTCTTTCCGGTTGCAGCAGGTGAAAATTTGAGTAAGTTTATGAAATAATTTTATGAATTCATTAAATTTTATGGTTTTTTAAAATTTTTCAAATTTGGTAAATTCTAAAAGTTCTATAAAATGTTTAAACTGACAGTGTTCGATAACATTTTAAAACAAAGATTAAATCTCGCTACGGCGATGCAGTACCGTTCGAACAATTGGCCATACATAATTGAAATCAAGTGTTCCTAATTTTCTGGTTTTTATCATTAAACGCATCGCTTAGACTAGAAATTTGGTGGCGATATTTCCCGCTGCAAATTTGCTCTTTTAGTCTCGAAGAGCAATATTTGTACGTTTTGCTGTCACAAATTTAATTAAAAAAGACCAACAACCAGTAATTTTCTTAGCAATAAATCAATAAAACGATTTTATGATACAATTTTGCATCATCACGAACTGATAAAATCATAAATTTTTTGAAAGTACGTTCCCATAATGAGCATTCTGGGCCAAGGGACAAGATTATTGAATTCATCAATTATATATCGCTGTTCGAGCTTCAATGGCTCTCATCAAATTTATAACTGGAATTGGACGACGACAAAGTTTCTGAATTTCTTTGTTTGAGTCCGAAACCAGACTATATATGGGGCTGTATAGTTATTATGTACTCTAAGTACCTTTTTCAGTTTAAAAACTAAGAAACAATACACCACGTATTTGCCAGATGCATTTTAGAGATGAATAAATGTAAATGCGTAGGTTAGAGAAATACTCCAGATCTTCCAAAAGTAGCCACCTCCCTATTTTGACCAGCTCTCTAAATTAATCACTTTTTGTTAGTCTCTGAAATATTATTTATAATTTTTTGTTACATTTAAAGAAAATTTTTCTTTTTAGCCTTATTATGAATTTTCAAATTATTAGATTGTTATTGCTTAAACTATAAGCACCACCATAGATTGACCAACATTTCTGGGTTCCTTGAATAGTGACTTTATAGCGAAGTTTCCTTGAATTTACTATTTTTTTGGTACAAGAAAGACTATAACTAATTACATAAAATTATGTTAAAATTACTTAAATTAGTGTGAAAAAAAAAGAAATTCATGAATACGGATTAAGAGCTTTCAAATCCGGAATGATCGAAACCAAAATATGAGCCAATATTCCAGAATGCCGGAATTCCGAATTCCGGAATTGGATGCCCAAGTGAATAACTAAGCGACATTTTTTGTTCTAAATATATAACTTTACAATAATTACAATTGCGTATATTCCAAAAGATTTGTGTTTGACCGAAAATAACTCTTTTATTCGATCTCTGGACTCTATAAAATTGAATTGTTTTCATTTATTTTAAAGAAATAATCAAAAGCTTTACCAATATTGTGTAACTATCAGCTAACTAAGATAGAAGCCGCTATTCACTTTTAGATTTAGTTAGCTTGATCGCAACTTGTCTGAAACAAAGAAATAAACAACTTGGTTGAATTCAAGCGTGGTTTGCTATGTACACTTCTTTTTAGCCAAACTAGAGCTAAGCTCAAATAAATTGAAAAAAGGGAACATCGATTGTGAAATTTAAAAATTATCAGTACTTTCTAAAATTCAGTAACTTAATAATGAAAAATGTTGTTCTTTACTCCTTCGAAAATTCTGATGATGTTCTCTACTATAAATATTACATCAACCACTTCCCAATTGCGTAGTAGTAATATAATTAAACAAATAAAATAATGCAACTCATGTTAGCAAAAAAATAGTATGGTAGATTTTTGCAAATCGCAAAAGAGGTCATTAACCATAAGACCTTCAACAACCAAATCAAAATATAACAGTATGTGATAATTTTCCACTCACTACCAATACTTAACGCATATTACATCATTTTCTCTTTGTGCCACTATTCTAAATATCAAAAAAAAAATGTCAAAAATGTTCTAGAAACTCGAAAAGGTTTTTAAATTTTTATTAAGTTGTTTTCCTAACATAGTTAATTACCTAACATCTTCCATAAACTTCTATACAAGACAATTACTACTTAAGAAACATTTTTATTGCATCATTAAAATCCCCAAACATATTCTAAATTTATTTTCTCACTAAAAATTATTCCACGTGCTTTTACACTTCATCGCTTTTGTGTTAGAAACTACAAGAAGTAGGTAAACGAACGACCAACGTACATAAATTTCTATGTACTCGTGTAACTATAGTATATGTACAAAGAGCAATATTTCTTACTTTTGCCAAAAATAACCAAGGAGAAAAAATATTACTTTTCTTAATTTATTATGAAAAAAAATTCAAAGCCAAAATAAATAAAGTTCATTCATATTTTACCTTGGATGTTTCTTCCCCCCGCACATTAAATAGAAATAGAATTTTGTTTGCTATTCTACATATTTTAATTTGAAAGCGCGTTTTTTTAATTTACGCGATTTACTAACACTCATTTATGAATTTTATTTCCTATTGTTAAAAAAAAAAAAAAATCGAACATAAAAATTGGTGATGATGGATGCGTGCGGTTATCGCAGGATGTATACCGTCCGAGCTGCTTAACTACATAAATGTATACTTAATCGGTCATATATAAAGTTCATGTACAAAATATTTGTCCTACTACTACTCTTCTACTAATACATAAAATATGCAATTAAATTTTTTTTTTATGATTAATATCCGGTCCCATACAAACACATACTATATGTAATATAAAAATTCTCCCGCCAAAATTCCACATTGCTCAAATAAATCGCCAAATAAAACAAATAACTAAACAAAAAAGCGCGAGGAGAGCACACAACAAAAGTTAGTAAGTTAGTTTTGGTAATTCGTAGAAAATCGAAAAAAAAAAACTATGTGTATTCTATATAAAATATAAGTATGTACGTCAACGAACTCGCGATGAATGACTTCATACGCGCGGCGGTGTATAAATTTGGCATTGAAATATTAGGTGGTCTTGAATATATTGTCCTATGTACCTACTCTATATACATACACAAGTACAAATAACGTTCTTATAACTATTTCTCTGTTTGTTTGTTATCTATATAGGCATTTAGTTATATAACCGATGATCATATTACCTAAAGGCAAACGGCAAACGCAACAACAACAACAATAACAATAAAACGTTTAAAGTTTTGGCGGCTCTCACTTTCAATTTCGAAAATTAAATAAATAAAAGTAATTTATATAATTGCAAAAGAAATATAAATTTAAGACCCTCGAAAATGAAAGTTGACATTAAAATTGCGATGAAATATGCGCGCGACACTCTGAATGTCATGTCATTGCAATTATATACATACGTCTATATGTATTGGCAAAAATTCACAGTTCAATGAAATGGACCACAAATGGTGTACAAGTTACACGAATAAACAAACAAGTAAAAAAAAAATAGCGTTCGCAAGGTCGATTATAGAACTTATTCTTGTGCGCGGTTACTAAACTCTACCAAAAAAAAAAATAAGAAGTTTAAAAACCTACAAATACTTGGAAGTATGAATATGCAAAAAAAACACTCAATTTTTTTTTTTGGTATTATTTTGGCGCGGTGGTAATGTACTCCTTCGTGGTTGAAATTATTCTTTTGCGTTTATTCTATTTTCTGTGTGTACACAATTACGGAAATAATTTTTTTCGTAAATTATCTACACCGGCTTAATATTAAGTTTTGATAATTTGTTTTTTTTGTTGGGGGGTTATTTAATTAAATTCAATAGGATTTAATTAGTATTTGTTATGGAGTTTAATTATACATTTATTTGTTCATAAAACTTGTTTTATGCATGTGTTAGTTATGTAATTTTAGGCAAAATATTATTTGGTTTGTGTCTTCTGTGTTCTTGCCAAATAAATTTCGTTACCAATTTGAATTTCTTCGCGAATCGCCTGTAAATTCGCTGCTCGAAAAATTATGAGCAGAAACGTCGACCATATAATAGAATGATGTGATAAACAAGGTGTTATAAACAATAAGCAAAACGACACTTAAAAACAAAACCTTAGTTTTAGACTCTTTTGGTTTTGAAATGGTTTTTCTTTTTTTTTGAAAAAGTTTCATTTGTTGTTTGTATTTAAAAAAGTTTAAATTGGTGAAATAAAAATTTCAAATTCGAAAATGGTTTGTTTAGTTTGGAAAAAGTTTGATGTATTTTGAAAAAATTCTTGATTGAACTTATAGAAAAACAAATCGTTTCAAACGTTTAGCACTACAAATGTAGGTGTAATAAAATACAAAAAATTTGCAGGGGAAATGTTTGTAACTCGAACGAAAGGATATGTACGACCCTACCAAAATTAATTATATCTTTTCTTCATACATAAAAGTTTCAATAAATCTACAAAACTAAAACACTTTGCAGAGCTACATACTTATATAGGTACCTTTGTGTTTGTAAGCCTAATGAATGAAAATCGAGAAAATTAATATTGTTGTTGTTAATAATAGTGTTACGCAAACTTTAATAAAATGAAACCACAAAAATTATATTTACCTAAATCTGTTTTACACCGTTCTTTTTACACGGTTTTTTTTACTCGGTTGGGACGTATCTAGCATATAAAAATATGTTAAGCAGTATGTACATGATTTGTATGTTGTTTACAATAACATTGTAACATTCACTTATTCAGCTAAGTAAAATTGTGTGTTTGAAAAATATTGCATTAACATACAAAATTCCTGTTGTTTTACTATTGATCGTTATGAAATGATATTAACCGAATAAGACCGAAAAAGATTAGTTTAGAGTTTGCGCTTTGGAGGATATGTGTGTAATGTATTGTTTCCACTACTGTTTCCATAAAATAGTTATATGAAAAACTAAAAATGTATTTTTTCGTTTTTTGGTCGTACTTTATTATGGTTTAGAACTTTGGCGCGAAATTACGAAACTAGTAATAAAACCGTTAGCAGGATTTGGCAAAAATGGTATATGTCATCACGAACCAGTAGTGAAAGTAAAACTGACCGATGAGCACAGGTTGTTGAGGTTGGTGTTTGCAGAGACTCATCAAGGTAAAAATTTCAGCTACGTTTTATTCTCAGACGAAAAATATTGCAGTCGGTCCTTAACCAAAAGCTCCATTTATACCGACCCAACAATTCAAGGTTTAACCAAAAGTTTGGGTACACGGCTCAAAAAAGTGCTTGAATTGGGGTGTAGGATTGATGAATTATGTCAAATACCAGGCCGATAGCCTAAAATAGACAACAATTGTCGATTACGTGATGTTTGTTGATAGGTTTTCTAAAAAAAATGTATGTTTAAACATTTTTTGAAATTTTAGTAAATGTTTAATTAAATGGAACATTCTTTGAAATTTTAAACAAATACATATATTTTGAATCATTAAAATGAAGCAAATATCATAATTATTTTGTGTATGTTCGTTAAATTTGTAAATTTTTTCATTCTGATTTTCAAGGAATTTCTTCTTGAAACGTTTAAAAAAAATTTAAAATTCGTCTGTTATTTGTCTGATGTTCAAATATATAGCAATAAATTTTAACTAATTGCTGCAGCCAAGGTTGCGCGGGTATCTTTGCCCCGGGAGCAGATGTACGCAATTAAAAAAAAATGTTCAATAACGACTAATATCAAGAAAATGTAGAAGTTTGTATCTCAAAAAATCTTGAATGATATGTAAAAAAAATTCTGTAATTATAAATTATGCTCAATTCATTGCTACATTTTCTAGTAATATCTATCAATCACGAATAGGTTTAAAAATTTCTAAAAATCCTGAATAACAACTGAAAATCCCGAACAATCTTAAATAACATCAAAACAAATTTTGAAGATCTTGAATAATTTGAAAAATGTCGAGAACTTTTTAAAAATTTCGTTTTAACCTCTCATAATATTCTATAAAAAATAATTGCAACAGTTTGGAAGAACTCAGCTACGTAAATCAATGCCTCTAGCAAAAACCGAATAATCTTGAATTATGTAGCTAAAGTCTACAACGGCATGGGATCAATGCCAAGAAGCTCAACGTTATACGAATACGATTAATCTCAATATTAAAAGTCTCAAATTTAAATCTCAAAAATTATCTCGATTAATCCTGAATTTCGAGAACCATGAAATATTTCAAATTATCTGTAAGTAAGAATGTCACATTTTATAACTCAATACTACAATCTCAAATAATCCGAAATATTCTCGAAGAAACTCTGAAAAGTTGGAATGAACCAATTGAATAACCGCGAAAATTTGAAGTAATTTTCAATCTTTTTGAATATATCAAAAACTGTAAAATAATCTCGTAATTTTTTTTTTAATATTAAGCTCGAAAGGAAACCTCTGTATTTTCAAAAATCCCAAAAATTTTAAATAATCTCAAAAACTTGGAAAATTAAGAAAATCCTCAAATAATATCTCAAAAATCAATAAACCCCAGGCATTCTCAGGATTTCACCGAAGGATGGTAAGATAAGCAAAGAGGTGAAGAATATTTTTCATTTTATTAACTAACATAGCGACAATATATTCTTAAATAATTTTTTTTTTTCGCTGGCGCTACATCCCATAGAAGGACTTGGCCGCTTCATAGTGAAGTTTCGATATCATTTTTACAAAGGATAATGAGTGATTAGTTCATTGATCCTTACATTAACCAGCCGTGATTTTTTCATCACCCGCCGGGAATCCAACCGGGGCACAAAATAATGCTCAATATATATAAATAAAATGACACTGGGCTATAAACGATCGATAGAATATTAGATACAGCCCTCTCCATAAAGAGCATCACTGCTCTCACTTATAACCAGGAAATTTGTAGTATAAACTTTTAAATGGGTTAAACAAATTGTAAAGGTGGTGTGTGTAATTTTACTTATTAAAATTTATTCGCCCGGCGTAGGTTTTATAATACCTTATCGAATTACTGATCGTTCCCTTAGCAGATGTTCCGTGAGTTTAGATGTTTCCAGAAAAATTGGGGTGTGTTTATACGATTTTCGATTCAAAAGCTCATGACTATGAACGTTATTATTGAAATACACGAGGCCGTCATACACACACAGGTAACTGAAACTGAATACGTTAAGAAAATGTAAGCTATTCAATAAATGTTCTAACTTACTTCTTTAGACGTGCGTCGATTCTAAGGTTCCTTAAATTGAGATGCTTACAAATTAATAAAGATCAATTGTAGTTCCTCTTATATCGGACAGAATGGGCGCAATTTTGAAGTTAGAGTTAAAGAACATTTATCTGGTTGCCATGAATCATCCCTTTATAATCATTTACCGTTAGAAAATCACACATCCAGTTTAAACAATTTAGAAATATTACATGTACAACCAAAAAGCAGACGTTTAGACAAGTTAGAATCTTACGAAATCCGAAAAGCTATATTTCTTAACCAAAATATCCTCAACGAACAGAGAGAAATCCGTTTCTCACCAATTACCGACCCCGCATTGTTTTATTCACATACTCATTCCATACCATAAAATTACTAATACGTCGGGTTATAATAAAATAAAGAAGGGGAAGAAAAAAAAAAAATAATCAACATCTGGAATTTTGTTATTCGACCGTTGACTAATCAATAATGTTAATTTTAATTTTTAATGTTTATTGCTCTCACCAATTTTACCTGTGTTTAACTCACCCCCTTTTTTAATTTTTAATGTTTATTGCTGTCACCAATTTTATTGTTTACCACTCCCACATTTGTTTATTTGTATATTTTGGTTTCACTTTTTGCTTTTTCCAACTATATATATATATAACTACATTTTTATTTTTACAGTTTAGTAGATACTCCTGATGATGGCCTAATAAGCCGAAATCGATCGAGTGATTTTTTAAACCTTTTGTAATTTTGCGAAATATTTAACAAGTGTTTTTTAAAAAAAATTTTAAAAATGTGTGTATTAATAAAGATCATTTGATCGAAAGCCATTTTCAATAAATCCATAATTTTTAACCGAACAGAACGAAGATGGACTACTTCAAAGAGTGTATGGAATTTACAGAGTTTAAAAAATTTGTAGAGCTAATGAAATTTATAGAATTCATCGATTTTATAAAATTTTCAGAATTCAAAGAATTTATAATATTTATAAAAATTGGGAAATTTTAGAAAAAAACAAATTAAGTTAGTGTAGAGCCAGTTAAAACAATTTATGAAGTTATATAGTAGAATCCACAGATAAGAATAGACAGATGTGTATCTTGTATGGGCTATATTTACATTCCAAAATTTCAATACCAAATTCCAATCCAATCCTTTTAGAGCAGGACGTACATTTCTGTCTCTTTTTATCTTTTTTTACGTATGGCTATTTTGATTATATCAAAGCAAACATGGCATGGCTATTTTGATTATATCAAAGCAAACAATACCAACTTTAAACAAAATTTTATTTTATAATATATACGTCCTGCTCTAAAAGGATTAGATTGGAATTTGGTATTGAAATTTAGAATGTAAATATGGCCCATACAAGATCCACATCTGTCTATTCTTATCTGTGGTAGAATCTACAAAATTTAAGGAATTTAAAAAATTCATAAAATTTATTGAATTTATAAAGTTTCTAGAACCACCATCTGCAACCGGAAAGAGCAAGTCTGCGGATTCCTATCTCAGCGCTTAAGCTGGAAAGGTGGACTGACACTAGAGACCTGCAAAATGAAATTTTCTTGGATCGAGCCCAACCCTCCCTGCAAAATCCAAGAGGTGAGCCGGCTCGGCCCGGCCCAATTTATGGAAATGAAAAAAAGGCTCGGTCCGGCCCGATTTTTCAAATATAAAAAAAGCCCGGCCCGGCCCTACTGTACTATTCAAAGCAATTTTTCTCTATCATTTTGGATAAAATGAACATTTCGCTCTATAAATTTGGATAAAATTAACAAAATTTTAATGCACGAGAAGGTGAATAATTTCTGTGGCAATATGACATAAGGGAATAACTCTAAAATTCGCATTTTTCAGGAAAACGTTTTTAAAATTAAGAGTCGTTCAAAATCGTTGCTGGATTATTACAAAAAATTGATATGATATGAATTCGAATATGGAGATTTCGAATTTGAAATAATATGTAAAAGGGTATAACTTGAGTTATTCCCTTATGCCATATTGCCACAGATTTATAATATTATTATTAATAATATTAATACTCGAAAAGTCACGCGAGTTCATTTTTATATTCCAATTCCAGCTTTTCAGCCCGAGATCGGCACGACAAAGCCCGAGCCCGGACCAGCAAATTTTTTATTAAAATCGAAAACCCCGGGCCCGGCACGATATGGTGTTTACATAAATAAAGGGCCCGGCCCGACCTCGGGCCGGGCCGACCCGTGCAGGTCTCTAACTGACACCCTCACTTATAATGAAGCAAGCTTGGTCAAAACTACACTTGGGGCGCACCCAAACATTAAGTTCATGTGAATTAAGAACGAAAGGAGGAAGGGGCTTTGGTTCACTTTCTCGCTTTGGCTCATGTGCATTAGCACGCAGAAGGCAGCAATACTTAAAGATAGATAACCTGACAAGTTAAAGATAGATAACCTGTCAGATCTAGAAAACAGTAAATTACGCGATGTTCTATGCTACCTCAGCAGGTCTAAATGGTTCTAGTAAGTGTGAAGGCGATACATTTTGTGCCACTCCAACTAACTTAACTTAACCTATTGAAGTTTCAGTCTTTGCAGAATTTATTCCATTTATAAAATTGAAAAAATGTATTGAATTTATAAAAATTTTAAAAATTTAAATCGAATCTATAAAATTTCAAGAATTTAAATAATTTATAAAATTTAAAGAATTCATATAATTTATAGAATTGATGGAATTTATAAAATCCTTAATATTTAAAAATGTATAGGTTTTATAAGCATATTAAGATTTATAATAATTTAGCAGTTACTGAACTTAAAGAACTTATAGAATTTATTAATTTTATAGAATTATAGAAATAATTAAATTTATAGAATTGTTAAAGTTTATAGGATTTATCGAAATTTTTGTATTTATAAAACAAGTAAAATTTGAGTTTCTAGAATTTATAAAACAGATACACTTGAAACAAATAATATAATTCAAATGAAGAGAATTTATATTATTCAATACATTTATGTACATATATTGAATTTATAAATTTTGTAGAATTTATAGAATTAACATAATTTATACTATTCAAAACAAATTTAACAAAATTTTTCAGAAAATTTAAAAATTTCTAGAGTTTATTATTATTTACATATTAAAACTTATAATATGTATTGGATTTATTAAATTTATCCAATTTACAGAATTTCTAGAATTGAGGAAACTTATTGGATTTTTAGACGTTATCGAATTTGTAGAATTTGCTGAATTTATAGGATTTATAGCGTTTAAATAATTTTTGAATTTAAATAATTTGTATAATTACTAGAAATTCCAAAAAATTTAAATTCTATACATTTTTTTAATTTTGATCATAACTGCGATGAGCACTAAGTCTAGAAATGACTAAAGTGTCAAACGAAATAAAAGGAATTTGATGTTTTTTATAAAATTTTAATTTTTGATTTTTAATCAGAAATTATTTAAAAAAAAAACAATTAAGGAATTGATTCCGAAATTCCAATCGAGAGCATTCAAATTCGAAAATTCCGGAATTACTTTTTGGCCAAAAATTGGATGCTCTAGTGAAAGTATAAAATGAAAGAAATTGGCTAGCTAGTAAAGAACGGAAATAAGTACTATATACAATACAATGCGCCACAAAAAACGTTGTAATACTACCATAACATGGTAGGATACCGCAAATGAATCCGGTTTTTGAATCATACATAACATAAATCTTTATTCCCCATTTTGTTGGTTTCTTCGAATTATAGGAAATAAAAGAAATTTTACCACTGATTTGACAACGCTGATATTCTCTCCCGGTACATAAAAGTCCAAAAATTTTGAATTTATATACATATTTTAGGAATGAACTTACTCGTTGTATTTGTATACGAGTTCTAATAATTAGTGTTTTTGTTGAAGTGGTTTTCAGGTGCAGCATCCAGAAGATTTGACTAAAGCTGTCCCTTGTAAATGTGTTGGAATAAAATGGAATGTGACTGCTTTCATTTGTTGACCAGTATAGCTAATTATTGCTGCTGGCATTGTTCCCATATTCAAAATTACTGCAATAAATGCCAAAAATTTTAGCAGGTTTATTTGTTGAAGTTTATTCGCAGCATTACTATTTGTTTCACTTATAACTTCGCTAATCAGCTTATCCGTAAAAACTAATTTAAAGAAGTGAATCGGTTCAGTTAAAATTGCAGCAACATATGGACCTGTTGTAGCTCTATTTCCACTTTGGAGATTAATTTGCTTTGGAATTTTCACAGATTCTGTTACATCCTGCCTAGGATCAGTATCGGTACCACTATCAATTACTCTAATTTTTCGTTTTCATTTACTACCAATCTGATCACTTTCTTCACTCTCATCAATATCACTTGTATAAATAAAATTGTTATCTGTATTGGTTCCGACAAGGTAAATGTTAAATTCATCATCACCGCTACTAATATCGACACTTGAAAGCATTTTAAAATAATAAATCTTCCTTGAAGGGCGCAATTAAACTGATCAAAATAAAAGCGTTTGCTAAATCTACTTTCTATACATGTGCGCAGAGAAAAATAACGATAATCCATTGATTTTTGTTCTCTCTTGTTGCATGGTGAATGAGAGGCACCACTCGTGTTGTTTCATTACTATTGCATGGTGACTGAGAGGCACCACTCGTGTTGTTTCGTTACTAGTGCATGGTGACTAAGAGGCACCACTGGGTCCAAAGGGTTAAGTAAGGCAGCTACATTTATTTAAATAATTAAAACAAAATTGTATTTTTAATGGTATTGAGTGGAACCGCAATTCTGCTTCTAACTCAGATATGAATGTCACAGAATTACCCTTTTGCATTATTAGAAAGCTCGAAGAGATCCCCGTTCATTATGGCCCTCAATATCATTTTTAGTGTTCATCTAAAAAAATTGTTTAATTAATTTTTCTTAAATAATTAATATATTTACTAACACAGCTAGTCGCTTTTGGTGGTTTCTTTCCCTTCGCATCAAATAAACATCCATCTTACAAAATTTTCTTTTTAATTTTATCAGCGAAATCAGAAAATCCGCTTTCCAAAAAATCCAACAAAAAGTATTTCTTCTTATTATAAAAGTCACAATTTTATGTCTTCTATTATTAGTAAAAATCTTCTATGCGCAAAATTCGAATTTTTTTTTAAAGTTGAAGAGCATTTCTTCTATTTTTCCTTCTATTTTGAAATAATATAATTTTCATATAAAATTATAAAAAAATAGAAGATATTGAGAATAGAAGATTTACATTGAATCGAACTGATTATTATGAAATCTCATGAAGTAATTTCATGTTGCAATATTATTTCATCACAATTTCATGCAAACCATCCTTTTCTGTCTTATTTAAAAAAAAAAATTGTTGAAAGCATCACTTTCGAAACGTTCGTAACAATTTTCCGAGTAATAATGCTATTTTTTTTTTTTTTTTTCAAACAAAGAAATCTAGATGTCCAACTCGGAAAAAATTGTTGCTTTAGTCCAGCTGAATCAGACAAAAATCGAGCTTATAAAGAAAAAAAAAATTTGATCGCGTTTTTTTAACCGATGTATTTTTTCACACGGAATTCGTCGAGTCCCGAGGTCAAACGAATAAGGAGAGGGGTCGCGCTCACTCTTTCGTAAATATCTCGGTTATTTTGCACTTTAGGAAAAAATATAAAACAACAAAGTTATTCTACGGGAAATTTTATATCGACAACGGCAGCTATTTAATTCTATTTTTTTACAAAGAAATTTGATTAGAATGGCAGTTTTGCAAAAATTCCATTTTATGCAAATAACTCACTTATTTTATACTAAAAATAGAAATATGTATCTTATTTATCTAAATTAGATATATCTTCAGAAAAAAGTTATTCCTAACAGACCTAGCTGAAAATATTGAATGAATGTAGGGTGCCGTATTATTTATTTCATTTGGCGTTTTATGCTAGTCGGGCTCTCTATAAAATTAGTACACATCGGTATATGAGCCGTTTATTTTGAAAGTGGTTTAAGTCCATATTTTGTTGAAACGAGATAATGAAAGAATAGAAAAATAATAAATGAAAAAACATATGGGATTTTGAATTTTCTTATTTTTTGCACAGGTTTTAGAGATTATTATTTTTTTTTTTTTTGACATTAAATTATTTACCGTTAGAAAGATTATACTGTTATTTATCTATTGTTATCATTAACTTGATTTTTTTGAAAAATGGACTTAGGCCACTTTCAAAATAAACGGCACATATGTACTATTTAGTACTTATAATATTTAGTACACAAATAAAACCTATTTTTTAAGTGTAATATTTTGTTGAGTACTAAAAACGATCAGTGCTAAAATTACTTGTTGTATAATCTAATTTTATTCATATTTAACACACTAAGAGCAATTTCTAGCCCAGCTGATACAAAAAACCAAATGAAAGAAATTTAGAATACATTTTTAAGTGAGGAAAGTACAAAATGAACCTTTGATAATATCTTAAACCATCACATCTTATTTAAAGGCAATTTTTAAGAGTTCCTAAAATATTGTGATTCACTAGTCATTTCCTTTAGTAATTTTTATTGTGCCTAAATTAAATTTACTTAATTGCTAAACTAAAATAATATTTTTCATTTATTACGAATTCCAAACATTAATTTAGTTTTTATAGGGTGACTTTGCGACATGAATAGCACACCATATAAGTATATAAGTACATAGATGTCTCTCGCTATTCGCTAAATGGCTTTTTCTTACTATCGTCATTTATAACTCGTTTGTATTTCCTTGTTAATGTTGTTAGTGTTACTGAATTAAAATTTATTACATCAAAACATAATTTACAACTAAATTTATGTATGTTAAAGAAGAAAAATTATGTTCTCGTACATAATAGAAATAGAAAACTAATTTTTTATTAATATTTTATTTTTATTTTTGATGATTAGATGCGTGACGAAATTTCTAAGTCATTTGGGAGCATTTATGTATGTGTATGTACAAAAACCAATCAAACAAAAATGGGAAAACTAAAATGTATGATGGTGATGTTATTTGGTTGTTGAGTTGAAAATAATTTAAAAAAAAAAAAAAAATTACTCATACACAGCAATGCTTTGTTGTTAATGGAATATGCAATTGAAATAAATTTGGTTAGAATTGAAAAATTTAATGGCGATAATTGATTAGATTTTTTTTTTATTTGAGTGTGGCGCAGTTGAATTCATTACTTTAGTTTTAGGGTCAATGATGCATTTTGAAATTGTTTTAGGCGTAATTTGTTTATGTTTGCTAAGAACAATTTACTGCGGTCATTAAAAATGTTTGTTTTCATTATACATTTTTTGTTTATGATTTTGTGATTGGTTGTTGCAATTTTGTTTTTGTTTTTTTTTTATAATTGATAATCAAATTCATTGTAATTGAAAAGATTAACATTATGCAATACGTACAAAAATTCAAATATTTAAAAAAAAAACTCAACTGAAACTTTATTCCACAGATGTATTCTCCAATTTTCGCGGACTCATTATACTTCTCAGTACAGCTGACATGGAAATGAGCAATACGCAGATACGATTACCTGATACATTTAACTTGTTAGACGCGAGAGCGAGCGGGCATTTCACCACTATAGTTTCAAAAGCAAAGAATATAGTAATCGTACTGCTGGTCCGAATATTTAAGAAAACCAATCTACTGATTTGAAAAATATCCGAATTTCATCAAATCTCTCAAGTGTGTTATGTCATTTTTTTGGTTAAACAATTAGTTTAGTTGTTTCAGGACTACTAAGAATGGCTTGAACTGAAAAAGTCTGCACTTTTTTTTTGTACTACAACAATCTTATTATTCATTCATTCTTTTTCTTACAATTTTTAATTTATTGTTACAAGATGAAAAACAAGAGAACAAATATAATTATTTAATAATTAATGTGTACAAACATGACAAATTATGTAATAATAATTAAAAATTCCTCATTCTTTCGTCGTTGTCGTCGTCGTCTTTTCTGTTAGTGCGGAATACAAAAAAAAAAATAAAAAATTTAAATGAAATAAGAATAAGAAAAGCAAAACACAAATCTTATGAATGAAACATGTATAGTAAATATATAAGACGCAAAATACTCTCATACTATAAATGAAGTTATGTTTATCGTTTAAAGAGTAACTTCCGTTTGGTGTGCACGGGATTTATATTTTTAAATTAGAGCTGTGTGTGAAAGTTTGTTTGTGCATGGATTAATGAAATTTTTTTGTGTACTGCAAACATATAATTATTTAAATGGAAAGCCCGTAAGGGTTTTGTAAAATAGTTGACCAGTGATCGAATTTATTATTTTGTTGACCATGAGATGACACCAAAATTAGTTTTACATTAAATTGAAGTTAATGCAAATAAAATTAAACGTTAAGCCCTTTCTTCAAACGAAAGCATTCATCCAATCCAGTGGTGGCAAGGTTAAAAAACTGTTAACGGTTTTATAGTAGCTCTGAACTATAGAGTTTTTGCCCAAAATTCTTGTTATTTGATAAAAAAAGCTAAGTCTTATTTCTCTCAGAATTTTAAAACTTCAAGGCAAACACTTCGTCTTGCGATGAACCTCATCAACAACGTTAGAAATGCATCACTGGAGAAATCATCGACAAGCTCCAAGTGTACAGGTACACGTTAGACAATTTCGTACGATTTCTTTGGCCTAAGACTTTCCGTTTGGTATGCCTCTTGGCAGATGAAGAAAGGCAGAAGCGTTTTTGTTGTTTAAATGGATATCTCGAAGAATTAAAGTGGCCATTCTTCATGGCCCAACACGCATTAATCCGAAATCATCCATGATCGGTTCTAAAGACCTTATGTTAACGGTCTTGCTCACTACTCGTTTAAGTTGCAACGCTGCTAGCTCATCTTTATAAAATGTTGCTTGTTCATATTTATTTCTACGACGTCAAATAATTTTTCCCTCCGAAGTTAAAGTCCTCTTCTGGAATACTTACATTTTGCTACCTTGCCAACAAATCTTAAGATGTAGTACATCACTCTTTGTAATTTAAGGAATAATGAAAATTTATTAAACATTTCGTCGAACCGTTCATTTGAATTTGATCGAATAAGAGGATATGTAAATATTTTGTTGGATATCTTTTCTTCGTGCCCGTAGATTTTAGTTTGAGGTGGCCAAAATTCAGTTGTTTGATACATCCAGTTTTGCCCCTTCCACCAAAGGAACGTGTCGCAAGTATTCCCTGGACAGCGATGAAATAATTTCAGAAGTGTGATTGCCCACGAATGTTCTCCAATGTGTTGTCAGATCAATACACGATGTAGGACCAGACAGCTTTTTTTTGCCCAATCGCGAGACGATCTTTCAGGGAAATGCTTCAACTGGATTTGGCAGATCCATCGAGTGAGTCTCTCACCTTACAGGTTGAGTTAGAGATTTTAATCACGCCGTGCTAAAGAAAATTCTGCGAAAATTGGATTAGGAGCTGCTTAATTGAACGGGTGATTCCTTAAAAGGAAGTTTGACGGTTAATCGTCCTTCTGAGTTCCTTCGTAAATTTTTGGAAAAATGATTTTTGCAAAAGAAATCTTCTGGTGAGAGAATGTTTCGTTCAAAATCGTGAGACTCTAACTTTCAGAATTTTCTTAAACTTTGGTCAATGTTGACAATATCTAGTCAAATATTTGACCGAGTTGACAAGGAAACTAGCTAATGGTCTTTGGGAGGTCTGGATTGTCCAGCTAAATATAATGTCTTGCAGAATAGCTACATGAGGACCGGTTTTGTTCTGTCCATATTTGATAAGATTGAAGAAATTGTCAGCTCGTATTAGCAAATCAATGTTTTTTCTTATCTTGAATTGAGGATCGGCTAATTTGGTTCCTGCGAATAATTTCGGATCGATGGTCAAATGGAGAGCTCAGCGGCGAGTTCCGTTTGAATATTTACTGTGACTGGAACCTTTCGACATTCCTCACCCAGTTTGATCAGTATTCTGTTTCTGTAACTGAAAGCGTTTATCACAGAACTTTGGTAGGAGACTGACCTGTGATCCAGAATTGCACAATGCTCGCCAGTACTTAGATAGTACTAGTTGTCAGTAGTTGTCGACAGTACTTACGATTGCAGTTTAAAGTATTGAAATAACATGCCACCTATTCGCATGAAGTGTTGTTACATCACCTAATGAAAAAGACGGTGTATTTTGTGGTAGCGTGTCAATTGATGCTTCTTCCTGATGTAATAGAGTGTTATGCTGTTTACCACATTTGTCTTACAGATCGCATATCCAGATTCTTTATGGTGCTGGCGGTAAAAATAAATTAGATGTAGGGCGGGTCACGCTAAATGACGACAAATGGCCCGGATTAAGGTGTAAAGCGATCTTTGTCGATAATCTATCACATACTGGGCTGGGCCCAGCTGACACAGCTTCTTGGTGAACGGGGCTCTCTGAATAACAGGCAACATCCAGTTGTAATTAGCCGTACCTGCGCATAGAGATCTCTGCACATGTGGACCTTCTTTTCCCCGATACACATGAGATCAAACACAAAAAATAATAGGAGGGAGAACGACACCAAAAGCTGGATATAACGAAGTAGCAAAAGCTTGCCAGGGCGTGACGCATGCAGCAGTCAGCAGAGAAGAGAATCTTAGCAGACCAAAGGCACGTTTGTGGTTACCATCTGAACCGGCTGGCTCAGACGAGGGCCATTCCAACCAGGAATTGGAAGATTGTCGAGCAGGAGCAGACGAAAGAGGCTCTAGATTATCTATCGTGGTGATAAATAAAGAGTTCCTAGTCCCTCTGGAGAAGACGAAGAAAGTAATTGAGTTCGGTTTCGAATCAATCACTCTTAGAGTGTAAAAGTGGGATGGGGTTAAAGCGCTTACGGTAGGCCTATGAATGGCAACAACCCACATTGACCTTAGATAGCCGCCAACAGTGGAAAACAAATCTTCCTTGGGAAGGAAGTGATTGTAGTAACTTAGGCCTAGGGTCGATACATTTGGAGGAGGTTGAGGTCATGGACCATGAGCGAATCTGGTTAACTGGTGAATGCTGATGATGGAAGCCCATCCAAGCGAGAGGGCGCTGCCAACATCGCTGTGGTGGTTCGATGGGTAGCAAGATGGGCGATGCCGGCGGACTCCAAAGTACTAGTAACTAATATTGGTTTACTTTAGTAGGAAATACGTAGAGGTACTCAGGGTTAAAATGATTATGCTTAGTATAATTCAAATTAACCTTCACCATTCTAAGGCTGCTTCGACAGCTCTCCTCCTCAGACTGACGAGTTCGGGTGAGGACATGGTCTTAGTCAAAAACTTTTGATTAAGTATATTAAACAAAAGACAAACAAGAATACAATCTGTAGCCTCAGAACCAAGGGGTATAAAATCGTATCCTCTAGTAAGTTTAGGAGGATCAGATCTTGTATTCTCGGGAAAAATAATTTAAATGTTTTACTACTTTCTCAATACTTACAGTAATGGTGACATAATTGCGGTCAGCCTGGAGTTAGGCGCTAGCAGATTTCGGTTGGTTTCGAGTACAATGACCGGGAGAAAGTGGATTCACTGGATAATCTGGGGAAACTGATCCTCGAAATGGAACAGAGAATGGTCGTTGTGGCACTTGGAAGTGATATTAACACGCATCACACAATCTGGGTAAGCAAGGATATCAAAGTAAGGAGTTAGCCACATTTTGATTATTTTCTGAGTACTAACCTTTCAGTTTGTAATAGGGGCGGGACCCATTTTTATTACTATCAATAGGGAGGAGGTTCTAGATGTGACCCTCGTATCAAATATTATTTTTCATATGGCTAAGAAATGGAGGATGGGCAAGGAACACTCCCTTTCTGACCAACGTTATGTAACTTATAGCGTCTATATTCCCCGTGCCACCGGAACCCTATAGAGACTAATTGGAGCAACTATTGGGGAATATTGAAGGGATTCTTGCCGCCGGAAACTTCAGAGACAGTAGCGACAGTAAGGGGACTGGGGGACTTGGTGAATATCGTCACTAGCGCATGCAACCAGTTCTTTACTTGTACTTGTCCATTGGTTCGGCCAAGCGTTAGCCAAAACCAGTACGGTGGTCCAGGAAACTGGACACTTATAGGACTCGTTTAGGAGGACCTAACAATCTACATCTGAGAGCTAAGGAAGGCACACAGGAAATCTAGGAGACCCTTCGGTAATAAAATGAAGAACTCCCCGAGACTTCTAGCCTTAGGAAGGCTCTTTTTAAAAGACCAACGAGTCCTAGTTTTTTGATTAGATCTGACGATTTATGAACAGCTTCTAGTAGGGAATCCTGGGAGCTTCTCTTCGATACTCAATTTTCAGAGAGTTCTAATGACTTGCATAGAGGACATTCAAGTAGAAACAGATGCTATTGGTGCTAAAAAGTTTTACACCATACAAATCGGCTGGTCCGGAATCCGGATCACATGATACCAGCGGAAATCTAAAACAACTCAGCAATGATCCTAACATATTTGGAGGCATTACTTAAAGGTTGTTTAAAGCTGGTTTATATTCGATAAAATGGACGGAGGTAATTGTGGTTTTTCTTCCGAAAGCGGGGGAAAAGATCACATGTCTACTCAAGTTAACAATGACTAATAACGCTATCATCGTTTCTATTAAAAACCTTGAAATGACAAAAGGATGTCTCTCTCAGATCAAAAATAAGATCTTGTAAGTGCGCAACTGTACACTGTCTCGCCCTGATACGAATGATTGAGAAATCAAGTCTGCAGGTAGACTATTCTGTAAGTAGGTTAATTAATCATATGCTTAATAGAAGGATTGTTAGCTCGGAGCTGCGGGTTCCACCATTATCAGGTGGGTAGTGAAAGTAAACCCGCTGGGAGGTGTCCTGCCCCCTCTTCCTGGAACATAGTCGTAAATAGACTATTAGCAGGAAGAGGTCAATATCGGAAACGGAAGCTTTGCAATTTAGCACGGACGGCTCCAAACTAGACGGCAAAGTGGGAGCTGGATTATCCAAATGTGATAAATTAAATGTGAACGTTTCTGTTCGTCTCCCTGATTACTCCAGCGTGTACCAGGCTTGGAGCGCTCCAGGATATTAATCTCCCTAAGTAGATGTGAATTAGGAACAGTAGTATTCAGAACACGCAAGAAGGCTGGGTTTGGAGGCAAATGACTTCTGTACAAGCTGTTTCGACGAGGACCAGAAAGAGACTCTCGTTCACTTCCTTTGCTCATGTCCCAAGTAGCTCTAAATGGTTCCAGTGAAAGGGCTAAATCATGTAGTATCACAATAGAAGGTCACCGGTCTAAATAGACCAAAGCAGTCACTCCAACTTGCATGTAGGATAAAAACTTACGACATTCTACATCTAAAGAACTAAAATCTATACAATAAAATAACGAGCGCCCTTCTCCTGTACCGTACATTGCACATTAGAATTTGGTAACTGATTGGGTCTTGATGTTACCTTCTCTTGTCTCTGATTCAGTTGAAGCGATGTGGCACCTTACATCATTTTTAGAACTAACGCGCTTTGATTTAATCAACGACTCAATTAGTGTGGCTATATGTTAACTCACAAATTTGAGGAACACGAGAAATTTAGATTATGAATGTCTACTGAATGCTCTGGCCAAAGTGTCTTTTTCGCATCATTACTGCATGAGATATCGCACAACGCCCTCGAATTACCTCATCAGATCTGTCCAGTGAACGATAGATGTTATTTGCATTATAATTGTTAATCGATGTTTGTATAACGAACGTTCGGATACATAAACGATAAAGTCCTTTCAAATACAAAATTTTTTAAAAATGATTGATGTTAGGTGATTCATGTATAATGGTAGTTTATGTGTCGTGAAATGGCTGATACTCATAATATTCTCCGGAAAATGAAGGTACCTACATGAATATTTGGTAATTTCACCTGGGAGTGCTCGCCAGCTTAAGTTGCGTTTTGGGAAATGTCAAGTTTTATTACATTTTTTGATCGAATCAAATTATTTAGGGAGCACATGGCGGTATAATTATTTTCCTCCTAAGTAAAATACTTTCTTGATCAGGATTGGCAGTGAAGATACGAAGCTCCACCTCGAAAGTGTCGATAAAAATTATTCAATAGGAACAACCATACAATTTTACTCGTCCCCATTTGTGACTTAGCAATAGCCCGTCTGAGATGCAGCAGTCAGGGTTGTTGCGGATTAAAAGTCTGCTGAGCTGCGTTGTCTGTCACTTTATTCATCGGTCTCTATTTTTTAACTAACTTCGCTAATTCTGAGGATTCGACCAACTCCAATGAGAAAGTCTAAAGCAAATGTTTTTGTTTGCCTCCTGACATGCTGGCTAATCAACGTATTCAATTTTTGGTCAATACTGATTCAAATTTTGTGCAGTCAAGAAGTGATTTTGACACCATTGCTCTATTTTTCAATTCTTGGATCGTTAACGAAATTGCATTGAAAGGTTTGTGACGTTAATATATCAAACCATTTTTTTTTGTGAACCACGTTATAATATAACGAATTTGC
The DNA here is from genome assembly GCA_963556165.1 of Tipula helvola. Lineage (NCBI taxonomy): Eukaryota > Metazoa > Arthropoda > Insecta > Diptera > Tipulidae > Tipula > Tipula helvola. Next base: position 60,569,594 of record OY744483.1, read on the forward strand.
GCCCCTCAAGAAGAGTTACATTCTCTTTTATTCAGCATTGGACCTAAGTGATATACATACTTATATGAAGAGCTTCAAACACCATTATTTAACCGTACTTTTTTTATTGTAAATCCCATGATGGCCAAAGATAATTTTTCGAAAAATCACACACTATATTGACTAATATGGTGCAAGGCTAAAAAAAGTCGCAATTATATCTTGATTCTTGTATCAATTTGTCCTTCAACTCGCATTTTTTTCATTTTTTATTTGATATCGAAGGTCCAAGTGTCATTGATTCATCGCGTATGATCAATGAAGCAAACAATGATTACAACAAGGGTAACAATAATGGTACAATGAACATTCGAAGTCAACAAATTTGGTAAACACCTCGACTTACCCATATTATAAATAGTTAATGCGCCGATAATAATAAAAATAATCGCGCGTTTAAGTCAATGAACGTGCGGTTGTCCAAATATTTGGTAATATTAAATAAAATTTTATCAATGATTTTTCAGGTCTCGGCGGCGATAAACAATTTTCGTGTAGTCTGATGCAACTTGTATTTTTCATTGAGGTATAATATTACATGCATATATATAGTTAATTGGATAAGTGCGACAAGTACAATATTTGTAGTATTAAATCCATATTTCTCATATCAATGTTATGATACGTAAATATATCGTGTAAACATAAAAAAGTGATATTCGATAACAGCGTGTACCAGACACAGACGTATTTAATCAAAACAATATAACGTAGCTAATCTCAAATTTATGTACATGTGACTTCATCGCATTAAATATAATAATATTGGGAAAATTGAATTTTTCCGCATGAATCATCTTCTCATATTTGAATCAAAGTAAAAATATCGTAAAATTTCTTGGAAAAATGTTTTCCAGTTAAATTTTCAATTTTTTTTTTTTTTGTTTGTTTTTTTGTTATTTTGAGAAAAACGTATATGTACGAGTATTTATTTCCTTTATCTTTAAGACGATTTCCAATTGATGTATTTAAGATTCGAAAAACAGAAAGAAAAGAGCAAAAAAAAAATCACGATATTTGGTTTTGTATAAAGACCCAGACGCCGACGACGTATATTAAGATCGTGGAAACTACGTAAATTCATGTGTATACAGCAGGTTCTTATTGTTGTTGTTGTAAAGTTTGTTGGTTTTTCTTTATTCGGCGTAGACATATTAACAGGTGTTTCATTCGCTTGCTTAAGAGAGATATGATATGACAGGTGATATTTTTATTATTTTGCTGTATGTATTTAAAAAGAGAAGATGCAGAAACAATAACAACAAAATATTAATGAAAATGAAAATCATATTTTTTTGGTTTTTTTTTCGAGAAAGATGTTTTATGTTTTTCCATTTCAACTCATCAAGAGTTTATTTCATATATGAAATATCTCGCCGTGTATACGTACGTATGATGTTCTTTCTATATTTATGTGCGTGTTATACATAAAATTTCAGCGCGACTCTGGAGTCAGTAACCTAAATAAATATTTATTATTTTTAAATTAAATTTAAATAAAATAAAAACAAAGCGAACGACAGACTACAGTTTTTTTTATTTTTATTTACTTAAATATTTTTTTTTTTTTTAATTTTGATTTTTTTTTTATTATTTTGTATTCGAAAGAATTAGTTAAGGTTAATGGTCATGTTACAAGAAAACAATAACAAAAATATTGAGCACGACGAGTAGTATAATATATTAAGCAGATGTCCAATAAAAGTGAATTTTTTACGATTGAAGTGTGTTTATATTTTGGTTTTGGTTCACATGTTACAATGAATTTTTAATGGGTCAAGTGGCAGTAAACTAAAATGATCGACAGTTTTTTATTTTTTTTATTATTTATTGATTGATGTTATTGTAAATTGGAATTACGAGTCACTTATGTGATATTTGATTTTGGCCAGTAAATTTGAATCATAACGAGTAAAGTCATAAGATGCATTCAGATTGACCCCTTTGATTAGTGGATTAAAAAAGAAAGTAGCAGAACGGCATAGCTTCAAAAATTTGCCTGTGAGCAGTTCTTCATTCGCAATGCTTTTTTTGGTTTTCGCACCTATTTTCTTTAGTGAACTAATAAGTTTAACAACTTGACACATTTTCTGTCGTATCCGTATTCAAGCTGATAATACTTCTCGCTGAGACTCTTACAACTCATATTTTATGGTTTGCTTTTACGGCACTGTTCTTCGGAGTACCGCCGTTCGCGATTTGATAATTTTTTTCAGCACGATAAATAACCTTTCAGAAAAAAATATAAAAAATGGTGACAAAGGTCACCAAACATGACATTTTTCAGAAAAACACTATTTTTCTTCAACAAAAGTTTAATAAAAAAAAAATGAACACTTTGAAAATTTGACTTTTTTTTAAAAATTGAAAAAATTTAGAAAACGGCGAACGGCTCTGCTCCGTGGAACAGTATCTTAGAAGGAAACAAAAAAATATGATTCAGTTATTTCGTGTAGAGAATATTTTCGACGATTTTCGTCAAAATCAAAGCAGGTCACGTCAAACGTTGATCGATTTCGTATGGAATCGCTGTATTTAAGTATAAAGTCTACTTTGTATACTAGCCATCCAGAGTCCAGACTATCAGATCAATTTGATATTTAAAAGTTGTTCGTTCTGAATCTGAATACATTGGCATTTCTTATACTCAGGGTGTCGAACCCACACAATTTTGGGTTCGGGTTCATGTTCAAAGCAAACAAATAATTGGGTTCGGGTTCGGAGTTCGGGCTTTGGGTTCAGGTTCGGGTTCGGGTTAAAAAATAAAAAATAAAACTTCAAGATTATTTCATTAAATTTCTTTTAATTTGACGAATAGGGTATCTCTTAATGATTCTTCTCTAAGTTGTACCCTTTGTGGTGTTAAACTAAACTTAGCCGAAAATGGCCGTGCAACACTGGTTTGCGTTGCAGGAACCGCTAACACAACTTGTACAGCTTCGTATAAAAGTGGCAATTTTAATTTTATGGTTTTCCCACCATTTCATACTATTTTTCTCCGTGTGATGAGTTTGAAGTTTAAGCTAAAAAATATAACAAAAAATTACACTGTTAAATTAGCTATTATTAATCCAATTGGAATCTAGATTATATGAAAAGTTAAATTTTTTGTAATTTTGGATTTTTCGTACTATCAAACCCTGCATAGGAAACAGGTTATTTTCATCATTTTCAGATAGCTGGACCATTTTTTATCTAGTTGGCGAAAGCATTCAATTTTGTTGAACCTTACTGTATTTCAGATAATTTAAAAGTTGACTGATTTTTGATAATTAAATAATTGTTTAGCGCCAACCCTGGAGATGTCCCGAAGGTCTCGCACATTTTCTAGAATAACTAGGCCATATAGCTATATACATATGTATATCACCAAGCTGATCCAATTGTGGTGAACATACTATGTTTCACAGAATGTGGAATTTTTAATAATTTTGAATGATTTTAAAAGTTGTTCTATCACCAGCCATACAAATGTCCACGAGAATTTTGCCTCATTTTCGAATAGCTCTTATTTTCGGATAACTTGGCCATATGCTAATCTACGTGGCCAACCTGATCTAGTTGTGACGCACTTTACTATACTTAACAGAATTTAGAATTTTTCATAATTTTGATGGTTTTATAAATTATTGTATCTCCGATCACAAAGATGTCCACAATGTCTCGCCCATATTTTCGGATAACTTGGCCATATACCAATCTACATGGCCAAACTGATCCAATTGTGACGAACTTTACTATAATTCACAGAATTTAGAATTTTTAATAATTTTGATGGTATATAAGATATGAGAATATACAATAATTTATAAAACCATCAAAATTATTAAAAATTCTAAATTCTGTCAAGTATAGTAAAGTTCGTCACAATTGGATCAGATTGGCCACGTATATTAGCACATGGCCAAGTTATCCGAAAATATGGGCGAGACATTGCGGACATCTCTGTGATCGGAAATACAATAATTTATAACACCATCAAAATTTTTAAATATTCTAAATTCTGTGAAGTATAGTAAAGTTCATCACAACTGGATCAGGTTGGCCCAGTAGATTCCTAAATGGCCAAAATATCCGAAAATAAGGGCTATTCGAGAATGAGGCAAAAACCTCGTGGATATTTGTATGGTTGGCGATATAACAACTTTTAAAATCATTCAAAATTATTAAAAATTCCACATTCTGTGAAATATAGTATGATCATCACAATTGAATCAGCTTGGTGAAATAGATATACAGCTATATGGCCTAGATTGGCGCTAAACGATTATTTAATTATCAAAAATCAGTCAACTTTTAAATTATCTGAAATACAGTAAGGTTCAAACAAAATTGAATGCTTTTGGCCAATGAGGTAAACAGATATCTGAAAATGATAAAAATAACCTGTTGCAGGGTTCGATAGTACGAAAAATCCAAAATTACAAAAAATTTAAATTTTCATATAATCTAAATTCCAATTGGAAAAAAAACTAATTTAATAGTGTAATGTTTTTTTATTTTTTTTTTAGCATAAACTTCACACTCATTGTGAACCCGGGAGAAGGATTCATAAACAACAAATTTCTGTTTCACGCTTACTTCAAAGTCAACTCGGAACCCGGTTGTGTCAGGTTCGGGTTCGAAAAAATTACTAAAAATATTTGAACCGGAGCGGGTTCGAGGTTCAGGTTCTGTTCGACACCCTGCTTATACTATATTTGTTTAGCTGGTCCATTGTTAGAGGCCCGTTAGAGGCCGAAATCAGTCCTTACCATGTTCCCGATGGAACCGGTCGATTAAAGAATCCGCGAAAACAAGTGCTATGAATCAGAGCATTCTGGAAAACTGTCGCGTTTATAAAACATTTTTTTTTTGACGAATTGTAAAAAAATTAAAAGGAATTTCAAAGAAACCAACCAATCAGTATTTAAATTCATTTTTCATCCTCTTATTTGCGGATAGAGAGAGGTTTCTATTTTTTCAAAAAAGTGTAATGTGACATGACATATTGTGTTATGGAACGCACCCATCATGTGGTGTAGGTTAAGAAGTAACGCATGTAAAATGTTAAGTACATTTTGTATAAGGACATTAATGACTACTACTGATAAATAAAGAATCATTATAAAAAACCTAATCCTTTTATGTGTGTCACTATGTCACAAAATATCTCTCCTCGTATAACCTCGTATAAAGCGCAAGGGGAAGTGTATGAAATGGCGATCGATTTGTTTCTTTTTTGAGGAACCGATGAATAGGGAGAAATCAAAGTTGCAAATCTTAAATTTGTTCACTGCAACCAAGGTGAACAAATTTAAAATTATAATTTCGATTTTTTTTTATTTTTCAATTATTCCTCTTTGAAAGGGAAATGGATTGATCGTTACTTCATTCCTTTCCCTTTGTGTTTTATGCAAAGAAATATTTTATTTTTTTTTGGATTTCGTTCCCGGGGAAAGAAACAAAAAAAGATAGTTTTTGTTTCCTTCCACAAGAAGACAGGAGGGGAGAATTTTTAATTAATTTTTAAAAAAGAAAATATCTATAATTAATGTACAATAATTAGTTTAAAAAAAAATTACTAGTAAATAACAGGTGTTATAAAAGATCTTAATTGTAAAGAGTTTGAATTTCTTTAAAAGATAAATTATCGATTTCAAAAGATCTTGAAGAATCCAAAACAAATTAGTCAGAAATATAAAGTCCATAAATCGATGGTTCCCACAATCAAATGTAACAAAGAAAATTTGGAGGAGTTTTTGTCGCAAACGTATATAAATCAGAGAAAATCATACGAATGAAGCGTATAAAAAATTTAGAAGCCGACAAAAAAGTTTCATGGTTTTCAGAACGGCGACAAGTCAATGATTTAATCTCAAACGAATTGTTAAAAGTAAAAGCGCTTGAGGTAAAAAAATCAATCAAAGGAGCTGTAACCGCATAACACACCCTTGTTTCGGCCATTAGCCCAAAATGTGATCAAGTCGCTTAAAGATCACTATCGAAAGCATCTCCTGACAACACTTGCGGTCCAATGCACTAATAATGGAATAAGTTCAACACTGAAGAGTATAAAGCTGAAAGATGTGTCTTTTTTAAGTACTCATGCTTAGAATGAACTCCCACAGTCCGAAATTCAAAATTCATTTAAACATCTTTTTTCGTCGATTGACGAGATTCATTACAATATACCATGCACAGATGAAGATAATATCCCTCTGGCGAGACTGTACAACTCCATTTTAAATAACCGTAATTTGAGTAAAAATGAAATAATGGATTGAACGAATGGAAATAATGAGATAGCGGTTCCGATCATATTGAAGAAAATTATGCATTAGGCAATGTGGAGATGATGGTCTCCGATGAAGAAAAACATCAATGATGGCATTAATTCTTTCAACGTGGTGATAGAATGGGAAGAAAAAATGATCTTCAGAATAAAAAAATTATAGTTTTACAAAGCATAAAATAAAAGGCTGTAATTAAAAAATATTTGTAATTTTAATTAATAAAATTATATATTAATCGATCTTTTCCAAATTTAGTGATTTGGTGCTAAATCTAGCGACTTTTCAATAGCGACTTTACAATCAGAGCAGCGAGATTTAGCGATAGCGACTTTTAAGCGATATTTTTTTCTCGTAGCGAGTTTCCGTATTTTCGAAATTTCGCAAATTTATTGAAAAAAAAACTCATCTATAGAAAAATTATATACATATTACTAGGTTCTATTTTTTCGGTGTTCGCTTTGTAATCCTTTTTGTTTGTCTAAAGCCGCGTACACATTGAGCGAACGAACAGCGAACAGCGAATCAACAGCAAACAGCGAATATTTGTTATCCTTTCATTGACGATTTGGAATGTCGTACACATCAAACGAACGGAAAGCGAATTTGCCGTATATGTCATGTTCGCTGTTCGTTTGCAAACTTATTGGTGAACAAGAGTGTGAATGTATTTTTGAAACATAATTATTAATACAAAAAAATTGTATTATTTTTTAATGAAAAATTATATTAAAAAAAAAAATATTAAATTATAAGATATTTAATTTTAAAAATCGTTCTTGTCTTTTGCCTCACTCTGTACAAGAAAAAAAACTTATTTGTGTTCGTCGTTCGTTGTGCGTTTTTATCGTCCATACGGAACATCAATTTCCTTTGATGTTCCGCTCTTGGAGCGAACGCAAGCGAATGCGAATCGAACATTCGGTTCGCGGTTACGTCATAGTACACATTAAGCGAATTTGCGTTCGGTGTTCGCTGTTCGCTTGAAATTCGGTGTTCGTTCGCTCAATGTGTACGCGGCTTAACATTAATAATCGTATGATCATCACAAATATTATTCGTCCCGTTTTGGTTGCAACATCCTCTCTCTACTCCAGATATTTTAAATAATTGTTGTCTCTATATTCGTATCTTATTAACATTTTCCAATTCTGGATATACTAACTGTTAATTACTATACTAAACTGTTAACTGTAACTGAAAAAGAAAAGTGAAAACGGACAAGAGACAACGCACAAGCGGTTGTAGCGGTGTGTATAGTGGGCTTTCGATTTGTGGCACATTCCTAGCGACATCTAGCGACTGTAGGAAATTTGCGGTCATAGCGATTTTTAGCGAGTTCCCGAGGAACTTCTACGACATTAATTTTTAAGATTTAGGGAAGGGTTGTAAAAGGTGACGATTTCAATCAGAGATTAAAAGGAATCCAAATATATGAATCATGTCGGAGTGTAGAGCCATCATCCAAGCACTGGCTTGGCTGGCAGGCTGGTGAAAGGAACATGAAAGCACAAATGATATAACCCCAAAACAGATTGAAAAGACAAAAGATACAAAAAAATTGATTCCTTTCTCCCTCCTACAAAAGCAACCTTTTTAGTAAAGGGAACTATTTAATTCAAATCGGTTTAGATGAATTGCTTTTAGAGAGCGATTACTGGATTTAGTATAAAGCTAAAATTATTATGAATCCATTTAATATTAAGACTGTGTCCGAAACCTGTGATAAAAAAATTTTAGTACTAATTTTTTATATTTATTTGAAAAAACTGCACACACCCAAATCATCATAGTCAATTCCTATGATAATTTGTGGCAGCTAAAGAATAAATTCATTATTTGATTTACTAGGCGGCATTTCCCCCGATTCAAATCGTGATTGGTGATAGTGATTCAAAATTAACGATATACATAGTTTTATTCTTCCACACTCTCTGCTTTTGCAGATTAAATTAATTTTTTTCAAATTTAAAAATTTTTCCGAAATAAATTAAACTATTTTTACAACTTAATTAAATTATTTTTAAAATTTAAATTGAAGAGAAAATCGAATTGAGATAACCGAATTTCGAAACAGTCACAGCTACAAATTGGTGAAATTTCATCAAAGACACGATGATAACACCCCCCGCTGCTGTTACAGGAAGACTAGCATTGGTTTTATTTAACAAATTATTGGTTCTAATTTATTTAATTTGGATTCATTTATTTCGGAAAGGTTTTATCCACTCGAAATTGGTTTCAATCATTCCGCAAAAGATTTCATTCAGTTCGGAACTATTTTCATTCATTTCGGAAAGATAATTAGTTAGACCGGAAAAGGTTTCATTTAAAGCGGAAAAGTGTCATGTAATCCGAAAGACATATACATCAAAATCAATTAATTAACACCTAGCAAATTTAACTCAAAACGGTAAAACATCTCAACTCAATTCTTACTATATTTACCATTTTTACTGCAACCGCAGTAGGTACCCCCACTTTGTTTTTCGTGCACTCTATTATATCGGGAAAACTTTCGGATCGAACAGAGGGGCTGTCTTTTGTTTTATTTAGTAATGCTAAAATAGGCTCCTTTCGGTTTCGGCGAACTAAATACCGAGGGACAAAATTGCGACGGAGGAAAGCCGAGGGTACAAAATCTCGACAGTATTAAATCCCGCGGGTACAAAATCCCTTAATCCCGAAGAAATCTCGAATCCAATTTAATTCGGGATTTCCTTGGGAATACGAGATTCGGGGAATTCAATTAGCACAAATAATTTGACTATTTCTCAGACACCGGTAACAAAATTGTTCGGTATAACCGGTTAACCGAAAATTGGTATTGGATTCCCTGGTTTAGGCTTCAAAATCAACTACCATCATCAAACGTCTGAAAGTGGGAGCTTGTTTACTGCTTGAATAATTTAGAACTAGATAGGAAAGAGAGTTCACACTTATTGATTAACGTTCTAGTGCCTTGAGGCTTGCAAAAAAAACGAATGTTATAAAACCCGGGTTTGAAAAACTTTGAAACGACCTGATTTAGTGACCATTTCGGACAAAAGCATCTCGTAAAATTTTGTTCTGAGAAAAGGAATTTTGAAATCTCCCAAAGCACATTTTGACTTTTGCGTAGGATCTCTTTTCTGGATTTATCGAGTTGTAGTTCCCTGTTTGGTTTATACCGTAATAATATAGGCGTGTTCTTTTTATCCTAATATAAGTGATTTCAACAGCAAGAAAGTGAACCTATATGATCCATACACTTATACCTGAATTAATATTTTGCTCTTAATTTAAAAAAAGTTTTTGGGTGCGTTCCCGATGTCTTCAGGAATCGATTAATACTCCAGTTTTTTAAATCATTCCCTAATGACTCAGATCTTTCAAAGCATTAAAGTTATACGCATTCTGAATATACAGGTTTTGGTGCTGAAATAAATAATAATAATTTCTACAGATTGAACAGATGATTGTTTTAGAAAATGAATTCCCTCCTCTCCCCTGGAAATCTATTTATTGCTAAAAATTGATTTGTATTTTATCCCTAAAAATATTTACAGCGAACTACATAATACCACGTAATAACCCCACACTCAAGCTGATATTGTTTCTTTATTTGGGTTTTGATTTGTGCGTATAAAGACGACGGCAAACAAATGCATATTTTTGAAATTATTGATAAACTTGTGTTCAATAATCGAAAGCTTAATTGAGAATTGATAAAAATAGTATGCAGCATTGTCAAACAAATGTATATACAGTGGTGGACATATTATTAAGGACACATCAATTCTGTTGGGGAAATGTTTGCTTTTGGCGACTTATATATTTTACTAAACATTTTTATAGCCTAGCCATACGAAACTATTATTTGTTAAGGTGCATTCAAAATGCAAAATTTTACTTTGTACTAAATAATATTTGTACTAAAAGTAGAAATACATTTTTTTAACTAAATTAGAAATATCTTAAAAAACACATTTCTAGCTGAGCTACCTCAAAATATTGAGTGGATGCACGTTCAGCATTATTGACTCTACATTTCTTTCATTTGGAGTTTTGTGCTATCTAGGCTAGAAACAGCTCTCAGGGCATTAAATAAATTTAGATTAATATGAATAAAATTAGTACTTATTGGTATATGTACTAATTAGTACTTATCGTATTTAGTAGACGAGCAAAAGTTACATTTTTAAATGGAAAATTCATTAACTGTACTTAAAATGTAATTTTTATTTGTGTATTAAAAATCATAAAGGCTAAAATTACTTGTAGTAATTAGTACTAATTTTATTCATAATTATCTAAATTTATTTAATGCTTTGAGAGCTGTTTCTAGCCTAGATAGCACAAAACTCCAAATGAAAGAAATGTAGAGTCAATAATGCTGAACGTGTATCCACTCAATATTTTGAGGTAGCTCAGCTAGAAATGTGTTTTTTAAGGTATTTCTAATTTAGTTAAAAAAATGTATTTCTACTTTTAGTACAAATATTATTTAGTACAAAGTAAAATTTTGCATTTTGAATGCACCTTAACAAATAATAGTTTCGTATGGCTAGGCTATAAAAATGTTTAGTAAAATACATAAGTCGCCAAAAGCAAACATTTCCCCAACAGAATTGATGTGTCCCTAATAATATGGCCACCACTGTATGTATGTACTTACATTATTATCTGATTAAATGGTGTACAAAAAATGGGTCTTACCTGAAACGAGAGAAAAATTTATCAAGATTAGTATAATTATGTAGTAATTACTTATTAAATTTAAATTAAAGTGGCCTTTTGCAGTTTACTATAACCTTGAAATAACCTGATAATTTCAAGTTAATTTGTTTACTTTAAACAATCAAGACAAATAGTAAACGGCGAGCAAAACAATGTTTGAAACAAAAGTATTTCTTATTTTCTTGCAATAATAATTAAATAAAATTTCGTCGTTCCGTTTCAAGTTGACCTTAAAACGACAAGTTACCCAAAATGAATTTGGTTATTTCAATGCGCCACCTCAAGATCAAACAACTCTCGACTGGACGTTTTTTTGACATAAAGCTTAATTTTCGAGTTATTTATTTATTCATCCTTGTTTTGACGTTTGAAATATGATTTAATACACTTATTTTGGAGTTGGAAAATATGATCGAGCTCTCAATCTTTTTATGTAATTACTCAAAATTCACTAGGAATTCCTCAAAGTTCTAGTGAAATTAACTTTTTAATAAATTCTATGATATAACACCATGGTCTATAGTTTTATAATTTCTGAAAATTGTTTAAATTCTGAAATTTAATAATTCTATTCGCGTTTTTACTCATTATTCGTATTTACTTCTCAAAATTTATTTAATACTGAAATTTCAAAAAATACTCAAGTTATGTAGATATGTTTGGATCGAAGCCATAAGAAAGAGGAATTGTTATTCCAGAAATAAGAAAATTGTAATTAATAGGGATTTGGAAAGTTTGTACATATTTTAATTATAATTTAAGCTATAAGTAGCCAGCTGATCTGAGAAACTGAGAAATTTGCAAATTATAAAATTTCAGAAGTACAGAAATAAAGAATTAAACTGTCTTACTGAAATCTACCGGGGAAAAATTTTAAAAATAAGCAGATTATAGAATTTACGATTCGAATTTTTTAAAATTGTTTTCGAAAATCTCGAATATGAAAAATTAGAAAATTTGGTAGTGAAGAAAGTTAAAATTTAAAACCCAAATCCAGTATATCTGTATCAATTTCTTCAGTTCACTTCAAATATTAACTTACAATTAACCCTTTATCTTCAACACATAACTATGTTATTCAGGCCGGTTTGGGCTTTAGTATCAGTGACGAAAAATAGGATTTGAATTAAATCATCTACATATATTCCAGCAAAGACCCTTACTTAGCTTTTAGTGTCATTTTTGATACTCACTTACTGAATTTGAAACGTAATTAAAAATAACGGGATATCTCCGCTATCCATCTTTACAAAATACAGTATGTTAAAATCCGACTTTTTGAAATATTGAAGTTGCTCAGAATGTGTTGTGCATGTAATCGGGTTTACAATTCTCTTTCACCAGAATTTACAGCACAAATACAAATGGTTTAGAGATTTTTTTAAATTTAAAATACATTTTATTGTACTACAATCTAGTCTCCTGGACTAACGAGCAATTTGTTTCTAGCTTAATTTACTAACTTATCTTAATCTACGGCTTCTTCCCATCGGCGTTCCATACTGTCTGGTAAATTGAAGTAAACCACATATTTGGAGTGGATTTTAGATCAGCACAATGCGCAAAAGGTTTGGTTCTTTTAAGTCTCCGTACTAATTTCGTGTTGCTTAGGAGCTGAGTTGTCTCAATGTTCACATGTTGCCGGAGCCTTGCTTCACGTCTCCGCGCTTTTTTCTGAATTTCATTTAAGATGAGGTTCATTTTAAGTTCCCTAAAGATGTAGACATACCAAGGTACATCAACGATGTTTCTTAATACCATATTCTAAAATCTTTGGATGATATTCACATTGCTCTGTCTGGTACAACCCCAAAGTTGAATACCATAAGTCGAAACCTGTTTCTATATTTGCGTATAAAGTAGAAGCTTGTTGTATGTTGATAAAGAAAAGTTCCTTCTCATCAGCCAATACATCTTTCTGTATTTAAGTCTTAAATCTTCACTTTTCCTTTTGACGTGTGATTTCCATGGTAGTTTAGCATCCAGGCTCATGCCGAGATAATTAGCTATGTTCGCATGCGGTACTAATTCTCGATTTATGGTAATCGGGATATGTTCGAATCGCCAATTTGTAAAGTTGATGTGAACTGATTTAGTTTTATTCGCCATCTTTTTGTCCATTTATAAATTTGAGTTATCGATTGTAACTTCTGTATGGACATCGGACATCGAGGGAAATGGAAACTGCTGATGGTTATGTAATGAAAATAGGAATTAATCATAACGACTGGCTCCTTACCATGCAATTCCAAGACAAAAATTTGAAAAGAATCATTGCCTTCTAGCCTATTTACATTCAACGATATTTCAAGTCCGCAAACAAGTTGAAACAAAACATAGAAAAAACTATAAAGGCAAAAAGAAAAAATCATCTTATTAAAAAAAATCAACTGAAACCCGAGAAACGAACCCAAAAATCGACTCCTGCTGTTTTGTATGACGAGACTAGTTTCATTTTATTGCTGTAAAATCGTCGATACATTTAATAAGCTTACAGATACAAAGGCACCAAACATTTATACTGTTTTATGATATTTTTTGAATAAATTTCGACTTTTATAAAAAAAAAATAAAATTTTGATTTGTTATCTTTGTTGTAAAGCAGCATTTACTCAACGGATATTAGAAGTCCGACGAGGAAAAACCATTTAAAAGAAGGATTTTGACAAAAAATTATCGATTATTCCGGAAGGAAGGAACCGAGTTGAAATTTGTTGTGCCAAAAGCAGTTCGGTTGCGAATGATACTGAAAATTAGCCGGTTTGTATGGTCATACATGTATCTTATGTCATGCATCGTATGAAGTCGAAAAAAGAAAAACCTGAGCGTGGTCTATACTCGGAACCACGCAACCGATACTGTTTCGGTTGATGCAAAATGACCAACTCGGTCCCCTTATGTAAGCATGGAAACATATATCGTTGGTATGTCCAATGTTTTTAAAATTTTATGATAGTTAGGGCAGTCCGAAACACACGACAGCGCTGATAATTAAATTGTTAAACCACCTTACCGCCTACTTTGCACTTCTGAACCGTATCGTCATGAATCGAGCTCCGTCTCAACTTAGCATGCAACAAATCAAAACAGCGGTGCGAACTCCTCACCTGAACGAATTAGTGAAGTGAGAATCCACACCATCTTGACATTTATTTGTACTTGTGTCGAGAATGTAAAAGATCTGGACGAAACAATACGGAATATACAATGGGCCATTTTTCTCAAAAGAACTCAACGTAGGGATTCAGCCCAAATGTACTCGTTTTTGATTTTTAGTTAAACGACATCATTCATCTTTGAATGAATGTTGCGAATTTGAGTCGAAGTGCGATATTTATGGAAAAAGAGAACAAGCTCTTCAAAATATTATGAAAGAAAGAGAGAAATGTAAATAAAGTTTCGGCCGAAAGTACGCCAAAGCAAAAAACACCGAAAAAGATTTAATCGTCATCAACAATGGAAGGGACGTATATTAAAGGGACACAGATTAACTCTCGAAAATTCAGTTCAGTTTATTCGTTCGATAAAAAGAAAACCTTGGTGCAGGTATAAAAAAAATCCGACGATAATGAGTGAATCGATGACGACCCACTATCAGATATGGCCGAAATGTCACGAGCCGACAATTGGCAAAACTGAATTAAATCCGTGTTTTTAATTAAAATAAAATTATTCTGGATTATTGATTTATTGAACACTTTTTAATTCACATAGTTGTTGGTACACTCTAGTTTGACCATCAGTTCATTCATAATAAAGTGTAAGTACCAAAAAAGCTGGATAACTTAACAATAAAATAATTTAAAAAAAAAAAATAAAAAACAACAACAGTTTCTTTTGGTTTCATTCCATCATTGCTCTTGAGCTTGACCCACGAACTTCACCAAAATCGTGAGAAAATAAACTTAGAATGATGCCCTCATCTGTCATCACCTTTTCTGCTCATTTTCCGATGATATCTACGTTGCCTTTGACGTTTCGCAATTTCTCCTTTAAATTCAGTTTATTGGTGTTTTTTTTGTTTTTAAATAAATCGTCGCCAATCTTCGGAGTAATAACAAGGAATCGAATAATGGAGTTCGCAAATATGGGACCTTACTTAGAAAATCGGCAACTACATGTAGAACTTCATTGAATTGAAAGCCACTAAACCCAATTAACAGTTGTTTTGGGATATAGACCAAACTGGCCTGCGTGGCCTTCAGGAAAAGAATTGTCGATTTTACTAAACTCCCTTAAACCGCATACAGAGCCAGTTTAATGTTTAGTGCGAATCAAGCTATGTGCACGACTATCAGAGAATGAATTCTCGCGGGAGAATTCCCCATCTAAAAACGCGTGACACCCTAAAAACTTACAGATGTCACAATTTTCTGAAAGTTCCCCTTCCATACTCCCTGTGTACAATCCATCGACCTTAAATTTAATTAAACGATTCAGTAACCTTTAAGTTTAAATCTTTGCAAAATTTTGATTCATTTTTATTACAATAATTTAATTAGCACCTAAACTATAATTAGTAGTAATTATAGAAAATATTGGATAAATAAAAAAAAATTTGAAATTATTTAATTTGAGGAATTTCAATTATGTATAAGCATTATTAACCTAATATTTTATTATTAAACCTAACTTGAAACTATATTAAGATAACAAATTATTGTATGGCAAGGTTAGAACCACCGGATCGATTCAAAATTAGTTCATCAATATATTTTGTGTTTGTGATTTTGTGAAGAGTAGCAGTTCTAAAATGACGTGTCTCGTTCAACATTAGTTTGTAAGTTTTATTTTGTTGTATTTGTAGCTTTTTGTAGTTTTAAGTTTTAAGAAAATAATCTTTACCATTTTTAAAAATCTCGCATAATACCAGAGGATTGGTGCTGGTATGTCAGATGTGAGTATTGAGTAAAGAATTGGTAAAAACACACATCCTTGATTGAAGCACCCCTGCAGGTATTTTAATTGGTTGAGAATGAACACTCTGATAATGTTTACTTTGATTATTTGATCTTTCATGAGTTACCACAACCAAAGATTTTCAGTGTTAAACGATATAAGAACTGTAGAGAGTTTCTGATTCAATTTTTTATTTCGCTGAAAACCAAACTGTAACTGTCTGGAAATATTTTGTAATTTATATTCCAACTTTTTAAATCAACTTGTGCAATTTTAAAAACGATTTGTGTTAACTTATACGATGAAACTGTTCGTGAAGTGATTTAATTTTATTATCCAAGAAATTTGAATGTGCAAGAATTACGGTGGATTAGTTATTATTAAGGAAATGTTTTTAAGGAAATGTTCCACAAGTGATTTCACGTTTTTTTTTGGTGGAATATTGACGCATTTAAAGGTATTTGATAAATATTATACGCAACAGGTTTTTGGAAATTAATTTTTAATCTTATGTTTTTAGTCAGCGGCGGATCAAGTTATTTCTTTGAGAAGTGGACATTTCCGAAATTTAAAGCGAGATCATTTTTTAAATGAATGGCAGTTAGAGGAATGAGGCCATGATATGAAAGATGGGACATGGAGAATTTTTAGTGTCGTTAAAGTCAAGTTCAAACAGAATTGAAACAAATCATTAAGTGTTTTCTACAAACTGCACGGTTCAACAACCAAATCTTAAATAAAAATGGAGAATAATTTTTTGGTTTTTCGATTCGACCCTTATATATTTGCGCAGTTCTTTAGTGTTCAGATAGCTCGAGTCGACATTTTTTTCTGGCCGATTCAGGTTAACTATAACATGACTAGACTCCATGTGTAGTTTGAGATTACCTATAGATTCAACGTAGATGGAACTCGACTCGGGCATATTATACGAAAAGAAAATAGGCAAATTTGAAATAAAACAATGAGAAATACAAAATCTTTTATTTTTTTGTAAAGAGTGTATAAGAGCGCCGGATTTAAGATTCGCGCTATTTTTTTCTAAAATAAATGTTAGCAGTTCTAAAAATTTCACATATTACACATCGACGGTTTTTGACGGTATTTCCCATGTAACCAACGTGATCCTCCGAAATTCTACCGAATTCTACAAAATGTCTGGGATTGCAATCAAATATCTAACGTTCATTCCGTCCTTCAAAATCCGGTAAATGCTACCTTTCTGGGTGCTATTACTATAATGTCTTTACAATGGTAGTTTAGAAACACACTACTGATGTTTTTGTCACACACAAGATAATGTTGACAAAATTGCCATAAAAATTGTTGAAATTTTGTCGAAAAATAATTTTTATTTGGTTTTAAATTCTAGCCACAAATGCTTGACAAAAAAAATTCGATTCTTGTCGAACAAAAATTGTGGAAACTTTGTCGATCCCGTGATTATTTCCAAGAACACAAATTTTTAATGTCACATTGTCCATTAATGTACCTTATTTAGTTGATTTACTTTGAGAATTCGCCCACAGCCTTAATTTAGTAGAATTTTTTTCCTTACGAGGCTTTTGATAAATGGGACCTTTCACCGTCGCTCTCCTAGGTCTGGCAATGTTTCAAGTTATAGCAACTAAAAAACCAAAGAAGTTTTTAATGAGCCATCTCGGTTACAGTTATCTAATCCATCTACAAAAAATAAAAATTGAGTCATACATTTTATTAAACCTATATAAGTTTCTTTGGGGAACTAATGACAGCATTTACGTCTAAGTTGTGCCAAAAAAATACCAGTTGAAAGATAAAAAAGTCGAACAGCGATACTCGATGTTTCCCTAGAAATTTACGAAAATGTCCACAGAGGCGCTAAAAATGGTCAACGAGCAATAGAAGCTGTATGTATGTAAAGCAAACAGCACCCACAGCAAGCATGCCCTGCAAGCTAAGTAGCGAAGAGATCGAGATATCAGAGCGAACCGTCAGCAGATTTTTTATGACTAATAATTTAAGTAGTAGAAGGCCTGCAAAAAGCTCTGATTAACCACAATGACAATCCATTAAGAAAACTGTTAATACAATATGTATTTTACAAAGAAGCAAAGAAACAAAACTTTTTTGGTGAGAATTTAATTGCGTAAACAACTTAATTTAACACATAAATCTAAAAACCATAAAAAACCGCAAACATTCCATACCACCAAATCATTTACATACAAAACATACATGCATCACATGATATGTTTCTGTTCTTTTTATTATTCTATTCAAAACAATCAACACAGAAACCGAAACCGAATTTTGAATCATCAAAAATAATTCGCAAACCCAAAAATAAATTGACATTGGTCAACATAACAATTTCCTGTCGAGCGAAAAAAAGATCAATAAACTACACATAATCCTTGAATATAATAAATACGATACAAAAATAATTAAATTTCAATCATCTAATCTTTTTTTTTTATTCTTTCCGAAACCAACAGCAACATAAAAAATAAAAAGTATTGAATACGAATTGGGTATAGGAACAACAACAGTAGAAAACTGGTCTCGCCAGAAACAATTCAATCTGTTTTTTTATTTTTTTTTTTTTATTTAGCTTTTCTTATATCATCGAAAATTCTTCTTAATTAATGATTCATCCTTTTTTATGCCCATGCCTTAACAATCGCAAAAAAAGAAAACCAACAAAAAAAAATTGGAATTTATATGAAAGACATCCAATCGCTCATATATAATAAAATTAATAAGAAATAAATTTATTGCATTAAGCTTGGCTAGACAGATGGTAACAAATTTTATGTTTATTATTTGGTATGACACCCAGCAAGAACCAAATTAAGGAAATGGATTGGGCTCGCGTTAGTGACACGATATTTTTTTTTTTACATAATTAGCTCTGCCTCAAACTCATAACTGTCAAGTAGGTATGTATAATGAAAAACATAACAAAAAAACAGACTTCCGTATTGTTAAATTCATTATTCAAAGCTAAATCTTGCTAAGACAATAAATTGTTTTGTCTTCTCGTCAAACAAACTAATTTCAACTTCAAAAATATCTAATTTCATTCTAATGTGCACGACGTTTGTCGATGTTGTGTGGTTGGTTGTCCCCCAAAAATATTTTATTAATGATAAATTAATTTTCTATCTTTTCATTTTTGCGCGCGTCTAGTCGTGTTAATTGTCCTTGAATGAGTTCAAATGCCTTCTAAAAATAATTTATTGCTGTGTGCTGCGTGTAGTAATAATACAACAATAAGAAAATAACAACAACAACAACAAAAAAGCATAATCGCGTTGAAAAACTATTTTATGGTTAAGTTACTCGCGCAGTCAAAAGTATGTATGAATAAGAAAAAGAAACCATATTCTGTTGTTGTTATACTTTGCGCATCGCGTTAATCATATAAATTTGTAAATCCTTCACCTGTGTTTATAATAACTATAGGTATAATAGAAGTAAAAAGATGATACATATTTAGATCACTATACTTAAAATTATATCGTCGCTTTCAATTAAGAGTATTACATCTGCAAATCACTAATTTTTTGGAGAGGCCTTAAAATTGTTAATGCTAATTTCGACTTAATTTTTTTTTAAATAGAGTCCTTACCAAAAAGTGTGGCAAGAATTTTATTTAAAAAAATTTGGTCAAATTTAACATTAAAAACTTGACACGCCCCTCCAAAAAAATTAATGATTTGCAGATGTAATACTCTTAATTGGAAGCGACGATATGAGTAAGTATCTTGAGGTATTTTTATTTGTCACCATGTATTATAAATCTAAGTACATATATGAGTGACTAACGCTAAATTAGATACTTTAAAAAGTAAATATAACTAGAGGGCAGTGAACAAACTTCACAATTGGAATTTAGCAATCTCAGAATGATATGAAAAAAAAAATCCCATTATACATAATAACCGTATACTTTGTACATTATTTATTCAATAATTATCACCAACACGCAATGACATCGAAATTGAATTATGTATAAACATACATTTTTAAACAATAAAAATTCCCGGATCTAAAATACTGACATGTGGTATATTTCGTATAAATATTACTAAACATCTGGGAAATGGAAGGATTCAATAATACAAACTAAAAAAAACTCGGGTGATTTGTCTTCAGCACTTTATATATTATATTTAAGGTCAATGTATTCTATCCCACCTTGAAATATCTGTTCATATACAATACAGCAATTTCCTCATAAGATAACAGACATAAGAGACTTAACTATACTGAAATATACGAAATTTTGAAACATGTGGTACCATTTATGCTTCTTTGCTTCTTGTGACTTGTGTGTTAATTTATTGTTGTATACTGTTAACGTGATCAGAGAAGGCATGATGTTATTACTAAAATGTTCTTTGTGAGTAAATTAATCTTTCGTTTTTTTTTAATGGAACTATTTAACGCGTGTAACTAATTAAAGAGGTTTTCTAAACTAGGTTGGTATTGAAAAAAAATCATAATCAAAAACCCTTCCCGATTTAATCTCGAGATTACTCGAGATTATTCAAGATTAATGAAAATTATTGGAGAGAGTTCGCTCGAGATTTTCAACCATAATTACCCTTGCTAAAAAAACACGTGTAAAAGAATTTTTATCAATGGTAATTATTTGTAAGTAGAGTAAAAAAGAAAGTAACACCACAGAATACTTAGAAGCGACATAACGCGGTTTTTATATCGAGAAAAATGGACTCATTTTTATGACTTGGTTTATAGAAGATAAGATTTTCAGTGTTAAACTATCGTTCAGTGGCTGAAAATTCAAAATGAACATGTAAAATATAAGGTAAGAGCAAAATTTTCTTGGTCCACATAATGTCGGTTCTGGTTGTTTATTATTCTGTGGTAACACTAACTAGCAAGTACAAAAGAAAGCATCTCACAAAAATTTCACAAAAATCAAAGATCGAGAATAAACGTTAATTATCGAAATTTTCAAAAATTATCAATTTACGAGATGTTCGAAATAATTCGCGAATAATTAAATTTGTTTGCAAGATTACTCGGATTTATAAGCCATAATACCATGGTATAAATATGGCATTTTAGTTAGCCTTGACATCCTGTGCATAAATAATGCAAATTGGTTCCACGGTTGCGGGTTTAAACGACAAAATCGAAGCTGAGTTCAGAACAGTTCATCAACAAATGTCTGTTAATGGCATTTCATCGAAGGTGGTTGCGGACATTGCCGGAAATAATGTTGAAGGGGTCATTCCACAGACTAATTCAGCGGCCGTCGATCATCTAACATCAAATGGCAGGTGTTCTGAGAGTACCATCATGGTGTTCTGACGACCATTTGCAAACAGTTTTAGTGAAGAATAAGAAATGGTTGTACGTCAATCGCCTTCATCCCAGTACTGAATCCAAGAGTTGAAAACATATCTGGGCTAGAAGTTGAGCGTTCCAGAAAATGAAATTGAATGCTGGTCACTTGTTCCAAAAAACCGCGACGTGAACAGCCTTCAATTCATTTCTTTCAAAGTTGCTGTATACGAGGATAAGTTTAATGATGCACTGTCAACAGATCTGTGGCCTAGTGGAACTTTAATACGGCCGTTCATTAATATATCAAAAAACGGACGAGATTTTCCAACTGTGAATGTGTCTCCGTAAATAATTGCTATCCTTCTAATGAACCGACTACTTTCGAATCATATTCTAATCAAATAAATAGTAACATTTAATAACTGCCAACAATTCTATCATCAACATCACTAACGTCACATGTAACAAACACAATACATCAAAAAACAGCAGTTTTGATATCTATTATCACAATAACAGTGGGAGAAGCGACTTTACTTGCCATAGGGGCATTTTAATTCTATCCGTGATTCCTAAACTTTTAGAATTTTTAGTTAAATCGAGACTTGATTTTCATTTGAAAAATAAAATCAGTGAGTACCAACATGGTTTTTTACAGGGTAGATCTACAATTAATAACTTGATGACTTTTACCTGCCATGTATTTGACGCTGTGGGAGCTCGCGGGCAGGTTGATATCGTCTACACCGATTTTTCTAAAGCTTTCGATAAAATAAATCATAAGATTCTTTTACAGAAATTGATGGCATTCGATGCTGATTTCATTCCAGTTGCCTGGATTGCATCATATCTATGTTCACGTAAGCAATACGTAAAGATTTCAGGCGATGTTTCATATATGTATAACGTACCTTCTGGTGTCCCTCAGGATAGTCACCTGGGACCAATACTTTTTATAATTTTTATTAATGACGTGGTTCAGTGCTTTAATTTTTGTAGATGGCTTCTATATGCAGATGATGTAAAAATGTATGCCAACATTAATGCTTTCACTGACACGGAATGTCTGCTGCATGAACTTGACATATTTTGTGAGTGGTGTATTTTACAATACATAAGTTGTCTTTGAATGCTAATAAATGTAAAGTTCTATCTTTCACAAGATCTCGGACATCTAGTGTTGAGGCTCCATATGTCTTGATGGATGAACAAATAGAGTGAGCGTGTGAGATTCACGATCTTGGAGTAATTTTCTCAATTAACATAAATTTCAATATTAGGAATAATTAAGAGACATTGTGGAGAATTTCAGGATCCCTACACGTTAAGGTATCTTTACGTTACCAATGTTAGGTCCGTTTTAGAGTTTTCTGCAGTTATATGGCAGCCATTCTATCGGATTCATGCTGATCGAATTGAAAGCATTCAGAAGTAGTTTTTGATTTATGCACTGCGACGTTTACCGTCTCTCAATCGAGATTCATATATTCGTGTGCCGTACCGAAATCGCCTTTTATTGCTAAATTTGCAAAGTCTAGATCGTCGACGCGAAATAGCCTGTGCGGTGTTTGGTCGCGCGATATTTTATGTTCTAGGGTTGAGTGCCCAGATTTGTTTAGCATTTATGTTCCCCAGAGAAGTTTAAGATTACGCCCAGGTTTTCTTCGTATTCCTTTTTGTAGCAATAACCATAACAGCACGGAGCCATCATTGAAAGTTCTTGTCGCACTTGACAAATGTTTTGATTGTTTTGATATTCACATTTCGAGAGAGTTGTTTATTGAAAAAACCGTTTATTGGAAGAGTTTTTTTTAATTTTTTTGTTTTTTTTTTTGTTTATATTTAGTTTTTTAAATTATACTTTAGTCCTTTTTTATATATTGTATTATTGTGTTTGTGGTGATGTGGTAGTCAGAATATGTACATATTTACATGGTTGACTAAATAAATAAACAAATAAAGGTTGAAAGTTTGATTTTATTTACAACCGATTGAATTTATTAATTTGTTTCAGATTTCCACGGTTTTTTTTTTAAATTTTTAAAATTTTTGAAGACTTGGAGGGGAAGTTCATAGGGAGAATAATGGAATTATGTTTCGACCACGCCAAAAAATACTTTACACATATGAGAACTTAGGTCTGCAAAACGTAAGGTCTATAAGGAGTATACAAATTAAAATTGTATAAATATGTATATAAAAAAAAAATACCAAGCGATAGTTCAGTTTGTCCTATGTACATTTGTAGTATTTCATTTAATTAATTAAAGATGACCCTATTTCGAGGTTTTAAATCCGGAATAATATGTTCAGATAATTTCTAGCGTATTCCAATTTGTTTGATCAATTTTTTGATAGAATAGAATAAAGCTATAGTTCTCGATGTAAATGGAGCTATAAAATCGTTTGAGGTACATTTTTAGGAGTAGCAATTTTCTACACCTAAAAACATAATTTCCTCCACTCTGCGATCTCCTACTCAATTAATCGTATAAATGAAAGATTTTATGACCTCATTAATATCATGCACATTATTAGCGTTTCCATTGGCATTTCAACTGGCACCTGCTATTTCATCACAATTGTTATATCGCTTGTTGTGTCAGCTTTACTAACCAATGAATGCTTATCTCCCTCCTCCCAATCCATAGTTTCTACGGTTGTTAAAGAACTTCCTCTTTCTACTTGTTGCCAATACAGTTGCGCCAGCGGAATAAAATAATTATCATCAAAAGGATCTTCGTTCAATTTGCGAATCTCTGCTAATAATAAAGTAAGGTTGTCCGCCCTTCTGTCTGTCTGCCGATTCGCGTTAATTTCAGAAAATTTACATTTTTCGTACAATCAAAATCAAAATTAAAATTTTCAATTTTGGTTTCTTAATTTTCAACTTTTGTTACTAAAAGTCAAATTTATAATTATATTTTTCTATTTTTAATTTTGTACATTTCAAATTTCAATTTACAATTTACAAAATTTTGTGGAAAGCTGGATTTTTTGGCTCCGGGAATTCTAGTCAAAAACATTTCAGTCAAAAAACAAAAGGCATTTCAGTCATAAAATTTCCCATACAAATATTATGACTAAAACTCCTTTTAAAAAGGAACTTCAGTCCAAAAGAAAGGTATTTCGGTCAGAAAACAGTTTGACTGAAATACCCTTTGTATTTTTGGACTGAACGACCTTTTTGAAAAGTATTTTAGTCACAAATTTTTGGACTGGAATACCTTTTGTTTGGTTAGTTTCTTTGACTGAAATGCCATCGTAGACCTATATATTGGCTTTGGTGCCCCAGTCAAAAGCATTTCAGTCAAAAACAGAAAGGAGTTTCAGTCAAAAATTAAAAGGCAACTCAGTCAAAATAGAAGACATTTATGCCTTTTCAGAAGGAAGCTCAATCAAAAAACAAAAAAGGCATTCAAGTTAAAACATTTTTTATTGGAATTTCTTTTGGTTTAGTGACTGATCGTTCGATGTTGAAAGGCTGAATGGGTCTGAGGGCCGAATGCCAAAAAGCCGAATGGGTCGAAAGGCCGAATGTGTCGAAACCGAAAGGCCGAATAAGTCACATGCCGGAAGTCGAAAGGCCGAATTTTCATTAAATTTTCTTTAACTTATTGATTGAAATGAATATTTAAAACCATTGAATTTATTTCTTAATGTAAAATAATTTAAATAAATTGAAAATACGTGCTAATATTGTAAGCCAGCATGTAGCATAGTTAATGTGATCAAATTTTGTCGAAAAAACAAATTTATTTATTTTTTTATTTTTTATTATAAGTAATTAATTAATGGGATCACTACATTTGCCTGGACAAAAATCCAGAAATTTTAAAATCCAGAATAGTTGAAAAGAAAAAATCCAGGAAAAAAATTCCGAAAAAAATCTAGAAATTACGGTGAAAAGCAATGCAGAAAAAATATTTTGTTTAATCGGGGAACCTCCTCCAGTGGCCCTATTATCGTAATTCCTGGGGAATAGATATTTTAAATTGTGTTGCAGAATTATTCCCTTTTCCCCAAAGTGTATTCTGGTGTCAGGGAAAAAAATTGATTGGGAAAAAATTATTTCCAATTACAGTAGTTTTGATGTTTGTTCTTCCATACCTGTTTTATGAAAGAATTGATGGGGAATAAATTTTTTAACGAACATATTTGTTGATATTAATAAATAATCATATTAATATTGTTTGTAAGGGTCCTTCACGGATCTTTACTTATTTTAATGTGATTCCATGGAGATCACGTACAACTAAATTTATTTCCCCTGTATATTTATTCCCCAATTGCTAGAATGCACTTTTGGAAATGGCGAATAAAAAGTTGGAAAAATTTATCTGGGGAATAACTGCTGTAAAACAAAATATTCCCTATTCCCCGGGAATTACCAGAATAGGGCCACAGATATTAATTTTTTATTTTGCTTTAAAAATTCATTTAGTATCTGAAGAATATATTTCCAAAATTTCAAGCCCAACAGAAAGTCCTAAAGGTCCCTAGGAAGTCACCGAAGTGATGCGAAGTAATGTGTTCTCTTCAAGAACGAAAATTTCAATCGAGTTTTCTTGAAACATGTTGTTTTGCGCGCCGTGGAATGTAACTCAAAAAGTAATGGACCAATCAACTTGAAGTTTTGTACGCATATTCTTTAGCTTATCGAAGCTAATCGAAATTTTGTACACATATTCTTTAGCTTAATCGTTTTAACGAATTGTTTATAAAAAAAACGTGTTTTTTTTTTACTTTTTGACCTCTAATTTTCAATTTTATTTTTATTTTTTACCACATTTAGGTTCATGCAAAGCGAAATGAATTATTTTAATGAAAAAATTGTTTCGTTGATTTTAGTTAACTACAAGGACCAGGGCGTTCCACGGCGCAAACTCTAGTAGCCAAGTTCGAGCACCTCTAGCGCCACCATTTCGTTTTTTTTCACTCATAAAAAAAATTTTTTGTATTTATTTGAACGTCAATATTATTATGCAATTTGTTTCATTGCAATAAATGCTCTCAATTTTTTGTAAAATTTTTTTTGAAAAACCAGTTGTTTGGAGGAGGTGCCCCCTTAAAATGAATGAAAAAAAATCAATTTTATTGCCATTTTTAGGGGATCGGGATATTTGGCTGCAAGACAAAATCTTGTTTTTTTGAATTCTTACCGTATAAAATTCTTACCGTTTAAATTGTTTTCCGAAATAATTATTTTGATTATTTTATAGTGAATTTATGAATATTTAGTGAAATGGGATTGATATAAAATATTGCATTTTAAAATCTTGCAATTACAAAATCTTGCTTAACAAAATAGAGCAATTATTTTTTTTAGTAGGTGTCATTATTAGATTTTATATAATCGCTGCTAAGTGCGGCACGCGGTGCAAATCTAAAGCCCCTCAGAGGTCTCTAATCGGGGGGCGCACCGACCTCCCGCGTGCTCGTGAGAGTTACCGAAGCCGTTAGCCTCTACAATTCGAAGTTAAATTAGTCGATGTCATTTTGAGAAAAGATTTTGGAGAAAATACGATTACTTTGATCTGTGTCTAAAAGGTTGACGAAGGTTTCTATTATCATAAATATTAAGAGCTTTACGGAAAATTCAAATTTGATGGACATTTTATAAATTTTAATTATAATTTGGTCCGCACTTTGATGTTTCTGGATTTTAGTATTCTGGATTTTTGTTTTTCTTAGTTTTTTGTTTCTGGATTTTTTTTCTAGATTTTCAGTTTCCGTATTTTTTTTCTAGATAAGGTAGCCAACCCTTAATTAATTTTTAATTATATGATAAAAAAAACGCAAGAAGATTTTAATATTTAAGGTGATTTACTATTAAATATTTTTATATACAAATTTTGATAAAAATATAAATTTTATGCCTTGATAACAAATGTCCAAAACAAGCCACATTTGACCTTGACGACAAGTGACTCTCCAGAGATACAAATTAAGTTGAGTTGATCAAACTCCATATTATTCTGTACCGCAATAATAACGCCACCCCCAACGTTCTTTATATTATTGGGATCACGATCACGACGAAATACCGAATAGCAGGCGGGAAAATATTCCTGCGATTTGAAGTCAGCATTCAGCTAGGTTTCGGTAAGAATCACAAAATCGTAATCATTGCATAACAATGATGCATATGTTGATTTGGGACCCTTGGTGCGCATCCCACTGTTTTTGTGGATTTATTGTTATTCTGATTTATTATCAGTACGTTGTTGAACTGGTCGACTGGCGGCGGCAGAAGCATACGGCGGGACGTCGATTTTTTTGGTTGAATCGAACGTTGATGATGAATGCGAATTATACGACTGTGTTAGACGATGGGTAGAACCACCGGAGTTAAGTTTTTTTGGCGCCTGGTGAACTCTCTCACCAAAATACTTGCTGGCCACGGACTGGGTTGAAGTAGCCGATGAAATAATGTAGGATTCACACAAATTTTGAAGGAAACGTAATTGAGCCTGGTGACATACTTATTAGCAGAAACCTGTAATCGACAATCAATAACATCTTCAGACACCTCCAATTTTATACTTAAAAACAGCCGCAAAGACTCATGAGTCGTATAGTACATTAGCGAACCTGGACGTGTAAATTAATTTTTTATCGGGAACAGACTTTATTGGTTCAGGAATGCTTGGATGAACATTTTGAAGAGCTGGTGAAGCAGGAGCAATTTTATTATTATTGCTATACATAACTGGGACATTCATTGCTAACATGCCCTATGAAGCTCATTAAACCTCTTATCGACATTGGTAGACAATGTTTTAACCATTTTAGTGACATCAGCCGAATTATCCTTCAATTTCGAATTCTTCGTAACGTTTTGCATATTGGAAACATTTTGGCAGTCAAAACACACAAATTTAGCGTATGGGCAATCTTTAAAAAAGTTGATCCACAAAAAGCCATTGATCCACTTTGAAATTATCAACACAAACACGATGGAAGGAACAACTAATTTACATTCACCAAAACAACGTAATAATTCCCGATTTGATGCATTCCCTTTACATTTATCGCGACTATTACTCATGAATCATGATTATTCTGTCACTGATACAATCACTGTATTAACAGTAGGAAAGTTTCCAAAAGTCCCATCTTCAGATCGCAAAACATAAATTTCGAACCAACCTAAGAAAGTAATTAAAAGCAAATAATACATTTTCATTTTACAACTTTTTCGAAACTTGCGAATTTTTTTTTTTTAAATTTAATTGTAGAACTTCAAACATTTTTAAATCTTACACAAATGTTCGATTATGAAATTTAGACAAAAATTTTGGTTTCATTAAAACTTTAATCCTGGAAGCAACATCCAAAGAAAAACAATTTTAAAATTTCAAAAAATTTAATTTTGAATTATTTGTCATTGTTATTTAGTTGAAAATTCGTGAAAATGTTTAATAAGTGCTTTTAATTGATTTTCAAGATTTCAATAAAAGTTTCTTTTAGAATATTTGTTGGTTGTCTTGTTTGGCTCATTCACGAATCCCAAAATGGCTTCCTAATTTATAGGGGCAATTGGTGATTTTTAGTGTTTTGAATACTATCTTAGACAAATTTCCGAATAATAATTTTATTCTGGTTAGTTTATTATGGTCTTTCTTAAAACATATAACACTCTTGCGAACAAACAGCGCGAACGCAAACAGTAAATACCTTTTTATATCCATTTATTCACCAGAGAAGTCACATTTAGTGGATACAGATCACTAAGCGAATACAAACGTCGAACTAAATTTATGGTTCGTTAAGAAAAGTGATAGCTTCAAAATAAACAGTTATTCGCTAAATGGAGTGGAAAATCGGTTATTGTAAGTATTTTTCATTTTAAAATGAACTAAAATTAATTCAACTAAAATTGTATCAAAATGTATTCGCTGATCGCTTCTTCGCAAGTTTGTTCTCGAAACCATTCTCAATAATCTACCAAGTACAAAAACAATCCAAAAATTTTGTTGCTTAAGCTTATCAAAAACCAATAGACAAATAATTAATTTAGTCTTCATTTAGTGCTTAGTCAGTAATCTTTCGAAATTTTCAAACTGAAGACAGTTTCTTTCCCCAAAAAACATACTACAAATTCAATTTTCCTATACAAAATAGGTGGTAAGATTAGTGTTAACGTAATTAGAAAATTTCGTTGTATAACTGCATAGTTTAATTAGTATTGATTTTATTTTTAGCCACTGAACTTAGTCTCATTAAAAAAAAAAAAATAAGTTACTCAGTAAGAGTTTTAAATTCCGAATTAAGCTTAATTTTAATTTTTTGTTTCAGTTTAATGTTTGGCTTCAATTTCAACATTCAATTTGGTTATTACTGGTGATACCAATTTCTTAATTTATAGATATAATTTATACATTATAAAATTCTAATTTAATATTTTGCCATTTCTGAAAATTCTAATTTTTTTATCATTTTTGCTTCTGACTTTTCAAATTTTTAAATGTTATGACAAAATGTTACGTGAAATTTTCGTAAGTTTTAAAAATTTTACAGAATCGCATGTTTTCAAATTCTGAAACTTTGCGAATTTTGTTTTCATATTTTTTGTTCAAATAGTATTCGCCTCTGGCTCAAGGAAGATTAGTGAACGTATATTTATCCACACTGTTAGTTTAAATTAAACTATTTCCAATTTTCGGCGAAAATTTTATTCACGTTCCACCATCAATTAAATCACATGAAAACCCAAATCGAAGGATCAGCACTTTCAACCGGCCCAACTGACTTACAAATTCAAAAAACCGTAATGATACTTTATCTAACAGGTTGACCAAGAATTTCTGTGTGAAATTATTATCAAAACGGTAGAATGTAGAGAAAAAAAAACTATTTATAAATGTTTTCTTATTTTGTTGAATATTTTTGATTATGTATTTATTTTTCTTAGAATTGAATATAATTCCGATTAGAAACAAGTTTTTCAAGTCAATTGAATAATTGTATTAACATTTTTTTTTGTTATTTATAAGACAAATACCAAAACTTACAAGGTATGATTATTTCCTGTACTATATAACGCGATGTAGAATATTTGTCGATCGAGTTGATATTTCAAAGAATTGAATGTTGGCACGCGTTTATTTTTAGAATGAATATTTTTTTTTTACTTTTGTTTCATAAAAAGTATAGATCATTTTTAATAGTTTCGAGTAGACCAAATCACCTACAACAATAAAAAAAACTAAATCGAATAAAAAAAAAATGAAAGTTGTCTAGACAAAGATAAATTTTGCTAGCTTTTTGCTTACTGTACAACGTGGGAACGAACGTTTACGTCGTGTCTTGTATTAAAAAGAAATGTTTGTATTTTGTTGTTTTTTTTTTGTTTAAATACTTTACTGTCTTAAATCATTTTTTTTTTGTGAGCGCACGTTCCACATTTCAATATTGCTTTAAGGGCGTAAGTCAAAACGAAGAACACAAATATTTGGGTCTACGTGATTTAAAGCTCGCGCTCTAAAAGAGAATGGTTTAATTATATAAAGGCATTCGCCAATCATAATCTATCATGTTTTATTTTGCTAAACAAAACTTTACAAAACTAACCCCAATTTTAGTATACTAAACTAACAAGACTGCATTAAAATCACAATTTATTATCGGACCCGATCAAATCGTATTAATCAATATAATTAATAATCAAAATCTCCAACCGTCTGTTTCGATTTTTATTTCGTTGTTTATTGAAAATAAAAATAAAACTTTTATAGTTTTCACCCCTCACAATATAATTGTGTGGCATTTTATTATATAAGTGCGCACATTGCAATCAACATATATCTGTCTATACTATATACATATGCACAATAAATATACACATTAACAAGAAGGTCTAAAATTACCAATTTTCCCATTTCATCACAGTATAATTGTGTACCGCCGATGTCATTGACCTTAGAAAATGCAGCCAGCTAGCTAGCATCTACACCTTTTTATAATGCGTTCCTTCTATAAATACAAAACAAAAATGTTGTATTTTATTCAATATCCAATCACCCCTGACAAATGAATTTAATACACGGATGTAATATGGCGACAATTTATCTTTGCATATGGCATTAAGCAAAATGCATATACACAAAACCCAATAATACCCTCGAAAAAAAAAATTTTTTTTTTTGTGTGTTTGGTGCATACACAGACTACAACAACATATACGCCGTCTGGTCTGGGACTGAGAGAAAAGGAATTTTCAAAATAACAACAAAACAAGTTGAACGACCTTTATAGGGTCGTTGAATTTTTCAGTTGGTTTATTCACTTAGATTCTTATGTTACCATCATTCTGTATTATAGTTTTTATATTTTATTTGGGTTACTTGCATTTTGGCTATATACATACATGCATTATGTGTTATGTTACACGTAGGAGAAATTAGATGAGTTTTGTTTTTGTTTTATGTATTTTTTTCGAAATGGTTGAAGGGAAATTTCAATTTTATTCAAAATGTGATATCGATCAGGATATTAAATTCAATACGACCGCACACACAGCTCTCATTATACATATATACTATATGAGCGAAAAGGTGCAAATTGTGCTGTTAGGATGTGGTATTAATTACAAAAAAGTTAACAAGTTGATTTATTAGTTTTGATTACCTTACATCCATAAGGTTTTATAAAAAAAAACAATTTATATTCCTTGAGGGTATTAAATTCGCGCATTATTTCAATTAAAAATTTGGTATATGGATGTATATACCACCCAAATGTTTTTGTAAACGAATAGTGATCGAAATTCTGTAGAGAGTAATAGACACACCTTTCGTTTCTTATATGTCTTATAGTTGTGATAATATTAAAAAAATGTAATTCTTCATTGGTACTGATGTGTATTATACACCTGATGTACAATTTGTACTTAAACAACTGAATTTCTCTCTCAATCTTTACAATCTTGGTGAATCAAAATTCTACAAATCTTACGTGATTTGTCAGAATTTTCTAACTAAAATTCTGACATTGAATTTATCACGTATTTTAACAACTGTCATAATGAACAACCGAGGACACTGAATTAAAATTTTCAAATTCAATGATCGAATTATGACAATTCTGATTACCTACATCGAAAATTTCGATTCACCACATAAAATCTGTAACTAACAATTTTAAAATTTTACTACCTAAACAATTCTTAGAATTTTTGACTAATCTAAATTTGAAATTTTCATACTGAATTTTCGAAATCTAATTTGACATTTAACATACACAAAGTTCAAAGGGCGTTGTGATTTTTTAAATTTTGTAATTAAAACATCGGATATCAGTAAGTAAATTTTAATTATTTCACTTAGCATAAAACAATTTAAAATATCGTGAAAATTGTTTACCTAATAAACTTTTGACTGAATTGTTCTTATAAATAAAAACCATATTACCCTTTAAATCCAGAAAGTTTTTTTAAATTAAGCCAAGCAAAAGTAAATTTTAAATCCTTCTGCCAACAAAACATAAATTCAGGTTTTTGACATTATAATTCCAAAAACCTAAACTAACTCGTTATTTGGCATATTATAAACAAATACAGTTACATGATTTACTTACTCCAAATAAAATAAACTGCTAAACCGCACGAACAAAAAATAAAAAAGCGCGCAATAATCTTTTACAAAATAACAAAATATTTCACACACTTTCTTCAATCAATTTCTTTCTTTCGACATTATACTCATACGTGTAGTAAGTAGCTGCTATCCAATATAACAACAAAATCCAAAAATTCCATTTCCTCAATATTCTGAAATCGACAAAATACAAAACCTAAAAAAAAAAATTTTTTTTTTGTTTGATGATACGATTCTTTACGTTAATGTTTATTGCTGTTGTTATTGTGTTTGACGAGCAAAAAATCCATTTGGCGGGAAAACCGGACAAAATTATATTTTTTGTATTTTTATTGATCTGATCATTACATTTTCGATATAATTTATATTATATGTATTACAAAACTTTTTGATGGTTTCGTTTTGATGAGAAATAATGATAAATATACTTTGCTTTACACAACAACAACAACCAACAGCCATACAATCTTTAAATTGAAACATTTTCTTTATTGTTTGGTTAGGTATTATATGGGATGGAATATATTATGATTTGCTTGCGTTCAATTTTCTAAGCTTTTTGTTTTGTTTTGTGAAATTAAGAGCGTTGACCGGATCGACCGTTTTTATTTTTAAAATCTTCTCTTTCCTTAACAGCAAAACACAAGACAATAAATAAATATTTATGGGGAAGAATTTGTATTGTTTAGAATCTATGTATGTAGTATTGGAGAAGAAATTTTAAAATGTTGTAATGATTAATTGCATTAGAAATTTATCTATTTCGTATGTTTTGTATCGTATTCGTAATATCTTATATGTAGTTTTTTAAGTCTCTTAATTAGTAAGATGCTGTATGAGTATTATGTATACAGTGGTGGCCATATTATTAAGGACACATCAATTCTGTTGGGGAAATGTTTGCTTTTGGCGACTTATGTATTTTACTAAACATTTTTATAGCCTAGCCATACGAAACTATTATTTGCTAAGGTGCATTCAAAATGCAAAGTTTTACTTTGTACTAAATAATATTTGTACTAAAAGTAGAAATACATTTTTTTAACTAAATTAGAAATATCTTAAAAAACACATTTCTAGCTGAGCTACCTCAAAATATTGAGTGGATGCACGTTCAGCATTATTGACTCTACATTTCTTTCATTTAGAGTTTTGTGCTATCTAGGCTAGAAACAGCTCTCAGGGCATTAAATAAATTTAGATTAATATGAATAAAATTAGTACTAATTACAACAAGTAATTTTAGCCTTTATGATTTTTAATACACAAATAAAAATTACATTTTAAGTACAGTTAATGAATTTTCTCTTAAAAATATAACGTTTACTCGTCTACTAAATACGATAAGTACTAATTAATACATCTACCAACAAGTACTAATTTTTTTCATATTATTCTAAATTTATTTAGTTGCCTGAGAGCTGTTTCTAGCCTAGATAGCACAAAACTCCAAATGAAAGAAATGTAGAGTCAATAATGCTGAACGTGCATCCACTCAATATTTTGAGGTAGCTCAGCTAGAAATGTGTTTTTTAAGATATTTCTAATTTAGTTAAAAAAATGTATTTCTACTTTTAGTACAAATATTATTTAGTACAAAGTAAAACTTTGCATTTTGAATGCACCTTAGCAAATAATAGTTTCGTATGGCTAGGCTATAAAAATGTTTAGTAAAATACATAAGTCGCCAAAAGCAAACATTTCCCCAACAGAATTGATGTGTCCTTAATAATATGGCCACCACTGTATGTATATATTACAAAGAAATTGAAATCTAAAAATTATACAGAGTGTTTTACTGGATATTTCTACTTTTGATTAAATACATTTTTGTAGTTTTTTTAACTGTTAATTTTCTGTTTAAATAAATTGAGTATTTTGCGCTTTGAAATTGTAACACATTCTTGATTAAATTAATTCTGGTATGTAGTGGCGTAATTAATAGAGTTCTGTGATCTTACGAATATATGTACATCTGATCTGCATAAAACCAGTCCAGTATGGTCTTGTCATTAAAGCTAATAATATTTGCTCAAAAAATTATCAATGTGAATTCCAGAAATTGCTTTATTTCTTTTTATTAAATTCTTGTACAAGATTGGATTGGTCTATGTTTAAACTCGGATATACAAACATTTATTACTAACTGAAAATAAATTATTTGTATATAAACCAATGATAATAAGTGTACAGGAATGGTAAAAATTGACAGTTTGTGGTAGTGGTTAGGTAAAGTTCAACTTTCTTCAACCGAATCAAACTAATATAGTGCATGTGCCATAGCTTTGTAAGTAGAATCTACAAACAAGTGGACCCAGGTTTAAAAATAATGAAGGAAACCGAACATACAAAATTATCGGAAAAAAAATAATTATTCAATTATTACGACTTATGCAGATAAATTCTCTGAACTATTTTAAATTTTTTTAATAGTACATAATTTATAAAATTAGGCAAATTTTTAGAACAATTAATGATTTAGATTAATTTACACCTGGATGGGAATTGTTAAGAGTTTTATAATAAGATACGAGTTAAATTCTCATACCACTGATCAAACTTGTATTTACTAAAAAATAAGTAATTAATTAACAAAGAATTAATTCTGATGCAAAATTTTTATTTATTTTTGTAAAACTACTGTGATTTGTATAAAAAAAAAAATAAAAAAAAAGTTGCCCTTAACGAGTCATTTTAAGGCCATCAAGCATAATTTAGTTATGCAACCCCCAAAAACTTGAACAACTTGTTCCTGCAACCATGCTGAGATATTTAGTTGTGCCAATATTAAAATACTATTGAAAGCTACATACTCTTCTTTACCTATAATTTTAACCTTGCGGAACACTATGGGGCACTACGGTGACTAATGATTACACATTTACTTTTATCTCAGGTTGTTAGATAACATTAATTTATATAAAAAGTTAGTAAATTCTAACAAAGCGTTTTCAGTAATCCTAAATTTCATAAACCCAAATTGTTTGTTGTTTAAAAATTTCATTCGTGGCATTGTTTCAAAATCTACTGAAGTTTATTGGTTTGTGTGTGTGTGTGCATCTATGCATCCGTTTTATGTGCTGGTTGAAACTAATTTGAATGCGGATATTTACAGTGCGGAGTACTTTCCTGCAGACTATTTTGTCTACAGGCGAGATCGCTCGGAGTTAAATAATTTTAAATCTAAGGGTGGTGGGATACTCATTGCTGTTCACTCTACTATCGGTAGTGATGTAACTGATAGTGACCCAACTATAGAACTATTATGTGTGAAGCTGAACATATAGGTAATAAATTAATATATATCATTGGTGTATATATTCCACCGAATTCGGGACTTGAGGTGTATACTAGTTACACACAGCGTTTGTTTAATATTTCATCCTCAATCAACACGGATGGACAACATGCTGATTTTGGGATACTTCAATTTACCTAAGGTCAAATATGCCATATACCATGCAACGTTACATCAACTGTCGAAACCTCATGTATTGATTCCATCTTATCTTATGGATTTGTCCAGATTAAAGATGTCCCTAACTACATTGGTAAATTTTTGGATCTATTTTTTACAAATTGTCTAAATCAATTAGAAATCATTTTGTGTCTAGATTTTAAACGTTCAGATTTTGATGGTCTGATTTCATATTTCACATCAATTGATTGGAATGCGCGGCTCTCATCTAATGAATTAGATTATGATGTCCAACTATTTTATAACATTTTGTTTAATGGTATTGACACTATTGACAGATTCGTTCCAATCTCTGTTATGAAGAATAATCGCAATAAAGCCTCCGTAGTTTAATAAACATTTGATTAATTTGGGTAATCGAAAGAAGAAATTATAAGTATCGGAAATAGAAGAGATCCAAAAACGCATCTGTTAAATTGGCCTTTTCGTCTTTATCAAAGGAAATTGATTGCGTGCACAAAATAGCTTATTCAAGACGATTTGAAATTAAATCCCAAATCGTTTTGGAACTTTGTTCAGACTAGCAGGAAAACATATGGTCTTCCGTCGACAATGTCTTACAATAATGTTACTGGCAATAATTCTGCGGATATAGCCAACTTATTTTGTTCTTTTTTCCAAAATACTTATAGACTCGACAATGTTAATAAAGGAACATTTACAGATACAACATATGATAGTATAATTACCACCTCAGGTATACCTTGTATGGTATCACTCCAGAGGATATTATTGAATCACTCCGTCAGTTCAAACTTCCTAAAAAAACTTAGTTATGAGTTGGCTTTTAATGTGTCAATATTATTCAATGGATCACTTCCGTCGGGTATTTTCCAACTATCTGGAAATCCACTCATATCGTTCCTATCTTCAAATCCGGTAATAGGAACGATGTCTCTAATTATAGGGGCATTTCTATACTGTCAGATATCCCTAAATCGCTATCTTCGAATCAATTGTCTGTGACCACATGTATTTCGGACTGAGGTCATTTATAATTGACGAACAACATGGATTTGTCCGTGGTATATCTACTGTGACGAACTTAATAGAATTTTCGAAACTTGCTTTGGAGGGGATTGAGGTTAAGGCACAACTTGAGGTCATTTATACTAACTTTAGCAACGCATTTGTCTCGATACTCTCGATTAACCATGTTTATTGGAAAAATTTAAATCTGTTGGCATTGTTCATAATTGCATAAAATGGATTGATTCGTACCTTACTGAACGCGTGCAGTTTGTAAAAATTAATGCCGATTTTGCTAATCCGGTTAAGGTGCATTAGGGTGTTCCACAGGGATACCATTTTGGGCCCCTCATTTTCATTCTATTTTTAAACCATATCCCCAACTGTGTCAAATCCGCTCATTGTCAAATTTATTATTTGTGTCAAATCCGCTCATTGTCTCATAGGTGTGCAAATAATCGGTTATGTTTGAATATCAATAAATGTAAAGTTATGTCATTTACACGCTCATTGTTGTATGTAATAAATAACTATAGCATTAATAATGTTATCTTGTCATGAATAACAGAAGTAAGAGATCTTGGAGTCATGTTTACGCAAACCTTTTCATTGAATCGGCAAAAGCATGTTCTATGTTGGGATTTCTTAAAAGAACCATGAAAGAGTTGAATAACCCAAAGTTTTTATTATGCTACATTAGTCTCTGGTCCGTTCACAACTTGAATATGTGTCATGTGTATGGTCTCCTCACTATACTAGTCACATTAGTAGAATCGAAACGGTACAAAAATAAAATTTCTCATTTTTTATGCGTGGAAAACACCAATTTGATTACCGTGAGGCACGGTGGGAGAACGTTAGGGGTCTGCCTCCTTATGTTGATAGATGCAAAACTTTAAAACTTGAGCCTCTTAAAATTCGCCGTCAGCATGCTTGCTGATGCCATTTTCATTTCTGATTTTCTAAATGGCAATATCCAGAGCTCATTCTTATTAATGACCTTGGATTATATGCTATAGGACTAATTATAGAGACAACGGCCCTTTGAATCTGATATCTAAGTCATATATCGATTTGAGTAAGCATTGTAATTTCAATATGAGTAAATGTGAGATCAGACGATCATTGAAACTTGATTATTTTAATAAATGATAACTTTTTGATTGTGTAAAGTAAAATTAAATATTGCACTGGAACTTCTGGTTCCAATTTAATTTTCTATTAAAAAAATTATAAAAATAAAAAAAAACTACTTTTCAATAATTTTAAAAAAACCAAACGCAAGGAATAGGATATTGCTCTATAATCAATATCACCAAAACGATTCCACGACAATTCGCAGAAAAACAATTCGCAGAAAAACAATTCGCAGAAAAAAAAATTTACAGAAATCTTGGAAAATGAAGATTTTATCTTCCTTATCCAGAATTTTGTGTTGAAATATTTTGGAAAAGGGAGATTTCAATTCTAATTTTAATATTAAATCTACATTTACCAGATATTTGCGCGATTTTCAGGGAAATATTATTATTTTTTCTGTAAATTTTCTGTGAATTGTTTTTCTGTGAATTTTTTTTCTGTGAATTGACGGGATACCCACCAAAACAGTCATTATCAGCCTACGGACTCACCTACAAACACTTTTAATTATCTCTTGTCATTATATTATCACAACGCAAGCGGTATTCGTTCTAAATCGAGAGATATACTCCTTAATACTTCTGATGAGGAATAGGACATTGGGCCAGATACACGATACTCTAGCAATTCGCAAATCGATAAATATGGCGGATTTACTAATCGAAAATTTGCTTGCGTAAGCTACTCGATTATTTTATCAAAGTAAAATATATTTTTGTATTCAGCGCAAACGTTAAAGTGCGTTGAAGTAGCCCATTTTCTGAAATTCAGAAACAAATTGGGTTGCTAAATTATAGTGTATAACATTTCTAGCAAATTCGCAAAAAATAACTGCTTATCTGAGTATCGAGTATCTAGCCCATTATCATCATAACTGAGACTTGGCTGAACCAGTCTTTTAAATCGGAGGAATATTTTCTAAATTCGTATGCAATTTTTCGTCGTGACAAATACGAAGATGCTAGATGCTAGCATTAATCGTTTGGGTGGTGGAATAATAGTTGGAGTCTCAGTGAATCTGTGTTTTATTCGAATGAACCAGAATTATTAGTTTTGAGAATCCAATTCTTCTCTCAACAAATATTATTATGCGTACTATATTTCCCCATCATCTGCTGCATCCGAGTTATATGATCGTCTCGCCAATGTAATTGTAAACGAGTTAGTACCTTTAATTAAACCTGATGACCAGATAATATTCACCGGTGACTTTAATCTACCTAAGATTAATTAAATATTTTTGGACACGGATATTATTCCAGTTTCAACTAACGTAACCGCAACTCTCATTTTGGATACTATGTTTGGTTTGGGTACTAAGCAATGCAATAATATACTAAATGGAAATGGCTAGATTTGGTGTTCTGCTCAATGGATATGGACATAAAAGTTTCAGCATGCAAAGATATCGGTAATTCTGGGAGTATATATCACACATCTCTTAAAATAGATATAATTTTTTGTAATTGTTTTAGCGATTCCTTTACCTCTAATACAGGGGCGTCCAAGACAAATGTGTATTTTTGACCAATTTTCAAAATAACTAGAGCATTAAAACTGCGATTAGAATAAAAAGCCAACTGGACAGCGCGGTAATTATTTATCTATCCAGGGCCAAAGAATTTATCACTCCGGAATAGATGTGAAGATCACCGCAACAGTTATTACATATTGCAGCATGGGGCCCGCGGGCCGCATGCCTTAAAATTGAATAAAAATTGCGGTGGTCTTCACATTCACCGCAGAGTAATAAATTCTGTGGCTATGGATACATAAATAGTTACCGCGTTGTCCAGTTGGCTTTTTTTTTCAATCGCAGTTTTAATGCTCTAGTTATTTTGAAAATTAGCCAAAAATACACATTTGGCTTGGACGCCCCTGCCTAATAGTTTTAATAGTTTAATGTCTTCTTATTTAGATTTTACAAATGGAGATTATGTTAATCTGAGGAACTTTCTCGATGGGATGGATTGGGACAATTTGCTGTTACCAAACAACGTCGATTGTTGTGCGGATAATTTTTATCGTATCTTAAATGTCGCAATTGATCAATTCATTCCACGTAAATCGCCCGGGAAAATTAAATGTGAACCGTGGTATAATAGATCACTCACAAATTTAAAAAATCGAAAGAATAAATTGCATAAAGTATTTAAATCGAATCCGTCTGAGTTAAACTACCGGTTATATAGCAATCTACGAACGGAATTTAATATATTGAACAAGTTTTTATACAATTGCTATGTCATGCATATCGAAAATGATATAATAAACGACCCTAGACGGTTCTGGTGTTATATGGAGCACAAAAAGAAATCTAGTGGATATCCTGTTCAAATGCATCTAAATGGTATAGTTTCAAATGATAACCAAGCGACATGCAATCTATTTGCCGACTTTTTTGAAGGAGTATATACTAGGAATTACACAAGTTGCTCCTCGGTTAGTTGTATAAGACAAGTATTGGCTCGAACTTAACTTTAACATAACAGGATGTTTAGTAGCTTTAAATCAGCTAGATTGTAAAAAGAGGGCCGGGCCTGACGGTATTCCTCCTTGTTTCATGGTGAATTGCGCTGATATACTTGCGGGTCCATTGGCAAAGATTTTTAATCTTAGTCTTCGGTTTGGAGTTTTCCTCAAAGTATGGAAAATACCATCGATTATTCTAATTTTTAAGTCTGATGCACGTAGTGATGTTCGCTGGTAGAAAGCAGTATGTTAGAATAAACAACTCCATTTCCAGAACGTTTTTAGCAACGTCTGGAGTACAACTCTTTTTTAATATTTTTGTAAATGACGTGATTGATTGCCTGTCTAACTCAGAAGTTCTTTTGTACGCGGACGATTTAAAAATCTATAAAACCATTAGGGACATTTCTGATGCATTATCATTTCAAATTGATATCAATAATTTCGTTGAATGATGTAGTACATACTCCTTATGTCTTAACATTTCCAAATGCAAAAGGTCGGAATGTTGTCTTAACAGATTATACAATCGACGGAGTACTGGTCGAATGAGTTTCTGTAATTCGAGACTTAGGTGGTTTTTACACACCTAACTTGTCTTTTAATTTTCATATTGACAGCGTCTTTGCAAAGGCTAACATTATGTTAGATCCCATATCGAGTACGCTGCTGTTATTTGGTCTCCCTTTTATCATCATTATTCAGATAGGATCGAAAGCATTCAAATGCGTTTTCTTAAATATGCGCTTCACTTCTTGCCTCGGGACGGCCGTGGCCCGAATTATATTTTGCCACCTTATAATGGGAGATGCCAGTTATTAGCTTTGGAATCGCCTAGTGCTCGTAGGGACGCAGCGATTGCTATGTTTGCGCGTGACGTGATTCTGGGACACATTGACTGCTCTGAGCTTTTAAAGCTTTATTCGTTTTATGTACCGTGTCATAATTTGAGAAGACGTGCATTTTTGCAGTTACCTAATAGAAGTACAAATAACAGGAAGATTGAATTGATCTACAAATCGACACTTCCGTTGAACTCGGTTTTAAATTTGTTCGATTTTGAGATATCGAGGAACGTTTTTCGTTTTTTCTTTTTATAATGACTTTTATTGTATTTTATGTTGACGTATGTCGATCAGTAGGAATTATTTTATACTGTTGATCTAAATAAATAAATTATTTATCTTAACAACCTGTTACGAGTAATATAAAAAGAGGTCCCATTTGAAACGCGATATTTTAAAACGCGATTTGACAAAACGCGATATTTCAAAACGCGATATGGTACAAAACGCGATAAGGTACAAATCGCGATATTTCAAAACGTGATACGGTACAAAACTTGATATGGTACGAAACGCGATATTTCAAAACGCGATATGGTACAAAACGCGATATTTCAAAATGCGATATTTCAAAACGCGATTTCCTAGTTCTGATCGTACATGTTCATTTTCATCATTTTGGTGAAGGAAAATTAATAATTATTATTATTTTAAAATAATATTATTATTATTTTAATTTTTATTATTATTTTAAAATTGTAATTTTAAAATATCGCGTTTTGTATACCATATCGCGTTTTGAAATGTCGTGTTTTGTACCATATCGCGTTTTAAAATATCGTGTTTTGTACCATATCGTATTTTGTACCATATCGCGTTTCGTACCATATCGCGTTTTGAAATATCGCATTTTAAAATATCGCGTTTCGAGAGAACCTCTATAAAAAGTTAGTAAATTCTGCGTTTTCAGTAACTCTAAATTTCATAAACCCAAATTGTTTGTTGTTTAAAAATTTCGTGTGGTTCAAAAAACTACTTTTCAATGATTTTAGTAAAAAACCAAAAGCAAGGATATTGGTCTGTAATTTGAATTAACTTTTAATATATCATATTTTTAAAAATAGGTAAACTATATACATAGCTTGTTTAATTAAAGGGGTTACCTAGTGTACCGGCTTCAAAAAAATCGAGTTTTTTTTTGCTTAAACCGATAGTATATTATCCCTAAAATATGCACCCAAAGCGAAAATGACGAAGTAACGGCTTTTAAGAAGTACAGGTAAATTAACAATGATAAACTTTCATCAACCCTTTCCTACTGGAAAACTTTAAATGCGTTTTTCTCAAAATCAGGTTTTTTGACAGGCATATTCTGTCCTAATTCAAAATGGATTCTGTTCAGGAAATGCGTGATTTTACTTGAAAAATTATTTCTTTTCAAATGGCCGCAATTTTTTTTCTAAACGAAATTTTCGAGAATGCCATCTTCCGGCCGCTATAGTGTCCATAAAAAGCCATAAAAAAATTATAAAAAAAAAATTGCTCTGTACTCTTTAAATGGTCTTTAATTAAAATGTGAAATTTCAAATTGACCATACAAGCCAATTTTTGGAAAAAATTCCGAAAAAATGCATCCGTTTTCGTTACTCAACACTGTGTAAGTTGAGTGAGGAAAAATACCTGCAGGAAAACTAAAATTAACAATTTAAGAGAAAACATCCAAAGTTATTGCTAATTCAATACCAGTCGAAAAAGTTGTTTTTATTTTAGCTCGGTCTGTACAATTTTCAAAGGACGGAGTTTCCAAAAACATGCGTGATTTAAATTCAGCACATTAAATCAGAGCTTGATGAATCAGAAACATTTAAAGATTGTATCAAATTTAAGACAGATTTAATGAAATGATTATAAATAACTCTGCTATTTCTACTTGATCGGAAACAGTATAATTATAACAGTGTAAAATCATAAACTATAACTTCCTCAATCAGATCCTTATTTCATTCTTTCTTCAAAAATTCATCGACCAATTTCCACCTTTTCTTAATATTACCTTTAGCATAGTGAAACTTATTCAAATAATACTTAATTGGATTTAACAATTTCTATTTCTTGTCCAACATTTTATTTAACTCCTTAAACCGTTTTGTGAAATCCAAATTATTTCAACAATGGTTACCTAGTTTTATGGAACAGAAAATTTTTTTTTTCTTTTTTGCTTAAAAATATCAGGAGTTATCCAAGGCTTAATGATTTTGTTTTTTGCTTTAACATCAACCAAGAAAATGTTTTGTATACTATTGGGTATGTGAATATGATTCCCCACTTTCCCAATAGGTGTCTTTATTAGTAGGTACGTGTGCAGTATGTGACATTTGGTTGAAGTATAAACAACTAGTAGTTTTAACTCTTCCAAATAAATATTCATTTGCGGGAAGTTTTATTACATTAATTTATTGCAAAGAAAAATGCAGCGGAAACTTAGCATTTGCTTGTGGAAATTTACGGTGAGAATGCTCCATCGAATGCAACATTCAAAGAATGGTTTATATTCAATATTCATTGCAATACTGCAAACTCTGTATCTGGTAAGATCATAGTATAGGCGTAGTATATTATGAACTGCAGGCTATAGGAAAACGGCCAGAATGGGTGAATAGACATAACAAATTAATTTTTCAGCATGACAATGCAAAACTACATGTTACAAACGTTGTGAAAAATTACTTAAAAGGGCAGGATTTTGAAGTTCTATACCACCCGCCATATTAATCAGTCATGGCTCCTTCCGATTACTATTTATTCCAATCGATGCAGTCGTCTCTTTCTGAACAGCGGTTCAGTTCTCGCGCAGAGATCGAAAATTGGATCAAAGATCAGTATTTCTTTGAGAGGGAATCCATATATTGCCTGAAAGATGGGCGAAAGTTGTAGCTGCATAAGGAGCATACTTTCAATAAATAATTGTTTCATTTTCTAAACAAGCAAACGTGTTTTACACTTTAACAAAAAATGGCGGAGTCATATTCACACACCTAATAATTTTATTTATATTTGCCTAAATTATAAATTTACCATTTTTTTGTAAAATCGGGCGATTTCCGTCAATATTGTATCGGTACCGGATGTCATGATACTGCCTCAGTATATATTACGTCACACTCGCATCGAACTTGATAGGTAACATTTGATTGATTCTTTAGAGGAACTGAGTCTTTAAGTTTAGCAAAAAGAGAATTCAAATTCAAATTTGACGTTGGCCTTCCAACAAGTTTGAAATTATAATTTTTTAATAAATATTTATTTGTAACAATAATTTT
The DNA here is from genome assembly GCA_963556165.1 of Tipula helvola. Taxonomy (NCBI): domain Eukaryota; kingdom Metazoa; phylum Arthropoda; class Insecta; order Diptera; family Tipulidae; genus Tipula; species Tipula helvola. The sequence continues at coordinate 60,614,588 of OY744483.1, forward strand.
GGTTTCCATTTTCGGCCATAACTTTAGCATTAACTTTTATTTTTAATTTTAAAAATGTTTGTATCCGAAAGTTTTGAAATTTTTTGGGTAAGAATTTTGATGGTGTTAATTTTGTAAGGATGAAAATGTCAATACCTTTCAGACCATGTATGATTTTCATGAAACCAATCTACAGAAATTTGTCCATTAGGTTCATTTATCAAAAGAATCTCCAAAAATAAAATGTTATTGTCAGTTTCGATTGGGAAATTTATTGTAGATTCTATTGAGTTGAAAACCTCTAAAAAAACATCAACTTTGTTATTTGGGGTAGCCGTTATAATATCATCTACATAAAAAATATTCCTGGTATTATGTAGTTACACGTCAGATAAAGCGAATATCACTTTTCTGACCTTAAGAAATGAATACTTTGATAAAATGAGTGCTCTACTTAAAGATAATACTATACTTACATCCAAATCCAAGAAATAATTCTACACCAATACAAATTCAATGGCAAAAAATTTTAACGAATGCGGAAACATTGATTTAAATTTAAACAAAAAGCTAACAAAATATATTGTTATTACAAATCAATAGCAAAAACCTTCTCGTGACAATAGTCATAATTTCAAAAGTCAAACTTCTACAATTGGAAATACTTAAATCTGAACAACATCAGAAGCCCAGATCGACAATGTTTCTTGCGACTGACTTTTTGCTAATTTACCTAAATTTAAATCCTTTTGAAAAATTGGAACGTTTTTCTTTACTAATTTACGTGATACAATTAATTTTCTGAAAATCTTGAGAATGTTACGAAAATGCACGCAATCCTCGATTTTCCTAGAGTGAAAATTGTTAAGGATTTGGACGATTTCGAGACTCGAGAATTAAAAAACATCGAGAAAGAAGAAACTCCAACAGAAACCTACCAACAAAATATAATTTTGAATAAAAAACATAATTTTGAATTTCGCACTTTTTATTTCTGTTAAATTTAATTTGGCTGGGCCTGTCGTGTAAACATATGTACATCGAAAAAAAACATTTCGGAGACCATTTTAAACGCATTACATCACCGAGATCTCAACCAATATAAACTTTTGAAGTATAAATTGAACAATTTCGACGAAAACAAATTTGATTTACCGTCTCAAAAACATGTTTGTGCCAATTTTTGTAATATTTTGATTGCTAATTACTAGCAAAAATTGTTGAGAATGTGAAATCTTGCTTTCAGCTAGCAAATTTGCTAATTTGCTTGCAATATGGTATCGATGATATAATTTTCACCTATTATCCTTACAACTACAGCTTTGCTGTTTCTTGCTGGTGTAGAAAGATTAAAGATTAATCTTTTCATTGCACTAAATGTTACTAAACTTTGACAGTAAGGGACTATTCACACCAAGCGCGATTTGCGAATGCGAGTAAACAATTTTTTTAAATTATTATATGTATAAAAAATACTTATATCCAAAATGTTTGTCTATTTAAAAGATAAGTACGATGTTTCCAATCAAAATAAATTTAATTAGGCACGAAAATTATTTCACAATTAGAGAAAAACGAAATTCGCGTGAAAAAAGACAATCTTTACACGAATTTCATTTTTCTCTAATCTTGAAATAATTTTCGACCTTAATTAAATTTAATTTGATTAGTAACACCATGTAACACTATAGTCGTCTTATAAGTAGACAAACATTTTGGGTTTATCAGTTATTTATATCATAATTTTATAAAAATTGTTTACTCGCATTCGCAATTCGCGCTGGGTGTGAAAAGTTCCTATGACAACAATCCTTATTGAAATCGTTTAATAAAATATTAACTTAAATTCTCATATGAAAACTTTTCGTTTTTAATAACGTGTGTTATTTAATTATTTTAAAACTATTCTTTTCAAATCAAATTCTTCAATTTTTAATTTCGAAATTAATAATAAATTCATTTTTACGAGTAGATGTAACAGTTCCAAATGCTTAATTTAGTTTCAAGTTAGAAACCCGTAATCACATTGTTTGAATCTTTAAGAATAACCAAGTTTTTCTAAGATCCAAATTTTCTGCTTATCTAAATTCTAAAATCCAAACTTTACTCTGATGTGGCTGAGCAATGGTAAACTGTTTTTCCAGTAGTACAGCTAACTAATTTTCCGAAATTGTGATTTCCTCTTTTTTCCAACGATCCAGCACAACAAACAACAGATAAACTGGCGCCACAAAAAAAATTCAAATATTGACTTGGCCTTCCTTTAAGAACGTCAGTTGAATAGTAAATTATTAAAGTATTTTTTTGTTTTAATAAGTTAAAACACGATTTTAAAAATATCCGTTATTAATAAAACAAAATCATCGTTTCTACACCAACCACACACAAAGAAATGTTAAATCAAAGTTGTTCGTTTATTTTTCCTTATACATACATACATACCTACTTGGAATTTTTGTTTTGGATTGTTAATTGAATAGCGATAAATAGGATCTTAATTCTAAAAATAGAAATTTAACAGGCCACCACATAAATATGATACCTGTCAAAATGTCACCTTTATTTAACCAATTAAAGATGAGCACACGCGATTAATAATCCCTGACTCATTTATATTTATGATATTGTTGTATGAGAAACGAGACGTTACAAATAAAATATTTTTTCGCATGGTTTATAGTTTCGTACAACAAATAAAAACATGAGGCACTAAAAAAAAACAAAAACAATAAATTCTTCATACATAAACTCTTTGACTTCTCTTCTATATACGCTAAACAATAACAACCTTGATTATTACTATTAATGCGCTATAGTTTCTTCATATTAAGCATACATAAACACGATTGGCGATGGATTTTGGGTTCTTTGGACGAGAGCGCAGACATATACACTTAATAAGAAAATAAACTTTGAAGTTTGAAAAATTAAAATAAAAAATTAAATTAAAAAGGGAACGAAAACTTGCGCACTAAAATTTCTTGAGCGAGTTCAATTAACTCAACACTCCGCATGGTCTTCACAGTATTTGTTATTCTTGTAATTTTTTATTACAAATGCGAAATGTAGTTTCTTATGTATGAGATCGCGCGGTTTTTTGTTTTCATTTCTTCTTCAAGTTGTGTGTATCATTTTTTTGCTTGTTTATTTTCTTTCATTGATTCTTATAGTTCACATCTTATTATTGTTATTATTATTATTTTTATTGTTGTTATTATGTTTTGGTTTTTTATTGTTTGTTTTATTTTAAATTTTATTCGTTATTTTAAATAAATTTAAATGATACCGCTTGTTTATACATGTATTCCAACGATTGGTGTTGTTGTCAAACTTGTTGTTGTCTGTATCTTAAGATACGAGTACATTTTCTATGGTTTGGTTTGGTTAAAGCTGTTCATAAGAAGAAAATATAAAATTCTCAAGAGAGTATCTACTTTACTTTTAATATGTGTATTAAACAAAAATTGTTTAATGTAATGTTTTTGTAACACATGGATGATTTGGTATATAACATTATGTACAACAAAATTATGATGTGCTACACAGCACCGTGATGAAATGACACAAGACTATGGTTAACATTATTTCTTTTAAAGAGAACAATTTTTTAACGTCATTTATATTAAAACATTAAACTCTTTAAAATATGTTGTTGTCTATAATTTTATATGGTTCAATAAATATACACTAATAGGTTTATGCGTTTATGTTGTTAAACATGATGTGGAAGTCGCATTTTGTACAAAAAAAAACTTGATTTATTTACTCGTACGCACGGTTTCGGTAAATTTTTATTTTATTTTTAATTCACATAATTTACCATATAAATAATAGAATATGACAAACACGCGCGCCGTTACAATTAACTATAGCTTCTAGCAAGGTGTTTAATAATTCAAGGCTTAATCCACGCTTATTATCAGTTATATAGTCAATGGATGGAAATATGTACAAACAAATAAATAATGAAGACCTCCTTTGAGCTTGAGATCTTGTTTTTGTATATACTGTATAACAATTATAAACGAGCTTAACACATTTTTGAATGCTAAATTTTACCTTCCAGTGTATAGTAGCTTCAGATGTAGAATTGTTTAAAAGAGATTAAGATGTACAATATTATATCATAGCAACGATATGTCTTTCTGAATATAATCAATCAAACTAAAATTACATCTAAGCAGAGATAAAATAAAGATTATATAGAACTTATCATTTCCATTAAAATATGTAATCGTACATCGAAACAGATTAGGTTGAAAATATAATTTTTTTGTATTTATGATTTATAAAAATGAACTTAAATTAAACTGGGAATATAAAATGAATGAGAGGGCCTCGGGACTAGAATTTGGCATATTATATTCGAAAATTATTTACCAAATTAGAATTTAGATGGAAAAATTCACAGCTTTACGATAAATTATGTGTTACTTACCATCGCAAATAGTTACGTCAATTTAATAATATACATCAAAGTAATTAGTACACCTGCTTACCTGCAAAGTAAAATAAAAGAAATGATCTGTTATATTAATCTAAATATTTTAAAATCATTTTAGAAATTTGGAAATAAAAATTTAATAAGAAAATACACCGTATTTTAGCATAGTAAGAAATTTTTGAAAATGAGCAAATGACAAAAAGTATTCTGCTACGATATCTTGGTTACCAGGTGTGGTCCTAAATTTTCACAAACTCTTCCCTCACTGGTAATCGAGATTTCGGTCGAGATTTCTAAAACAATTTTTGTTATTAAGAAAAAATGAATTGGGCATGTTTGAAAAATATGTGAAAATTGTGGAAATAACTAAAACTGATGTTCTATGGTTTAGCCATTCCCAGTGGTATTAGTGTGGGCTTATTTTTTGTACTTCAATACTACTTAGCTGAGACTCGGTATTTCCTGGGTAAACACAGTATTAGTATTTATTTGTGGAATCACAATCTTCAAGGGAAGACATTTTATAAATTTATTATTTTTAGGTTATGGCTTTTTGATAAAGAATAGTTTTGAATTTTCGTTGGGAGCAAAATATGGAAATTTGTACGATTTCAACCCTTAAGCCACTTAACTGGTAGCTTCCTTAAATTGAGGAACTCTATCAGAGAGAAAACTATATTTGTGCTACTTCTCTGATAGTATCAGTTTTAAAACGTTATTTCGCACTGCCATTCATGATTCTGGTGATGGAATCTAAAACTTAGAAAATCGTTTCCTAGCAGTTCTTCGACTGCCTTCAAAAGTAGAGTAGGGAAGTAGAGCCTGGTGAAAGTCTGTAGACAATAAAAAAACAACTCTTTCAAAGAGAGAATGCTTTGTTCGTAAAATGTCTTGTTTAAAATTTCTTTATAGGTGCCTTCGTTTGCGAAATCTCATTCCAATATTCCCTCCCGTCCTTATGTCTGTTTGCAGTCTTCATGTATACTTTACCGGAAATTCATGAATGGCCAATTTAAAATTCAGCAGGAAGGAAAACATACCATCTGACCACCTTCCAGCCCAGTATGCCAATTTGTATTTGTCACCGAAGGGCACTGCAAAGATTGCTAGTTTATTTCTTTGCAGAAAAATGAGAGCCTCGGAAAAGTTGCTTGGTGAAATCAATTTACAAATTTAGAAAGAAAGTCATTGCTCAGATCCGCTTTGCATTTTTTCTCACAATATGGATTTGAGAGAGAGCCGTTCTCCAACAATTTTCTAACCTATCTTGCACTTATATACCTCTCTGGAGGTTTCACAAACTTCAATTGTGACTATTCACCATTTTTAGTAGTCCGAAATAAGGGCTATGGATAATACGTAAAAGCGTTCGGTATTTATTAGTTGAAGAGTATAAGCTAGGCCAGGGGCAACCGCGATGGATCAACAATAAAAATAGTTTCAGTAAAACAATCATGCTTATTTAACGAAAGCTTTCAGTATTATCTTCAGTGGCCTTGAAATTATTGCTTCAAGTTGTTTGGATTGACGAAAATTGTTTGACCTTTTTAAAGTTGGCACTGCTATGAACAACTATTGTTTAGCATTCGAAAAAATTAAAAAACTGAGAAATCGAAAAACTGCTGCCTTATTACTGAAATTAAATTCCAATTTCCTACAACCTGCACGAGCACCGTATATCTTTTACAATTTAGGCTCGTCGCAACCGGAAAACCTACTACGGGTAGGTAAAGTAAAAAGGATTCACGGGTTCGGGTCGGGCTTCGGGTGAAGTACCTCGATATACATTACAAACATTTTAGAAGTTTGTTTTGGTTTCAATTTTAATAGGAAACTATCTAATTCAATAATATTTTTAATGCGCTCTCAATAGTCAAAATGAAATCATTGGAATGTTTATTCTCGCAACTTATAAATAATGCAATAAAAATTATCTGATCAATACAAAAATTAGATTAGATCGATTCGCATTCGGCTAATAAATATCTAAAAAATGATCGGGTCCGGGCCGAATTGGGGTTCCAGTAGTACGGTCGGGGTATAAGTAAAATAAATGGAAAACTGTCAACTTCTATCAACTCTATCAAACACTCTTTGTTATTTCCAACCAAAACCCGATTGATACATAGTTTCCTTTGTTTGCGTAATTGCGATTTTACTTGACGGTAAGCTTCAACATATACATGCACCTGGAACATCATGGATAGAGTACAAAACCACACCAAAAAGCATTTTGATTCCCATATATTGATTCCCTGTTGCTATAATTCGCTGCATAACGGTTCAGCTACTAAACTTTTATGAGCTGTTAATTAATTTTTGAAATGTTTCACAACAAAAACAAAAACAGGACAACGAAATTGAATTTTTATTATGATTTACTGCATCTAGAATGGTTTGAAAATATTTTTGGTCAATGCTCAGCCCCTCATAAGATAGGAATATGATACATATTCTACGTTACTCTCAAAGCTTCTTCAAAATCGTTTTTGCCGTTTTGGCGTCATTGAGCAACAAATAAACACACTATCAAAATTAGTATATTAGCAGGACAAGATGCCCCCTCCCCGTACAATAAATAGAAACATACATAAATTGTACATCCTAAGATTGAAGGAATTCCTTTTAATGGTGCTAAATGATCTCTTAATGATGCTAACTGATGAACTGCTTCATCATCAAAAATGTTGGGGCTCTCAAAAAATAAATCCAGTAATTCCAAAATTATATGGCTTGTCCAAAATTCATAAACCAAATCCACTGTATAGACCAATTGTAAGTTCCGTTCCACATATTCTTTATCATCATTTGTATAGATAATATTCTGAAACCTAGTATTGGGGCAACAAATTCTTTTATACAAAATTCTGAAGATTTTAAAAATAAAACGAGTAATGCGACCATTCCACCAAATTCACCAAAAGATCGACTATTTTCTAGAAGCTTTTAATTCAATAAACAACTGAATAAAATTCACTTTAGAAATGGATAGCAAAATTCCCCGAGTTGCCTTGGCCTGATGAGAGGGTTGATTTTTCATAATCATGGATTAAATTTTCTTACAATTTTCGGAACATACTCGTACTATATCATATAAATTAGAAAATTCTAAAATAATAAGTAAGAATGCATTCACGAAATTAATTTCTTACAGAATATTTCACATATCGGCATCGAATTCGTAATAACTGACAAATACAGTATTAAAATTTAAATGTGAATGTCAAAATTAATTATTTTTAAGAAAGTGATAAAATATTATAGATTTAAAATGCAAAAATTTAGAGTTTGGCAAAATTGCAATTGACAAAATAATAAAAATTTTAAAGAAGTTTAAAACAGGATTTTTAAAACAGCTAAACATTTCTTAATTTTATTTATAATAACATTCTACAAAAATGTTAGACTATATGACTTCAATGGCGCCTTTTCAGCGCGTCATAAAATAATTGTTTTCTAAAGGCGGTGCCAAAATAGAAAAAAAATTAAATCAATTTATGAAACTTTATCAACTACAACCTAAAACTATCTAATATAGCTTAACTTGCTTGCTGGATACCATTAGAATACGCATAGCGACTTGAAATTCTCTAGATAAGTGTACATTATGGAAACAGGTCACTATAATTAAATTAATTTGGTCGAGTGGAAGTTATTCGTTTAGCTCGATATGTAAAGATTGAACGCCCTCACAACACACGCACAAGCAAACGTTATACTCATTGTACAAAAATATGCATACAAAACAACTTCACACTGACTAGGGTCGTATTCTCAGGTAGGTATCGGGTACCCGGGTATTTTTCGAAATTTGTAGCTACCGGAATACCCAGGTAGTTGTTTCGAGTATCGCGAAAAAATGCATAAGCACACTGCAAGCTTTCCGTTATTTATCTCCAATGTATATGGATAATATCAGAGCCCTCTAAATCAGCTGTTAGAAAAAATATTTTGTCAAAGCACGTATAAACGCGGGAAGGCAAAAATGTCCAACTTATTCTAAATTACCAAACGGTAGAACACCCGTAGTTCGACAATCAACCGATTTCTAAAATTGAAATATTGTATCACTAATGCACTCTTTGAATTAGGCGCCCAAAAATGATCGACAAGCTTACTTTCTAGAAGTATTAAAGGAAATCCCACTTATTCTTGAACTGCTTATGCTAGCTACAATTACTGAGCAAAGAAAGGTAACACTAATAACAGCTGAAGACACTAGGCATAACGGCAGTTATCCAGGAGAAAACGAATATTTAAATTTCGCATCAATACCTTCTACAAAATAGTTGACTAGTTGGCTTTTATTCTGCTTAGTCTCTCGAGACAAAACAACATTAGAATGGGCACTCAAAGTTCAAGTTCTTCTGACGTAGAACTTGAAAAAATAACTGGATATAATGAGCTACAGCGATCTCTTACATCATAAAGGACCATAAAGCCTAACGACAAAATAAAAGATTAAAACGTCGAGCAAGGAGATAAACCTAAATTTTGGATAATTTACACGAATCATTACTTAAACCCTACATCAATGGCTTGTGAGTGACTGTTTCCAGTAGAGGGAAATATAATTACAAAAATTTGAAGTTACTTAGCCGTTTCTACACTTTCTAGGAGTTTGTTACGACCTGGTCGTAGAACAGATATCATATAAATTATTTTTAAAAAAAAAAACACAATTCTAATCACCATAGATTAATTTTAATTATACTTAATTTTTATTTTCAATTTTCATGGCGTACCCGATATGTCATTTTAAACAAAAAAATAACAATAAGCATGAAGTTAGGTATAATTAAATTGCCCACTTACTATTGTGTTCGCAACCGAGGGTTATAGTTGTAGATAGTACGAGTGTCGGACACATTTATATGTTAAGCGCGATGGTGTTATCGAGAAAAACGAGAAGTGGCGATTTGGAAGCGTCGAAGATGGAAAAAAAAAAGTCAGTCGGGAATTATTATTTGACAAGCCAAGTTTAAAAAAATTAAACTGTCAAAAAAAAAAAAAATTAAAAAAATGAAAAAATAATAAAAATTTGAGGCGAAATACAAGCCCAAAATTAATAAAGTTCCGGACGAAGGCAAAATAAATTGTAGTAAGTGTAATTAATACGTGTTTTGTTAAAGAGCAACGTATATAAGTGTAAGATACACGTTGAAAGCTCAAGCGTTTCGTCCATATTGGGTGACAATATTATTTGGCTCTTCGTCGTATTCCATAAAAGGAAAAAAAAAAACACAGGAAGGAATTCCATCAAAGAATACGAACAATTACGTCAAGGAATCCAATTTAAAGCGGAGCAAAAAAACCAATCATATGGGGAATCCCCAGCGTCATTAATTAATGAAATTTGGACCGCAAGAGGACATCACCGCAATTCCTGTATTACAAATTAACAGGACCAACTGGAATCAGGATAACAGTAGCGCAGGTGTGGTCGGGTACGTTGGGGGGGGGGGGGGGGGGGGGGGGGGGTATAAACTTTTTTTTGTGTCAATAAATAATTTTTTCTGTGTTACAACCATATTTATTATTATGTATTGTTAATCATTCTATTCATATAATTACAAGTATATATGTGTATATATTAACTAATCATCTTCTGTCGGCAGACGAGGTTTTTTTTTCTTTCATTTATTTCTTGATATTTATACAGTACAGGTTGGTGTAAGCAGAGCTCTGGGTGCACCGCCGTAGCATCTCATCACGCGACTATAGTTCCATCAGGCTAGCGGATTGTGGACAGACGCCGTCGATCTAATATATACATACATATACCTACCTATTTTGTTTTTTTTCAATTTGTTGAGTTGTGTTTAAAGTAAAATCATCAATTTCTATATTGTGTAATAATTCAACCGTCATACTATTAAAAACAAGAATATATATAAAACCATTGTAAGGGTTGTAACAAATATGAATTTGCGCATTATTATTAATATGGCGGAGTAAGTTCAAACTATTCGGGAGATGAGAATCGAAGTGAGTGTGTGTGTGTGTTAAAGTAACTTATAAAAAGCATAGATTGCAACAACATTTAGCAGCTATCTTGATCCGGAAAGGGCACCACCACAACCCCACACCCCAGACTGAGTGAAAGCCGGAAAATGCTGCAGGTGGTGACTTCCGGATGTTCTGCTAACGCGTGATCATCAAGGTCGCGCCGTTACAGTGGCGCCCAAACTGTTGGTAGTATAATACAATTTTCATTAAATAACTTTTGTGAGTTTAGTAGTTTTAAATATTTTGTTCAGTTAATATAACGTTAATTTTTGTTCACATATACAGGTGTATCGAAGTTAAGTTACTTTTGAGTCATTTGTTAAGTGATGTGGATCAATTAAATTTCAATTTTGATAATAGTGAAAATGTTGTAATCTATGTTTTTTTTCCAGTTGTTCGGAGCACATGGTCACGCATCAATTAATATCGGTTATAAGCTTGACTTTGGTTGTGGAAAAGCGTGATTGTGAGGCCGTGAGCAACTAGTATAACTGTAACTTTGTCATTTAAGATTTACACCGGTTATCCACAGCTGAAGGTAGAATACGGTGTTCTGTTTTTTGGCAAGGCTTCGGTTTCTGTTTGTCCTCGACTATAAGTATATCCCAGGTTACAACTTGGTGATTTATTTTATCGCGTTCGGGACTAAACATATTAACATTTGTGTCATCATATTTTTAATGAATGGTTGCTGTCACACATGCACTCGCAGGTACTCATCTCCTGGATTTAATAAATAAGAAGAAGTTTGAAAGTTCAATTGGCACTTTGCGAATACCCAAATTAAGTATTACGTCATATAAATTACATGGTTGTACGTTTGTTTTGTTTTGGTAAGTTATTTTTGATCTAATAAGTAACTTGGTATATTATAAAATTAAATAACTATAAAGGTTCGTGTGTTATTAATTATTAGCATCGGTTATTTGTTTAGTTTTAATATTTATTTAATAGCTATTTCGGTTAAGTCATTTATTTACTTTTCTTACATATTTATTATTAAGTTTAGTTATTTAATTTTGTTTACTAAATTATTTAGTTATTAGGTCAATCTAACAAAGCATTTTTTTTATTCTTATTAAGTATTCTTAGTTATTCTTTAAGTATTCTACATATCGATTATCTTCGTTTAAATATACCTACATTAACATTAATCAATACACTAGGCAAACATAATTACATATTTTACTCTTTTGATTTTGGTTAACTCTTTTGGCAATATGAATATCGATCACCTAGAAGAAGAGGAATTGTCGGTGGAGTGTGATATTCGGCACATCCCAACTAGTTCTCAAATGCGGCAATTGTTGTCAGTCAAACTGGGTTGTGAAAAACAATTCCCAATTTTGGTCCCTACGGATCCACATGACCGTGCATGTCGCAATCCAAATCACGAACTCAGATTATTATCACTCAAAATCAAAAGAATAAGTTCGTAATTATCCAATATTTCAAAGGCGTTAGATAGAGACGAGGTTAATATTTTGGGATCACGCATTTTGCATATTAATAATCGCCTTAAGCGATTTCAAACTCTTGATTTTCAAGTTGAAGAGGTTGACAATTTAATTCGGCACATGATAGAATTTCAGCATCGCCTGGAATTAGAAGGGGGTAGTGAGTTAGTTGCATGTAATGACGTTAGCAGAAGTCCTAATCTGTTAGACCTCTATGATGCGCCGGTTCCTGTGCAAAGTCGAGAACCACTGATGGCAAGCAGTCAAGCAGCTGGGCTCGCCGAATTTGTATCTGTCGAATCAGGTGCCAATGTCGTACGGAATCGATTACCTGAAGAACAAGTAAACAACTGTAATCAGAATCAAGTCAATTATCAGGCCAATCAACCTAGCAATCAACCCAATTTAAATAACCAAACTTTTGAGGTACAGGAAAACATTTGTAATTCGTCAATAAATCGTCCAAGCCAAATTTCCAATAGCATTCCACCGATTAGATACCCCGGGAATTGGGTTATGCCTTCACATGAGCCAAACAGCAATCGTAATTTTCAAGTACCAGGATTACAACCGATAATTCACTGTCAAGAAATTGACCGCGGTCAACACCAGCTTGTCAATCCGATTATGAAAGAAGTTAAGTTCCCAAACATGAACAATCCAATTCACGTGCCGGTCTACAACGTGCGTCCAAAAGAATATCAGCAAGAAGCTGCCGAAAATGATGACCGATACCGTCCAAACGTCAATAATGCACGAGGTGCACTAAACGAAACACCTAAATGTATTTCCCGTATAATTTCGTCATGGGGACAAACGTTTGGTGGAACAGTAACTGATTTACCGATTGACCGTTTTATATTTAGAATTGAATATTTAGCAAATGCAGCGAATATTCCTTTGGATTCATTGGTGGACCATATAGGTACTCTTCTTACCGGAACTGCTTCTGATTGGTACTGGACTTACCTGGAACGCCAAAATTATAGACGGATTTATTGGCGGCAAGTTCGAAACGATTTAATAGAACGTTTCAATTTTGTCCGATCCGACAGGGATATTAAAAAAGCATTGCAGGCTCGTAAACACAATTATCGTAAAGAAACGTTCGTTGAATTTCAAGATGCTGTTCAGAAAATGGCGTTACAAGCTAGGAATCCTATCCCGGATTCAGAGATTCTGGAGACGTTAGTCGACAATATGCGAGACGGTTTAAAGATTTATTTAACAACTCGAACGTTCCATTCTATAAACGAGTTAGCACAAGAATGTCGGCATTTGGAGAAACAATGGGCCGAAATGGGGTATCATCCAGAGGAACATATGTTTGCTCGACCAAAATTGGCCAGGATCAATGAAATCGATGCATCGAATTCAGTACAAGAAATGTCACAATCAGAATCAAATTATCGGAATACTGATCGAATTTCAGTAGGCGCCGGTCCGCAAGTTCTTCGGGTTAGTAATGATGAAGAGAGAAACGTATCCGCTATCAAATTTCAGCCTAGTACCTTCCGTAAACAGAAAGCAGTTACTTTTCAGCAAAGGGACCCAATTAATGTACTATGTTGGGATTGCAAAAATATTGGGCACAAATTTAATCAGTGCAAAAATCCATCAAAGCGTGTGTTCTGCTACGGCTGCGGCATGGATAATGTCTATTATACGGACTGCGAGTATTGTCAGAATAAACCAACGACTTCGGGAAACGTACCGAGGAAGAGTTTGTTAGTTCGGGAGACGATTCTTCCAAACACGCCGGTCCCGAAGGCACCAATAATTCTGGAGGATGCCGCGTCAAACACGGATGCGGAATTGTATCAACGTCATCATATAATATAACTAATTCTAATTTTCGTACCAAAGTACCTAACCATCGTCACTCACCTAGATTTAATCGAGCATATCAGTATTTTAAAAATAGGAGGAATCTTCACAAATTAATTATTTCTTCACTAGTACGAACTGAACTGGATGGCAGACCCTACGTCAATATAGAGCTGTTTGACAACAATATCAGTGGACTACTTGATTCAGGTGCAAATATCAGTGTACTGGGGAAAAACTGCGATGTATTTCTTTCCCAGGCTGGCATTAAATTTCATCATTTCCCGTCGTCTGTCTATACGGCTAATGGGCAAAAGGAGAGGATTTTGGGATATATTTACGCAAACATTCGTTTTAACGGTAAAGAAAAATTAATAAAATTATTTCTAGCTCCAAATCTTTCACAGCAATTGTACTTGGGCATAGATTTCTTTAATCTATTTGACGTTAAAATTCAAATCAATGAATTAACGTCGACGCAGCCGGTTAATACAAAATTACCTTCTATTTCAGTTCCAAATTCCGATACCCTTATGCATTCACTAACTAACGATGAGCGTGCGGAACTCCAAGGCATTATTGATTCATTTCCGTCATCACTGGAATTAGGATTGGGGCATACGAACTTGGTAACTCACAGTATTAAGACTGGTGCTGCGATTCCTGTGAAGCAACGTCATTATCCGGTTTCACGAGCAGTGGAAAAATTGCTTTACGAGGAATTGGACCGTATGTTGGCACTAGGGGTCATCGAGGAATGTGAGGACACTTCGTGGAGTTCACCGGTTACCTTGGTACGAAAGTCAAACGGAAAGGTTAGATTGTGCCTCGACGCCCGAAAGGTCAATGAGGTGACAGAAAAGGATGCCTTTCCATTACCGTTGATAAATGGACTACTGAGTCGTTTGGAAAATACCAAATACATCTCCAGTATTGATCTGAAAGATGCATTTTGGCAGATTCCACTCGACGATGATGCAAAACGAAAAACAGCATTCGCGGTACCTGGGAGGCCCCTTTATCGGTTTAGAGTCATGCCTTTCGGGCTATGTAACGCTCCACAGACGATGTGCCGACTGATGCACAAGGTGGTTCCCTATCGCTACCATGATAAGATTTTTGTCTATTTAGACGATCTTCTTGTCACGTCCAGCGATTTGGGTGAACACCTTGGGCTTCTTCGGCTTGTCAGTTTGTGGTTGCGGGAGGCCAATCTAACTATCAATGTTCAAAAAAGCAAGTTTGTTCTCAAGGAGTTAAGGTATTTAGGTCACATCATCGGCGATGGATGCATAAAGGTTGATCCTGAAAAAGTTTCCGGAGTAAACAAATTTCCGGTCCCAAAATCCACAAAAGACTTAAGACGATTCCTTGGTATGACCGGCTGGTATCGTCGTTTTATTCCTAAGTACGCCGCAGTCACCGCTCCGTTGACCGATCTTTTAAAGAAGAAGAATAAACTTGTTTGGTCAGAGGAAGCTCAGGAATCCATGGACGAGCTAAAACGGCTCATGACAACCGCCCCTGTGTTAGTGCACCCAGATTACAATTTACCGTTTTACATTCAGGTCGATGCGTCATCACTAGGTGTCGGTGGAGTACTATTCCAGAAACCAGAAGACGAAGAGCATCCAATTGCTTACTATTCGAAAAAACTAAATATGGCACAACGAAAATACTGCACCACGGAACTGGAGTGCTACGCCGCCATTCTGTGTGTAAAAGCTTTCCGACATTACGTCGAAGGTTTCAAATTCACCATTATAACGGATCATGCTAGTCTCCGCTGGCTGATGGGACAGACGGACCTATCCGGTCGATTAGCCAGATGGAGCCTAAAATTACAAGGCTTCAACTTTGACATCGAGTACCGCAAGGGCACCTTGAACGTTGTCCCGGATGCCCTTTCACGCGCATTCTGCGAGGTTTTACATCAGGTTGGAGCATCTGGAGCTCATGATAATGGTACGCTACACATCGATTTAAATTCTCCGGCTTTTAGGGATGACGAATACGTTGCAAAAATTAGGCAGATAGAATTAAATAGGAATCTTGTTACAAATTTGCGAGTAGAAGGTGGTAAGTTACTGATCAATCCGGCTTATGGTGAGCGGTATGTGGGAACCGATATTTCTCCTTGGAAACTTGTGGTTCCAATGAGCTTAACTTTATCTCTTGTAGAACAGGCGCATGTACCACCCTCTAGCAGTCATATGGGAATCCATAAAACATTGGAGAAAATACAGAGATACTTTTTCTGGAAAGGAATGGCCAAACAAGTTCGAGATTACATCAAGTCATGTCAGGTATGCAAAATGTCAAAAGCGGTGAATTATTCTACCAGACCACCTATGGGTAGCTATATTGAAGTTGAACGTCCTTTCCAACGGATATTTTTGGATTTCCTCGGTCCGTATCCTCGATCTCGAGCCGGCAATTCATACATATTGATCATATTAGACCAGTACAGTCGCTTTGTTCTTCTGAAATCACTGAGAGAAGCATCGGCCGCATCTTTGTGCGAATTCTTGGAAAATGATGTGTTTCAGGTTTATTCCGTACCAGAATCAGTATTTACCGACAACGGTAAACAATTCAAATCAAATTTGTTTACAAACCTTCTTACGAGATATGGCGTACAACATGTCACCACGCCATTCCATAGTCCGCAGAGCAATATGTCTGAGAGAGCCAATAGAACCATTTTGGCTGCAATAAGGTCATATGTAGACGAAAATCACACGAGCTGGGATATGTATTTACCGCAAGTGGCTTCAACATTAAGAAATGTCATCCATTCTTCAACGTCATATTCGCCCCATTTCCTTGTTTTTGGACAGCACTTTATTTCACACGGTTCCGATTACGAAGTACGTCGCTTGCTTAATTGTGAAGGTGCTAATATGATTCATGCTAGCAATAAGACAAATCATCTGGAAATGGTACAACCAAGAGTATTACATCATCTTAAATTAGCTCACTTAAAGGGACAAAAACAATACAATATCAGAAGCAAGCCGCGTCAGTTTACCATAGGACAACGAGTATTTGTTCGAACGTATGTGCAAAGTGACGCTACCCGACAATACAATGCTAAATTAGCTCCAAAATTTATACCAGCAACAATAACCGAACGAGTCGGGAATGTCGCTTATAAGTTGGAGGATTCATCCGGTAAGTCATTAGGCACATACCATGCTAAAGATATAATTACATAATTTCGTTTCAATATTGTCGTCATGAGGGCAGGTTTTTGTTTTCTTTCATAATCGATGATGTGTTTTGAGGTACATATTTTTGCCTGGCTGGAGCTAAAAATAAAGGAAACAATTAATACAGAAAGCAAAGTTAATATTATTTCATAGATAATTCTTCAAGAGCATGAGTCTCAGGGCCATGAGGTTTCCCCACGATGTTACGACCTGGTCGTAGAACAGATATCATATAAATTATTTTTAAAAAAAAAACACAATTCTAATCACCATAGATTAATTTTAATTATACTTAATTTTTATTTTCAATTTTCATGGCGTACCCGATATGTCATTTTAAACAAAAAAATAACAATAAGCATGAAGTTAGGTATAATTAAATTGCCCACTTACTATTGTGTTCGCAACCGAGGGTTAGGCCCGTTGCACATTTCAGCTAAGCTAAGCGAGAAATGTAGTTTTCGTTAGCTTTGTTAGCTCGCCTAGCTCACTCCTTTGCACTTTCCAGCTGATAACTAGCCTTATACAAACATACATTGCTGATTTTATATCTTTCCATTAAAATTTTTTATTTTCAACCGGGGGATAAGAATTTAGCTCACATCGCTTAGCTTAGCTTAGCTGAAATGTACAACGGGCCTTATAGTTGTAGATAGTACGAGTGTCGGACACATTTATATGTTAAGCGCGATGGTGTTATCGAGAAAAACGAGAAGTGGCGATTTGGAAACGTCGAAGATGGAAAAAAAAAAGTCAGTCGGGAATTATTATTTGACAAGCCAAGTTTAAAAAAATTAAACTGTCAAAAAAAAAAAAAAAATTAAAAAAAGGAAAAAATAATAAAAATTTGAGGCGAAATACAAGCCCAAAATTAATAAAGTTCCGGACGAAGGCAAAATAAATTGTAGTAAGTGTAATTAATACGTGTTTTGTTAAAGAGCAACGTATATAAGTGTAAGATACACGTTGAAAGCTCAAGCGTTTCGTCCATATTGGGTGACAATATTATTTGGCTCTTCGTCGTATTCCATAAAAGGAAAAAAAAAAAACACAGGAAGGAATTCCATCAAAGAATACGAACAATTACGTCAAGGAATCCAATTTAAAGCGGAGCAAAAAAACCAATCATATGGGGAATCCCCAGCGTCATTAATTAATGAAATTTGGACCGCAAGAGGACATCACCGCAATTCCTGTATTACAAATTAACAGGACCAACTGGAATCAGGATAACAGTAGCGCAGGTGTGGTCGGGTACGTTGGGGGGGGGGGGGGGGGGGGGGGGGGGTATAAACTTTTTTTTGTGTCAATAAATAATTTTTTCTGTGTTACAACCATATTTATTATTATGTATTGTTAATCATTCTATTCATATAATTACAAGTATATATGTGTATATATTAACTAATCATCTTCTGTCGGCAGACGAGGTTTTTTTTTCTTTCATTTATTTCTTGATATTTATACAGTACAGGTTGGTGTAAGCAGAGCTCTGGGTGCACCGCCGTAACATCTCATCACGCGACTATAGTTCCATCAGGCTAGCGGATTGTGGACAGACGCCGTCGATCTAATATATACATACATATACCTACCTATTTTGTTTTTTTTCAATTTGTTGAGTTGTGTTTAAAGTAAAATCATCAATTTCTATATTGTGTAATAATTCAACCGTCATACTATTAAAAACAAGAATATATATAAAACCATTGTAAGGGTTGTAACAAATATGAATTTGCGCATTATTATTAATATGGCGGAGTAAGTTCAAACTATTCGGGAGATGAGAATCGAAGTGAGTGTGTGTGTGTGTTAAAGTAACTTATAAAAAGCATAGATTGCAACAACATTTAGCAGCTATCTTGATCCGGAAAGGGCACCACCACAACCCCACACCCCAGACTGAGTGAAAGCCGGAAAAATGCTGCAGGTGGTGACTTCCGGATGTTCTGCTAACGCGTGATCATCAAGGTCGCGCCGTTACAAGTTCTCTGAACGTACATATATTTACATAAGTTAAATTGTTTGAATTACTGTTACGGCTGCATTGATAACACGATAATCTTAACAACAAAAACAAAAATGTTACTGTCGTTTTCAATCAATGACCTTACGATTTGGTTGTGTTCACGTTTTTTTTTACTACCGGCCAATAATTTGGAATTTTGTTTCATATAATCTAAGTATGTACTTCCATTATTGCTTTTGTATTGTTGGTGAATGCAATATATGGACGATGTACTAGATAATGAGGTAGTGGGAGATATGATAATAATTCCATTGGTTTATGCACATAGGTATGATTTTGGTACAGCTATGCAAAATATTCACATACTTTTGGTGGGCTCATCAATTATACTGCCAGTAGAGGAAATATTTTTTTTTTTATTTTATTTTATTATAATATTTTAATTTGGAATAATTCGGCAGTTTAAGTTGAGAGGCCGAGCTGTTAATTGTCAAGGCATAAGAGCATTAGTTGACCATTGTGATTTTGTTAATGTATTAAATAAATTAATTGTAGTAAAAATTGTGCCCCTGAGAATGACGGAATGTACCGTCGAAACGTCGGGTTTTTATTAAATAGTTAATAAAAATAAATAAAACATTAAGCTAAAAACCAAATAAAATTATTTTATTATAACAAAAAAAGCTTAAAAAAGTGAATTATATAATATTAAATATATTTTGTTAATATATTTAAACTCTATTGTAGTAAGTTAATTTTATTCATTTCATAATAATTTTTGTTTTTGTTATTCACCAAATTATAAATTTAGTCGGATAGTGACGTATCATTTTTATTGATAGGTTTTCCAATAGGGCGAAAATAAAAATGAACACATACAGATATAGTACCTACATTGTTTTGAGCAAGCTGTGGAGTGATTGGTATTGATCCGGAGGACAACAGTTAGGCCTCTCTGCCCGTTTTATTGGGATAGCGGTTTTAACATAGTCAAACCGAACAGTATCTCTCCATTGGTTTTTTCTGATTATGTGACTAGCAAAAAGTATCCACTAAATTATGCTAATCACCGTAAACGTAGAGGATTAGTGAACTTAAACATTATGTGTTGTCCATGTACTTAGGCACGAAAAAACTCCTAAGAGTGAATATTATATACCTGGTTTAGTGAATGTATCATATACAAATTAAAAAATTAAAGTATAGATGTATAGTCCTCGAACAAACGGAACAATTTTTTTGCAGTTTTGATTCGTTCGCCCAGATTCTATAATCGAGCTGGAAAATTCAATCGGAATTGAATTACAAGCGTAACTCTCCGCTGACGAATGTTATCTCAACGTAAGCCACTTGTCAAAAGAAGGCTTGGAGTAAACCCTTATGGTGATCTGTTCTTAAAAAGTTTAAAAGCTAAGAAACTAATCAAAAAACGCTGACACTACTGACATTAACTCTGATTATGCCCCTCTATTAACATTTGCGAAGAAACTCGCAATTAGGACCTAGAAAACCAGCTTCTTTAACCCGTATAACTCTGGTGGATCTATTAAGATTTCTAGAACACCACCTGCCTCAGCTTTTACAAGTGAGCATTAAGTTTAACACTGTCTTACAACCGTGGCACTGGAATAAAATTGTTTTATACGAAAATCTGTCAAAATAGGTTATACTGATCGCAAACCATTTCAACACGTAAATTTGTTTACAACTCTGGGGAATCCAAAAAAAATTGTCGACAGGTTTATTAGATTACCTACCTAATCACTTTCTACTTTCTGGAGATCAATTAACAGATCGTACTACGTCAAACAAATACATAGGTAAGGTACATATTATTTTAGCAAACTGTTCAGGAAATAGGAGAGAAAGAATTGGTATGATTAATGAAACTCTTGTCTGAAATCAACTAAATTTTCTTTGGACTTGTCGTTCTGCGAGAGATCAAAGGAGAACACAGGACTTTTTTTCTGATTTTCCTCTCTTGGAATGTACTGTCCGTTGTTTGGTCTGAGATTGCCAGGCAGTCTAAGTAAAATTAAGGCCTTAATCTACAGTACCCCGCCATTAAATTATGACCGATTGCATTTCTAAAGAATTTTGATAATTTTATGAGCACTGAGTGTGATTTTTGTTATTTTTTTCTGGGTAAAAGAATAATTTTTTATCTTTTGGGTTTTCCCTGTACCTCTACCTTCATGCAAGACGGTGCTCCATGCCATACCTCGAGAGCTACCATGGATTGTTTAAGTACCCTAGAATTGAAGGTTCTACCCTGGCTTGGCAATTAATCTGATTTGAATCCAATCGAGAATTAATGGCCTATTTAAAATCAAAGGTGTACAGCCGGAGAAACAACCCAATTGCTGCATTGAAGAAAAATATCGAAGAAGTGTGGAAAAACGGAAGGTAGAAGTAGGAAGTCTTACCAATAGAATACAAGCAGCAATACAGGCCAAGAGAGGAAGCACCAAATATTAAAATTTATTCGAAATTTATTTTTTTAATATTAAAGCAACCATGTACCAATAAATATATGTTTTTGCAATTAAAAACAATTGAATTTCTTCTGCTTTATTTAAGGGAAAAATAAATTTCTAAAATTTGTTGATCGGTCATAATTCAATGGCGGGGTACTATATCTCACTTTTGTAAATAAAATATTGTTTTTGTTGTTTTCTGAAAAAAAATTGCTGAATTCGTAATATACTTAATCCTTTGACTCTGTATTCAAACTTATCAAGGATACTAAAAATTTAAAATCATCTTCTAGAGGCCAATTAAATCGAACGATCCTGAATCGAATGTTACCTTTTCATTTAATTATGTTATGAGGACGATCAAAAGCTTCGCTTTAAAGCTGCCGAAAAACGAGCTATTTTATTAATGGGGCTAATTCGGACATCGCAAGGTATTCTTTTTCTTTAACAAGAGACCATTAATGTCTTACAAGCAAATCTTACTGTTAAGTGTTCTAAATCTAGGTATTAGTTTAGTTCAATTGACCTTCCTGCCTTTGTTCAATCTCCTTCAGTTTATTAAGCCTGAAACGCTTACGCAGTAAGTCGTCGGTAGTCCTGTGTTTTAATTTAAATAAATTAAAATTTATTTAAATTTTGATAATACTGCTAAAAAATTTATTTCAGATTGGAAAAGCTCTCTATGATGAAACACCAAAACAACTAGCTTAACCTAATATATGTAGGTTCACTTTTTACGTTTAAAATCTTTGTAGCAAAATAGATCAAAACTGATTTAATTTTATTGTATATTGGGTTTGGCACGAGCCCCATAGTCAGAACGGTCTTCAAATTTTAATATTTTTATGTTTGGGTTGCAGCAGTTAATGCTAGTTGAGAGTTGACCAAAAAAGCATCGAAGATGAAAATTTTACAGAAACTTGTAATATAGCCCATTTAAGGAGTATTCCATGTGAATGAATTATTTAATAAGCCATAAGGTCATCAAAACTGACTTAATTATTTGTTCTTAGTAACTCATTTTGGGATGGTACCTGAACTATGAACATACTTTAAACACTTAATTGTTTATCAATTCAACCCTCCGAAAAATAGAGGACACCGAAACACGGCAACAGAGTAAAAAAGAGTTTGAAAGAGTAAATTTTAAGCTGCAACTTCCCATTTGCTCAAAAATCCACCGTATTTGGAGTTAGTTATAAGAAATTAAGGGACATGAAAGAAGGTACTGGAACCTTAGCCCAGACTACTGAATTAGATATTATGTTATTTTATTCAAAAATTGAATAAAGTTTTTTAGATCAAATCTTATTTTACGGTTTTTACACAGATTTTAAAATATTGAGTTTAAAATGTTGATAATACATATTCATTACTATGTACTTATTATTTTTATTTCTGATATGGTTGTTGTTGTTTTATACCATTAATATTTTAATATAGGCAAAAAATTGTTTAGTTTCTATACCTCATTGGAAAAAAAACGACTTTTAATTAAGAATTCAAATTTTTCTCAAATATTCTTCACAGTTTTCCATTAGTATCAATTTGAGAAAAATTTAAAGGCTTAGTTATTTCAGAATATTCATAATTTCTAATAATTGAGCCATTTATATTGAAAGTGGAATAAGTCACTTTTTCAAAAAACTCAAATTAATGATAATAATAGATAAATGACAGTATAATCTTTTTAACGGTAAATAATTTATTGTCAAAATAAAAAAAAATGAATCTTGATGAAATGAAAAATGAATATTCCACTTTCAAAATAAACGACTCATTTGTAGAATTTTTAATACAAATTTCAAAAATTAACAAATTTGGCAATTTAAAAAATAGTTGAATTATAATTTTAAGATTATGAAAAGATAAACGAAATTTTTATTATAATTAGAAGATATAACTTTCATAAGTTTCGTAGATGGCGACACGAAACGGTAGTAAAGAAAACCTAAATTACCATGGACGAATTTATTCAAAATAACATTAAAATCATAGAGTACAAAATATTTAAAGATGGCAGCACTACTCAATACAAGTAAGCTGTATTAATTTATTTTATTGTATTGATGATTACAAAAATGGCGGGAAATTTTATAATACCACGTTCTTCATATTAGAACTAAATAATTTCTTGAAGTTCATTGAACTCTCAACAATATTGTCTATGTCTATATACCGAGCGATTGTAACACTTCACAGCATATTAGACATATAATGAAGTACATATAAAACATCTTACAAATATAATATAATAAAATCCATTACTTCCGTTTCTCTATTTTATTTAATTATTACTTATTTACATAATTCTTAAATCGCATCACATTAAAACGCGCGCTATGTGCAAGAGAATCAAATGGAAATCTTTACAGAATATGTGTAAATAAGTAATATCGATTTCCCCTAATAAATAAATAAAATATATAAAAACAGAGCTCAACGACCTATTTCGTCTTTTTGTGCTCGTTTCACTATTATACACACAACTAGAACCCAAACAAATGCCAAAAAAGACGTCTCTTGGTATAACAGATACGTACGATTGTATGTAACTAAGACGAAAAAAAAAATATTTAAATTCCCGCTTTTTAAGTTTTTTAATAATATACAACGTAAAGTAGCGCGTATTACATATAAACAACCTAATAATCGTTCCCACCTGTAATCAACAACAACAAATTTCTTAATGTCATTCAACCGTCAATCTATATTTAAAAAACACAACAATTCCAAATACACCTCTCTCTTGCCTGCCTATATACATACATATATTATATAGTCGTGTATGTATTAAAAACATCTACTTACACATATACAAATATGAAAAACTTGGGAAATTTGCTTCGTCCAAATTCCCGCCTTTTTTTTACTATACCCGTCTGTATAGGGTTCAACTAGAAAATATTTTCTCTCCCGTATATTATGTCGTATTTATAAAGAGGCGCTATTATCAATGTACATACATATACAGAACGTAAAGTAATACGCATATTTGTAGTTTTTATTATACAATATATACCTACATATATTATGTAGAGGAAATCAAACTAATGTACACTAAATAAATAATAACATTCCCCTTTTTTGTGTACTACAACAAAAAAAAAACTATCGTGTATTCTTAAAGCAGCACACAACAACAACGCAATATACTGAATGACGAAAATCCAAAGAAGTTTTAATTCAAAACACAACAAAACATCAAAAATTGCTTATTCATAGAGGCCAATCAACCACTGTTATACATGTTCCTCTCTCTCCTCGTGCGCCATCGTCATCATCGTATCGCCATACTCAACGATATTCCAATCAAATCTTCTGTGTATATAAAACTCACAGAACATAATTTTTCATTATACTTTGGTGTTCTATTTTTAAAGAGAATTATGTACATTCTTCTTGAAGCATAATATACATACAAAAAAAAAAAGGGGAATACAAACATAAGTCTTATATTTACATGATGGTTTGTTGTTGTTTATGTAAAGAAATCTTCGTTTCCCTCGTAAATTCCCAACAACAACATTTTCCCTCTATTTTTATTTTGAAAAAAAAAAAAAAAAAAAACCAAACCAAATATAATATCATAAGAAAACCCAACGACATTGTTGTAAAAGTCTATATTGGGTATTTGTAAGCCCCGTTTTTAGTTGTTATGATTTTGTTCTTTCCCTCCGTTTTTCTTATGATGATTAAGAGAATCAACAGCACACACAACATACAAGAACGTAAAATAAAAATGAAAAATGTTCAAAACATTGGGAAGAAGTTGGAAGGAATACATTTTTTTTTTTTGTTATTGTTGTTATTATTATTGCTCGGTTGTGTTTTTGTTTTGGAAGAGGAATGTGTATATGTGCGGGGTTCATCGAACCGCGTGGAATATAAAATACATAGCTGATTTTAACTTACAACATAAGAATTTGAAACAAAAATTTTGTATATGTATATATACTATATATACGAGAGATGATAATAAAAAGACAAGAACAAAAATTATAACAACATAAATTATATTAGCATTTATTAAATTCTACATGTACACATACGTATAATTTTCTTATATTATTTAGGTGCCCCACGTTTGCTTACCTTATGTTTGTATATATATTTATAAGAATATTGCATACCTACTCTCTGTACCGCTCGATGTTACTCCGCGCATCCATCGACCGCGCGCATAATCATTTCTGTGTACACAATCATCTTCCTTCTCTTCTGTTCTGTGTTTGGGTAAAATTATATTTTTGTTGTAGATATAGAAAAAGGCAAAGACGAAGACGAAGAAATATATTAAATTATGTATGCGCTTTGGTAGGTAATTTCTAAATGAATCTGCTTCAATTTTTAAATGAGATAATAAGAATAACAAAAAAAAATAAGAAATAACAAAAAACGTGGATACAGTTGCTCACCCAAGTAATATTCTGTTTTGGTTTTTTTTGGCGGGAATATTAATTTTCGTTTTTTTTTTTTAGAAATATTTGGATTTAAAGACAAACTTTATTTAAACATTTTGTATGCGTAAAACCATAAGTGTTACACTAATATGTAACTTATTTTAAAATACCATGAATAAAGAATATTTAAGAAAAATCAATTCAGTTTTAAAATATTGATAACGTCTGATCTTCTAAATAAAATTCTCTATTTCTACCCAAATAATTACAAAATTTAAAAAGTTGTAACGAATAGTGGTAATCGCTACTTTTCTATACATATTTGGTAAAAGTTCAAAATTCAGTTTTCAAATCATTTTTCCAATTTTCGCTATGCGTTAGCTTTACTTAAAGAAAAATTTACAGAGCTTTTAAAAAATTCCATTTTGAATTGAGGCATTAACAATAGAGCATTCCAAACTAAGTAAATATCTTCATAATAATAATAAAACGGCTCACCGATTAAAATCCATCCAGATCTTCACTTGGATCTTTGATAGAGACCTGTGACAACATTTTCAAAATTTTAGTTTCGTCCTTACCACAGTTTGTGGAAAGTATGCTTTCATTGGCCGGGCCAATAAGCCATGATTATATAATTTTAAATTTTCTTTTATTTAATTTAGGCTATTTTATACCGCGTGACCAATTTTTTTTTTTAATTATTAATTAATTCAAACCCGAGTCAAATTACTTCCTGGATAGGGGACAACGATATATCAAAACATATTTATAAAATATAGCTGATAAGAGATATTTGTAAAAGCAAAAAAAATTAGATCATATATGAAAAAATGTAGGTTAGACAAAATAAAGTAATTAATTTAAAGTAGAGTAAAAAAGGTTGTTAATTATTAAAAAAAAAAAATGTAGAGTAACAAAATTTCAAATTACTTTTATTTATAATGATGGGGTAAATTCAGTGATTTTTGGGCCACCAAATTTTGTATAAAAGCCTAAAAATCACTGAATATGACAAATACTAAGACAGACAGAAAAGGAATGAAAGTCAGTTAAGGCCAATCGGTTAGTCGTACAGTGTATTGTGGAAAAACAAACCCATCGCCACTTCTGCTTACAATGCGCCATTAGTCCCCGTCTTACTAACCTACCCTCCCCCTAATTTAGGGATCTAAATTTCAGTAAAAAAATAAGTGTGGCCCAACCTTAAGCTCGCCATTCAGCTACCGGATCCGCCTAGGATTCCGATCTATGTCCCCGAAAATGATTGTCTTAAACTTTCCTGTTTTTTTTTTTCAAAGTCATCCTTGAGCAAAATTCTGGTACTTTTGGTCTAACAAAAATGCGGTAAAATGTAGGATTTCAGCTGTGTTGCCCCAACCCTCGACGACCGACAAATATACCAATACACCGGCATTGAGCTATAGATGGATATAAGGGGAGGGACAATGCTGTTAACTCTTTGAGGGAATCTCCTATCAAGTATTTTATTTTTATTTTTTTCACATGTTACGAGTGTGGTGCTTCCTCAATAGAGCAGTACATACTTTTTTTGTCTTGCGTGTGATAAATCGGTGGACTATAATTGTTTTGGTATTAAAAGCAAGATGACATTTGAGTTAATTACTAATTTTAAAAATCTCCATTATATTTGTGATGATTGTGATGTCTTGCTAAAAATTCAGTTCGATTTGTTTTCAAAAATGACTAAATCATTTAATGTGATAAATAATAACATGAATAATCTCAAGAGTGATCTAGTTTCTGTCAGTTCAAAATTATCAAATATAAAAATTCGTCATAATATTGGAACTGGTAAGTCTGCAAATAATAACAATAATAATAATACTAATGAAAACATGAATGTGGCTGTTTCTCAGTCTATTGGACAATTAATCCAAAGTTGTAGTGATAGTCGTAGTTGTAAGAACGGTAACAATAACAATAATGAAATTAATAATGGTGGTATAGTAACGCCAGGACAGGTTGTGCCGGTTACAAAAATATTATCGGAGGTAAAAACTAGTAACGTTAGTGGAAATCTAATTAAAAATACAAAGAAGTATGCCTTTGCCATTATTGCGGTTTTGAAAAAATTTGATTAAGGGCCATTAACCACCATTGTCAGAGATTTGAACTCAAGTTGTGATACTTCACGAAATAGCTGATTAAATTCCCCATCCATAGAACTAAGAAGGTATTCCCTAACCAGAGAAATAAATGTGCTACGAATTTTAAACTTCAAATTGCGGTTTTGCAGGAAATTGATTTAGGGCCATTAACGGCCATTACCAGAGAGTTGGACTCAAGCTGTGATTATTCGCATAATAGCTGATTAAATTCCTTATATATAGTGCTAATAAGTTATTCAACTCAAATTGCGGTTATGCAGACATTTGATTTAGGACCATTAACGGCCATTGCCAGAGACTTGAACTCAAGTTGTGATAGTTCAAGAAATAGCTGAATTAATTCCCTATCCATAGAGCTAAGAAGACATCCCTAACCAGAAAAATAAATGTGCCACGAATTTTAAACGTCAAATTGCGGTTTTGCAGGAATTTAATTTAGGGCCATTAACGGCCATTGCCAGAGATTTGGACTCAAGTTGGGATTGTTCGCATAATAGCTGATTAAATTCCTTATCTATAGTGCTAAGAAGTTATTCAACTCAAATTGCGGTTATGCAGACATTTGATTAAGGGCCACTAACGGCCATTGCCAGAGATTTGGACTCAAGTTGTGATAGTTCACGAAATAGCTGATCAAATTCCCCATCTATTGAGCTAAGAAGTTATTCCCTAACCAGAGAAATAAAAGTGCTACGAATTTTAAACTTCAAATTGCGGTTATGCAGACATTTGATTAAGGGCCACTAACGGCCATTGCCAGAGATTTGGACTCAAGTTGCGATAGTTCACGAAATACCTGAATTAATTCCCCATCCATAGAGCCAAGAAGTTATTACCTAACCAGAGAAATAAATGTGCTACGAATTTTAAACTTCAAATTGCGGTTTTGCAGGAATTTGATTTAGGGCCATTAACGGCCATTACCAGAGAGTTGGACTCAAGTTGTGATTGTTCGCACAATAGCTGACTAAATTCCTTATCTATAGTGCTAAGAAGTTACTACTTAACCGGGGAAATAAATGTGCTACGAATTTTAAACTTCAAATTGCGGTTTTGCAGACATTTGATTTAGGGCCATTAATGGCCATTGCCAGAGATTTGAACTCAAATTGTGATGGTTCAAGAAATAGCTGATTTAATTCCGTATCCATAGAGCTAAGAAGACATCGCCTAACCAGAGAAATAAATGTGCCACGAATTTTAAACTTCAAATTGCGGTTTTGCAGGAATTTAATTTAGGGCCATTAACGGCCATTGCCAGAGATTTGGACTCAAGTTGTGATTGGTCGCATAATAGCTGATTAAATTCCTTATCTATAGTGCTAAGAAGTTATTACCTAATCAGGAAAATAAATGTGGTACAAAAAAATTGCGTCTAGCACCAATCGAGGAATGGATAGCTTTATTTTGGTTGGCACGACCCTTGGTTCCGAGGTTAGTAATTGTGTTGCTATTGGTCCTTTCTCATTTCTCGTTCAATAAAATATTGTAGCTGTGTATGCCTCTCAAGATCCCGTGAATCTGGGATTCAGTTTCACCTGTAGCTGTAGTATTGATCCATCTTTGAATTGTTGTTTTTGATTTTATTCAATTCTTCGTTGTATTTTATCCACTTTGGGTTTATCTTTTATGGTAACGGCTTATTCCACTCTATTCCTGTTGTCCATGTACTTCTTACATCATAATTTTTGCCGTGACCGTTATTGGGAAAGTCACCCAATTGGATGAAAGAGATTCGATAAGTAGGAGAATAGTGACCGTTTGGTTGGTTATTTTTTTATTTTTTTATCAATTTTTTAATTGGGTGCAGAGCGGACTTATTAACGGTCCTAGCTCCTTGTAACTGTCAGAGCTTCTGCACCCAATGCACGATCCTGCAAGTAAAGATTAATAGCTACCTTAAATTTATTCATTTTATATTCCTTCGGAAATTTGAAGTGTATTAGCAAATTCCACTTTTTTGATGTTCGGTATATAAATTCGCGCTTGATTTCTTCAGTTCGAGGTTTCGGGAGCGTCACCATTTGCTGTCAGAGTTTTAATTCTTGTAAGATTCGAGTTGCTTTTCCTTTATTGTCACAATCTGTTAAAAGATCATCCACTTTGAAACCTGTCAACGTGATGTTTGCTTCTCTTGGATAGTCATTGGCTCCGTTAGTAGCTAGTTGCTTCAAAGCTCTTATGGCTAACAAACGGAGGGCACTAATTCTATGTGTCATTGGTTTTAACGTATACATTCATGGTATTCGCTGATAGTTCTGGTGTTGTGTTCATTAATTCGGGTTAGAGGGGCTTTCCTAGTCAGTAAATATGTCGTTAAATGTTTCCCGTTGTTCATATTCACAATAAAAGAACGGGCTTCACCTTTAGGTAGTTTCACTTGTGCTATTTCGGCTGTGGTTATTGTCTCGGCTCAGATCCTGTTGCAATTTGATCATTGTAACTTCTACCCTTTCTTCCAACTTACCATAATAATTTTCTTTAAAGTAGTTGTGTCGTTTGTTCATCGCCTCTTCGAGTTCTACGAAGACCGCTGTGTATTAGGCTGCGATTTAATCAATATATTTTCCAATTGCCTTGTTTTAAGATTTATATATCCTTTAGGTGTGCTGATGGTTTCCAACGAATTCCACCGACACCACTTTTTGATGCATCTGGCGCATTAGAACGTTTATCCCTTCTATTGCTGACACTTGAAGGATACTGATGCAACTACTCGTCAGCACTTCTGGTTATCGGCATCAAGCAAAATTTTTCTAGCCGAGTGCTTAATATTCCTGGTATGCTTAGAGTTCAAATCAACTTGTTTGTTAGCCAGATTAATTTTGAATGTTTTATAAAAAAATGTAAGCTTTGGACAAACAAAAATTTAAGTATTATTACAACAACAAATAGTATATGCTACTTCCTGCTTGACACGTATGATAATTTATTTTACTGCTGATTAGCAAAATCTTTTTCATATGTTATAGGAGTGTTGTTTTACTGTTGAACTCAACGCTAACCTTAACAGTTAAATTTAGTTTAGCCGTTTGGATGTTTAAATGTTCGTTTAGATATCAATATTGATCAATGTTTATTCCGAGGCATTTGACTGCAGATGTGGGCTCGGTTTTTATATTAGTTATTGAAATTGTAAGGTATTTCGAGTTTTCCTCATAATCTGATAAATTATAATGGTTCGCGAAAACGTCCAATTATAGAATTCACAAAACAAAATAATGTCGAAATAACAAAAAACATCTTGAAAACTGGAGTATTTAGAAGGCACAGAAAGCCTTAAGGATTACGTTCATGCTAAAGAGATCGAACAAATGTCTCAGACTCGAAACGTTACATTTTGACGTATAGGAAACAATCGCAAACAATAAGCGAGCAAGAAAACCAATTTATCAAGAAAAAAATGTTGAATAGAGCTTGCAAGCCGGCTAACACCAGCGCCCAAAACACAAGGTTGTATTCAAACTCGCAGTGCCCGGAAACCTAGGTTATAATTTGAAAATCTGGATTGTTATTACAAAATATATTCAGATGCTGAGAGCTATCATTTACTTCAACCACGACATTCATTTAGCTGTTTTGGATACAATATGTAAAATAAAAACAGGTACAGCATCAATAGGTGTGCACGTATATAATTTGGTATTCGTATCATTCGAATCTTAAAATCACTTCAATCGAATATTAAAAAATAAAAAAAAACAAAAATCGACTGCCCAGGCACTCAGTATGAACAAAGCTATAATGGCTAGCATCCAAACAACTAATATTTGCCAAAAGTACGATGTAGAAAATGTGTCACATCGGCCGTTTAGGGCCCTCTAAAACATGCAATTAAAAAGCAGAAATTTATCGATAATTTTAACCAGATTGGTAGTAAATTTTTCACGGGAGGCGATTAAACATTAAACAAGTGCAATGGGCTTGAGATTGACGAGACCAAAAGGCAAACAACTTTATGAAGCAATTAACGAAAATAATCTATCTTCTGGACATTCCTATACAGATAGAAAGAAAATACCTGATTATATTGGGTTTCTAATTAAAAAGTTAAAAAATTATCTGTTAATCAAATTGATTTTTCGGCTTAATTATAGACAATATATTACAATAATGACATTCACAGTATTTTCGATTTGGCAAATCAAAAAAATACAGAGACCAATCACTCATGATATAATATCTACTGGCAAAAGTAGAAAAATATCATTACATTCCCTTTACTTTACTCCAGAGTCATAAAAATGTCGACTCTCAAAAATGAGAACCCCCCTTGAGAGCTCAATTATGTTGGTAGTTCGGTTTCGTACTGAAAAGTAAGGTCTACTCATCAGGTAGCTACGACCAAACTACCAAAATACAATTATCGCTTAATACATTAAGTATCAAGCAGAACGTATTGATTTAGCGAATTATTTTCACTAAAATCAAAAAAACCCAAGGAGAAACCTCATTCGTGTGTGTCATTGTCTATAATAAAGCCGAAAAATCTCTCTCTTGGATAGAGAGAGTTGGTTAATCATTCACATACTAAAATAGAGAACTCCCCAAAGCCGCTTAGCATTGGACCCTTTGCGCAAGGATGACAGGAAAACGTCAGAAAAATTTCAAAAATATTTACGTTTGTATTTCCCATACTAAAATAAAAATCTCCCCAAAGTTGCTTAGCATTGGTCCTTTCCGCGCAAGGTTGACATGAAATTATGTAGATTCCTTTTGTTTTCATATTGTAGTTAACAGAAATATAATGGGGTCTTCCTTTTCGATGGGGCAGTTTACTTTGTATTTTTCAGTATTTTTGGGGGGATTTTTTCGTTCGGGAATATGATGGTTCCCGTTAAAAATATATCAAAAACTGGAGACACCCAAAGAAAGCTGCAGGATACCACCTTGTTACAGGAAAAAGGATCAGAGACAATCTCATCAAATTTTAACTTACATTTTCAATGTCATTAATAGATTTAGATATTTCCCTCCAAAATTGAAAATATCTTTACCATACATCAGATAAACATTTTTATAAAAATCTATTCACGCAGCCATCCACACAATCTGCAATAAGTCGTAGTATTTAAGTTGACAAACTTCGCGTTCAGAACCATCCCAGTCACAGCATAATTCAAATTAAGACACAGTTTTAAACGCCGGTATCGTACCAACTAAGGATTACAAATTTATATGGATTTTTTAAGTGAATACGAAGCGTTAGGATACATGACACTTGTGAGAGAAGAATCGATCGGTAAACAACATTATTAAACTGAAGTTCAACGACGAAATTAAGGGTAGCTTTCGATACATCGGTAAGACCAATTCTGGCAAATCTCTTAACGACTTAAGGATGGTTGGAACGCTGATTAAACAAGATTTGTATTTAGTCCTTATCTAGAAGGTACCCACCTACATTACATATTATGGAGGAATGGCCAAATGCAGAATCCAAAAATGTGTCGGATACAGATGATCACTTATGGAATATCGAGTGCTCCATACTTCGCAATTAAATGTATGGAAACCTTCGCTAATTCCGAAATGGTAGCCCATGCCAACGCAAACATAGCCATTCGGCAAGCTGTGTATGTGGACGATCTATTAACTGGTACATACTCCGTGCATAAAGGAATTCATCTGACTTTACACAAATTCTAACATGTGTGGTACTAAGCACAGCAAATGGCGTTCTATAAGCGCTTCCCCAAAATATGCATACACGCTGATGAAATTTTCGCGCGATGGCTTGTCAAAACTGAATAAGCTACAAATAGGTTGGAATTTACGGGTTTTCGGGCGCCAGCGAGAAGATATATGGATCAGCTGTTTATCTGAAAACCATAGACTTGGCAATATCATGGTAAAATTAATAAGCACGAAGTCTAAAGTGGGTCCGCTGAGCCAATTCGGCCTAAGATAAAATCTATATTGAATGTGGCAATCAAAAAAGAACCCTACTAGATGGACTCTTCCATCGTTCTATCCTGGTTTCACCTCGAATTCAGAGTGCTTTAAACTTTCGTCGCAATCGAAATGCGAAAATTGAACGCCTAAAAGACTCACAAAATTGGAAGCATATCGAGCCTAAAATCAATTTAGCCGACATCGTATCACGAGAAAGCTTTCTATAGCTTCAGCTTCTGGTTCGATTGTCCATCATTTCTAACGCAATCATCCACCCATTGGCTTAATCGTAGACCAAATGTTGAGTTGCAGTTTCCTGAACTTATAGTTTTATAGTTTACACAGCGTCATGAGTCATGACTAACGATGGTTCACCGATTCAAACTCAATATAAGGTAACCCAAAATGGAGAGATCGTTCGGCCAATTGAATAACTCAGAATTACACTCGGGCTTGGAGAGTTATACGTCACCTTAAAAAAAAGTTTCCTGAATAACTTCAAAACTTAGAAGCACAGTAAAGTCACTTCAGACAAGCAGCCATCTAACCACTTTATTTAATTCATTTGATGAAGCCAGTTTGATTCGATCAAAGACGACAACGTGCCACCGGTAAAATGGCTGGCCTATCAGGTCGCGTTAATTTGGTACGTTTCAAAACTACAAGTGGAAAGCGGGAGGGATGATACTGTGAATTTCTTTAAATTTATTTGAGCTTTCTGTTAAATTTATTTTAATTTGAAAATTTTACGAAAGTCTACATAATTTATAAGTACATATGTGTGTTTATTGCTTTCGAGGTTCATTAATTTTTATGATTCGCTCATTTTTGATTGCGTAATTTATTTTTTGGTTTATATAAAACAAGTGCCAGTCAAGAATTTGTTGTGATCAAGCAAAATGAAACCTAATTAATAAAAATAAATAAAAGTTGTTTAAAGTATTTGCATTTAAGTTTTTTATACCATGTCTTAAAAACAATCAAGAAGAAAAGTGTTCCTCAAAAGTTTAAACCTAAAATGGTTATTTTACTCTAAATATTTTAGTTTTGCCGTTTCTAGTAGATTTTAGTAAAAATGCTACTTAAAATTATAGGTGGTTAAATTAGAGAAGTTTCCAAGGCGAAGCGCAAATTCATTCAAAATTCTAAGATTTGTTTGAACGAAGTTCTGTAGACTTTTATACAACATACTGGGTCTATTTTAAACATTGTGCTACACTGTAAAAAAAATTACACTGAGAACACTTTTGTTCAATTTTTGCATTATTCAGACGTTAGTCATGCCACGCCCAAGACATTCCGCGACAACACATCTGAGGTTTTGTTATTTAAAAAACAACATAAAAATATTACAATAACCAAAGCCCAACCAACCCATTCTTCGCAAACATAACGATCTTCGCAATCATAAAAAACAAATCAAACACATAATAATTTCACTACGCTTCACCACAAAACAGGCATATCAACAACATAAAAACGGTTACATATTACATTGTGAATAGAATAAAAACAAACATTTCGCCATCCAAGTTATATAAACGCAAAAAAGACTAATTGTGTACAGATCTCGCGCAAATAAAAAACCGCGAACCATAAATAGCATCAAAAAAACATTGAAAATGTGGGTCATTCGCATAAAAAATAGTATAGTAAGCATAAAAAAAGAATAAAATACAAAATGAACATGTCAACAAAATAATAAGCCTCTTTATATTGTTTTTATTTACTATACATATACTTTGTAATAAATTTGTATGTTGAATTCATTTAAAAAACCTGTAACAGGTACGAGTAAATACCAACCAATTTAAAAAACCAAAAACACAAGCAAAACGACGGTTGAAAATATTTTAAGAAAGTTCATTAACTGTGAAGAATTCTTTCTTTTTATTTTATTTTTTGTTTATTATTTCGGTTGAATATCATCATAACTGAAAAAAAAAGCAAGCAGAATTTCTCACAAATAAACTATAAAACTTTAAAAGCCCAACATTGTGATTTACACAAGACATAAAAATTTAAAATCTCTGTATTGTGTATATATGATTGTATGAATGTATGTAGAATATAATAACAGAAGAAAAATAAAATACACAAAACGACGAAAATCAATACGTAAGTAAGAATCAAAATTAAAAGAAAATCGCGAAATTCTCAGCCAAACTCACCATTTCCCCTGATTGTATGGGCGCGCACACAATTTATCTGACACAAAAATTTTAAACCTAACCCAACACTAAAATTTGTGTTTATTAATATATGGAAACACGAAGCATCATAATAAAACTCCATCAGAAAAATCATAACAAAGTACCAATTCTCAAGACTCTGAGATTTGTGGCTAATTAATTTACTCAGTAAAAATTAAATGTAATCAAAATTCTATTATGATTATAATTTACTGACCCAAATTTAAGGTGCCACAAAACAAATGATACACATACCACCACCTATCAACAAACGATGGAACCAAAACAAAAAAAAAAGCTCAACAATAAACATGTCTTCGGTTTATTTTTATTCCCCCTACATCTATACTAATTCAAAGTGTATTACACATTTTTTTTTTATTTTATGAACGGTGGAAAAATTTTATATTTTTCTAATTTTCAACAAAAGCTCTTTATACAACAAAATTACAGTGAGTTATATAAGAATTACTTGTTATAAAACGTGTAATTGGTTGCTAAGCACTACAACAAGAATGTATAGTTCCAATTTTAAATGAAATCCTACAAAATCTCTGTAAATTCCGTACATAGTATACACTTAGTATAAAATTGTAAAACAACTTTGTTTTATTTATCTTAAAGTTGCACAAGCATATTCGATGCGACACGTGTCACCCATTATAAGAAATATATATGTACATGTTATGTTTATACATATATAAATGTATGTATATAAAATTAAGGATTCAAATTCTAAAGACGTGATAAAATTTTCTAAAAAAAAAATTAAGAAAATAATAAGAATATATCTATGCTTGAGACGAGTGTACATATCCATACGAGTTTGTATACGTATATCATTTCGTTTCCATTTCAAGACTGTGTCAATCGATACTTTAATTTTAGCAAACTTGGTTTTATCGGATTTAGGTTTTCGGTGTATATACATACGCGCATACATATAAGTTTTTATCATCATCTTATATAGAAATAAATTTTTTTTTTTTGTTTTTTACTTTACAAGAGAAGGGAAATTTGATACATTCACGCGATTATGTAATGGAAATGGATAAGTAATTTACAAAAAAAAAAAAAAAAAATAAGAAGCAAAGAGTTTTGTTTGATCAGAAATTCCGTGTATCAAAAAAAAAATGTGACCTAAATTAAGGAGGATGTGTTTTATAAGGTGTCGAGTATTCTTATTTGCAAGTTAAAAATTATGAAGGTGGGATAAAGAAGTTGGTGTAATTGTATGAGAACTTTAGATTTTTAATACAAGTATTTGGTACTTTTGTAAGCCAGAGAGAGACTCTAACCCGCACTCAGCAAAAACTGCAACAATTCGAAAGGTTTAGTTGCCTCGATATAAGGGATGTACTATTTTTTTTCACAGAATGTGTAGCTACACAAATTCACATATAGTGTAAACCAAAAAAGTATAGTCGTGCATAAAACAAATGTAATACTGATAAATTTTTTAAGTCAGTCTGCAAGTTGTAATAGGCACTATATTCCCAAATATGAATAACCCATTTAAGTCGTTGACACTTTAATTACGAGTTCTCAGGAATATTGAGTAAAATGTAATGGAATAAACTTATCTGGATGCCAACTATCCATCACAAAATGTTTAAGGCCATCCGTATGTTGTGATTGCCGCTATAGGCTCTTATATGTTTGGCCCATTTTAACCAGCGATGGTGAGGTCGACAATGACATGACAATTATTCAATTGTCGACGTCTCGATTTAAAACAACAAAATGTCATCAATGTCGAATATGTCAACAATGTCAACAATAAATAATTTTTCGATATTCAAATGTTTTTCATTGAATTTTAATTTAATTTCATAGTATGTAAATAGAAATAAAGATTTTCCTCTATTTCTAAGAATCTCTATAGGAGCACCATCTGGTATCACATAGCATTTTCATTCTACTACCACCCATATTTACTACCATTCTTTCGAGATTCGGATGTTTGAGTTCCTTTAGAACGGTTACACATCGGTCAGACAGTTAAGATTGTTATCTGAGAGTATATCTTTAGATAACAAATTGCCAATGTGGCTATTGCAAGTCGTGTGTCACTGAAAGCTCAACCTTCCCATTTTTATCATATTTGCCGCATTGTCTGATACAATGGCATAAATATGAGTTTTATACATTTCAAGCGCTAGTTCAGGTGATTCCAATACAATGTCACAACGCTTCTCCTGTTTCAGACTATGTTGTGAAATCCCACTCATTTATGAAAGCCGTTTCATCGGTTATGTTATGGATCATCGTTAACGGTTTTTGAATTATTGGCCGTATTTTACCATCCGTCAATAACCAAAACCGAATCTTTACTACAATTTGCGGATATATTATGAACAGATTTCTCATATAATTGATTTAGCATTTTTGATGAAAGTGATTGTCAGCCAGGTATTTTATCGGCGTAGCTTGGCCGTAATGCTCTGATAAAATTTTTGAAGTGCTCTGAATCTACCACACTAAATGGAATATTACATCCAAAGAAGAATTTAGCCAGCAATTCGTTTATATTTTCTTCCTCGTCTTTAGTAAGGCATCTATTTTCGAGAATTTATAGTTTTCCGTGATTTCGTCAGACTTTGGCTTGTTAATTTATTTAGCGAAGCATTGGCAAATAAGTAATTATTTCTCGATAAAATTTCTGGTTTACTAGATTCCGAAAAAAATTGAGATTCTGATTCTGAGGTTGTGCCACTGCATACCTCAATAATTTGAATTTCTGGTTCGGAACATTGAGAAACGATTGGGTTTACACAAATTAAGAGCTGAATGGTGATTATGATTTGAAATTTGAATTTTTTAATTATGTAATTTTAAATTTCAAAGAATTCTTTTTAATTTTTTTAATTCAGCTATTGAGAGAGATAATAAAAATAAAATAAAAATCCTAACGATGCTTGTTTTGTTTTTTATTGTCGACAAATTATCGACGTAGTCGACGAATTGATGACTTTGTCGACATAGATAACGCTGAAATCTTATTGTCGACGCATTGTCGACTCGTCAACGTCGACAATAATAGATGACGCGTCATCAAACATCTCTGATTTTAACTGATACAGATTTTAATTAAAGGTTCTCAAGAACCATGTGTGCTTGGCCTAAATCCGGTGATTGTGATAAAATTTTTAAAGATGATGACCAAGGACGTATATATGCGACGTACTTTTTATGTAAGTGATATATTACAGTTTCTATATTTGTTTAGGGGAAGACTCGTATATGCGTCATACTGTTAATATCGTCACAAACCCCACAAAACATATAAATTTAAACATTTATTCTACCATTAGGCTTCAATTAACTCATTTCGTGCAAATTTATCATCTGAGCACGTCGGTCGCGAACGTGTTAAACAATTAGTTGTTCTGACTACTGAGCCAAAGGACATTTATCATCTAAGGGTGCGATGTCTTAGTATAAATCGAGACCAATTAAATAATTTACGCTCGCTAGAATCATGGAATTGTAAAAAGTGCAACGAAATTGGTGAAACTAAGGTATACGACTCTGAATATAAAATCGATAAACATGGTGATATTATTAGTAATCGAATATTAATGAATAAAATTAATGACGTTGCAATTTTACTACCATAAATTTAAAATAATTTATTTATTACTTATGTGAAAAGTTGAATCAGCAGCAAACACAACAAATTATAAAGTTAAACTAAACACTTTAAACAATTTAACTAATGCAAATCTTTATGGCGTTGATGAAGAGAACCATGGATCTAATGATGCAGAGTATCAACACGATGATGTGTAGCCATATGGCATGAAAACAGGCTAACACAACATAAAGCAAAGGTATGTTGCGGTCGCTATGTGTCTGCAAACTTTACAAAATTTATTATCAGACTGTATATCATCAGCACCAATAGCGGTTGGCCATGACTTTCGAGTCAAACGGTCCTGTTTTTTTTTTTGTATTTTATTGTTTTATTAAAAAAAAAAATTAATTTTATTAAAAAAAATGAGTTCTGTTGATTAAAAGATGAATCACGTGGTGTGTGAATTGTCCGGGTGCGTTTAACCTTGAAGGATGAAATCTTGAAGGCGTACAGAAATTGTCTGGAACGCTACCGGGTTTGTGACGTGATTTTACAGAACAAGAATTACGAGAATATGATTGAAATCAACCAGATTGTCATGGTTGGTCGTAGGGGTTAATGGAAATCAATAGATAACTTTGGGTGAATTGCTTAATTTTTGATTAAACAGCATCTGAATTAGCACGAGATTTCCAGAAATAAGAACCTTCAACCTGAAGCAGAAGGCGAATGCGGAAGAGGTATTAATTTATCCTCTGTTTCAGAGTCTAAATTTAAATAACTTTTTGCTCGGTTTATGACTTAAAATAACTGATTAAATTTGACCTCAATTGTCAGAGATAGTAATGATCATAAATATTAATATTTTTGTAAATAGGGTTCCGAAATATTGCTGCATCTCCACGGGCTTACTGAGAGGTTGGAGTGGAATCTTAATTAAATGTTTTAACACACAGATGGTTTCAGATTTAAAAAAAAAAAACATTTTTACTTAAATATTTAAATTTTAAAGGTTGAGGCAAATAGTTGAATGCGGTTAGTTAGGAGGAAGCGGGGAGGAGGAGGGAGGTTTGGCGAGTGGGTTTTAGGAGATTGTCTCTGGCGAGGTTTATTAAAAAAAATTAATCTGCCTATTGATTTATAATTTGTTCTTAAATTTGAAAAAATTTTAATTTAATTTTTAGTTTCTGATTTTAATTCCAAATTTGAAATTAAATAAATTCGATTTTATTTGAGTAAGTAAAGTTCAAAAATAACTAATTAATCACGATTTCGATTTCAATTTCGACTTTTATTTTTAGTAAGTCCCGTGGAACCTGACTCGCTTTTTGGAATTGTCCTTTCTTGAGCTAACCTTTATCTTTATCATATACATATGTATAACACTATACATATAAAAAGATACTAACTATTCAATATTTAGGTGTATGTATTATGTGTACCGAATGAAATTTGTGATTCCCAAATTTATATTATCTCATAGGTTACTACGCAAAAGAAAAAAACTGGTACCGTTATTTTGTAGAAAAACAATTTAAAAAAACGAATAAACGTCAAATTGGGCATTTGTTTTATTTGTTTCGAAATGGACGCATCATAAGGAGAAAAATGTGATTTAATAATTAGATTGTGCAATGATCATCCCGAGTATACCAATAAAAAAATTGGTAAATTGGCCGGTGTTTCCAATAATACGGTAACAAATGTAAAAAAAAATGTCAAATCAATCTTTCTGTATCACTCAAGCCCGGATCCGGAGAAAAATCAGGTGCTCCAAATAAAATGTTGGATCAGAAAATTGTAAGAGTCATTTCGAAACATCCCTCGATGTCTGTGCGAGATTTGGCCAGAAAAACCAAAACAACCAAATCGATTGTGGAAGGAGCTAAAACCAGAAATAATCTACGGACATACAAGAAGTCAAAAATCCCCAAAAGAAGTGTTGAACTATTTAATAGAGGGATCGATCGAGCAAAGAAACACAACAAATGGTTGAACGAAAGAAAAGATTCTTGTTTCGTAATGAACGACGAGACCTACGTCAAAATGGATTTCTCGACACTTCCAGGTCCCCAATATTACATCAAAAAGAAAGGTAAAGAACTGGACGGAGCAATTACTACCATAGCTGTTGAAAAATTTGGCAAAAAAACATATGGTTTGGCAAGCAGTTTGCCAATGCGGCTTAAGATCACATCCATACATAATAAATGGGATTATGAAAAGGTGAATGTTCGCCGTAAAATGAACAAAAAGTTTGAATGAATACGATTATTTAAAAACTGTACAATATGTGCAATAGAACAAGTACAGAAAAATAATGATTATATATTGCCGTTTAGTTTGATTTCTTCATGTACAAATCACAAATTTCATTCGGTACACATAATATATTGTATATCGTACAAGGTTGAAGCTGCGTCATTTTATTGTTATGCTGGAATATCTATAATACAAATTTATAATCCGTGCAGCAAACTAATAAATGTTATTTCAGAATGCAGTTGTTACTACAAAATTAAACTTAGATAGTTAGTTAATTATTAGATTTAGACAGTGCTTAATCATATTGCAACAACAAAGGTCCGGAGGAGGGTTCTGAAAGCTGAAGCAGTCAAGGGAAAGCGACAAAAATATTAACATTAAGGTTGTTTGTAGCACTTAAAAAATTAATTCGTTGAGAGTATGATTAGTTATTTAAAAATCAAGCAATCAATTAAAAACAGCCGAAGGAAGTAAGGTGGTGGGACATATACATATAAGGGGTAATTGATAACTAATTAATATTGACTTTAGGATGCCAAGGATGGAAAGCAGTTTTTAGAACAAAATGTAACTACTAACAATCGACCGCCAAGGTGTTTGTAACCGGGTCGATCTCAATCCTATACTAACAATCCTATTCAATCCTTCTAAGTAAATGTAAAAAAGGCTGTACGGTGAGCACAGCGTCAATAATTCTTAGAATTACCGGAAGATCCTGCTAAATGCTTGGTCGTACATTGAAAATCAATCAATCAAGACTGTATCATCAGCGCCAATAGCGTATTTGATCACCGAACATATCCTTATACACATTCATTTTGCACAGCATATTTTGTTATCTTATTTATTTATTTGTATTTGTACATATTTAAATTATAAATCTAATGGATTCACTTTTATTTTATGTACATCTGAACATATTGTAAACACATAAAATTGTACATAGATTAATACAAATAAAATTATATTCACCAGAAATAAATTTCTTCATCAGTAGCATTCCATAAGTCCCACAGTGGGCCGAGTGTTTAGGGTCGCTGTAACGAATGTGAAATTTCACCCCTTATTGGCAACCCATATGGGTAAAATGTCGTATATGTATGTATCATATTACAATTAAGTTGCATGTCATTTTTATGGCTTTTTTGGGTCACCGATTACGAGTCTTTAGCCACGTTTACAAAATTTCACCACCTTCATCCCTTATTATTTTCAATCCTTATCAGTCAAATAACCTAAATTTTATGAAATTTTGATTTTTTTCTCATTTTATTCATTTAGTAAGGACAAAAATTGTTTATTTTAAAATGTGCATAAATAATCGGGGGGCACCTTTCTAGGAGCAGCTGATTTTTATTTTATTTTATAGGTAATACTATTAACTGAAACCTCTTATACACTTGATCATTGTTTTCTAAATATTTAATGTTTAAAAAACTAATATTTTAAAACGTGTTATTATATTCTACAGACCTCCAGAACTTGATTCCATTTTATTTGATTAAAATTAGTTGTATATTTAAACATTTACGTATGTTTTTGCACTAAGTAATTTAACACAACGACTGCAGCTTACGCGAAGGTACATTGCAACTAAAATTCTAGAGCAGGTAAAGGTAGTTCGACCCTCTTATAAGAGTTTTAAGATCCTTAGGCTATTACTAAAGCCAACCCAACCTAATTAAAAAGTTAATCTTGGCCAGCTTTTTGGCAATGGGCCCCACTGTGCCTCGTTTCAAATAAATCAAAATATAAATTGAAACTATCGCCTTTTATTAATTGTTTTCTTTGTCAGTATAAACATCGATGCTGGAAGTTGGGGTTTTCCACCCAAACATATTGACAAAAATTAGTTCTGAGCCAACAAGTAGTGACCCCGAATTAAAAAAAAAAAGTTGGCCAAAATAACATTATATTTACCAGCTTAAATCAAACAGCAACGTTAGCTGATAAAAGTTGCTGTTCACTCTACATCTAACAACGTTGATTAAGTGACCAAACAGTTAAAGTTGATATAACCAATATGGGCAAACTGTTTATTACTGCTCCGTAAGTCCAGCATTTTAAATATTGCTGATCAGTGATCAGAATTCGTTATATTACGACTTTAAGACTAAGAGTACATCTTCGATTTTGCTGCTACATATTGGATAGTAATACATACAAAAATTTTCTATAATGTGACCAGTGGGATCAACATCAAATTAATTAGAAATCAACCAATATAACAACGCACAATATCAAGTCATCATAGAACGGAAAATTGATGGACTAGTAACAGAACAAAGCAAGCAGAGCATGGTAATCATTGCAATTCGTCAAGGTGAAATTGCACGTGACACACTGGACACTGATGAAGGAAGCACCACCGTTTTGGATTTTTAAATTGTTATTATTATTTATTAGTATATATGGATGCTACCATTTAAGTATGAGTAATTTTTGTTAAGTAAATTTTAAGTCATTTTCATTTAATATTATTTTCGAATCAAAATTATTTTTTACCCCTAATAGTTAATAATTTGTTAATATATGTGCATTGTGGTGTTTATCGACAATAGTGCATTTTGAAAAATGTTGTGAATTATAATGGCGGATGAACCAGCTGATGATAAAGGAGCAATTAAAAATTCGTA
Organism: Tipula helvola; assembly: GCA_963556165.1. Classification (NCBI taxonomy): domain Eukaryota; kingdom Metazoa; phylum Arthropoda; class Insecta; order Diptera; family Tipulidae; genus Tipula; species Tipula helvola. The sequence goes on from OY744483.1 coordinate 60,659,062, forward strand.
TAAAGCGCTTTATAGCTGATTTACATTCAACGATATTTGACGTCCGCAAAAAAGGTGAAACACAACATAGGAAAAACTACAAAGACAAAAAGAGAAAAAATAATCATCTGCATAAAAAAGTCAATTGAAACCCGAGAAACAAACCCAAAAGTCGGCATCTGCTTTTTTTTGCAGATGTCGAGTTTCATCTTTTTTCTGTAAAATCGTCGATGCGAGAATAAATAACTATAATAAGGTTACATAAACAAGAAAATCAATCATTTGTATTAGTTTATGACATTTTTTGCTTAAATATATTTTTTAATGTGTAAAGAAAACGATTTTTTGATTTGACATCTGCATCTGCAAAAATCTTTGAATGTAAATCAGGCTTAACCCACTGAAAAATGAAAAGAAAAATTGGATTTAGTTTGTTCGATATAATTTAAAAACTATTGCTTTGGTTTCGTTAAAATCTTCTGGTAATTTAAAAAATTCAAAAACATTTATAATTGGCTGAGAAAATGGAAATTTAATTTTTTGTCCGAAAAAATTATTTAGAACCGAAAAAATTAAATTTTCATTTTCTCAGCCAATTAAAAATGGTTTTGAATTTTTTAAATTGAAAATAATATTGTATGGTATATTTGTTCAATAACCAGAAGATTTTAACGAAAACAAAGCAATAGTTTTGGAATTACATATGTATATCGAAAAAACTAATCGAATTTTTCTTTTCGTTTTTCATTGGAAATTCAGGCTGTGTCCGTTAAATTGACCCTATTTTGGTCGAATTCTCTATCGAATTGGCTTATTCAGGTGGAGGGGCAGTTTATATTAGCCCCAGTTCCTTCAGACACTATTAAATCTCACTATGTGTTGTCACCTTTGCCACAAACCGCGATCGATTCGGTTTTAGATTATATTCAAAACCTACCAGAAAATTAAATTTCGCCGGCTGAATGCTTTGTCCCATATCAATTTTTGATTTTATTTAACTTTGTTAGAGAAAAATGGGTTTCCGGTTCTAATTGAAAGGAAATTTAATATTTGTTTTTTGTAACATATTCAGAAATGTTGGAACATTAAACCAAAATTAACATTTCATCAAAATTTTATTTGGAAAGTGAACAAATTTTACCTGGAAATCTAAAATTCGATTTTTAGAAAAATGGAAAAATTCGGCTTATCGAATTTACTTGGATGTCCTTCGGATTACGGAATGCCAGTCAAACCTCCCAAAGGTTTATGAATATGGTGGTTCGTGGATTGGAATTTGTTTAAATTTAACTTAATGATATTTTTTCGCGAGTCGGAACGCAATGGAACGCATATCACACTTGAGTCAACTATTTGATCATTTAGTGTGTAAACAATAAACCGAAAAATTTCGAAATAATTTCGAAATTAAAGTCATTTCTAATTTTCCTTTTCCAACATCAGTAAAACAATTAAAACAGTTCAGCCAGAACATTGTGAAAATTTATTCCAGAAAAACAGGGAGGCATTAGCTAATTCAACTTTACTGGCACACCCAAAACCTAACGCTACATGCAACATCACAACCGATGCATCATATTGGGCTGTTGAAGCAGTACTAGAACAATTCAGTGATGGTAAGTGGAAGCCTTAATCGTTATATTTAAGAAAATTGCCTCCAACCGGGTCAAAAGATTCAGCATTCAACCGCGAAGTTTTAGGCATTTATCTTTCTCTCAAAAATTGTAGGTACATCGTTGGAGGTAGGCAATCTTCTATATATACAGACCACAAGTCACTAACCTCCGCTATAGCATCAAAAAAAAGCGTAGCCCATACCAGGCACGTCACTTAAATAACATCGTGAAATTTACTAGCTGTGCAAATAAACGTAACTGACGAATTTTTACACCATCTCAATCAACGATTCGTTAGTTAATCTGACAAACCCATATTTGTGTCCGACTTTCTAAATACTTGCGGATTCATTTGTATACGAGTCGTTAGGATCAAAACAGGCTTCTTCTTCCATATGAAAAACCTTTTAAAGTTTTAAGAAACTTACGAAAAAATTGCATAGTGAAAGTTAAAGGTAAAACAGTATCGATAACGACGGATAGATTGAAACCTGCATATGGTATTTCTGAAACTGTTTCCAGTTTGGGTAATTCAAGTTGCCATGGAGTTTCTTTCAAATAGTTCAATTCGTAATGCGGGCAATTTTATTTTGAATTGCGTTTCACTGGAAGGAGAGTGATGTTACGGCCGCTGTGCATCAGCGAACTTAACAATATTTATTATCAGACTGTACATTATCATTGCCAATCGCGTATTTGATCACCGAACAAAACCTATTAAATATTTCAAAATTAATGGGTACTCTATTTATGACACTATGACACCTAGCTGGGAAAGCACATGGAGGCACTGCTTTATTGATTAAAAGTAGATTAAATTGCCTACTGATTGATGCGGTGGCAGAAAATCTAAAAGATGTCCGGGTACTATCAGTTGAAAAAGCTACACCAGTCATAAGTAGTTCTTATAAAGTTAATAAACTGCCACATAATATACAGAAACTAATCCAGGAAAATCGAAAAATTCGCCATCAATGAAAACAAACAAAAGCCCTGTTATTGAAATGGAAATTAAATCGAGCTATTAAGGTCCTAAGATTTGCATTGCAGAAAGAAAAAAACCAGAGCGTCTAGAACAATTTAAATGATCTTTCGGCAACCGAGAGGGCAGATTATTCTTTGTGGAAGATAACAAAAAATTGAAAAAAGCCAACAAACTTGAATCCACCGATTAAACTACTAACTGGAAATTGGGCGTGAAGTGATGAAGGAAAAGCCAAGACTTTTACTGCTCATCTGCTAATAGTATTCGCATCACACGGAAAAACTAAATATTTCGTCTTCGTGCTACCCGAGCAAATGGTTGATGGTTTATTCTAGAAACCTATAAAGTATAATTAGAATAAAGTTAAATTGGCACCAGGAATTACCAGACAAATACATAAAAATAATAGCTTTCATATTCAACGCGATTATCTGGACCAGTTATATTCCTCGAAAATGGAAGATATTTTTGATCACAATGACACAAAAGCCAGAAAAAGTGAAACGCAATTTTCATCATATCGCTCAATAAGCATGCTGCCCACAATCTCAAACCTATTTGAAAAATGTTACTAACGAAATTGAAACCCGTATTTGAAGAATTATTCCAGACCACCACAGAGCAAGTACACAGAATTGTAAAAGCAATCAAAGGCACCTTCGAGGAAAATAAATATTGTTCTGCTGCCTTCTTGGTTGTTGCACAAGCCATTGATATAGTTTGCCACGATGGACTTATATACAAAATTAGAGAGCTTTTACCGAAGAAATTTCACTCAATATGGAAAACTATCATCTTCAAAGGTAATTACATAGTCAAACAAAATAGCGCAACTACTTGCTTAAATGATATTAACGCAGGTGTCCCGTAAGGCAGCATTCTAAGACAAATATTATATTTGTTGTATACAGCCGATTTACCTGTAACCAACAAAGTAATAATATTGACATTTGCAGTTGATACGGCCATCCAATCCCGAAATTGCCTCAAAGGACTTAGAGGATGATTTGAATAAAATCGTGAACTCGTTGGCGACATGGCGAATAAAAGTAAACGAGGACAAATCAACGCAGGTCACATTCTCGCTGAACAAACGCACCTGCCCACCAGTGAAATCAAACGATATAAATATTCCTCAATAAACGAAGGTCAAATACTTAGGTTTGCACCTATTGAAGCTTAACGTGAAAAATCATATTGAAGCAAAACGCAACTAGTGTGCAGTTATGGAGATCCACTAGCGCTTCCAACAAAGAACTCTACTACTTCGCAGTATTAGAAATGCTTCGTGTTGAAAACAGCTGCGATTTAAGGCGAGTAAGAAGAAGAGGTCCACTCGAACTGATGAACTTGTAAATTTATTAAATGTTTATGTTGTACATACATTGGTTAAGTCTTAAAATTTAGCTTAAAGATTTGATTACTTCTCTTGTTAGTTTCTTTTATGGAAAGATTCAAGTAAAAAGCAATTGGCAGCATTTACAAAAAAAAATTAAATTGTATGGACTACTGGAAACTACATACTCAGTTTATAAAAGCACAAACTAAATAACTGTATGCTTCGTTATTTAAAAAGCAACATCGCATGTGGCCAAAATAAATGTTTCAAAAAAAACTTGTGCACTTGAAATCTTTAAAACTTCTTAAATGACATATAAAAAAACCTTACTCAACATTTTTGTATTGATAAGTATGCACCATATGTATGAAAGTTCTACATACTAAATTAGAAGAGAATTCACGAACAATTCCTTATCAAATAACTATACCTAATCATATTTAAAATATCCATATTATGTAATTCACACATGCCGGCAAATTTCCGGCCAACAACTCGATAAAAAACCAAATAAAATTTTGTAATCCAATTTACTATATGTTGTTATTCATATAAAAATATGAAACACATATGTATAACAAAATTATACGAATATTATAGAGATTCGATAATATATGTGTGGCTGTGTGTGTATAAAATTGAGAGAGAATTCATTAAAACAAAATGAACATAATAAGAAAAAATATCTTAAAGATCCTTGACCTCTTATCAAATGCACTCATAGTGAGATATGATATTATAAATGAACGTAAGACATAACATAAATTTTACTTTGTGTGTGTGTGTGTGTGTTTTAATTTCGCGAATGCTTAGGTATTATTTTTCGCTTGGCTTTTTTTATTGACAAACCGACGTAAACAAGCGAGAATCAAAATAAAATATTTGCTACGGTAATAAACATAATGTTTAGAGGTATGCTGACAATTTTTTTTGAAGCTTAACAAACAAAATTTCCAATTCTAAAATTTCTCAAATAATTTCAAGGAATTAAGACAAGAAGGACTGGAAATAAAAATTATCTCTAGGTACATATTTTAAAATTATTGTTTGTTTATATTTGAGAGCAAATATTTTAACAAATTAATTCGGATACCTGTGTCCCGTTCGTTAAATCCAAATTCATAATATTCTAATAAATTGAAGCTTTGTAAAGAATTTCAGCAACTAAGGATGTTACTAAAGCCCAGTGGAAACTAACAAATGACAAAATGTAGCCACCTTGATGAACAAGGCTGCCTATCATTCTTTTAAGATTTACAAACAGTTGTAGAGGACTAAAAACCGAATCTAAGTTTTCAATTAACTTATTTCAAAATTTGAAACACTAACACTAGAATGGTTTGAATCACAGCAAAAACCGATACATCAATCACGATGACCAAGTGATGTTAATGCGGATTATTAGTATTATTACATTTGATTTTTTTGACGTTCAAGCCAGAAAAGTGTTTGTATTGTTTGTTTTCGGTTACAGCTGTGCAGATTTCATCTTCCCAGGAATACCCACTCGAGAAAATTTACACAAGTCAGGGCCTCCCACAAGTATGAAAAAAGTGGTGCCTAGAGCTAATAATGTACACGAATATAAATCGGCACAAAATGGCAACACTGATTAAAAACGAGCAAGCGAGAGAAAGTAAAATTCGGTGGTACCTTAATGGTTGCTATAGGCTTCATTTTCATTATGATAAAAAGTTGGTTTAATTTGTTGTTGTAACAATCTCACAATGTCACTTAAACAAGGACGTACCGCCGACAACACAATGTAAATTTTACGAAGAAAATCGAGCCATGTATTATTTTACAATTTGGCCGCTATATGAAGAAGTTTCGTAATCCATTTTTTAACATATAATAAGTGATTAATTCATTGACCCTACATTAACCAGCCGTGATTTTTTCATCACCCGCCGGGAATCGAACTCAGGACCTCCGGAGCTTAAAGCAAGCATGCTAACCACTGTGCCACCAGGACGGCTGAAATGGCTCGACTAAATATACTATTTGTACCGAAAGATGAAAATCCACCAAACAAACCACAATTGAGGCTGATTAAAGGTGTTTGAGCTATTTTAAAGCGGAAGGTATATGCCAAGGCCCAAAACCATCAAACATTTGAAGGACAAGATAAAATGTGGCCTGAAGAAATTACCAATATCTCGAATTTAGAAATATACAATTATTGGAGGTCTCTCAATCTCTCAAATACTTAATATGTTTTGGGTTGAACCATGTTCTTTAAAACTTCCAGTAGATCAACAGCAGCCTAACGGCTCTCGTGGTTGCAATCACTTTTCTAAGAGGAGCTGCATGTCTGCATCTGAACGCAGATCTTCTCGGATGATGTATACAAATTTTTTTAAATTTTGTGAAATCGTAGGAAACTTTCCCGGTAATCGAAATTATCAATATTCTTGATACATAATATGCCGTAGTAATGACAGGAAACGAAGCTATTCTGAAAATGTATTCAAAGAATTTTAGTCAATGTTCAGTATTATGCGAGTATGTTTGATAAGCACTAAACACTGATATCAATCAGTTTTTATTATTTTCCGACCTTTCTATGATTCTTTTTTATAGTAATAAGGCAACAAACAAATATTAATTGTCAGCTTAGTAGATAAATGGCCACATTTTCTAATAATTAATAAGCAAATGGAATATTTTCTCGGTCTAAATATTGCAAAATATTAAATTGGAGTGCAAGGGAATACTGTAACTGGGATCCTCTTCCCTACTTCAAATATTTGCTTGAATCTGATATCTGAATTTCTGTTGGTTCTCGAAGCAAATATCACATATTTAGTTTTAGAGATATTAATCCTTAAGCAAATCGATGGATTAAGCGTTGATTTAACTTAAGTAGTTAAGTCAAGAATCATTACTTTCTGTAATAATATTTTTCTACTGACTAGCCTGTGAAGTCTGAACTAATAACATTCGGCTATTCGAAAAATTAATCAAAAATTAGAAGAATTTTCAGTCCACTACAACAATTCAACTCAACCATTTATTGTTTCTCAATCTTTAAGCATAATGAGGCAGAAAAACAAAGAATTCATTAGGATTAGGCTTACCAAGCAAGGGAGTAATGTGGACGGATTAGATGAGAATGGTTAAAACGAGATTGGATTTTTTGTCAGCCCTCCGGACCCAATTTTTAAAACGGAATTTAAAGTTCTGCATAAATTACTGACACTTACGCCAATGTCCAGCTCGTTCCACATCCAATATTTGAATTCTGAATTCACGCGAAATTATTTCATTTAACAAAAAAATTTATTTCAAAATTCAAAATTTATTATTCTCCGAGACAAAAAATTCGATCACGAGTCGAACTCTAAAATGTTGTCAATTGTAGGTTGGTAGTGTACAACCTTCTTTGACATTCGTGTGACGTTTGAGCAGAATACGTCCATTAGTGTGAGTTTGGCAGCAATTTGTTTACTACGCGGAAAGTTTATCTGGCGATTTTTACTATGGAAAAAAAAATTGAGTTTGCTTGAAATTTTGTGTTTCCAATGGAATTACGGCTACGAAATCATTGAAAATGTTGGAGAAGTGTTTTTGAGACCTCTGTTAACGACGATAACCGGGATCGACCCAATACATTTTGGTTGACGTTTTAGGTATGAAATGCGATGCCGATCGACTAGTGCCGAAAGGCTTGAATTTTTTGCAAAAAGAAAGTCGAGTAGAGGTTGTAAAAGAGATGCTTGCTAACGTAGCTGACGACCCTATATTCATCAAACGAATTATTACTGGTGACGAGACGTGGGTTTATGAATATGACGTCGAAACTGCCCAACAATCTAGCAAATGGCGCGCCAAAAATGACCCAAAACCGAAAAAAACAAGTCAAACTCGGTCGAAAATCAAGGTAATGCTCATCGTTTTCTTCGATTACCGTGATGTGGTTCACCATGAATTCGTTCCAGAGGGTCAAACGGTCAATAAAGCATACTACAAAAGTCATCGCTCAGCCACCGTACTCGCCAGATTTGGCTCCCTGTGATTTTTTCCTGTTTCCGAAACTCAAATATCCGCTCCGGGGAATGCGCCATAAGACGATTGAAGCCATAAAAAAAAATCGCTCAAGGAACTAAAGGCAATCCCGGCCGATAAGCCTATAAGCTGTGTATGGAAAAATGGATTAAATGCTGGCATGCTTGTATTGACTCAAAAGAAGCCTATTTTGAAGGCGATAATAAAGATTTGTATTTAAATACATAAAAATGTTGTTCTTTATTACCAGTCCGGGTCAAATTTGATCAGATGGTACTTTAAAATAATTTGGCCTAACGCACGAAAACGAAAATAAAGCTCTGATGAGGCCGATCTAAAAGACTTTCCACGGGGCAAAATTGCCAGCCAACTACTAAGTAAGACGCTCGAGAATGCCCTGGAAAGGAAATGGTTTGGAAAGAAAAAGAAGCTACCAACAAAATAATAACGAAAATCCACCTCATCAGCTTCCACCACCTTCTTCTTCCTTCGTTTGGTCAAATATAACCTGATGATTTTTCAAGTTCATTATTATTTGGAAGATAGGTATAAAATCTAACACTTCGAAGAGTAAAGAGACGATGTAATGCGGCGATATTTCAATGGGTCTAATTTGCTGTTTTTTTGACTATATAGAGCGCACTTTTCATACTTTTTAGATGGAAGGGAAACCGTTAAGTTATATATCGGTTGAACTTTTGGGATGATATCGTCAGTTCCAGCTGCATTCTTGGCGTTAATGTTCGCAAGAATATTAGCAAACGCTCTAGTTTAAGGAAGGTTTGGAGATGTAAAGCAAGAAACGGGAGGTTAGAAGTCGCAGCAAATTTAGTTACAATAACCTCGGCTTTTTCTGCACTGGTATAACATAAAAATGTTTCAGAGAAGGAGGCGGAGCAGAACATCCAAAATTTAACGAACTTCACTTTTCCACTACATATTTTAATTTATTTTTTTGGCCCTTATACCGTCGCTGTTGCATACCATTAAACTTCCCTGCATACCATTAAGCGAATCCTAATCATCACTCCCGTGATTATGGCAATAATCACACCAATAAAAATTATTAAATAAATCGTACATTCCTTTAATCAGTCAGCGCAGTTTTAGTGTTGAGCTTAGAGTGACGGAAGAAGAGTCATCGCTGGAATTTATGGCGCGAAAGGCAAATTATTATTTTCGCCCAACTATTCCGGAATTTACGCCGCAAATTGTTCTGAGAGTTTTTCAGAAAAAGTCAAAAGTGAATTATGTGTCGAAAATAGATTTTGTCCGGTCAGAATGCATGTTGTCAAAATGGAATTCGTGGATAAATCTAAGCCAGTTATTCGTCACAAATATTCGGGACTTCTAGCTAAACTCAGCTTGAAAGTTCCATAAATACCCTTATTATTGTCTCGCTCAGGATAGTATTACCTCGAGAATTAAAATTATTTTTTGGAATGTCTACGAAAGACGAACAAAATTTTATTTATCTCCACTATTTGCACATTCAAAATCTTTAATTGATCTACATTTTCAGGAAACAGTGGACACTGAATCTCATTATTTCTACCAAATTTCTAGTTTAGTAATAACAACCTTATGAATTTGTTCTTGCGAATTTGCCCTAACTACGAAAATATTTAAAACTAAATAAGAGGAAAGGCTTTGTTAGGAATAATGGTAAAGAAAGTAAATACTTCGGTAAAGAGTATAAAAATCCTTGTTAAAATCGCCATTCGGCCTTTACTCTAAATAGTTGAGAATGGAATAATTCCAAAATTTTAATCCAGGTGAGAAGAGAGATGTCTAGTTTTATGTTGTTCTCGTGCTGCGAATTGGTTCGAACAGATATTACAGAACTGGATTGCAAACTCAGATAAACTCAAAAACAACATTAAATCAGAAATACCCGATGTGTCATATTGATGTTATGTATAATGATCAAAGCAGTTAGTATAACCTGTAAAGTTTCTATAGTAAACGTACTTAAAAGTGTTTTTGGCTATTGACCTCTGGGAAAAGCTCATTACAATTGAACTTTGGGTGCCCGAAAATAGTACAGAATTCCCGATGGTGAAATTGATAGTGGCTTACTGCTCAATTAGGAAAACATAACTTTTTAAAACTCAGGCTGGTAAAGGATCACCAGCCAGAAATGGAAACTTAGCGGATCTTCAATGAAAACTGAAGTCCGGGGTTTTCCATTTGGGACTTGGCAACTTTGACCTTTCACTGTGAACGCATGCTTTAACCAATAACCAAACTGTCAGGGTCAAAACATTCAGTAAAGACAACATTTTCATCATGATGAAGTACACGAACGAACAACGTCGTTCTCGGATTGGGCTCTGGAAATGTTGGAAGAAGATGACCAATTTCATCGCAAAATCATCTTCAGTGATAAAGCGTATTTTTGGCTAAATGGCTTCGTCAACAAACAGAATATGCGTTATTGGTCAGGTGAAAACCCTCATGTGCTTCAAAAACCACCACTTCATCCACTAACTGTATGGTGTGGTTTCCATGCTGGTGGTGTCATCAAACCGTTTTTTTTCGTTGATGAAAATGACCGTAATGTTATAGTCAATGGAGATCGCTACAGAGAGATATTGCAACATGTCATTAGACTTAATGATGTGTGGTTTCAACAAGACGGTGCGATATGCCACACAACGGGTCTAACAATCGACTTATTGAAATCTAAATTCGATGAACGTGTTATATCCAAAAATGGTCCTGCCGATTGGCCGCCTAGATCGTGTGATTTAACACCTCTATAACTTTTTTATGGGGGTACGTTAAATCATTGGTCTATGCCAACAAACCGGCGTCGTTAGAGGAGCTCAGAGCCAATATTGGACGAGATATAGCGGCCGTTTCCTTCGAAATGTGTGGCCGAGTCATCGAAAATTGGATTCAACGAATCGACACATGAAAATGTTCCCGTGGTGGACATATAAATGTTTTGATTGTACTTTGAGCCAATAATAAAATTTTCGAGGTATCTCAAATGGTTTGCATTTTATTTAAAAAAAAGGTGTCAAGTCCTTATTGGAAAACCCTATACATATACTAGAATTTTTGTGAACAAATGGTAATACGAATACACAAAAAATCCATAGTCAATAAATACGCTAAACATATCCATTTTAATCCTTTTGCAACACAATATGCATGAACACTCTTGGTGACTCTGCAGCTAATTACTGTCGAATTGATTCTTCTTCAAACACAGTATTATTTTTTATCAGACTCTCAATAAGGTCATAAATAAAGAATTTTACAATAATGTCTAATAGCAAAGGTATTTGATTTGGTCGTTGTCATTGTAGTTTATCGACATTTGGTATATGTAAGAATAGCACCCAGACTATGTTCACGCGCTGTCTTGCTTACTTGCTTATGTACTAGCATCATGTCTCCGCTTTCGGTAGACCCAAAATACTTCAGTGGTGAAAATATTAAAATCTTATCGAACGTACTCGTAAGTCCTTGTCATGAATAAAACTTTAAAACATCTTTAAAACTTTAAAATCTCGTCTGACGTTGTGGGCATCATTAGTACTTAGTAAGATTTTCTCTGCATACCCTCTTGATTTAACACGCACTCATAGATCACATGGTCTGTGACTCTGCCAGTTGCACTTTTTCCATGTAGTTTTCCCCGATAGTATTTTCTAAATATTTCGCAAGAAACTAAAAGTAGCTGCCATCCAAAAAATAACCCATACATCTTGTCATTTTGACAATGACACTAAGTATGCTTCCTTGTCTCAAGAAATTCTATCTTATGTCGCGACCAGTAAGTTCAATGTCTCCATATGTAATGTACCATTTGACTGTTTTTACCATCTTGATTCTCAGACTGTTAGCTGACACCAAAGGTGGTGATCTAATGTCAAATATACATTTAGATTAAATCTTGTCAGTTTTGGCGGAGGATAACCCCATTTTATTTTTGTTTCCCCAGTCAACAGTTAAATTCGCTTTGAATTTTAAACAAAAATCGTCTACGGGCAGGTGTGGTTCCAGAGAAGTAGTCATGGAGTAAAGATTTGAATAATAATTAATCCTTTTTAATTCCTTCGTTATACTAGGCCGCTACAGATTATCTCCAGATACGTCTAAGAAAACTACAAGAACAGACCGTTTAACCACGTTGCCCAAAGCCACCATAGCGCCCTCTGTGGAGATTCCCTGTCTGAACCCAAACTGTTTGGTACTATATTTACCAATACCATATAAAATGCATCGAATAACCGACCAGTAAACAATTTCTCGAGTAATTTGCCAAAGACTGCCATCGACATGATTGTTCTATATGGTTTTGGGTCGGTTTGATCTCGTTCACATCCCTTTTCTAGACGAAGGATACCTTTATTTTGAAATGCATTTAATGGTTAGAACTTTATGGCATTGGCATCAAATATAGAGGAATGGTTAAGAAAATTTCTTTACACGCCGCGATCCCAAGTTTAGTTGTTGACGTTGAACTAAATTGTAATTAATAGGTGTACAAGTAGAAACGGTACAAATGGTATATTTAGTCGAGCCATTTCAGCCGCCCCGGTGGCACAGTGGTTAGCATGCCTGCTTTAAGCTCCAGAGATCCCGGGTTCGATTCCCGGCGGGTGATAAAAAAAAATCACGGCTGGTTAATGTTGGATCAATGATCTAATTACACATCATGAAACTTCATCATGAGGCGGCCAAATTCCTCTATGGGATGTAGAGCCAGCGGAAAAAGTAGAAATTCGGCTCTGAAGTAGGTTGCATTAAAAATATACTTGAACGCATCCAAATCTCCCGCCATTTTTGATATACTGTGGTGGTCATATTATTAAGGACACATCAATTCTGTTGGGGAAATGTTTGCTTTTGGCGACTTATGTATTTTACTAAACATTGTTATAGCCTAGCCATACGAAACTATTATTTGCTAAGGTGCATTCAAAATGCAAAGTTTTACTTTGTACTAAATAATATTTGTACTAAAAGTAGAAATACATTTTTTTAACTAAATTAGAAATATTTCAAAAAACACATTTCTAGCTGAGCTACCTCAAAATATTGAGTGGATGCACATTCAGCATTATTGACTCTACATTTCTTTCATTTGGAGTTTTGTGCTATCTAGGCTAGAAACAGCTCTCAGGGCATTAAATAAATTTAGATTAATATGAATAAAATTAGTACTTGTTGGTATATGTATTAATTAGTACTTATCGTATTTAGTAGAAGAGCAAAAGTTATATTTTTAAGTGGGAAATTCATTAACTGTACTTAAAATGTAATTTTTATTTGTGTATTAAAAATCATAAAGGCTAAAATTACTTGTTGTAATTAGTACTAATTTTATTCATATTAATCTAAATTTATTTAATGCCCTGAGAGCTGTTTCTAGCCTAGATAGCACAAAACTCCAAATGAAAGAAATGTAGAGTCAATAATGCTGAATGTGCATCCACTCAATATTTTGAGGTAGCTCAGCTAGAAATGTGTTTTTTGAAATATTTCTAATTTAGTTAAAAATATGTATTTCTATTTTTAGTACAAATATTATTTAGTACAAAGTAAAACTTTGCATTTTGAATGCACCTTAACAAATAATAGTTTCGTATGGCTAGGCTATAAAAATGTTTAGTAAAATACATAAGTCGCCAAAAGCAAACATTTCCCCAACAGAATTGATGTGTCCTTAATAATATGGCCACCACTGTATGTAGCTTAGAGTCATTGCTGTTTTTATGACATAAGTTTCAGTCGTTTACAAACTGTCATTTCATCAAGCCCCATTGCATTCTATTCTGTTTTGAAATGAAAAAAACTGCTGCTCAAGCTATGGAATTGATTAATTCGACTTTAGGTGAACATTCTGTGAGTCATTGAACAATAAAAAAGTTGTTTGCAATATTTCGTGATGGCAATTTCAGTCTTGAGGACGATCCACGTCCAGATGCAGTAACAAAATTTGAAGACGAAGAACTTTAAGTTTTACTGGATGAAAATCCGTGTCAAACTAAAAAAGAGGTTGCTGAACAATTAAGAGTTACTCACCAAGTAATATCATTTCGATTGCATGCAATGGGAAAGATACAGAAGGAAGGAAATGGGTTCATCATAGACTGACCGAAGAAAACAAAAACCGAAGAGTGTACATCTGCATAAATTAGCTTTCTCATGGCTTGAACCAGGCTAGCCATCAACATCAGTTGCAAAAATGAATATTCATGTCAAGAAAGTGTTACCAGTAAAAAATACCAGTTATGGGCCAAAGAAGGTGGAAGGTGATATTGTTGAATAACATCGCTCATCCACATACAGCAAAATCAACCCAGAAACTTATCTTCTCCTTAGGCTGGGTAGTTGTACGGTATGCAAATGCAGCGTTTTCTCCAAGTTTGGCTCCCTCTGCTTACCACTTATTCAGATCTATGTCATCATATTTGAAAGACCAGCGGCTCATGAAAGTTGAAGATGTGCGAAAATGGATCGAAGTTTCTATCGCGAAAGCATTCATTATCTACTCGATAAATGGCAAAAGATCATAGATAGTAATGGCGAATATTTCGATTATTAATCTTTGTAGCAAGTATTTTTTGAATAATGTTGAATTTGACCAAAAAAAATCGAGTTTCTACTTGCACACCTAATAATTACAAACAGACGTAACAACGATTGTGTGTATTATCACTTATCAGTCATCGGGCTGAATAATTGTGATGCATCTACACGTTTACCATACGTTATAAGAACGATTCGAAAGGCTTCATTATAAAAACAAGGTACTTAATGATCCATTTACATGCTAAAAATCATTTTAGCGCATCGGTGAAGTTTTTCGTGCAGTTAGCAGAGCACTACATGCTTTATAACTTGGTCTTTCATGGAATGATTTTCATGGTGGGAGGTCATTAGTTAGTTCTTTAAGGTTTCGTTTCCTTAAATTTTAAGGGGTTTCTGTGTCACTCAAATATAGCCACAGGTTGCTCAATGCCGTCGTGAGTTTAGTAGAAGTTGACTAAGGGCACTATCTATTTTGAATGCTCTTAATATTATGTTACATAATTATGTAGTCAATAAAGATTCGAGTAAGTTGTAATTACAGGTATATGTAATATAAGTTCCTTGTATTGCAGAGTCCGCCCTAAAATAAATAAAGAACATTAAGATATTGGAATACTTAGATCGTATTTCAAGGATAATCCCTAGATTGAAAATAATAGCGCAAACTCATGATAGCAAAGTTCAAGGCAGCTAATGATACGGTATATTTTATATTAAGGCGAATAGGTTCTCAGATTGAACGTGTAGCACAAAAAATAATCACCAAGAGGTAAATAACCGGCAAAATACAATTGTACTGATACACCGATATGTCTTTCAAAATAACACGTTCCATCAATTATTGTATTTAAATGGCACTTTGACAGATGTTGTGTGACATCACACAAGAAATACATAAATAATATTCTCATCAATTTATTTTTTTCGTCTACACTTCTAACTTCCAAGCTATTCTTAAACCATTTTTCTTTCATTAGAATTCAGTTTATTTTATACACTTTTGACTGGAATTTTTAATTTTAAATTTAAATTAAAAATGACCTTTTCCCAAATAAAATAAAAATCCAAAAACGACAAAAAAATTTTTTTTTGATTTGTTATGAAAATAAAACCAAAAATATCTGTATCGGTATCGGCCGTCCTGTATGTATGTAAGATGAATATATGAGTAAGAGAACATTGAGAATAAGAATTTTTTTGTTGTTCATGAATTAAGACAAAAATTACGTCACTTTAATGAATGAAATAAATTTAATTATAGCTGAGCGACAATAAATTTTGGTTTTTTATGAAGCATTCAACTCTTACCAGTAAATTTTCTTTAAATCCTGACATTGTCCAGATTGTGTTTTATAATTTTCCTATACACACGATAGATATAAGAGTTTCTTAGTTGTTTGGTAATATTTCCAAATTTTCTTATATTTTCTTAAACTCAAACCACCAAAAAAAAAACAAAAAAAAAAAAATACAAATTTCCACTAAACACACATCTCTCACTAAAAAAAAAAAATTTTTTTTTTTTTTTGGTTTTGTCAACCAATTTTTATTTTTTTTTTTTAATTGTGAATTTTAATTAACATATTAAATTAATCTCCAAACACAAAACAATAAAATTATTAATAAATAAATTTTTTTTTTATATAACCAATTTGTTGACTATTTTGTTTTATTCAAATAATTTTTCTTATCACGACACCGAGCGAGAAAACAAAAACAAAAAAACACTGTACACTTTTATTATTTTGGTATATTATGTATTTCTCTTTGACTTAAATGTCAAAATCGCACAAACACTATCTACACTTTACACACACACTACTTGAAATTATATTATGTATATAGGAAGGAATTTCGCTCTCTTGTGTATCATTTATATTTATAAAGACGAGAAATTTTTTAACAGTTACAAAATATTCTGATTGGAAACTGATATTTCACTCATCTACTCTAGAAAAAAAAAAAAACGAAAAATTATGGAAATTTTTTTTTATAAATTCGAATTTCATAGTATTCGTTTGTTAATTTAACACATTCACACGATTTGTACATAGCCGACAAATCTAACTGTTTAACGACATTAAAATATTGTACAATTAATTATGATTTTGATTTAAATTTGACCAATAAAACGTGAAACTCAGCCGTAATGGTCATTGATGTTATTGATAGAAGACGCCATGATTATTTTAAGTGAGAGTATTTTTTGTGTTATGTATAGAGAGAAAGTATGAATGAATTATTTGTACCGGTGTACGTAAGAATGTACACAAATATTTCAATTATTTATATTTGCTTTTGTTTTTGTTGTTGCATTCACTATTGTGTAATCACAAAAAAAGGAATTTAGGCGAATAAATTCGTAAACTGTGTTATCAACATGGATTTTTTTTAGTACACGATGGTATTGCAGTGAATGTTTTTCAAAATAAATCGTTTTTCATGATTTAGGAGCTGTTCCAATTTACTTAATTAAACTCAAAACTTATCGGCTGTTTCTTAGTCATTATGGTCTCTTGGCCCATGAGTTACATCAATAATAATTAAAGGTGTAATAAATGTTGGTTGCTGTAAAGTCGTAACGCACATGACATTAAACATTGCAATCCCACTACCAATTACCAACTAGAGGTAGGCGTTAAAGGCCTTAATGATTTATAAATACTGCCTAATTCAAGAGTAGGGGCGATAGTGAGAACTAAAAAAATAATAGAAACAGAAGTTGGGTTGGTTGGATTTTAGACCGCCATTTTTCCTAACGATTACACCAGCTGAAATTTCATTTAAAACGAAGTCCTCTTTAAGACCCGTTAAAAGTATATCAAAGATGTTCCTTACCCCAAACTAAAATCTTTACAACCCCAAAGTTGAACACCATTAGAAGGTTTCATTACCTATTTACTTTTAAAAGTAGAATCTTGTTGTATATTGATAGAGGAGAGTTTCTTCCCATCAGCCAATACATGTTTCTGTGTTTAGATCGCACATCGTTCTTCACTTTTCTATTTTCTTCTTGACGTGCTTTTTCACCGTAGTTTATCTTAAATACTTCGCAGCAGCAGCAAAACGGAATAAATTGAAACAAAGATGTGTATTCGATTAATGACAGAACAGAACTGAACTTAACTTTATTTCAATAATATAACAGAGCTGCCACCTCTCACTACATAAATGTCATTAAGACTTGTTTACACTTCCACCACTCCGCGGCTCCGCCTCAATTCTTATCGATAATAATCCAAGTTCGATCGGCAATTGCAAATATCATCATGTCGCCTTTGGTAGTCCTTTAGTCATGATGTCAGCTAGTTGTTCATTATTCATTGAAATATATCTTACTTCAATGAACTTAACTTCAATGTGCTTTATACGCTGCATTTCTTTTTCCTGAGATTAGATCACAATCGCACCTTGATTGTCTTCGTGCAATATTATTGGTTCTTCGGGAGGTTCTCCAATTTCCAGCAGTAATCCACGCAGCCACATAATTTTACAAGTAGCCAAGCACAGTGAGACATATTCAGCTTCGATGGACGAGAGAAACACAAGTCTGCTTACGTGTCATCCAAGTCCGCATATCCAGTCAACACGACCGAATTCTCATCGTTCCGATATTCCAGTTTCAGGTCAATTGCTCCTCTAATGTATCGTAGTATTCTTTTCGCTGACTTCCAATGCTCTTCAGTTGAATTTGATTGAAATTGACTGAAGTAATTCACTGCCGCTGTTAAGTCTGGACGAGTCGTACAAGCCGCTTACAACAAGCATCCGATTAATTCACGATACGGTTTAGTCGTCAGTTCAGGTTCAGCCTCCCGTTCAGTCAAACTCGGTTTACAATCGGCAATTCCAAAACGTTGCAATACGTCCTCTAGATAGCCGCGTTGGTTAATTCTCAAAATTCCACTTTCAACTTTCAATGAATTCAGATATTTCAAATGTGAATCCGAAACACGCCGAGTTATATGCACCTTGCACATGCGAAGCTCCTTGTTGATTTTCTCGACGTCGGCACCGACTACAATTTTCGCTGCGGCGGCATCTTCTTCCAGCCATTTTTCGACACACTTTTCCTCCAAAGTAATTTTCTCGATATACTTATACACATAAAAAAATTAAAATCAAAAATTGCTCAAATTGGCCCAACCGATTTGACGATGGTATGGCCCATTCTGGACTTTGGTTAATCCGCTAGGATGAAGGTTACTCACTTTTCCGATTTTTTTATCGGTTCTTCGGTATTGGTGGGTGTTGTTGAATGTATTGGGTGTTGAGCACAGTTTGGTTTGTATGGTATCTCGCCAGATGTAACTGGAGATTGCTCATGAGCCTCTATGAAGCATGGCTTCAATCGGTTTATTGAGACCGTCGATTCGTTGCCCTTGATCAGTACCATAAAGTACTTTTCTCTACGTCTAATCACTGGGAATGGTCCCTCATATGGAGGTATTTACTTGTTGCCAATTCTCTGCTGCCAATTAGGGTTCTCTAGTCCCCGCGTAATCGCCAGTTATCGTCTTTTTTCTTGACTATGTGCAGTGGACTTGCCTAATTACATTTAGAGGGTCGACAAACTCCTTGTGCTGCCCAAGTTTCGATTTCAGCCTTAGCTATTTTTAGCTTATCAGCGTTTAGATGTCATACTTTTGCGTGACAGGGTTGCCCCGTAATCTCGATGCAATGAACTCGCCACAAGCCAGTTATCCCTGTAGTAACATTAGTGAAAGCATTTGCCAATAATGTGGTTTGATTAATATCTGATGTTCTGATCAGATAGATACCTTTACTCCGGATGGTGGTGAGGTTCGTTTAAGAGCTGATGATGCCTGTCATGATATATCGTGCATGAAGGTTTTTCCGTACACATGGTTTTTATACTGAGTAGAAGGCAATTGGTACAAATTTCTGCCCGATTGATGAAGTCAATCCGCCTTTATGTGCTAAGCGGAAATGGTGGCACTGGGTGATCAGATGCCCGTGCTCCTTGCAATATGAGTATGTGGTCGTGGAATTTTGTGCAGTGACTACTTTTCCATCGCTCACATGGACATGCTGACTTGTTTCGAAGCGCTGTATTGCATCCGTGTCTACTTTTCGGTATTTGAGAGTGAGCTTTGGTGGATGACCTTGTTAAAGACGCCTTTAAATGGTGCCCTTGTTCGAATGCTAGCATCTTTAGGTTTTCTTCGTTGCATTTTCTGATCTCAAATCTAGCGTATTCGCAATTCGCGCGTAATCCGGGTGCATCGCTTTTATCATCTTCACCGCTTGAGCTCTTTGAGTGCATTTCCAACGTCAAGTCCTAGGCGAGTTTGGTATGATTGTGTTTGCGAACTTCGGGTAGTCGAGTTGTGATATCTTTTGCTAATAAAAAGCACAGACACATTTTATTTTATATTTATATTTTTGTTATTATTTATTTATATTCAATAAAGCTTATTATGATGTTTATTTCGAGTTGTGCGACTTTTGCCCTCGAATTCTTTGTAACGACTTTCTTCTTTATATAGAAGGAATAGTCGGACACTATGATTGCTCTATCGTCCGCATCAAAATTCACCACTCCAACCAGTTCCGATATCGTGCAAAAGATGTCGCTCAAGTTTCTGTGAGGCAAATTTGGAAGAGGTTTTTACAGACGTCAAAACCGTCAAGCATCAAACAGATAAGCGGCGCTTTACGCTTAGCTTCGCTTCTTTTCGCTTCTATTCGTCTTTATGATTTTTTGCAACCACACAGACGGCGCTAATTTGACATTTACTTATATGAAAAATGTTGTTTGGGTTTTGTCAACAAAATATTTTCATAAAAAAATATTTGTTTAATGATTAATTAAGACCAAAATCATGTTTAAATTTAGATTTGTTTTACAATTGTCTTTCTCTTATGCCCAATTTAGATATACATTTCAGGTAAAATTACGAGTTTCCAAGTATTTACTATAAAAGCAAGAACAACAAATCTAAATGTCATTAAACGCCTCAAAAAATAGAAACTTTGCGAGTTTAGCGCCGCTCTATCTGTTCGCTCTTATGGAAATCCGTGTGTATTCTAAATTAGCGCCGCTTATCTGTTTGATGCATCAACAAATTTGACAATTCTACTTGCGCGTGTAATTTGGTGGTCCGGACTACTAGATGGAAAGGACTAAAAGGACCCTCATATGATGGGTGTAGTGATCGCTTGCTTAAATCCATTTTTACGAAAACGTGTGCATTTGGATAGCTCCTTTGTTACGAAAATTTTTGGACTAATGTGTTTGGATGGGGATGTTGGCCGAATTTTGTTGAAAAGGTTTTTCAGTTCTTTAATAAATTCTGCTCGTGGTATATTCTCTCTCTTTTCTACAATTAACTCGCTTGGTAGCGTAGGTTTTCCCCGTAAACCAGCTCTGCTGAGGATGCTGCCATCTCTTCCAGATACACCGAGTTTAATCCCAACAATACCGTTGGAAGTATACGCGTCCATTGTTCTTTCCCATGGCACATGATGACCGCTTTAAGCGTCCTGTGCCATCTCTCTATAATCCCATTTGCTTTTGGATTGTACGCGGTGGTCCGTTTACGCTCGAAGCCTAACATCGTCGCGAATTCTGCGGGTAGCTCGGACTCGAATTGCGCGCCTTGGTCGGTTACGATGGATGTTGGGACTCCGAAGCGTGCTATCCAGTTGTTATATATCGCCCTTGCGACAGTTTCCGCCCGGATGTCTGGCACAGGTAGGTACCGCTTCGGTTCATCTTGTGTATCGGTCTATAATTGTGACACAATATCTTTGTCCTTCCGATGGTGGTAGTGGACCGATTATGTCCATATAAATTTCCGTGATGAACCTGTTGTTAGTTTGCGGATATTCCCCTAGTGGACTCCGCGTGTGTCGTACCACTTTCGCTTTCTGACATGGTACGCAGCGTTTATTTTTCCAGATGAACTGATTTGTCATCTCTCTTACTGTTGCTGCTACTCCCGGGTGTACAAGGTTGTGAAGTGGTTGGAACACTATTTTGCCGAACTCCCTCAGTATGTATGCCCGTGGTTTTCCTTTTGATACGTCGCAACATACCGTTTCCGTTGAGTTAAATGCGATGGGCATGTCTTGAAATTGAAATTTGCTTTGTTCCATTCGTAATTTTACTAACTCTTCGTCCTCTGTTTATGCTTTCGCTATGCTTGTGTAGTCGACCGTCTCGGGTATTTGTATGACTTGTAAACGCGACATGGCATCTGCTACCAGGTTATCCCGTCCCGCTATTGTTGTATATCTGTTGAATTCTGGCCTATGAAATCCAAGTACCGGAATTGTCTTGGCGACGCTTTCTCTGCCTTCTCCATAAATGCAAATGTTATTGGCGAACGCCGACAGATCCCTTGATCTACCATATACTGGAATTCTTTAGTCGCTATCTCTAGCTTCTCCATATTTAGTCTTCGAGGCCTGGCGAATACCAGTGGTCCCGTGTTATGATGTGATGCGTTACGGTGTGTTTGATTGGTTTGGCCGCTTGCGTGTCACATGTAATTTCTTTGTATTTGTTGAGTAACTCGATGATTTGTCGTGGTTCTGGATATTCCCTTTTGGGACTGGTATTACTGATACGTCGGTGCCAGTGTCTATTAGGTATGCTATGTGTGTTAGCTTGTCCTTAGCTTGTTACATGTGGGACTCTTTATCTGTGAGTTTTAGGCGACCGTTTGCTCCCGCACCTTCGCATGTCGCTGTTTGCGTCGGTGGCTTTATTTTTTTGATTTGAATTCTGCCCAACGGGGGCACATCGGCTTACAATTCCGTGCTAAATCCTTGTGTCTGAATTGGGAATAGCATAACCGTGGAACGTTGCTTTTGTTTGGTGCATTATTATCTGCGGCTGGGACGTCTAGTTTTGACCGGCTGTTCGACTGGCTGCGCGGTCCATTGTTGACTGTTTGAAATCGTTCATTGTCTCGTTTTTCCATTTGGTCTATCCGTTTGACTAGTTCGTGGATTTGGTACTCCAGATTGATCTCTGGTCTTGTCCGCTAAACCTGACAATTCCTCTGCTGTGGGTGACAAAATTTCCTGGGCTCAATGCGGTAACCGCTTGAGCCAAATTGTTTTGATGAGCTCATCGTTTACGGCTGCTCCCCCGCTGGCTTTAAGCTGCCTTAGTAGTTGCGAGGGTTTCATATCTCCGAGTTCGATTCCCTGCAGTAATCGAGGAATTCTCGACTGCCTGCATTCGCCGATACGTTTTAATATCACCTGTTTCAACGTAGAATATGGCATGGTGGAGATTGGATCCGTTATAATGTCGCTAGCTTCCTTGAAAATTTTCTCGTTCAGTGCGCTATAGATAATGGTATTTTGTGATTTCGTTTGAAATTCGCGCTAAAACGAATTGCGATTCGACCATGTGGAACCATAGCTGTGGATCCTGTGACGTTAGTGGCACGATTCGTACCGCGATCGCTGCTATCGATCTGGTTGTTTCGATTGATGGTACTCTGCTTCCTCCTGCTGGTGCACTGGTGTTTGCTGGTGGCCCACTTATGATTAGCTGTGTTCGGCTAATGCTCTGGTCACCGCAATTCGCACTGCTTCTTCCATGCTGGTTGGTATGGCATTGGGCTCTTGCATCACTTCGACGGTTGATGTGGCCGCGTTTGTTTCGGCTGCTGATGTCGAGGTCATCGATGATCCACTGCCTCAGGAGCTGCTAATGCTTCTCCGCGCAATATTATTTCTCTTCTAGGTGGTAGGTATAGCCGTTCTTCACAATAAAAATAACACATACACATTTTATTTAAATAAATGTCGGCAATAGTGTGAATTAAATTTATTATGATGTTTATTTCGAGTTGTGCGACTTTTGTCCTCGAATTCTTTGTATCGACTTTTTTCTTTCAAATATTTTTCCTTTATATAGAGGGAATCGGACACTACGATTGCTCTATCGTTCGCATCAAAATTCACGACGCCAACCAGTTCTAATATCGTGCAAAAGATGTCGCTCAAGTTTCTGTGAGGCAAATTTGGAAGAGATTTTTACAGACGTCAAAACCGTCAAATAATTTGATAATTGTACTTGCGCGCGTAATTTGATAGACCGGCCTACTAGATGGACAATGTTGAAATTTTATGATTGAAACGAAAACGATTAGAGGAGTTTTGAAAGTGATTTTTCTTTTCCCTGTCGACTTTGTCGCCGCCACAACTTAAGTTCTAAATTTGAATTTTAGTCATTTTTATAATTTCACTGACACCTATATGTAATTCTAGTAACTAAAAATAATTTATGAAAATTTTCACGATTCAAGTGAAATATTTTCTATTTATAAAATAGTTAAGTACATAGCCAATTAGAATCAATTAATATTTTGAGTGAATTGCGTCTTTTTAATATTTTGTAATAATTTTTATTAATTTAAATTAGAGAGTAGCATATCTGTATTATCGACACTAAACATGTCAATCTTTCAATAACAGATGGCCGCATCATCCGTATAAACAAACATTATAAACAGCTGAATTACATATAAATAGAATAAAAAAAACATCCACTGACTAATCATCTAAATTTATTTTAATTTTTGTGTACCAAATAATTAATTAAGTGAATCATTTTGTATTGTTCATACAAAAAAAAATTATAAAATTTAAATTTAGTTAAATGTCATAAATAGTACAGAGTCTCACCGCCGTTCAACTGAAAAATTATTTTTACAGATTTTACACTGTTACAAAGTCAAAATGGCCGAAATTATTCAGAAAACCTCGTACGTCTGTGAAATGATCAAATTCTAATTAATTTTGTTATTAATAATAATTGATTGAAATTAAGTATTTTGGTTTATATAGATAGTGAACTAGTTTTACATTATAGTGTGATGAATCTAAAATACATTTGAAATATACCCTACATAAAATAACATATAAAAGAAACTTGAAAATTTTGTGTTTTTCACCTAATTCGTGTGTGAAGTTTTGTGTTGTTTAATTTTTTTTTTTTGCTTACGGAATTTTATGATTATTTATTAACAAGTGAAGTGTCTACAATGACAATTTAATCAACAATTTATTGTTCAATAAAATTGGGTTGATTTGATAAAGGTGAGTGAAATTATTCTAGTGCATTCAAGTCAATATTATGATGCACCCCACCCACACACATCGATGAACGACATTCCCATATCTCTACATAATATTTATCCAATAATATCGGTCTCACATTGATTTAAGTCTGATCAAAGGATTCCTCCAGCTTTGTATAGACTATAGAGCGTAACAACATCTGTAACATTAACAATTTTAAAGATGTTGTGTGTGTTACATGAAATTTTCTTCATGAAAATGAATCACTACAAAATTTTCTTTTTATTGTTTACTTCGCTGTTTATTTTGTGTCAGCGGAAAATTCATTTTTTCTTTTTTTTTCAGAACTACGAAATAGAATTTTATTTTTGGATAATCTTTCTTCTTTCTTGTCTTTGCCTGACTCTGGGTGTGTGTGTGTGTATATGTTTATTGCGTGTGAGTTTTATTGTTTTTCATCGTTTTCGAAAATTTTTTGTATATTATCTGTATGTGATGTATTCAATAATTACGTCAAATATTTCATAATCCCGTCGAGTTTACTTTATTTTTTTATGTAAATATAAATAATAAATACACGAGAGGAATTAATAATAAAAATTTTTATTGTTTTTTTGTGCAAAAATAATAAACAATTCGATTTATTTTTTTATGTGATGATAATTGAAAAAAATTAGTTTTTAAAAATAGATTTCGTTCGGCGATGTCAAATAATTTGGTTGCGTGCACGTTGTTCTTGGCTCTTTAAATTTGATTAGACGTACATTTTTATACGAAGAGCGTATGGTGTGAGACAGAGAGAGAGGGAGGGGAAATGAAAAATTCAATATGTGCGGTTGTGTTGTTTTTCATCAATTTTTATAATTTTATTCGTTTTCATTTATATTTTATTGTTGTCTAATTGGATTTTGTTGTTATTTTAGCGTAAATTTTGCTGTTTTGTTTAGTTGTTTATGATAAATCGATAATTTTGATTTTGACTGTTTACGCTCTACTAGGCTGTACTACATAGGATAAGATTTCCTTCGATGTGGGAGTTGGCATTAAATAAATTTAATTAGAAAAATATTGATTAACATCAGCCGGTTTATTTTTTTTTTTTTTTGTAAAAACATAGGGTTTGTATAATGCTTCTGACTTTTATCTCGGCTGATTAAAAATTTGTCGGGTGTACCAATTCAATATTTATGTATTTATTGAGTTGAGTTTGTAAACCAAAATAATAAGGCCCCTGAAAACTACTACAAGCCGATGTATGAATCGAAAAAGGTCGTCCTTACATCTTAGTTTATTTCTATGCAATCTCCTTTGGCACCTAAGACACGTCCGCACTCTATTTTAACGCCCTACCTACTACCCCTTATGCAGCAGCTAAATCGAGATTAACGACGTATTGGTATAGGTTCATTTTACGTAGACACTTATAAAGGAAAGAGGGACGACCCTTGAATAATGTACTGTACTGGAACAGCGTCTGCTCTCTTCTATGGTGATTCGAACCCGGTATCGCTCGATCCAAACGCCGCAGCTTATCCCACTGTACCGTTTGCTTGCTTACATTTCGACACATCCGCTAAAGGTTTTAAATTATCCTCTGGTTTATGTTGGTAGGATAGAACCTCTTTTTCTCAGATATTACTGGCTTCGTTTTCGTTATCGTCAGGCTACCATTACGCAGTTTTAACATAATGTGCTTGATGATGCATCCCTTTTGATATTCTAGCACAAAATCAATATTTCTGTAACAGTCTCACAAAGTCTGTTTAGTTGGGGTCCCATTTGAAACGGGATATTTTAAAACGCGATACGATACGAAACGCGATATGGTACAAAACGCGATTTTTCAAAACGAGATATGGTACAAAACGCGATATTTCAAATAGAGGTGTGTCACAAAACGCGATATTCAAAACGCGGTAATTTTTTAATTTTTTTTGACAAATTTCTGGAAATTGGCCGATTGGGATGAAACTTGTTTATTTCTCACCCGATTATGAAGAAATTCGTCATGTGTGGTGGAAATGGCGTTTTAAAATGATTTGTTGACTATGTTCTGGAATATAGGCAGATATAGTAGGATATAACTTGGCTATTTCTTAATCGATTTTGATTTAAACGGCATATGGTACACTATGGCATATTTCAAAATGGCATATTTCAAAATAGCATATTTTAAAATTTGGCCATTTGTTAACCGATTAAGATGAAATCCGACAAGTATTTTGAAAAAGGAATCCTAAAATAAGTTTGTTAACTTAAAATTGTAAACTTACAAAAAATAAGTGATTTTTTGAAATTTTTATTGTTTTTACGTTTACTAAATTATTATGGCTCCAAATTCTTCTTATTTACATTAAAACATCTGCTATACATACTATAGTTCGGTAAAAAAACAACAAAAATTAATATTAAAATCTGGATTTCCCACCATATCTTCATAAACAAAATAATCTGTAAAGAAGGGAATAAAACCAATTATTCCAAACATAAAATAAAAAATGGGCGAATTATTAAGCGAATTAGTTAATTACGTTGCTAATTGTTGATGTTTGTAGAAAATTTGTTCCATCTATTAGTAAACAATTTTATTTAATAAAAGATAGATTTAATTATAATTAGATTTACATACAAATTGATTTCCATTAGAAGAATAAATTTAATTTTTTTCAAGTGACGGAAAATTCTGTTAATCGAAAGAAATGGGTTGGGTACTGAATCTTACTTTACAAAATCTTACTTTTCAAAATTTTACTTTTTGACGAATCTTACTTTCTTCAAAAATGGGGATTTTTATGGGGAAAACGAAGGGCCGCCCCTTTTAGTGAAGGAGAATTTTAATTTAAAGTAAAATAAAATTCAAAACTGGGATACGGGAAATGGGAGCGTATCAAAATTTTAGATTTCAAGAAAGTAATATTCATCAAAAAGTAAGATTTTGAGAATTACGATTTCGATACGCTCCGGTAAGAAAATTCTGATAACTGATTGATTGATTGATTGATGTGTTCGACCAAGCTTTAAGCAAGATCTCCCGGAGTTATTAATGGCCGTGCCTCACCGAACACCTTGTTACATACAACATAAAGAGGATTTGGATAGGTTTAGTTAGTATTGAAAGAAATTGACCCTGGTTACAGACACACATTGGCCAATAGTTAGTAACACAATGACGATAC
This sequence comes from Tipula helvola, assembly GCA_963556165.1. Lineage (NCBI taxonomy): Eukaryota > Metazoa > Arthropoda > Insecta > Diptera > Tipulidae > Tipula > Tipula helvola. The sequence goes on from OY744483.1 coordinate 60,686,785, forward strand.
ATTTCTAAACTACTTTTATATTTATTAAAATTAAAATTAAAACTGCACTCTGAAATAAAATTTATTAGTTTACTGAATCAGATTCCTGCGCCCTCCTGAAATCATAATCGTAATTAAAAATATATACTTAATAAATATATAATACTCATAAATTAATTTGAAATTGACTTAAAACTAATAAATATAATCGAAATCGACTGATCATTCACATGATTTCCTCCATACTGGTCCCTCTCGCTATTTATAAATATACTTAAGTTCACGCTATAATACATAAGGAGTTTCAGCAAGATCATCCACTAGATTCTATGAGTTTGATCTGTAGTGAGTGCTGTCCTGTAATGAATTATAATTAAAGTTATCAGTAATCAAATTAAAATTATAAGGCGCTGTTACTAGATATGATTGATGGATTAGGATGTACGGCCCATCATTATAGCAGGATTCTTAAACTCCAGGGTCCTATTCCGTACACCCGTATACATGTAACAAAACCTAAGGCTAAGATAGGATTCTTAGTTGGGAGAGACTCGACCCGGCTACAGCCACTCAGCGATCGATCTTTAGTAAAAATTGTTAGTAATTATATAATCGAAATAACATATAATCGAATAGTTAGCACAGAACAACACACTTTCTAAACTTCAACTTATTCCCTACTTTTTGATCCTGTAGAGTTGATCCAATTTAAAATTAAATTCTGAAAATCAGGATTAATTTTAATCTCTATAATAATGATTAATACTGTAACTATATTCTATTCTGAAAAATTAATTAACCATACAATTAACCTAATTAACAATAGCCCACCTATCTTAGAAAGAAAATTAATATAATTCTAATCTACTTTTATGTTTTATTAAAATTAAAATTAAAACTGCACTCTAAAATGACATTTAAATTAGTTTGCTGGATCAGGTTCCTGGGCCCTTCTGCAAATCATAATCATAATTAATTTAGAATTGACTTATAGCTAATAAATACAATCGAAATCAGCGGTTTATTTACATGATTCCCTCAATACCGGTCCCTGTCACTACTTATAACTACTGTTTAGTTCAAACTATAATACATGTAATACAGCCAAATCTGCCACTAAGATTCCAGGCGTTTGATCTGTAATGGGCGCTATCCTGTAATGAATTATATTTAATGTTACCAGTAACCAAAATTAATTATAAGGTGCTAATAAACCCTGCTGCTTTAATGTGTATGACCAAGCCCCCATCAAGTTTCCCGGAATACGCCGGGTCCACCGTACACCCTTTTAGGTTAGGTTAGGTTTGGGTGGCGGTCCACCAGGACCAGGCATAGACACAAAAAGGTCCGTAGCCATACCACAAATTAAAAAATTTTCCTCCAACTCATTGAAACCACTTTGAGCTTGCTATGAAGCGCTGGATACTCCTGACGTCCTTCTCGCTGAGCTCCGCCAGGTCGTTGAAAAGGTGTGCCCCTAGAAAATTCAGTCTGTTTCGTGCCAGACGAGGACAGGTGCTAAGAAGATGAAGTACTGTCTCTTCCTCCTCTTCGTCTTCGCAACTACGACAGTAGTCATGTGAGAAGAAACCAAGTCTACTTGCATGTCTGCCTATGAGACAGTGCCCCGTAATCACTCCAACAACCACACTGATCTGACTCCGCTGAAGTGAGATCAGCTGTTTGGATCTCGCCAAGTTCAACTTTGTCCAGATTTGCCGAGTTATTACGCATGAGGTACTATTTGACCATCTGTCATTCGTCAACTTACTGGCTTCCTCCTGAAGCAGCAGTTTACATACCGCAAGAGGAATTTCAATATCCTTTTTGCTGTTTGAAATGTGGTCCGTTGTACCACGTCGAGCCAGTTCATCGGCTTTCATGTTCCCCGTACTAACGAAATGTCCTGGCACCCATATGATATGGATGTTGAACTGATCTGTCATCTCGTTAAGGTACACCTTTTTACGAATAACAAAACGAGGGACAGGAAATGTATGTTAGTAATAAAGCATCAACCCGGCACCAGACACCAAAGTAGTTGATAGTTAGTAAATAAGACAAAACCATTTCTAAACTACATGAATATTAACTGCTTGATTCCTGGAGCTTTGAGTTGGGCCTTAACTTTATTCCTGAAAATTAGGATTAAAATGATTAATTCTGGAACAATCTTAGATTCTGAAACAAGTTAAATTATTTATCAGTATCCTTAAAATAAAGCCCTCTAACCACCTATGATCTTGTTAATCTAAGTATACTTAAAGTTATATCTGCATCAATCCTATACCACCTAAATAATTCAATAAATAATTAAAAAAAGTCCTCTTGGTGACACCCCTTCAATTTTAACAATTTATTAACTATTTAATCAAAACGAAAATTGCACTGATTTTAATGCACTGAAATTAATTCATTTCTCACTTTAGAATTCAAGCCATCCAACGGAAAAATAAATAATATGTTAGCAGTATTCCTACTAGAGGTATGTAGTTGTAAATTCCACTGGTAGCGTTATCTACACATTTAACAGAAATCGTAATGTAAAACAAATCATCAACATTACATTTTTTCAACTTTGGAGTAATCAAGCGGCTAAACTAAGGCCCGCACAAACACGATTTAATACTTGTTTGAAAGGTTGAACTATTATCTATCAAATGCTATATTATGTTTTTCGATACTTTGGTGGCTGTGCTCTCTAGCGGCAAAAATATTAATACAGATTTATCTGCTCATAACTCCTTAGATAACGGTACTTTTCAAAAATAAATTATGAAGGAATTTAGGATAAATTAATACAGTTCCAAAATGGTACCGCTTTTGAAAATACTCCTCTTGGAACCGAAGATACAACCATTTATGAAGAAGTCAAAAATTAGAATTTGAAAACTGTCAACATTAAAAATCAAATAACGGGCCAACCAAAGAACAAAAAAAAAGGAAAAGAACCGGTTTTCTTATTTTTTAATAAGGAACACGATTACAACAATAAATTGAAATCGGAGAGGTCAAAGTTGGGCTTCATTTCAACACGTTCGCGGACATGACTGCTATTGACGATTGTAAAAGTAAAGAAAGCGCCTCTCGAGGACATTAGTTAAAATGATGCACCTGATAAAATGACATTTGTCACAAATGCGACGAAAGAAAATTTAGCAATGCGGTAATTAAAAATTGTTTTTATAGTCCAAAATTGGAATTATTTACAATTATTAGCAATCCGATAAGTAAAAATTGTGTTTACAGATCAAAATTGAAATTATTTACAACAATTTCGAACGTCAAATTATCAGGTAGCTCAGTTTAAAAATGTTCCACTAGGTGGAATCCGTCATGCTCCAATCGTCAATAGCATTCATGAAATTAATGTTGTGTAATATTCAAAAGGACTATTACGTTTTGTACTCTTTCGTATTTTAAAAAAATATGTTTTTTCTTTACCCAACGTTCGTTTTGAATTAACAAAGCCATCCATATAAATAGGAATTTCCCCGTCTTTTAGTACATTCTTAAAAAATGTATTTTAGTATAACTAAAAATGGAATGAATGAATGCTATTGACGATTGTAAAAGTAGAGAAAGCGCCTCTCTAGGAAAAAAGTTAAAATGATGCACACATTTTTAAATTTTTCCAAAAACACCTGTTAAACATTTCGCAAAATTATTATAAAATATTATAAATATATAAAAATAATTTTGCGAAATATCCAACAAGTGTTTCCAAAAAAATTCAAAAATGTGTGTATTAAGTGTGTTTCGCCAAGTGCCTACGGCAGAAAGTGTAAAAAGTATTAAAATAATGCACCTGATAAAATGACATTTTGTCACAGATGCGATGAAAGAAAATTTAGCAATGCTGTAATTTAAAATTGATTTTATTGTCCAAAATTGGAATTATTTACAATTATTACCAATCCGGTAAGTGAAAATTGTGTTTACAGTTCAAAATTGTTTACAATAATTTCGAATATCAAATTATCAGGTAGCTCAGTTTAAAATTTTTCCACTAGGTGGAATCCGTGATGCTCCAATCGTTAATAGCATTCATTGTTTCATACACTTTTTTCCAGTCGTCAGAAATGTGTGTTTCTGAGTAGTCGTTTGCTGTCGTCACAGTCATTTGTACGAAGACGGTGATGTCAGCGAGCATAGATCTGAACTCGACCCTTTCTCGAATTTAATAAAGTAGATGTTAATGTTAAAATAAATTTGAACGATAATTCAACGACTCACGATATTTTTTATCGACTACAGACTAAAACAGTCAAGACTGCTAGAGCAGTCATTAACCCTCAGGGTACCGACTATAAAAAAGTCACGTTCAGTACTGACATGGGTTAGCCTAACCCGGCAACTTTGATTGGCTGTATCTTGGGCTGTAGTTGGCCAATTGAAACGTTTTTTTTTTTAATTGATAGTCCATTTTGTCACAAATACGAGGGTGCTAATAGATTTATCGAATAATTTGATTAAACAAAGATACATTCAAAAGTTTAAACATTTTGAAAACAATTTTTGTGAAAAATCACTTTTTTGTTTAAATTGCATAACTTTGTGAAAAAAAAGATATCGAAATTTTTCTTGTTGCATTTTAAAGCTAAAAAGTTGTTCTTTAAAATGGCCGAATCAGTTTTTTGATCCATTCCAAAAACTATATTTTTTTTAAACTTTGAAGTCACCCGTTTTTTAGGATGGCGATAAAACGTTCCATGATTGATTTATCGTAACAAGGCACAACTGTAATATAAATAAATAACAAAATTGATTGTTGAATGAAAGTTTTATTGTTCAAAATATAAAAAAAACAAAATCAGACTGTATTTCCACATTCGCAGCATATTTTGGCTACATGGTCTCTGCACATAGCCTTATTACATTTGAGGCACTTGTAAAATGTTTTGCGATCGAGAGAACTCGGAGCGCTAGTCTAGCAGCTAGCGCAGGTTTAACAAGTTGCATCGCAAGTTCCATTCCATAATCAATTCTTTTCATTTGAGTGTTATTTTGATTTAAATTGTAAAGGATAAAAGAATTTAACAAACATTTGGTTATAATTAACACCGTTTATTATAACCAAATGTTTATTATTGTAATGAACGCCGGTCATTATAACCAAATTTTTGGTGAATGAACAATAATGAACAAAATTATTTGTCCTACGACCGTTCTATAAGCGAATTCTACTATACATAAGCATAGAGCATAATTTTGAGGGTAGGATACACAATAATAAATTTTTAATTAATAATAAATATTTAATTAATAATAAAAATATAAAAAATAGTAAATTGTACAAACCAAAACACTTTACTCCAGCCAAAACTCCAAAAAAAAAAAAAAATTCTGTCTCCCGAAAATACGGATTTTGTAACGTTTAGTATTGACTGGGTGAGAAATACCCGAGGTCAACTTTCTAACTCGTACCACTCGAGCACCAAGCGCAGACTGAGGCTGCCACTCACGGCTTACACAGACACTACCACAAAGATTTTTAACCCCCCACTCCGCCCCCCCCCCTTTCACTTCCTTTCAAATGGCGCGACTTTCAAAATCTGTCTGGGTTACGGTAACCCAGTCAGTACCCTGAGGGTTAATAAAATAACGAGGAAAGAAGTTATACTGCGTGCAAATGAATGCTATAGCAGTCATATCATTTTTCTTTCAAAATGATATTAATCCTACTTATTATTTAATTCTAAGCATATACATACTTTCCGAGATGAAATATCTTCATATTCCTTAAAGTTATTAAATGTGTGTTTCTGAGTGGCTCATGTAAAAAAGAAGTGTCTGCGAACGTGTTAAATACCGTGGATTGACCGGAAAATAAATATGTTAACAAAGGCAGTGATATATGTAGCTGTATTCGAAATAACCATAGAAAACAGAGCACAACATCCAAAAGATGAAAATTCAGAATAAAATGAACAGATATTTAAATATTAATAAACGGTTTGGCGAATATTGGGGGTTCCACTACATAATCGAGAACCAGCAGTTGCTTATTTAACAGTGCATTTAGAAAATGGTCAACGAGTATATTTTACAAGGTAACCTGCAGAGAGAGTAGGCAGTGAACCACTTATGAATACGAAATGCATTTTTTCAACTTTGTCAATGTGATCCATTTTCAAGGATGTTGCTATATGCCGATGTTTCATCACATTATACATGAAATGCAACAAAACCAATCTTTTAATAAAGAAACCAACTGCAGTCAAAGGTCACATAGGAACCTTCAAAACTGACGCATTGGGATAAATGTATACGGAGCCATTGGCACAGGGAAGGATGTTCCTGGGGATTAGCCCCCCCCCTCCCCCCCCCCCCTGAGTTTTACATCATAAAATCATTACATGGTGATGTGTCGATCCACACAGTAAATCTAACATTAATCATTTATAATAGCCATAGATGACAATGATGTCAGTAAAAATTTGGTAAAATCGAACCAATCACCTGAGGAAATCTCAAGTTCAAAAATTGTAGAAAAAGTAAAACAAATTCACAAAATATTTATTTATTTATTTAGATCAACAGTACAAAATACCTCTGATCGACATACGTCAACATAAAATACAATCAAAGTCATTATAAAAAGAACAGGAAAAAACAAAAATTAAAATTTAAAATAATGGAGAATGTTTCTCTGAAAAACGTTCCACGATATCTCAAAATCGAACAAATTTTCAAACGAGTTCAAGAGAAGTGTCGATCATTCTTCCCGTAATTTGTATTACTATTAGGTAACTGACTTACGTGCATCTTACGTCTTCTGAAATTATGACACGGTACATAAAATGAATAAAGCTTTAAAAAACTCAGAGCAGCCCTACGAGCACTAAGCGGTTCCAGATCTAATAACTGGCTCCCGTTAGAAAATTCTGATAACTGAAGAAAAATTCCAATAGGTGAAGGAACATTTAAGTAAATTAAAGATAATTCTACTAATTGGAGGAAAATTCTGTTAGGTGAAGATTTAAAGGAAAATCAACAATCAAAACAATAATTAAAAAAAAATTACGCCTGCAGAATTTTTCTAATATCATTTTTTACTCCATTTTATGAATTAAGTTTATTTTTAACTTGTATTTTGGGGTTTCTATTTCATTTTTCAGCCTGCTAGATAGTTTCAAGTATAATATTCACGGTACGAACAAAAATATGTATTTGTCAAATAAACAATAAACACATGAATTAGAAAATGACTTGTAAAAACTAGGACTGTGGAGTCCGAGAAAAAATATTCTACTCAGGCTGCGACTCCGGAAATTTATAGATTTATTAACGACTCCGGCTCCAGCTCCAGCTCCAGCTCCGGTTCCAGCTAGAGCTCCGGCTCCAACTCCGACATCAAATATATATCTTTATATGCTTAAAGCAAATGGGGTTTTTATTTCTGTAAAATGCTGTTTTTATGTACTCAAAAACTGTTACTGTTTGGCAAGCAGGCAGCAGCTGGACGATAGCGTGTCGACGTTAATTTGCAAAGGTCGTATTTTTTTTTATTGAACAATACGAATACCTAAATAAACCTAAGCTAGGTAAACAATCATTGTTGATGATAAGAAGGCGTAGGAAAGACTTTAGGGTTGGAACTGGGCGGCCCCAGGCGCAGAGTTGCTAATTTAAATAAAGTTTGAACGGAAGAATCACGGCGCGTGTCTGCACTTCCCCGTGCAGAATAAATCTTCACCTAAAAGCGATCACATTTATTATAAATCTGAAATTAAATTAAACAAATTAGTATATTCATATTTTGTTAACTAAAATTATACTTACACAAAATGTAAATATTATTTGTTGTTGTTTAAAAATAATTAGAAACGTCACTTTGTGTGGATGAATTCTAATATTTATTTTTTCGGATTTGCGAACGATGCGACGTACCATGGATGATGATAAAATTAAATAAGCGACCAGTCGTTCGTGCTCGGATAAAAATGATGACATAACAAAAATTATTTTTCTCGGCCATTACCAGTGAAACCATTGTACAAGCAACACATAAAAAAAGAGTTTTGTAAAATTTAAAAGTTAAAAAATAAATTAAGTTATACGTTTTATAACGTTTTATTTACCATAATAAAACAAACCTGTTGATTTTTATTAAAACCACATTGTTTGGAATCAAATATTGGATTGTATGCATGCCGTATATGAAGTAAACCGAACCACGTTCCAGTATCCACTACCATCACCATACAGCGCGATTATTGGTTCGAAAACTAGAATCGTTTTTCATCCAAATATAAAATTAGTTGAATACTTAGAATTGAGTCCTACTCTTCGTTAAAGCAAGTATGGGAAAATACGCAAAGACTGTATGAACGAATATTTGTAATTTGTTTTATACATTTAGAGGATGGGGCTGTTGTGCCCAAAACCCCGCTTTTGAAGAATTTTATTTACAAAACTTCCTGTTTCAATTCTTATTTATACGAACAAGTTGTAACTCATATACTAAAATAGAAAATTCACCAAAGCCATTTTTTAGCAAACCCCTTTCGGCAAGAATGACAAGAAAATGAAAATTTTCACCTTTGCACATAATGTTAAACTAATTGAAAAAAATTCTCAAATTTTCCCGCAGAAATTCATTACATCTCTCCGACAAAAATATTGAAGCACAATCCTAACATCAAAATCTAATAAAAAATTGCACGTTTTTACATATTTTGAATATGAATCAAATTAGAACAAAACTTAATCTTACAATACAAAGAAATATACATCTTACCTGATTTTAGCGGCGTCCCTAGTAACTTCACAAGCGTTGGACCAAAATGGCTTGCAGAATTTGTTACACCTCCCACCAATCAGGCTAACAATTTAACGAGTTTGGGGTGAATTCTATCAAACTGTGTAATGCAGCCAATTGTATAAAAAATATTACAAAAACTGGTTTAAGGCTGTATTCGTAAATTTGATTTTTACTGCAGAATTAATTTTTGAAGACTTCTTTAGACTTAGTCTTCTTTATTTATCTTTATTACCAATTTATTTCAAAAAGGATTTTCTACCCTACCACCCTAAGTGTTTATTTTATAAAAATGTTAGGAAGGAACGAAGGTTCCTGAATATTTGTTTAACATACTTTTCGCATTTCATTATGTTGACAAAAATAGTATCACGATTGTTATAGTGTTAGATCGCTCACGCATAATCCAGCATCATTTAAAGCTATAAATATACAGATCATAATTATTTCAGCGCCAGTTACGGATTTAGCATTATTCTATAAATTAAGTGCCACATAGTACGTGTAGGTGGTGAAATAGATAACACGGTTAGTTAACCCAGGCGGAGCACATATAAGCTATCAGTTTATTCGTTGACTTAGGTCATAAAATTCATAAAATGAAATGGCTATAAAAAACATGTGAAAACTATAAAAAATGACGGCGAATATTTATGGCAGATGTAGACCAGTTCGCATAATTTTATTTTTAAATTCTATACTCAGAAACTCGGAATTAGCTGAACAAACTGGTTTTGAGTGATTAAAATAATTTAGACCGTTTCTAAGTTTGTATTATGTCAAACTTTTTCTGCTTTCTGGCTGATTTAACTGGAAATAATATAAATCTTGCTAATAGTTCTTGCTAAGTAGGGTATTCAATAAATCGACAAAAATAAGAATCTGATTTATCGGCTTGTTGCGGCTTAAAAAACCGGTCAAATGATTTTTAGAAAAAAAAATTAAACGAACACAAGAAATACGCTTGGAATATAAATATTAAAACATGCGCGATTTTATTTTATTTATTAGACAAGAAAATCATTTAAAATGTTATTTTCACGTAATAACTCATAGATTGTTTAAACAATTACTTTAACTAAAATATTAACCGTTTTATATCGGGTGACAATAAAATTCTGAGACTGTCTAAATCTCAAGTATTTCTGAAGAATTTAAACCAAATCGTTTATTTAATAAAAAATTTAAACATTTTCTAAATAGCCTCCATTAATACATAACTTTAAACGTTTACTAAAATTATCAACAGCAGCTCGAAGCATTTCTAGAGGCATTTCATCCCAGACCTTGACAATGGCAGGCCGTACTGTCTCCAAATTTGTATGTGGTTTGGCGCAGATTTTATATCTGATGAGCTGATTTTCTTCAAGTATGCTAAACAAAATAGTCGAGAGGATTTAAATCCCGAGAAAACGATGGCCATTGCATAACGTCGATAACTAATTGATGAATTTGTGTGGTACCTTTCTCACCGCAGTAAATCCAGCTCAAACCATAACAGATTTATGTTTTTGGCTTCTGGCAACAATTCCAGCATCTCCGGGAGATGTTTTTGACCAAATACGGTTATTTTGACGATTGTACAAACGTTCAATTGTGAATAGCTTCTCATCGGTAAAAATAATTTTTCTGAATTTTTGGCCGCTTCAGTAACACATTTTGTCCGTAAGAAGATGGGCTTTTTGGAACTTCTACGATAGCTGTTAAGGTTTTCTTTGGCTATTTTTCGAACTGTTTTACGAATTTTGGTGAATCCGACAGTTGATGATGCTGGGAAGCTGTGGAGTGTTCAGGGTTGGCGGAGTCCCTCTTCCTGGACGGTCCGAAGAACAAGCTAACTCCCGGTATCGTTTTATCGCTTTGAAGGTTATTGAACGTGGAAGGCGAAAACTTTGAATTATTTTTTTTGCCGAATTTCCAGCTGCGTACAGTTCGATAATTGTGATACGACTTTTTGTAGACAAGATAACTTAAAAAATAAAAGGAATAGATACTTTATTTAATGTATATACATAACAAACATAAAATTTGAAAAACATTCTATTACTATGATTCAATAGTATATTGTGTAACGTGTAGGAAAAACGATATATTCCCGGACGAGTATGGAAGTTGCTGGGACGAGGCGTCAGCCGAGTTCCAGCAACCATAAGAGTCCGGGAATTATAGTTTTTCCACGAGTTGCACATACGATTTTTTCTCTAATCGGCAGTATATCAGATTATCCATTTTATTCATTATATTCTTTAAAATACGCAAAATTTTCCAATTTATATTTTCAATAGATTTCACTATCAAAGTTACCTTAGAATTATAACAATCGCGTGCGCTGTCAATTTATTTAAAGGTCTGTCAGAGCAAACGATACCCGTCGTTAATTTGTGGTTTAGTTTAAATATAATGGACAGCAATTTTGATAATTCAATCCCAGGTACTCCGCCTGGCATCTTGGAGACAGCAAGATTGACTACACTAAATTTGTTGCCGCAGAAGTCGAGGGAGAAGTACGAAAATGCATACAAGCGTTTTATGGATTATCGCATAAATAACAAGGCCAATTCATTCTCCGAAAACGTTTTAATTGCATATTTTTCGGATTTATGTCAAAAGATGAAACCGTCAACCTTATGGTCCAACTATTCCATGGTGAGGTCGACGCTTAGCATTAACAATAATGTTGATATATCCAAATATGGAAAACTACGCGCATTACTGAAACGTCAGTCAGATGGATATAAGCCTAAAAAATCCAAAATCTTAACGAAACAACAAATAGAAACATTTATGGAACTTGCTCCAGATGATACATATTTAATGGCAAAAGTATGTTAAGATGTACGTGCTCATAATTTATTTACAAAAAATTTGTTTTCTAGGTTGCCTTAATTTTTGGAATTTCTGGCGCATGTCGTCAAGATGAACTATGCCGAATAAATTTGAATGACATTCAAGATTTGGGAAATAGGATATTGATTACCATTCCTGTTAACAAGACGAACAAGCCAAGATCATTTATTGTAAATGAAGCGTATATCGAAATATATCGTAGATACATAGCATTACGTCCCACTGATTTCGATAACCCTCGATTCTTTTTCAAATTAACAAAAGGTAGAGGTAACAGACAAGTAGTGGGCATACATCAGTTTGGCAAATTGCCTTAAACTGTAGCTACTTATTTGAAGTTGCCAAATGCGATAGAATATACAGGGCACTGTTTTCGCATATCATCTGCTACAATATTGGTAGATACAGGTGCAGATTTGACTTGCCTTAAGAGACATGGTGGTTGGAAATCGGCAACGGTTGCTGAAGGGTACATTGATGATTCTCTAAATAATAAAATTGAAGTTGCAAACAGAATTTTCAATACCACCGAACAAAATCCAGGTGTGGACCGTAACATGACCGAGATAAAAATGTTCAATACTACCGAACAAAATCCAGATGTGGACCCTAACATGACCGAAATAAACGATAATAGTGCATCAGTGGCTACAACTAACCTTAATTGTAATGCATCTGCGCCAATTTTCAACACCTGTACAAATTGTACAATTCATGTAAATATAACCAATAATAAATAGTTGTTAAATATGTAATTTTACAATTATAATAATAAAAACTAAATAAATTAAAATTATATCATGTATTTCTTAAAAACAGATGATAATCAGTACTAGAAAGTATTATCTGCCTAGACAAGGAATACTTTCCAGTACTGTTTTTAGTAAGTTGCCTAGCAACGATGTAGTGTCGGGGAATACTTCATTTTGCTGACAGATAACAAACCAGAAAACTGACGTATTTTATCCGATTTGAGAAAAAAATATTTGCCGACGCAGATAGCGGGAATTTGAAATTTTTCAAAACCTGTTTTTATTGTTGTGAAGTGATTATTTTGTTTGTAAAGGGTAGGTATGGGTTAGTCATTTAGAATTTAGAAGTTGGACAGCGCTTTCATACATTTTCGTAAAATATTTAAGTGGAAGAAATAAAAAATTTCAAAATGCATTTTAGACAATCATATTATGTTGGTCTTCTGATGTGAACGGTGAACGATTGAAAATTTTGGTAGAACAAAGCCCTCGCCAAATAACGCGAGAATTAGCAGAGAAGCTTAAAACATCTCAACCGACTGTGTAGCGTCACTTTGAGAAACTAGAAAAAGTGTCTCTCACGACAAAGAACCTTTCTAGACCGATATTGGTACTGGGGGTGAAAAGCGGATAACATATGAAAATGTTGTCAGGAAAAGACTAAAGGTAGTGTTTTATGCTGTTACGGCAGGAACATTTTATTGTGTGTATGACGGGATCGCCGCGGTATTTTTACTTTGAACTGATGAATCGCAATAAAACAGTTACAGCAGAAGTATCTGTTCAATAGTTGTAACAAGTGCAAGAAAAACTTATTGAGAAGCGACCAGCGTTGATTAATCGACGACAAGTACTGCTACTCCATAACAATTCTAGGCATCACACTGCTTGTATCACCCAGGAAAACATATTCGCCGTTCGTTTCAAAATTCTTGTAAAAACGTTTACAAGCGATGAGCAAGTACTTCAGCACGTCCAATCCTTTTTCGCGGTGAGCGAAACTAGCTTCTCAAACATCACTTTATTCATTAAATTCATTTATAATTCAGTAAGCATCTTAAAATTTTCAATGCAAAGTACATCCGATGTTATCAGAGGGAGAGAAAGTTTCAAATGCGTATAAGTTTATATTTAGCAAAATTTTACAGTTGAAAATTTGGTTATTCGAGTCGAAAGTAAAAAATTTAATTTTATTTTGTTTACACGAAATTATGATTTTTAGAAATGCAGTAATTTAAGAAAAAAAATCCCTTAAAATGTGGGCTTTTTGTTAGAATTGCCAGTCCGTTACTATCAGATATACATATTGAGAAAGAATTATAGCGAAGGATTTGCTCTGTTTAATTCAAGATGTTAGTTGGGTTTTAATACGATTGTTGATATGAATTTTCTTTCCTCTATGAAGGTTACATATCTCATTCCATTTTAACAGGCTATGTACTTTCGACGTATCGAGAATTTATACACTGAGTCAGGAAATGTTAAGCACAAACAGAGTGACCGAGGAAAAATTGTAATCGCGTTCTCGTTTCGCGATCGATAATTTAGTCCCAGTAGCTCAAAACCGCCATGTAATATTTCAAGAAAAATTGCACGGAGCTCACGAATAAAAACCGTGTTTTTCGCGTAATTTGGCGATTTGTACCAATTTCATCCTTACTATAGACTTCAAAAATCGTTAATTTATACTTTTTTCGGGTGAAGTGTAGTTTTTCACGAACAGATTGCTGTGTTTACCTCAGGGTTGGAAATTTTCCTTGAAAATTTTATTGTAAATGCAAAATTCGCAATTGAAAAAACCGTAGGCGTGACTACTTTTGTTTGCGAATCGTATTGCAAATTTGTGAATACGTAACAGTATGTAATTTTTTTGAATGTTTACTTACTTACTGTGCTTGTGAAACAAATTTAAATAGATTGCTGCTAAGAATCGTAAAGTCGTTTTGGTGAGAACCTACAGATTGCATGTTGTGTTTTGTTTTTGAGAACAACGTAGAGATGACTAAGTAGTAGATGACGGAGTATTATTTGGTACACATGTTGTTTATCGTCAGGTAAGGTAGACAGCATGCACATGACTTGTAGATGTGGGTATGTTATTTAGTTCATTTTGACGTTTGGACGGTGTAGTTTTGTTGAGGTTTCGTTTTTTTTTGGAATGTGGTTATGATAATTATACGTTTTATTGTTTTTTTTTTACCGATTTATATTTGCTTTGTTGTTGGTTTTCGACTCTATTATATTGCAATTATTTAGTTGCGAAGGGGATGTGTGAATATGGGAGTGGTATTGATCTAGGTTTGGGATTGGGTATAAGTGTGTTTTGCTTTTTGAAGAAGAGCTTGATTGTGTTATTTTGAATGTCGTTGGATGGTTCGTCCTTAGCAAACTTAATAACATATGTCACAAGCTGTTAGATGACCATGGTTAAATAAATTGGCATAACCTGATTATTGGCCTATGGAAAATCCGCAAAGAATTCAACAAAGAAGTTTTACCTACGATATTGTTGTTCAGAATAGCATTCTCATCTAGCTCGAGCGATCTTGAACCAGGTTATTCTAATTAATCGATTGGTTTTGGGATAACGATAAATCGACCCATGCGCTCGCATGATCTAACACCCTTCAATTTCTTCTACGAATTATTAAAAGACATTTGTTAAAGTTTAGTTAAATGGATTATCAATCAGATAACACATTGCGAAGGGGAAAAGAAAAGAGCTAATGGTAACCATTTCGAACATTTAGTGAACTGTAGCATGTGCCTTCAAGGAATTCAAATGTATGTTAAAAAAAAGCCTTTTTATTAAATTTTGATAGTTAAAAAATATTTTTAAACAAAAAAAAAATGTTATCGTTTGTTTATTAGTTTACTTATGGTCCGAGAAATCAAGTATGGGGATTTCCATTTCAGAAAATAACGTTCGTTAATTTCGATTAGCACGCCGTCTATGATGGGTCCGATAAGCCATTGTATGCCATATTTTTGTTAAATGGACCACCCGGTATATTGTTTAAAAAAAAATTTTTTTAAAAATTTATTGACTACAATTCAAAAAATAATTTGAGCTTTATGTGTGTTGATGTGTTTTTTTGCTTTACTAGCGCCACTTAACCATATATTCCCATTCCCACTCAGACATTAAAATACTAATACAGACATCTAGTTAGTTAGTTAGTTTGTGTTGAAGATAGGCAATCGCAATTATTTTCCAGACCATTTCATTTGGTTTCATTTTGATAAACTAGCCCGAATCATATTTCAGTTGCGGAGTTTTATATTTTCAATTGAGTACATAAATGCAAATTTTTTTGTAACCATTTCTATTCGCATTTACATATTTTCTGGCATCAGTTGTACACAGATTTATATACAAAAATTGGTTATACATATATTAAGGGATTGTCTCAAATGTATTCAGTTTTTTTTACGCTTAGTTTTTATAGACTCCGCATCTTTAATGGGCTAATCATTTAAGTAGTTATTTAAAATAAACTACCATGAGTAAGTATAAGCAAAATTCATTAACAAAACATTTACAAGAAACAGCTGGGTATCGTGTACGCCTCCACATTTAACCATTTTTTTTCTTACTGCTTAACAAATTTCTTTCGTTAAATGCAATTACTTTTTGTTCCCTACGAATTTCTATTTTTAGATACAAATTAATTGTAATCATTTAATTAAAGATGCTTTATAATCGTAAGAACACTTTTATTTTTGTTTCGTGTTTTTTATTGTAGTTGTTTTTTTATTAAACAATGAAAATGTTTATTGTTTATTTTGATTTATTAAATTAAAATGTTTGGCTTGTGTTACTTTGGAATTTTTGTTGTATTTCGTTTTTAGATTTGTAGATTTGAAAATTTGAAAAAATAAAACAAAAACCTTTTTTTTTTGTTTTTTTTTCTAATTTAATAAAAAAATAGAAATTAATTGTTAAATTCAAATTTTTTTGATAATTAAGAGCTAATTTTACTTTTAGTTTATTGTTTATTTATTATTTAAAACATACCCATTAATCGTCTCGATTTATTTTCGGTGTGTACTGAATCCTCACCGCAGTTGTTCTCTGAACTAGATTAATTTGATTTGTTTAAATTTTATTGATAGCCTGTTGACGGCGACGACAAGGTGAAGGTGAAAAAAAAAACGTTTAACGAAAAATTAATTAAATATAATTTTTTTTTCCGCAACCGGCATGACCTTTGTTAGAGAAGTTCGATAATTCGATGAAGGCGTTTATAAATGATGTGTGCGTGTATTATTCCTAAGGGCGATTTAATCAATTTTGTTTTCCTCAAATCGCATTTCATCAATCATACAGTTTAATAAAATTTATTTAACCGTGGCACGCAATGTAATGATTTATCAAATCGTTTTGTCGAGTAACTGTGTTGAAAATAAAAAATACTTAAACACGATAGTTTTGTGAAATATGTGCTAATAAAACGAGGATTTTTTTAATGACGTGAATATCTTATTTGTGCTTGTAAGAAGTTGATCAGATTAAGTTTTGTGATTCAATTACAATTGTACGATTTTTTTTTATCTTTAACATGAGTTGGCTGTTCGCGTTTTTTATTTAAACGTTAAATTGCCAATTTTTTTTTTTTGCTCATAGTTAGGCAAATAATAAATTTGTCATCGCAAAAATATAATTTTACAACATTTTCTCTTCTTAATTTTAATTTTATTTTGGTTTTTTTCATTTTATGTATAGGAATGAAGCTGATATGTTAATGGTTTCACTCGTTAATTTTTATTTTTGCGTATAGTCCGTATGGATCAAAGAATAAACGTGGTATCTTTTTAGATTTTATTGTGAGGAGCCTCGTGCCAGGCCGATCTAGATCATCACGTCATATCTATTTCGGCAATTGTTGGCGACTTGGAAATATTTTCATGTGTGTTCTACATATTATATGTACTGTATTATAGGAAAATATTAAATTTTTACTTTTTATGAACGTTTTAAAGTGACGTGGCGGGATGATTCAAAGGGAAATATTTGCATGCTTTGGCAAACGCAACTGAGTAATATCGGTAATATGTAAAATGACTAGACGACATTAACCATCAAATTGTATTCCCAAAATACATTCTGAATTATAAAATTTATTTGTGATTAAAACAAAAACGGTCAGAGTCTGCAAATTACGCTTAATTTTATTTTGATTAATTAATCAATGTGGCTGTATTACACTTTTTTCTTATTAAACGCAGCTGTTAAGCGTTAAAACCAATAAAACAAAAAGAAACCTGGTTTTTCATTTTTTTGCTATATTGCCAAATTATGCTAAAATCTCTTCTATCCTCGTACAGATATACTTGATTAAATATATCATAAAATAGTATATTTAATATTTTCAGAAATTAATATTTGAATTATTTTTTATTTCAAAAACATTAAATTAAATTTTCATTTTACTGAGGATTTAGTTCTTAAATCCATAAATTTAAATTTAACGCTATGGTAATATGGCCCACAAACAAAAAGAATGACATTTAAAAGACTTTATGCAAAATGATCATAAAAATTAAAAATGCTATTTACAAATACATTTTTAATGAAATTGCATTCTTGTGACAGGATTTTTCAAATAAAAATGTTGCACTGTTTCTTCACTTATTTAACTTGATCACTTATTATCACTCTTGCACTAGTTCTTGCATTCGATCGAAAGTTTGTTGCCTGGGTTTAAGATCTATTTAAGGTACAATCACCCTTAAAAGCCTTTAATCTCGACCTACTTCTACTCGGCTAAAAAAATTGCGGCTAAAAAAATATCAAATGGTCAAATGCTGATCGTAGCAGCGGGCGCAGGACATCATCATTAGGTGTAATATCTTTAGCAAAACATTACATAACTAAAGTTATTCACAAAATTGTATCCGTCCTAGGACGGGCTTTACCCCTAGTTATAAAGAGAGATTGCGATTTCCCGAGAAATTTTATTTTTCGAGAAACCGAGATATTTGTTTCCCGACGAATTTCATTTCTCGAGAATTTGAGAGTTTTCAAATTTTTTCTCGAGTATCTCGGAAATTCTCGAGAATTCTATTTTTCTTCTATTCACTAAAATTTTATCAAAAAAATTATTTTTTTTAATTTTGTTGGAAAAGTACGACTTTTTAAAATCGTATAGTAGGTTACGAAACGGCATATTTTTCATAACCAAGAAAAAAGAACATTTCAAAACTGGTGACGAAATATTCATTTCAACACCAGTTTGTGCCTATTAGAGTATTTAAATTGAAAAATACGGACATTGCAATTGGAACATCCTGTAGTATTATAAATTTTAGAGGATTAACAAGTTGTGATCATTTTTTCCATATTTTTGCAGTTTTGCAGCATTTAAAATAGATCGAACCTTTGTCACATATTTTATGAAATAGAAAATTAAAGGTGGGGTGGAGTTTTAGTTTCTATAAAATAAAATTAGATCAAAGTGAGAATCATTTGAATTCAATTTTGAATAAGTTTATTCTTTAGTTAAGAAATTTATATCTAATTTCTTTGGAATTGGGTCTTTGGCAACAACGAAAGGTCCTGCAACATCTCCCGCTCGATTTCTGCAAAGTTTATTCTTGCGATATTTTTAATACTTTTATTTTATGTCAGTCTCATTTCTTTTCTTTGTAAAAAGGCAATGCCAGCAAGCTGCGCCGCGCGCAGTTCTCACCAATTTTTATGCTTCTCCAAATTTTTTTCGAGTTTGATCTGCTCCTGACGGCTTTTGACGTTTTATATTGATCCAGTTTAAATGTCTATTATGGCACAGGGGAAGAAACCACTAGTCGGCCATAACAAATTGCGAAATATCAATATTATGTTTCCTCCTAAAAGCCATACAATAATTGGTTCAATCATGTTTGCATTACTTCGGAATAATTTTCAAATGAACATACGTGACAAAAAATCCAAAACAGCTTAAAACGATGGAGTTTGTGAAAATATTTTGAATAAAAGCAATTAACCCTTTAAGCGGGTCCCGCAGTAGAATTGAATTGATCTCCTATAGATGGAGTATAGGACTCTCTCTGTTGCTGCTAAAGTATTTTCTGATGGCAAGTTACCAGTTAAATGGCATTCACGATGCCGATTTAGTAATAAACGTTCGATTTTCGTCAAAATATGAACAGTCACGGATTGAGACAAATATGAGGCAGATGTTTCAAATAGATTATGATTGTTTAAAAGAATTGCTTATAAACGAAGATCATCGTTAGCCCACGACAATTTCATAACTATTTTTAAAGGTCTTCTGACTAATTGTACTAGTTTAGTTTCAGTTAATAAAATAGTCAAGCTTAAGCCATGGATAATTTATTAAGAGACATACGTAAAATGAATAGAAAATGCTACCTAGTGAAAAAGTTTCCCAACAATAATAGACTAGTTAACTTAGAACCTTAGAACTGGCAGACAGTTAATAGAAAAATACGTCAAATCACAAATTTGGTATATGGGACCGGAAGTCGTGTTTAAATTTTTTATTTCTTATGTTTTCAATTGGTAGTAGGTACTAGTTAAAAAAAACATTTTGTAGAAAATGATTTTTTGTTGTTGTTGTTTAAAATACAGGGTGTCAAATTTTGAGAAAAATGATAAGCATGATGTTCTGTTTATGACTATAAAAGGAAATATAAATATCCGATATTTATGATATAGGGCTCGTTTTAAAGGTAAGTTAATACGGATTAATAAAAAAATATAAAAACGGTAAGTTTTTTAATTCCTTGAATTTAATTGAAAGAAAACTAATTATTCGAAAATTATATTGGGCTCATTTTAAAGATACATGAACTAATTATAAAAATGGTACCATCTTTCATTTGTTATTTTTCAAAATGGCCGCCGAAACAGTTTTTTCCAATTTTCTCAAAATTACATCTTTTTTATTTTTATTATCTTATCTCGTTTCGTTTTCGTGTAAAATACGTTTAAATATAATAAATTTGTAGATTGTCATACTTAAACGTATTTTGCCCGAAAACGAAAAATTTTACTAGCGCAAGTTTTTAGTATGTTCAATAGAATTAAAGGACGTAAAATTAAAAATAAAAAATAAAAATTGGACGATCATTGAGAAAATTCAAAAATAAAATTTTGGCGGAAAATTTGAAAATTAAGGAATTAAAGAACTTACCATTTTTATATTTTTTTATTAATCCGTATTAACTTACCTTAAACGAGCCCTATATCATAAATCTCGGATATTTATTTTTCCTTTTTATAGCCATAAATACAACATCATGTTCATCATTTTTCTCAAAATTTGACACCCTGTATTTTAAACAACAACAACAAACAAATCATTTTCTACGAAATGTTTTTTTTAACTAGTACTACCAATTGGAAACAAAAAATGAAAAATTTAAACACGACTTCCAAAAATTTGTGATTTGACGTATTTTTCATCATATATAATTGGGGAGCATCCTGGTTACTATTTCGAATTTTGTAGCTATTGCAAATGAATTTAATGATTTTTTTGTGTCTATAGGGAACCCCAATAGTCTAAGTGTGACGGATGAGTTGGAAAGAAATCGAATAGTTACCCAGAATTATAAGGTCACGAATAGTTGTTATTTCTCACCTGTTTCTCCAGGGGAGCTGTATAACATCATTAACTCTCTAAAAAATAAATCGTCTCCTGAGATAGATGGAATTTCAAGTATTGTTGTCAAAAAAATGGCTTAAGTCTAGAAACAGGAAAAATTAAGTGTATAAACAGGAATTTTTCCTGGAGCCTTGAAAAGAGCTGTAGTAGTCCCCATGTTTAAGAAAAATGATAAAAATTGTGTAAATAACTATCGACCAATATCTCTTCTTTCCATCTTTTCTAAAATATTTGAATTTCGAAACAATTTGGATTTCGTAACAATAAAAATACTGAACAAGAGATTTTAGAATTTCTGGAACAGATTAGCGATATCATTGATCGGCTAACCAAAGATTTTGATAGAGTTGACCATATAATTCTCCGATAAAAACTTTATCGTTGCGGCTTTCGTGGATCGATACATAAGTGGCTTTGTGATTATCTAAGCGACCGAACTCAAGTAGTCCGCGTCAATAATCTATTGAGCAAAAAGCGTTATATTAGGGTTGGAGTTTCTTAAGGTTCAGTATTGGGCCCGTTACTCTTTCTGGTTTACATAAATGGAATTTTCAACCAGCATTTTTGTGGCACCATTACTGCGTATGCGGATGATCTTTCATTTGTTTATGCTGGCATCAACAATCATGCTAACCTAACTGATATTGACCATGACTTGAGTATGTTAGCGATTTGGTTGGGAGCCCATAATTTGATTTTAAGTAACAAGACTAAAGTTATGCATTCAGGGAAAGCCAGAGATCCCAAATACCGATTATCTATCATGCATTTGGTTGTAATAAAAGTCCAATTTGTATCTTGAATGGCTGCTCACCATAAGTTCAGTTATTGAAATTAGATATTTGGGAGTTATGATCGATGATAACCTAAATTGGAAGGCGCACATTGAAGGCCTTAATTCGAGAATTGTAAGTTTTACGCCTATACTGTCCGTTATATCTACTGAAATTGGATTCATCAGCGGGAATAACTTTGTCAATTATTCGGTCTATAATCTTCGTTTGAATTTTAAATGTATAAAGTATGTCCCCAATGTTAATTTAGAGTTTCATAAACGTTTCTTCAGTGTGGCTTCATGTATTATCTTTAACAACTTAACGTTGGCAATAAGAGTCTGCAGCAGCAGCTTTTCCGCTTTCTCTAAACCTATCAAAATATGGTTCAAACTAAACAAAGCAATTGAGCATCTATTTTTTGTGCTATTATAGTTTTGTTTTTTATTTTATTACTTTTATTTTAAATGTTAAATTTATTGTAATATTATTAGACCAACGTATTTTTGTAACGTTAGCAAATTTTAATTTTAATCAAATAATATTACTAAATACCAAGGTTTTAACGTATGGCAATGCTTCAAAGAGTCAATCTCTGAGATTGGTGTTATTAAAGCTTAGGGTATGATCTTGTTTCTCACGTTTTTTTCTAATTAAATGTGCTAATACAGTCAAACCTGTTTTTGTGCGGTCATTTTTTATGCGATTTTTTTATGCGATAGTTTTTGTGCGATTTTTTTTATGCGGTATATGAATTATGCCGCATAAAAAAAATCGCACAAAAAAATCGCATAGAAAATAATCGGGTAAACAAAAATCGCATAAAAAAAGACCGCACAAAAACAGGTTTGACTGTAATTGTGTTAAATAAATATGTTTAAAAAATGCGTTAAAAACTTCACACCGAGGTTACTATTCACATAATTACTATTCACATAGTTACTATTCCCGTGATCGAGCTACTGAATCAATTTATTGTAATCAAAATTTTTTAATTAGGTTAATGCCGAAACAGTAATGCTAATAATAATGTTTCAGTAATGCTATTTCTATACTTGAATAACGACAAAAAAAAATATTGAATTATAAATTCTTCTAGAATCTGGGCACCATCCATACACATAAAAAAAAATTAGTGTTTTTAAAATTCCCAAGATAAAACTACTATTTCTCGAGAAACAAGAATTCCCGAAATTAAAAAAATAAAATTAGGCGAGAAAAGCGATTTAAAAATTCTTACAAAGTCTGAAGAATTCTCGAGACAGGAATATTAGGCTTCTTGTGGTTTTCATGTGTGTTTCATGTAATTCAAACTCATTTTACAATAAATCGTTGCTCAAATAAAATCTTAAAATGGGTTTTAACCCCGTTAACAGGTAATCGTGATATCGAGACGTTCGGGCTGCTTGTGCTTCCATGAGTAATGATATTGTATGTGCGGCCATCGTCGTCGCAAAACTGAGTTTAACTTATAAATCGAATAAATTTGAGAATATGTTACCAACATTTGCCAATACCGTGATGATGTGATTATAAAATCTTCTAAAAATAATCTAAAGTCAGGCTGCCAGTTTTCATATAAAATATTAAGTCTCGAATTAAACATTTAACTTCTTCTATTTCTTAAACTGACTTAAATCTTTAATTACCTTAAAACTCATATTTCTTTAAATGATATTGTAAGTTACCGAAACTTGTCTACCAAAAAATGAATGAATGAAAACGATTTAAATAATAGAAATGCTACATAGTATAATTTTAATGGCTTGCAACATTAAAACAATAATCATTTGGATTAGGTCAATAAATAATTTTATAGGAAAAAAAAAACAATAAATAAATTTGCAGTTAGAAAATACACTAGATTTGGAACGAATCCACGAATTCTTAGAATATTTTTTTTTTTAATACATATTAAAACTAGACAAAATATTTGAAATAGTTTAAAATGTATATATAGAAATAGAGATGTGCAGTGGTTAGTTTCATTTTCTAATAAATTATGACTCTAGTCTTATAAAACTATTTTAGAAACTCCTTGCACAAGAAAATGTTTGCACTTTTTTTGATCTTCAACTGTATCAATGTGATTGTTTTAATCTATAAATTTTTATAGGAGGTGCTGTCACATATCACATTTTAAATAAAAATACGTGCTGCTGGGACCAGCTTTGCCGAATTATAAAATAAAACGTCTAAAAATAATTTTAAAATTAATCATATTTTTGATTCTAAGGAAAAATATTTGTTAATGTTTGTTTTTTTTTATGTATTTTTGCGCTATAAATCACGCGGGGCGAAAAACATTTCCATAAAATAATATTTTTAATATAGAGACTTGGCGCCTCCATCTTTTTTTTTTTTTTTTTTTTGTTAAATTTTTTTATTTTATTATTTTATTATCAATTTTCTTTTTTCCTAGACAATAAACATTTTTTTCTGTGTAAAATTTTTTCAGTGCGCTCATAAAAATTTGATCGACATTTGGATTAAAAAAAAATAATAATAATAATAATAATACATAATGAAAAGCGCTTTTCATAATATATCTGTGCAACATGTGCTACCATCTATATTCTGTAGACGCAAACAGTTGAATAGTAAAAATGTTATACATTTGTTTTTCTTTCGGATTTAAATAACTAAAAAGCAAAAAGAAAATGATTCACACAATTTTCTAAAAATAAATGAAAATTTAACTTTTCTTTTTTATTTGTTTTGATGTTTTTCTTAAGTTTTTTTATTTTATTTTTCGTCATTATGGGCACGAAATTTAATTTAAAAATGATGCATAGTTGCCAAATAGGAGCGCAATTTTCTGCCAATTATGGGGGTATACGTACATTTGAGTGCGTTGAACTATATTATTTTTCGCGTTTATATGTGGCTGTGTGTAAAATGAAGTGCGAAAACGGGAAAGAGAAAGAGAGAGAGTAGATATTTTAATTAAATTAATTTAGAATTTTTATATATTAAATGATCATAAATTAAAATTAATGATCTACTTCATTTGGCAACAATGTAAGGAAAATACTTTTAATTTTGTTGTTTTATTTTTTAAAGAAAATTTTATGTTACGACGTCGGTTTATTTTTGAAATGATCATGATGATTGTGTGTTGTTGCGCGCAATGATCGCGCGATCTATACACTATACATATGTATATACTGTGTGGTGATTATTATGATGATGATCATACGAAAATGTTGATGATTTTTTTTTTAATTTTAGTCGGGACGCCGCCGAATACTGCGAATTATAAAATTTGTTAATTTTGGTTTTTACATTTTATTTTTGTTAATGTTAGATTTCCACTAAAGCGTTATAATTTAGTAGCAAATTTTAGAAAGACAGCAACTGACGTCGCGACGCTATAAGTTTAAAAAAGAAAATTATTTTATTTTTTCTCTCTAGTTCATGTTAGTTGTAAATTTTTTGTTTTAATTTTTTCCACGGAAAATGATTAGTTTTCCATCTAATATTTGTGCATACATTGAAAAGTGAATTTGTTTATGCCTTTTTGGTTATTTATTTTGTGAAGATATTTAAAGTTTTTTTTTTTTTTTTTTTTTGTTAAAAGTGAATTTTAAATAGTTTTTCAAATTTGTGAAATTTCATGTATATTTATATTTAAATTATTGATGTTTATTGTTTTTAAATAAATATTTGTTTCGTTGTGTTTTTAAAAGTTCATGTTTTAAAGTTTTAAATTTATAAAAAAAAAAAAAATTGTTAAAGTTATTAAAAACAACAACAACAACAAAACTTGAATGCGGTAAAATGACGTTAAATGCATAATTGGATGAAAATCATCTGGGGGCATGTGGACGGCGTAAGCATTGGCCCTAGAGGACCATGCACGTACGTTCTGATATTGATGAACCGCCAGCGAAACGCTGCAAATTTTGTGACGGTAATAATTTATGAGCTCGATCATTATTTTTATTTTATTATCTCTACTTTACTCTACTCTAGTCCCGCTTATCTCAAAACTTATTTAAAACTTTTTTTTTTCGTTTTTGTTATGTTGTGAAAATTTTACAAAATTTTTTTATAAATATTCTTATGGATCACTCGTGTACTTTTGATTATATTATATCGTTATTAATTGATATACAGGCTTTTCACACCTGTCACCAATGTTTTTTTTTATATAGAAATTTTTGTTTTTGTTTTCTTTTATGGTTTTTCTTAATC
The DNA here is from genome assembly GCA_963556165.1 of Tipula helvola. Lineage (NCBI taxonomy): Eukaryota > Metazoa > Arthropoda > Insecta > Diptera > Tipulidae > Tipula > Tipula helvola. The sequence continues at coordinate 60,712,730 of OY744483.1, forward strand.
GTTTTGTGTGTGTGATAGAAATATATTTATTTGTGGTGAAAGAAAAGTTGGAATATTATGCGAAAAACTCAAAAGAAAATTTTTTTTCATCCAATTGTTGTTGTAACTATTTTATCTGTAAAAAGTTAGATCTTCGAAATTTGACAAATAAATCGTATGAATCTTAGGTGGGTGGATTTTAGTATCTTCAATTCGTGATAAATAATGGTAATTACATTTTTTTAACGAAATTTTTCGCCTTTAAACACTAATAAATAAAAACGGAAAGTGCAATTTTTTTGTATATTTTGTCACCAAGGATAAACTTATGTCTTGTGTAATCCTTTTTTTTCTACCATATGATTAGTGTATTCGCGTTTTATGGACGTAGGCGCCAGGTATTTTGATAATCTCTATATTATACACACATTGATTTATAAGCAACTTATTGTAAACGTATTCAATTTATTTGTTTAAATAAAATTTAAACGACGAAAATGAATTTTTTATTGTATACAGAAATTTAATCGGGAACAAATTTTACATCTATCATCCTTCGTTGTGGTGTGAATGTTGACGTCGCTTACTGAAATTTGTGCAAAAAATGATGAGATCATATGAAATTTTGTGTAAATAATTTTTTACGATCGTCATAATAATTCGTCATATTTGTAAGCAGCAAGCACCCACAGAGCCAGTTTGAATGTTTGACGAAATTTTAATATTTTGTGCGATATGAAATTTGAAAAGTGGGCGATATTTGAAAAAAAAAAAAAAAACGTAATCAGTTGGTTAATTTTAAAGGTATGCAAAATATTTATTTTCGTGATACAAGTATTTTTCATTTTGTGTTTTGCGGAACGTGACTGGCAATGAACATACAGTTGACTCGCGTTAACATGAACGCCGTATACCGTGAACTCCGGGTAACGTGAACAATTTTTTAATTATTGTACTACTCGGTACTCTTGTTGTGAACATTCAAATGTGATATGAAAATATCAACTCCCGCAAACATGAATTTCTTGGTTTTATTTTGTTCACGTTATCGTGAATCTACTGTATTCAAATTAAATGCATACATATGTAAGTTCTAATTGAACATTAGATTGCAGGAAAAAATAAAAATTAGAAAATTTTAAGAATTTTTTTAGGTGTTTTTTGTTTATTGTAATGTAAATCCGTTTGCGTCATAAACTCATCCGATGATTCAGAAACGATCAAAGTTTTCCTGCTAATTTTCTATCAGTTGTAAACAAAAACTGTTTACTGTATTGGTTATGTGTATGTGTATCATTATTATTATTTATTTAGAGATATGTCCATAGGATTATGCTGAATAAAATGGTACCAATTTTCATCTAATTCGATGTGGTTCAATTTTTACGTTCAACATTTTATTGAACTCAAAATCTGGACTTATGATTTAAAATAATTGCGATACTTTTAAAAATAATAGAACTATTAGGTTTAATACTCTAGATTTTGAAACGTTTTTAGTTTCAATATGAAATCAAACTGCTTTCTAATCTTATTCATTTTCCTTGCAAACCTCTATGTTTGCAACATATCGCAACCACGTATATTAACAACAAATCAACTTTTCTTTATCTGGCGTTATGCATTTCAACGCTTTTATGGATTTGGTTATATCTTTTCTCAACTTTTCTTGTATCTTTTTAACTCTTCCTTTTCCAGTAGCAAATTCGAAGTTTGCTCCCCTACATTTGTCGGTTCTATTTCTTTCTAACAAAGGATAATTAAAAAATAACCTGAAACATTTGTTGAACAACTGCAAGGTTGACGAAGCACCTATCAATTTAAGTCATATTTGCAATCAGCTTCCATACGTTTGTAGATTTTAATATTACATAATGAATTAAGCCAACCAAAAAACAATTTGAAATATCCAATGCTAAGCGCTTTTTAGTACGTTCTCTACGTATGTGAATAATTATTAAAAAAACACAAATTTTGAAAAGTGTTTGAGGCCGCAGCCTCTAAGGTATAACACGAATTTAAATAATATTTCTTAAAATTGTTATACACATTGTCTTACAATCTGTTGGAATGTTTAAACTAAATATTTTTAAAGCGTAGCCAAACGAAACTATTACGTGTTAGATGAATGCATTCAAAGTTTTTCTTTGTACTAAATAATACATGTACTAAAAGTAGAAATAGATTTTTTATCTAAGACCGTGTCCGAAACCTGTGATACAATTTTTTTAGTACAAATTTCTGACATTTATGTAATAAATATTCCATTATGGTGTCCGAATAGTGTAATAATTTTTTGGTATATTTCCCCGCTTCACATTTTTGTTGCTTCATTTTAATTACTGTAATTTTCGATAAATGGATAGTTATTTGGATAGAAATTGTCATATACGGTACATTTATTAAGGCATAACTACGCCAATTAAGTTAAATCGGTACAATACGTCAATCACGCTAGTAAATTAAATAATGAATTTATTCTGTAGCTGTCACTAATTATCATAGGAATTGACTATGATAATTTGGGTGTGTGCAGTTTTTTCAAATAAATGTCAAAAATTAGTACTAAAAATTATTTATCTCAGGTTTCGGACACAGTCTAAATTAGATATTGTTGTATGTTCCGCATTATTGGTTCTACATTTCTTTCATTTGGCGTTTTATGCTAGCTGGACTAGAAACAGCTCTCAGGTCATTAAATAAATTTAGATTAATATGAATAAAATTAGTATATTGACATATTGCAACAAGTAATTTTTTTTTTTCGCTGGCTGTACATCCCATAGAAGGTTTGGCTGCGAGTTGAATAGTGAAGTTTCGTAATCATTCTTACAACGGATAATAAGTGATAATTTCATTGATCCTTCCATTAACCAGCCGTAATTTTTTCATCACCCGCCGGGAATCGAACCCAGGGCCTCCGGAGCTTAAAACAAGCAAATCACGGCACAAGTAATATTAGCACACAAATAAAAATTGAATTTTTAGTACAACTAATGAATTTGGCACTTAAAAAAATAATTTTTGTTCGTCTACTAAATAAGATAATTGTACTAATTTTAAATAAATTAATCTAAATGTATAATGCCTTGAGAGCTATTTTCAGTCCAATTATCATAAAACGCCAAATGAAAGAAATGTAGAATTAATATTGCGGAACATACAACTATTCAATATGTCATCCTCAATTTTACAGCAATACTCCAGTTAGACAAAGCACAATATCTGTTAGCATCAATCTTAGTTCTTTCTGTAAAATTTTTGCCTCGTTTTAGTTTCCATAATTTACCCAAAAAATAGAGCTTGCAAATAGTCGTGCTTTGGGAAACCGCGATTTTCGGTTTGTAAATGTGGAAATCCGCGGTTTCCGAATCGGGTTTCCAATAGCTTCGATTCAAGCAATTTAGATTACATGTAAATTTATATCGTAGACAAATCTGTAAATCTTAATCGTAATAGGTTTGAGTTTTACAAAAAAATTTGAAGAAATCGAAAATACTCTGTCAGATTCGATTGAATATGGTTTTATTGTATAAAGTGCATTTTAAATGTATCAAATTATTTTAAAATGAAAAATTATCCATTTGAAGGTCATTTAAGATTTTATCAATTGAAAATTCATCGTCCTCCCTAGAGTAATGTAGCAATATCCTCTGACCTGTTTGTACTGATTTATTTATCACTGTTTTATATCAAACACAACATTGTGGACGTTGTAAAATTTGATTTTCTGCTTTAAGGACATTGACCTCTTTTTAAATAAATCACCTCTGCGGCAAAGGTTGACTTTGAAAATAACACACAAAAGATTTAAAAGCTTTTGAGTATAAACGTTTTTAACGAATTTTATTCTATTAAACCCGAAAAACAGGGGTTCTCGGAACAGTTTTTAAACACAATACCGCGGTTTTTAAGGATCAAATAATTCATCGCTAATCTTATCTAATATTTTTTTTCACTAAAGTGTCAAGATTTATAATTAAATTAATTTTTAATCTGGTAAAGCGCTAGTACCTTCTGTTTCCATGCGTAATGTCACAATTTTTGTGTTTTCATAATAAACGCCCTCACTGAATTATTATTTCCGAGTGTACAAGTAGAAAATAGATAAAGGGGTAGATGCTCGCACATATCGCAAGTTAACAAATTGCGATGGTTAAAGATGGCGGATTTACGACATATTTTTAAGTTGCTGGAAACAACATTTTCAATACATCTAGCAAATCCTCCATATTATTTAGCATTCAGCACATTGCTGAATTATATATTGACATTTAAACAAAATTAACTATTATTACTCGTATATGTATTTCAGTACAAATTTTATTGAAACTTCGGTGAGGCTTAAATAATGAACTTTCTGAAAACATTGGAAGCCCAAAAAACTACACAATTACCAGGTATATAAATATGAAATCGGAATTTACCAATAAATAGCGCCACCTGTCAATTTACCTTTCGACAAACCACGTCATCGGCGCCATTGTTTTATTTTGACATCTGTCAACAACATCCAATTCATAACCAAACAAGTTTCGTGCTTACATATTACGAGTTGCGGACATCATTGTCATTTGAAGAAAACTGCTGCAGAATCACATCGAATGCTTGTCAAAGCTTACGGTGAGCATGCTCTTGATAAATCACAATGCTATGATTGGTTTAATAAATTCAAAAGTGGCGATTTTGACGTGAGAAACGAAGAACGTGGAAGATCACCAAAAAAGATTGAAGACATTGAATTTCAAGCATTGTTGGATGAGGATGACGCTCAAACACAAAAACAACTCGCGGGCGGATTAATTGAATTGTCACGAGAATCCATCTCTATACGTTTAAAAGCCATGTAAAAGATCCAAAATCTGAGAAAATCGGTTCCGCATAAACTAAAGGACAGGCAACAGGAAAATTAAAAACCACTTGCGAAATGTTCCTCGCCAGATACAAAAGAAAGTCTCCATCGAATTGTGATTGGCCATCGACATCGACTGCAAGGTCAAATCGCTTCGGATGGAAGACAATGCTTTGTATTTGGTGGGATCAGAAGAGTGTGATTTATTTTGAGCTGCCAAAAACCTGGTGAAACCGTATATACTGTACCGTATATACCAGAATATGATAAAAGGCAACCAAAGTGGTTTTGCTTCCTGACAATGCACTATCACACAAAGCAAAACCGGTGATGGAAACGTTTGAAGCACTTAATTGGGAAATACTTTCACGTACGGCTTACTCGCCAGACTTAGCTCCGTCCGATTATCACTTATTTGCATCGATAGGGCACGGGCTTGCTGAGGACCAATTACTTCACTTCTTGAAAATGGCTCTATAACTGGTTTGCCTCAAAAGAAGAACAGTTTTTTTTGGCGAGGCATCTACGCATTGCCAGAAAGATGGGAAAAATCTATAACTAATAATGGGCAATACTTTGAATAAAATACTCTTAATCATATCATACGATCGATGAACGTGTACTTTTTACTGTGATGAAAATCACAGATCGTGGGCGTACGTAAACTAATCTGGCATGAATTCAGTTATGATTTTTGTTTAAAAAATCGCCTATTTTGAATACAATTTCTGTAATTGTCCTTAAAGTAGATTTGTATGTAACTAAATAACTCCTTAACAAATTGGATAATTGATATGTCATTCAAAATATTTTTTCCTATACACATTTTTTAATTAAGTCGATGGCAACTTTTTTAATTTTTTGCTTGCTAGGAAATTGCAAAAACCTTCGAGCATATGAAAATGTAATTTTTAGTTCGCAAGTTGCTAATTTGCTTGCTATAACGTATCGAGCATCTACCCCAAATGAAGTTAGAGAAAAATCAAAGAATGTAATTAGTTTTAGGAACACCTCTTTTTTCACACCGTTCGCATTAAAATGTAATGAAATGGGAATAATAATAATTGTTAATAAATACTACCGACACATCAGTGATTTCATAACCAAAGTTTCGAAACCTTAGTTTTTTAAATGAAAATTGATGACATAATTATAATAATTTGTTGAGAATTCTACGATTTTATAAAATCAAAATTTTTCATTTTATAGTTTTAGTTTTTTATACGTTTTCTTTATCTATTTTTAATTTTAAGCTTTAACACGTATAAAGTACCTACCGTACGTCAAATTACGTTAAATTTCTTCTTTTATTTTGGAAATTTGTTAGATATATATAAAGTAGGTAATTAGTGTTTAGAACATCTATTTTAGCGCTGTTCAGTGGCTGAACTGAACGTCCAGGTTCGATGAATCATTCGCCATATTAAATCAAAATTATACTCAAATGATATTTTTTGTTTTAGATTTCTAATTCAAATAAAGAATAAAAGTGAAAAAAACAAAGAGAGTAATTGAGAATCAAATTTCTCATTAAATGCTAGAATTTAATTTTAAACTTGAGTAAATTTGAATAAAACTGATGAAAAATTTAAACTGAGTAATTAAATAGTAGTTGGTATACAATTTTGTTGTAGGATTAACATTTTTTTTAGAAAATGTAAATAATTTCGCAAATTTGTTTTTATCAACAATTCAGTCAGAGTTTCTTAATGATGGTGAATTCCGATTAAAATAATTAATGAAACATTAAATTTTTTTTTTTACAATTTAGTATTCAGAAAAGTGGTTAAACCTACATAAATATTTAGGCAGTCACCCTGAAAAAAAAAACTGTTAAATTTATTTGGGATTTATTCGACATTAGATAAGAGATTAATTTTATTTTATGAAATTTTATTCGGTGAAGGTCGAATAGTTTTTTAATATGATAAAATAAAGCAAATTTCATCTCTCATCTCAAAACAGAATTATTTTATATATGGTGGTTGGAAGGAAATTACCTTAGTGCGGTATTAGAAGTGATTCCTAGCCTCAAATAAAATTTAGTATCCGTTAGCACATTTCTTTCTTAAAAAATATTTGTACACACGTATACATACCCCATAATAACTTATTGAGCGAGCCCATACGCACTAAAAACTATTTTTTGTTCTAATTTTTCAAATATACTAACAGACTACTAAAATAAGAAGTTAAATTAATTTACTACAAAATACAGTACATTATTTTAAGTTACAATGTAAAACATTTTAATTACTTATTTAAAAAATTTTAGGTTTTAAATAAAAAAAAAAAAAAGTAGAAACGAACGAATTATTATTTCTTAATTTATATATTTCATAATTATTACATGTGTGTAGTAGGCATGAGTATACTCGTATTAGCTAAGTAGAAGATTTTACTTCTTATTCTTACTGAATTAAAAAATACTCCGCTTTTTGTTTTAATTTTTTATTTTTTTGGTGGTTAAGCGTTTTTTTTTTGTGTATTATCTAACCTGTCACAATTTCTTTAAAATTTATAATAGAATGCGTGGAAAATTATATTATTATTTTCACAACATTTTCACATTTTAATATAATTTTTTATTTTATTTTATTTTTATTTGGGTTTGATTTATTGAAATTGCCTTTTTGTTTTGTTCTTTTTGGCTTGTGCGGAAAAAAAATCAACACGAGCCGGGCATTTTTGCTGTTTTTCAGTGTCGGATACACATAATGTATACTTTTTTGTAGACACACGGGGTTAACAACAGAATTAGATTTCGGTTTTAACCTTAAATGTTGACTTAATTTATTATAAGATGATTTATGAGCACTTGTAAAAATTAGTGTTTTTTTGTTTTGTTTTTAGGGAGATTAAAAGGAAATTTTTATTATAGTCATAAAAATTATTATTACTATAGAAGATATTGTAACAAATTAAGTTGTCGTATAATAGTTTCTTAATTTGTTATATATGAACCAATCATAAGAAATGGTTGGCTTGGTTAAAAGTTGGTTGATACTTTATTACCACACAACGACAAAGCTTTTAATTTAAACACTTAACTCCTTATTATTTATTAACTAGATAAATGCTTAACTGCTTAGCAAAAATAAAAATATTGTTCTCTTAATATACATATAAAATAAAAGTTAATAGTTATGTACTAAGTATATATATACATAATATTTTCATTTTCATTTCGATTTTGTTTTAATTTTGTAATAAAACATGACAAAAAGAAGGAAAATTGTGTGTGGAGGTGGAACATAGCCAATTTTTTTTTTTTTTTTAAATGTATTATGTACTCTCGACTAAGAAACAGAATTTTTGTTTTATTTTGGTTTGGCGTTTGTCATAAATTAACTCTCTGATAAAAATGATTATAATCGAGTAAAATGATAATGAAAATGAAATTTGTTTTCTAAAAAAAAAAAACATAATACATAAGTAAATTTTCTTATTATTTTTTTGAGCGTCTAGACTGGTTGCCAGTACATATTATGCAATTTTCATTTCAATTTTTTTTATTTTTCCAAATTTATGATGAATCTCTTAAAATTTCGATTTTTACTTGGAACTATACATAATAGATATTTAAGAAACTAAATAAATCATCGTGTTTAGTGTTTCGAAATTCTTTATGTTTGTTGTGAATATTATTATGTATCCCTACAAATGGATGGTGATTTACTATTTTTAAAACATATTTAACATACGTCTATTGTTTTGTGTAGCGATATAGACATATTTTGACAGGTATTTTCGTAACACCATTTTTTATTTTTGTTGTCTGTGCGGCGATGTTTTCTTAATACATTTCCAAATAGTTCTCTTAGACTTTTTTTTTTTTTTTCTTTTTGTTTTGTCTTAATGTTTATATTTGCGTGTTTTAAGAAGCAAATCGTTAAAACAAATTAATATCCAATATAAAGTGCGTGTGCGTATGTCTCTGTCCGTTTGTGTTACATTTAGAAACTTAAGTATGTAAATATATATGTTATTATAGAATCCTAAAGATTTCAAAAAAAAAAAAAACAGTTTTCTTTTGTTTTTCGTATTTTCTAAGTTCATTTAGTGCCAATTTTAATTTATATTTTATTTAGGTTTTGTTACTTTGATATGCCTATTTAGATGACAATTTGTATTTGCCGAATAATTTATTCTTTTGTATTTAGAGTTTAGAAATGTTGTTGTTTAACATTACAAGTTAGTGATGTCGCCAAAAAATAATTTGTATTATTCAGTTTTCATCGCGGTTGGAGGAGTTTACAAAGACTTTATGTTAAATAATGCCGAACACGAAACTCAAAATTTGAACTTACGAGTAATTAACTTTTTAGAATTTTGTTATAGATAGACAGAAGTTGCGATTTGTATTATTATACCAATAAAGTCCAGGTTGAGGACAGATGTGTAATGTTCTTTGACAATTTATAGTATTGTTTGTACAACCTCAAATCGATGAAACTAATAAATATAAAGAAGAAACGTGTATTGTGGTTGTAATAAATTATCAATTTCGAAATTACGAAATAAAAAATTTTAAGATCTGGTATAAACACACAACAGGACAATAGAAAAAAATACGTTAAAATCGACAAGATAAAAGCGTTGATATAGTTTTTTACAATAAATACCTTTACCCTTTTTTGACTAAAGACGGTGCTTTGTACAAAAAATATGTATGTATGTATATCAAGCTATCAAGCACGTATTAATATTTATTTTATATAATTTCAATTGTTCATCAACAATGTATCGTATGTATGTTGTAACTTCAGAAAAAAAAAATCCAATGCTCTGAAAATTCGTCAAATTTACTTTTACTTTTATAATAATATACCTTTGCGAATAAATACATTTTTAATAACCGCAACAAAATAATTTTATTTGCTCATTTATAATTCAAGATACGTCTCAAAAATAAATAAAAACGAAACAATGCACATTTCGGTATATTTTATCCTAAAGATTTTGGTTCCACAAGTTCATATTTTTTTGGCTTTATGTAACAATTTTTTTTTTAACATAAAGCATATGCACGCTTTTTGGCCTATGATTCTATTTATCTTATTAATAAAAACTAATATTTTTGTACATCATTTACATAAATATCATACATAATAAGCACATTTATATTTCAACTTGATTTTTCTAAACAAAACCACACATACGTTTTCTTTACGAAAGAAAATAAAATAATTTATTACAATATATTATGAATCATATATTTAATATTTGAAATATAAAAAATATTAAATCGTGAAACGAATAATTTTTTTTAACATTTACGTCAGAAAATAGAGAAAAAAAAATACAAACAAAAATTTATATTATTTTTATTTTAAAATGACATTAAATTTTTATTTTAATGAATATCATTAATTTTAATAATGTGTATAATTTATTTATAGTCTCATTCACAAATACAAAACATAAAACTATAAAATTAATTACAATTGAGAGACAATTAGAATTATTTTTCAATATACCGGTTGTTAAGTAATCAAATCAACAAATATAATTTATATATTTTATGGCCGAAGAATAATAATTGGCGCTTGTTGCATTAACAAATAATATACATACATAAATAAAATTATTTTGTTTTTATATTTAAAAACAAAATTTAAAATTCGAATAATTACTTTCTTTTCTTTATGCTCTTTGGTGTATTGTAAATAAAGCACTCATACAAAAATAATAACAGCCTAACAGGCGCCTACATTACACGTGAAAAATATGTAAAACAAGAAAATCATTTTTCTTATTATTTGTGTATGTTCTTAGATTCCCTCTTGTCTCTTTAATATTTTAATTTATTTTTTGAAAAAAATTGTAGTTTTAGGAATTTTCTTCAAACTAAATAAAATGTATAAAATGAAGGATTAAATTAATCAATTGTCTGTAATATAATATTCAATTTGGATAATATAGTTTTAAGGTGTCAATCAATCTAAACCCGGCTTAAGATGTTAACGGAAAATAAATCAAAATTTAGTACAATGAAAATATGATTCATAACAGATGTTTCCTTGGCATCAGTGCTATTTGTATTATTGCAAGACATGATAGGTGGCGCTAAATTTCTAGATCTTAACTCTTTTCAAGATTGCTAGGGGTTAATTATAATTTTATCGTTCATCGGTGCACGATTGGTTCATCTAATTCCAGTCACACTAAAAAACTCGTGTCAGAATGTTAAATCTTATCAAAATAAAAACATTTACATCGTTTGTATTTAAGAGAACAACCCAACTGCTTCAAAGTATTGATGTATTGATGCAAACTCATGTAGTTAGCTATTTTTTTTGTAGGTATAGAATTCACAGAGTTAAATCACGTTCATTAAATATTACGGTTGAGCGGCCCTATATGGAATTTTTGTTTGTGTATTATAGCTCGAATATAAAATATCTCACAAAAATATTATCATTTAGTACTGCCTAGTGGGTCCTGTTCTCGGATGTTTTTCAAATCCCGAGAGTCGGGATTAAGTTTTGTGCAATCCCGGGACTTCCCGGGAGTTCCCGGGATTCATAGTGAACATTTATAAACTTTTCACAGACAATTTTTATTTCAAAAAATTATAATAAATAACAGCCAATATAAACTTCGATAAAATTAACAAAAAAGTTCAACAAAAACAAAACGAAATTAAAGATTTTGATTTTTAAAATATGTATGTTCTTAAAAAACATAAAACATAAATAGAATGATCCGATAGGCCAACACGTTTATTCGTGATCATGTGTCTTTGAGAAGCTGTGATTGCCTTTGCAAGAGACAATTTAAGAGGAATTATAAGTGGCGCTTTCGAATGGAATAATAACAGCATCATTGTCAACATTACAATCCGTTTCTTCGATTGAACCTGACGGTAGATTCTGGTGACTCTGTTCTTCATGATCATTAAAATATTTTTTAACTAAACCAGTTGCATATTTAGCGATGCACGATGTCGATGATTTTGAAAAAAAATTACCATGATTATTAGGGCGGATTAAATTTTTAAGTGGTCTGGAGACTCCACTTTTCTGTAAATTCATTGTATTTGAAGCAAAAATGTCCACTACACCATATGGCTACGATGAATTTCGAGCCTGCATAATTTCATTTGAAGATTTTTTTGTATATAGAGTGAGTTTTTTAAAATGCCAGGCTTTTATCTCGAGAACGGTGCTCGATAGGAGAAAATTACTTTTAATGAAATTTGTTAAGGGTCGAGGGGGACATCGGATGGCGACCTTCAATTCAACCTTGACTACAACCTTCAAGGTTATTTGAAGGTTAAATTGAATTTGTTAAATATAAATCCCTATTTGTGACCCCAGATTCATAAAAAACGCAAAATTTTATGTTAAGATAGGCATTTTAGGTTATTCCTTTGGATGACTTTCAGGTTAGTTCAAGGACAAATTACTAAATAATTAGAAATGATCTGCAAATAATGAAATGGGGAATATACTAAACAATATTAACTTGGTACCTTTGGTCATGGTGCCAACAAATATTAAAATTCATTATTTGCTGATTATTTCATATAATTTAGTAGTTTGTCCTTGAACTAACATCTGAAAGTCATCCAAAAGAGCAGAATAAACTTCCTATCTGAACGTAAAATTTCAGAGAATCAGAGGCCCAAAATTAGGACTTTTCATTTAAAACAATCAATTTGACCATCAAATGACCTTGAAGGTCGTAGTCAAGGTCGAATTAAAGGTCATCATCTGATGTCCCCTCGACGCTTAACAAATTTCATTAAAAGTAATTTTCTCCTATCCAGCACCGTTCTCGATATAAAAGCCTAGCATTTTAAAAAACTCACTCTATATAAAAAAAAAATCTTCAAATGAAATTATGCAGGCTCGAAATTCATCGTAGCCATATGGTGTAGTGGACATTTTTGCTTCAAATACAATGAATTTACAGAAAAGTGGAGTCTCCAGACTAAAAATTTTTTCTCCATACAATTTAATCCGCTCTAATGATTATACTTCTTAGCTGGTGGATTTAAATTTTCCGGTTTCTGTAGAAACATCACGAGCGTAATGAGGTCCTTGCAACGTCTCTCCGATAAACTGATTTTCAAAGCTTCTAAAAAATCCTTCGACAAATGACCAGGTATTTCACAAAGTGAATTTAACAAAAATTTAATAATTCCCTCAGAAGTAACTAGATTACAATTTGTTTCGCTTAAAGCGTCAACTGTTATTTCCATTGGTTTCAAAACGTGAAACAATTCTTGTATCTTGAGAATTTCCTCCTATACCAGCTTTAACGGTGAACCTAGATTTTTTAAAACATTTTTGATACTGTTTTTCATCAACAAAAATCGTTCGAGCATCGGAACAATACTATTCCATCGCGTTGAAGAATCGAGGGTTTAGGGTTTTAGGTTTTGATACATTCTTATACAAAATGCCACTACTTGCGAGTTGAATTCCATGATTTAAGCATACCGTTGATGAATTATGATTAATGATTCTCTGCCAAATTTTTACATCACGGGCGCCTCCATCTGTTGATACAGCTATAACCTTGTTTAAGCTGATCTCTCGCCGACAACGCAGATTCTTTTTGATGTAACAACTTACAGATGCGGGTCATTTAATAATTCTTCGTGTGAAAAGCACCGAAAAATAACTATCAAGGAGCGACATTTTCTACTAGATCAACGTAATGACCAAAAAATGGCAATAAGAGGTGCAGATCGCAAAGCTACGTTTAGCTTGAGCACAAAAACAAATCAGCACAAGCTGGTCCTTCGTGTAGTTCAAGTTCCAGATTTTTGGAAAAATGTGTTTCATCCACTACCCAACCACCCAGTATACTGCTCCTTGGGAAAATATAACGGAATCTCCAATTACAACATTTTTAAATGACGATACTATTTATTTTAGAAGCCATTGCCTATCAAACTATAATCGACAGTAGCATCTTTCCAGCATTAACGAATTTTCCGTGCCACACTCAAGCCACTGAAAGGTGTGTAAAAATCGTAACAAGAGCCTCAGCAGGCGAGATGGCTTAATATAAACCAGGCTGGAATCACGAAAAAGTATGCCCATTTTCAATACCAAAAGCCCATATCTTACACAGTAACTTTTTCAACTTTTGATTTTTTCATGTCATCGAATTTTTTTTAATTCGGTGCTTAAACACTTAAACAATTAATTTAGAATTAATAATTTAAAAATGTGTTTAAATGCGATTTAATAAACTTTGAGTATAGAGAAAAAATTCGAAAAATTCCAAATTACAGGGCTTTTGTATAGCAGTACAAGAATTGCGAATTTCCAAAAAAAAAAAAAAATTCGCTCTACCCTATTAGATGTGTTATTGGTATGTTCGATTTTCCAGATAACATTTTACAGATTAAACTAAGTCTCGAGTTCAAAAATTTTAGCACAAATCGAACAAATTGTACATTTCTCACTTAAAGCTTTTGATTGATTTCTCGCATGCTAAATGCATTTATAAATCGATCAGTCACTAATATCGAATATCGGGCGGTCTTTATTTTCGAAATTCGGAATTTTTTTTCTCTCACCCAGAAAGTACTGGGACGGCATTATGAAATCCGGACTGTAATATCTGGCGTTTATGACAGAAACCGTATTATAAACACCGCACGATAATTTTATTGAGGGAATTTGCCTAGCAGTCTGTTACTAACTTGTCAAAAATAAATTTCGCTGGCTGAATGGTCAATATTGTTCTGTCATAAACATCATTTATAGGGTACCCAATTTACTCGGGTAGTCGAGTACTTTTTATATTAATACCCGATACCCTTTTTATATTAAAATATGACGATTTCGATATTTTATAGGGCAATGGCATTTAGTTCAATAACACTACAACAACCATTCAATGTCTTCTTCCTTAAGAACATTTGATGCGTTTTTAAATGATTTAAGTGCCCGTCGTATTGCCCCGCCTGAACTACATTCTGATCAAGTAATATAATAGTATGACCTTTTTAGTAACTTCGTATTAAAATAATGTAAATTTGGTCACTAGAAAAAATTGGATTTAACAGACTAAACGTTTTTATTAATAATTAATATAATTGTCACTAAAAGTGGTCATTTTATAGAATCTAGCCCCGAGGGGTCAATTCTCGTTCCGTGGAAAGTATTATGAAAAGTATTTTCAGTGAGAGATACACATTTCCGATTCATGTTCCTTGAGAAGGAAAAAAATGACGTCAAAATCTTTTCATATGAACAAAACTTTCTCACCAACCATTTTGGCCGTGAAAACATACTATATAATATGGAAATACAATTCTATAAAAACTAAATTTGTATTTTTAGCAGTAAATGTGCATTGAAGCTATAATATGATTCACTTTAAAGTTTTATTATTAAATCGGTATTCGATATGGTAATCATTTAATAGATGAAAAGAAAGATAAAATATGGTATGTATATTATTAATCTCATTAATGAGATTTAATAAATTTTTAAATTTTAATTAACGAAGAGGAATAAGAGAAATTCATATCAAATTGTACATCTCAAAGTTCTTGAAAATGACCAATAATTTATAGTTTTCATTTACCGTCAACTCTATGACAATCGAACAAAATATGACGCTAAATTACCGATTAAACGACGTTCACGATGCCGATTTGACGGTAAATGTACGATTTCCGTCAAAATTTCAACGGTCATTGATTTCATGATGCCGCCCCAAGTTTACTGTAAAAAATTGTCCTTCTTATTTTTAGACATTTTTGACTTTAAAGCGTGTCTGGCCACCGAGCCTCTGAAAATGAGAAAAAAATAATTTTCAAATGTTTCAAAAATATTTGCAGCTTCTTATTTCTTACTAAGCAGGGACGAATTAGAAGTTTGCCCCTGTTTTCCCGGTGGTCTATAACTTACAGAAATTCAAACTCAATATAAAATGAATTCACAATTCCTTATATCCCTCTTATAATTGCTTCCTTGGTTCTTTCCTTTCCTTTGGTAATGCTGTGTGTCGTCGCGTTTGCGTATGGAGAAGCATTAAAAAAAATCGAACTGATAAGAATTGTATTCTTCTTACAACTCGAAACCGCAGAGAATAGTTCAGTCTTTTACTTACTAAGCATTAGTTAATTTTGTTTTCCTGGTATTGTTATCAGTTGAAACCTCTTAACGCGAACAAACTCTTTGCATATCGTATACGGAGCGTTATAACCATACAGACAGTATTGAAAAACGCAACAACGGTGACCCGAAATGGTAAGTAACTTATTCGGAGATGGTTCGCAAAGTAAATATGGCTTGGTCGAAAACCGAACAGAGCACACAGAAATTGGCATACAAATCTAATGTGTCGGACTGGAGCGTCAAATTTTTCGACAAATTTTAAAAAATGAACTCGAATTCACGCCGAACAGAATACAACAAATGATTACTTAAACCCAGTGCAATCAAAAGTACGATTTGTCAAAAGCATGCTTACGCGCTAATGATGCTTTACATAATTTCGTTTCTCGGATGAGAATAATTTCACGATCCAAAAGCGTGAACAAATAGAATGAACATGATTATTTAGAAAGCAAAACAAATTTTAAACTGGAACAAAGGTGGGCACCCATAAAACTAGCGCCGGTATCTGGCTTGGTCTAGGCCGCTACACACAAAAAAATATTGCGGTGTGAATGGTATTTTATCCGAAAAAAACTTTATTTTTTATCCAATAGTACCATATTAACTCCGCAAGATCGGGTACAAATTTTAAAATATCCAAAAGGATCGAACAGTATACTTTTGCACCGTTCGGAGTAAACGCAAAAGTTGTCAACAGCGGATTTTTTTAAAAAGTACTTCCCAGAGATTATTTTCGTTCTATCGGAGTAAATATTTACACCGTTTGGAGTTTTCGTGAAAAAGTAAAATTGTAAGAGATTTTGGCTGTATTATTTAAATTCGCTAAAACAACCTGCATATTCCTTCTGTATAATAGAATTTAAATTGTGTTACAATCAGTCTAGTGTCTAGTCTAGTCGCAGCGGCCTGATGAGAAGATTTAATTCTCTTACAATCTTCGGAACATATTAAAATCATATATGTACATTAAAATAAAATACCAATGGGATAAAAACCATACACTCAAAAAATGTGCGGTGTTAATTGGTTTTTTATCCGAAAAAATATTTTATTTTTCTAAAATATTTATAAATGGTTGATAAATATTTTTATCTATCCGAAAAGATAAATTTTTATAAAAACTCCTTTTGGATTTAATAAAATGCACCTCTAGGTGTTTTGCTAAAGATGAATGTTCCAGTTTGGGTTTTATGCGGTGTAAAAGTTTTTATCCAAATGTATTTTATGCCATTTTTATTATAATATCCGATTGGATTCAAATTATAAATATCCGATCGGTGGGACACTATGTAACACCGATTCGGTGTTGTGGTGATCTTTTATTTTTTTGTGTGTAGCCAGACTCAGCACATGAAAATCTCAATTTTGGATACTACATTGAACAACAACTATTTTTTATTATAATAAAATCGTTTTCATAAATTTTAAAAGTGCCAATTAAAAATAAGTCAAAAATTGGCATGGCTCCTTGTATATTGTAATATAGATATCGTGGCATATCGTTCTTAAAAATTATGATGTTACAATTTACAAATTGCAAACACTTCAATTTGCTAATAATTTAATTATTTCGCCTCTTCGGAGTTCCATAAAATTTACTTAAACAAATAATCGATTCAAACATTTTCTGTGCAGCGTAATACTTGATTTGTAGGCCGAGCAAACACGGGACCATAAACTCAGGTGTTTGCTCCTAGGGTAAGATTTGCTTGAATAACTTCATTCACAAATAACCGGCTTGGAAAAATTTGAAACTACTCGCAATATTAAGTATTTGTTTACTTTATTATTTTTCATCGACAAAATCTAGGCTATAGGCTATTGATAATTTTTTATTATCAATAGTATGCTAGTGCGGTGTGTATAATACCTATACAAAAATTGTTTGTCCATATACATACGTAAGTAGGGACGAGGTTTAGTTTGTGAACCCACAGTCACTCTTCTATCTCTTGTAGTCCGCATCGGATGTGTTGGACAAGCTCGATTTGTTTTGAGAATGCATTCAATCGATTGCCGCATCAAAATCATTATCAATTGAGATATTACGGATGTAGTGCACCTAAAATTTGGTCTGCCCGATTTCTTAAGGATGCTTGTGATGGCCGTGGTACACGTTTCAAGCCATTTTACTGTAAAATTACTTTGCGTTTTCCTGCCATCTCTTGTAATTCGCAATGATGGTGTTGAACTTATTTTATTCCTACAATATAGGGATACTCTTTAGAAATGTTGTATTCTTTTGCGTTCTCTTAATGTTTGAATTTCGAGATATTTCAAAAATTCCGATATTTATTTATTTCCTTTTGGAAATGTGGGGGTCTAAATTACTCGATCAGTTGATAATTTCGCTAATCAGTTGGCCGCAGAAACTCAGTTTTATGTGTGAAACACGACATATATTTTATCCAAATCGTCCTGCCGTCCTTAATATTTATACGTTAATTGGACTAAATCTTCTACAAGTTGCAATTTGTTGAAAAATGATAAACGGTTGAATTATAACCTCGCAGAATGAAACATCGTTACTTCGGAATGAAACATCGTTTCAAAGGTATGGAATTTGGCACTATAAAAACGAGCTATTGCGAAATTTGGTCTTAATCATAAAATGCCGGCGATGTGATAATCATCTACGATTTTCACACTATCTCCGCTTAAAGCGCATAATATTTCGTGAATGTCTCAACCAACCAATTATTTTTTAGAAAGCTGTAATAACGGCGCCTGACAACATGCAAAAATACTATTTGTCAAAAAAAAAAAAAAAAAAAATTTAAAACCTAATTACCAGATAACGTTTCATTAATAAAAATTTCAAAAAATGCTAGAATATTAAATCACGTCAACGTCTCAACATCATTAACAATCATGTATTCTTTAAAAACAAAACCCACCGAAAATGAATGAGAACAGAAACGGTCGTAATACAAACAAAACTATTGGCACCAGCATTACATCTGCAAAGCAATAAAATGTACGAACGGGTTACTAAAGAGTTCGAAACGAATTCCCTTTGCACTGAGTTTGGTACATTTACGACCGTTACTGGTTCAGAAATGAATTATGGTCCGTCACGGATAAATCGCTACCACCGCCACATATTATGTTATATATGACATATTCAGTTAACACGTTCAAAATTACCAAAGAACGACAACTCTTCTAGCCCGTCCTGCTGAGACTTCAACCTATAGACACTAGGTCCCGGAAGAATGGTTTATCGAATTCAGGAAAGATATACTCGATTTAGAACTTGGTATCGATCCCACTCAATCTACAAATAGGTTATATCTTTGCCAATCGCCTGTCCCAACTCAAGAACGTATAGACTATGGGACATATCAAAGACTTAAACACTTACGTATGCGTAACAACTTTAAAAGTTTCTGGAAATGTTAAAATGTCTACTTACAGTCAACTTCTTTCTCTCTTTATTTCATCCTTCTCTCACTCGAGTAAGATCACCAGCATTTTTGGATATCGTTTCTGAGGATTGGTGTCCTTCAGAAGCCAAATTCAACGACATAGTTAAAATTAATTTTGCTGCTTATTTGGACAGTTTTCAAAGTACACTTTTCCTTTAAATGTTATTTTACAAACCGTTAAAATCTTAATCGACATATAAGACATTTTTAAAGATTTTCGACTCGATTGATTTTAGGAAATATAACACTCTGCATCGTTATTTAAATCCGAATAATTTCAAAACAAATAATTGAAATTATGTTTACACCGAATTATTTTCTGTCGAGACTTAGTCAGAACTACAGTGACGACTTAAAACAAATTGTGATCTATTGCTACTGGTCTTGCAATGTTTACCCTTCTTTTATTAAACATTGTTTTTGATAAATATGCAAAAATGATTCTGCCAGCTTATTTAGTTTCTGAACATATGCCATCTATTCATATTCGACAAACAATTTCTATTTACATGAAATGGCGCCCATGTACCGTTAAAATATTGCCGTTCATATTAAATCGCAACCAAATTGATTTCCAAGCAAAACAATCTTCTATAACTGCGAAAATACTAAAAAAAGAGGCTCGGCAGATTTTATCTGTTCACAGACATTAAACAACGGAAATTTTTTATACAAATTTTATTTATTTATTTTTTTTTTCTAAATTGAATGAACTCTACAAATGAGATACATACTATGTATATATTTATAATTAAAATACTACATTTATATTTAAATTGTTAGTATTTAAATTTTGGCATAGTTTAACACTATTTAAAAACTAAAAATATCGTTCGATTTTTGATTTGTATCATGAAAGTCTATTGATCGAATGAACTTTTCTATTTAATTCGAAACAAAAAAAAAATCTATAAATAAGAAAACTCATCGGAATTTTAACTGGTATGATACATCTGACTTAATTAATTGAAAAATTACCGGTAATTTTTTTGGTCTCGCATATTTTGTATACAATACAAACTTGTGGTTTTATTAAATACCACAAACAAATAGTAGTGTGGCTATTAATTAAATCAACAAATAAATAAACAAAAATTTTTTTTTTTGCATTTTCCGTGCATTTTACGCGTTAAGTTTAAAATGTCAACCAATATTTAGACACACTAAACATATATAAAAATAAAATAAAAAAATTAAAAATTTCAGCAATTTTTCGTTTTTAAATTCTCTCGTGCAACCGCAGACTGTAAAGTCAAGAGTTGTGGAAAACAAAATCATAACAAAATGTTAAATTTGCATAAAGGTTATGACAGAAGTAAAAATAAGCGAAAATACATTTTTTATTTATTTTTCTTAAGACAATAAATTATGTCTCAATTATTATTATTATTTTTAATGAATTTTTCTAGTATACATATACATATGTATATAATATGTAATAGACTATTTTTCGTTTTGGAAAATTCGTTAAAAAAAAAAACGTTAAGTGTTTATTTGAACAGAAAATTGCCTACTTGGATCAATGCCCATTAATACTAATTTACTTAATTTTAATACAAAACAAAACAAAAAATCTTAATGTATATGTGCTCTCTTTCTACTCTACCTAGTCATGAATGACTTATTATGTATTATAATAGTTCATATTGGTATTTTTTAATTATTATTAATTTTATGATTTAGTATACAAGAGATTTTTTTTTTTTTTTTTTCAATATCTAGCGTCAAGGCCATGGTCATTTTTTATCATCAATTAAATAATCATAAATTGTAATAAAATAAAAATCAACGAAAGAAAATATAAATAAATAAATTTTAAGATATAAACATTTAGATTATACATATTTTTATAAACATTTAAAATGTTTTGTTCTCTATCCTTTCAGAAATAATATACACAACAACATTATAGTGTTACGTTCTCGCAAACTTCCACCTACTTCTTTTCTTCTCACTGATGCTAGGCAAAAATTTTCAATGGTAATAAAACATTTCGATTTGAAGACATAAAAAAGACAAAAACAAAAATTAACGTTTTTTGCTTATTTGATTTACTCCCAAAAATTTACGAAAATATATAATAATATCATATAAAATAATATACAATATAATACAAGAAAAACTTTCCAACACTTTTCTATTTTTGATAAAAAAAAAAATTCTTGTATATACATATGTACAGTGTGGGGATACTAAAAAATGATTTTATGTTGTTATAATTAACAAATTTTATCGTTGTGAAATTAACAGAAAAATATATGTACACATATATAAATTTTTTTATGTCAGTGTGACTACATGCTGATAAAAAAATTAATCGTTTGGTGGGTGGAAGATTTGTCAAGTTTAGTGATTAGGTTATGCTTGAACCAATAAATATTTTTTTTGTTTTGCTCAATCAGCCGTTTAGAGGTTTCAAAATTATATTTATTATTAACGTCAAATCAAATAAATTTTTAAATTATAAAACTTTGTTAAACTAACTAACTTGTACAACATTTATCTAAATTTCCAAATTGCTCGCAATTAATTTTTTTTTTTTTTGTATTTTTCTCTGAAGTATTTTTGGTACTTCAAAAAAAATTTTAAAATTTGGCCGTGTCCTACTTTATTGCTTAATTTCAAAATGTCAACAATATTTTTTTATTAATTTAGGTTAGATATTATTAGATAATTGTTTATTAAATTTTTAGTTATTGGAAATTTTCAAATTTTGTTAATTCAAATTAGATAACAATTTTTATATTTGAGGATTTTGTATTAGTTCTTTCAAATTTGGCTATTACAATAAGCTGTTTTAATATTGAGTCAACCTTGCGGGAACATTTCATAGAATTTCTACCAAAACATATTTGTTTGAATTGTGTAACAAAATTACCAATTGGTTTGGGAATTACATATTCATATTTACCAGTAGAGACGTACATTTATTGAATCCATCAACTATTTAGGAAGTTATGCATAATCTCCGCATACCAGAATCTGTAATTATTTACAGTGGCCTCCCAAAAATATCTTTGTTTTATTTAGCCATAAAGTTTTTGAGCGAACCATAACCGATCGGCAATCAGCATTATGTTCCTATGCACAATTCCTTATTCTCTTCTCTACCCGTCATCAACTTTTAAGCATTCAGTTTTTCATTTTATTTACGTACATCTCACTAGTAGATGCAAAAACTTATATTCGCTGTTTAAACGGATAAAATAATTTCAATTGAGTGTGCAATTGAGAGACCTTCTTTGTCCAAAACCTTGCTATAGCCATGTTTAGGGCGTACCAGGCTCGTTTTTGACTGGAATTCTTTTTGAAAGGAAATTCTACAAACGGAATTCTAGGCAAAATTATTTGTTCCGGGAATACCGTCAAAAAACGAAAGGCGTTCCATTCATAAAATTGTCCATACAAATATTATGACTAAAACTCTGTTTAAAGAGGAACTACTGTCCAAAAAAAGGTATTTCGGTCAGAAAACCATTTGACTGAAATGCCCTTTATGTATTTGGATTGAACAATTTTCTTGAAACGCATTTTGGTCATCAACTTTTTGACTGAAATTCGTTTTGGTTGGTTGGTTTTATTTTTTACTGAAATGCCTTCATATTCGGCTCCGGGGCCACAGTCAAAAGCAGTTCAGTCAACAACAGAAACGAGTTCGAGTTTTTTAATTTGTTAATTTCAGATACCTTTGCATTCCAATTTTTTTTTCGCTGATGCTTCAACCCATAAGGAGTTTGGCCGCTTCATGATGAAGTTTCATAATCATTTTTTTTAACGGATAATGAATTATTAAATTCATTGATCTTACATTAACCAGCCGTGGTTTTTTCATCATTTGCCGGGAATCGAACCTGGGCCTCCGGAGCTAAAAGCAAGCATTGCCACTGTGTCACCGGGGCGGAATTCCAATTGAACATGTTTATAATTTTAAGTATCCTGGCCTAGGTATCTAGATGCTAATTTAAATTGGGAAGTTCATTTTCAAAAGATCAAAGAGCAAATAAATTTTTCTTTACGTACCATGTATTTGCTGCGTCAGTTATGTCCATCTTCAGTTTTATACTAAATTATTATCATTCATATGTTTAATTAGTTTAGGCTTTCTTATGGATTACCTTATTGGAGTGGGGTTTACATGAATTGTAATGATAGAAGTGTGTGGGTTTTAATTAAGTAGTGTTTACGGCATTCGTAATAATTACAGAAATTTTTTTTTCTGTTTCGGGATTTATTAGTGAAACTTATCGCATGTACTTGCCACAAATATTACGTTTACAGTTAAATAATAGGACAATTATTAAATTTGATTAAGGATTGGTTGTTTCAAAATAAAGATATTGAATTTATGTTTGTAAAATAAAATAAAATTATTTTAAATACTGTGAAATGATCATTGATCATGCCAAGCAAACTCGATACTAATAAAGCGGCAACTCGATACTAATAAACTACGTAATAATTTCAACGTGCTGTCTCACAAGAGTTCGCCAACTTGTGGTTGTCTACCAATTCTTGTGATTTTGGGTGCTAGTCTAGCGGCATAATAATTGGGATAAGCTCGAGAACGACCTGAAGTTTCGGGCAGGGTACAAAAAAACATCAAAAAAGCCACCGTTATCTCTATTTCCTCACTATTCAAAATCGATCGAGTTTAATGAGGTTAAAAAAGATAAGACAAATGGCTTATGGCAATTACAAAAATATTGAAAAAAAAACCTCAAATATTTTAATAGGATTGGGGTATTTTAAGAACATGTAAAAATGTCCCAAATTTTGGATAATTTTTAGAGTATTTCAACCGAAAATGCCAAAAGAGCTCAATATGTTTAAATTCAAAAATGCCTCATTTTAGTATTGGGATAATATTCTGTAACAAAATACAAAATTTGTAACTAAAATTATTTTTGGGAATTACAGTAAACGTTTTGAGAAACCACCATTAGAAATATAATACAATAAATTGCGAATAAATTTAATATTAGGGATAAATTTATTAACTGTTACTACTAGTTGCATCGTCAACCTTGCAGACATATTGTCAGAAAAATACTGGCATACTCCACATTTTATATTTTTCCTTTTCTCCTCAAATGCACCTTACCCTTAGTTACAAAAAGCCTGCAATCAGTATATTTGACCTCCGGAATATTTTATGAAGAATGGCGTAGCTTAATGTTTAATTTAGCAAAAATTTAAATGTCCTCGCAACACAAATAAAATCATCGTTAACGTATAGCGAAATTGTTCTGCTTGATAACGAGATACATATTATTGTCGGGAATTTATGTCGATCCCAAGATATTATTAAGTGACGATCAACCAAATCATCGTGGCAATCGGTTAAACTGATTTTTAGATATTACCGAAAAGTTCACAGTCATAATGACCAGCCGTCATCTTAATCTAATAAACATCAAGAAAGAACTTTTGAAGAAGGAGTAGAGAAACATTAATTGGAAAAATTTCTAGATGACCATGAGAAATCGAAACGATTTCAGATTACAAAAATTCAGGATTTAATTTTTTGATGGCTTGGAGAATGTGGAGAAAATCAACAGAAGTACGAATTTTAATATTCTTGAGGTCATACTAATTTTAATAACAAATTCATAATTTCATGTAGAAGTTTTAGTTGGAGTCGGAAGTCGGATAGTTAATTTTTAATACATCGGAATCGGAGTTTTTAAAATATAACAATTCTTGCAACGTAACTTTAATTCGTTTTATACCTTAGAAGATGTGGGTGCCACCCCAAACCGCCGTTTTCTGAGGATTTATAGAATTCTTCTTGTTTCAATTATTTGATTATTTTTTAGTATTTTTTCATCGTGCATAAACATACCAAATAATTGGGGCTTAGTTTACCAATTTTAGAAAAATGCCCCAGCATTTTTAATTTTTGTTTGGGGTACACTCAAAAAGTCTGAGAATTTTTTTCATTTTTTTGGAGCATTTATGCATTGCGCATCAAACAATTAAGACCGGAAATCACTTCATGAATATGCCGCATTAAACGTAAGGAGACAAAAATTAAAAAAAAACGGTATTTGTAGCTCACCGCTGCGAAGCTATTGAAAGAAAAGAGGACCATTCACCTCTTTTCTTTCAATATCTTTCATTATCATCATTATCTACTTTCCCCCTTCTTGGTTTACCAATAGCTAACCCTAGTATTTTGTCTCTTCACACACATTGATCAATTTTTAAATCTCAAACTGTCAAATTTGGGCAGTTTTACTAAAGGGTTACTAAAGGGTTACTTTTAATGTTAAAGTTGTAAAAGTCCTCTATTTAACCGAAATAATTTAAGATATACAATTTGAAATGAAAATTATTTAAAATTTTTAAAAATGGAGTAAGACAATTTTTTTAATTTTCATCCCTAAAAGCTGTTTAAATAAAAATGTTGAAACAATTATTTAGCTTAAACTAAGTAGTACATAATATGTATTTATAAAATGTTTAGTCCGAGACTCTAAAATTTTTTGAAGACTGCATCGATGGACTTCTCATATCGGGTAATTTAGCCCGAGTTCTTTTGTATTCTGAATTTGTCTCGCGGAAAGGCAATCAGTAATTTAGTTTCTTGGGAGGTAAAATTCTTATGATTTTTGTAAGCACGTGACAGAATATGGCATTTGTTTGTCACATAACTTTATTGAGTTCGTAAAACCAAAAATAAGAAAAACAATAGATTACTTTATTTGATTGTAGATCAAAGTTGCATTAGCCAAAGACAGCTACCTCTCAGATCAATGATACAAAACACTTCCTTCCATTAAAAGGAGCGTCAAGTTCACTGATTTGCTTCAGTTGCGGGTCGATCTACTACAAAACCTCCGCTGACATTATATTCACATCATCAATAATAATAGCACGAACGTACTTGAACTGACATCGAAACTGTAGCACAACTTCGGCTACAGAGACATTTTGTGTTCGAAACTTTAAGGGCGTTGCTCGCAGTCGGTTTCGGTTGAACTGCATGTAAAAAATGAATTACTAAGGAAGTTTATTTTTTGATCTCGCAGCAACATTTTTATTTATCTCAAGCTGTTTGGGTTAAAAAGAGTATAAAAATGCGTCAGAATTTTATTGTTTCTATGATTTCACATACACACTTTCAGATACATTTTTTTTGTACCGCAACAATTTGTCAAACACAAAGAGAGAGAGATCCGCCACAATATTGCCAATGTGTCATAATTTTATAATGATGACTCATTTAACAAAATTTATGTGTTATGATAAATTTCAAATTGGTATACAAATTTTATTTAAAAATTTGCTACAATATTTCAAAATTATGTGATTTTAAATTTATTTAACATAGATTATGGATGTATCTTTTTTAAAAATACGTTTACACATACATACATACGTATAAAAAAATATTTGCAGTTGTTTCTGGCTTATAATAAATTGGGGACGAATTTTCCAAATTTGTTTGATATTAACTTAGACGGCCGCAGCGCGGCTGATTATTATTTATAGAATATATTTTTAATTTTCATTTTTTTTTTTTATCTATTTCTAAATTAAAATATATATTATATTGTCAACCTACACACAACATAACCAAAAATAAATAAAAAACAAATATTAGCAAAAAAGCTAAAATATGATATTTTGATTTAAATTGACTAGAGCTGATGAAATTTTTCCAAAAGAAAAACCAAAAACATTCCAGTTGATATAAAAATAACTCGTCTTTCCATTTTTATCAGCTACCAAAAATTTGATGTGATTAATGAAAACTATAAAAAAATATTAGTTGACTAAGATCAAAAAGAAATATTTCTTAATGTATAAATTATTTGAACGTACGAGTATGTATAAAGATTATAGACCCTAACAATAACATTTCATTATAATTCAATTAATTCCTAATTTAATTTAACCTAAATTTTATTTTAAATTTATTTTATAAATTAATTTTGTCTATGCTATAATTTTTTTTTTTTTTTTTTTGTATGCAAGTTTACATTAAAAATTTTTCATTTTTAGATTGATTTGACCACTACTGTATAAATAAAATAAAAAATAAAATCCTAATTTCTTATGTATTTTTCTTAAGTAAACAATTTTTATTTTTATTTTTTTTTTTTGACTTATGTATTTTTTCAATGTTAATTGAATTGTTTAAAAATGATTAAAATTATTTTTTAATTTAGGCCAAAAATAATAATAATAATAGTAAATCTCAACGAAACGTATATATAGTTTTCTTTGTTTTATTACTTTGATATTTCAATTAAATATAAAATAAGAAATAAAATAAAATAAAAATTACAAAAATTGTTTTGAGCCAAGACTGCACTCGGTATGTACATATGTAATATGTACTAACGCGAGGGTATATATACATTAAGTTACGTTTATTTAAAAAAAATGTGTAAGCTCTTTTATTATAACATTGGTTTGTGGAATTAAATATTGTTATTTAATTTATGATAGGAAGACGGGCTTTTATTTAAATCACAACACCTGTTGTCGTTTTAGATTTATAAATGTTTTAATAATTTCTCTTTGTTTCAAAATTAAATAAAAGAAAAATAAAGACGATTAATTATTTTAAAAACATCTATCAGGCCGACGAGAAGTCGGATATAAAAAAATGCAAATTTATTGTATATAAAATCATAACAATTAAACGTCATGAGTTTTCGTAAGCGTGCGTTTTTAATTTATTCTGAATGTAAAAATATAATTTATACGTCTGGCATGTTAATATGGGAAACAATTTTTAACCAAATTGAATAATATTTAAACAAAACTATATGTAAATTCTTAATTAAATTTTTTATTTTATTAATTAAACTAAGTTTATGCAATTTTAAAAATAGAAAATTTACTATCGATCTACAAATTTAATTAATCGTATAAAAATTTGGAACATTTCCAGTAAAATCTCTGAGACAATTTAAATAATAATAAAATAATTAATAATTTAAGCAACACAATTCTGATAACTGATTGACAGATATAATAAAATAGCCTGCACCCGTATTTAATATTAATCAATTATCGTACAAAAAAAACAACAATTAATTTATAATAAATTTAAAAATTATCATATAAAATATTGCATTGTCCTTCCCGCTATGCTTCAGTACAAACAGTAACAAATTAATTAAAATAAATAAATAAACAATTTTATATAAGTAACTCTATATAATTGAAATTCAATTAATTTTCCAATAATGAATAACCTGTTAAGAAATATTTCACATGAACTGAATACTAATTGGAATGAATGCATGTTCAATAAAAAACAAATTCCTGGCGCTTGTTTAAAATGGAAAATTCGAAATTTGTTTTCTTCTTACACAAAAAGAAAGCTCCTAAACACGTTATGTATATTACTCAATATTCTTGATTTTTAATTATCTAAATATTTATTTTGAATCTATAATTGTGATGTACTACGTATACAAAATTAGTGATGATGATTCAACATATCGAGCATAAAATTCTACAGACGTGCGATTTTTTTTTTTGCGTAAATAATGTTAAGATTAAAAAAATGTTTAGTATGGTTTTCCTGATTTTTCTGTATACTTAAAGTCTAACGACCTGTATATATAGGTACATATATATAATTTTTTATGGTCACTTCAATTGGTTGCGAAATTAATTAATTTGACCCTGTTTTAAAAAAGTCCACAGTTGTTTGGTGCTATAGAATAGCTAACGTCAAATTGCTAAAAATATAATATTTGCAATTTAAGTTTACATAAAAATTCATGTTTTTTTTTGTGTGCAAGTAAATGGGTTTTAAAAATAACACCCACGCGCCATTTTTCAATCAAAAATATTGCATATAATAACAATACATATTATGTACACAAATAGAGTTATTATCATTTTTAACATGGCAATTTATGTCATGCCACCAACTCTAATTGTGTCTGCTTGTATATAAATTTACAGGACACGGGCCAATCGGCGCAGTTGCATTAGGTTAAAAATATCGACTTTGATGTTATGATCTTGAATCACTGTGTTGTAGCTGAAAATTATTTTTAAACCATTAATTGTATTGTCAACATTCGACTGCCGTCAACCCCTCCAATTCATTAATATAGAAAATATGCGCTTTTTTCTTGGGATGAAATTTTCTTTTGTTTATGGTGGGAGATAAATTTATCGATTTTCGTGATACAGAAATTATTGAGTTGTTTTTTTAAATTTAAATAAATTAATTTACATTATCTAGCTTGTTAGGAAAACTTAACGTTTAAATGACTAAATTATTTTTTTAACTTTATTTTCAGGTGAGTCTTTTTGATGTTATTGTATAGGACAGTTGGTATATTTAATTTTGATGGATCGTAAGTAAACAATTTATTATTTAACAGACATTATTATGGAAAGCATAATAGGCCCGATTCTGCCTTCGAAAATTTTATGTTATGTTATGTTATTTTTGTTTTTTCAATACAAATTCATATAGGAAGCGGGGAAATAAAATAACAACATGAATTTTATCGTTCCAGAATCGGGCCCAATAATTGGTGAAGAAAAATTTTATGTTTTAGTTACTAACGTGGGTAATTAATTAGGAGGCATGAAAATAATTTAAATCCCTTGTTTTTAAATACGGTTTACAAATACATTTCCAGCTACATAGGTAGTAATGTTTTCATCGAGAGAAGTAGCGAGTTTTATGAGCGGTTTTTTAAACGATTTGAAAGTCCTTACTTTAGTGTTGAAACTCTAGCCGAGCGTTGGTTTCATCACAATGTCGGTTTTAGAATCTTTGAGACTTTCAAGCTGCCAGTTCAACAAAACTAGTACAAAAATGAACTTACGTTTAAACAAACCTCTCTAAACTATTCATTTCGAAATATATCCTCTTCGAGGCCCATAAGGAAATCAGCCGTATGTCAGTGGATTATCAGTTCTTTTGGACCAAATTAATCATTTCCAAATTGCACGAATAAACTTGCATCCAAAATATTAAAATTTAAAGAAAACCATTTTGAATTTAGAAATTAGAATTTGAAGAATCAGGTTTGAATTTAAACAATTTTGAGTCTAGCAAAAAACAAAATTTTAGAAGTTAACACAGTGTTAGAACAGAGAGTGTTTTAGAGATATAGATTAGAAGAATAATAGATATTAGAATTTATAAAGTGAATATTAGAGTTTGAGATTAGAATTTATGATCTAATTTCCATTTGGAAATAGAAAGCGACGACCAAAAAGATGCAGTCAGGAAGTCGGTCTGTTTGTAAAATAGAATTTAAAATTCTGGATGTAAATACCTATTCATTTCAGCTACGATCAATGTTAATCTTTTTAACATGATATTTGTTAGTTCTAGCTGCTTATTGGAAGTCGATATCATTCCGTGACAATAGATAAGATCGCAGCCTATAGTATAGCTATTTTAATGAATTATTAGAAATTAAAATACGAAAATTAATTAAGATTTTTTGTAGGAAAAAGTTTCGTAGCTGCCGGTCAATATTTCATTCTGTTTTTCCAGAGCTAAACCATAAGCTTTGAAGCAATCTATGGTATCTGTTTGTGTCGTTCTTCTATTAAAAATGTCAAACCAGTCATTGACTAATTTAATGAATTTTGAACATTCTTCCTAGTTTTCAGAAATGTTTTTACCTAACGTACCACATCTAGATAAAGCATTGGAAACAGAATTTGAAAACAATTGTGGCATATGGATTGGAATTTTTTGCTTAATTTTGATGTTACATCTTTGGCGCTTGATTTTTTTCTTAATAAACTATGGAATGTATTACAGCAATATCATGTGCAAATTCCGGTTAAAAAAGTTAAACTTTTACAACATATATCAATAAAGAAAACGAAGCGTATTACGACAAACGATTTTCCGTGAACCGCCGTGATGTTAAAAAGAACTGGGAACTGCTCAGAAAATTTTAGTTAGAAGGGATAGAGCTGCACAATTAAGAATATTCTATCGGATAATGATTCACTTTTATCGAGTGACTCAGATATTTCAAACGAGCTAATTTTACGAATGTCACTCCTGCTAATTATGATCTCCGGTTTGATTATTGTCCTGAAACATTTTTTATGGCTCCTATTTCCAACTTCATTCAACGAATTGTACCTGTTAGGCTCAAATCGGTCATGATTATTCCTATATTTAAAAATGGTTACCCCCGTCATAAAGGCAGTTACTGACCTATTTGCTCTCCAGCCAGTGATTCTAAAAGTCCTTGAGAAAGTAGTCAAAAGTAGAGTTGCCATTTTTTTTTTAGATAGGTTTCATATTCTAGTGATCACCAACAATGGGCTTAATTGTAGCAAAATTTGTGCTGGTTTGTTTGTCGTTCTAATAAAGCATTTGACAAGGTTAATCATAAACAACTCTTGACAATTTTTTCTGATATTGAGTTTAAAGGTGCACCAAACAAACCGTTCGCCTTGAAAAGAGAATGGTGAGACTCAAAATATATGGACCTTTTCGGGACTCTAGAATCTTGAATGTTGGGGTTCTCAAGGTTTAGTGTTGGTGGGTTCTTTGCTGTTTTTAATTTATACTAATTCCGTCGTTAGGTTGAAAGTATTTACTACCAGATTTGCTGACGATATAACTTTTCTTTACATTGGCAAACCTTGACTGATATTGTCTCAAATATTAATTCTGATTTGAAAGTATTACATCTATAGTTTGACAAATACTGCTTAATTCTTAGTAAGAAAACAAAACTTATGGTTTTTAAAATCTCGGGAATCCTAATTTTGCTTAGTAACATACCACAGTTTTTCCAAATGCACTTCTAGAAATTGTCAATCGGAATGTTTTAATATCGAATTAGTTAACTCATTGAAATCGAGTCGAGTTCCTGTTCTGCTAATGTTATATCATGCTCTGGTAATGTCTAAATTGGAATATGTTTTATATTGTTGGGGTGGTTGATACATAAATACTTTAAAGCCGTTATATGAAAACCGAGAATTGAACCCGCTTTGCCTTTATTTAAGTTAAATATATCTTGCCATTACAGCACTTATGTATGTACCAGTGTATCGGTTAATAATGCGGATTTTGTAATAAAAAAAGCACAATAATTTCAAGAGAAACAAAAATAGGATCGCTAGCTACACATTTCCATCGCTAGCTACACATTTCCACCGCTAGCTACACATTTCTCCCAACTATCAAATAATTTGTGGATACCGTCCCAATAGAACTTTTTTGTTTCTAAGCTCACCATTTAAAGACCCAATTTTCCACTTTGTACAATCTGAAGTGTTGCTCGGAAAGTGCGTGTCATTGATCGAAGTGGTATTATGCTGGAGCAAAATCTAGTGAATGCGGCGGGTGGGTTTATATTTTCCAGACAAGATCCTATAACATGCCTTTGAAGACTGGGTTTGAAGTGTTTGATGTTGCATTATCATGAAGCATAATTACTATGCCATGTCTTCTGGCCCATTCGGGTCATTTTACGACCAAAAAATATCCAGAAAATCATGGTTCTGGATATTCTAAAAAAGTCCACTTTTTATCAATAGTCACAATTCTAGGCAAAAAAGACTTTCTGTCGTCACGTTGAATCAATATTTCACTGATGACTTTACGGTTTTCCATTTGTCTTTCGTTCAGTTGATGTGGCATCCATTTTCCTTCTTGTAAGATCTTTCTCATTGCAACGATCGAAAAGTGCATACAGACATCTTCATCCAATAATGCTTCCAGTGGTTGGTTTTCAAACTTTTTCGGTTGAGCTAGACGTTGTTTGCCTTTCACTTGAAAATCACCACTATTGAAAGGTTTTAACCAGCGTATACAAGTGTCTTGAGATGGAGCGTGTTCACCATAAGCTTCCCGAAAGATACGATAACTTTCAGCAGCACTTATCTTCAAAATGAAATAATGAATTAAAACTTCCCGCAAATGCTTTTTTTGGCACGAAATTCGACATTTTCAGCGCAAATATATCTGTAAAGTAGACACCTTACAAAAATTTGACAGATGGAGTTTTAAAGCTTGCCGTTAATGAAACAAAATTTTGTACCTGTCGCTTCGCATATATCAACACATGTGATAGGCTGGGATCATACTATCACATTTCTATGTCAAATATGTTTTATCAAATATTTGATCATTTTTAGCTTTACGAAGTTAACTTTGATAAAATAGTATCTGTGGTCACAAATCATAGTGGCTTAAGTCGCAATATGCCTTTTTACGTATTATTTCAAATTCAAAATCTCCATATTTGATTTCATATCAAATCATTTTTTGGAAATATTGCGGCAACTATAAACAACCGTAACAAACATTTATAAAAACAAGAATTTAAAAAAAAAAAACGATTTTGAATAACTCTAAAATCGATTTGTGACCACAGATATTTTACAAAGGGAATCTTTTATACTTAAACATTTCAACTCACACTATTATTTATCTTCGACAAAGATATTTAATAAAACATCTTTGACATAGAATGTTGATGTGGTTCCAGCCTTACTCCATCTAATGAAAAAAATCCGCATACTTAACCGGTAAACCTGGTAGTTATAAGGTTTTAGAATTTTTTTGTAAGCGTGTAGTGGTAAAACGTAGTAAGTTTCGTCATCGAATTCTTCTATTTTCATTTAATTTTATTTGTACTTTGTTTTTTCCTAATTTGTATCTATTATTGTATTTGTATACACAAAAGAATTGCAGCTACTGTAGAATTTATGAAGCACCAAATTTAAAAAAAAAAATTGTTTATAAATCACGTATAGAGAACCAAATCCCCTTGTAGCATTATACCTTTCTTATTTAATAAAAATTAATTGATGTGATTTGACACTAACTTCATTACATTAAAAATTAAATTCGACTCATCCCAAAAATGCCCTAAAATTTTAATAAATAAATTCCTCAAAATATTAACATAATGCCCCAAATGTTGAAGAATTAACATTCAAAATAACTTTTCTGTTTGTTGATTGGATGTGCTACATGTGACTTAGTTTCGTCCAGTAAATCGTCTGTCCAATTAGGCGTTTATCGTAATTAAATAGAAATAAGGAAGTACCAGCTCTCCAGTGGCTCCACGAACCCAGCAATATGTAGCTTTATTTTTTTATTCGCTCCCGATAGCCGCTATGCGGAGCAGTCAATTTTCTACACCTTCTGGATACTTCTGGTCCTGCAGCCTTCAGATTCTTCCCTTTGAATTTAAAATTATCTGCAAATAGTCAGAATTAGCGTCTTTAACAGAGTGATTCTTCATTTCAAAACATTTGGCTTTATGACTCTCTACTTTATTCATGAAAGCTTTGTTAGACAGAAAGGTGGAATTAGTATCTTTAGCAGAGATCCGTTTTGTTAGGATTTGAAAAAGCTTAGCTGTTTGTTTTTCGCTTCTTCTGAACCGTGACTTTATGACCTATATTGATCTTGCGAATTTTCTACCTGCATTTGGGGTTTACTGAGAGTGAAAATGTGAGGTTTGAGTTTTTGGTTAAAACATTTATGTTCATTTTTGATTTATTTCCAATTGAAAATTAGAACTGTTTCATCATTGAAATTATAGGATTTATCCAAGTCTGAAACTAAAAGAGAAAGAGCCTGGGAGGAATATAATCAGAACTCATAAGATTTTGAGATAATGCTGGAATGAATCATAAAATCATCAAGTTTTAATAAACCATGCTGTTTACATACACTCATTTTCCAAAATGTATACCTGTTTCTAAGCGTTAATACAATATAAAACAGGCTACATGTATTATTTTTCATTAGATCACACATCGTGTTTTGACTATTTTTCGAAATAAATGAAACAATTTTTTCCCATTAAAAAAACCAAAACAAAATTCCACAACATATTTTTCATATTGTATTTTACAAACAAAAAATCTAAAACATTTTCCTTAATTAAAATAACAACACAAGCTCTTAAAATAATGATTTATGGAAAAATAATTTTTTTATTTGGGCACTTCATATAGAGATTTCTAGTATTTATTTGTAGTCATAAGTTCATTGACTGTTCCGAAAAAAAAGTCGGAAAATGAATGTACGTACGAAAAAAAAAATAATGAAAAATCCAAAACAAACAACAAAAGTCATCATCAGAAGAGTAACATTATTTCCAACATTTCACCGATTATTATTTTTCAACAACATACATACGTTTCATACGGTGCCGCGCGCGAACGATAGAAAAAAAAATGAAAAATCACAAATGAAAATGTCAAAATTAAATTTAGGCGAAATTAATAAAAATGTAGAAAAAAAAAAATAAATAACAACATTACAAAAAAAACATTTTGAAAAAATGAAACACACCAATATTTTTTTCAAACATCTTGTAGTAATCGACTTCTGAATGGTATACGAAAGACAACTGTTGGTTATTATTATTTTGTTCTGTGGTGTAAGAGTAGAAATATTTTGTATTGCTTATTTCAGCACGTTTAGGGTAAATATATAGATATGGTATGTGTATTATGTGAATGAGCTTATATGAGTGCAGACTGTGAACAAATTTGTTACGCATTTGAAAAATTGTTGCGATGAGTATATTATGGAGTGGAAAATGATAAAGGTGTGAACGATATTAATGAAACATCTAATCTAATAATACCGCGAAGTGTCGCGTTCAATGATCCGCCACCATACGCCCCATATCAAGTGTATATAATTTATAGTTTGATTAATCCCAAATGGAAAATTATTATTCTCCAAAATATCTGTTTAATAAATAAAAATGTTTTTGAGTTCACTGACATTTTCTAATCGAATATTTTGTTTAGTTTTTTTTTTTTTTTTTTTTGTGAGAATATCCATTTTAAATTTTGATTTTTTTGCAAAAAATTATTTAATTAGATAGAAATAAGAAAATATTCTTAATTTGATTTTTGTTTAAGACAGGGCACAAGGTTTGTGTCAACAAACAAAAAAATTAAAAATAAAGATCATTCAAATAAATTTCATGGTATGTTGGTCAAAACCATGAAACTTGTCTATTAAAGTACATATATAATACATTCGACTATAGTTTAGTAATTATAGGACGGATAATTAAAAATTTTAGCGAAATTTAGAGATATTAATTTAAATTCTTTAATGTGGTTTTTACTAATAACTATAGTTACAGGGTGTATGTCCTGTGGGTGACTGGTAGATTCGCAATGCATACTAGAGTGCAAAGCTTTTATTTTGAAATAAATTTCTTATTCCCCTGTGTATTCAAGAAAAGAAAAAATCTTACTGGCACTAAAACAAACGAGATAATTATTTTTTTAATTGTCGATTTATTTACTTATTTTTTTCATGTTTTTTTAACGCAAAAAAAAAAAATACTAGCAAATTATAAACAATAATAGTTATAATTGTGACAATAAAATAAAAATACATATAATGTCTAGTCTTAAAAATTTACAGGCAATAAATGCCAACTATTATTTTTGAATTATAAGTTTTTCATAAATTAAATTAAAACTTCAAAAAATTCAATGATAAATGTTTCCATACTAAATCGTGCGCGCGGGATTTTGCTGATTTTTTAGTACTAGGAAACAAAATTTTAATATACAAAATGATTGAATTATGCATTCATGCAAATAATTGCATAAGGAAAATACATGACCACATTCAAAATTGTTTGTGCAAGCCAAATTATCATTTTACAAAATTGTTTGTGCATTAAATTTTCATTCAAAACTTTTTGTATAGATTAAAAATTAAGACAAACAAATATTAAATTAAATTTAAAGTTATTGTTGGTTTATTAAATATCAGACGTGGTTTCCATGAGAACTGTACTAGAACTCGATAAACTTTAAATTTGTTTTATTCTATGTAAAGTGCTTTACCCACTGAAAAACGAAAAGAAAATCGGATTTAGTTTTTTCGATATAATTCTAAACTTATTGCTTTGTCCTCGTTAAAATCTTCTGGTTCGTGACCGAATATATCAGACAATACTGTTTTCAACTTTAAAAATTCAAAAAAAATTTTAATTGGCTGAGAAAATGAAAATTAAATTTTTTAATTTCTAAATAATTTTTTCGGACGAAAAGAGTTTACATTCTCATTTTATCAGCCAATTAAAAGTTTTTTTGAATTTTTTAAGTTGAAAACAGTATTGTCTGCTATATTCGGTCAAGAACCAGAAGATTTTAACGAAAACAAAGAAATAACTTTAGAATTAGATATATCGAAAAAACTAAATCCGGGCCCCTATCATGATTTCCGCGGCGAGTCTTAAAGAATTTCGATATGTTCTTTTCGACTCGCTTCAACTTTCTTATTATGAATTCCGCTATCGAAAAGGATGTAAACGCATTCATTTAAAGTAATAAACGCACTCATTTAATGACGTTTGTAGTGTACGCGTCATTATTTTGAGAATAGTTTTGATTTTAGTACAATTAAATTTACCTTTACCTTTCTCAAACTATTTTTTGAATAAAAATAAAACATCTGTCAATCGAACTGACGCAAAATACAACAAACGAGTGACTTGTTACAATCTTCAATTTTAACTCAATCGGAAAATTGTTCGCCTTATTTTTGTTGGCGGAATTTTTCTCGCTATCGAATAGATGGCGAAAATGTATCGTGTTTTGTGATCCCAAATTCACGATATCGTGAAAAAATTCTTTCGCGGCCCCCGATTTTCTTTTCGTTTTTTTAGTGGGTAAAGCGCTTAAGCCGAAAACAAAATAAATTATTAAAACGCATTTGACAAAGTATGGCACCAGGGGTTAGAATTCAAACTTCATCGAGATCTTCCAGAGCAATTTTTTCAAATTCTAAAATCCTACATATCAGAGAGGCACTTCCGAGTAAAGTATGAGAATGAATACTCCCAGCTAAAACGAATAACAGCAGGAGTTCCACAAGGGAGTGTTCTTGGACCAATCCTTTATCTCCTATATACTAGAGATATACCAATTATAGAAGCAACAATGGCGACTTTTGCAGATGACACGGCAATACTTGCAACAGCAAAAAACATCAATGAATCCACTAGTAAACTTCAGAAGGCTACTAACCTGATATGTAAATGGACAGAGAAATGGCGAATTAAATTAAATGAAGCAAAATCAGTCCAAGTGAACTTTACCAATCTAAAAGTTAATCATATACCAATAATGATAAACTCTATAGTAGTACCGCATGCGAACACTGCTAAGTATCTTGGCATGACTTTAGATGCTAAACTTAGATGGAAAGAACACATAAAAAAGAAGCGAGAAGAACTAAACATAAAATTTAGAAAGATGCATTGGCTCTTAGGGAGACAATCTGAACTAGCGATCCATAACAAACTGCTGTTATACAAACAAATCCTTAAACCTGTATGGACGTACGGTAGCCAACTCTGGGGTTGTGCCAAGAGGACAAATATTAAAATCATACAAACAGTTCAAAATAAAATCCTGCGATGTATTGTTAATGCACCGTGGTACATTCGAAACGACAACCTCCATCGAGATCTAAAGATCGAGCTTGTCGTGGATGAAATTAAGCATCATGCAACAAAACACCTACAACGTCTGCACCAGCATGAAAATCTGGACATACGCTGTATGCTGACTACCACACCTACCAGAAGACTGCAAAGAATAAAACCATTGGACTTATCGCGACCAGGAGGTCAGTAGACTTGCTGTGGCGAAAATCCAGGGGATGAGTTACACGAAATGGGGGATAATCTTGTGATTGTGCCGACTAATCAAATACTTTATAATGCAATGTAAATTACTAAATGGGTGTAAGACTCAGTCGTAATATAAATAAATAAAAAAAAAAAAAAAAAAAATTAAAACGCGAATGTATAATGTATTTAACATGAATTCACATTTTAAGCTGTTACAACAATAATGTAATTACAATTATAGCCTAATTTTTATTACATTTGATAAACCCGAGAATTTATCGAGTATAGTCGCATGCAATGATGTCAGCAAGAAATAAGAAAATATTGATGAAATAACTGAAGAAAGAAATTTTTAAACTTAAAATACAGGGTTTTCCATTTGGGACTTGGCAACTTTAAACTTTTACTGTGAACGCCTTAAACCAATAACCAAACTGTCATTGTCAAAACATTCAGTAAAGACAACATTTTCATCACGGTGAAGTGAAGTACACGAACGAACAACGTTTATAAAAATTTACTACAAAAATTCCGAGTCGGTGACTGCAACTTCAAGAGCGTTAATTCTAATTTTTGGTCGTAATTATCAACCCAGTAGACAAGGAATTCATAATCTAGTGAAAATATTTGAGTTTAAATATTCCAGTGAGACGACGGGTTGGTGGAAGTTCCGAGAATATTGCTGCCGTTCAATCGTCCGTCGCAAACGAACCAAAACAGTCGATTCCACGG
Organism: Tipula helvola; assembly: GCA_963556165.1. Lineage (NCBI taxonomy): Eukaryota > Metazoa > Arthropoda > Insecta > Diptera > Tipulidae > Tipula > Tipula helvola. The sequence goes on from OY744483.1 coordinate 60,752,427, forward strand.
CGTTCTCAAGAATTGGGCATCGCTTAGACCACACTTTGGCGAATTTTCCGAAAGGATCTTGGCTTGCACCCACTAGACGGTACGACATGCCACACAGCGGATCTAACAATCGACTTATTGAAATCTAAATTCGATGAACGTGTTATATCCAGAAATGGTCCTATCGATTGGCCGCCTAGATCGTGTGATTTAACACCTCTTGACTTTTTTTTATGGGGCTACGTTAAATCATTGGTCTATGCCAACAAGTTGGCGTCGTGTAGAAAAACGTTGTATAATTTTATTGCAACAAATATTACCCATACACATAAACACATACCGAATACGATTCACTGTCTGGAAACAAAATGTGTACATCAGATTCGAAAGCCCATTGAACTGTGTTATGTTCAAATTACTGTATTTTTGCGGTTATTTGACAATATGAAAAAAATTGTATTATTCATTAGCTGGTATCAAACAGGATTCTTGGCTATCCAGGGATGCCAGATTTTCAAAGTTGCTAGGCGACAAAAACCAATTTAAACAAATATTAAACAAATTTTCTTGATTTTTTTTGTAAAGTCGAAGCCTTTAAATATGGTCCAAGAACTTTCTAATAATGACAGCTATTTTAACTGTTCCAAACGACTATTTTGGCGAAATGCTAGAAACCGGAAATATATTTTTGAATAATGAACTGACACAACAACCAGAAAGAAAACTCATGATGAATGTTAATAAAATAAAATTCCTGCGAAAGACACATTCGTTTCCCGTTCCGTTTAGGTATTCCTTTTAGCGAAAAAAATCGAAATAGTCGTACTGTTTGCATCGGATGTTGTGTTTCCGATGTGTATTTTTGTTTGCCTATGTCGAATTATGTTATGTTCTCCTGGTAAATCTAACATTGTTGCAAGTGGCGCTAATTGCATAAAACTCATTTTTCCGCTTGTTCATTCATAGTTTTTAATCGCAGCAACATAAGCAACACTTCATTTTCAATAACAATAAAGTCGATTTCATTTCATGGTTGCTTTTATTCATTCATTAGCTGAATGATTTTATAAAGTCAATCATATGGTTCAAAACCTAGCAATTTTTTTCTACACAAAAAAAGAAATTGGTAATTTTTGAGTGATATGATTGACGAATGAATGAATGTAGGCAACCATAAAATCGACTTAATACTGTTGGTTATTGTTTAAAGTGCATATGGTTTGTCTGATGTACAGTCAAGCCACAGACCAAAAAATTGTCTTAGGTAAGAGGTTTTTTTTTATTTTAGTACACGCGTCTTAATTAAGACCCATTTTATATTCCGAGGTGCTCGACTCATTCATAATTTATAATTTCCCGTATAGAAAAGGACAATGAAAAGTTGAATTGGTTTAATTTGTTTATATTAATTATACTTATTTAAATAAAATCTTATCAAAATTTAGCTGAAATACAAAATTAAAATTACTCAAATGAATTTATTGGAATTATTAATACAAAAAAGATATTTTTTATTTCAAAAAAATTCCCAGTGTTCATACAGAAACATACATGCTACATATATAAAAGACACAAAACGAACGGAATGCAATAAAAATCCAAATGAAATTTTTAATAATACTTAATGAAAATTAAATTAATTTATTGTAATTAAATAAATAAAAACAGAGTTAAGTAAATAAAAGCAAACACAAGTAAATCTCCAAAATTTCAGAAAATTTTAGGAAAAAGGGACAAAAATACTATTTGACAGCTCCATACAATCTTTGGAGAGTTTTTAGTACACAATTTTAAGAGTAACACCGCCAGAATACCGATTAAGACTTTCGTCTTTAAAATTTTTTTTTTTTAAAAATGGATCTTACCTAATAGAGTCTAAAACCCTAGACAGACTACGGTTTAATAAATCCGAATTAGCTAAACTAGTTCAAGTAATCTATGCAAAACAAAGCGAATAGCTAAAATTGAGGTTGACATACTGCGACAACGATAAATTCATTAAATCAGATTTATTAAACCGCAGTCTGTCAGAGCTATTATAGCTCTATGAATGGACGGACGTTTGGCAACCCTGTTGCTTTTTATGATGAAAAAAATAAAATGTTAAGCAGCTGTAAAAACTACAATTGTTTTAACATTCATAGTTGATGAATTGATGATAAATTAGTCAGCCGTCAATTTCTCTTCAGCGTAATAATGTTCCCATATACAAGCAGAGCCATTGTCACACAATTATATATACATTTTGAATATAATTAGTTGCCTCCAACAGGGCAGACTTTCGATTGGAGCTTGCGGGGTTTACATTACTTGCATATTACATATGCAGCAAAGGTACCCTATATAAAGAATTTGGGGGTACCTTAGTTTTTTTTATTTGAAATTACTCATCTCTAATAAGCTATGATTTTTGGTATAACTGACTAAATAACTATTTAATTAGACAACAATAATTATAAATTTAATTAATTTACTATTTTGTTGTTTTAATTTTTAATGTGCACAAACAATTTTGAATAGAGTTTATTCAGCAGTAATTTTCCTTAGAATTCAAGTTAAACAAAAATGTACTGAAATAAAAAGCTTATAAATTACCTTAATTAATTAAAAATTTCAACAAATTTTTAAATTATTTGTTTTATATTTAAAGGAGATTTGTGTTATTTTGCATTGAAAATTTAGCTTGCACAAATAATTTTGAATAGGCTAGTACATATGGTGAGTAATAAAATTTCGTAATGTACACACAGGCATAATATAAAGATATTAATCTTGATTTTCTTTCGGTAAACAATAAATCAAGTTTCTTACTAGTTTATTCTGTATTTGTGTTTAGCTACAGGTTAATCAGATAATCTTTGGTTAAATATTAAATTAACTTGTCGTAAGAAAATTCTTGTTTTTCATTGCATAATTTGGATGAATTGATTTGTCTTAAGCTTGTCCTCATTATTTTTTTTACATATTGTGTGCAATCGTACGACCGTGTTTACTTGCTTTAATATGTTCATTTATATTTAGTATCAATAAGCGGAAAAGTATTATTGAATATAAATTGTTGTTTTATTTAATTGTTGTCTAATTTTCCGACTACAACTATGTAAATGTAAAACTGCTGATAGATAGAGAGTAAAATGAGCATTTTGAATCGATCACAAGAAATGAAATCCTTTTAATTTAATTTAAATACATATTTCAGAAACTCAGTGTTTAAATCCTTTTTTCGTTCCTTTCCTTTAGTCTTTGCAGAAGGAACAAGACACTATTTTTTTTTTGTTTCTCTCACCGGGAATAAAATCCAAAAAATATAAAATACCTGTCGGAAAGAAATTTTATTTATTTATTTTTCGGTTTTACTACAACATTTTTGATTGTCCAACCATTTGTTTCCTCAAAATTTTTATTTGAGTTTTTCTTTCGCATATATCCTTCGATTTATTTATAATGAAGCCCTCTTCTTGCGCACCACAGGAACGTATTTAATTTCTAACTACTAAAAATTCTGATAGGAGAATGTTTATAAAATCTCTTAAATTATTTGTCTTTTTTGATCGGCTAATTAGATTTTATAAATTTTAAATTGTTAGGGTAGTACTGATAGTGTAATTCTATATAACGTTATTAGGGATGGGCCGAATATTCGGTTCTGCCGAATATTCGGTTCGGCAGAAGTTTGTTAGATTCGATAAATTCTGCATTTCCGACACGATTCGGCTGAATACCGAATCATTTAAAAAATTTCTGGTTAAAGATTTGCTTGTACAGAAAATATTTTATATTATAACAAGAAAATTTGTACAAAAACTTAAGCATTTCGTCGACGGAATATTGGTTTGTCGTAAACGCCATTTTTTTTTAAAGTGTGGGAAATCGATGTTTAAAGTTTGGACGTTAATAAAAAATTAACTATTACTACATCAAAATCTTCAAATTGGCGTTTACGACAAACCAATATTCGATCAACGATTTTCTCATTTGATATGCCTCTTCTCATTACAGGGTAAATTTGATTTGTTTACTTACTGATTCGCCTATCTTGACTGAAAGGGCAAAATAATTTTTTTCGGCACCAGCTACGTGTTTCGGAAGCCGGTAAATTTTACAAAAAGAAACAAGTTAGCTACTTCTGAAAAAATAGTTTTCTTGCATCACAATTTGCAAAAACTTATTAAAAAGAAAATGTATTTTAATTTTTATCAGACTTTTCTATAGTAGAAATAGAAAATGGTACATGCAGCAAGATTCGAGAAAAAAGGAAGATTCGGCCGAAATTCGGCGATTCGGCAAAATTTTATAACTTTGATTCGGTATTCGTCCGAACCGCAAAATCACTGGTTCGGCTCATCTCTAAACGTTCTATACATAAACTAAAGAAAAGTAAATGGATAAATGCATTTTTTGAATACGCAGATTATTTTTAATTTATGTTTAAATTGAATAAATTTTATTAACATTTTTTAAAATAATTTTCCATTGAACATACTCGTATAAATTATTTTTGAAATTGATTTGAAATGATTAATAAGAAAAAAAAAAACGAATTTTTGTTCATTATGTTCAGAAGTTCCATCTTTTGGGAGGATGATTTGTTTTTTTTTTAATTTTATTGATATTTTTGGAAGCGAAATGTTATTTTTTTTTATAGGGGACAAATAAATTTTCATTCATGTCGCTCATTCCCTTGGAAAGAAAGAAAAAATTCAAATACAGGCGAAGAAGCGATAAATAAAAATAAATAGTTTTATTTGCATTTTACCACATCTTATTGTATACTCGTATAAGATATCAATTTATGTTTTAATTAATCATATTTATCGGTTTATTGATTATAATGATTTAATGAAAATAATAAAATTTAAGGGGGGGGGGGGGGGGGGGAGGGCAAGCCACCCTGGCCAACGAATTTTACAAAAAAAAATTTTATATACTTTTATTAATTAATCATTCAAGATTACAAAAAACAATTTTATTTTTATCATAATAGTGGCAACATTTTGAGACTTAAAATGATCTGAAAAATCAAATTTTGAAAATATCAAAAAAAAAATCACAGGTACTTCGAAAGAATCAAGTGTCCTGAACATTCTCTCCAAATTTCAAGTCATTTAACCTAGTAGATCTGGAGATCCTCGCAACGCCAGGTTCAAAAATGTCATTTCGAGAAAAACGGGTTTAAAGTTTTAAGCTCTAAAAATTTGTATACATACATATATAAAAGATTAAAATCAGAAAATTATATTTTTTTAAATAAGTCGAATTTGGCTTCCAAACTAATTGCATATGATTCTTAATTTATTAAACTACAACAAAATGAAAAAAAAAAGATTTTTGATTTTTTGAAAGTGTAGGGTGACTCACCCCCTTAATTTCATTCAAAAATGTTCATTATGTGTAAATTCGATTCGAAATGTTATTTTGTGACTATGGCTTCGCCATTTGTTCATTGTCAAATCATTTGATTAATAACGATTGACAGTTCTACTGGGACCCAAATTTCCCCACACCCCAAGAAATGTACCTAAGATTATTTTTGAAAACATTATAATCGGTTTTAAACCACATTAAGAAAATATCATTTATAAATCAGGGCTCCTTAAATGCTTTAAAGTAGTAATTTTAGTTACTTATCAAAAAGAACTCAAAATGAGCATCAAAGAGTAAGCAAATACCCTAAAACATCTCTCAACCGTGATCATAATTATATTCGTGAAAAATCCCATCATAAAACCAGGCTGATAAAAGGAGATCGAGAAACCACAGATAAAGTCTGGTATACAAATAAAAGTTTGCAACCTTTATTGAGAGAAAGACATTGAAAGTAGAACCAATGATTTGGACCGCTTTTTTGTAGACACGATTTTCCTGAACCGGCTGTATTAAACGTGAAGACCAGACCATTGTACATTTAATAAACAAGTATGGAAGTTAAAACAATTCGATAACATTTTACTGGAATATTAACTGAATTTAAAAGTTCTCTTGCTAAATTACAAAAGATATTTCAAAACAAACAGTTCTTGAATTGTTCCCGATTTGCCATTAGAGAAAATAATAAATAATGAATTAACAGCGCCTCATCGGCTCAAGCGTTATTTCTTTTAATAAATCATGTTCAAGGATTAAATACATTTTTATCTTTTGCCATTTTATTAGCACATCGTTATAAAATCATCTCACATACAAAACATAATAAAAATTAATCGTGTGTAAGTTAATTCCTACGCACGTACATGTATATTTCCAAAAGAATTAATAATTTTTATTTAATTTATATAAATTTAAATAAAATATAAATTACATTCGTGTATGCCATATATTTTATACGATTTATATTTTATTAATAATTTTATTATCAAAATATACGTTTTGTATATTTTATCTCTCTTAAGATTGATTTAAGATATACAAAATGTCTTTTCATTTCGCGCAATTCAATTGCAATTTCTCGTTATACCCGAAGATCTTTAAAAACCATATGGCGTAAAACATTTATACGGATTTTTATGAGCAAAGGAAATATTTAATTATGAAGAATGTTTTATACTTTTTTTTGTATAAACATTTAAACATTTCTCGCTTATAATTTATGATTTTGTGTATTTGAATAACTCTGGAATATGGTACTGTGACCATAGAAGAAAGAAACAAATCGTCTCTTTGAACATAATATTTTACTATCGCACTTAAGTAATCCATTCATGTCTTCTCATCAGCCTAAGAACAACAAATAAACTATAAAATTTTAATTAAGGCCAATGGGCAATATAATTTCAAAAAAAAGTAATTCATTTTTCAACATTATAGATGAAATTTTATTTTATAATTAAATTATTAAAACATTAAAAATTTGGGAAATAGTAACCAAGAATTTAGTAACGCCAACGCTGAAAATACTACCACAATAGAAATAAGCTGTGCGAACAAAATAATAAAAACTAATGTGGAAAACAAGAATGTCAACACTTAAATTTTCCGTTTTCACTACAATAAATTGACAGCTTTTATATTTAAAATTAATATACATGTTCAATCTACAATCTACATATAATTATGAAATTAAAATTATGTTATGTATCATAATACCCAACTATATAATAAGACTGTGCAAGATAAATATTGAAAATTATACATACAAACTAAATTTAAAGGCAGTCGCAATGAGGAATGATTTTCACCTGTGAATTTATCTTATCTTATTGTATATCTTAACCTATAAAGTGACTAAACGACGTAAAATTAAATTTATTGTATAAGAATTTATATGGTTAAAAAAAAATAAAAATCAAATGAAAGAAATTTTCACAAGTAGTTGTTTTAATTTCAATTAATTTAGATTAAATCCATAATAATAAAAATTTAAGTGTGCCAAAAATTAGCACATGTACATTTTTAACCTTTTCTAAATTAAATTGCATTTTTTTTTTGTAAATAAGTAATCGTAAAAAGACTCACTTAAAATTTGCTAATTATTATTGTAGAAAACTACTTTTTATAAAGCATATTTGGAATTTGGGACGACTTCTTATAATTCAGTAATTCATTTCAAATAAACCTTTTTGCAAAATTTAAGGTTTTTATTTTGAGTTGTCTTTTGTGGAATTTTGGTTTAATGCTTTTCCCTTTTAACACTCTTTGTCATAAATGAGGTTTTGTCCAAAATAAAGTGTGCCAAAATTAATTTTATAGCTAAATTAGCAAAGTTATTATAGTTATATGTAGTAATTATATATATGTATGTATTACAGGCTTGATTTTTTGGCACCAAGCGGTTCGGATCATATCAATGCTTTTAGTTTTCATTGAAGGCAACAACAAAAATTTAATTAATTAATATTTGCATTCTTTTCGTATTTCATGAAACAATGGTTTTACCCGGATCCAGGAGTGATGGGACGTATCGTAAACTCCGGTTGTAAATAATAATCAGCAAATTTTTGTTCAGTGCATCTTGTACTAAGTTGCTATATATTTTGTTATATACATAGATGTCAAAATAATAATTTAAAAGGACACAATTTGTAAAATTGCTTTTATTTATTAAAATGGCCGAGTAATCGACACCATAATGCAATTTTCTGCAGCTGTCCGGCGGTCATAATTTGTATTCTTATGGTAAGACATATACTGCTACAAAGCGCAATTTCACATAATTAAACATAATGTGGATTTGGAGAGGTTTAGTTAGTAATGATAAAAATTGACCCGGTTATAGATACCTAATTATAGCCAATAGTTAGTAACACTGTCATGATTTTAACATTTGCTAGTTTACTGAATCAAATTTCTTGGCACTTCTGAAGAGAGTAATCATAATTAATTTAACTTAACTTACAGCTTATAAACTAGTATATAAAAGATAAATATAACTAATATCAGCTTCTTATTCAATAGCTTAAATTAAAATTATTTTTTTTCGCTGGCGCTACTTCCCATAGAGGAACTTGGCCGCTTCATAGTGAAGTTTCGTAATCATTTTTACAACTGATAATGAGTGATTAGTTCATTGATCCTTTCATTACATTAACCAGCCGTGGTTTTTTATCACCCGCCGGGAATCGAACCCGGGACCTCCGGAGCTTGAAGCAAGCATGCTAACAACTGTGCCACCGGGGCGGCTAAATTACAATTTTAAATGTATAATTTCCTCAAACCTAAATTATACAAATTTCATCTGTATTGGATTTTGTCGTGTAATGAATTATAATTATTATATCAGGAACCAAAATTAAAATGATAAGATGCGGTAATTAGGTCCTAAACTATGAAATCCGAACTAAAATGCTTCTAAATTAGAAAATAATTATTATTGGTTTTGATGATTAAATTAGTATCTACAATTCCATTTCCATTTACTTCAATTGGTATAAACTAAACATTTTTATAACTATGAGCGGCCGTGGTTTCCATGACAAAATTAAACAAAATGTTTCCAAATAAATTTAGGTGAACACCTTCTTAAAACCATAAATTTGTGGTTATTTATGGTTTTAAGAAGGGGTTCACCTAAATTTCTTTGGAAAAATTAGGTATAAACTACTCCAATCCAGTGATTATTCAATGAATTCAATAAAATTACTGCTGCTCTCTTTCTAACTTCAAAGAAATTACAGCAGAATAGAAGAAAAGACGAATAGAAGGTTTACACTGGATCGGGCCCAACCTTAGAATAATAAAATACATTATCGTGGTGTAAAACAGGATGGTTTCCTACTCCAATCGATTTGACCTTAAAATAACTGCAAGTAAATCCATGGGATTTGGGTAATTTTTTAATTTAATTTAATAAATATCTTTACAACAGCCACTCTTGCCCTAACTCGCCTTGTTTGACTTACGTGCACACCTAATTGTGTACAATCGTCAGTAGTATTGAAAGCTTTTTAGGTCCTTCCATCTCTTGAAAGACCCAGTAATGGTTTTTTGTGTATCCCGTTGGAGAATATTTCAAACTATAGTGATTTCAACTTTAAAGCAATGTACTGTACCAACTAGGCTGTTCATCCACAACCTCCCATTTCCCCAAGGGAGCGGTACAACGGTAGCTACGCCATATACAGGTCAAAACATTTAGGTATATTCATTTACTCCACAGTTACTTTCAAAAAATTAATTATTCACTAATTTAGTATTACTAAGACCTTTCTGAGATGGTTTCAGTTTAAAAAATATCTGTTATAAAACGCAAACCACATTTTGAAGTCCCTGACCAAAATTGATGTAAAACCAGATTTACCTTCAATCCCGTAAAACAGCACAACCAAAGGCCGAAAAGCCTAAGAAAGTTCGTATCCGATTTTTTTTTATTAGGAATACAATAAAAATCATGAAATTAAAATCGGTGATGGCACTTTGGTACCTAATATAAAGATTACAAAAACTTTGTGAAGTTTTCAGATTTATTTAAATACCAATCAAATAAACATAAAGCGAGTATTCCAAAGTGGTGAGCTTTTATAGCAACGTTTACAAATATGTCTAGACTTGTCAGTTTTAAGTGTTTCACTTGAAATTTTTAACCCTTTCAATTTATCCGAAAATACACAATTTCTAACTTTAGATTTGATACCAAAAAATGTGACTTATGCCACTTTCATAATAAACAACTCGGCTTATCTGAATGCAAAAAAAAATAAGTTTTTAACTTTTATAATTTGTACATCTGTTGATGGATTGTTACCGCTATACAAATGGTCAAGCTTACTTATAGTTCAACTACCTCTCTTAAGATTACATATTCAATAAGTTATTCTTCAATTTTTTGAAATCAGCACTGCATACATTTGAATCAGGTTGTTTGCTCGGTTTTTAAGATTCATTCCATCATGAAATCATCTCAATGAATTTTAGTTTTTCACGAATGTAATTTTTGAATTCATATAATCAAATGATGTAGAAACGATTTAATTTTTTTATTGTTAATTACAGTGAAATCTCGTTATAACGAACACCGATTTAAGGAAATTTGAAAGTTCGCAACGAAATTTTTATTCGCCAAAATGTAAATTGTTACATTATAAATTGTATATCGTCGTCCTAACTGTGAATTAACGTATGTATCTGAAATTTTTTCAAAATCCCATCTTTGGCCAATTTTTTTATTTGTAAATACATAGTTTGGAACGAATTATTGTGTGATTTAAAATATTTCAAATATTATTAACAAAAGCCTTTAAATTTTTAATGAAAAATGTATATTTCTTTGATTCAACAACTTCCAAATAATCGACAAAACTAATTTAAAACAAAAAGTTGATTTGCATCAAAAAAATCTGATTTAAATCAAAAAATTCAAATAATTTGTATAGTTTTTTAAAAAAATACATACATGAATTTCTCCCAACCTGTCTACATTACAGGCTAAAACTTTATTTTAGATTTTGCAATTTTCTATTTTGTGAATTTAATATAATATCCCCATAATATCCCCATTTTTTGTAATACACGATACTTTAGCTATCGTCAATTAAAGATATACGGTTTTCACTATTTTAACAATTAAAGACTACTAAGCGTTGGATTGACATGTCTTGGCACAAATTTTTCAGATTTCGAACAAATTTGACAATAGTCAGTTATGTTCCTGAAAAAACAGGCTGTGAGTTTACTGTCATCCATGCACTAAGATGATGAAAAAGGTGTAGAAACCCACAACAAATCAGATATTCATTTTTAATATAATTCAACAAGGAACAACACGGGGAGTTGATACAATCTTTTTGGACCAGCTGTGTCACACATTTACGTCAAAAAGAAAAACTAAAAGGGGCCTCTCGCCCTTCTTTTAATATAACAGTTGTAACTGGAGTTGCATTGGAAATAATATGGCAGCATATTTATCCATCCAGACTGGAATCAAAAATACTCGCCGAAAATAGTTTTTACAAAACCTCAGTAAGGAATTGGTTATGCCCAATATCCTAAGAAGTAGTACAACACGTCTATCTACCGTAACGAAGGGATTCATGCCACAAGTACTTTTACCTTGTACATCAGAGCAGCAACAGGGTCAAGCTGAATAAACATTTACTAAAAATTAAAGCCCTTTATAAAGTCAACTGCAAGGTTTGCTGTTATAGCTCTTATCGTTTGCCGTGAAAATTTACCATTGCTTGTCTACCAGAATTCTTTTAACTTCTTTTAACAGAAAGTCGTTTAACTGAAAATCACCAAAACAGAATTTAGCGTACCAAATTTGAAAAAAATATTAGGTGCACTACATATGTTGGCAAGAAAAAATGACAGTCATTACACGGGCTAATTTGATATTTTAGCCTCGCAATTAACACTATCGATCGAAAACACACATTAATATACTCCACGTTAGCATTTTGTAAGAGTTGTATTAATAACAGTGATTTAGAGCCCTTTTTATAATTATAATTAACATAGTTAATGACTTATCACTTTCGCGGACATTACGGCAAATGCCGTCAAAAACATAAACTTTCGTTTAGGACATGACGGTATATACCGTCATACCGTTTTGTGATCGTCGAAACGAAAAAATATATTGAACAAAACAAAATTACGAAAAAAGCTCTACAAAAGGGTCCAAATTAAAATTGCAATACATTTTGCTAGGACATAAAAGTGTTATTTTTTTGACTGTGCTAACTGTCATGGCCCAAAGCAACTTATTTTCGATGACGGTATATACCGTCATGTCCTAAACGAAAGTTTTTTTTTTGACGGCATTTGCCGTCATGTCCTCGAAAGTGTTATCCAAATATGAATAATATGTACTTATTAGTTGAGTATTCTACGTGCAAGTAGTATGGAAAAATAAGCAAACACTTTATGAACTAATATAACATACATAGGAAAAATTGTCTAACAGTAAAAAGAAACGAAAAGAGAAAAAAATCTGATGCTCCATCTATAGACAAAGACAACGTTTTTTATTACATATTTACTTTATAGCAAAATCGAATTTTTTATGTCACAAATAATAATATCACAATATTTATCAATTTATTAAATTAAAAACTTAAAATTGTTTTGTATACCAAACCGAAATCAAAACAAAATCAAAAATTCACCCCACTAGCAAAATTATCACGATCAAAAAATCATTTGAATTTTCGACAAAAGTTTCTCGTCGTTGGGACTATTCACCCCAAGCGCGAATTGCGAATGCGAGTAACCAATTTTTATTAATTTATGCTTAAAAAAACACTAATAACCAAAATGTTTGTCTATTTATACGATGTTATCAAATTAAATTTAATTAGGCCCGAAAATTATTTCATAATTAGAGAAAAACGTAATTCGCTCGAAAAATGACAACCTTTATACGAATTTCATTTTTCTCTAATTTTGAAATAATTTTCGGGCTTAAATTTAATTTGATTGGCAACATTATAGTAGTCGTATAAGTAGACAAACATTTTGGGGTTATCTGTTATTTATATTATAATTTTAAAAAAATTGTTTACTCGCATTCGTAATTCGCACTGGGTGTGAATAGCACCCACACAGTTTATGTTTGAGTGTGAATGTAACACTCATAAAAAGTACTCGAATTGATACATTTTATCTTAGTCACACTACTATAAAAACAAAATGTTTCCAGTTAAATTCGACTAAAATGGTTTTTTGTTTCCTTTGCACAACTAAAGAATCTATATTTTTATCCCACAGTCAATTTTTCTCATGGAATAGAAGCTATAATTAGAATTAAGCCTATTCATAAGAAAAATTGACTCGCAGTAAAAAAACAACGAAAATAGACAAATAATCCGATGTAGCTTATAAGAGACAACGTTTTTTAATTTTTTATGTTATAGTAAAATATTGTTTTGCTATAAAATAAAATAAAAATTGTTGTCTTTGTCTTTTATATGGAGTATCAGATTATTTTTCTCTTTTCCATTTTGACTGTGAGTCAATTTTCTCAGAGAATACAGGCTTGACTAATCAGCTTGCATTGAATTTGAATTATAAACAAACCGCAATTTCGTAAAAGATGAACTAGCCGAAATATTTGTAATCTTACAATGGGAATTTTACAACGTCAATGCCGTGTATTTTCATTCCGGAATGGATAATTTCATTCCACTGAGAAGTAGGTGTAGAAAACTTCTCTTTTTCACTTAGTTGTAGTGTTTACCACTAGAGTAAATATATTAAACATATTTAACTTTCTGTTGGTAACAATTATCAATTTTTCGATAAATCAGAATTATAAATTTTGTTAATTATCATTTGAAATTATTATAATTTATTCAATAATCTGTTATGTGTTTAAATTTATTTTTTCGTTCCCTTCTTTAATCTTTTTTTTTCTCTCTTTGTGAAAGAAAACAAAAAATATTTTTGTTTGTTTCTTTCCCCGGGAACGAAATCGATAAAAGTAAAATATCTCTCCTCATATAAAACACGAAGGATAGGAGAGGAGAGATATTTTATTTTGTTGGATTTCGTTCCTGAGGAAGAAAGGTACGAAATTTGAATTTAAACACTGTATCACTCTTTTAAATTTATTAAAATTCTAAATAAATAATAAATTATATTTTAGAGCTTGGTACCAACTGTTGAAGGTAAAAAAAAATTATTCTTGGCCCTTACTTTGGGCAAAATTTCATTCCTATCCGAATAGGAATAACTTTTACCAAAGTAAAATGGCAATTGTTTAACTGGATATTGGCTCTTTTTTTTTGGGAAAGACATGAGATAAACAAAAGATAGATAGAAATGAGTGAATTTGGGGAGTGATTATGTTCTAAAATGTGGCCAATTACAAATATTTATATATGCTCGATTAGAGCCTAACGGTTTTATGTTTCCCAAAATACATAGATACATATCTGTGATTAAACTAAGAAATTAGTCCCTGAATCTCACCACACTGATTTTTTCTTTCAAATCATGATAATTACAACAAATTGACTTCAAAAAATTGAAACGAGTTCAATGCAGTTCGTTGTTTAGTTTGTTATTCTATTTTGTCACAGAAAAATGAATGCGCAAAAAAGCGATGCTCATTGATTTTTCATTAAGTATGTCATTGAGGATTAAGAAAATACGTTTTCTGGTTGGCAATGAAAGTGAAATTATTTTCGTAAACATTAATTACTTAATCCCCCCGTTTTTTGTATTCATACTATAACAAAATGTGACAAGAACGGAATTTAGCTAATTTTTTTTACCATTATCATCTGATCAATTCGTGCATTTTGAACTACATAATTTATATTTTGGATGTTTGTTGTTACTTTTTTTTTAAAAAAATAAATACAATATTTATTTACTTTATTATTATTGTTATTTTTGTGATTTGTGTTAAGGTGGGCCGAAATTACTTCTTTCACTTTCTTTTGCCAAAAAAAAAAAAAAAAAATATTTTACAACCTTCATTCGCAATTTTTTTTTTTTTTGTGTTAGAGAATAAATTTTGTTCTAAATTACTTTATTTGCAAATTATGTATATATTTATTGGACAATTAATGATTTAAATTGCTACCTTTGCATAATTATTAATTTATTATATTCTTATTATTATTGTTATAAAAAAAAGTCAAGAGTTAGTTTTTGGTATATTCGTGAAAACATTTCGATAATTGTTATGTTAAAATATATTTTTTTGGCAAATTGCGTTAATTGGAATGTTTCAAGTAGAAAAATAAAAAATATTTTGGCGGTAATTGTTTTGCAGTTAATAAATTAGAAAGAAGTATTGCACATACAGCAGACTGGGCATAAAAAAAATCTAGAAATACTTTCATATTGACCTTCTTTAGGATCTAAAATTTAATTTATTTTGATGTTCACTTTATTTAATTTTTTTTTTTAATTTAAATTTTTTGTTTCATTTCAGGTGAGCCGCTTTATACTTTTATTGTAGTTTTATTATTCAAATCGCTAATGTGATGAAAAATTAAAAATATTCTTTAAATGTAAGTATTTTTGGTTTTTAATGTTTTTTCCTTAATGCAGAACAATAAAAGTAAATGGTGTAGTGAGCCAAAAAAATAAATACTAGTAGATATTATATGGTAAACAACGATTATATTTGCACAGTTCGATACAACTTTACAAGTCAATTTTAATTTTTTCCAGTTTCGAAAAAAATTGGGCACCACAATATCTATTAAGATGCGTTAAATTAAATTAATCTTATTTCAAAAAACATGATGATTGGCTAACTAAACAATTTATATAGCCAATTATGAATTTCACAAAATAATAAAAAAACAACATACATTTACAATTTTCCAAATATTTCTAAATTTACACATTTTCATAATAATTTAAAATTAATTAATAAAAAAAAATATTATGAGTATTATGGATGTGACAAAAAGGCTTATATGAAACAGAAAATCTCTTGGAATCTATATGGAACAGCGACTTCTTATTTATAAGCTATAATAAGATTATCTTTAATAAAAATGTTGCAGCGTGGAATTTTTCTTCATATAATAATATTTATGGACTAGTGATTAACGTTATGGATTTTTGATTTCCATTTTGATTCACAAACGAAAACTGTAAATTTTGAAACGAAAAATATTGTGAATTTACGACATGGAAAATTAGTATCGTGTATGAAATGATTAAAATGTTATGTTTTTGATCTTATTTTTTTTATTTTTTTAATTTATGTTCATCTAATGATTTAAATAGTTGGGTAGATATAACACACCTAATAGTGCACGCTACACATAATATGAATACTTTTATTATTAGACTAATAAATAGGTAAAAAAAACATAATTTTAATGTAATATAATGTAATATGTGCTAAAGTTTTAATTACCTACCGAGTCGGTAAACATCGCCAGGGACATTCAAAATATCCTACACACGTTATTAGACTGTGTAGCGATATAATCTCTTTTGCAATAACTGGGTCACGTACATTATGTTGTTTTTTAATCTAAATTTACATAAAACAACAGAAATTTTAAGTAGCCATAATCCCACGATGCATTAAAACATTTTTCTTCCTTGTCTTCGTTTCCAGACACATGTGAATAGATTATCATTGCTTACACTTATATTTAAAATCATTTGTATTTTCATGATAAACACCACAATACGAATAATTTTCTATTTGACATTTTACGAAATGAAAATTGTTTACTTTTTTTTGTGTTATGTATGTTTAGACTTCAATTTCAAGATTTTTTTTTTTTTGTTTTTTAGTTTTGATTTAGCTGCTCACGTAAACAGTTTTTTTTATCGCGCAGCATGTTAATGATGATGATATGTTGAAATATTTATTGATGTCCCTTTTCTAACTTAAATATGAAATAATTTATGTATTTACTTAGAGAGAAACTAGATTTTAGTTTTTTTTTTTTTTAATTTTGGTTAAGAAATCATCTTACACACGGTAATTTTTGTCATAAATTTGGCTACAATCCCATTATGATGAAGATGTTACGGTTTTTCTGATATTAAATGTTTTGTAACTTATTTTGGTTTATATACTTGTTTGTTGACTCATATTATTTTGTTGTTTTTGGTTTTCCGTTAGTAAATTTTATATTCTTACATGTCACCGTCTGCAATAGCTGTAATATAAGCGTAACTACATTTTGTCATTTTTCAAATTATATTTTGAAAGTTATTACAGTTATTTCAAAATGATCGATAGCTTTCAAATTTGATAAAATTTTGTCAGTTCGCGTTTAATCGGCAAAATTAAACATTCCTTTTGATATGTGTAGTCATGAAAACACCAAAAACGCTCAAATGGTGTCGAAAACCAAAAACAAAATTTCATACATTAATTATTAATTATTCACACCCGTCGTTCCGTGAAAACTCTAATTTTCCTGATGAAAAGTAAAAAAAAAAAAAACTTCTTAATTATGCCAATGATGGTGAGATGAGATGTCGATATGATTCATTAATTTTCAAAATGCCTTCCAAAATAATTTCAAAATGAATGAAAAAAAAAAAAATTGAGATTGCATTTGTAGACCAATTAATTTTTCCACTTTGGCTGTCAAAGAGTGATGATCAAACTGTGACGATAAATTTTATTTTTTTTTCTAATGATCTAATTTTTCATTTCGTAAAAAAAAAATTAAGAAAATTTGTCAAAAAGAAGACGGAACGAAAAATTCGGTCATATTTTTAATGGAGATGACGATGATCTAATTACGAACATTTATTTTTGGTGTACGTATGGTAATAAAATGCGAGATTTTATTTTTTTCTTAATTGATTTGTCCTTCTCTATATATATTAATGTGCTCGCGTATTAGAAAGAAATTATGATGAATGTGACTATAATTATATTATTAATTAACTTTTTATGTTTTTAAATATCTTTCTAATATATGTACTTGGATTGTTCGTTTTAAAATGGGCCAAACACATTTAATATTTTAATTTATTACCTCTGTTTAGATTGAAAAGTAGAACGACAAAACATTAAAACGTTTGTGACACTCAAAGTTCTAGATTTTTTTTTTTTTAAGTCTTACACCACCGACCAACTCGTACCAAAATTGTTTGGATATTTAAAGGTCTTGTTTACGTGAAAAGCCCACTTATCTCCTTTTCGAATTAATAAAAAACAAATTTAATTACCGTATTTGTTTGATCTCAGAAATATATACTGATATAAATATGTTTTCACTTTCTATTGGTCGTGTCGAAAAATATTCTTCTTCTAATGACAATTTCTTTAACCTTCTACTTCTCTGGCAGAATGGCGCAGCCCACATAAGATATGCCAAACAAGAAAATATCGCTAGCATAAAAGAAGAATAAAAACTAAAAAGACATCTATTAATTTTAATTTTTTACTGTAATTTTTAATTTGACATTGAATGGTGTTGATATCTTAATTATTTAATGTGCAATTTGTACATTTGCATTACATGCGTTGAATGGACGACAACTATTAAATTTATATACATTTTAGATTTATTTAATAAAAACATTGGATTCAAACATTGTTCCAACCATCAATATTTGTCGCACAATTAAATTGGCCAACACGTATTTTCTTGCCCGTGTACGCCCACATATCACTTGTCGCTTACATTCGACTAAAGAAGACCACACACTTCTCTCATAAATATTATATTATACCAAAAAAATGTATATATTTCTACAGTCAATGTTGTGTAAAAAAAAAATTTGAAGGATTATGTCATACGTAAACAGACAAATCGTTAACTTTATTAACCCTTCAATAGTTCAGTTAAATGAAATAAAATTAATAAAATTTATTAATAAGAAAATATTGTGTTTTTGTTATTCATCTAATTTTTACTCATCTTAGAAAATAAAACGTTTGATGTGATTTTTGTATGGTCGGTTGCTCGACAGTAATTTACCGTCAAAATCACAACAAAAACAACTAATCTTTACAAAAAAAGAAGGAAAATTTAAGATAATTCAAATTCATCTTCTCTTAAATTTTTTGTTTTATTTTTTTATTTTTATTTTTTTTTAAAGACACAAATCTTCAAAATAAAATTGGGCTCGTAGCCAAGTAGTGTCACCATACAAATACATATATACACATATATTGTAGTATAGAAATAATTTTTGTGTGTGTGTGATTTATTCAATTGTCGAGACATCGATGTCACTAAAAAATGTCTGTAATATATTGTATGTATTAGTCAGGGATTTTATTTAATTACTATTTTCTACTACTTTGGTAGTAGTTGTTTTTACCGTTTTCTATTCATTTAATGATCAATATACCTACTTACTATTGATTGATAGAGATGATGGAAATGAAAATGTAAATTAATTTAGTTAACAAGCGAAAATAAGTACACCCACCTTAGTTGTGTGCGAAAATTACGTCGAAAACTTACTTTTATAGGTTAATGTGTGTACCATATCAATAAACGATATGTAGGAAATGTTAAATATACTGAAAATTCTATTACAATACAATTTTACAAACAGTTTAAATAGTTGGTATTTCTTAAAATATTATTCTAATTTGGTTAAAGACCAAAAACTAAAAGTAGAAAACAAAATATTATTGAACAAATTTTTTTTTTTGTTTCTTGATGAACTGAAAATATGCGGAAGAGACGATTGATAGAGTCGACCTAAATTTATTTTAAATTCAAATAAAGAATTTTGTTGTTTGTTTAATTTTGTTGTGCGTACTTGTTGTGAAAAACCTTTTGAATTTTTTTTTCCTTTAGTGTTGTGTAATTCAGTGCGTTTTAAATTTTGGTTATTTTGAAAGGTAAAATTGGTTAACAATTTTTACATATTATGAATTTAATTTGGAAGGTCTAATTTGTTGACCTAAAATAAAATCTTAAATTGAAACAAAAAATTATGTAACTCCAAAAAAAAAAATTTATTTTGCATGTCGTATTTTATCAGAACTTTCAAATTTTCGTTTCAAAACCCGATTTCTTAGTTCCTTTCCAGTTTTTTACGCTAGATAGTATTTCAATTGTTGTCGAATAATCTGCCGCAAAAACAGAAATCGATTTTCACGGTTTAATCTACAAATCTAATATTTTAAAATTCCTTGCGTTGCGTTGCGTTGTAATTAAGGGGGTGTAACCTGGTGTAGCGGCTTCAAAAAATCGATTTTTTTTTTTTGCTTAAATCGATAGTATATTATCCCTAGAATAAACCCCACAGCGAAAATGAGGAACCTTTTCCTTGTTCGGAAACTTTAAAAGCGTTTTTGAATGTTTTTAAAACTGGTGTGCAGGATAACTCAAAAAATTCTCAATGGACCAGAATAATTCTTTTTTTAAATTAAAGGTGATTTAATTGCCTTGAACATATACCACACAATTTGTACAAAAAACATTATTAGGCTAAAGTTATAAACAAAAATCGCGCAAAATTTATGCAAAAAATGGATTTCTTCAAATCTTGATTTTTATTCAAATCAAGTTCACCTTTATCCAAATATTCATCCTTTTCAGGAAAAAGGGGGGAAAATATCAGATTAAACATAGGATTTTTAATTAAAATTATTTGAAGTTTTTGATATTGGTCTGCTGCGAAAAAAAATGTTTTCTTGATTCAATGATCCAAAAACTTAATGGTTTGTACCAGTAGGTGGGGAAGAAACGAAACTTGCACCCCGCTTTGCCTTAACTTACTGAATGCGATAGTCCATCGCAGTTTCTCGTGAAATGAGTAGATGTTGGTTATATTTCTACATTTTTCCTTTTATACCAAAGAACCATAATAACTAAAATCAAAAATTCTAAATAATTCTCTATATTTTTGTATTTCTAAATTATTTAAATTTCCATATTCCTAAAATTTACAATTTTAAAATTTTTTTAATTTTCTAAATTTCCAAAATCTTAAATTTAATATACATAATTTAATATATACCAACAAATTTTTTAAATCTCGAATTTTTTTTTTTTGATAGAATTTGTTAGAATAAACCTTAAAGGAACATGGTTTTAATAATATAAAAGTGAAATTCATTAAAAAAAAAAATAGTTTTCATATATAGCAAGGCGCGTCAAGGTCGTTTTTTCAATGAATTTCGTTCAGTTCGCTACTACATCGACTTTCTCACAGTAACATCTGCTTTATTGTTCTCTTACAGAACAGATGCAAAAGTAGAGGGGGACATTTTAACATTTTATATTTTTATACATTTTAAAAAAATGTTGTAGGTATAATTTTAACTTTAACGCTATTTTCTCAAAACAACGTTTTTCAAGTTGGTGAGCCAGATTAAAAAAAAAATATTTATCCGATCGTTCTGAAATTTTAACACGTTAATTTACACATGTTAATGTTCAGAATGAACTACGGATGAAAAAATCGGCGTACAATTTTTTATGTTACAACAGGTTTTCGGGGGCAAAAAACGTCGATTTTTGGAAAAACGCCGCCATTTTGTTATTTTTCAACGAAATTTTTTCTTTTTAGTTCATTCTATAGCGGCTTTGATGCTGATTAAAACCCCGTTTTTTTTTGTTTCAGACTTTTCTGAAAGTAGAAATCCTGCCCACCGTGATATTTTGGTGTTTTTTTGAAAAAATTCTAGCAGACGACGTGGGGCCAAAAAAAATTAATTTTTTTTTTTGTATAGTTAAATACTAATAAAACATATGTGCAAAGTTTAATTAAGATATTTCTTCGCTTTCATTTAAAAATTTACATTAAAAAAAAAAAAATTGAAATTTGAAGGTGCTACATATGTCCCCTTAAATGTCTAAATTAACTAATTCTTAAGACAAGTTCTATATTTCAAATATGTTGCAAACATTCTCTAAATATCAGGTTTCTTAAATTTGACGAATTTCTAAGTTTATACTAACTTTAAAGATTTAGATCTTTAAATTCCCATTTTCCATTTTTACCTTTCTAAATTCGCAATCATTTTATTAATTTGTAATATCCCCACATTATAAATCTTCTACATTTTCCTAAATTTCTTTTCTTTCCAAACTATGTTACAAAATTCGTTAATTTCTAAAATCAATAATTCCAAATTTCAAATAATTGATGAATTTGAATTTAACGATTTTATAAAATTTGTAAAATCCTAACTCCAAACTCCAGAACTCTTAAGTTTGATAAAATCCTTATTTAAGCTTCTAAGAGGATTTCGCTTTCTAAATTCCTTACACTTAGTGTGAATTTTAGAGTGAAATACTGGGTTAATTTTAGAGAGGGTTTTTCTGTGAATTTTATTGTGATTTGTAGGGTATGTTGAATTAAAGGATATATTTTATGATAAATTTTATGTAAAATTGTAGGGTTAATTTTAGAGTGACTTGTAGGTTGAATTTAAGGGTGCATTTAGAATTAATTTGTCGTAATTTTAGAAAGAATTTTAAAGTAAATTATAAATTTGATTTTGGGGTGAATTTTGGGATGAACTTTAGGCTGGGTTGTACGGTGACGTTTAAGATGCGTTTTAGGGAAAATTTATAGGTGAATTTTTAGTTAACCTTTAAAGCACTGAGCTAATTTTAAAATCCAAAAGACTGAGTGGGGTCACTATGTTCCCCCAGTTAAAAAGTGGATTTACATGTTTCCAACTTTTATTTTTTAGTAGTTTATTATTAAAAAATAGTTAATGTTATATTTTTCAACAACATTTAATCATTACACGAAAGGGGGACATAATAAAAAAAAATATTAGCGATGTCATTAAAGGTCAAGAAGTCATTATATGGTAATTTTGGGATGAATTTTAAGTCGAATTTAGATCAATTTGGGATCAATTCTAAATATCGGGCGAATTTTATTCTCCTATTATAGTAAAGGTTTATTTATTTTATTATATAATATACCTATATATTAACTTGTTATTTTGTATCTAGAATTTAAATACAGTTAATTTATTAAATTACATAAATTATAGTGGATCGGGGGTACCGAGTTCGAATCCCTATAGAGGCGGGATGCAAAAGGGATTTTTCATTATCTGATTATGATCGGTGATGGCGATGAACACATCTATGACTCCTTGTTGAGAGTGCGGGATCCATGGGCCGATCCACCATTCACGTCAGTAATATAGGCTGGCATGGAGCAATGCAATGTGCAGGTGGTCTATGCAAAAACGGGTCTATAGCCGTACGTCCTCGATTTGGCTAAATAATTTATTTATTTTAAATTTATTTATTTATTTATCATTATTGACATTTTTTTAAAACCTATTTTTATCTAAATTAATTAATTAATTAAATACATTTGTATATCTTACTAAATAACTAAATATTAATTTTTTCTTTAATGAATATGTGTAATAGTTGAATAAACTGGTCGTACTCTAGCTCTTGAAGGTCATTAAGATTGCAATAGTTGCTGAAAGAATTATATAACTTCACACCAGTATACCCTAGCGATCGTTGAGAAAATGATTTACAGCACCTTGGTAATCTGGTATTATAATTGTGAACTTCCCTGTTCGTAGACAGCAAACTATCTAAATATTTAGGAAGATCCCCCTTTTCGAGTAAATAAAACAGTTTTAGCACATTAAAGTGTGTTCTCTGGCTGATGGATTTCCAGCTGAGTTTTTGTAGCATGTCTTTAATATGTTATTATCCGCGTTTAAAATGCTTCTTATAAATCGATTCTGTATTTTTTGCAGACGTGTTAATTGTGTTTGATTCATGATAAATAGAACGTAGGTTGTCTTTAATTCTGTTGAAAAGTCCTAATTTTTTATTCATCTTTTTGGCTAAGTAATCCAAATGCTGGTTAAAACTTAAGTTTTCATCAATGATGACACCGAGATATTTGTACTCTTTAACTCGTTCAATAATTTGGTTCGCATCTGAGATACCCTGGTAATTGGTTTTGATTGACAAGAACATATACTTCGTTTTCGAAATGTTCAATGACAATTTATGAAATATCAACCATCCCCGTAAATTCTCAAGATCTTCGTTCACTTTTTGTACTGCTTCTTGATGAGTTGTTGCCGAAATAGTAATTAATGTGTCGTCCGCAAACATATTGATTCGACAGTTCTTTATAACATCTACTATGTCATTCATATACAAGATAAATAACAATGGTCCAAGTGTTAAACCTTGTGGTACTCCGAGATTGTTTTCTATCAACGATGGCAAACAAATTATGTTGGGTTTATATAGTCTAGAGTTGAACTTGATTTGGAAAAGAATGAATATGTTTTGGATAAAGGTGAATTCCATTTGGATAACAGCGAATTTGATTTTGAAAAGAATGATTGTGTTTTGTAAAAGGTTGAATTTGGAGTGCAAAATCTATACTAAAAAATTAATTTAAGCTCTTTACACAATAAACCATAATAATTGTAAAAATAAATATTGAAAAGTTTTTGTTTTTCTTTTAATTTACACAAAGTGCTTGTTTTTGACGTTCTACACCAGGTTACCCCCTTAAATGAGTTTTACGCATTAGTGCGAGGAACCTCTTGTTTATATAGAAAATAGTAAGTAAATGATAGAAAGCTTTGCAAAAATGTTGATGATGGTCAGAATTTTTTTAAAGTAAAATTACAATATAATTAAATTAATACAGATAAATAATTCAATCACAGCCCATAAATGGTTGAATATAATTATTAGAATGAATTTGCGAAAAATATCACTCTCACTTGCAAACAAATACAAATTGTTGATTAGTCACGATCAATCAATGTCAATGTTGATGTCAGATAATACAAAATTAAATCACAACAGTTTGGTAATATCTTTAGCACCTATTTAGTCTACTTTAATTACGCATATTTGATGTAGATAGATTACAAACAAATTAAGACTTTTGGAATTTGGATGGATAATAGTCTGAATTAGGTTTATGGGGCTTGTATGTAGGTATAATGTGGTCGTATAATTTGAAAACTGTTTTCCAAAAATTATTCTCGCGTAATATTTGACACCATACAAGAGTAATATTTCAGACCTTCAATATTTTATTCAACTAAAGACAAACACGTAAATATGTATGTCTTACTTACTTATATTCTTACTCGCCTCCCCTCTTAATAAAAAGACAGGTTGTGGAAAAATTATAATTATTATAAAAACAAAAAATCTATTTCCACCTACTCTTGATAAACACTATTATTGTTTTATTGTTGTTGCTTTTATATTTGCGGTATTTTATACACGCATGAATAATTTTTTAAATTTATATTACACTACAGGAGAATATGTATTTTAAAGATTTTTAGTTAATAGATTTATGTTGTTTGAATAAAATTTCAACATAATGAATTTAACCACATACAGAGCAGGCTCAGTCAAAATAATATCTTATAATTTGAATATTTCATCGACCAGTATCCGTAATACTATAAGAGATATTTAGATCACTGACACACGCACACATTTCAAATAAATGCCTGGTGACAATTTTAAAGTTAAATTTACTCTTGAAACGAAATTAAAATTTACCGTACCTGTTCTAGATTGTTGGCTACATTAGTACTGCATTTTAACTAGAAAATATTACTCCATGTAATTTTTATAACAAAAATATTATATTTTATCTAAAAATATAACACATTTGCACTCATCCAACAGTTAATTGAAAAGAAAATATGAAAATTCCGCAATGACACTAATGATTTAAAATAGAAATTAAAATAAAAAAAAATTGATTAAAACAGGTGCCTAGCATGAACACAACAAAGCCATTGACTTTGGTTATACTTATAATATATTCTGTAGTATTTTAGGTTACCTCATATAACAATGCGGCATAAATAAATAAAAGTTAAATTATTATTGTTTTCCTATATTCTGCTTTTTGTGTCATCTTCAAAAATTATTATTTCATATTTTTTTCTTTGAATATAATAAATCTCAATAAACTGACCTCCACACTCCATTTTTACAAGCCGCGTTCGGAAAGAGATTTTTTTTCATTAAATACAAAACTTGTGTATGTAAACATAAAAGATTGAAACAAGAAAACAACATAAGACAAATAACGCAACATTTTAATGCTTTGTTTTGATTTATAGAATTTCATAAACCGCACAAAAATATAATAAATCGCATATGTATGTAGTATTTGCGATTTTCTATAAATAATTAGAAAATTAGTTCAATCTCGACTGAAGGTTTTGCACACACGATATTGTGTGTATTATGAGTGTATTTATGAATTTTAGTTCTAAAATAAAGAAAAAAGAAAACAAAAATATTATATTCATATGAACATAATATACGTACAAAACTATATATTATGATGATCTATAAACTAACGAATGTAACCTATTTTTTTACAATTGTAACATACACGTTTTACCCTTCTCGATCTAGATATTTTCAAAGGAAAATTATTTAAACAAAAGGTTTTTTTTTTACAGACATAAAAAACTATAATAAATATTTTGATTTGTGATACGAGAACTGGCAGATTATGATCATATTATGTATGTATATGTATATCATGTAAATAAATAAATAAATTATTAGTTACATGTAACTGTATTATGTGAAAGATTTTATGGTGTTTGGTTGTCTTGTGTGGCATGGAGAAGGTCATTAGGTGAATTGTATAAACATTTCTAAATAAATATTGTATAAATGTATGTATTAAACTATTAACATTATAGATCTCACGAATGTTTATGCATGAGTCAATCAGTTTTGGTTTTGGATTGTAAAAACTGGTGTACAAAAATAAATTTTAAAAATTAATATTTTGTCTAATTTGAACTTAAAATTGTGATTTTTTTAGACAACGATACGTAATTTTGTATTCCGTTTTTACAAAATTTTGTTTTCTCGAAATTTTAGTTTCGAAAAATTCAGCTTTGAAAAATTTCGTTTTGTAAATTTCTGTTTTATAAAATTGGATTTACAAAATTCTGTAATATCTAGAAACATAATTTTTAGGTTTGGTATCGTTATTCAAAATAAAATAATCACAAAAAAACAAAAAACATAAATTTTAAAATATTATTTTAATTCGTTTTATACTTTAAAGATGGGGGCTGCCACCTCCAAATCCCTTCTTTGACGATTTGTTTAAATTCTAACATTACATTTATAGAGAATGGATCATTTTTGAAAAATTTAAGTTTTTTAATAATTATTCACATACTAAAATAGAGAACTTCCCAAAAGCCGCTAAGCATTGGTCCTTTCTGCGCAAGGATGACAAGAATTTATGTAGCTTCCTTTTGTTTCATATTGTAGTTAAAAACAATTTAAAATGGTGTCATCCTTTTTAATGGAGCACGTTATTTTGCGTTTTTCGGGATTTTTTTGGGGAATTTTATTTTTGGGAATATGATGGTATAACTAATTTTTCTCATTACCTTATTCGGCAATTATCTAATACAATATCGAATTAGACAAAATATCGAACAAAGAAATTGTCTCAAATTTAAAATATTAAATTTTTAAATATTTTCTTCGAAAATATTGAACGCTAAAATTTCGAAACTTAAAGAGATGTTAAAGAAGGGAATTCAAATTTAAATTTAAAATTAAGGATCACCAAATTAAAAAATTCAATTATATAGGCATTTTAGACCTTTGTTATCACTTGAAACATTTGTAGTATATCTATCAGTAGACGCGAAAAGAGCGTTACAATTCCTTTGATGTGTGTCTGCAAGGTTGACGAAGCTTTAAATCTACAATTCGCTCCAATACATTCGTCGATACCAACCCAACGAATTAAGCCAACTACAACACAACTTGAAACAATTGTGTTAGATCTATTAGTATAAGTGATATGAGCGATACAATTCGTTTGATATGTGTCTGAAAGGTTGGCGAAGCAGATTCCATTATCATAAATATTAAAACCTTTACGGAAAAACTCAAATTTTATAGACATTTATAAATTTTAATTTTAACTGGGACCACACTTTAATAATTGTGTTGCTGAAATTTAGTTTTCTGGATTTTGGTTTTCCTGAATTTTTTATTCCTGGATTTTCAGTTTCTATATTATATATTTCTAGATTAGGTAGCCAACCCGAAATTAACATCTCCTAAAAGCCCCAATATGCCGTTTTGCGGCATAAACAATCAATTGCAGAATTATAAACAGAATTGTTTAAAAAAGAATTTTGTAAAACAGAATTTCGGGTTGGTGATAAAATCCCAAATTAAAAAATTCTGAAAATCAAAAAAATTCCGGAAAAACAATTTGTTTATATATAACAAATGTTTGAAATATTATTTTAAATCGTTTTATACCTTAGAAGATGGGAGCTGCCTAAACTAAAATAAAAAACTCCCCAAAGCCGCTTAGCATTGGTTCTTTCCGCGCAAGGATGACATGAAATTATGTAGATTTCTTATGTTTTCATATTGTAGCTAACAAAAATTTAATGGGGTCTTCCTTTTCGATGAGGCAGTTTTCTTTGTATTTTTCGGTATTTTTTCGTTCAGGAATATGATGGGATCCCTTTTTTTATAGTTTACTGTTAGTTCAGTTTTGGCAGCACTACTTTTGCCTGAAAAAAAAAATACAGAAATTTTAAAATTCAGAATAATTGAAACGTTAAAATCCAGAAAAAATTTAGAAATTACCAAAACAGCAATCTAGAAAAAAATCCAGAAGAAATATTTTGTTATTTAAAATAAATTTAAAAAATTCAATTATATAGGTATTCTTAGACTTTTGTCGTCACTTGAAATATTTGTGGTACATCTATTCATAAAAGCGATACGAGCGATACAATTCGTTTGATCTGTGTCTGAAAGTTTGGCGAAGAATTACCATTTTTAATAATATTGAGGCCTCTTTTGAAAAAATCCAAATTTCATAAACATTATCTGGGATACTATCATATTCCAGAAAATAAAAACTATTGTCCCTCTCGCGCTGAAGGCACCGTAACTTAATCAAAGTTGTTGCTGTGAAGCTGCCATCAGCAGGCCAGTAATCATTTAAGCATACCATACGTAATATGGTGCTCTCCAGAGTTGGGTGCTGCCTAAGCCTATGTAAGAGTTTTTGTCTAGCTTTCTCAAATCAAAGGCAGAATAAAAATACAATAAGCTCTGCATTCTCGCCCTTACAGTCCGGGCACTCTGGCATATCGCCGTATCCGAACCTATACAACTGGATCAGAAAGAAGTCAACTTCACCATGTTGGCGATTCAACCAGGTATCTATCATTGGTATAAGGCGGAATGTTCATTATCCCTGACCTCATTCTTTCCAACGTTGTTGCCATTTAGATTGCGATTCGCTTTAACCGTTGTTTGGAATTCGTTAAGGAGTAGTTTGTGTCGCTCCTTTGCCAACAGATCAATTGGTGGCATTCCCGCTTCTACATATGTCGCATAATCTGATACTGAGTGAAATCCACGAATCCGTAGCCCACACCGTCGATATACATACTGCAACCTGATTTTAGAATTACCCAAAAGAATGGTAATGGTTTCTCGTCTTTTACTGCTTAAGATTAGTACCGCCTCTGTCTAATGTTCCGCCAAGAGCAATCCTATCTTAGATAACCACTGCTGAATAACGGCTTTGGCCTTGTTACAGATATTTTCTGCTTCGCTCTTAAATCTGACCACCAAATCCGCAATGCCGCCGCTTTCACTTTCTGAGGTATGCGAAGTCTAAGCACATCATCGTACATAATACTCCATAACAATGGACCCATTACTGAACAGTAATTATTTACATTATCGGAGAAGACAATTATTGATGGATAAGTTATTGACTAAAATTATGGTTAAAAATACAAAATTTTCTAAAGCAGAATTTTATAAAACAGCATTTTGCAAACCGAAATTTTCCAAAGCAGAATTTTTCGAGAAACTAAAATTTCGAAAAAAAAACAGAATTTTTTAAAACAGAATTACGTACCGATCATCCCGTATTTTTTTTCTAGATAACGTAGCCGCCACCCTTAAGTTTTAAGTTTTAACACTATGTAGTCTTAATAATGACAATCTAATATTAATTTTTTTATTTAATTTTATTTTTTATATTATCTATGCATTTTTAAACCTACGTTAAATTTACATTTTATGAATGACAGCTATTAATAACAGTAAATTTTTATAACAAAAAATCTACAAATTATCAATATACCATAAATACATAACTCAGCGTCGTGGCAATTCAAAATATTAAAAAAAGAATGAAAAATTGCCGTAGTCTACATAGTTCAGAAAATGCTTAGTTTGTTGAAATATAATTGTTAGTTTGTTTTCTAGAAAGAACAATACGTAAATTGTACAAAATCTCTTAAAGGAAAAATCTCGAATGGGGCAAAGTTTCGAAAATAAAAAACCTCGATAGACAAAATCTCGACAAATTAAATTGTTTCGAGATTTTATTAAATATTGCTTTTTTATAACTTGTACCTCATTTTGTCTGAAATGGTTGTGAGACAAAGGTCTTAAAAAATGGTATGCCTGTGATATAAATGCTTTCATTTGAAAGAAAACGTTTTTGGTTGGACCGATGTGAATTTTTCTTACGAGGGCTCTTAGCATTCACCGCCTGTAGATGCGGTGTGTTTTCTGTTGGACTTGTTTCTATTTCAGAGGTTTTGTTTCTCAATGCATATAAGACAGATATGTATGGCAAGAATTTTTTTGATGGGTTTCGGTTTAAGCGATCCCGAAAACAAGATTTCAACTTAGCTTTTGACTAATTGTAAAAAACATGAACAAAATCGTAAATTCTGGAAAATGCAAATTTAATTTTGAAAATGTTTAATTTTATTTTAAATGATCTTATATTTTGATGAAAGAAAATGGACATTTTTGTAAATTGATTTTTTTTTCGGCTAAATGTACCGAGCTCTTATTGATGCATCGGTTTAAATAAACCATTAAGAGAGATATTTATTTCATAATTGATTGATTTATTTGAATGTACGACCAAGCCTAAGCAAGTAATCTCGTATTAGAAGGCCGGGTGACAAATCCGAATGATAGGAAAGGTTTATTAGTATTAAAGAACGACCCGGTTTCAGACACCTAAGTAGTTGATAGTTAGTATGTTTTTTAGTATAAATGATGGAATAGTTAGCACAAGTCAACAAAATTTTTAAGCTACATGTCCAGTGCGCTGGATGCTTGAAGTTTCAGGGAAAATGAGTAAGGTTTCTTAGATATTTCTGAAAATCTGAATCGAAATCAATTAATTAGCTCTAAATATTACTTTAAAAAACCAAACTAAAAAATTTTTAAAAACTAATACTAATACTAAACAATTAATTGACATTTGGCCCCAAATCATTAACCCTGTCGACCCTCTTTAACAGCTGATCGTTAAGAAACTTTAGTTAAATACTAATAATCACTTAGATTTAGATTAAGTAATTTCGTAACATTTCTCAAAATTCAGTGATATAAGCCGACTACTTATATAAAGCGTTTAACACTTCCAATTTTACATGATAAGTTAACCAATATCTTTATATGATCGGCGAATAAAAAACATTGTGCACACTTAAATATGCTTACATCAGCAAAAATAGAACGCCCGAAAACACCAGCGATTTGTTAAGTAAGACCAAAATTGCCTCATTTACTTTTACGATTGATTTATACCCCTATTATGGTTCTCACCTCACCGAAAAATTTCATACAAATCAAGTCACATTTGCATAGTATTTTTCGGTGAGGTGAGAACCATAATAGGGTTGTTTAATAGCTTAAGAATGTCAGAAATTATTGCAATTCCTCGAAAACATAAAATTTGCCAAATGTGATATAGTGAGCGCAATATCTTCAACAAAAGCAATACTAGCATAATCAGCAAACCAACTGCAGATTATGACAGGACTATGTTAGATTTAGAGCTATACAGTGACATGTTCGAATGGGCTTACTATTGTTTTGTTATTGTGACTATTAAACTTCCAGAACTTCTTCGAATTACAGAACAATTCAATCCTCCGAACCAATTTAAATAAGAATCTATGTGAAACAGGCAAATGAAGCTGAACCCTTAAATTAGCTGAGAGCTTTATTACAACTGGTTTCCAGAGTCCTTAGTCCTAATTACAATGTATTGCATTATGTCAGGTTTCCTGAAAATATAAATATTGTTATTATACAATAGCTGCAACCTGCAAGTATTTAGATCGATTTCGCATGGAATTTTCATACGATTACGACAAACGCAAATTTAGTACAATGCTATGGAAAGAAGTTTCCTTACATAAAGGGTTACAATATATGTACTTCCAATTAGAAGAGTGAGATTCAAAATTTAATTTTTTATTAACTCTTACTCACAATAAAAAAATGTAAATTTAGAAGAAGCAAAAAAAAAAAATCGGAGAAGATTGAATATATCTAGAAAAGATTTTTTGAACTCCGAATTTGCTACAGCATTTTCCTATTGTAACGAATTTTTAATAAAGATTTTTAGATTTGAAGAATTTCAAAACAGCGTTGATATTGTTTATTAAGCCATTTTTTAGAATGGGAAATATATTCAAGGTAGAAATTAATAAAGATGGCTTCGATATTACATTTCTAAAAAGTGGGAAGCAATGGAAACTAAATTACAATATAAATTCTAAGGAACTATAACTAAGGACACAAAAAATAGTTTCTGTAGCAAATAATTTATTTCTTGTAACAGACCACGCTGAAAGTGTCTGTTTCAGTCAGTGTGGTTTGTTACACGAAATAAATTATTTGAAACCCAACTTTGATTCATTTTTTCGATATCTAATGTCATTTGTCTTTGAAATTGAGACACATTTCGTAATTTTGTTTACTAATTAAATGTTCTAATCAAAATTGTTTTTGTTGATAGAGAAAACTAAATTATGCTGCAGGTGGTATACGTTATTACAAACTTCCATCTTGGAAAGAAAAAAATACGTACCGCCACAATATGGTACGCAAAAAACTTTTTTTTCGCAAGGCAAAATACCCGGAAGTTTTTATACAACACAAAAAAAATGTGAAATCGAAGATCAAATTGTCAGTGACAGATAAATACCTGTCCCACATGCTAATTGATATATCCAAGTTCAAACCATTAAAAAAATGTATTTATTTAATTGCGTTTAATTAAACTTACCTACACTATTATTGTAAAAAAAATAATCAATACTTGCCGTAAAATCATATACTAAAAAATATATGAGCGGATAATATTACACGAGCTTGAACATAATTGTCGTATAACCAAATCATGTCGGAAAAGGTGTACCCCAAAACGAACAAATCTTCATTAGTAGAATAAACGGCAGAATATTATTCTCAAAACTATTTAAAAAATTGTTTAAATTAACTGGCGTACATAAATAATATCATGGCAATCTCCTTTAAGTTTGATAGCGAAGAAATGCAGGTTGAATCCGAAAACAAGGACTCACAACCAATTAAAAGATTTCATTTGAAGAAACAAGTGTATTTGGAGCCAACAGCAACATTTAAACACGATTTATGTACACGATGCGGGACTTTGAAAAGCTGAATTTTTACTTCGAGATTTTCAAAAAGGGGTTATGAAAAAGGCTTTATTGTTTAGAAAAAAAATCTTTTGATACAACAAGAAATTGGCTAAACATAAATTTTATTTTTTGATTTTTTTTTAAATTGTAATTTTATTTTTTATGGTAAAATTTCGTATAAGATTAATTATTTTATGTACATAGTACATATAGTATTTTTTCCCCCACAAAATTGCGAAACAAAATTTTTAATGATAAAATGTCGTGCAACAATAATTATTTTATTTACAAAGTATTTTTTTTTTCTTACAGGACAATTAGTTTTTGATGTATTTTTATTACACAAATTATAATTTTTTTACACAGCAATAATAATTTTTTAATGTTAGGTTAAAAGCTCCTTTCAAGAGCCTACCTAAGTGTTTTTTTTTTTCGTGCCATGACTTGGAAAAGTTTTGGTATAGAATAAAGAGTAGCAATTCACTGAATACCGAGTCAGCTAAGAGCTAAATTCTTGGCACATTTCTTAATAAGAATGGAATGCCATAAGCGTCTGCCTTAATAAATTGAATTAAAACCGAGTACAACAAATTTGGAGACAACGTGTCTGACAGCAAACTTCATTCGAGCTGGGTCAAATTAAACTTCGTACCGGGTATTCAGGGTGTTTCGTTTTTGATTGAAGATTTTTTTTTTTTTTAATAAAAATTTTAAAGCAGCAAAGGCGTAAAATTATTTCACACATGAAACCAAAACGAAAAAGAAACTCATAATATTAAAGAAAATTTTATAAACCTGACAGAACTTATTGTTTTTGTTAAGTTTTGTTTTAAAGCTAAGTTACAAAAATTATGATTATTTTATATAACATTGACATTAATTAAGAGACATTTTTATGCGGATTATTTTAAATTCCTTTTTAAATGTTTGTCAGAGAGAGGAAACCATTTCTACGTATATCTTCTTATCAATTCAGTATATTTTGGTAAATTTGTCGTTCATTCAACCCGCTGTCTTGCGTCAAAGTAAATTAATTTTATTTGCGAATATTTCACAATAAAAAATTAAAAATCCTTGACATTCAATTTAAAATCTTGTATAATTGGGTTATATCATCAAAAAAAACCTATTAAAAATAACAAGCAGAACCAAAAGAAAATTCTTCTCACGCGCGCGAAACTAAAAAATGTTTCTTAAAAATATTTTAAAGAGTCTACAAAGAAAATATATAATAATAATATTTATTCGCATGTTATGTATGTTGTAAAAAAAAATAAATTCTTAAGGTCATTATCATGGTTAATTGATGTAATTCTCTAAGAGATTTTTTTTTATTAAAAAACAAAAAAAAAATATATATTGTATATAAATAAAATGTTTTGTTAATTTTAAATAAATTTGATTTTTTTTTTATACACATATAATACACGCGATTAATTTTTTATTCATCCCACTTGCTCGTAATTGTTCTTATTTATGGATTTAATTGAATTAACTTTGTTATGATTTCAATAAAATTATAATTTATGTCTTAAGTGAGTACAGAACATTGATATTTTGAAAATGTTATACATACGTTTAGCGGAGGTTGATCTTCCATGAATTATATCATTAGTTAAATTAATATTATTGACAATTATAAACAAAATAATAAAAAAAAATAATAATCTGATTATTTACTTAAAAAAAATACTTTTTTTATTGATTGATTTCATAATTTATAAATAGATTACGAATTAATTTGGTATGTTATGTCTTATGTAGGAATGGGTAGGATTTCAAAGAGGAAGTAAATCAATAACAATTTTATATATTTGTAGGTGATATGTGGATGAAAGCGAAATTAAATTTTTATTGAATTTACTAATAAAATTAAAAGGCGCACGACGGGGACAAATACTAATTTTTCCATTCCGTACCGTACAAAATACATAAACATAAATATTTTATCCATTTCCATTGATATACACAAAAATAAAATTTGACATTGAATACATTTTCAAAAATGTATTTATTATCTTATCAAATATTTTTATATAAAATTTTAATTTAATGTAAACAAATAATTAAATAACGACAGCATAAATTAATTTAAACATTGTGTAAATCGATCGGTTGGTTGAGTAATCTTGTTTACAGAAAATAAAGACCAAATTTTATGACATCGAACAAAACATCCTGTGTGTTATATTTTAAGTATAATATTATGTTTGTATATAAGAAAGTATGTACTTGAATACGGAAAAAAACGAGACATTGAGTTCCATTTGCAAACAGATTTATCTTTATTATTGCCTGGGTCTGTGTTGTGTAGAATTTTATTTGTTGGTCAACCATTACATTAAAAATCAAACTATATTCGACTAATTTATATTCATCAATACCACACGATATTAAGCAATAGCCCCTGTTTATAATATATCTAAAGCAAAAACAACAAAAAACAAACAGTTTGTCACACCTGTTTTTGTTTCGTTATTTTGTGCGAGTTAAATCCACAAAACGATTTCGTCTTAGTATACTTTAATTATTTTTATTATAAACAATATATTTTCTATAAAGCGTTGGTTTTTTCATTGTTTCGTGATTTTTAATTTAATCTAAATTATATATTTATAAATTAATATAAAAACCTAACAATTATTTATTTTTATTATTATTTGAATAAAATAATAAATGAATTAGACGAAATGCCTACACAAAATATCACATTAAATTAAAATTGCCAATGTACAAAGTATATCAATGAAAACTGGGTGTGCTGCCATTTTAATTGGTTCGGTCAGTTTTGATATGAAATAAAATAATATTCATAATAATGAAAGCCACAACAGATGACCCGGATGAAATTGAAAAATTATGCTTCATCCACAATAAATAACAAAAAAAAAATTCACGTTGGCATGCAAATATTTTAATTCTGTACCACCAGATCGAGCGCGAAAAATGGCCGAAACGGGTCATTAGTTATAATTTATTGGAAAACTAAATATTAAGTGAATTTTGTGGTGAATCCCAAACTTTTGCCAAATTTTTTTCTTAATTATTAAAACCATGCACATGGATTTTTATTTGATTTGCGAGAAACTTTGAGTTCAAAAAACGAGTACAGGGTAATTTTTCTACTAAAATACACATTTAATTTTATTTAAGGTTATTTTAACCCGTTTTTTTACTTTAATGAATGAGTCAAAATTAAATGTTTCATTTTTCAGAATGAAACCTCAACACGTTCCGAATTTCCGAGAAATTAAATTTTCCCTTTTCCAAAATTTACACTAAAATGCGTTCTAAGTTTCAAAACTAAATTTTCTTTTTTCGAAATTTACACAAAAACGTAAATAAATTTTGGAAAAAGGAAAAATTTAGCTTTGATAATGAGTTTTCAAAAATTAAATTTTCTATTTTCCAGAGCTTATACCACAACGCGTTCCAAGTTTGAAAATTAAATTTTCCCGTTTCCAGAATTTACATACAAACGTGAGTAAATACTGGAAAAGGGAACCTTTAGTGATAATTTGTTTCTCTCTCATTTGTTTTTTTCTTCTTAATTTTATTTTTATTTTTTATTTTTTTTTCAACAAATATATTGATTTGTAAACCCATGAGCAACTGTTAAAATTGCATCACAACTTCTGCACTGTACATTAGGGTGCACATAACAAACTTTGTGTCGAGCATGCTATTTCGCCGGGCAAAATCTGAAAGTAGGTTCAAAATCACAAATCACTTATAATAGATTACGCCTTGCGCACTTTGCCTATTTGGATCATAAAATAAACGGCATAAAATAATGACGTCAAATGAGAGTGAACAGGTTTGTTTCACAATATTGTTGTATGTAATTGAATTCAAAAATTAAATTAAATTAAATAAATAACGTGGTGCACCGTATTTAATTGTTGTAATAACAATATAAATACTGTCCATATAGTTTCCATTCTTTTCCAACCAATAAGAGATTGTTGAAAGCATGGATCCTATTTTGTCAGAGGAAAGAAATATTTAACCATAATATATCCATATTCAACCATAATACATCCATATATTATACATTTATTAGACAAATTCCTTATTTTTCATACATTTTCTTTGCAATATCTTACTAACAACTCTCAGTTGACGTAATGCGCAGTAAACTACAAAAACGAAATCCACGAAGGCGTAATCTATTATAAGTGATTTGTGGTTCAAAATAATGAATTTAGGTGAAACAAAAAATTAGAAAAGTTAAAAATTAGATGATGCTCAACGCAAAAACGTGCAAAAAAAATCGAAAATTTCCGAATTCTTGCTAATAAAATATAAATCTCACACACGTTTTCAAAAAAAAATTGAATATACCATTTCTTGAAGTTAAATTGTATGAACTATCGATTAAAACCATAAAAATTCTTGTTTTGTTGTCATTAAAGGTAGTTCCGAGCACTTTTTTACAAAATTTTAAGACTTTTTTCGCATTTTCTGTAAAAAGCTTTGCAAGTCGAGGATACAACTTGTTTTTTTAAATACCTAAAATACACGTTATTTTAGAGCACTTAATAACCTTTCAAACGTGATATTATATTCTTTTATATATTAATCATTTTCTAAAACAAGAATTTTCGATTGAACTCAGTTTTTCGTAACTTTTGTGAATGGAGTCTGAAGTTGGTGTATTAATTTTTTTAGTTTTTTGTAAATTTTACAATTAATAAATTTTTGATGTATTAAATAATCTTTTAAACGATATTACACAATGCATTGCAATATCTTTTAAATGGCTTAAAATATAAATCAAATATTAAAACTATCATTTTTATATATTTTTACGTAGTTTATTAAAAAAGTTACATAATAATTTCAGTTTGTTTTATAATATTAGTTATAACAGTAAAATTTTTCGGGTGGTTCATATTCTGTTAATGATGTATACTCCGTTTCAGTAGTTTCTTCTGATGATTCATATATTTTTCCTAGGCCACTAGGACCTGTTTCCGGTTCTACAATGCTAGATTCCAAGTCACTATTTTCATTTTCTGCTGAGGATTGAAATCCAATTTTTTTACCAATTGCAATCAATTTTCTTTTATTAGAAATGTCATTTCTATTGCATAATAAGAAATCTTTTGATGCTTCGCCAATCAAATCTAGTGCATTTGATCGAACAACATCACACAGTTTATTGGAATCGAGTTTGAAATCTTCTTTGTTTTTTTTCTGAGCACCGCAATCTCACAATCTATTTTTCTTTAACTTATTGTACTGTTCATACTTTCAATAATTTCTTTCGTGACATCTTTTACATTTGTTTTCTATCTGATTTGTCGATCAAATGCATATGCTGGAATCGGCAAAGAACTTGAGCTTTTGATGGTGGGGATCTGTAATGCAAA
Organism: Tipula helvola; assembly: GCA_963556165.1. Taxonomy (NCBI): domain Eukaryota; kingdom Metazoa; phylum Arthropoda; class Insecta; order Diptera; family Tipulidae; genus Tipula; species Tipula helvola. The sequence continues at coordinate 60,791,073 of OY744483.1, forward strand.
AGCATTCAACTTGAACTTCAGGATATGTTTTTTTTATTGATTCATAAAAACACACACAATTGCTAACATTCTTATGAGCATAGACATGTTTTTGACCGAAATATTTCACTTTTTCTAAAATAAGTCAAAAACCAAATTTTGGAGTAAATCCAATTTTTTACTTTTATTGCAACTAATTACACTTTAAAAAAATAATTTAATATTTCTTTCTTTAGGCCTATAACGAATTTAATTCCCCGTATTTTAAGTTAAAGAATGCAGAAAGTGGTGTAGTTTGGACCGAAATATTTAATTTTTTCCAAACATTTTTTGTAAACTAGTGTATTATTTTATATTATTTATCAACTAAAAAAATATTTAATACTTACTGAACAAATAAATCTCTCTCGAAACTTTTAACTTTGGCATTTTTTATAATTATCACAAACATAATAATGTTTACTTTCAATAACGTAAAATTTCACACCAATTATTTTTACGCTTTGAAAAAGTTTAACAGCATACAATTTGATTTTTTCCAATTAATCTTATAAAACCATTGTGCATAGAACAGATGCCTGTAGGCAATAAAACTAATTTTAATAGCAAGATGTCCTTAACCAAACAAAAATATCTAAATTTTAGTTCAAAACAGGTTAAACTCAAAATTTTTCCATACGACATACAAAGGAAAAAAATATTTACATTTGTATATATACTGCCCATTTTATTGGCAAGAATTCGGAAATTTTTCGATTTTTTTTGCACGTTTCTGCGTTGAGCACCATCTAATTTTTAACTTTTCTAACTTTTTTTCACCTAAATTCATTATTTTGAACCTACTTTCAGATTTTGCCCGGCGAACATCAAAAAGAAATACTTTAAAATTCACCATACATTTTTTGTGCACTCTACTGTACATATTGAAAGTTTTGAAATTCTACCGTTAAGCTCAGTAGCTCAGTTCGACATGAAGGAAAAAATAGGTGCTAGGATTTATTTTCTCTTGATAAATTCGTCGCACTTTTAAGATGTACGCTTAATTTTGTTTTTCCTCACTTAAAATTATTCAAGAGAGCTGTCTTTTTCATCGGCAAACCACATTTGACTGTAGGTTTTGCTTAGTGTTAATAATCTGTTTCGGAACAATGAGCCATAGGAATTTGCAAATTTTACGAATGATTTTCAACACGTAATAATTTATTACGCACTTTTTCCATTATTATGAACAGGGCGTTAGTGGACACATTTTCTTCTAAGTAAGGCAGCGATGGGGGAAATTTTTTAAGTTGGGCCGAAAGAATCGAAAAATTTTTGGACTGCGGGCCATTTGTAAAACTTTACGTTAATTATTTTTATAAGCAACCTTATTATATATAAATTACCAAAAACTAGCCCGGGCCATATTCGGGGCCTTTGCGGGCCGCATCACTGTAATCTAAGCAATCGTTACTTCAACCTTCAAATGTTTTTATCCTGCAAATTCATGCTTGAATACGTTAATTATAATTGAGTAAAGCATTCATTTTTTTTTATTTACTTGGATATTTCTAAAGTATCGAAAAGAAAGCGATTTCGAATGATTTTATATAATTCGGGGAATCCCGTTTATATTTTATATTGAATTGTATACAGTACCAGACATAAAGTTAAAACGATAAAAAAAGTACTTAACATTTTGAAGTATGTATGATACATATCTACATACATTCTCTAATCTCAGCAGAATTTTTAACGTACATTATTCGTTAAATTTAAATTATTCACAGAGTAGAGTCGGTTCAGAAAAATGAGTGAGTTCCGAGAGGGAACAACTGGTTGATGGTTTAGAAACATTTTTAAAACTTTTGGGTCTGGGAAAACCTAGGGAGCCTGGTGTATTAGTGACGGTCTCTTGGGTTTCATTGTTTACGAGAGGGGTAGGGCGTAGGGGATAGACGTAAAGAGGGAGAATGAAGAGTGCTTGAAAGCTACTTAGCTATTTTCTTAATTATTTAAATAAATTGTGATCAATGATTTAAAACTTCAAACAAAGAAAACTACTTTTAAAGCTCAAAACTAGGCATCTGGTATGTAAATATTTTAGACAACCAAGCATTAATTTTGTTCACTAGATATGCAGTTGATATTAAAATATTTATTCGTTTTTGACAGCGAGTTTTGAATACTCTTTCGTCTCTGGTCTAAATTTTTGGAAGTGATGAAATTTGTCAGATTATTGTTGATATGTTAAACTACTAAATTATAAGCTTCAAAACAATTTTCTTGCCGTTACAAAACCATTTAAAATTATTTCCGAGGATCGAATACTTGTTTTGCACCAAAAATGTTCAAATGTCTGTGCAAATTTTGTTATCAAACAACTATAAAGAATTTTTAAGAGTTACTAAATTATGGTTGCAGCTTGGATTTTCATGCATTATTGATCGTGGTGTGGATATCATGGCTATATTGTTTTGGTTTAAACTTAAAATGGAAATATTTTCCAGTGGCATACAATTTCCAGCACCATAATCTCTAATTTGTGTGTGTACTGTTGGATTATTATTGTAACCTAATCTAGATCGAATACTACAAAAAAACAATTCTTTATGATCTTGATTAAGTTTGTAGAATGGCAAAAACAAGAGTTCGTTGTTCCGTATATATTTTACATATAAAATTGTAATCGTATTTAGGCAAAGCAAAATTCCAATGAATCCGGTTTTTCTATTAGAGCTTAAGACGGAAAGTTGGGTCGTTTTGTCGATTGTGTCCCTTTAAATTTTAAATTGCAATAGGAATATACTCTTCAATTTCTTTATAATTTAATTCACAAATCGGTTGTTTTAAACCATTGCGATAGAAATTATTTGAGTTTAAAATATCAAATATTTTATTAAAATGTTTGATGAATTTTACAGTGGGTTCACAACCTTGAAAGTCAAGAAGCTTGAGTGAACTTCTGCAAAACTCTAAAGCATCCGCGATAGAGTCACTTAGGGCTTGCTTAGCCAATCTCACGTTCATTTTTATTTCCTAGATGTAGCTTTTCTCCTTCTTGTAATTTTAAAAGTTTTTCCAAATAGGACCAATCAATGATATCGCCATCCCAATCTATAAGTGGCCCTTTTTCTGCTTAACAATTTCGTACATTTTTTAACATGTGACAAGGATCTGAAAAAATAAGCAAATTAATAGCTTCACCATTATAATTATATTCAAAGCAGGGATTTAAATCTGGTAGGTTTGTGTTACATTCAAGAAGATTTGCTGTTGAGAAATTAGTTGCGCAACCATCGAAAGTTACACCAATTAAACTAACACCTGTCTCATTTTAAAGGTCAACCAAATTTTTTTTTTAGCTGACTATTAATGGACGCTATGGGAAAGTAACCTAAAGGCATTTCACATTTTTTATTAACACATACAATCATGAATACAAGAACTTGGGTAGCCATTTTGTCATTTCCCTACCATCTCCAAAATCGACATAACCAAATGTTTTATTCCCAACTAATTCAATTTGCGATCTTATATGGATTTCATCAAAATCTAAATTGCAATAAAGTTTTTTGTCGGAATTTTTAATTAAGAGTTTTAAAGTATCAAAAGATTCTTTTGTAAACCCTGGATTAGCCTCTACACTTTTATACCACTTACTTATGGTTTTATAATGTGGCAAAAGATTATTAAACGTACGTCTAACAAATTCGTAAGCCTTGGTAGAATAGAAATTTAAATTAAGTGCAAATACATCACATCATCATACATATTTCCGAGTCAATTGTTTAGCTTTAGTTTTCTAATTTGCCTTTTTACGATCGATCTAATTGGAGCTGACAATCCCATTAACTTCGCAAGTTCCTCATCTTGTAATAAATTTTTCGTAGCTAATTATTTTAAGGTTGATTGCAGAGACTTCACTTTATTTTTTTGGCGTTTAACCGATTGATTTAGTCGAATATTCTGCGCTCTGGACTTTCTAAAAGCTGAACGGACTACATTAAGTTTAATGTGAGTTCGATATTTTTTGACAGGTGATGAATGTTCGTCCCTTGATGTTTTCAAAGCTTTTTTCAAAGTTATTTTAGGATAATATCTATATTCTCATTAATTGTATCAAATCTGGTTCGTATACGTGTGTCTAGGAATTTAGAATTAATTTCTTTTATATTTAAATTTAATAATATTATTGAATTTAAATGACAATGACAGTCAAATTAAAAAAACCTTACAAAATTATTTTGAAACCTTACCTTACAAATGTTAAAATTACTTTATAGCTTAATTGAAATTAGCGTTCAATACGTTTATGGCTACACTATACGTTTGGCCACACATCATCACTAATACAAAACAATGTAAAATTGCCATAATTTATAAAAAATAAATTTCTGCTAAAACCCAACATCCAAAATAAAAATTAATAATTTCAACTATTTTGTCAAATTGCGTTTTGTTTTCTAAACGCTATTAACTTGATATAAAACAACTCGAGACGATGCCTAAAATTATGATAATGCATGTATTTATATTTTGTAAGAACAGGTATTAAAATAGTTCATTTATTTGATTTTACAAAAATTTTGAAACTGAAGAAGCTATAAAGGAATTTTCTTCAAAAAGATTACTACAATAAAGTTCAGACGGTTTTATGATAAACGATATATTTAGACATTTTATTTATAATATAAATTAACCTTGAAATTTTTTAATCGGTTCACAGTTTATATAAAAAAAAATTAAAAATTTAATGATCCCTGACTAATCCGCCAAGAACCACGTTTGAATGAAAATTCTCCATTAAACAATTCCATTTTTAAATTAAACAAAACTTACACTTCCGACAGATGCACAAGAATGTGTAGGGGTTTTTCAGTGTTATTTGATAACATCGAATTACACCCGCAGTTCTCGAAAATTCCGAATGTTCTGCAAAAAAAGAAAAAAATCAAAAATATTACAAAATTAAAATAGTAATGCTCAATCTCACTTGGAAATTTCTTTTTCGTCAGAATTCATAAAAATATTTTATATGTAGGTACCAACTGTGACGATTTAATTAATTAAATTAAAATCATTAATATTATTTATATGTATAAACAAAATTTAATGCAAATTCTATAGAAAAAAATATTAAAACCAGACGTAAGAAAACTAAAATAGTTTCGGATATAAAAACATGTTGGATCGAGGGAAAACAATAATAATCGTCACGTCATACAGATGTTAGATTCCGATCCTATTGTTTATTTCAGTTTAGTACTATACAATGTACTATAAAAATAAAATAAATTTGGCAGTCTATTCGGTCAATCAACACACACTGTGTTCAGAGTTAAAAAATGTATGTAGACTTGAATTAGTTTATTTTAAATATTTTTTTTACTACTCGGTACTAAATTTTTTGTTAGCCTTTCTTTGGCAAATTCAAATTTTCCCGGAAAATACGCAATATGATTGTGTATATAAACTAAACACATAACTATAGTTTGATAATTTCGTAAAATTTAATTTTAAAACAAAAAAATTCCAAAAGTTGTGTGAATGAATATTTAGAAAATTAAAGTTTTATTATCTAATTGTATTTCTTTGTCTTGTTTACACAACCTACGGCAAAAACTATATATATTTAGAATTCAATTATTTTATAGTAGTTTTGTAGTAAATATGTTAATATAACGTTTAATTTTGCTTTAAAGTTCAAGAACTAAATATTTCTATTTTATTGGGACTATTTTGTTTTCCAAGTATTTAAAATACCAGGTCACAAATAAATATTGACTAATGTATTCGACACGAATTACAGATATTAGAATAAATGCTCTTATTATATACATATATCGAAAACTATGCAATTTGGTCAGATAAGATAATTTTAGCAGGACCATCTATTGTACGAAATACGGGTTTATCTAAGTTACACATTGTTTATATAGTAATTAGTCTAATTTACGTTGTAATAATTATTCATATACAAATTAACAAAAGCCGGTTGCACATTTTAACATTGATCGAATAAATAAAATCAATTAAATCTCTTTGATGTGTGTTCCTTTGAACCGCAACAATACTTAAAAAGCTTTAACTTGTATATTCTACAAAGAAACGTTACAAAAAACCAACCGGATGGTGTTAAATACATACTCTATACTCTTCTTTAAGAAAAGTCGTTAAAGCAAGTCATTACCAATCATATTTCGATTCCAAATGGTATTTTTCTAATTTTTTTTCGCGTTTCTAATAATTTTTATTTTTTATTCTTAAAGATTTCTTTTATAATTTCATGATCATCATTATCGTCTTCATCAAAATTCTTATAATGAAAAATTAAATACGGCAAAAAGATGTTAGCTATTTATTTATTTATTTTTCGAGATAAATGATGTCATTGATATTGATAGTTTTAAACAACTGTTGTTGTTTTGGTACAATTTATAATTTGTTTTTGCGGGTTATCATGGTTTAATTGTTGTTTATAGCGGGCTCAATATATTTAACTCAATATATCTTTAAAAACCGGTCAATATAATTTCGAATTCACTAAATTTGTGAAACGATTTTAAGCCATTGACCGTAACGGAATTAGGCAAATAATTGATAAAAACTGGTCGTTATCCGATTTTCTTCAGTGAAAAATCGTTTTTCAAGAATTCTAACTGCTTAGGTACTTAGAATAATGAAAATCACATATCTAGCTATGATAACAATAATTGTAAACCCTTGACCTACATTTAAATTATTACATTTCTTTGCTATTCAGATGACCAATTTAACCTAAATGTCAATTGATCAGTAAATTTACAATCAGTCCTCTTTTTAAATAAACTGGATCAGATTAAATCGTCTTTAATACAAAAAAATTATATCATATTTTACCGTACGAGTATGTTTACATTTTATTTAACAATTAAAGTAATTAAGATCAACCTTACAAATTGAAAGTGAAAATCTTAAACTACTCAGAGTAAGCGCCTTTTAAATATGTATGTAACGACGGGCAATGAACATTTTTGCACATTACGCAATTTTACAGCAAACATTTTTTTTTGTTTTGTTTTTTTAATTGAATTAACACTTTACCGGGCATATATAAGTTCATATGTGTAATAAATTAATCAAAATCTCTCAAATATGTATGTTTGCTTCAGGGCGTTAATTTTTTTTTTTTTTTTGAATGACAACTAATTTGTTTCTTTTAAAAATTGCGGGCTCTTTAATTATAATCTGCATAACGTAAATGCGTCAAATATTTATTATTTGAATAATAATTAAATTATAAACATATTATAGTTCATATATTTAATTTCGATTTCTTTTAAGAGAGGTCCGATCGATTGGATACATACAACATAAACTTGTTTAATCGCAAGTTGCAAAAAGCAAAAAAAAATGAAATCTTTTCTTTGTAAAACATAAAAAAAAACTGCTTAAGAAAATATAAATATATAAAGCTCAAGGTTTATTTTAATTTGTGTTTTCATTTTTGGGCAATGGTGCTGAATTTTTTTTTAATTTTATAGAAAAGATTGGCTTGACTGATTGATAGAAAGCTTAATTGAATCTTAAAATATGTAAGGGTAAAGGAGCCGAATACAGAAAGCACATGATATAACCGCAAGTTTTTATCTGACAGCTATTTAATTTATTTGGTTACAAAAAATTGAAATAGGAAATGATCGTTTTACCAAACAGATGTGTGCAATGATTAAATCAGAATTAAAAATATATTATTAACAATCAAAAGCTATTAGTACAGTAAATTAATTAATGAGCATGTACGATATATTATTATTCTTAGATAAAAATCTTATTATTCCTTCCTCTTTTATATGTTCTGTATATAATATAGTTTTCACCTGTTGAATATTATTTTTTGCGCTATTAATGTATACTTGTTTATAAAAATAAACATAGAATATAATGTAATATTAATTAAATTATAGTTTATTTATTAAGTCTGTATGTAAGATTATCTGAAAAAGAATATCTTTTTTTAAAAGGTATAAGAAATATTATTATTCAAAATTATAAATAAGTCAAGCATAAGACAATACATAAAATAAATGGAAAAAGAATGGTAACGTATACATTTTTACAGTGCAAGCAGGCTAAAGCATATAGTTGCAGGTTATACAGATGATTCATTCTAATATCAGCGATGTTGTATGTACTATACAATACTAAAGACTAAACATTACGTCTGTAAAATAATTTTCTGATTCATTTAGCTGGCCGAGTTCCAAAAACAAAATTTATAACCATCTATGTGTAATATACGTGCTATATATCGCAAATATTTGTTGGCAATAATTTTCAAATATTTGTTATATTAATATCGAGTTTGACGTATTTCGACTGTCTAGAAAATAGATCGAGAAATGGCCGCAAATCACTCAAAAAAAAAAAAAATTACATAATATAAGAAATACAATTAAAGACAAATGAACTTATGTATTATACCTCCGGATGAATGTTATCTGAAATATAAACAACATTTTTTGTTTTATTATTTTGTTTGGTTTAACAATTTGCAATGCCGCGACGCAACGACCTACCAACGATGTAAAAATGAAATCATTTAAACAAACACACACACACACAATTGAGGCGAACTAACAACTCATCTTCACTACAATCTCAAGATTCTTCAAACATCTCAAGTTCTTTGTTAATAATAATAACCCCTAATTCACACAAAAGAAGAACAACAACAAAAAACCAAAATAAGACTTGCATATTAATAAAAGCGTATTATGTATCTCATTCTAGCATCCAAAGCTCGCGCATATAAACAATAAAATATTAAACCCACAACGCTTTGGTTTTTATATATTGAATTGTATGTTATATACAAAAGAAACAACAATATACCATAGTTATAGCCGAAGGGTTGGTAGTAAAAAAAATACAACGAGAAGGTTATTCCCAATGTTTCCAAAACAATTAGAGGAATATGTTTGTGGACTATGGCAAAAAAATTACAACAAGAGATCCTTTAATTAATTGAGTTAACTGATTTGATCTACCAAGCTTCTAACAATCTTAAGTATATGTGTGGTCTACATTTAGACTTATGTAAAACATTTGGCCGAAAAGCTACATAGTAGATTATGGGTGACCTCCACAAATTATATTGATGGTGGCCCCATTAAAGCAAAAAAGTAAGCCCTTAACTATTAATTGTGGTGAAGGTACCACAAAAGACTGTCCTTGGGTCTTTATTATTTCTGATTTTCTTTAAAGATGTCGCCCAATTGCCTAAGATTCCCGTACGAAACAGGTGGGACCATCAAGGCTGGCTAGTAGATCAGACAAAACGCTTCTCGATCGAACGAGCCCAATGCGATCTAATGTAATAAGTAAACTAGACCACTAGCTCGAAAATAGAAAATTTTTCTTCCAACTTTTAAGTTGCTAGGAAAATCCAACCGTTTAAAAAATTCGAAAGTGGGGACAAGCACATCATGTCAAAAGAATGCCCCAAGACTATTGCTAAGGAGTATAAAACATGGCAGAGAGGAGTCAAGAGAAAAAAAAAGTATTCCGTTAGGTAAACATAGCGCAACGTGAATTAAACCAACGTGTAAAGCCTTAAAGCTGGTTTCAGCGGTAATTTTATATGCATTACCATGCGAGATCTCAATCAATTCGGGCTTTTGAGATAATAATCGAACGAACGGGAAACTGGTCTCTCATCTTTCACAGTGTACACATATAAATTTGTAAATTTTTAAAACGTTGCAACAGAAAATTGTTAAGTGAGTGCTTTGTTGGTTTAAGTTATCCCCATTCAATTGCGTACTTTGTACTTTTCATTTTGGGGCAATTGAAATTTATCAATAATTTGAATAAAGTGAAAAGTGACGTGGTTCTCGGCATATTTTTTTTTTTTTTTTTTTTTTATCAATTTTTTTTAATTGGGTGCAGAGCGGACTTATTAACGGTCCTAGCTCCTTGTAACTGTCAGAGCTTCTGCACCCAATGCGCGATCCTGCAAGTAAAGATTAATAGCTACCTTAAATTTATTCATTTTATATTCCTTTGGAAATTTGAAATGTATTAGCGAATTCCACTTTTTTGATGTTCGGTATATAAATTCGCGCTTGATTTCTTCAGTTCGAGGTTTCGGGAGCTTCACCGTAAACCTATGTGCATTGGTTGTTCCTCTTGTTACTCTTGTTGTTGTAACGAATGGTGGTATTTTCTCCGATAGTTCTGCAGAACATTTACCATGTAAGCATCTGTAGAAGACGCAGAGTTCTGCAACATCTCTGCGATGCTGTAAGCTGTCTAGTTCTTGAGTAAGTCTGGGATTCCGTATTATTCTGATAGCGCGGCGTTGAACCCTGTCCAATAAGTGGAGGGTGGTACCAGACGCACCTCCCCAAACTTGACAGCAATACTCTATACATGGTCGGATGAAGGTTTTATATATCTGGAGAACTTGATGCGATTTGAAAAACCTTCTGCATCGATTCAGGAACCCGAGTTTTTTTGAAGCTGATTTAGCCAATGCAACAATGTGTTCATTCCATTTGAGTTTGTTACTTATTTGAACACCAAGCAGTCGAATTGAGTCGCAACCCATAAGGATATGGTTTTTTACCACAAATGGGTAGTCGTTGTGACTTTTTTTACGTGAGAATGTGCATATTTGTGTCTTTTTCTCGTTAAATTGTACTAAATTGTTGTTACCCCACTCAAATATTGTACTTAAATCGGAATTAAGAGAAGTTACGACTTCTGACCGTTTATTATTTAGATCTGTAATGCTAGGCTCCGCCTCGAATGAAATAGAAGAATGCAATGTGGCATCATCCGCAAAGCTATGGATAGGGTTTACAGTGCTATCCAGCAAATCGTTGATGTATAGCAAAAACAGGGTCGGTGACAAAGGTGACCCCTGAGGGACTCCGGCATTTGGGGAGTGCGTCGATGATGATCTCCCATTAAGCACGACGCTGATTTTTCGGTCATTGAGATAGCTTTTAATCCACCTGGTGGTCATCGAGTCCAGCCCGTATGCCACAAGTTTACAAATAAGATTCTCATGCCACACCTTATCAAAAGCCTTGGATATATCCAAGGCGATTGCAAAGGCCTCTCCGTGGTGTTCTAGGGCGAGATTCCATTTGTTCGTGACATACGTCAGGAGATCGGTCGTGGATCGGCTTTCACGAAAGCCGTATTGTCTATCCGAAATTAGTTTGCTAATTTCAAGATATTTAACTATATGTTGATTAACGCATTTCTCAAAGACCTTAGCGACGGCTGACACAATTGATATTGGCCGGTAGCTTGAAGGGTCAGTTTTGTCACAACCCCGTTTCAGCACGGGTTGCACCATTGCATTCTTCCAGGCGTTCGGGTAGTGACCTTGCTTATATGAAAGTATAGGAAAATTTTAGATAATATTGGAGCCAAGTCACTGGCAAACTCCTTCAATATTCGAACTGGAATTCCATCAGGTCCGGTGGCCTTGTTTGCATTCATTGACTTCAGATTAGTAAAGACAATTTCCTCCGAGATGACGACGGGGCTCATTTTAGAACCACAATATGGAATTAATGGAGGTCTAATTCCATCTGGGACAACTAATGTCGAGTTCGATTTGAAGACGCTCGCCAATAAGTCAGCTTGTAAATATGGATCCACCACCAAGGCGCCGTCAGCACGTTTCAATGCTGAAACAGATGTTTTCGAAATATTTGCAACCGATGCGACCATGTGGTAAAAGTTGCGATCGGAGATTTTCAACTCGGAAGCCACATTGGCTTTCTTGCTGTCGGCAATAGTTTGGCATCTTCAGGTTGCGTTGGAAATACAAAGAGCTGACTTTGGATACGAGTCGGACCAGTGTTACATCTTTATTTAAAATATATGTTTTATGCTTTATTTTGATGTGATCAAATAGACCCGTACAATTCATATACTCATAATCTATTTTATTCATGTCCATTGATTGATTTTGACTATATGTAATCAGTAAAATCCCTTAAATTACAATGCTGTTGCATCACATTCCTCCGTTTTTAGCTTTACAATCCCAACTTATCAAAATAAGGTTTATATCTTATTTTTACCTACTTTACTAGAACTTACATTCTAAACTTTAACCGTTGGATATCCTTTTTGGTAAGGTCTTGTTTCTTAATAAAATTTTTGTGGCAGTTTTCTAAGTTTTTCTTTAATACATATTAACATTCTTTGGATAATTTGATGTTTTAGTGCTAATATAACTGGGCACCTTTTCCATCTATCTTCTATTTAATTTCCTCCTATTTATTTAAGAAAAACGAAGCGATATTTTTTAATTCGCTTTTTATTAAAAACAAAATGGCGGCCCAGTGGCTGATGAAAGGAATCTCCGTTTTTTAATAGCATCCACGGACTGAAATCTACATGTCACAATTTTCAATCTTGAACAAAAAAAACGAACGGTGTTCAAGCTCCATCTGAACAGCAAATATTTGGTAAAACACAAGGTCAAAAATAGAGGTAAATATTGTGACGATTTTGGACATCATACAACAAGTTCATTTTATGAACAGCAATAGCTTAGACAGTTGATGCGTGGTATAAACGAAAAGGTCGATGGTTCGATGCTTGTCGTAGGCAATGTTTTTATTACAATTATTTACTATGGACATCGAAATATGCTTATTATTAACCGCACAAGTTCATAATGATCGAGTAAAAACAAGAACGTCCGAGTCTCGGACTCCGAGATATAGCGTATAAAGGAAGGTGTGGACAATGATGAATGATGATGACTATGATACACCATAAATGATATTTCCAGATGATTATGGGCCATAAACAGAATAACCAAGAATGAAGACGATTTATGACGTGCAATAAAGGAAATTTCGAGAGTAGTATCAAACTAGTATATAAACACGACCGATGTCAAGCAGATATCAGTTGTTGGTTTACTTTAAATCGTTAAACAAGGAAATAAATCTGTTGTGAAAGCCCCCACCAGTGGCAAGCGGACAGATTTAAATAGTGAAGTCAAAACAAATATCAAAGTGTATAAAAGTAGAGTGAAAAAGTCTAATACATGAAAAGTACACAGTGTTTTTAATTCCAAAATCCGAACGAACTCAGAAGCCCAGTTCGTAACAATATTTTTGCTATATGACATGATTTGTTTTTTTATTTTTTGTATTTTGATAATGATGATCATTGAAAATTATGGTATGCAATTATATTCCATTGGGAAAAGTCGGACGCACAGAAATATTTAGCCTCAAAGATGTCATCATGACATTTTTAACACAGCTTACTTGTAACGTGAACACTGAAACTATTCTGAATACTGAACGTTATGTTTTTTGTATTTTATGTTTCTATTTTAATGTATTAAATAATTAGAGAGGAAAGATTCATGACATTTTAAAGCAACATTTTAACGCAACATTTAACATAACATTATCTAACGCAGCGTGTAACATGAACCCAAAAATAGTCCCCTAAAAGTTTTACCAAACATAAAACGAAAAAGATTTTGAAAAACGATGTCAAAATCCAGTGAAGTACGTAGAATTTTTAGATCAATTAAAATTTAACAATTTTATGTCAATTTTCGACCGACTTTTTCATGAAAAAAAAATTTTCTTTCAAGCTGCGTACATGGCACATTTCTGATGAAAAAATGTACACCACGAAGTTAGCTAAATGAGTTGAATTATTTTCCACTCGCACAAAAATTTAACCAGAGTTACCAGCATAAAGTAAACAAAATGGTTCACAGGGCAACAATTTTGGTTCAGAGGGCAGAAATTTAACCCGCAGTACTAACATATCATTCCTCACTATTAATTGTTTAGCATTATTGCATTCTTTAGTATATCTAAACTCCACGTCCTTTTTATAAGGTCGTATCGAAAACGCAACATTGTAGAAATATTCGTAAAAAATTCCCATAATAATTAACTAATCTTAAAAATGCTTTTAACTGAGTTAGATCATTGGAAACTGGTGTATTTACTAAGGCATTTACCTTTTCGGAATTCGGATGAATTCCTTTATTTGATTTGCGGTTATTTAGACGCTCTAGCACTAAATATACATTTTCCATACATTCATCAATATTTTCAGCTCCCACCACAATATCATCTAAATTACAATTTACTTTTCGAATTCCTAATAAAATCTGGTCCATATTTCTTTGAAATATAGCCGATGCTGTCGAAATGCCAAATGGTAAACGCTTGAATCGGAATAATCCTAGATGAGTGTTAGTTGTTAAATATTTTTTTGAATTTTCTTATACATACTGCTAATTGCTGATAATAAATAGTAAATACTCTTCTAAATCTATTACACAAAACACTTATCAGTTTGCCAATGAGACGAATATCTCATCTAACAGCGGAATTGGATAGAGGTCGTATCGTAAAAATTGATTTTAAAAATTGACGTTTTAAATCATCACAATTCTCAGTCGTCCATCGGGCTTAGGTAAAACATCTATTGGGGTAGCCCAATCACTGTAACGAATTCAACTTATTATTTTGATTTATGAAAATAAAATATAGGGTTATAATTTTCTTTTAAATATGCCTCTTAATGGGCATATTAATACATAGTATGAACACCTCTATTTACCTTATTTTCTGAATTACAAAAATATTGCTTCCATAAACGGAATAACCGACACAGCCTTCACGACGCAAAATTGGTTTAAAAAACTTACTATCTAAAACCGTGAACATCTCATGAAATTTTAAATCACCATATACAGTCAACAGGAGTTCAACTACGCACTTTAATTCTTCATACCCGACACTACTTGCAAGTAAAATTCAGTTCTGCACTTAGTTTCTACACTTATTACTTATTAACAAACTCTCGTATCTAACTCCATAACCTGAACGTTTAAAACTAAAGTTTTATTCGAAAAACTTATATTTCCTAATTTTAAATTATTTATATTAATAAATCTTCACGCCATCATTTTTCTTGGATGTGTTGGAAGCTAGCTAGCTGCAAATCTACAAAGTAAAACAACAAAATGAATCTAAGTAAAGTAATCTGTGTACTTATCTGATACATCAAATGCGGTTTAATTTTAATTGCCGATATACCAAAGATTGACCCCTAAATGGTATAAAATGAAGTAGAAATCTGTAGTATACTTACGGATTTTATTTATGTTTAATTTTGTATAACTGATTTCAATGGTTTTTTGGACTATTATTGTTTTGTTTACATTAAATGTCAAATATTGAATATTGAAGTAGAGCACAAATTACGCTTAACATTAAAATTTGTAATAGAGTAGAGTCAGCGTAGTATACTCAATTTAGGGTAGTAGTTCGATATTTAAAGGTGTGGGCAAATTGGAAGTCAGTGCATCGAATAGTCATGGAAATATTATGGTTAATTTTATTAGAAAAATGGAATTAGAAAATTATTATTGTGATTTGTTGGATAAAGGCAGTCACAGAAACATCTTAAAAGATAAACATAATAAATTATTAAGTGATGAAATATAATTTTATAACGTTCAAGAAGTCTATTTGGTTTCATTTATTAATACCAATTTGTTGAGGAAATTAGTTGCTGGTTCTGGAATTAGTTGTGGAGGAAATATTCCAGTAAAATACAATTCAACTGCGTTGGTTTTAAAAAACAACCTTACCCTGTTCATGTATTCATCAAAATCATCCCGAGGTAAAAATGGTTCCAAATTTCCTGTAGTTGATATATCGTTATCACTATGAATCGCTTTAACGTTTTTTGTTTTTTCAACTTTATCTGTTAGGCCTTATGCCACTGTAGAAGCCTCAAAATGAATCAACTTTTTGAAAATTTCTTTTTGACAAAATATAACACATGTTGTGCAAACAATTTGTATTACGGTACGAATATTTGTTTTTCAATATAATAAATTTTACAAAATTGCACCACAGTGCAGAATTTAAAAATGCATCTTTTTAAAAAAGGTCTTTGGGGCTTTGAAGTAAATCTTGAGTAAATTTGATTCTGCAACGAAACACATAAATTCTGCTTAATCTACACGTAAACAGTTAGAGAAATACAGAATTTTAAAAATATTTTGAAGAAATTGGTTAAAAACTTTTAAAAATTTTAATATTTTGCAGAATCCGTCAGTATTTCTGTTTAAAATCTAATACAGAAGCTACAGTTAAAAATTGAAGTCAATCGGATGAAAGTTGTTTGAGTTATGCTGCAAGCCAATTGAGAAATCTAAATCGTGTGAAATAAATATGTAATTTCGTACGTTTGATACTACATGATTTTATTGAATTAAAGTGTTTAGACATATTTAAAAATAAAATTCCGGTATATATAGGTGTTGTACTCCAAATTCAACCTTTTACAAATCAGGTTCGTCAATTTCCAAATGAAATTCATCTGTATCCAAAACATATTCACTTTTTTCCAAATCAAATTCAACTTTATTCAAAAAATAATCATCGCAACGTTTTTCCTTAACCCGCGACTGCATGAGAGAGTCCATCGCAGTTTTAATACTCTATACATATTTTTGTATTTCTAAATTATTTTAATTTCCATATTCCTAAAATTTACAATTGCCATATTTGTTAATTTTCTAAATTTCGTATTAAATGTATTTAGTATTAAATATCTAAATTAACTAATTCCTAATATAAATTCTAAATTTCAAAAAATTGTAAAAACTCTCTAAATATCAGGATTCTTAAAATTGACGAATTTCTAAGTTTATACTAACTTTAAAGATTTATATCCTTAAAATCCCATTTTCCATTTTGATCTTCCCGAATTCGCAATAATTTTATTAAATTCTAATATCCCCACAAAACTTATAAATTTTCCTGAATTTCCTATATTTCTTTTCTTTCCAAACTACGTTACAAAATTCTTTAATTTCTAAAATCAATAATTCCAAATATATTATGAATTTGAATTTAACGATTTTATAAAATTTGTAGAATCCTAAATTAATTTTTCCACTATAAAAATTTCGAAACTCCAGAATTATTAAATTTGATAAAATTCTTATTTAAGCTTCTAGGGGTTTTCGCTTTCTAAATTCTTGACACAGGGTCAATTTTAGAGTGAAGTTCAGTGTTAGTTTTAGAGAGGGTTTTCCAGTGAGTTTTAGGGTGATTTCTAGGCTAGGTTGAATTAAATGGTATATTTTAGAGTGAATTTTAAAGTAAAATTTTAGGGTAATTCTAGAGTGAGTTGTAGGTTGAATTTAATAGTGAATTTTAGAAAGAATATTATAGTAAGTTTGGGGTAAATTTATGATGAATTTAATGGAGAATTTGATTTGATTTTGGGATGAATTTTAGGATGAACTTTAAAGCTGTGCTTTTTAAGGTGAAATTTTAAGCAGTTAAGAAGACATTATATGGTAAATTTGTGAGTTTTACGATGACATCTAAGGTGAAGGGAATAATTTAAGGGTGAATTTTATGCCCCTATTATAGTAAAGGTTTATTTATTTTATTAACTTGTTATTTTGTATCTACATTCATAGAATTGAAATACAGTAAATATATTAAATAAAATAAATTCTGTTGGTTTTATATCGTCTACGGTTGAATTTGATTTGGAAAAGGATGAATATGTTTTGTATAAAAGTGAATTTGATTGGTTAAAGGAGAATTTGATATGGAAAAGAATGATTGTGTTTTGTAAAAGGTTGAATTTGGAGTGTAAAATCTGTAGTAAAACGATTTCTATCATACTTTTGAATTAGGCAAATAGAAAATTGTTTATTTTTATTTTTTTTAAATAACAGTAGCATAAGGACTTAAACCACTATGATTTTAGTAAAATACGATTCGTGGGTCACTTAATTTCTTAATTTTTCACTGTATTTATTTTATTTACGTAGAATATATTTTATTTATTAACACATTCAAGCCCGAATATATATTCTGGTTGCACAATATTACTCAAATTCACAGGCCAATAAAAAACATAATTCTGAAGAAAAAAAAATGTTAAATGTCTTGCCAAAGACGCGCAGGGGTCGGTTTGTTGTATCATACATACATTCAGAAGAAAGAAAACAAAAATTGGAAAGTGGGAAAATTAAAACTTTGTTGACAAAAATCCCTTATTTATTTAATTCATAATTCAATTAAAAAAAATAATATTTTTGATCACAAGTCAGGTTTAAGCTGTCAAAACTAAATTTATGAAGTGTTGCAGATTTTGAAGCAAACTTTGGCGTTTTAGTCGAATAGGTTTTCTAATGGTTGGACAAATATTATATGACGTTCTAATCCTTCAGAGAGTGTACCATTTCTTGATGGCTTGAGATCTGCTTACCCCGTTATATTCCAAAGTATTATAATATACCCCAAGCTAACTGAAAAATATAAAAACATAACGGAAAAATTTGATCTAGTTGATCATGTCAATAGGCGCACTTCATGAATCGAAGGTGGAAAGCAACAGTTTTTCTTTTAAATAACGGTGTTAAAATATGTGTATATTTTGAGCGATGGTTGTTCTGCAAAGTAAATTTATTTGGGTTAGTTAATCTCCCTCCGATTTTAATCCTTTATGTTCTAATCTTTATTTAAAATACATGTTTTATGATTTATTTCGATGTGATTAAATAGGTCCATCGCTTGATTTACAATATCTCCATCGCTTAATTTTTTATATTACCCGTGTACATACATATTTAATTTTTTACAGTTCAATTAAAACAGCCAATTCACTAAAAATTGTATTGATAAAAACTTTCGAGAATACAAGAAATAACACAGTCGGGCCAAAGGACTAGGTCAAACAATTTTAATGGAACCTCGTGATCAAAGGTACTCAAAGAGCTTAAGTCGATTTAGCCCCAGTATATTTGTTTTCAACAATAAAGATTGTATAAAATACAAAGTTTTTTTCGTTACAAGTTTAAATCATCATCTCCAATTCTATACACATTAAGAAACAACTTCTTCTGTTCGACTTTTAATTTTCTTAACTCTATTTTATTACACGAAAAGCAAAAAGCAAAAAAAAAACTCAAAACATGTTTTACCGCTGTCAAAGACCGTTTTTTTTTGTTTTGTTTCTTCAGTTTATTATTGTAGTCAGTCAGTGTTTGTCTGCGGTTATTCCTATCATCGCGAATTTATTCTGTGTATCATACTCAGCTGATTATAGTGTTAAAAAAAAAAAGAAACAATTTTGTGCTATGTAAAAATGTCAAATTACATATGAGTTTGTGTTTTCAATTATATATCTAAAGAAGAATTATGTGGTTATGTGTTATGTGATATTTTTCATAAGAATAAAATAAATTGAATAAATTATACAAAAAATTGTTGAGTTAAATTAAATAGTGGTTATTTTATAAATTTTTATGTATTTAATTTGTGTATGTGCATTTTACTACGTAAATTATCTGGTTAATCACTTAGTCATCATCACTAATTTAGATCAATAATGGATTTATTACATCACATAAAGGTAATTTTACATACATTTAATGTTAATTTAGAATAATTAATTAGGTTTAGAATTTAATTACATTTAGAAAATTTCCATTTTCTTAACATCTTGTGTGTGTAGACATTTTTTAATTTGTTACAATCTTATTCACCATCTGGTTTGTTATTTAATAAATAAGAAATACAACTATTAAGACGTTATGACGTAGTAATAAATAAATTGACCTTCTACAACATAAAAAAATCATATAAGTTGTGTGTGTGTGTGAGATATTGATTGTTCTTATTAAATTAAATAATTTATTTTAAAACGTTTTTTTTACAATATTATTGAATTTATTTTTATTTTGATTAAATGCAAATTTTTTTATTTTTCTAAATCAACTAATAAATAATGTAGGTTTGTTGTATTCAAATTTAGTTGTATCTGTGTAATAATACATATAATTCATGTACGTGACAATAACAATGTTAAAATAGGTGGATGTATATTAGAATTTTAGATTTATTTGTTAGACAGGTTATTATAGTGCAGGGCTTGACAAACTGTGTTTTGAAATGTATTATATAATATTCCTGAGTAATTAATATCGAGGCGATAAGTTAAAAATAAAATTTAAATTGATATAAAACTGATAGTTTTACAAATATAAAATGTGTAGGCATGACGTAATATTTATTTATATATTTTTATGTCAAACGAAGGGATTTGTAATTTATAGACAGACAATCCCACTCACTATATTTTACATATTAATTGAACAGTTGGCGTACCGCTTGCTAATTTCATATATACACACATCTACAAATAAAGAAATCAATGATGAATAGAAGATACATTATTCTAATTCCTCGCATTTTTTTAGGGGTATATGTACTGGGAAGACGATCATAAATATTTACTTTATCCTATAAAACCAGTTGTGTTATTGCGCTGGTTGTTAAGATATTCTTCATTCTTTCAAAAAAATTAAAAAAATTTACTTGCGGTTAAATTTATGGCCAATAGAAACAGAAGCTTCGCATGCATAATTTTTCTATTTCTTGATGTATGAGTTTTTTGTAGCAAAAAAATAACAACGAATAACTTGTTTCAGTTTGTTTATAGTTTTTTTTTTGCTTTTTTTGATTGATAATAATAGTTCTATGCGGTTGTTTGAACTGTGAATGGGTGAAATTTTTTGAAAGAAGTTAATTGAGTTGTTTTGGTAAAAATGTTACGTGGCGGAATGACGGTTTATCTCTCGAATAATATAATAACATTGTTGTGTATGTATTGTATTTTTATACTGCTTACAATTAATGTTATTATTTATTTCGGATGCTCTGTTTACAAATTTAGCTTCACTGGAGATTTTTGTACCAACCATAATTTATGTGCGGAAACGTCTTTCCGTAAAACATAAATTTGCTGGGATAAAAAATTTTATTTTTTGAAAACCATAAACTAGTAAAACCTATATTTGTATAAAGCTTGATTACCAATCTCTATGGTTTTACTCGCTTGTGTAGATTTAAATAATTTAACTTAT
Source organism: Tipula helvola (assembly GCA_963556165.1). NCBI lineage: Eukaryota > Metazoa > Arthropoda > Insecta > Diptera > Tipulidae > Tipula > Tipula helvola. Next base: position 60,811,996 of record OY744483.1, read on the forward strand.
ATGTTGTTTGGTTAACGTTTGTTAACAGTTTTAAGCTCTTAAATTTATAAAAAGTTGTTTTGAATTGTAATACATATCAGTAAATTTTGAACAATGTTTGCTCGTATTTGCTAATAATCAAAACCTATAAAAAGTTACAATTTTAAGCTGTCTTTTATATTTATTGTGCGGCAAAATATAAAAATGTATTTTTTAATAATTAATCTAATATGTGTCTTCTAAATAAGCTTAATTCTGAATCTTATTAGGCGCCACTTACATTTTCAAGTCGATCTAACATTTAGTTTGCATTTCACAAGCAACAAAATTGACATATTCTGTATTTTGTGAAAAATGGTTGGTTATCAGCAACCGATATCAAAAAGGATATGGATCTAATTTTGGGTGAGTCAGCAACATCCTATAAAACTGTCCGTTTCTGGATCCGCTTCTGAAAAAAAAAAATGTTGGAAAATCGTTGGATGAAGTTAGGGTTTGCAAAATTTGCTTATACTTTTACGTTATAGTTTCTCTACTGCTGAACAAACTATTCCATCTTGTTTTGGAGTTCAATTTCAATTGGATTTATTTATTAAACTGTTTATTTTTTGGTAGAGAACTTTGATTGCAGCTAGTTGAATACCGTGTGCCAGACAAAGCTGGTCGACCTACGCCGATCAACTTTCCCACTTTGGCCATCACTGATGCACCATCCGTGGTAATTGCAACGATATCATTAATCGAAAGGTCAAACTATTTTAATTTGCTCTTGACGTGCTCGAACTTTGAACACGGCACTATATAGGAGGCACCATATAAACTCAAGCATGGCATAATTTTCGTGATTTTAACAAATAACTTTTATCTGTGATTTGGCTAAATATTTAGATTATGACTTCCTGAATATAAATGCTGCAATGCAAAATATGCAGTTAGTTAGTGTTGTCGGACAAAAACGATGTATGGAAGTCTGAATTTAAAACACGCTCAAATCCTTCCTTGACCTCTTGAATATAAAAGTAATACTGTAAGACAATTTGGACAGCCATTTAACATGTTCAGACTAGAAAGTGGTATGGAATTCTGAATTCTGCAGTATGATACGACAAATTTCATTTGTGCAACACAACTTGAAATCAATATTCTCAAATCGTTTGTTAGTTGAATTGTAAGTTTATGTTAATACATAAAATGCATACTACATTTGAATAAAATCCACACTTCGATGTAAATTTCTTGCCCGGCAACATGTTTGAAATGACATCTGTCAAAATGACTGCCAGCAAACAGCAGGAAATTAGTTTTACTTTTTTAACTTTTAAAATAAATTGAACAAATTATAAAAGATCCTCAAGAAAATGATGTAAGCAAAAAGCCAGTTATCTTTCGTTAATTTTTGTTATAGAAACAATTTTGTTTTTTTGATTTAAAGCTCTTTGTTCTACTAATTTAATATTACAGCTTTAGAGTTTGAACACATAATAACGCTTTTGAAAATGATAGAGGTTCGAAGCCAAAGTTGCTCTAAGATAAATTTTTCATTTAAGTTTGCAATAACATATAGCTAAAACTAGCTAAAGATTTTCACTTATTTCGCTGATCTCTTCTCTAAGCGAAAAATTTAAAAATTTGAAAACACATAATCTAACAATATCTGTGATGTCGTGGAGAGATGTTGCGGCCGCGTTAGAAATGTATTTAGCTCGAGCAGAGCTTAACGCTTTTATCGTAAAATAGATAAAGCACCAAAAAACAAAACAAATTTCTTTAATATTTAAATTTGGTACAAAAACTAAAAACAATTTGAGTGTAATTAGCTCAACCGTAATTTTTTTTAATACAAAGCACCTACAATTATTTATGTCTTTGGTCTAATTAAGGGGAGGCTCTCATCAAGCGACTAAAAAACTAAGTGATATTCTCGATTTTTTTTTCATAGAAGGAAGTACCTAAATAAACAACTTAATGATTTTCGAGACTTATTTATTGAGTTTTAAAGTATAAAAAAATTAAGAATAGTAACGTCATGGGCATTGCTTATACGTATTGTCACGTGACCGCCTCAAAAAAAGGTGCCTTATCGGTCTCCACTGTACCACTTGTAAATACTATCGGAAATCAAAAAACCAAAAATGTTTATAAAATATATAATATTTGCTGGAGGTTGAACCAACAATATCAATAAAAAGTCAAAAATTAAAAAATGGCGGACGTGCAATTTTTCTGTACCGTTTTTTCACGTCTTTTTCGCTCTTTAAAGTGCTATAAAAAATAAAAAAAAAGTCAAATATTGTCCGCATTTAGGTTTATCCTCCAATAAATTAAATGAACTTCAAAATAAAATCAAAAAAATTGTGATCCATTGAGTAGTTTTTGAGTTATCGTGGAGACAGATATAAAAAACATCATTTTTCAGGAAATGCATTTAAAGATTTTGTTAACGTTTTTTTTTAGTTCAAAAGTAGAAAAGTGGGTCGAATTATTATGTCATAACTTTTCTTTGAAATTTATTTCAGTCAAACGGTTTGGGGAATATATTCTACATATAATAGGCTATCAAAAAATGAAATAAAAAAAAATCGAATTTTCGGATTGGGTTTCATGAGAACCTCCCCTTAATACAGGTATTCCGTAAGTACGCCGCCTTTGACTAGAACGACAGCACTGATGCATATGTAGCAGGTGGCAAATTTTGGTCGATAGGTTTGAACTAAATATTTTTATCGGATTTATCGGTAAAAATTCCGCAAATTATCGACAAATTAAATACGATTTTCGACCGATTAACCATATTGCAATTCCTAGATGAAGTGCATTTAATTAAAATGAGATTATATTGAAGATGAAATTAAAAGACTGCCAAAAAGTTGCGTTTAATGATCAATTCAGGAAATTTTTACATATTTACGAGATAGCAAAGCTCTGCGGCGATTCGTAGATTTAATCCAAGTACAGAGTGAGTAGTAGTATATTAGCATTATGTTTGCGTAACGATACAAATAAATATTCAAATTTCATATTATATTATAAAAACGCACTAAAAGATAAACCCAGTCAATATACAATTTACTTTAATGGTCTGTTTTCTGAGCGATCAACAAGCGGTTTAGGGATTTTCCGAATAAAAGAACTTTGGTTATTGGATATACTTTACACGTGGCAATAAATTGATTGAAAAAGACAGGGGCAGCTTTACCAGCTAAGATTTTAAGTTTAGCTCCAATTTCTCATAGCCCTTACAACTGGATTACGTAAATTCCAGCGAAAATTAATTTATAAATCCAATGAATATTTTACCAAATTTGAATTTCTAAGTTTTAAATTTTTTTTTTTTTTTGTGACATCAATATTTATTAGATCTGTAGAAATAATTAGAAATAGAAATTAATTTGGAATGTGTCTAACGGTTCTCTATACCAAAATCTTCCCATATCAATAAAACTTAATGTATAACGTTAATTAACAATATAAAACACTTGCTTACAGAATAACATTTATCATATTTCCGAGCTAACAAACAAACAACTTCCATAGCGAACGATTTGTTTCGTCGTTCGTAAATTTGGTACTTTTCTTCTGAATAAGAAAATAATAATAAATTTCGATTACGGTTTATTTACTCAACATCCACGAAATTATAAAACCAAATAATACTATTCACCATCTTCATAAATATGACAAAAAAAAAACTAGATAAACACAGATGGTTTAAAATTTTTTCTTTTGTTAATATCTTTCATTAATTGAGTATAATAATTAAATGCCCACGTGACCTTAAAATCGATTTTTTTTTTTTTTTTTTTTGGTACCCGTACTTTGTTTATTATTTTGGCGCCAACATTTTTTAATATTTTTATTAGGTATACCTATTGCTAATACAATTTATTAGTTATTTTGGAAACTATGCTCAGCTAAATAGAAAGGATGTTTAAACAAACCGTTTTTTTTTTCTCAATGATTATATTTAAGCATGCATGTCAATTAGGATTTATCAATCAATCATGCGTCAAATAATGTATTTTTACTTATTTACCATCGCTAAGACGTCTGAGTAATCGTCGTAATTGCAGTGTACACAAAATTTTGAATCACATCCAAAAAGTGTGCTATATAACCTTAATGAGATTGATAACAATATGAACATGTGACAAATAACCTTCTTTACTCATATAAAATCTAGATTTTTTGATTATAAAATAATGATCGTATTTTCTCTTGATTTGCATAAATCTAAAATGAAAATATTTCAGTTTTTACTGTTAAATTAAAAAAAATGTGTATAATCAAACACGATGATGATCATTATCATAATCAATTTTTTTTTTTATAATTTCTAAACAGTTAGATGTTTTATAACGTTTTTTTTTTTTAGACAATTACTTTAATATATTATAGATATTATAGAAGCGCGTTCAATGTAGTTTATTGAGACGCTAGATTGCAATAAAAAAATAAAATAAAATGTAGTTGATTTAATTCGCGAAAGCGCGCTTTATAACTTTTCAATTTTATTAATAGACAAATTAATGTTATAATATGTTGTAATTTAATAATGTTAATAAATTTATTGAGTGTCTCCAATTTAGGAAGGTTGTTTTTTTTTTACATTAAGATTTCTTGCGTGTTTAATGCAAATAAGATTCCATAATTTGTATGCTTAATATAAGAATAGGTAAATAATTTTTTTAAATTTGTAATGGATTAACGTATAACAATTTTTTTTTTTAGTTTTTGTTAAGTCATTTAGCGAAATGGCAGGTAAAATTATTTAAGCGCAGTAAAGTGACACTTGAATTCAATTGAAATGTCTTGTGCCATTTTTTTTAATATACACGTTCGAACAGTTGTTGGCTGGTTGTTTTTAATAAATTAAATGGAAACACAATTAAACTATTGAAATAATCCATTCTAAACACACAACCCTAAAATATTAAGAGATATCTCGACCAGAGCATTCCTGGATATTAAAACAAACTTGAAACATTTTATCCGTTCACAAAATATTCCCACGACGTATAAGTAAATATGAAACTGCGACGAAGTTAATTTTTAAAGTCTCAATAAATCGTCAGCCTGAGCCTAATAAAATCTCTTTTACGATATACTTGCGGTTAAAAATAAATATAAACAAAAAAAAAATCAAAACCTGTTTTCATTCATTTTTAAACGTATAAATTATTATCTCACTAAATGCGCGATATCAATAAAACTATAATTTGTAGGCGGCTATATATTAGTTTTGTGTAGGCGAGAAATTTTATCGACCAACATAACAATATATGAATAGCATAATTAGCAGACAAATCAGTATCTTCTATATAATATTTTCATCCATCAACAACGCATTCGATTTAAAATCGTTTAGTTTTGGTACTTTGGCAGCAACAATTATTTTAAGCGACCTTCGTAATCACAAATAGACGCAAATTTTATCATTTACATGTTTATGTGGTTTTGTCTGCGTGTCTTATAACTTTATTTATACTCGTAAAAGCCCACTATAAAAATACTACTACATTCTTAAAACTCGGTATCTTAACAAGAAAAGTTGTTATTTTGGTTTTTGTTTTCATTCAGAACGAACAAGCATCTATTTATAAAATCTTACGTGTCTAGTGTTATAAAGATATATAGTGACGTCATATTCTGCATGTGCTTTTTATCGGTTAATTTAACATTTAGAATATTATACATGGGGTGATCTTAGAAATTTTTCAAAGAAACAATTAATGAATGAATATTTATACAGATTTTGTGTTGAACTTGGTATAGTATTTACGTTGGAGGACGTACATATTAGTTATTAATGAAAATAATATCTTTTTGTCGTTCTTGACTATTTTTCATGAAATTTAATATATCATCACTTATAAGATATAACCATAATATATTATGGGTCAGTGTATATAACTTTCTTGAAAAAATATGTTGCCACCGTTGACTTCCAAAAAAAATCGTTTTGTAGTATATCAATATCAAACGTATCACTAGCATATACAGCGTTATCTTAAACATACGTTTTGATGTAGTTTTTGTATTTAATTAATGATTTGTAATCTTTTGTAGAATCAGTTCTATAATCTAAACTTTTATCTTTCTAATTTCAGGTGAGTGCTTCTTTATTATTTGTTGGATTACAAAAAAAAACTGCTGATAATGGCATTGTAAGTATATCTACAAATAACAGTATATCTCTATCAATTTTTTGAAGCTAAAAATAGCATTTGGATTTCGATATTCACGTATCAATAACAAACCAACCGACTCAAGCCATGATAATTTAATATTATCTGAAATGAACCAGTGGCAACCGTTTCCATAAAGAATTTGATTTCATAAAATCATGAAATCGTTCAAGCTTAAAACACTGGCTTAACTAGTCCCTACCGTTGCGATAAAATATTTCCCAGTACTACCAAAGCAACCTTGATTATACAAGCTATAATCTAAAAAACGAAGCTTTTTTAAGGGAATTAGAAACGACGAAAAAATCAAAATTTCCATAGTAAAACACACAAAACATATGGGAAATCACTTTTTTTCCTAAGACAAATTTGTAAATGAAAACGTTGCAAATTCTTAATTATGATTTCTGAAATATTTTCATAAATGTTTGAATTTCAACATATATGAATATCGTTTAAGTAAATCGTTTTCATTTTCTTGTAATAATTGATTTATTTAAACCAAAATATAAAAAAAAGTTCATAACAACAGCTTTCTGGTCAAATTAAAAAGAAAAGCTTACTACAAATCGTGTGCATTAAGCCAATATACATAGATGGCAGTGGGCAGTAAACATTTTGAAAACCGTACAAAAAATCGCCACTTGGGGAAATTTGAGTTCAAAAGTTGTAGGAAAAGCAAAACAAATTCGCAAAATATTTAAGAACGTGTCATAATTTTGTGATTAAACAATCTTTTTCGTATTTTTCTGTATAAATCTGAGACATCTAACGTACACTAGTAAAACTAAAGATAAATTTAGCAAGTATTATTTTAATTCGTCAGAGCCAACTTTGATGTATTTTTCAAAATGAAAGTTCGAAAAATATATTTTAGAAATAATTTAATTTTAATATTTCTGCAATTAATATTTACTTAATACCAATATACCCTTCTTGTATATTGCTGCTAAATATATGTAGAACACTTTTGTATTATAATTTTGTAACATTTTTGCTTTTTTCATTGAAAAACTTGAAGCTAAAAAACACCATTTTTAGTATGGATTCCTATGGAAATTAGTGAAAAGTTATACCACTAAAAAAGCTTCGAAAAAATACGTCATAATGATTATGGCTCTATACTCTAGAAGGCTCTGGTACTACTCGTTTTCAATTTTCATCATCCGTAATGCAGTAATTTTACTTTTTAACTTAAGAATACAAAATATTATGCCCCATCTGTGATATCTAAAGTGTTTTGCAAAATCATGCAAGTTGGTGATATTTTTTGATATTTTCCATCAGAAATTATCTGTCATTTCACTAATTCTTCCGCCACTGTATTACTCAACAAACTAATATTTTTAAATGCAGTTTTCAGCAAGAAGTTCAGCTATCGTTACACAAATTTTAATAAATGGTTTTGATCTTTTTGTGCGAGAGTAAAATTGTGCGAAAACTATATTGCCTCACTGTATTTATTTACAATATACTTTTGCCATTGTTGTAAAATAGGTTGCACACTTCACACGTAGCTTATCTACCTATAAACAAAACTTAAGGATTTTTTGGTAAAATTATGCCATACAAATAATAATCTTGATACGTCTAGACAAGTATGGAATAATCATTTCTGTAAGTGTAATTGTATAACATTATGCAATTCAGAGCTAAATTCTCGAAATCTTGTAAACATTTCAAATAATCTCAAAAATCTCAAATAATCTCGATTAATTTTGAAAAGAATCCCCATATTCTCATAAATATCTAATAATAAAACTTAAAAAAAAACCAAAGGTCGGGAAAATCCGAGCTTCACAAATCAACACCTAGTAAGCAAAAATAATAATCTCAAAAATTGCGCAACAAATAATATTGAATTATCTAAAAAATTTCGGTTAACAAGAAAATCTATAAAGTCAACCAACAAAACTTTACACACCAAGCAATGAATATTCTGATAATCTTGAGATTTTGAAAATATTGAATACCTTTTCATAAAAGAAATTGCGTAAAATTATTTCAATCTACCCAAATCTCGACAATCATGAATAATCCGTAAACTAATGCAACACAACTAAACGTATAGAGTTTTCTAGACAAAAATTGACTAATCTCAAAGAATCTGTAATTATCTATAGCTAAGGTCGACTTGATATACTCAAATAACATCGAAAACCTCAAATAATTTCGAATAATTTTGAAATATTGAAAAATTTAGATTCTAGAATGATTTTTTTTTTTTTTCTTCTTTTTTTTTCGCTGGCGCTACATCCCATGGAGGGATTTGGCCGCTTCATTTTTGAAGTTTCATAATCATTTTTACAACAGATAATGAGTGATTAGTTCATTGATCCCTACATTAAACCAGCCGTGATTTTTTCATCACCCGCCGGGAATCGAACCCGGGACCTCCGGGGCTTAAAGCAAGAATGCTAACAACTGTGCCACCGGGGCGGCAATGATCTCTCGTAAAATATTTGTTCATGAAAATTCTTGAACAAACTGTAAGGTCCCGAACAATCTTTAATTTAATAATCTCGAGAATCTTGAATTAATACTTCTCTAATACTTTTTAAATTATTTTCAAATAATTTCGAAAGGCTGGAGAACTGCTTACTAAGCAAATCGAAAACCTCAATAGTAAAAAAAAATCTAGCAAACGCAAGACAGCCGCTAAGCTGGTTTCCTAATTTGTTAAAATACCCACAACTTGACGTTTTAAAATCAAATTTACGAATGCAGCTAGCGTCAGATTTAGCAGTTTTAAAACAACATTTGCTTTGGATAAATTCAAAAATTATTTAGGTATATGCAACTTTTTTAGATTTATATAAATCAAATCTAAATTTTAGTTCTAATACCTACCACTAGAAATTACTTCATTTGAAATATAGCAAACAAAAATTAAATCCAAAAATAAATCTTAATGCGTTGTTTGGAAAATTTTAAACATTTTCACAATTGCTGAATTTTCCGTAGTACATCTAGCTGAAAACATTCCGTAGTTCATCTAGTGGACTTTTTATTACTTACATATACAAAACGTTGATGTCAATTCATTTTCCCGTATCTAAAAATATTGAAAAAAAATTAAATTATCTAAAAACGTTTAAAATTCGTCGTACAAGACCAATGTCGATGAAAGTGACCAATAGTAAAATAATATTATGAGTAATAAGTTATTATCATTGGTCACTTTCATCGACATTGGCCATGTACGACCAGTATAAACGTTTAAAGATAAGAAATTTTTTTTTCAATATTTTTAGATACGGGAAAATGAATTGACATCAACGAAAAATACTTATGTGCCTAGATTGTTTTTGTAAATCTCAAAGAAATGTAGGTAGGTCACGTTACAAAAAATTTTGATCTTGGTTCTAATTAAAATCACACAACAGAGAGGTAAAACAGGAAACACAATATACAGGGAACTTGTCAAAAAAATTGATCGGAATAATCAAGTGACTGAAAAGAAATAGTAAAATTGGGAAGGTGGTCATAATTAAAATTCTAACCCGAATTTGTATAACCTTCTTTGCAGGTATCTATTCTTTAAAAGCTGCTCCCATTTCCTTTACATATCATTTATCCATTTTTTTTTTCATCTTCTCCGTTCGCAAAATATTTACATTTCCAAAAAATACAGTTCTTTCTAGGGGCGCACCCCAAATTTCAAGCCGACATAACATTTGCAAAGCATGCACAATCAAAAAAATTTTTACTTTTGACTTATAGGTTTGTATGAATTTCCAACATAACGAACAAACATTTTTGAAAATTCATCCAAACCTGGAAGTCAAAAGTAAAAAGTTTTTTCATTGCGGATGCACTGTTAGTTTTGTTTTAACAGGGCTGCGAAGTAGAAATCGGTAGTCGAAGTCGGGGAGTCGGACTATTTTAGCGGAGTCGGATTTGAAGTCGAAAAAATACTGACCGACTCCAACTTCGCATTTTATATTTCTTTCTCTCCTAAAATGCGCTTTACCCTTAGTTAGAAAAAGACTCCAGTCAGTATATCGGACCCCCGGTCAATTTTATAAAGAATGGCATAGCATAATAAGCGTAATGTTTCACTAAGGAAAAATCTGAAATATTCTCGCAACACAAATAAAATCATCGTTAACACACAGAGAAATGTTTATTCTTGATAACGAACTATTATTAATGGACATTTATATCGACCTCAAGGTTAGAATGAGAATATTATTACATGATGATCAACAAAATAGAGGAGGCAAACCGGCGCTATGTAATTTGGTAATTGTTTAAAATAATTGTTAGATATTACCGAAAAGCTTAAATACCAAGAAAATCCTAATGATAGACCATGAGAAAACGATACGACTTCGAATTACAAAAAATCAGGATTTAATTTTTTGATGGCTTGGAGAAAGTGGAAAAAATCAACAGAAGTACGAGTCCTTCAAGCCATACTAATTTTAAGAACAACTTCGTAATTAATTTAAATTGTCGAAATTTTTTAAATTTATTTTTTATTTCTTTAATTTGATTTCGGATAGTCAATTTTTAATACATCGGAGTCGGAATTGCAGTCGAAGAATCATTTTACCAACTCCGCTGGTCTGGTTTTAACAGCTATCGAAAGCAATCAAGTTTGATATTTTTTGCTACCATAAACCGAAAAAAGGTAAAATTAAGTATTATGGCGAAACTGTTCCTTCAAATTTCTTATTTCAAACATGGTTTACTTCATTTCGATTCGGTCGAACGAGCACGAATGACAATCCGTGTTTAAGATGAGGTCACTTCTGAGTAAATGGTGAACAAAAACCAAAATATCGTGTTGGACGATCGCCGAATCAAGATTAGAGAGATTGTTAAAATGGTAAATATCTCAGAAGAACGTGTACGGAATATCATATACACGAATATTTCGGCTTGAAAAAGGTAATGCACTGGCTCACTGTATTCATCTGATTTGGCCTCTAGTCCCTTTGGCGAGTCCTTCCTGTTTGAAAAAATGAAGAAATGGTTCGATGGAAACGAAATCAGATCATATCGAAAGAAGCCTATTATGCAGAGTTCGACAAATTTTTTGGATGGTTTAAGAAAATTGAAATATCGTTCGGCTAAGTATTTATATCTTTCGTTTATTTAAACACACAATAACGCTTTGGAATTTTATCGAATTTTGTTTGAAACGTTTTCTATAATGCCACGCCAACAACCAGCAGACGATTCGTTATTATACAACTGAATACCTGTAAGTTACACGAAGAGAACTAACATGGTTTCCACAAGTTTCTTGCTTCTTAACTGTCAGAACCGACCGAAACATTCAAACAAACGTAACTCCAAATTCTGACACTCTGCATGATAAAATACTTCGTAGATTTTGAATTTATTCTAACTAAAATGTTCAGCGTTGAATTTCATGCGATATTGGGTAAGAATATCCAAACGAACGTGAATTTTTCGCATCCTTTGATGAGTTGTTCAGTTTAGAGTCGTTATCAGATGGATTCTCAAAATCATTGTTTGTTTCCATTTCAATGTCGGAAATCATTTGAAATTGGTAAACATTTTTTTATTGGAAGGTTTTTTTATTTACAGTTAATGCTTTGATGAAATTAAAATGCTTCAAAATCGTGACCGATCTGGACCGATGTGGATTCCACTCTATTTAGAATACGTAAAGGGAAGCAGAATTAACATCTAAAACAACAACAACATGACATGAAATATTCGGTAATGAAGAAACTCCGTTGTTTTCTAAGAATTTCAAAGGCGGAGTTTTAGTGCTCCTATCTGGAATCAATGGTACATTTTTTTTAACATAAGGAGTAACATTCAGCCGAAACTGGTATTATCCAAATTAAAGGAATGAACGTATATTCATATAATATTGGAATATAGACGGAGAAGGAGTATGGCTCAATTTTAATTCGAAAAAAAGATGAAAATCGCCATCAGAAGTACAAAGCTAAGTGCAAATACATACTTCATTGCAACGCAATTTATGTTTAAAGAGGTTTTGATAAAAAAAAAATTATTAAGTAAAGCAGTAAATTAATAAATTAGTATCTGATTATAATTTTTTAACTTAGAAATATATAATTGCAAATATTATTCAACTGGAGATTACTTCTATTTTTTGTGTCAGAATGTACATACACTCGTAGACAAAATTAACGCATTTTTTTTTGTAATAAAAAAAAATCCCGCTGGTCAATTTTAATACTACTAGTGTCAAATTATAGCACATTTATATTTTTATCAGAAACCACCTTGAATAAAGTTTACTGCAAGCTAATCAATTCAATTTTTCAAAAATGCTTAATCAAAAGTGCATTGTGTTTGAAATCCAACGCAATGATCTCGACTTTTGTTCCATTGCATATCAATTATTTGTAAATGAAGTACCACTAGTTCTTGTAAATGTGTTTGTTCTAAAGCAAACAACTAAAATTAGGAATGAACCAGTCTTCAGTTTCACGAATACATTAGCGATATCGTGAGACCTTAGAGTATAAAAGATAGCTCGGCCAATGACGTAAAAGCTGCACAACCGAGATGACGACTGATTTTTAAAAATGAATTCGTTACGAGATCGAAAGCGTACTTCTACTTAGCATAAAAATGAGTTACTTAGTGCGCGCCAAGTGAATATTAGTGCCAGAACAGTTAGACGAAGATTAAAAGAAATGAACCTAACTCCAAAACGGCCCGTAAAAGTTCCACGGCTTCTTCCCCGCCACAAATCCAGCTGTTTAGAATTTGCTCATACTCATGCAAATTGGGAAACTGATCAATGGGCCACTGTTATCTTTTTAGATGAGACCAGAATCCAATTATGGATAACAGGTGGAGGTAATCTTGTATACAGAAGAGTTGGATGCTACGCACCTTGTAATATGGTACAAACTGTAAGCTTTGGTGGAGATTCAATAATGTTTTGGGGTGGAATCAGTTGGAAGGGCGGTGCGGGTTTGGTGGAGATTGGTTTGAGGATGAATGCAGACTGGTATGTTTGGAACATCCTTGGCGATCACGTGTTGCCATATGTGGGCTTCATAGGCTATGACAGTTTTGTGTTAATGCATGATAATGCTCCAGTCCACGTAGCTGCAACGGTACGATAATATCTCTAAGATATCGGCATTCGTGCACTTAAGAGGCCACCAATGAGTCCGGATCTTAATCCGATCGAACAAGTATGGGACATTCTAAAACACCATATTAGAGCTAGAAATCCCGCACCAGATTCGATAGCAAAGCTGAGAGTTACAGCGCAAGAAGAGGGAGTCTCATTCCGCAAGAAAAGATACAAAGCATTCTACTTAGTGTGCCCAGAAGGATAGAAGCTGTAATAAAGGCACGGGGGGAAATACTCATTACTAAATTAATCAAACTAAATTGTAATAAAGCTAGTTTTAATGTTTATAAACCGCTTTTAAAAATTTTTAAAAAAATAATTCGACATTTCGACATTTTTCAATGAAAAATAGCCGCTATAATTCCATACCGTCACATGTGTGCCTCTTTTGAGAAAAATATAAATTTAGGATCATTTGATACCAGTTCCACTGAAATTGATCAGCGGGATTTTTTTTTATTCCAAAATTTTTTACGTTAATTTTGTCCAGTGGCACTATTCTGGTTTTCCCGGGGAATCGGGAATTGGGAAATGATTTATTGTGACTTGTTTTAGTGTATTTTGGTATCATTTTTTTTTCAAAGCATACTGTGGTAATTTTGTTGTTTATTTTCCCTAAAAATTTTGTTGGGAATTACACAGTAGGCTGTAGTCTGAAAATGGAATTATGTTTTCTTAAAATTTGAACAATATTCCAATCACACAGTATGCTTTGAAAAAAATGATACCAAAATACACTAAAACAAGTCACAATAAATCATTTCCCAATTCCCGATTCCCCGGGAAAACCAGAATAGTGCCACAGGAGTGTATAAGTAGTTTAAAAAAAGAATTCAAAAATGGAGAATGGTGTGTTCCAAAAACTTCAGGTTTTCTTTCGAATATTAAAAGGAGCAGATGGCAAAAAAATAACAAAGAACTATGCAAACCAATAATTCTATCCAAACTAAACGATCACTGAATCTGAGATCAAATTCCTTTCACACGTGTTGACATTGTTGCTGTCTGAGCTCTGTGTAACTTTTTCGTTTGTATACCATTTCAATTATTATTTAAAGAATCGAATAAAAGTAATTCGATTCAAATTAAGATTAATATTAAATTACTTATAATAAATTCAATCAAATTCTAGTTTTTGTTTTCCACTTAACCCTTGTGTCAACACGACACACCCGGGTGTGTTTTTGATTTTTTGCAACTGAATGAAGTTTTTTTATAATACAGGTAAATGACATTTTTAATTATGGTATCGCTTCTATATTTAATGTTTATCATTCTTTGATGCAAAACTCTTGATTAAATTCATACACACCAAGGGTTTATTGTGTTGGTGAGAAGTCGTTTTATTATCGTGTTGACACAAGGGTTAAAAAGATGAACAAATTACGTTTCTTCAAAGGTGGAGTTGGGAATATGGTAAAAGTAAAGTTGAATGGTCTTGTCTTTAGTAATTTCCATTGTGTATAATTTTAATTTTTAAATTTATTCCATAATCTGTTCAGATTTCCAAAGAAATTTATGTCATTGAATAATATATTAACCGATTTAAACCGACAAATTAATTTTTCTTAGATCATAAAACAATCAGTCATAATTTTTAAAGAGGTTATAATTTTGAAAAATATGAGAAAATTGTAATGGTTCGACGTTTCGCTTGTAAAATTAATTGACAACTTAACAGAGTATCAATAAAACAATCAATTTCATTTTTTATGTCATTTTATATCCGCTTTCCTATATAAAAAAAAATTATAAAATATAGTAAATTATGCAAATATTGTAATGAAATGCAACCTACACACTGTGTAAGTGACCAGACGTTCTGTGTTGTAACAATAAATATATCAACGCTAAACAGTTTTCTAATAATATGGCCACCATGAATAAATAAATTGATTCATTCATTCAAAATTTCTTGCTAAATTTTTATTTATTTATTTAATTTTTTTTTTTTCAGTTACAAAAATATTATTTATTTTATTTAGAATGAAATCATTATTTTTTTGTTAATTTAATTAGAAATGCATAGAAATTTTGTATTTTTTTTTTGTTCGTACTAAACTAAAACAAAAATCAATTTCATTCAACTTGTAAAAATTTAAAATACAAATATTATAACTCGTATACATACATATCGTTGATGTCAATTCACAATTGGCGTATGTAAAAATATTGAAAAAAAAATTTCGTATCTAAAAACGTTTAAAATTGGTCAATCTTAAACGTTTTTTGATACGAAAAATGTTTTCCAATATTTTTAGATATGCGTAATTGTGAATTGGCATCAACGATATGTATGTATTTAGTGGGTGCGGTGTTTTCCTAAATCACATACATAAACAATCACAAGTACATTGCTAAAGTGGAAATTAATGACTGCATCGTTTTCGGAATACAATTTGTTTGAACTTAAAACATTTTGTATATAAATTTTCCGATGCAGTAAACATTTTTAGCGCTATATGCTAAGTATAAATATTTAAAACTAAAATTCTTCTGACCTTATTTTTATTTCTAATTGAGTTATATACGGAGTCAAATGAATCAATTGTTTAAAAAAAAATCGTGCATTGTATACAAGATTTGAACTAAATTAAAATTGGAATATGCATTATGATACATAAAATTAAAACTATTAATCTCATACCCTATACATATATCCAATCAGACATCTAATTGCACCACATACATTGTAGAAATAATTTAGGTACTTAGTTAAATAGAAAAAAAAATGGAGGAAAATGCAAAAAAAATCTCACATTTTTAAGATAACAATTCAGACATAAAAAAAATCTGATTTAATTGAATTATTTTTTTTATTACTCTTACATTTTTTTATTATGTAAGTTTAACATTCCGATTCAAGGTTATGCAGCATAAAAAATAAACAAACCGAAAACTGATATAATTACTATTTTATGATTAAATTTATGTGTATTATATAAATTTAATTAATTAGAAATTATGTACGAGGAGGGAGGGTATATTATTACAATCATACAAAATAAATAAATTAAACATTAATTATTTGAAAGAAAAATGTTATATGAGTATGATTAAGTGTTAATTAGGAATGTAAAAAATTAGCGATGCGAATCATTTTTCTTGGTATTCTTTATTCATCCACACATTGTTTTTAACAGTTTTAGTTTATTTGGATTTGAAAAATAAATCCGAAATTTAATTATTTTTTGATTATCTTTAAAATCCCAAAACCCCCCAAAAACAGAGAATATCGAAATTACTCAAATGTGAAAGATTCTTTAAAACTTAAATAATAAATGTTGCATAGAATTTTATCATTAAAAAATAAGTTTCTTCTTCTGAGCCCCGCTCCTACGTCCCCTAGATTAGTTTTAAAGTCTCTTGGATTATCGAAGCCGTACCCCTATATTTCTAAAATCTATTTTCATCTGTAAACAACAAAATTGAGAATGCGCGGTTTCACAAAAAACAGCAAATAATATTTACTCTCTTTTTTTATGAAATTGGGGTTTGATTCATAAGAGAAATTCAATGTAATTTGATTAATTTTTTTTACGTAGAAATATTTAGCTGATCGAAACTGTGCAGTCAAATTTTAACTCTCTTAATTTGCTTGCATCGAATATGTTTTATTTAACCGGGCTAACGTCTTCTTCATTGTTTTTTTCCTGGTGAAATTTGGGGAAATAAATCCCCGGAGTATAAGGCAGCCTTTTTTAAGGTTTCTAATTATTTCGCGTTGTGCAAAAGTATTTTACTCTCTAGTTACCCAATTTTATAATACTATATTACTTTATACTTTACCTACTCGTAATTTTTTTTTTTTTAGTGAAACAATTTTGTGTGTCCTTCGGGCACGACGTTTTATACACCCGGTTAATTGATAAATACGGCTACTGGTAAACGACTGTTGTACATATACTTAGCTATTTTGGTGCCATTTTGTGCACCTCTATCAAGAGGTGATGGGTTCATAACTATCACTAATCTATCGGCCGGGATTCGAATTCGGTACGTTTTGGTCCAAACACCAGAACATTAACCACTGTCGTATTTGATCCAAGTCATTTTAAATGTCGTTATTTTTACGATTGATTATAATTTAAAAAAGATATTCTTGTACAATCACTCTAATATGTACACAAAATGTTTAATTTGACCGCGTGGTACGAGTATGACTTTTACTCGCATTGCACAGACATTAAATCATTAATCAAATTTGAATTTTAAATTTTCAAAAAAAATAATGCATTTTAAGCAAACCCAAAACACATTTTTCAATTTCGTTCAAATATTGCATAAGAAAAAAAAATGTGGTATTCTTTATATATATCTTAACACAATTTGGTAATAAAATTTCAAATTTTTGCCAAAATATCAAAATGACGCCTATACAACAAAATAAAGATATTTTGATTTATTTTTGCCAATATAATTTGAATTTTTTTCTATTTTCAAAATCAAAAGAAAAACTAGCTTAAGGGTTAAAGCTATTTTGCAGTACATCAGCAAACTTACCTTAGAAACAAGTAATTATTAATACCAAATAAAACTGAACCGGAAGAATACTAAGATAATACTGAAATGTTTAATTTGTAGACATAAATAGCATCTAAAATAAGTTATTTACATATACACACGATTTGCCAACCAAAACTATGTCTATTCAATCAATTTATTTTAAATTAATTCTAAAATTAAATGCTTTTGCTAAATATAAATAAAATATGAAAAATAAGAAGATTGGTATTTAGAGTTTAGAATTTATTTTTGTCATACACACATTTTTGATGATTAGGTGAAATACATACATTATATGGGATAGCTAATTTGTTGTGAGCTTTTGTTAAATGACGAAATTTTTTATTGAATTTTTTATGTTTTGACTTGATTTAATTCATCTTCTGTTGTTCATTTTATAAACAGTTGAATAACTTTAATTTCGGCATATTATCACAGTTATATAGAGTTGCAAGTCAAGCAAATGAATTTTCGTCATTTGATGGCAATCGGTGATGGGCGATGAACACATCTATGACCACTTGTTCAACCGCAGAATTCACGTTCAAATCAACTAATAGGAAACCAACAAGTAAAGTGGATTTTAAAACCAAATTTGAATTTTTTAGTATTCTGACAAAATATGGTAAGTATCGGTTTTTTTTTTCTTTTGTTTAAAAGTAAATTGTACTCGTTTAGACCGACTCCCTGGAATTAAAAAAGTGAGACACGACTTTTTATTGAATTAAATATGCGTTTCTTACCTAATTAGATAATTTAAAAAATGAATTAAAATCTGTAAACCACCCCCTGCCATCCAAATTTATTTTGAAAATGAATGTGGTGCCGTAAAATGAAGTAAAATAGAAGATTTGTATAAATAATATAAAAGGGACCGGGCGTATAAAAGCATTGGTATGATGGAATGATGGGCCATTTTTAGAAGGGTTAATTTCTACGATGTACATGAATTTAAACCTCTAGAGGAGCGAGAAGATAAGACCTGGAGTATAAATAGCATCGACGATGGCACCGTTTTTAAAAGGGTTAAAAACTTCCAGTTCTGTTTTATTCGATGGTAAAATAAATATAATAAAATATTGTACGCTTATCTTAATTCATTTTTAAAATGAGTTAAAATATGTGTTAAAACTAGGTATATCCGACCTCTCAAACGACATTTCCCACAAAGCGTCATCTCATAAAAATGTCTTTATGTTATGTCGCCGTTAATTTTGCATTTTATTATAATTTTTCGTTATTTAGGAAAGTCGAAAACGTGAAAACGCCGGGAGGAGAAAAGGCATTTTGAGCAATAACTTCTACGTACTGATTTTACCAAAATATATCTGGAAAATAGAACGTAAAAAGAATTCCTTCTTTAAAATGAGACCAGATATATTCATTTGTTATCTTACAAAGTGAAAACAATAAGGGTAGATTTTTAAATTTATAATTTCCTAAGATACATTTGGTTCCTTTTGAAATATCACAAATCCTGATAAATTACATTTTAAATTTTGAAACATTTTGAATATAATTCGTAAACTAAAACGGGAGCATTTTATATTTTCTTGTTGGAATTTTATGTTTAACGAATTTACTAATTTTAATTTCCAGAATAATGGTAGGAGATTTAATGAAAATTGAAATTTATAATAAAAAAATATTTCCGAGAGAAAAATGTTTGGCTGCCATCGACATTACTGCCGACGAACAAGAGCCCACAACATGGTTGGAAGGAAATATATTGATTCAATTTTTACTGAATTTTTACTTGATACTACAGCTGTAAATTTGTAACATAAAATGTTCATAAATCCTTTTCAAGAATTCAGAAATCATTTATTGAACACAAATTTATTCTGGAATGTGTTTTTCATTAATTCAGTGATATTTTTGAATATTTATTATTATGACCTTCTCAGTAAGACAATATCAAAATTAATATGGTTAAGATCATTTAACTCAGATCTAAACGCTATTTCCCCGTCTAATAAAGCTCGCTATATAAAGCATCGCTTAATTGTAATTGAAAACATAAAGATTGACTGTCGAGCGAAGTTTATGAAAAGAGAACGCAATTTAAGAGCAAACGGTCGTGCTTAAAGCCATTAGAAGATGGTTGGAAGGATTTGTTCTTAAATTTACTCTAATTTCGGGCTCGTTAATTAGCAAATTCGAATTAATTTTGTAAAAGGAAATTAATTAGCGAAGTGAACCGAATCAAATGATACCTACAAAAAAAATTATGAATTTTTGCGTTGTTTTCATAACTATCGCCAATAGTCGCCAGTATTAATAATCGCCAAGTCCAAAATCATCTGGAAAGAAGGGTATGTTCCCATATTCCCATTATGGTTTATAAATTTCGCATTATTCGGCAGTCCGTTTTCTTTAAACTTATGTAATGTAAAACGTGTTTCTCAAGCCCCCTTAAACATAGATGTGGAAAATTAAACTTCATTGAAATAAAAATAAATTTAATGACTTACACAAGTATAAATGACATCTTTTATCAAATTTTTTTTATTACGTTATTTTACAAATATACTGAGCTATTTAAGAAAAAATTAGTTAGCACATACAAAAATCCACCAAGACAGATGACAGTTTATGTATTATAAAATGAGGGCCAAAACTTACATCAATAACCAGCATAATTATAAAAATAATCTGCTTTTAAAAATAATTTTTTGTTTTTACTCGGTATGTTTGTACAACATTTATAGTTAACCACTTTTGATTTTTAAAATTAACAACCAGCTGTGTGTGTATTTCAACAGTGACGTTTCAAGTGAAAACCACCGCAATCGTAATATTAGAAAATTTACGTCAAACCAAACGAGCCGATTGTTAAACATAAAATTTGGAAAATCCGAATTTATAGTGTAAAATCGAATAAACATTTTTAAACGCTCCATACACTAATTGTTAGCAATGTGACAAAACTCTTTATTTTATTTTTTTAAATTTGTGCGACAGAATTAGATCAAATATATACGAGTACAAATACATAATTTCTTTACTTTGCCTGCTGTTATCTAATCCAAAGAATTTGTATTACTTATACAGATATTTTTTAGTGATTATTATTCACATTTTTTTTTTTGTTCGTAAAATAGAAGATAATAATATTATATATTTTTAGTGAGTCGCCAAAAAAGAATAATAAATAAACCATATGTGTCAACGAAATGTATACATACATTTTTTATTTTTTTATTTTAATAAAATTGAAAGTGACATAAAACAACACACATAACATCCACGAGCAATAACACACAAGACGGCTACAATTTTTTTTTATAAACAATGGATAATATTGTCTTTTGTCTGTTAGTGTAAATACCATACATATTTAAATTATTATTTCATAATGGTTTTTTAAAAGTTGTTTTTTCTTGGTCAACCGGTAAATTACACTTTTAAGCGTCCAGAACTAGGTTCACATAGTATTTTCGCATTGCCACCAAACGGAGCGACACCAAAGCTATTCTATAAGCTATACCTATAATAGAATTCATAGGATCGAATAATCAAAATTTCGGATCGTTATTGGTATTGGTTGTTATTTACTTGCTTGCGCCAGTCGTGCAAATTTCACAATATTAAATTTGCCCATTATTTCCGATGATTGATCGTTAGCGTCATAAATTATTCCCATGTATTAATACTTTTTTAAACACTAATTATTCGGGCTTACCTAAAACAAAATATAAAAAAAATACGTCTGTTTTCGTTAACTGACACGGTGACGAGACTTTGAAATATTATTACAATTTAAAAACTAATTACTTTTTTGTGAGCGGTTCGATATTAGGGTAAAGAAGAATTTTTTTTTTTGTTTTGGTTGGAAAATATAGCGAATTTTTAAATTAATCAAATTTAATTATGTTTGACAAAGGTTAATTGAGTATCACACATAACACAATTGTTTTGGTGAGTTTAATGTGTGTGATGGATGATACTATGTGGCATTGAATTTTTGGTGTTGGCGTAAGTTTAAATATAGCAACTAAATGTGTTTATTTTTATAATCGCATTTCATCAAGCCAAGTGATCCGGATCAGATCACAGTTTGAACTAATTACACTGACATACAAATATATTTTTTTTGTTTCCTAAAGGATGATACATGAGTTTAATGTGTATTTTGTAGCTCATTATAATGTGGAAACTGGTTTGTTTTATCACCCTCAGACTTGTTGAAATATCATAAATTGTTGATTTGGTTTCCATGTGTGAATGTGTGATTAGATCTAATTTTTGCGAATTTCAAGCAGGCTTTGCTTCGAAAGTGTCATAACGACTTAGATAGTTTTTATTATGTCTGTAGAGTGACTATACTCCTAGGTCCCATAAAAGCTAATCTCAAAATTTTAACATCACTGATTACAAAGTAAACAAGCTCTACTATAGCCAAAATAGGTAAAGAATAAATCCTGGGTTCCACATACGTAAATGCTCCTTGTGCTTTATCTACAGTGGCGTTCAAAATCATAGGACACTCGGTGATTTTATTGCAAATTCCTAATTGACTAAAAAACTACTTATCAA
Source organism: Tipula helvola (assembly GCA_963556165.1). NCBI lineage: Eukaryota > Metazoa > Arthropoda > Insecta > Diptera > Tipulidae > Tipula > Tipula helvola. Next base: position 60,834,310 of record OY744483.1, read on the forward strand.
TTTTCAGTTTTTTTACCGGACTTCGGATAAACCGGACAGCATTTTCATTTTTTTTTTTTTTTAATTAGAATATAAACTTATGTTTATATCGTCGCCGAAAATGTAAATTGAAGTCCATAAACAATTTTTTTCAGGACACAATGAAAATTATTTTTTGCTCTCCTTATCGTCTACAAGCAAACACTAAATTACTTTCTAAATTTTTCCCCTTAAAAAAACTTTTTGTATCCATGATAATATTTTATAAATGCCAATCGAAGCAAAATGTTTCCATCTTTCGTATGATGCGAAAAAAGCAAAATTAGAAAAAATGAACTTATACATTCTGAGTTTCTCGACGACGATATACAACTTCACTAATCCAGTATAAAAATACCACTTCACTTATCCAGTCAAGTAATGATTATGTTACCAGATTAATTTATTGAAGAAGGCACTAGAGGATATCGTACATCAAAAAATATAAAAAACTAAAACCTAATATCGGCCATTTTTCATTTTGCGGCAGCCTGGAATTAAGTGAAAGTTCGAGTTTTAGAGAATGGTCGATTTAGAAGGGCTAGAAGTAACCGATTACAGCAGAATAATACAGAATATTGGTGAAAATGTGAACGTGGAAAATCTGTTGCAACAGTTGGAAGAAGATAAAGGTGGTCCGGTCCGAGTTGTCATATAATGATCGAAAGAGAAAAAAATATATACATTTTTATATAACGGACAATCGGCTATAACGGATTGCCCTACATAGTCTGAATTAGTCCGTTATATCGAGGTTTTACGTATATTGAAAAAATAATTCTATTTTAAAGCTACTGTCTATGATGTAATTCCCAACAACATTTTTACGGAAAAATTATATATTAAAAAAAAAATACAAATCGGGGCGATTGGGAAATTGTATCTCAATACCACATTTTCACATGAGTCTAGAGTATCCACTCTTTGAAATTTCAGTAAGATTAATCATTCAAAATAATTAAACACAATTTTTTTAGTAGACTTGTGGGTGCGTTCAAAATTAAAAATGTTTATTTAGCAAAGACACATTTCAAAAACTATTTGTGGTGTAGTGTCAATTTTTAATTATTTAATCCTAAAATTCGCACTTCCAAAAATGTGAATTTACGAACAAACATATGTCCAGTGATATTATATTCCTCAATTAGCTTCCCTAATTGTTTGCGTCACTCTAAAAGTTTTGGTTCAAGCCGCCTAAACATAACATTGGAAATATCAATTTGTAAATGTTTGTTAAAATGTATTTGTCCAAGACAAGAGACAGTCTATTCTCAGGTCAATGATAATTTCTTTTATAAAATTCTTTCAAGAAAATTTCAAATTCATTTAGTTATTTTATTAGTTGTTATTAGGTAATTACTTATTAATATACAAAACTGCTGGCCCACTAATAGTCCACCCGACCAAATGAGATGTTGCGTAAAGACAATCCGGCTTAGCATCTTATCGCAAAAGGTTGCGATTATGGTAAGTAATTAACCATTAATGCAAGGCAATGAAGTTGATGAGTAAATATAATGCTAACATTTAGTCAATGGCCACTCCGGGCGGTCATACACCCATACCCGGTCACAGCACATAACGTTATATCCGATCTGAACAGATCTTCTCAACCCCTTTTTAGGTCTTAACATTTTCTAAATATAATGTTGCTGTAGAGTATAATTTTAAACGGGTTGGCTACTTCAATCTGAGTAGCGCCAATCTGAGAAAAAAAAAATTTAAATCCGGGAAAACTTAGTTTGGAAAATAACAAGCGCTTTTTCTAAACAGATTTTTCCTAAATTATTTTAGAGAATAATTTAAAACATTAAAAAAAGATAATGAAGCCATGTTGGCCTCTTTAAAACTTTCTAGGATTGGAAGAGCCGCTAAATAAAATTGTGTCGAAATTAAATGTACATTGTGAATGTGAAGTATTGCTTAAACCCCCGTAACAGTACACATAGTAGGTACTAAGTATATGGATGAATTTTTTAAAGGTGACAAATAAAATTGTGCTAAATAAAGCTTCATTTCATGCTTTTACATCAAAATCACAAAATTTTGGGAAAAAGTCTAGTACTAAAGACGGGCAGGAGAACACTTTAAAATTTAGTAGGAAGTGGAATAGTGCCTTCATTCGAAAATTGTTCGTTTACTGAGTGTTATATGTACTACTTGTAACACCGTTTCATCGGAATCTTAAACAACAAAGAACTTATAAGTTGTTAGGTTTAGTGTTGGAAAAATATCTATAGTGCTTTATAGTAATACTTTGGAAATTAAAAAGTAGATCGCGATAAAATGAGGGGCTCAGAACCATAGTGGCCTAACCCACATTCAAAATTTCAACATTTTTTCATTTAATTGGTCATAAATGTCCATTGAAATGGTAATTTATTATAAAACAAATATTATAAAAAGTAACCTGAAAATACCTGTTTTTGGAATTCGAGGTCCGTAGAATTAGATTTCATTTCCATGAACATTTATAGCCGATTAAAGGAAAATGTGCAGAAATCTGTAAGATTGCCTTAAATATGCCTTGGTCAATGATCCTTATTAAATCAAACTAGCAGATGAAAGTACTGGAGCTTTTATGGTGGTAAAAGTAAAGAATTAAATGAAAGTGTGTTGTTTCTTATTTATTTTCTCATGAGGCTCAGTCTTTTATTATTAGATGAAGAAATAAAATTATTTTATCGCTAGTACGGAATAACTAGTTAGTTCATACTACTTGAACTCGCAGATGAGCTAAAGTTACGTCATTCTAGCAAATTTGACCTTTTTTATTATTTAAACATATATTACAATATTTAATATTACTTAAGCTAAGGAAACGGAAAATGGGTTAGTGATTCTATCAGACAGTGTATTAAAATCACTTTACCTCACCATATTGCTTGATGCCATCACAACAACAAGCCCAACCATATGCTTCCAAAAATTTCATAATAAGGTGTAAAATTTCTTAAGGTCATGCCATATTACATAAACAAAAAAAAACTCCAAATAATAAAACAACCGTACAGTGTATCTGTCCAACTCTAAGACTTTCACTAACTCTTTAATTCGCGCAGTCAATTTATTAATTTGCCCATAAATTTGTTCAGCATGTAAAAAAAAAAAATATTAATTTTTAATTGATTAACTTTTGTGCTTATGACAAAACTGAATCATATCAATTATTTAATCTTTGACAGTTTATTTTGTTTTTTTCTGTAAAAAATTAAAATAATTAAAATCGTGATACATTTTTATTATAATATAATTATTTATAATTTTATCAAAACGCTCAATGTCGTTCTAGTTAAATAATTTAGGTGTGGTTGTTGTGTTGTGCCCATTCTAATTAATCCAATTGGGAAGATGGTTTTTATGTGCGTATGTATTATGAAATTTTCGTAAATGACTTTCAATTTTATTTTTCGATGTTTTTCTGTACCAAATCTATCAAATAAAAAAATTAAAACCACATTAGCAAATGATTTTTTGACCATCTGTTCGCGGTTCGATGAAACATAACAACAATAATAATAATAATAATAAAAAATATTAAGCTAGGCTATAATTTGGAAAAATAAAAATAAAACGTTTATGTTAATTTTGGAATCAATTCGCTTAATTAATCTGATGTGTGTCCAGCTCAACGTATTTTTCACTGGATATGACAGATTTTTTTGTCGTGACTTTAACACGCGGTTTACATATAAAGAAAATAGTTACTGCAAATGTTTTTAATTTCATTTTAATTATTTTTACGTAAAAGAAAAATAAAAATTAATTAATTTCGGTCAATGCCAAGTAATCATTTATGTAAAAAATAAAAAATAAATAAGTAAAATTCTCATCAAATTAAACGAAACGCGCGAGGGATAGTTTGTGAATAAGACACTATACTCACGGTGTGTTACATTGTATGTTTGTACACAAATTTAATTTATTACCAAAAATTCTAATTAACGCTTCACATAATTATGAAGGAAGAAACTACATAAGTACAGTCTGTCACAAATACTTGAAATACACAGGTATGTAAATAAATTGCAATTGAATATTTTTTTTATTATAAAATAATGTATCTTGTGCAAGCCAAATTGTGCTATTTTCATTTTAAGTTTAATACTTTAATGTAATTGGCCGTAAAGAAAATAAATTAATTTTACAACTTTTATTGTAAATAAAATAAACCTTTTATTTTTCTGTAATAACAATAAAAATTATAATTTATTTGTTGATGTTCTTTATTTCGATTATGATGTTGAGTGATGAATCAACATAATATTCCTCAATTAATTTACACAAAAACTGTTTTATAATACATATTGACATAATTGTTTATTTTATATTATTTTGACCTACAGCGAAAATTTAAAATATATTTTTTTTCCGAATTTAACCCAATTTCTCAAAAAATTGTTTAAAATTTCCATGCAATTTATTATTAACTCACCTGTTACTTCATCTATGACATAATATTTTTATATATTTTCTTCAATTAAATTTTGTTCGATAAACAAATTTCTTTTTAAATGTAAGTAAGATTTTTCTTTTTTTATTTATAATTTTTGAACGTTGGCATCTGGGGTGGATGTTTCAATTTTATTGTATTGTAACAAAAAATTTAAAATGGTGGATATATTTTATCAATCACAAAAAATAAGAGTAAAGCAAACCTGGAGCTTACTTGCCGTTTGCTTAGGCTTCTAATGTATTTAAAATTTGAGTAGCAAATTGGCTTCAGTTTAGCTTAGAATATTAAAACTAGAATTTAATCTCAAATTTTATTTTAGTTCTGTTAAGAATTTGGAAATTTTGTGCAGCTGCATCGAATACAATTTACTTCAAAACATTCTGACTAAATTAATTCTCTTACTATACCAAAACGAAAGATTCACGGTGTTCAAAGATGTACAGTAAGTGATTTGTGTGCTAATAAAACTAGTCACCAATTATCATTGATTCATGTAACGAATAAGAAATCAAGATTAATGTACACCAACCGTTTAGCAACAATTAAATTAATGTCAACATATATTTACCATAAATTTCTAGATTTTCTTCATACTCGGTCGAATAAAATAGTATTTCATCGCCAAATTTTCAAGCATATAAATTTAACAAAAAAAAAAAAAAAAAAATCCCCCAAAAATAAATTTTCACACTTTCACTTGTTTTAAAAAAGAACAAAAAAAATCGTTGATTTTTTTTTATTATGTGTACGTCCTTGCGTACATGGCCCATTTAAATTTGGTACATTAGATGTTAATTTAGAAGAGATGTGTGTTGTCGTGCGCACATCGAACCCAGAAATATATTTTTTATTATTTTTTGTTTTGTTTATAATATTTGTATTGGCTTTAAGATTAATGTGTACAGGAAATTTGGGTCACTTGGTCAGCTTGTCTTAGCCGCGCTATGTTGGTATAATAAATAAAAGTTTGTACAAGCAAGCAAATATAATATAGCATTGACATCATCGAGTACAAAAAAATGTATATGCACCGAAAGGTTTTGATTTTGGTTTTAAATAAATGGTGGGTGTGTTTATATTTATACATAGATATAAAATAAAATGCCTGACTAAACACACAAAATTTTCACGTTTGGTTTATTTCAAATCTAAATGTTGTATAGTATTTATGATCTCTACCCATCAAATTTCCAAAAAAGTGGTGATTTGGCGTACAGAAGATTTAAGATAATTTTTATATATTGTCTGTAAGAAGAAAATCTGATATGATTGATTTGGCGAATTATGTGAAATTAATTCTTTATTGAATCCATCCTATAAATTTCCGCTCCAGCATGTTTCCGTTGGTTTAATTTTTATTTTTATTGTATAATCAAACCAAAATATTTTAATCTTATTTGGCGTACAGTAGGATACCACTGTTGTATACATGAATTTTGTAGAAACTAATTAAGTTTTATACCAGTATATTTGGCAACACTGCATAAATTATATCTAATTATCTTTCTATAAAAATAATAATAATAACAAAAATAATGCTAAGAAAAACAAAGTGTAGTATGTTTATAAAAAAAAAAAAATTAAAAAAGAAAAATCGGAATGTTACTGTTTAGTATAACATTGGCCATGTGCCAACTTCCTCTTTCTACAATCAAGAGGAAAAAAAAAGACGAGAATGAATATGCTGAAATAAATAATTTTTATACATAAATGATGTACAATCGAATTGTTAAATTAATAATTTATTGGAATTTCATTTGTTTATTTCTAGAGCCTGCACGAGACGCGGAGCAACATACATTGTGGTTTTTAACACTTGATTTAGATTTGGTAAATTGGATCAAGGAACGTTACCCGAATTGGTTCAATAATAAAAATACAATACAACCGGTACACGCAGCTGTATCAACAACAACACCAACTCCAGCGGCAGTAGCAAGGCGTTTACGTACTCCACCACTTTTAGCATCATTACCATTACTAACCATACCGGCAAAATTATCACCGATTAAAGCTGAAATAAATACAATCAATTGTACAAGCTCGATTTATTCGGGTGTTGTCATTGATAAAAAGATGGCAGAGGGTATGTATAGTATAAATATATTTTTTTGTTTGTTTGTTTATTTATTTAAAATATTTAAGTATGCTTAATAAAATGTTTACACGTCTGTGATATTCGTATACTCTCGAAAATCGTAAATATAGATAAGGTAAATTTTTTTTATCAAAAAAGTTGACATCATCGCAATTTACATTTGTTGAGACAGAGGTGGGTTACATTAGTGAGACCATTTTCTCAAATTTAAAAATCTTTAATCATGATTTTGTTAAATAATTAGTAATTTAGCTCAACATAAGGAAATCTTTTCGCTAATTAAAATAAGAATGTTTGCAAACTAAGAGAAATTATCGCTTCAATAATATATTCCAAATTCTCAACCAATAGAATATTTCGAAACATATTCCACAAATGTAGACAAATTGTTCTACAATAAATTCGGGATAAAGTGGGATCTAAGTTTGTCTAGTGAATTGAAGATTTAAGTAGCTTTTAAACCGATAAAGTTGTAAATGTCGATTTAGAAAAATTCGAATGGGTGAAAATATCGACTGTTAAAAAAATACTGACTGAGAAAATGGCGACGAAATTGTCGACTGAGGAAATGTGGGATCTCCCCGTTATCCATCTTTTCAAAATCAATTTTACTAAAATCCGCCGTTTTTTATAAAATTTCACTTTTGATAAAATCCATTGATGTTGAAATCCATGATTGTTGAAATCCATTTATGACACAATCCACTGTTGTCAAAATCCTTCAGTATAATGTCACTAAACTAATGGCCGTACAAATAAAATAAATTTCGTATTTAAATAAACCATACGTTTAGTAAATAATTACATAATGTACGAATAGTTCGAATTCATTTAGTTGTTTATTTTATTTTTATGGATGGAAAACTTATTATTATTATTAGGAGCTGAATATATTATAAAACGCATCAAAGAATCGAAAAAATGTTTGTAAGTGGTACAAGCTCTTCACGGAATGCCAATAAGATGTTAATGATGATGCCCGCCCTGGACGCCCAGCACGTCAACAACCGATGAAAACGATGAAGCAGTGAAGAAAATTGTTATGGAGAATCGTTGAATCACTATTAGAGAAGTTGCCGAGGATCTCGATATATCGGTTGGCTCATGCAATTTTTTCGGATGTTTTGGGTATTCACCGGATTTGGCCCCCTGCAACTTTTTCTTGTTCTCAAAATTGAAAAGACCCATGAAAGGAAGTAGTTTTGCCACGATTGAGGAGATAAAGACCACATAGCTGGAAGAGCTCAAGACCATACCAAAAAGCGCGTATCAGAACAGATTCGGGGATTAAAAAAACACAGGCACTAGTGTATTATATATGAGGGGGATTACTTTGAGGGGGGCAAAATAGATATTGATGAATTAATAAATATTTTTCGAGAAAAATAAAAGTCACCTTTTTTTAACAAACCACGTATATGGGTAAAAGAGGGCATTTAAATAAAAATTGGTTTTCATTGTAATTAATTAATGTTATTTTGTAAAAGTATAAGTATAAAAAAACATTTTGTAGTCATAAAGATTCGGAAATTATTTTTAAACTGCTGAACAAACAGATTCGTATGCGACAACACTTATGACAGTGTGGGACTACCAGAAGCAGTCAGAAGAATGGTGCAAATTCATCTTTAGTTAAAAACACATCGTTTTTATTATTTTTGCAAGAATCCATCAAAAGTCAGCGGCTTGTAAAAAATAACAAAAACGATGGATTCGACGGCTTTTTGATGTATTTTGACAAAATGGATTTCGTCAATAATGGATTTTATCATAAATGGATTTTGAAAAGGATGGATTTTATCAAAAGATGATTATGTCGAAAATGGATTTTGTCAAAGAGGGTCGGGACGTAATGGATTTCGTTGGTAACCCAGAAAATGTTGTCTGGAGCATGTTGTCTGAGAAAACGTTCACTGATAAAATGATGCCTGTGAAAAAGTTGATTGAGAAAAAACTGCGCAGTTTTTTTTCAACCAACCTTTTCTCAGGCATCATTTTTTCAGTGAAAATATTGGGATCCCCCCTTTATATCGAATAAAATAAAGTCGATGGACAAATCGTCGATTTTTTTTTAATGAAATTTGTTTTTTTGGTAATATGTCACTGGCCAAAATGTCGATTTAGGAAATGTCGAATTCAAGAAATCAGCAAAAATATCGACTGAAACTTATAGTATCGTAAGTATAATGAGTATGTCATACAAATAAAATATTTGGTTACTCTTGATAGGTTGATGAATAAAAATGAATATTAAAATAGTAATTAGCAACAAAGGCGGTGTTAAGCTTGTATTTGATGGGTTTATATATAAAACAGAAAAAGTTTCATATCAAGTTTACCGCTGGTGTTGTGAAGAGACTAACATTTGTAAGGCACGTGTTAGTACTAAGCTGGAAAGTTCAGAACACAAAATATGGAAGGATCCAACGGAGCACTCGCATGAGCCTCTTGTGTTTTCAAATTTGAAAAATATAAAACGAATTATGCCATTAAAACAATGGCTAAAACTTCAATAAATATGCAAAGAAAATTGCAGGGCTTATTTACCGAAAGCCAAGCCGAGAAAAAGAAAATTTCAAGGATAAGATCTGCTGCTGGAGAACAAGAACCGACCAACCTAGAAGGAATTGATATTGCTAATAGATTAAAAAATATTGAAGAGGAAAATTTTATGCTAGCTGAAAAATCTTTCAAAAACGAAAAAATAATTATTTTGGAAACTTTAGAAAACTCGAAATTACTTGGTAATTCAAGAGTTTGGCTGATGGATTGCACATCTGCCGTAGTACCGTGTATAATGCGGACACTTTTTACCATTCACTGTAAAGTGGATGATGGAATGATTGTTCCAGTGCTATATTGCTTAATGTCCAGCAAAAATAAACAGTGTTACACTGAAATATTTTATGAGATATCCCGAATTTCATGCGATAATGATATAAATCTAACACCAGAATACATTATCTCAGATTTTAAAAGGCGATTGTAAGTCTGCAAAAGTTTTCTTCCCAACCATCTACTTCAAAGGTTGTTTTTTTCCACTTCGGCCAAATTATATGGCAAAAAATACAGGCAGAAGGATTGACAGTAAAATATGGCAAAGAAGAAGGATTTAGTATTCAAATGCGAATGCTTAAATGTTTGGCATACTTGGGTGAGGACGAAATCCGGAATATTACGAGGAATTAAAAACATCATTATCAACTAAATACCACAAAATTTCCGAGTGGTTTAACAAAATTTATGTGTATGGTAAAATACGAAACCACACTAATCAATCACAACCAAAAGAAAGTTTTGTTCCTTATCCGCCACAATTTTGGTCTATACTCGACCTTATAAATGAACAACTTTCAAGAACTCAGAATAGTGTGGAGAGTTGTCATCGAAGGCTTAAAATCCTCATAGGAAAGCTACATGTGGGTGTTTATAAATTAATTAAAATTTTAGGCACAGAACATATTTATGTTAAATGGAAACTGCAGAGGATTCAAATTGGAGAAAAAAATTAAAAATGTTTATATTGAACGTGACAGAAGATTAAGAAAGATTTAATAAAGCTAAGAAGATAGCTTTTAATACATTTTTATCTTAATACATTTGTACGTACTTTTGCTTACTTACATATATTTTATATATTATGATAGTATCAAATTATAAACCATCATTAAAAATAAAAATCAAATATATGTACATAGTTTCAATTATATTTTTAAAATTTGTCAACTTAGAGAAATTGTCGATGTTAAAATAAATTTTGCTCAAAATTTATTTTAACATCGACAATTTCTCCAAGTCGATATTTTAGAATCGAAATTTTGTCCAAGTCGACATTTTTCTAGTCGATGTTTTTGTAGTCGACATTTGTGGAATCGACATTTTGAAATACCCAACCCGAAAATATTTTCAGACAACATTTCCTCATATTCTCAGACGATATTTTCTCAGTCGATGTTTTCTCAGTCGACATTATGACCCGGACCCTTTTAAACTTGACAAATCGTCCCTCTAGTAATGAAACAGCGTATAAGAAAAATAGCAGTTTTAAAATAATTCGCATTTGAATGTTTATTGAAAAAACTTTTTGAAATAAATTTTTTTATTTTATAGAAAATTTAATTTTCTATGAAATAAAAAATTTTATTTTAAAAAGCTTCTTCAAAAAACATTTAAATGCGAATTATTTTAAAACTGCTAGTTTTGTTATACGCTGTTTCATTACTAGAGGGACGAAATTATGAAAAATTTTAATTGAATATTTCAATCGATTTTCTGTTTAAATTTACACTACCATTTTGAATGTAAAACGAAAAATTTAATGATTTGTACGAAAAAGAACAAAACACGGATGCAGAATTAGACGCAAATTACGCGCTAGAGGGTGACGGATCGGACACCATCCTATTTACACTTTTAGAGTAGTGCTGTGAAACATTCAGTCGCCATGTAATGTAGCATGCAGAATTCTGCAAGCAGTGAAATTATAGCTGCTAATAGCACATATCGCGCGATAGGGTGCCACACTATAAAAACAAATCTAGTACAATTTTTGCATTTTTTAATTTTTCTAAGGAATTTTTGATGAGGAAGATGTACGGATTTGTACAGGCACTCAAAACTCACGTATTTGTTGTAGATGTACAGTTTTGACATTAATTTTAGACGTATTTAATTTTAAAATATTAAATGGACTAACTTTTATCATCCCTTTTGTTGGCACAGCAAAATTAGAAGCAGATAAAAGTTGCATTCTGGACATCTATTTCCATCATTATTGTACCGTGAAAAAATCGGTAACAGGAACAGTCTACAGAAAACAATAATATCAGCAATCATTTATAAAATTCGGTTACTGCAATAAGGCTTGGCTTCAATCAGACTTTCTGAGTTTAGAAGTTCTGTTTGACAATAGTTGCCAAAATTTATTATTAAAATTAAGAATTGTATACTGTGCTGTTACTGTAATATTTTAAACCTACAAATTTAATCAAATTTATTTAATAATTTCAAAATAGAACTCGACCGTAAATAAAACGGCGTATTCATTAATAAAACTATTAACCATATCGCACGAGAGATAAGAACATCGCATATTTTTTGTATTTTTTTTTTTCGATTATGAATTCACGAAAATTTTCTCTTTCATATTAAAAAAACTGACGTACATTTTGATTTTATGATATTGCCATTAATAAACCAAAGGTTGACATTCGCTGGAATCATAAATTTCTTATCAATCGGTTATTTGTTGTGTTTATTAATTTTTGCGACACAAATTTATTTATTTTAGTTTATAATTTAATTTCATAGAAAAAACCACATCGCTAAACAATTTTTAGTGACAAGAGTAAAAAAAAATTTGAAAAAATTAATTACATAGTTTTTGATTAGGATAATCCATGTTTTTAAAAATGTTTACATAAATAGCATATGGCGATAAATAATTTTTAAAATAATTATCAAAATTATTTTTATAATTATTTTAGGTGAACAACCAGCTGCACCATCAAATATAACAGACTCCCCGTTGATGGGGTCTGTCGATGAATACAATAAAATAAGACAATCGCCACCAAAAGTTGTTGTTGATACAACACCACTTCAGCCACAAATGGATAAAAATAAAGAATGTAAGTATCTATTTTATAAAAAACAAAAATTATAATTAAGCCAAAAATTTAACAAAAAAAATGGTTTTTAAATTAGTCAACATATTTTCAAATTTAGAACACATAAAAATTTAATTTTTTTTATAGTTTTCATATTACAAAAAAAAAAATATAAAATGACATTTTCAAGAATATTATTATTATTATTATTATTACTAATCTTAAAAATAAAACTGAGTGTTCTCCGGAAATACTTAAGTATAAGACAAAATATCTACATACATATATTACGGTCTCTAATCTTTTGAGCATACTATTTGGACAACACTTTCAAAAATTGGAACATGAAAATTTCAAAAAATTCGCTAGAATTTTATTTTTTATGTAAAAAATGTGATACCAAACCTCCATTAAAAGTGTGACCTGTGGATGTGTAGGTGTACTATTTACATGTTTTTTATTACTTAGTAAAGGCAAAAATATGTAGTATGTGCGCGATTTTAATTGATGTAAATTTTTTAAAATTTGTGCAAAAACAAAAATTAAAAATAAAATAAATAAATAAAAATTTGGACATGGACATTTGTCAAAAAGATTAAAATCTTTATAATTTATTCAACCGAATTTTTTCGTATATTGTGGAAGTGTAATAAAAATTTATGGAAAGTAAAATTATTTTATGTAGTGCACGAGCAATTTTTTTTTTTTTTGATGTAATTATAGACAAATTTGTTTAAAAAAAAAATTATAAAAATATGTTAATTACGATTTAAATGGTTTAGAGAAGATTTAGTGCATGTTCTGTTATGAAATATTATTTATTTTATGGTTAAAACATTTCTTCTTGCTTTAATTTTCTTTAAAATCAATATACATACTATATTATGTACATTTGTAAGGGTTAGTCCGTTTTTGTTTTTATGTTTTGTAGTATATTGGGTAAGCCGTTAAGAATTATTGCTTCCGGTCTGATAAACAAAAAAAACGTAAAACTGTGCCAAAACCAATACATTTTTTGTACAGTATTGTACAAATGTTGTATTGTATAAATTGGACATTAGGTCAACTAATTAGTGTCTTCTTCTTCCGCTGGTGCTACATCCCGCCCCGCCGCCAGATACGGTGGCCGAATGGGTCCGATTTTGTGAACGAAATACATGCCCAAGCCATCTTAGTTCTAACGATTTTATGAATCTGATTATGTCGATTTTATCGAGATCATTTCTGATCTCGTGATTCATTCGCATTTTGTATGTGGCCCTCTTTAATGGGATCGAGAATTATTCTGATGATATTCTGCAGCCAATTAAGACTCCGTTACAACCGTATCTGGAGACAATGAAATTCCCAAATATTCTCAAAAATAGATCTGTCGAATAGCTTTATCCAGTATGAAAACCAAAAAATCTGGAATTTACACGGCATCACACAATCCCAATAGAACAGTTGAAGTATCCGGCAACCGAAAAGATAACTAAAATCATACAGTGGATCGACGATATTAAATGCAAAATGTGCCACAGAGCCGTAGCAATGAAGAAGTTCACCATTGAAAATGACGTGCAAGTAGAATGCTGTGGTGAACAAACTTATCTTTATCTGTAAGAAGAGCCGAAGAATTTGCAAACTGTTTCACATTCATTTGCCGACGTCTGTATACAATGCTCATCCAAAATTATTTTTAATGCTTCACTCATGAACGAGAATTTCTTCAAAAGGAACGTTTATGCGGTAACGTTTTCTGTTGATGATATACAAAATGACACGAGTCGTTATCGTTACATATGCCACAATAACCGAGTGCTAAGGCCATGTTCACAGTTTAATGAAACAACAACAAAATATATCTAACGAAACAAGATCTATCATTTAATTGGAGAATGCAGCTGAAATGGAGGACCTTCAAGGCATTCATATCACCAACAAAGGTGAAAATCCTGGTCGAAGTTGGGAATGTGTTGGTTGGAAATTATGCCAAAATGAAAATAATGGTTGCGTTTTTGAGCTAACCGAAATCGAAATTAAATTAAAACAATTCGGGTTCCATTATTCTTACGTGCGGGATTTTACGAGCGGTATAACCGGAATACGGGCACACTATAAAACATGGCAAAAATACTTAAAAATGGTAAAATTAATGTATGATTTCAGCACGAAAATAAGAATAATTATAAAAGAATGGCAGAGGTGAAGAATTCTTAGAAATTCTCGACTGTTGCAAAATTAACAGGCGGCGGAATATTCGTTCTCCGGATACAATTTTTTTTAACGAGAATTTGCTTTCAACTTTTTTTTAGACATGTAATTTGAAAAGTGAGGAACAGGCTGAATATTGGTAGGCTGGTAGGAGGTTTTTTAAAGTTTAGAAACATTTCAAATTTGTTTATAAATATGTATGGTTAATTTGTAGCTTGCAAAGATTTTGAAAACTGTCTTTTTGTCAAACTTCTTTCTATTCAGATAGCTTATAGTCGGGCAAAGCCCTTGTCGAAACATAAAACCGTTTAAAATTTTAAAATGGAAACAATTCCTAGAAACCTACTGTTGAGGGCGACAGATAGATTGCGTTCCACGATATAATAATTGATAAAACGTTTATTTTCTACTCCGGGTATATTTCGTACATTTATTTATTTACTTAAGATTCTCACGTTTATGATTTTTATTTCTTTTTAAATATTTATTATAAAATATATGTTTGAAACGTCTTATTTTTTTAAAATAAAAAATTTTATAAAAAAATTGTGTGTTATTTTATGTCACGATGATGATGATGTATCTCACATAGTCTGTTTCAAAATATAAAAGTCATTGCCCCAGCGAATTAAAATTAAAATGAAAATAATTTTTTTTTAATTATGATTTATATATTTTGGTTTTTTTGATTTTTGGATAAAAAATTTTATTTTTTCGGAATTAAATTAGTCATTATTTAATTTGTCTATCTACATATAAATAATTTTTACTGCGCGATATCTTATCATTTGTACATGAGATTAGATAATAAAAAATAAAAAAATCTATGTACATAAGTACATTCGGTAAATATTTACTTCCTATGATTTATGCGCTCTAGTGTAAAACAATTTGTGTGCGCATTACCGCGCTAAATAATTCTGCATATACGAGATGAAACATTTTATGTCCGGTGTATTTTTATAATACAGAACACACCTAAACGGAATTATGAGTAAGATTTTAATTTTAATTTATCCAAAAAAATTCGTTTATTAAATTATGCGAGACGAAACAATTTGTGTCTTCATAACTTCACAAAAATAAATAGATATGTGGTAGTTGCAAATTAAATTAAATTTTAAATGAATAGTTTGTAGGACAACCTAATTTGTGAGCTTCTCTAAAAATAAAATGTATATTAAAATATTGTATTTGTTATTATTGTAAGAGTAACATACTTGCATGTTAGATTTATTGTGACTGAAAAATTATCGGTCGGCAGTTCATCCCAATCTCCAGCACAGGGTGCAAATTTCAAAAAATCTAATAGTTTATTACTACCATTTATTATAAACTCAAGTAGTACGGAAGCTGATTTAGTTCTACCTTTCTTACGCACGGGCTCATTTCCAAAAATAACAACCCGGTCAGAACCTTCATTATCCCACATTTTGCTAAAAATACATTTACGAGATTTGGTTATAGAAACACAATTTATCATGTATTATACAATATTTTTAATTACCGTATAGGCGTTGCAATTATATTTGAAGTCATTATATCGGCTAAAAATATAATTACACTATTCCGATCACCGGGATAAACAAGTGTATTTCGATGATTTCGTGACCACAACAATCCAAACAATGATCCATTCATAACAAAATTTAATTTCAATTTTTTAGAATTTATCTGTTTTTCCTTGCGGTTGATGTTGGTTAATTTCTTGAAACACACAAAAAAAAATATCTTGTTTATTTTATATGCGTGCGATTAAATATTAAATGTGACGTACGTACATTTAAAAATCCTAAAATAGTAACGACATACAATAGCCGCGACAATTGGGTATGAGGATCACCAACTAGACAATCGATACATTGACAAAATTGGACAATGTACGTGCCAAGGAATGGTGGAAATTTGGCCGAACTATTCGAATAAATTAGGCTATGTAAAAGTGATAGGTAAACACCGGCCGCAGTCGATCGATAACCATATCGTAAATATGGCCATGCCAATTGATAAAAGACTTTCGAACATATACACTCGACATTGGTATGGGATGGTATTTCATCAAATTTTCGTATATTATGCATTAATCGGCGAATCAAAATATTATCGGCTGCATTACGAAATTGGAGACATGTGCCGCGTACTCGACTATATTCCCAAAATGTTAATTTATTTATAATTTCTTCGAGTAATTCAATCGGCATATTTGGTAAATAAATAGGATTTTCGTTAATCGTTCCAAATTTAGCCTTTTTGTTCGAATAATTGGTTACGTCCCAAGATCTCTTCATAATTTTTAAATTTATTTTTAACGAAATAAAATACCGTGATTAAAAAAATAGCGTGAATATAAAAAAAAGTTAAAATTATATATGACATTTTGTCATAATTTGATACCCCTACTTTGTTCAAACCAAAAAAAAAAAAAAATGTTAAGATCGATTTTTCAAAATTCGCTTTAATAAATTTTACTCGTATTGTATGATTTTCTTGGAAAAATATTAAAACTTTGTGTCTTATTGAATCTTGCATGTCCGTCGTTGTACATACATATGTATGTACAACTCTTTGTACTATTGATTTATTATTATGTTTCGTACATTAAAAAAAAAACGGAATGACTCAAAGAAATTTATTTAGGCTGTGAATTATAGTATTTGAGAAAGCAAAAGAATAAAAAATACAAATCATAAAAAGTCATATAGCCGGTAATTGTGTCATCTTCAATATATGATTTTATTACACACTGTGTTCTTATTTTTAATGCTTGCTTGAAAAATAATGACAACCTAAATCATGCTCAATTAAAATTTTAATTCCTTTAAGTAACGATAAATGTAAGATGAATGAATGAATATTTATATAATGTAACATAGTGAGAGAGAGAGATGGAGAACTTAAATAGTATATGGTATGGTATTTTATTCGGAAGATGATTACTTATTAGCTCGTTTATTCAAAAATTTTGATGTTTGACAGTTTGAAATGCATAAGTTTATAGTTTATCAAATTTGGCTAATCTTTTTTAACCAAATTTTATTTCATAAAATTGTTCATTTAAATTATCTGTTAAAATATGAATAAATTGCATTAATAATAAACAATGATTCATTAACGTTAACCAAGAAATTTATGCGCGCGAAAATATCGAAGGATTTTATTTAATGTGCCATTAAATTAAAGAATTTGTTCACCTTGAAATTTCACAACATCGCAAAATAAATCATGATTTATTAAACGTTTTTGTTTAATGTATTGTATGTTTACATTTTATCGTACTAAAAATATTCACGGGGGAAATATATGACGAATGCAATGAGAATAATTATAATTGTTAACTGATTATATTATTTTGTTACAAAAATACGTAATACATTAACAAAAACCGCAAAATTAATCTCGCCAAACACTTTAGAATTTCTACAAAACCGTAAAATATGTTTATTTTTGCAGTCAACCTATGAAACCCCCCAAAACAAAAAGTAATTGATATTTTTAGTTAATATAATTTATAAATATTTGTAAATTGTTTGGTGATCATATTATATTCAATTGACGTGTTTTCTGCAGAAATCTTTTTTTTTAAATACCAATATGCATACATATATGGATTAAATGCATTTTGGGAATAGTTTTCCATTTTAATATTCACAATGTGTAAACTAGAACATCCGTTCTTTGTAAAGTTTTTATTTTGACGTTAGATATGACATTGATGTGCGTGATAAATAAGAAAATTTATTATATATTGAAAATAATTTAATCTACCAAGACATCTAGAATTATTAATTACTCCTATTGCTAAAAAACTTCTTTTTCTATAAAATATGATAATTTTTTTTTTAATATTTTACTTTTAAATTTTTCGTTTAATTAATTAATCCAAATTAGGAACGACGAGACGAATTTTTATAGCAAGTTCATCGATATACGTTTGTGTTGAGTTTATAAAATTTAAAATATACAACGACTACCTCTTTTACCGGACAGTTAAAATAAATAAATAATTAATAATAATGTTAATAATAATTATTATTCAAGAAAAGTTGTTTTATTTATTTTTCTTTTATTATTATTTTTAATTACACAAAAAAAAAATTATTAGTAGTTTAGTCATGTTAGTATAAATTTGTAGTTAAGAAAAGAACGAATTAAACAGATTAATACTAATGAAATTAAAAATTTTACAACTTTACTAATTTTTGTGCATTTCTTTTTTATGTATCTCGAATGCAGCACTCAAAGTTAAATTAATGTTAAGAAGAACAGCTGATCAACTAGCTGATATTGGAATATATCCGAGTAAGTAAATTTTTAAATCTTTAATAATTTTATTAAGTGACATAACAACATTATGAAATTTCATCTGACGTTAATTTTGCATAAGAAATTTCGTTTTGTGTTGTGTATACTCATAAAAAAAGCAACAAAATATTAAATTGCTGGCGCTTGAAAGTACTTCAAATTACAAAAAAATGTAGATTGTATGTATACACAACAATTTTTTTTTTTTTTTTGTAAACCATATGTTAAATTTAATAATATTGTTAATTTAATTATAATTAGCGCAAAATTAGTATTTATTTATAAACAAAACAATATTAAATTAGGACAAAATATATTTCTAATTTTGTTTTTATTGCCAGGAAATGTATAAAGAAAAAATTAAAAACATTTTGCATTTTATATTGAAAAACGATTTTTTAATATTTTAAAGTGCAGTGACTTTATCTTTTATATGTAGTACATACTTTTAATAGACAACAACACTATAAAGAATGTAAAATTAAATTTTTCATATCGGATGTGGTGTGTGGAAAATTTTATGTTTTCAAATAATAAACAATATTTTATTTTATTGTGTAATAAAATTCTGGATATATAATATTTGTATCATTAATTTGTCTTTTAGAATGTAGAATCTCAAGATGTTGTGCACGATTGTGTGTATTAGGATGACCTGGTGCAATTTGTCATCCCAAAATATTTGACTTGTGATTTGTCTGTTTTTTATTTTATTCAAAACATATGAGTTGTGAATCTATTTAAAGTTAGTTTTAAAAATAATTAAACGTGTGGGAGGTTAAAATCTATTTTGATTTTTAATGTTGTTTGTTGGTATTTGGTCAACAATTTATTTGATTTTTTTTTGTCAAAAAGTTAAAACTTTACTCAAACCTTAAAAATGCAAGAGTTTTGTAATTTGTTATAATTATGAGACAAATGATATTGAGTGTGAAAAGACATATTAAGTGGGTCGATGTGCAATATTCATTTTTCAATATTTAAATAAGATGAAAAAATAAACAATGCTTTAGTAGATCATTAGTTGTGTCTTCTCTATTAATGTGTTGTTGAAAAGTGTGACCAATTGAAAATTTAACGAATTATTCAATATATAAATTATAATGCCACCTAAGCAGAGTTTATCTTCTCTTCCATGTATGTATACTTATATTGTTAAACCATAAAACTCTCCTCCAACGTAGCATTTCAAATTCTCCCTGCAACCTGACTTTTGAGCTTTTGGTAACTAAAAGAAAATATATGCTTTAAATTTTCTTTACAAAAAATATTCAAATTCTAATCAACGAGAATTTTGTTCAAATATTTTAAATTCTATTATACCAACATAATTAAAATGTTGCCTAAAATTTCAAAATTACGTTCAACTTCAGGCACTCCTTTCTTTGTAAAATGTATAGTTTTTTGTAAAAAGTAATTACGATTGTTTGTAGTTGTCAGAATATTTCAGAAACATTTTATTGTAAGTTTTTAATTAAGTTATGTTGTAAAGTTTCCTCTTTTGGTATATGTAACTATAGTTGCACTTGTGCACAGTGATGCGGTGGTGTAGGTTAAAAATCTAGTTAAGAAAAATGATCGATGAAAAATTTGAAACATGACATCCCACTTCGAAGATTCAACCAAATATTCCCAGATTATTATTTTTTTGTTAAAACATCTGTTTATTACACAAAGTTATTTTATCTAACACCAAAAAATCAGTAAAATAAACTTCATAAAAGTTAGTAAAAATTTCATTAAACAAATAAAATCGAAAATGAAATAACTCACAGAAATTTGAACTGATCTATTAACCCATAAAACATCTTGAGATTATAATATATGTATGTGTATGTATTATAGGTATATGCAGATAGAAAAAAACAGATCCCCTGAATAAAATATCGCGCAAATATTTGTAAATCAATAAAATTTGTACTCATATTTGGCTAATACTAATTTTATTGTCTTGAACGTGCATTGTGCTCCTAACCGCAGTAAAACATATTGGATGCATTCAACCGCGATGGCTTTGAATTGGATATACATATATGTAAATAAATAAAAAAATATTTTCAATTTGTGAAAATATACATGACCTAATCAACCTAAACAACATCTACCAGAAATCTTTAACATATCATGAAATTTTATTTCTAAATAAACAATTTTTTTTTTTTGTTATTTTTTCAAATAAATCAATTTTATTTTTATTATTTCTATTTTAGAAATAAATTCTTCTTTCTCTCAGATTCAAACAAAATTACAAAAAAAAAAAACCGCGAAAATTTCACATCTTATTTAGAAGTAAAATTGAACGAGCAAGTATTTAATTTTTTTTTTTTTTTGTTTTGGAAAATTTTCTGTTTCAATCAGTATAATAATAAAATTCTAATTACACATCTAATTTAAGATGTTAAATAAATTTGTGTATACGGTTTAGGTTATTTTAAATTTTTAAACATTTTTGGTCAAAGTTTTTCTTATTTTATTTCGCAACTATATGGTGAAAAATGCTGCTTCTTTTCCCCTCAATCTGCTTTATTCGTCTATATACATAACATTAAAATCGGAAAAAAAACTGAATAAATATTTATCCAAAAATAAAAAATAAAAAACTAATGCGCAATTAAAATTTAAAAAATTAGAGAAAATGAAAAAACATCTGCTGATATCTTTTTAGGAAAAATTTCAAATGAAAATTGCTTGTTGAAAATTTAAATCCAAATATGATTTTTTTATTTTTATTTTTTTTTTTGCTATTTGTACATTACATAATTTAGTTTTAGGGAAAATAAGTGTACGCGGAAAATATCGTAATATTGCGGCGTCTTCCTATGATACACATAGTAATGTATGTCTGTACTGTAAGGTCAGTTTGTTTATATTTAAATAGCAGACATGTGTTTACCATATAAGTCATCTAGTTTATTACATTACTTATTATTCATTAAGTTGAAGATGAAAATGAGTTACATAGTCGTATGTTCTAAATATACAAACTATAATTTACTCATTACATACATTGACTCGGCAACATATTAAAACTTAGTAAAATTCCAACGCGCGTGACATTCACTTCGGACAACTAATTCGATCCTTATAACAAAATTTTGTACTAATTAATGAATAATATCACCCTTTAGGAAAAAACATTTCATTGTTTTAATAAATCATCATCCACTTACCATTCAAAATAGAAAATCGCGTACGAATTTTTAAAGACAATACAATAATGTTTTTGTTAAAAGAAACCAAACGTATATTTTACGTCATTCTTGTCTAATTTTAATTTAAATATTATTTACATTAAATATGGCGATATAATAATAAGATTTAATTTGTATAAATACTATAATATATAGCCACCCAGGTCAATGTACAGAAGGCATGAAAATATTTTAGAATTAAATTAATTAGGTTGCAAGAGTATGTTTTTCAATTAGTTACGTAGACGTACGGTTCCTTTCTTCATTCGAATTTATTTATTTAATAATTGAAAGTAAATTCACCTTAGTAAATTATAAAAATAAAATTCCAATTGTTCTTCTTTAATGGGTTAATTTTATACCGAATGGTATACAAGCTGAGAGGTAAATGAACGGAATGCCAAAATTTGAATTTAGATATTAAAATAGTTTTTCAAGGTGATATGTCGTTTATCGATGATAGTAAAAGTGAATGAATGAGTGAGTTAGAAAGTGAATAAGTCACGTTCTTATTTATAAAAGCGTTAAGCTAAATGATGACTTTTCGATGGGAAGGCATCATCTCTTGATATACAATAAGCAGATGGCCATTAAATCAGGGTCAAGGAAATAATTCTCCAAACTCATCCTAGACCACTAGAAGATGTTAAATCATTCTCTGTGTAGAGGAGCCATTGTCACCGAAAACGACATGGGCGCTAGATGGCTCACTTTGAATTGAATAATGGAAAATTATTTCGTTATGTTTGGTGATTTTATTCATACGCTGAGCTTCGAAATTGTTTCGTTGTAAAAGGGAATACTTTAAATATACAGTCGTGTGCGAAATATTAGTAGTGAATGAATAATTTGTCTCTACTATGAAATTTCCAATTCCTGTATGAGATATTTTGCAACCTAGATACGATTACAAATTATTTGTTGTTTAGAGAATCTAACAATTACTGTGTCGGCTCACACATGTCAGAGGTAGTAAATGATTGGTAAATGTCAGAGGCATTGAATTGTCACTTTCCAACGGGAAGGGACATCCAATCTCCCATAATTACTTTGAGTTTCGTAGGTTGGAGTTGGAAATATTTTTTCGGCCCAAAAATTTTTAATTGGATTGAAGTGGTGATAACACCACTTCATAACCTTAATTTTATTCTGCAAGAGCCATTCCTTCGCCTTTTTAGAGGTATGTTTCGGATCATTGTCTTGTTGCAGAACCGATTTGACAAAACGCGATATTTCAAAACGCGATATGGTACAAAATGCGATATGGTACAAAACGCGATATTTCAAAAGGCGATATTTCAAAACGTGATATTTCAAAATGCGATATGGTGCAAAACGCGATATGGTACAAAACGCGATATTTCAAAACGCGATATTTCAAAACGCGATTTCCTAGTTCTGATCGTACATGTTCAATTTCATCATTTTGGTGAAGGAAAATTTTATTAAATGAGGAAGATTAATAATTATTATTATTTTAAAATAATATTATTAATACATATTTTAATTTTTATTATTATTTTAAAATTTTAATTTTAAAATATCGCGTTTTGTACCATATCGCGTTTTGTACAATATCGCGTTTTGAAATATCACGTTTTGAAATATCGCGTTTTGTACCATATCGCGTTTTGAAATATCGCATTTTAAAATATCGCGTTTCGAGCGGATCTCCATATTTTGTACAAGGTAACATAACGGTTTCGAGTATTTCGACGTATTTATTCGCTTTCATAATTTCTTTAATCCAATATATCGGACCAACTCCAACTCACGAAAAACAACCCCAAACCATTAGGTTTTGCTCTCCTGCGGTCGGAATTTAGTTTTCGGTAGTATTTGGACATACTGATCGCTACCTCCGCCAAGGAAGATTTAATTTGAAAATATTTCGGAAATGGATATTTAATTTTAAAACTAGAAAGGAAATCTACTTTTCCAGAATATTTTAAAAGCAAACCTCTGTTTTCCAAAATTTCTAGAGTATGGTACCGAACAACTTTGATAATACTAATCGGTTATTATAAACGTGATACATTGTTCGTAAAATAAAAAAGGATTTGACTGTGAGCAACGGAGCAGTAAACATCGTGTTTCACTTTCGTGAGGGAAATCATTAAAATTAAACACGGAAGGTTAATTAAATAATCAAAAATATTTCTTTTTTGAAATATTTATCAGTGAAAAGAGGAAAGTGTAAAATACAGAACCCAATTCTTTCCCTGTACTGTTTAATTGCTGTTATATTATGAGTTTCAAGAGTACCACCTAACATTTTATGATGATGTCCGCATGAAATACTTTGTATGAATACTGAATAGTGATAAATTGCGTTTGTAAATTGGCTTGGCTTAAATTCAATGCAGGAAAAAAACTTGGCACAAACTGGAAAAGAATAAAGTAAAATGATTAATGTTTAAATATGAAGTTGGTGGGATGGTTCTACAAAAATTTTAATGTGATGGAATGTTTGAATACAACTATTTGATTGCGATATGTTGTTTAACCATTGTGTACACACCCGGCTACCCAAGTATCCAATTTCAATTTTAGATATTTGTGGTGACTGCAATTTTGAAGTTAGACGTTTCTAGCTTCTTTCGTTTTTATACACCAAAATATAAAATTTATAAAATAAATGCAACAACATAGCGGAACCGGCAAAAAATCGGTTTTAAAGGAAGGAAAACCCAACAAAATACACTTGGCTATCCGGGTGGGTCGGGTTTTTACTAGCGTAAAATTTTTTTGGTTTACACACAAGAGTATTCGAAGTCTTTGATATGAAAAATCTTTTGAATACAAATGTTTAAATGTAAAAACAGATTATCGAGTAGAGACACAATTGATTGTTGCTAAACTTGATGTCAATACGGTCCAAGATTGAAGAATTTGGTTACGTTCGTTTGGATTCTTCATCAAGGTAATAGAGGCTCGGAATGATAATGATGAAAAGGGAAAGAAATTAACAAATATGAGAGTTTGTAAGACGTAGCGATGGCGTACTGAGGGGACCGTTATTGAATTCAATGGACTCACATTTGACTGAATATAAAATGATGGTCGCAATTTCTCTGCTCCGAAACGTTGTTATCATTACGAACACTAGATTTTTGATTGATGCCATAAACAGAAAACGAAATAAGTGATTTTTTCACAATTCTTTTGAAATTTTTCATTTACGTGAAAAACTGTTGGGACATAGAAGCGAAAATTCCGGTAATTACTGTCACGTGTAGAAACTCATGAAGTGGTCAATAAACAGAAAACGATTTTTAGCCAAAAGCCAAAATATCGTTAAAACCGGTTTATAAAATGGAAAGTCGTGAATAAGGTAATAAACGCCCGTCCAATTGGTTATAAAGGTCATCGTACCGCAGACAATAAATGTCCTTACAAAAACAAATGTGGTTGCAAGATAATTTTGCTCGGAAATGCCATACAAAGAATGTTCAAGGAAATAAGAAAGGTACTATGCCGAATAGGTCCAATTTGTTGTATAAGAAAGACAGTGACATCGACATGAATTGCAAAATTGGTGGAGTTGACAAGCATTTGGAAATATTTAAAAACGGATTTAGTCAAGGCAACAAACAAAAACACACAAACAAAGTGTCCATATCGTTTAGCTGTAATATTTTACCTGTTATGGGACCATTAGCGGCAAAATTGGTACAGTTGGTGAATTGGTGAACATGAATTATTAATTGGCCGTTGTACTGCTAAACTCTTTGGTGTTTTAAAAATCGGCGAGAATATCAATCAGCTGTTGAAAATCCTCATTCCCATTGTTCATTAAGCGCGGAAAAAGTACACACACAAAAAGCACTCGATTCTGATGAATGATCTAATTATTGTCAACACCGTACAAATTTGTGAAAACCAAATTATCCTTTACGGGAAATGTATTGACGTCATGGCACTCGGATTATAATACCCGAATAATTCTTGAATTAGTACATGAAGAACACTCGGGACATTCGCTAAATGAAGCAAATACTTGTATCCAAAATTTGGTGGTTAAAAATAGATGAACAAGTTGATTGTTGCACTAATAAGTTGTTGGGTTGTATAATGAGGAACCGATGAAACGATAGGAAGTACCTCGTGAAATTGCTAGTATTTGGTTTTTTTTACTAGCTGCAGCAGCTTCACCAACACCAATAGGACAATTCTTCAGAATATTGTAAAATTAAATCTTCCTTCCCAGAAATTCTGAAAACATTAAAATTAAACCCTTTGAAATTAATTCTTCTGTCTGCGGTTTGCGCAAGTGGAATCAAAATAATTTTTACAACCAAAACTTTGGGGATTTCTTTCTTTTATGGTTTGGGAGTTATTTTGGCTGAGAATTAAGAGAAAGTGATAACACCCAAGAACATGGTAATGAAAATCTACATCAAGAAAACAGGAATAAATTGATTCAGTCAAACTCCAATTTTTTTTCAAAATTGTAAATTAATTCTTATTCTATTTTATTGCTTATTGAGCCAATAGCCATTCTCCACAACCGATTGTGTCATTTTTGTTAATAATTTGTTCATACGTTTCACGTTATATTTCTTCTTCTTCTTTTCGAAACCCATGACGAGCTGCGTGTTAAACGAAAAAAACACAATTTTTTTTTTTAAAATCAAACATCTTAAATCCACAACACATTTCAAAAGGCAAAAAAAAAATTGCATAACATTTTCTTTCATTTTAAACCAAATTTAGAAACATTCTTAATATTATACATCCGTACTACAGAAAAAAAAATTGATTTGATTATATCATTTAAAAGTAAACAATTTAGATACAGCTCAATATGTTGTCTGTATAATCATCGTCTTATTAATTATATGTCTGTGTATGGGTTTTGTATACAGCTGGATCCATAGGATTCGGCACGCTTAGCCACCGCAAAACGTGTATGTATATACGTGAAAATTAGTTATTAGAGATTATAATTTATGACCACCTCGTAATGTTTTTTAGCTTCTAATAAACAAAATAAAATTGAAAATATTTAATTTAATTTTCTTTTCTAGAAAAACACTTAGAACATAAACAATTTTAGCCTTAAACTTTTCAAACAATGAAATACACAAACAACAAAAAAAAAATTGTATAATTTTGGTTAAATCCGAAAGAAAAAAAAAATATTCAAACAGTGCAAGGTATGTAGATCTTCAGAAATTTACATACATTTATATACTTGTTATGAATAATAAATTTAACAATTTTGGAATAATCTGAAAAGATTTTCTTACACTTATCTTTTGGTACCTCATTATTTTCTCGATATTTTTTTTTTGTTGTTGGTTTATTTGCGCTCTTTCATTTCAATTTTAAACGAAACCACAAGAAAAACATGTATAATCTTTATTTGGAAAATAATAAAAAATTTACAGTATCCGGTGGAAAAGCGGCGCACATGATAAATAAATGTGCGTATTTATATAGGAATAAGCATGTAATTTTACGATTGATTTATATCCGCATAATTGTATTCGCCATCGTTTAAATGGTGGAGTTCGATATACGGATATTTACCTAAATATTTTAAAGAATTTTGAATGCTGACGTTGAGTGAAGTCAGGCTTTCTTCCGAATATTGTCTTAAACTATATTCAAAAACTGTATCAATTTGAATTTAACCTGTTTCAAATACGGATGACTGATTAAATATTAAAAATGCTCAAAATTTGTTAGATTTTTATGAAAAATATGTAATACAACATCATCAATTGCCAGCAATTATTTTAAGAACTATATGACTGTTTAGTTACTGTTAGAATAAATACAAAAAAAACAAAATATTACTTTTAATCATAATTTTTTTATATCATTACAGCGTTAACAACATCACCTGCTTTACATGAACAGCGCAAGCAATTAGAGCGGGCAAAAACAGGTGATTTGCTCAAGGCAAAAATTCAACAGCGGCCAGATCGTCGCGAATTAGAAAGACGACACATACTAGAACATGAAGAAAGTTTTGTTGATCCGAGCTTAGCTGAGAAACAGCGAATGCTTAAAAAAGCCCGACTAGCCGATCAACTAAGTTCACAGATAACACATCGTCCAGGCCCGCTAGAATTAATCAAGAAGAATATACTTCATACAGAGGAACCAATTGAACGCATTGTAAAACAAGGTTTGGTTGCGTTTAAATCAACTAGCGAAGCTTTATTAAATCGGCCGCAGCATCCTCATAGCTATACGGTATTTGAGGATGATTCTCAAAGTAGTGAAGGCGATCTAAGTTGTAGTCCAGTAAGGCCGGATGTTTTAGAAGCGGCGGCCGCATCTGCCGGTATTGTTACTGTGACAATTCCCACTAGTGGTGGACCAGTTGTTGTCACCTCAGCACCGGTCCTAACAACAAAATTCCATCCCACGTTAATATCAACTACACATGTTCCACCACCTCCACCACCACCACCACCGCTTATTAATAGCATTAAAACAGAAAGTTTTAGTTTAAAAAATAGTGAGGCAACAAGTACGCCAACACTATTTGCCGAACTTTGCCAATCCGTTGCTGGTACAATAACAGGCAATACATCCTCCTTGTTAAATTTAGCGTCATCACCATCAAGTTTAGTGTCAACGCTAAGTCCCTTATCATCGGTACCATCACCACCCGGATCCCATACACCACGACCAATACCATCTCCACTACAACAAAATAATCATAAAACTGATGCACCCGGTAAAGATAAAAATCGTAAAAAATCAAAAACAAAACCGATCACAAAAGAGCGTACAATTAAATTTCATGAATACAAGGGGCCACCAAATTCGCAAAAGAATAGTAATAGTTTATCAAATTCGAAAAAAGTTGAGGAATGGTATCAAATATGTCTGAATCAGCAGAATTGTTTAGTTGACCTGGAAGGCATCTCATCGAAACAAAAAGCTATATTACCTGCTCCGATGAAAAGTTCTTTATCTTCGGCGTCACTAAATCAAAATGATGTGATCATGTCACAACCAAGTCCAGCGCCATCAAATACTTCGTCAATTCCACCAAGTCCAGCACCTAGTTATACACAAGAAAATAATATTAATATAAATCTAATTAATAATAATAGTAATATTAATAATAATAATAATAATAATAGCAGTAATGGTAATAGCAATAATAATAATAGTAATCTACTGATAGAATTAAATAAATTAGAAAAAATGAAAGTATCTGATTTAAAGTTACAATTAAAGAAACGTAATTTGCCTGTATCAGGACCAAAACCACAATTAATTGAACGGTTAAAACCATTTTTACCACTAGATAGTAACAATAATAATAATAATAATAATAACAGTAATTTTATAAGTAGTAGTAATAATATTAATAATAATGGTGATACAAGTGATATTGATCTAAATTATAATTCACCAAAAAATAGTCTATCACCGGAATCAGAACATGAAAATGGTAATAATAATAATTGTATTGGCACTATAACATTAAATGGTGGAAATATGATGGATATACAACAAGATTCACCGATGAGTTTTAGTTTGGCCGGTCGACAAACACCGCTTGTATCCAATGATGAAATTGTGCGCGAACAACAAAGACAAATTGATGAACTGCAGCGGCAATTGAAGGAGAAGCAAGAGGAATTGTTGCAAATGAAAACGCAGCAAAATAATATCACAATTGTGGATAAACAGCATCAGGACAGTATAAATCAAAAGCTAAAGGTGAAACAGTGTTTGGAAGCGAAAATCTTTAAGGAAAAATTGCAACAGATTGAAAATTTAAATCGTAAAAATTTACTACTTAATGGAGCTCTCAATAATACAATCAATAATAATATTAATAATAATATGAATAATATTAATGGTAATAGTAATAATAACAATAATAATAATAACATTAATAATAATATTATTAGTAGTAATCCAATATTTATTACCTCAATTAAAGAAGAGCCAATCACTATAAAAAGTGAAAATAATAATAGTACTGGTAATTTGGAACTATTATGGCACGAGAATCCAACCACCCTAGTGCTTGTTGATTTAAATAATGAGAATAAAAAACTTATAAATGGTCATCATCGTACATCATCGATGCCAAGTATTTTAGTTCCTATTACAACCGATTTAGATTTAAAACCACCACCGCCGCAGTATGAAGAAGCAACGCAAAAACTTAAAATTGAACACAATACGAATAGTAATAGCAGCAATGCAAGCAGTAATAATGGTGGACCCGTGGTTAAATCGCAAGAACTATCTGATGTACTGGATATATTGATTACAAATGGCGAGCTACCCGAAAGTGTACTAACATCAACACCTACAACACCATCAACACATCCAAATATGGATGAAAATAATATAAATTTAAATTTATTCGATAACTCATCATTACAGCATCACAATTTACATCATCCTGGTGATGAGAATTCATTCACTTCGTTAATTTTGGATACACATCATAGCGATGTGCTAAACGATTTGGACTGTATGTCACCAATGCAATCGGATCATCATAACGATATCGATGAGACGGCCAAAACACTAGATATGCTACTCGGCCAGACCACCACATCAAATAGTAATCTAAATAATCACAGCAATAGCAGTAATCACAGTCAAAGTAGCCTAAATAATAATAACAGTAGTAATAGTGATAGGCTAATTAAATTTAGTGAGTTGGACTTTAATAATTGGCCGGCTTATGAATTAATGAAGCAACAATTAGAGATGGAAATGGGCGATGATTGTAATAATCATTATAATAATAATAATAATAGTACCAATAATAGTAATAGTATTAATAATAACAATAATAATAATAATAATAACAGCAATAATAATAATAAAAAACGGGATATGAATCCAAGTTTACAACCCTCATTGAACGAGCTTATCTCATCATCATCGAATTCAAATCATGATTATATCACGTTTAGTCATAACGGTAATATTAACAATAACAATAATTGCGATGCAATGGATGTTGATTTTGTTAATTCACTATCGAGTTTTGATTTTCGTACGATTATTTCGCCTACCAGAAACGGCGGAAGTGTTGGTAATTTAATTGGATGTAATACTGGTAATACGCATCATCATAGCCATACGATTGATACGCCACCTCATCCATTTCAAAGTATACACAATATGAATCATCATCATCATAATGGTGGAAATCTTCATATGCATCAAAATGGTTTAATTGATGCGGGCTCACTAAATCATCATCATCATCAGAATGGGAATAATATTGTATCGGGACCAGAAAGTATATTTGATTTGAATTTAGATGATTTAAATGTTGGGGCCGGTGATCAAATGTCTTGGGAGGTTGACTTTACATTAATGAATTGTCACTAGAGAGAGAGAGAGTTACATCTTTCGCAATTATTATTATAAATTCTTTATAATTTAATTATATATGAATTGCGTATAATTATGAACATGTTTTATTGGAAAATCAAAATATATTATTAAATACAAAAACTTACTCAGTGTCGTCTTACAAGTTTTGTCACGCCATATTTAAAATTACCACTTCAATCCATTTTGAAATTCAAAAATTTTGGTTGCAAACAGTAAATTGTGATTTGTGGTGCATACTATAAAAAAAAAATGAGCCGATTTTCTAATAAAATATATCAAAGTGCCTTTTTCGTTGAATTATTAATTTATTATTCTTTTTTTTACTTAATTAATTATTAAAGTAATTACTAAAAATTTAATTTAATTATATCTTATATCAATATATATCAAGACATATAAATTTTATTATAGCAAACAAATTTTAAGCAAAATTTATTATAGCAAAACAAATTTACTATACATAATAATATATTTTTGAGTGATTTGTACTTAATTTTACTATAATTAATTAATTTAGGTTTTCTAATTAATTTTAATTTTGATTTTGAGTTAATAAGCAATTTATAAAATTATTTAAACTACATACATACATATATTTATCAGTGTCGCTCAATTATGTTGTGATTGCATTGTATCAACCAATTTTTAATTTGCTCAAAGCTGTTATCAAAATCTAAGTTAAATTAATTAAATAACTATCTTATTAATCGGAATATATCTTTATATATTATATATTTATATAAATATATATTATATTTGTCGTGTGCTGTTGCAGTGCTTTATATAAAATTATCAGTGATAAAATATAAAAAATAAAAGATTAATTAAAAAACTAACATACGGTATATTGGTTTTCCGTGTGCATGTGTGATTTTAAATATGTAATGTTAAAATTATTATTATTATTATTGCTAAGTAAATTTAATTATAAAAAAAATAATTAAACAAAAACAAAAAAAAAAGAAACAAAAAAAAAGTTTTTTGTGTCGTTGCATTCCCACATTGCGACCAGAACTGAATGTTATAAAACTAATTACAAAAAAAAAAAAATTTAAAAAAAAAATAAAAAATTAAAAATTAACATTGAATTTAGGTTATGTTCTAAATAAATATATAAATAAAATTTGAATAAAAACAAAAATTTATATTTTTTATTAATATTATAAAATATAATTCAATAAAATCGTGTAAATATGATTTCATGAAAATTATTTTTAATTAACATTTATTTATATTTAATTAAAGAATTTTACCGCACACCATGTGTTCATTCCTTGCCCACACGATACACAGTAATATTTCCAAAACTAGCAGTACAGCATCCAAAAACAACACAAAATATACATACATATTGGTGATTAAATAATATTAATGTTAATTACGTTCCGCGGTTTCTTAATTAAAATCTAATATTTCCCAATTTTTATTTAATTTGATTTGTGAATGGAAATATAAAATATATGTACAATATATGTATGTAAATATAATAATAATACCGAACAAAAGTACAACATTCCATTTGTTTAAATAAAATAAATTAATTTAGAAAAACAAAATTGACTAAAGTAAATGCTGCTCTTCGGTTTAATAATGGCGGTCTTATATAATTTTTGTTTTTATTTTATTTTTAACGAAAACCGGGACCTATTTGTGGGACCACATTTATATAATATACATTTTATTTTAATTTCAATTTTAAATTTCCAAAAAAAATATTAATACAAATATATAATATGTGTATGTATATATTATATTTTAATTTAATCAAATTATATTAATAAAAATGGGAAAATATTAATTTATTTATATAATTCTTTAATTAAATGTTTACTATATATATATATATAAGTATATTTTTCATTGTTATAAACAATAAAAATAAATGAATGTGTCAAATATATTCTTTAATTATTAATTTAATTTAATTAATTTTGCATAGCGTTTTTTTTTTTTGATTCTTTAATTTTTTTCTGTAAATATGTGAGATATTAAGAATAAATAAGCTTCTATATATAATAAATAAATAATTAAAAGAAAAAATACAAAATATAAATATAATTTAAAAATTATAAACAAAAAATAAAATATAAACAAAAACATTAATTAAAATTCAAATCAAGCTTTTACTCTTATACATCAATTAATTATAAATATTATTATATATTTAAAGAATTATTAAATAAAACAAAAGTATATAAATAAAAAAATTCGAGTTTATTCTAATTTAAAAAAAATTATTTGAGCAATTTGTTAAGTGCGTACACATTAAGAAGTTCAATATTCTGCACCATCTATATTCTGGGTACTGTACTAAAAATGTTTCTCGGATATTTTTAATTTTTTTAGACTCAAACCATTTTGTACGGTAGTAAAATCATTGTTACGGTAGATGGTGATTTGGTTGGCAATTTTATAGTCGGTCAGCAAACTATTAATTTTTCTATTGTATGTACATATCTAAAAAGATTGGTAATGAAGTGGAATAAAATTGTTTAGTAGGCTTGTTCTGGACTTTTTATCGAAATGATTTGTGTTAATTTAGAGGTATTACAAACAAAGCAATAATGTTGATAACGGAATCTTGGGTTAGATAAATTGTTTAAATTAAACAAATTTAATTTTACGCCGATTACTGAAATTGATTTGAGGAGTATGATAAAAAAAATTAAGAATGGTTCCCGGGTGTTGCCCGTTATCCAGGGTGTTGCAGAGTACATTAGTGGTCCTCTGACCGTTATAACCAATGGGTTGTTTAGAGTTTTTAAATTTCCTAACCAACTCAGCCCTGCTGGGAGGAGAGTCTCAGGAAACTGGGGAGTGGTTAACCTCAGTTTAATAAATTCTGAGTGCCTATGATACCCGGTATGGAATGGCGAACTGATGGCGCCATAAAACCATCAACTAATAACCACAGGCAAACTGAGCGTCACATTTCCGGGGTCTCCAGGTAGTGAGTGAGGGGCCCCTTTAAACGGGTTACCCCCTTGAATGATGAAATGGGTCCTATTGGTTTGGGATATCCATATGGATGGGTGAATGGTTGGGTGAAAGATGAAAAGGGCGGGGGTGCTGGGATGTGATGCTTGGTGAGCCAATGGGCTGGATTAAGGTGTTATGCGACCCGTGCTGATGATCAGCTAGGCTGGGGGCCCATTTAACAAAGCCCAGTCGTTAACGGAGCCCTCTGGATTCCTGGCTACCTCCAGTTGTATTTAGCCTTACCTGCGTATACGGATCTCTGCGCAGGTGGACCAGTATTTCTCCGACACTCGTGGGAGTTTTATGGATCATTTAAATAATAAAAATGAGGGAGCCGGTACCCTTGAAAAACCGGAAACAATGAAGGAAGAAAGTGGCTCTTACCTTAAAGGTGGAGCTACCTCATCAGTGGCAGGGGTAAGTGGCACCATGGCATCAAAGCCAGGAGTCAGCGATACCAATGCCAGGCAAGAGAGCGGGGGATCGGGAAGGATCCCTCCTGCAAAGCGACGATACAGGGAGAAACGGTCGGCGCATAAAATTCTGGATAAACTGGCTGCAACCCCTGAGGGGCAGCTTACAGTAGAACAGAGGCAATCTGTGGCTTGGGCGAGGGAGATTGTCGGCCGCGACAGCTCGGATAGGGTCCTTGTGCCTAAAAGGCCGAGGTCTCAGGATGAGCTCGAAGGGGGCGACAGCAAACGAGCCAAGACCGTCACTGGAGCGATATCGGGAGATCCAAAGGAAAAACCGAAATTGTTCAGTGAAATAGTAAAGGAGAACGTACTGGTGCTAGCGGTAATTGACAGAAGTCAAGAAGATGGGAGCATCACGGCAGGAAAGTGGAGGGAAGTGTATAATGCACTAAACTCCATTTTCATCAAGGTCCTGAGAGAAAATCCAGGACCCCCTCCGTTCTGTAGAGATGCGGGATGGCATCAAGGGCGCGTAAAGTTAACCGCGTGCTCGGATCAAAGATCGGTGGATCTTTATAAAAAGGCAATAGCCGAAGTAGGTGAGGTATGGGAAGGCGCGAGGCTTGAGGCAGTTCGAAAGGAAGAAATTCCGAGTAGACCAAGGGCCCGCGTCTGGTTACCAACCAAACCAGAAAAGCCAGAAGAGATCCTTGAGATTATTCAGGCAAGTAATCCAAATCTTCCAACGAAAGATTGGAAGATTGTCAAACAGGAGGAGGCTAAAGGGGGCTTCAGAATGGCAATCATGCTGCTCAATAAGGAGTCCCTTACTCCCCTGGCAGAGACAAAGGGGGTGATCAGCTTCGGTTTCGGGTCGATCACTCTCAACGTTTTTAAAAAAGATGAGGTAGGCATGCGCTCGGAGGACGGGCCGGAGGTGGACGTCGGACGGACCCAGCGGCAGACAGTCGAGCAAGCGCATGGGGTTATAACAGACGATGACGTGGAGCTGCTATTGGAGAGAGGCGGCCTTCTCTCGCTTGGATCCGATGGGGACACCCTGTTGGAATCTGAACGAAGAGAGGCTGGGGACTCTCAAGGCAGCGAAGCATCAATTATGGGGGGTGACACGGCGGATACTAGCGGCCCCCCGGAGGAAGGTAGCATTAGCCTGAAACAGGGAATGCATGAAGAGGTAAGTGAGATAATGCATGGTGATTAATATTGTGCAGATTAATCTTCACCATACGAAGGCTGCTTCGGCGGCTCTCGTTCTCAGACTGACTAGATCAGGAGAGGAGCTAGTGTTAATCCAGGAACCTTGGATTAACAAAAACAGGATCTGTGGCCTTAAGGTGAAAGGGTATACAACTTTGTACTCAAGTAACTCTGAGAAGATAAGATCTTGCATTTTAGTGAAAAATACTTTAAAATTTTTTCTACTTTCTCAATACAGTAGTGGTGACGTTACTGCGATCAGTATGGAGGTTGGCAGAGACAAGTTTTGGCTGGTCTCTGCGCATCATTCGTGTTTTGTCTGTTGAAGAGGACGGTCGAAATACAAATATAATAAAATATAATAAATTTTTCAATCTCATTAAATAAAATTATCAATTTCATGTTTCTATTGTGTTCATTGCTGTTTATGTGCTTATAACCGTACAATTGAACTCCAATTTGTTAATTACAATTATTCTAATAATTATGTCGTGTATTGCTTGCAATTTGAAAGTCAGTCGTGATGATCTAAAAATAAAATGTGTACAGTGCAGTTTATTTGTTCATGCATCTTGTGTCAATATGTCGCTCAGTGAAATCGACTTATTACACAAAGATAAAAAAGCATGGTCCTGCAGCAATTGCGTCGAAAAGAAAAAGAAGGGTGGCTCTTCAAATTCTGTTCCTGCTGCAATTACCGACGAGTGCGATTTTAATGATATTCCTGGTTCTTTCAAATTCATATGTAACAAAATTAATGTATGCTCATCAACTTTTAATTCGAGATTTGATGATATCATCCGCATATTTGATAGTTTACAACAAGAAAATGCCAATTTAAAATCTAAAATTGTGCAATTGGAATCAAAAATCGATAACCTTGAGCAACTTGCAAAAAATAAATCAGTGGATATTATTGGATTACCGGTGCTACGTAACAACAATGAATTATTAAATACAACCTTGCTGTTATTTACATCTGGTTTAAATGTAGCTGTCAACGAAGCTGATATTGAATCTGTTATCCAACTTAAATCGAGTGATGTTAATAAATCTGGTAGAGTAATTGTTGAATTTACTAACCGTTCCGTCCGTAACAGTGTTTTACAAGCCAAACGTAAAATAAAAAATTTATCAACCAGGTGTTTAAATCTGAACAGTAATATTCCAATTTTTGTAAATGAGTGTTTGACTAAAACTAAATATAACTTATTCAAAAAAGCAAAAGAAGTTAAAAAGTGTAAACATTATAAATATTTGTGGTTGCGCGATGGTAAAATCATGTTAAGAAAAGTTGAAGGGGATAAAGTCAAGATCATCAATAACTTATCTGACCTTGAAGCTTTATGATTTTTTTTTTTTTGTTTGCAGTTTCTATGATGCAATCTAATCGGGATTTTAAGGTTCTTGATGATCTGACTTCTTCTAGTTCTAGTTTTACTTCTAATTGCGTTTTTTCTAATTGTAAAAGTAACAGTGTTATTGTTTCTGAATTGTTGGTGATGCATCAAAACATCCGTAGTATGCGACAGAATTTTGACACACTCTTATGTCATTTTCAATCTTTAAAGGCTTTGCCAAATTTAATTTTTTTGTCTGAAATTTGGATATCTGATCAAGAATTATCTCTTTATGGAATCGATGGATACAATCTGCATGCAAACTGTAATAATAAATATCGTGCTGGCGGAGTTGCAGTTTTTATTCCTAATTATTTTAATGCCGTAGTAAATACTAACTATTCTTTAAAAAGTGCTGATATCTTGTAGTTGATTGTAATATTGGTTGCTTTAAATTTTCAATAATATGTGTTTATAGATTTCATTTTGTTAACATACTTCAGTTTGTTGACGAATTCAATTCAATACTTAACGTTCTTAAATCTAAAAATTTATTAATTCTTGGTGATTTTAATATTGACATTTTATCTAATTCTAGATTAATTGATGAATATAAATTCATGATGGCAAGCCATGGACTCAAATCTGTGATCAACAGTCCTACAAGAATTTTTGGTGACTCTAAAACTTGTATTGATCATATGTTTTATAGATCATCTAATGCTGTTTTCAATGCTTGGGTAGAGGAGTTACATATAACCGATCATTTTGCTACTTTTATGAAACTAAAATTACAGCAAGATGATTCTAATATAATTTACCCTAAAACCGATAAGGTGATTTCGAGTATTGACTACGCAAAGTTGAATAATATTTTACTGTTTGAGTCATGGGCTGACCTTGTTTCTATTCAAAATCCTAATGAGGCGTTTTCAGTCTTTCTTTCTAGATTGGCCTATTTTGTTTCTTATTGTACCAGCTCATCCTCCATTACTAGGAAATATTTTAAAATTAAACCATGGATTAACTCTTTATTGGTACGCCGTGTGAATAAAAAAAATAAGCTTGGTAAAAGAGTGAATAACCAACCGTTGAATACCAGCTTACGGATCTATTACAATAAATATTCTAGGAATTTGAAACGTGACATCAATAAAGCTAAGGCCGAGTATTACCTGACGAAATTTTATCAGAAGTCTGGTAATATCAAACAGCAATGGGCTTTAGTTAATGAAGTATTAAATTCAAAGAATAAATCTAATTATTTTAGTGAAATTTTAGATAATTCCAATGTCAAATCAACTTCATCATATGATATTGCTAATGTTTTTAACTCTTATTTCACGAGTGCTGTTAGTCAATCCAACTCTCATTTATCATCTGGGAATGTAGGTTTGTTAGCTCAAGAAAGATCATTGGACTCTAGTTTTTTTTTTCGTCCTTTTTCTTCACGAGAATTATTATTTATTATTAATTCACTTCCTACCAAGTGTTCTGTCGATGAATTTGGTTTGAGTAACACACTACTGAAACATATTAAATTCAATATTGTCGATATTTTATGTATTCTTTTTAACAAAAGTATTACTCGTGGTCTATTTCCAGACTCTCTTAAGTCGGCTATTATTATTCCTTTACATAAAAAGGGCAATCGGTCGAATGTTGGTAATTATAGGCCTATTTCTTTATTGCCTGTTATCTCTAAGGTATTCGAAAAAGCTATTAAATTTCGCATGATTGATTTTTTGGAGAGTAAACATTTTTTTAATGAAGCGCAATTTGGTTTCCGTTCTGGTTTGGGTACTGAAGATGCTTTATTAACATTTTTTAACACTCTTCATGATGGCCTTAATGCAAAGCGCTCAGTTGCCGCTTTATTTGTGGATATTACTAAAGCATTTGATATGGTCAATCATAAAGTGCTTCTAAATAAACTTGAGCTTGCTGGTTTTAGAGGGTTTATGTTATCTTGGTTTGAATCTTATCTTGCTAATCGCTCTCAACGTGTTCGGGTCAATGGGGTTTTAAGTCGCCGTGAAAATTTATCAGCGGGAGTCCCTCAAGGGTCGGTTCTCGGGCCAATCCTATTTCTTATTTATACCAACTCTATTTTTTCCCAAGCTTTTCAGAGTAAGGTGGTGGCCTTTGCTGATGACATGGCGTTTGCTTATAATAGCGATAGTTATGCTACTACACTTTCAAATATTAATCACGATCTGAGGATTCTTAGCCAATGGTTTAATCGACATTCTTTAGTATTGAGCCCTAAAACTAAAGCCATGTTTTTCAATTTATCTCGGTACCTAAACTTGAATAATGATATCATTTTTCATGACAGCCGCTGTTCTGGGGTTAATAACTGCTCTCAGCATTGTTTCCCTATTGAAAGTGTCCATAGTATCAAATACCTGGGAATTACGGTTGATTGTTTTTTAAATTGGAAATTACATGTTGAAGCAATAACTATCCAACTTATTTATACTATTAGGAAAATGTATCTATTAAGAGATCACTGTCCACCATCAGTTCTCAAAATTTTTTATCATGCCTTAGTTGATTCCAGACTACGTTATGGTATTTGTTTATGGGGTGGGACCTACCTTAATACTATAAAACCAGTCATTCTAGCTCAAAAGTATATAATCAGGGTTATGTTTTTCAAACGGAAGTTCACGGAATCTTGGCCTTTATTTTCATCGAATTCAATTCTTCCGCTCAGGCATCTTTACGTTTTTAAAGTTTTAAAGATATATTTTGTTATTTGCGGCAACCGTACGGTATCATTTCATGCCTATGCTTTGAGGAAAAATAATAAGATCTTGAAAATTATTCCGAAATTTCATACAACACATTTTCGCAAATATTTCCTCGTTACAGCTCCAATAATTTTCAATCAACTACCTGCCAATATCAGAGCGGAAGTGAATTTTAAAAAGTTTTTATCTTCTGTTAAAGATTGGTTATTTAGTAAAGAGAGTGTCGAATTTCTTTTTAATGTATTAGTTTAACGTTTTGTTGATATCACTGTTATTTATTTAATTTATTTAATTTATTTAGTATATTTTGTATGTTAATTTTGTTCATTAATTTTATTTTGGTTTACAAATTGCCTTGCTTTTAATTATTTATTTTTATTATATTCATTTGCTTTATTTGTTAATAATTTTTTTTTTATAGTTTAATTTTTTGTATATGGTCCTCTTCACCATTTTAATTTTACTAATTTTTTTTAATGAAGGTAGTTCAAAACAGACATTGTATGTCTATGAACTAACCTAATTTTTATTCAATTTATTTGTGTTACTTTTAGTTTGTAAGTTAATGTATTTATAATGTTATTTGTAATTATTGTAATTGAATAAAAATATAATATAATAATAATAATAATAATAATAATAATAATATGGATCGGGAGAAGGAGATCCCGCCGGATAACCTGGGGGACCTGATCCGAGAAGCAAGGAAAAATAGGATTGGTGTGATACTCGGATGTGATGCAAACGCGCATCACACAATTTGGGGGAGCACTGATATTAATGAGAGGGGTGAGTTATTTTTTGATTACTTATTAAATACTAACCTTTCAGTCTGCAATGTTGGGCAGGAACCGACATTTATCATTAGCAATCGGCAGGAGGTTCTAGATGTGACCCTCGCCTCGGATACTATTTTTCAGTTGATTAGGGGATGGAGAGTGGCGAAGGAGCACTCATTCTCTGATCATCAATATATAACTTATAACCTTAACATTCACCCTGTTACCCAGAAGCCTTTCAGGAATCCTAGAAGGACAAACTGGGAGAAATATGGGGAGGTGTTGGAGGAACTATTGCCGGAGGTCCCCGGACCTCCGGAGACAGTGGAAGAATTGAATTGCATTGTGGATGTTGTCACAAGAGCATGCAATCTTTCCTTTAATGCTTCTTGCCCCCTGATAAAGCCAAGGGGCAGGCAGAAACCGGCATGGTGGTCCATGGAGTTGGAGACCTTTCGGAAGGCGTGTAGGACAGCCTTTAATAAGGCAAAGAGCACGAGGCATGTACGGGACTGGGACTCCTATAAGGAGGACCTAAGAAAGTACAAAAAAGAATTGAGGAAGGCACAGAGGGGATCTTGGAGACTCTTTTGTGGTAGAATGGAAGAAGTCTCTGAGACTTCCCGCCTTAGGAAGATTCTATCTACTAACCCAACTAGTCCTAGTTACTTAATTAGACCAGACGGGTCATGGACAGCTTCAAGTGCGGAATCGTTGGAGCTTCTCATCGATACCCACTTTCCGGGAAGCTTTGATGACTCGATGGAGCCTGGAGCTCATCGAGGAACACCTCCAATAGATATGGAGGGCATATTGGATAGAGAGCGGATCAGGTGGGCGCTGCAGGGTTTTAAGCCTTATAAGTCGGCGGGCCCGGATCGGATTATACCAGCAGAGATCCAAAAGAACTCTGCGGCCA
Organism: Tipula helvola; assembly: GCA_963556165.1. Lineage (NCBI taxonomy): Eukaryota > Metazoa > Arthropoda > Insecta > Diptera > Tipulidae > Tipula > Tipula helvola. Next base: position 60,875,932 of record OY744483.1, read on the forward strand.
TCCTCCCCTGGCTAGAGGTTATCTTCAGGGGATGTCTGAAACTAGTCTATATTCCTAGGAATTGGACAGAGGTCAAAGTAGTCTTTATCCCGAAATCGGGAAAGAGCTCACATGCTCATCCAAAGGACCTGAGGCCTATAACTCTATCATCCTTTCTGCTGAAAACCCTGGAAAGGTTGATAGATGTATTTATTCGATCAAGAATTGAACCCAGGAATTGGGCAATGTCGCAGCATGCGTACTGTAAGGGAAAGTCGGTGGACACAGCTCTGCACGATCTAGTACGCACAATTGAGAAATCAATTTACTTGCAAGAGTTTTGCATGGTAGCATTTCTCGATATTGAGGGTGCTTTTAATAATGTAAAAACGGAGGCGATCATGGAAGGATTGTCTTTTTTGAAAGTGGACTGCTCTATAAGTAGGTTAATAAATCAGATGCTGGTAAGCAGGACTATTACCTCGGAGCTGGGAGAGTCCAAGATTAGAAGACGGGTGGTTAGAGGAACCCCACAAGGAGGTGTAATGTCCCCCATTCTCTGGAGTGCAGTGATTAATGGATTGCTGCTGGAACTAGAGAGAGAGGGGATAGGGGTTGTAGCATATGCTGATGATGTAGCGATAGCTGTCTCAGTCTCAGGTAAATATCTAGATACGATTAGGGATGTTATGCAGAATGCACTCCTGATCGTTACGAAATGGGCCAGCAAGTGTGGATTGGGGATTAACCCGTCCAAAACAGAGCTGGTACTATTTACTAGGAAATATAAAATTCCGGTGGTTAGCCCTCCTATCATAAACGGCAGCGGACTAGTTTTTGCTGACCGAGCGAGATTTCTGGGCATAATCTTTGATAGTAAGCTCAGCTGGAAGCCTAACACTTTGGAAAGAGTGAATAAGGCTATTGTAGCCTTATACTCGTGTAGAAACGCTATAGGTAAGAGATGGGGCTTGAAACCGGAGCTGGTATACTGGCTCTATACCGCCGTGGTAAGACCTGTGCTAATGTACGGGGTGGGCGTTTGGTGGCCAGCTCTAGATAAGGTAACTTATAGAGGTATGATGGAGAAGGTGCAAAGAACGGCCTGTATGCTTATAAGCGGGGCGCTTAGGACAACACCTACACGCGCTTTAGAGGTTATGTTCCACCTTATTCCAATCGACCTTTATGGTAAACAGATGGCAGCCAACGTGGCTACGAGGCTCTTGGCTGTCTCTCAATGGAAGTGTCTTCAGGTGGGACACTCGACGATAGGTAGATTCGCTGGCGAAGAACTGGCGAATCTGGATTATATCACACCAACGTTGTGCTTCGATAAGGGTTTCCGTACCATCTTTCCCTCAAGGGAATCCTGGAGAAACGGATCAATCTTGGAAAACGAGGCAGTGCAATTTTTCACGGACGGCTCGAGGCTAGACGATCAGGTAGGAGCCGGAGTCTTCTGTGATAAACTTAATGTTAATATTTCTGTTCGTCTCCCTGACTACTGCAGCGTGTACCAGGCTGAAGTGGTGGCGATCGGGCAAGTCATGACATGGTTGAAGCATAATGTGGTATCCGGGAGGGATATCGCAATTTATGTGGACAGTCAGGCAGCGATCAAGTCACTTGGGGCAGTTTGTCTGAAGTCGCGGGTGGCGCTGGATTGCCGATCATCTCTTAACGAGATGAGCGAGTATTTCAGCATCCAGATAATCTGGGTCCCGGGTCACTCGGACGTCACGGGGAACTGCAGGGCGGACGAACTAGCTAGGTACGGTACGACTCTCCAGATGCAGCCGGAAATGGTAGGTCTGGGGAGGCCTATGGCAGTGCTAAAATGGGCGCTCAGTAAAAGGGCAATCGCCTTGACAAATGAGAGGTGGATCAACACTCTCACGTGCAGGGTAGCAAAGCAAGTTTGGCCAAAACTGGACTTGCGGCGCTCCAAGGTACTAATATCCCTGGGAAGACAAGAAATAGGATTGGTCGTAGGGATAATGACAGGTCACTGCCTTTTTGGGGAGCATGCGAGAAGGCTGGGGATACAGACGAATGACTTTTGTAGAAGTTGCATGGACGAAGAGGAGGAGGAGACTTTGGAACACTTCCTATGCTCATGTCCGGCGCTATCATACAGAAGGCATAAGTATTTGGGTGTGTACGGTATGGACAGCCTTTCGGAACTCGCGGACTGTGGAGTGCGAGATTTATTACGCTATATAAATAGCTCTGGTTGGTTTCAACGGGAGTAATGGGGAGATGGGATCCTGTGGTATCACAACGGGCCATTGCTGGCCTAAGTGTGCGATAGCAGCCACTTCAACCTAACCTAACCTAACCTAACCAACTCAAAATAGCTAAAGTTACTCCCATACATAAAGGGGTGATATAAATGATCCGAATAACTAAAGATACATTAGTGTACTCCCAGTTTTGTCGAAGCCTGCAACAACAAATTTCAGATTACTTTCAACTAACTGAAACAATAAACAAAAACCAATTTGGTTGATTATACAACATTCGAATACAATGTCGCGTCGGCCTGAGTCTCAGTGGTAAACTCAATACAATCCTCGTTAGATAGGAAACTGATTACTGCAGTACTCTTTCTTGACCTTAGTCGTGCGTTTGACTCACTAAATAAAGAATGCTTACTACAACCATATAACATTGAGTTTGATTTGTCGTCAGTTAATCTGATTAATAGTTACTTGTCTGAGAGGGTACAATTTGTTTAGGTAAAGAATGTTGTTAGTATGCAGTTGAATTTAATATGTGGGGTGCCGCAAGGCTCTTGGTTCAGTTTTATTTAATATTTATATTAGTGACTTTGGCATAGACATTGACATTATTATTTTATATATTTACATATTGTGTTATTAACTTAATTAAAATGTATTTTCTTTTTTTGGTTATCAATTCAGATTATCCTTAAAGGGACACTAAATCCGCGAGGAAACTGTTCCAGTACGCAGAATGGGTACTGGGTGTAAAGACACCTGTTGCGAGCAGCTTCTTAGAAAAGTTAAATCCACATCAAAACAAACTACAAAACTTGAAAAAAAATTCGATCGGATGGAAAATAAGCACTACTTTATGCCGAAACCAGAGAATCATGAGAACGAAAATATAAGGGTTTATAAAACGGCATTTATGGAGACTTTTGGTAAGCATATTTGTCTCTTAAGCGTTTTAACCAAGATTTTAATATTTTCTAATATTTTTAGGTATAAATCGGCAGTGGATTGTCACAATTTTTGAAAAGTTGGATGATCATGATACATTGACTGCTGATATGCGTGGAAAGCCTTATAAAAAAGTCACATACCTTCAAGATAAAATAATACAATCAGGATTGATTGAGTCGCATTATTTGCGACAAAATACGGAAAGGGAATATTTGGTTGGTGATTTGAACCTAGGCAAGTGCTATGCATAGATTGTATGTTCAATGGGTAAAACAACAAAATCAAGGTGTGATTACTGGTTTGCAAAGGCAATATCGAGATATTTTTATAAATAGCTTCAATATTTGTTTTTTAGTGCCAAAAAACGATCGGTACAATGTTTGCACCCCATACACAACCCAACATTTCATTAAGGATAAAGGAATTTATGAAACTAAGCATACCCGCCAATTGAAAGATGAGAACAAGAAATCTGCAATAGAAAGTTATGGCAGGATTCTGGCAGTCGTTTTTTACTTCGAGAAAATATTGACTTGCCCAAATTCTGAAATTTCGACATTCTAATCTACCATAGAAGAACTACTTTAGAAGCATATTTTGTATGGGTTAAGGATACCCAAATAAGTAGTTCTTCTATGATTCTACTACAAAATAAATTCCAATATATTGTCTATATTATGAATACCAAAGAATCATTCTGATATGTATGCAATATTGCCAAAAGAGGGCCAAACGAAGTGGTAAGCTGCCTTTATAAATTTATTGAATTAGAAGTTCGTAAAAATAGCCACCTAGAGGAAATTCGATTTTGCTCAGATAATTGTTTTACTTCTTATACTTTCTGCCGTAGGCACTTGGCGAAACACACTTAATACACACATTTTTAAAATTTTTTAAAAACACTTGTTAAATATTTCGCAAAATTACAAAAGGTTTAAAAAATCACTCGATCGATTTCGGCTTATTAGGCCATCATCAGGAGTATCTACTAAACTGTAAAAATAAAAATGTAGTTAGATATATATATATAGTTGGAAAAAGCAAAAAGTGAAACCAAAATATACCAATAAAAAAATGTGGGAGTGGTAAAAAATAAAAATTAAAAATTAAAAAAGGGGTGAGTTAAACACAGGTAAAATTGGTGAGAGCAATATTTCTTAATGTTTATTGCTCTCACCAATTTTACCTGTGTTTAACTCACCCCTTTTTTAATTTTTAATTTTTATTTTTTACCACTCCCACATTTTTTTATTGGTATATTTTGGTTTCACTTTTTGCTTTTTCCAACTATATATATATATCTAACTACATTTTTATTTTTACAGTTTAGTAGATACTCCTGATGATGGCCTAATAAGCCGAAATCGATCGAGTGATTTTTTAAACCTTTTGTAATTTTGCGAAATATTTAACAAGTGTTTTTAAAAAATTTTAAAAATGTGTGTAATAATTGTTTTAGTCAAAATTAGAATATTATGTGTACCGAATGAAATTTGTGATTTGTACATGAAGAATTAAAACTAAACGGCAATATATAATCATTATTTTTCTGTACTTGTTCTATTGCACATATTGTACAGTTTTTAAATAATCGTATTCATTCAAACTTTTTGTTCATTTTACGGCGAACATTCACCTTTTCATAATCCCATTTATTATGTATGGATGTGATCTTAAGCCGCATTGGCAAACTGCTTGCCAAACCATATGTTTTTTTGCCAAATTTTTCAACGGCTATGGTAGTAATTGCTCCGTCCAGTTCTTTACCTATCTTTTTGATGTAATATTGGGGACCTGGAAGTGTCGAGAAATCCATTTTGACGTAGGTCTCGTCGTTCATTACGAAACAAGAATCTTTTCTTTCGTTCAACCATTTGTTGTGTTTCTTTGCTCGATCGATCCCTCTATTAAATAGTTCAACACTTCTTTTGGGGATTTTTGGCTTCTTGTATGTCCGTAGATTATTTCTGGTTTTAGCTCGTTCCACAATCGATTTGGTTGTTTTGGTTTTTCTGGCCAAATCTCGCACAGATATCGAGGGATGTTTCGAAATGACTCTTACAATTTTCTGATCCAACATTTTATTTGGAGCACCTGATTTTTCTCCGGATCCGGGCTTGCGTGATACAGAAAGATTGATTTGACATTTTTTTTTACATTTGTTACCGTATTATTGGAAACACCGGCCAATTTACCAATTTTTTTATTGGTATAATCGGGATGATCATTACACAATCTAATTATTAAATCACATTGTTCTCCTTATGATGCGTCCATTTCGAAACAAATAAAACAAATGCCCAATTTGACGTTTATTCGTTTTTTTAAATTGTTTTTCTACAAAATAACGGTACCAGTTTTTTTCTTTTGCGTAGTAACCTATGAGATAATATAAATTTGGGAATCACAAATTTCATTCGGTACACATAATAAGATTCGTATTTCATTGGTATGCGTGGGCTATCAATAAATTTAAGGTCAACATTACTCAAAGGTACTTATGTTGGGATTATAAAAGATTGTAGAACAAATAATAAAATGCTTATTAAATTAGAACGTGCTTTATTGCCGGAAGTACAAAAACAGAGAAAGAGAGAGAGAAAAAAAAAGTAAAACGTAACTGTCACACAGCGGCGTAACTACAAGGAAGCAAACCCTGCGCTGCGGGGGGCCCGCACCGCGGGTCCCGTGATCTTTACTCTTGTGATGAAGATCTGTTTCAAATCCTCCACAATATGATTTTCTACATTTCAAGTCAAAATTTAACAATAAAACATTAAATTTTGATTTAAAATGTTGTATGCAGCCCGATAAATTTGTGGAAATGAATGACGATGATCTCATGAAGTCTGCAGTTACAAGAAAAATATAAAGGCGACCTATCGGAAGACTTTTCGCTACAAATGGTGATGGTAAAGTCAATACTTAAGGAGAACATTTCGGGGATATCATCAATACTTGAATTCGCTGAAGTTCTAATAATAAATTTCCTATAGCAGCTACAAGTATTTCGCAGGTAATAATATGTTTATTATTGTTTTTTACGTTACCTGTGACGGTCACAACAGCAGAACGGTCGACATTTTTAATTAATCTGAAGGGAAAGATATGCAAGGTGCAGGGAGAGAATTCTAGAGGCCCACATTAAGTTTTGCGGGGGGGGGGGCCCAAAATTTGTAGTTACGCCACTGCTGTCACAGTCATAGTGACTGCGTTTATACACGACAAAAAACTTTAAATTGACTATGTTCATGTGAATTAGTCAATCTTGTTGAACGTTCGGTTTACACCTCGTTGTCTCGAATGTCGTTCTTAATTAATTCCTTTATGAATTTATGTTTGATGTCTATATGGTTTGTTTTAAATGAAAATTTATCATTCTTTAATATTTCCAAACAATTTGTATTGTCTTCATAGATAAGCTTTGACGCATCCACACTTTAAATGCATGTCCTTTATGCAACTCTCTCAACCATTTTGCTTCTTTCGCTGCTTCACATAATGAAATATACTCAGCCTCAGTGGATGAAAGTGCCACACAGTTTTGTTTTCGGCAAGTCCAGCTTATTATAGAGTATTTTCTCTCTTCTGGAAGTTGCTTAGTTTAAGCTTCATTGTCAATGTTACCTTCAGATATTTAACTACCCGCTTCAGCCGTGTCTAGTCTTCTTGTGTTGGAGTTGAAACCTTTTGTGCTAAAATGCTCATGCTCGCTGAGATGTCAGGTCTTGTATTTACGGACAAATATAATAATTGTCCAATCAACTTCTGATAATTCATATTATTCAACAGCTTGTCTGATATACCTGTTTTTTCAAAATTTAATTCCATCGGTGTCTTGACTGGTTTTGCGTTGTGCAATCCATAATCCAGTGCAATTTTTTCAATATAGTTTGACTGACTTAGTTCATAGTCTCCGTGACTGTTCTTCGAAATAGTCATTCCTAAATACTGTTTGATTGGTCCAAGATTTTGAATTTCAAATTCTGACAATAAAATCGTTTCAAAAATTTTTAAATATAAAGCGAAGTTCCTGGGTGTTATTTTCGACAGCACTTCAGTGTTGCGGAAAATGAAAAGGTAAATGAACTCGTTCGGCAGGGTACAAATTGCCCCACTTTACCAAGTAAGGTAAATGTTGAAATTCCGCTTGCTATACATGCAAACTTTTGCTTCAGAAAGAAACAAGGCGAGCAGCGAACTATAGATGGTCCAATGGTACCTCATGCGCCATAACTAGGCAGATTTGTCCAAAACTACAATAGATTAATCAAGAACTGGTCGCCATATTAGTATGGTGGTGGGAGATATTACAGGGCACTGTCTCATATGTGAGCATGCGCGGAGACTAGGAGTCTCCTCCTAGGCGTTAAGCAGATGGAAATTCTTGGGAGCTCCTCTCCTCAGTGACCTGGCGGATCCCAATGGGATGGACGTCAGGTGTATTCAACGCTTCGTTGTAAGCTTTGCATGGTTCAGCGAGTAGAGCCGAGAAAAATTGTATGTGGTGAGGCTACGGACCATTTTTGTGCCACCCTAACCTATAACCTAACACACTCAATTAAGCATGTTGTTTATTTCACCAAAGTGGTACTTCAGAATTTTTCTTTCATTTGACATTGGCAACACAAGATCCGCCGTCGTAAGTGAATCGATTTGAGCGCCAAGCAAGTGGAATAAGATGTTTATCGAAGAGCAGCAAAGGAGTAAAAAGGATAACATGGAAAAGATGCGTGCTATTTCCAGTTTATCCCTAGTCTTTACAATCTAGTTAATTTATGTGAAAGACAACCTTTGAGTCTTAGAGTCGGAAAAGGTCATATGAAGGGATATTTCCGGCTCAACGATGCCCCGCGAAATAGTTTGAACCACGATAAGAACATAACAGACACGATTAGTGTGGCTAGGTGCCTTTTAACGTCACCTATCCATAGGCGGTCATGATTTTATAAATCCGATGATATTAACTTTATCATCATCCGACCAAACATTTTTATATCTAGTTTTTCGTATATGGTATGGACATTGACGCATTGATTATGTTCGTTTACCATTCCACGGTTTCTGATACAGGTAGTGTAATCGTGGTGGATAGGCGAAATTTAAATTCAGCCATTGCCAGGAAGTGGTCTGAATCGATGTTACTCAATGTAATCGTATGATTTGCATGTAGTAGGTATATGCTGGCAATCACCAAGTTGTAGAGTTAAACTAGCACGGTGGAGTGTCCTGTATAGTTGATTTGTTTGTTTTTGATTTGATCAGGCTTCTTCTCGGTGGGGGGCATGAACGTTCACAAATGTAAAAATCCGATTGTTGACAGGCATGAAATCAGTCATGAATTGAACCAAACGCCAAATTAATGTTTATCAATGTTACTGTTGTGACAGGAGTTAGTCCGTAGCGACTGTAATGCAGCACTATGAGATTGAGCTTATACTTAGATGCTTGTTCGAAGAGTTGAAGAATACTCCAATGTACCAAATTTAAATTCGCTGTCCTTATATCGAGTTCGATATTTTTGTTGTGTAGTAATAATCTTTCAAGTCCGGTCATTTTATGGCGATATTGATGCTGACTTAATAGCAAGGGATTCTCACGTTGTTCTATGCAGCAAAATAATCTTTGATTTTCAGGCTTTTCAGAAATAATCAAAATGAACAACCCATCAATGACTGAAGCTAATCCAGGATGGAATCAATAGTATTTAAGTTTTAGCGCTTTGTGGATTACCTAAGAGGTAGAGTAGTCGAAGAAGTAAACCCGCCAGAGCTATAACCCGACTTTTGAGAGAATACACAACCAACTTATTCAAGTAGCCTTTGCTTTACGATCGTCGACTTCCAATCCATTGGGTGACGCTAATTTATTTTATTTTTTTTTATATACCTATGATGCATGCACCTCATAACTAAATTAATTCTCGAGGTAAGATTTTGGTTTTATTGCTACAATAATTACAAATTTTTTTTTTTTTCAAAAATACGCAAATCGTAAATTAAATTAAATTTTCATGGAACAGATGGTATGAGCAGGACAACCTAATTTGTGATGTTTTCTAACAATAGAAAATATAATTACAATTTACAATTTTTAAACTACTTAGCCGGGTTTTCACATAACTTACTTGCTTGTAAAACAAATAATATTTATTGTGACGATAAAATTATCGATCGGAAGTTCGTCCCAAGCGCCAATACGAGGGGCAGTTCTCAAAAATTCTACTACTTTATTACTGCCCTTTATTGTTAATTCAATTAGTACAGATTCATCCGTTCTACCCTCATCCTCTATTCCATACACAATATTACGATTTGATCCTTTGCTATGCCACTTATTGCTAAAAATAGATTGTACTTTGTGTAACTAGTCGTATCGAATAATAAATGTTTAATTACCGTAAACCCATTTCGGATATGTTTGAAGCCATTGCATCAGCTAAAAATAATATAATATAATTTCGATCATCCGGATAAACCAGTGTATTCCGAAAATTTCGCGGTCCCAACAATCCAAACCATGCCCCATTGACAGTAAAACATAATTCCAATTTATGTGAATTAATCTGTTTCTCCGTGCGATCGGTGTTTGTTAATTTCTGGAAACAAAATTAAAGAAATTGCGTTGTTTATTTTTATATGCGTGCCCTATGGTCAACTATTAAAAGCGGTACGGTACATACGTTTAAAAATCCTAAAATAATTTCGCAATACAATAAACGCGGTATATGCGTTTTCAGGTCACCCAATTGACAGTCAATGCATTGACAAAAATTATATAAGTACCGTCCCATAAATGGGCGAAGCTCGGGCAATGGGTACTCACTATTTTGGATATTTATAACCGATAATAATAAACTGGCGACGGCCGATCGATAACCAGATCGTATATAAGGCCATGTCAATTGATGCACAATTTTCGAACGTTGATACTCGATATTGAACGGCATTTTATCAAACATTCGTATATTATGCATTAGTTTTCTAATCAAAATATTATCGGCAGCATTACGAAATTGGTTGCATGTACCGCGTACTCGACCGAATTCTCGAAATGGCAGCTTATTTATTATTTCTTCGAGTATCTCGATCGGCATATTCAGTAAATTTAAAGAAGGATTTTCAACCGTTTCAAATGTGGTAAGCTTATTTCTAGATTGGTTGATTTGATCATTTGATCTCTTCATACTTTTGCAAATTTATTTTTGACTTTAAATTTATTTTTTTTTATTTTAGCGAAATCAAATAATGTGATGTATAATGAAAATAAAATAAAATTTAAAATAATACATTTTTGATGGAAGGCATTTTGTTATTTTATAGTCGCCCCTACTTTGTTCAATCATGAATTTTGTGAACGGTTTTTTCATAAACAAAATCGATTGATGGTCGTGCAGCAGTTAAATCGTTCCAGATCCGTGTATATGTTTCTAATTACGGTATTAAAAATTAAAAACTCCATATATACATACGTTAAATTGTATTTGTTGCATCCTTTGTAACATTCGTTTGCACAGTTACAGATTCTTTGGATTATATACCAATTACAGAACTTGGTTTTGATGTGACGATTTTAAGAAGATTTTCCGCTTCTAAATCAGGTTTTTCGTTCCAATACCATTTAACATCCTTGCGTGTTAAGATTCATAATTTGCCACATTTTTTTTTTGTTAAATTAGGAATATTTTTCATAGAGAATTTAGCAATCCCCAACAACCGCAAGACATCGAATTTATTTTTCGGTTAGAGCATATCAAGGATTGCATTACTGTGGGATGGTGTACAGCATATCGAGAATTGCATTACAGGGATGATATCCCATGATGATACCCATGAAATTAATTTGTCTTTATTGATATTATATTTTGTTTAGATTCCGATCAACTGAATTGGCTGAACGGTGTCATAAATGTACTAATGTCAGTACTAGTTACCTTTACTGAGATCAAGTATAGTAAACATACATTCAGCTGATTAGACCATCGATTGTTGGAATCAAAAATTGCTCACGCTTAATGAATGGATTTTATTGCTTTGGATCAAAACAGATAAGCAAATCATACAATCTTTTCTTATGTGTAAAGAAGGCACAAATCATCGTCACATTCATTACTCTCGGTATACTCTCAGAAACAGTTACTCAAACAATATGTTGAATTTGTAAAGAACAAATTCGGGCGAAAACCAAAGAAAATTCGATCTGATCGAGGTGGAGAGTACATTAATTACCAATTAGTAAGAGTGTTACAGTTTTTCTAAAAACAGAAGGCATTGAAATGCAGTTGACGGCGGCTTATAGTCCAGAGCAAAATGGAGCGGCCGAATGAAAAAATAGGTTACTGATCTAAATGGTACGATGCATGCTAATTGATGCAAATTTGCCATATAGTTTTTGGGGTGAGGCTGTATCAACAGCAAACTTCCATTTGAACTTTGGAACAGCGTCAAACCAGGTATTAAGGAATTTCATATTTTTGGTTCTAAATGATTTGTTCATGTACATTCCGCATAAGCATAACCACCCCAAAACCCTGTCCCTCTAGTACCAGTAACTGGCCATTTATGACCAATTTCCAAAGAAGGGGGTCAATACTCAATCTTGCGGTGTACTCACACCTACAAATCTGCTAATGAAGGACCCGCCCAGCTTAGCTTTCACGATCCTGCATCTCAGCATCTGATCTATCCAACCAACGAGAGATTCATCCACACCGAAATTCAACAAAGCCCTTATTGCCTCCAGTTTAGCGTTGCTAAAGGCACCTTCTGTATCCAGAAAGGTTACCAAGGAGTATTCCTTAAATTTTAGGGATTTCTCAATAGGACAAATGAGGGAGTGTAGAGCGGTTTCTACCGATCTCCCTTTACAGTACGCATGTTGAGATTTCGACCACCTAATGTGAGCTTCTATTTGTATTTCTAATAGAAAAGAGCATAAGCTTATAGGCCTAAGGTCTTTGAGATAGCAATGAGAGGATTTTGCCGCCTTAGGTATAAATATTACGTTTACCTCAGTTAATTTCCTAGGAATGTGACAAAGTTCCAGGCTGCCTCTGAAGATAACTTCCAGCCAGGTAGAGCCAAGTCAATGGCTTGCTGAACATCCGCAGGAATGATGGCATCAGGTCCATCTGACTTGTATATCTTGAAGCTGTTAATTGCTCACACTAACTTCCTCCTGCTTATTATACTACTTCCAACGCCTGAACCCAAAAAAGCATTCGGCATTTCAGGTGCCAGTTCGGAGCACTCCGGAAAGTGGGTTATCAGTAGCAACTCCAAATATTCTGCACTAGTTGTGGTCCAAGAACCATCCGGTCGCTGAAGATGACTCGGGATGATAGGACTGGAAGTCAGTATTTTCCGTAGCCTCCTAGCATCCGAGAACTAATGTATTTTACCACAGTAGACCCTCCAGGCACTTATTTCTTGGCTTTTCTAAAAAGCATTTTGCATTTTTGAGAGAGCTTTGGAGCTGTTTCGACCACCAAGGTGGTTGTTTACCCAAAGCTGTACTTAGAGGAGAAGCTCCCAACATAGTTACATGAAAAGCATCTAATAGCAGGTTTACTAAGTTATGAAGCTCCTGAGTAGATACAGGGGGTTTTGGAACCGGTACTGGCAAAGAATTGCCAAGGATGGTTCTGAAAGTATCCCAGTCGGTTTTCCTCCTGTTTCTAAATATAGCCCTATTTGTGGCTTCTGTAACCAGTTCATACTGAAGATATCAGTGATCAGAAAAGGAATGATCATCAAACTGCTCGATATTAATTAGCTCAATTGCCTAAAAATGAAACATGGAATAGCTTCGGTTCGCGGTAAGCTATATACAAAAAATTGACCTTAAGTTAATCAAATGGTTTCACAGAACCATTGTGGATAGCTGAATAGCTGGAATTTTCCTACTATATACTTTAACGCTGGAAGAAGTCAATACCATCAGAAATACAACCGAAGGGAGCCTTAGTGCGGTTGTAGAACCTTCTGAAATAATAGAAGCCACGCAAGTGTCGGAGTATAATTTTGTCTAGGTTTTCGGGGCCTGTAATGAAGGAGAACATGTGTTGTAACCTTGATATGTTACGAGGATTTAATTTTTCACACATTATGTCTTTCGTACGACTTGCTATGCACCGTATCGTGAATAAGATTTTGTTGAAGATTTGTGAAAAGACAAATTGGCCGATTATTTGGTTCAGTGGCACAAAATAAAAATTAGTCTAAGGATTACATCCAATGATTAACGATTAAGCAGGAAAACACAAAAATAGTTGCCTTTAGCTCAACCATCTGCACAATTAAATGCCTGGCACACGAATATCTTAAATCACTTGAAACTCTATCAAACAGATTTGCGATAGCTCGCCCAAGGAGAGTATCCTGAGCCTAAACTGGATCGAGTCATGCATTATTTCAACGCTCAAGTATCTCGCATGGTAAACTGCACAGCCACCATACAGACAGGAGAGGTATACCACCAAAGATTTATTTGGTGTGGCGCCAGTTATGACTGTTTATAGTGTAAACCGCGCCGCACAATTAAACATAAGCTTCACAATATGTAACTGCTTAATACATTCATCATGTCATGCCTATTGAGAAGCTGTTGATTGTAACAGGCCAACCGTATTCGTAAAGGTCATTACAACTATAATATTAATGACGGACTGTCGAACTTAGGAAGAAGAATTTTTAGCCTCCCAAAAAAGAATAAGAAAAACTGAGCTGTGTTTTGGTATTTGGGTTCAAATTTTGAACCCTTTTCCATCGCCCATGTCGAATCGTAATCGGTTTAGGCTAATAGGCTTTCGTTACTATTTACCATCAATAGTCTGTGTGACTTTACTCATTTTTCGTATTAAAAAATTTGGACTAATTTATCTATGCTTATCAAATAATCACTTTGAAAGTAATCGGTTTAATCAGCTTCACTCATTCGTGATACAAAACGACCTAATCACCTAAATTTCTAATTATAAATTGGATTTTTCTGACGTATTAAAATTTTGTTTTAAATAGAAAAGTTTGCTACAAAATGAAGAATCGCGCCTTATTCTTATCACAAATTCTTGTACTTAAAAAAATGACCAATCACACTATAAGCAAAATCTTTATCTACTAGCATACAAACAAAGTTTTCTTGTCGCCGATTTGGTAGAGGTCAATTTTTATTCATTTAGGTGGGGCATATTAATTTAATCGCGAAATACATTCACCAATCGGTAAACAGAATATGTACAGCGTAAGATAAATAGAAATCAAAATTTAAAAATAAACAACAAATTGTAGTAAATATACAGTAATATAGTAAACGATTATAGTAAAATGAAACCAGTTCAGGGAATTCTAAGAAAATGATGATATATTGTTTGTTTTTATGAAAAAATACCACGAGATGTATCTTTATCTTTGTGTGGTTCTGACGTTTTTTATGTGTTTTGAAAACGACATGAATTTTTACTCTTGTTGAATAGATCTACTACTTGATGATATTTAACTTGATTTTATGGTATCTACAATGCTAATGTGGCAAATGGTTTGATTGGGAACCCATGGAAATTTACCCTTTACCAGATTTAAAAGGACGGGGTTCTAGCTACGACTTCAAACATATTTATAAGTTATTATATGTAAGTATGTGGTTTGTACTATGGATCCCGCTCATCTTTGCAGAGTTCTAGATCGAGTTCATCTTTTCTGAATTCAATGAACCATTCGACATTCTTCCCGGGTCGAATATCATTAGTTTGATGTCATCAAGCAAGACGCATCACATCATTCGTGATTTTTTCACAAATTCTATTTTTGCATATCACAATCTATTTAACCATTCCCATAATGAGCAAACTAAATGGTAATTTTGTCATACTCCAATCTCTCCAATGTAAACGATAAAAAAATTTACTGGATATCGTCTACCAAGGCGATAAATTGTAAATAAAAAAAGTTAAAGCAAAAAATAAAAGTATTTTTGCAAGAGAAACAGAATAGCACGTAAGACATTGAATTTGAGCCATGTGCTATTGTGTCTTTTGTTAACCATCTTAAGACTCTTTAATCGACTTTTTTTTATTTCAAGAATAAAATGTGGGTTTTTTTTGTAAAATAGGTATTAGTAATAAATTGAGGTGACCTATACAAATTTTTATTATTAATGAATCTAATTTTAGTGTGTGGCTGAACTTGGGTGGGAGCCGTACAGTATTCGTCAGTATGTTTATTTTTAAAAGTCTATGTGTGTAGCCCTTAAAAAATATTCAGAATTAAAACAGGCGGAAATGAGTGTGCATCATCGCATATATCAAAACGATGCATATTTTCCAATGGAAATTATTTGATATTGTATGCGTCAAATCGATGATTTAACAGGTTTTATCATCCGCCATTGATTGTTCTATGAATTTGTTATATTAAAATAGCTACTTAGCTAAGTTACGTGAATCAAAAGTTTTAATTTTACAAAATATGCAGATGTCACTGGTTCACATCCGTAACTGCTATCGCACTTACTTCTGTAATGGGCCAATTTATAGAGTTATGGCACATATAACAAATAATCATATGAGACCCACTTAAGCTTTAGAAAAATTTGGACTAAATTTGGTTATTGTTAAAACACGACAGTTTAGAAAATGGAGTAGCTACATAATTAATTTTTTGATAATTTTACCTGAAATGTCATACTTGTCATTGTGTAGAATCGGTAAGTTGATATTTTTTTAATTTTTTTTAATATTTTTTATTATTATATCATAAGTTGTAGACAACTCATCAAATGCTGTAAGTTAAAAAATTATTTGCTTTGTGAATGCGCTGTTAAACCACCACTTAATGACATCATAACCCAATTAACATCAAATACTTATATACAATTATTGATTGATTGATTGATCAGAATATACGACCAAGCCTAAGCATGACTCCCGGATGTACACCCTTTTCATATAACAAAACCGAAGGAAAGGAAAGGTATATTAGTAACAAAAAATCAACCCGGTTCCAGACAACTAAGTAGTTGATAGTTAGTAAATTTGTTAGTAGTATATTTTTAGTCAATTATTGAGCACAAGGCAACACAATTTCAAATTTATTTACTGCTTAAGTTCCAGGAAAGCTGGTTCAGCTATTAACTATTCTAAAACTAATTAAGTATCAATTAAATTCTCTGAAATAAATTATAAATTATTCTTTATGTACTACAAATAAATTAACATTAATAGTTTGTATGGTTGATCGAGTTTCTCAGGTGATTCTAAACTAAAATCATTTAAACGATTATTTATTAATTTATAATCTTTAATATAAATACCAATCACTAAATTTAATTCAACTTCATTGTAACAAAAATTAATTTAATTTCATTAAATTCAGTGAAACCGAAAACCCAATTTACTTCACCAGTAATTCTTTATTTAAAATCAGCCCTTAATAGCCTTAAATAAATTCAATTCAATTCGGCATCTAAATTAAAAGGGCAGCAAATTAATCACTAACTAAATAACTTGCTTCACGTGTTCCGGTACATTATGTTTTAGCCAGTATGTGGCCATTGCTATTATTCCTGCATTTTTATTCTGACCCCACAACCATCAGCGATTAAGTGAATCTCTTTAACTTCCTGAGATAATGTTATTTTTTTGCCAAACAATCAAAGACAGCTGATGAAATTTGATTCGCCCCCTTAGGAGAATCACTTTCCTTCCAATAGTAGATAAATGTGTTATCTTGTGTCGAATAATGCGCTGCCTGGTCGGGAACTTTGGGGAAGTGGCAAGTTTGTTTGGCAGTCGTACGATAACTTCAGTATTGTAGGATCATTTTTCCTTAGGATATCATAAAACGCTGATCGCCTTTCTCTATCTCATTTGCATGTTTAATCTGTTCTTTCAGTTTATTACAAAGTGAACAAGCATCTGTGGCAGATGTTTCGAATCCAACATTAAAATTAAAGGTAAAGATTTTTCTAAAATATGAATGTTTTACTTTTAGCTTTTCATCCTCAACAGAGGCGTTATAGAGCTTCCATATTTTCGTAATATTTAAGTTCGAGGAAACATACTGCCACGTTTTATTTTTCTCCCTGCAATAATGGCTTTACACAGTAGTAAGGGTTTGAATAAAATATATTGCTGAGTCGTGCTTTTCGATAAACTTATTTTTTATGCTATCACCACCCCTGTTTTCCTTTGGTAGAGCTCCAGTCAGCAAATGCCGTTTGAAAATTCTCTGCACTCTGTCTTTGGATATATCCAGAACTTGTAGGAATGTTTGCCGGCACACTGGTAGTATTCTGTTTGTCTTACTTCCTGGCGTTAGCACTGATTTTTTTTTATAAAGAATTTTGAGCTACAACTTTTCTTACCAGTCTTCATTTTCATTGAAACAGCTTGTCGTATATTCTAAAATAAAACAATCCTGTGAATGGTAAGTGTGGCACAGCGTTTCGAAACACTATTATGATTACAGTTAGGCAGAGATGGTGTCTTTTTTATGGAATGTCCGTATGAAATTAAATTGTTTGTTAAACTATTCCAATTTCAACAAGTATTTCTACTCACCTTGCCTTTTGAGACTTTTTCGCTGTCCAAGAATCGATATTTGTTTTTTTGGCCCTTTTCTTTGGTGCTTAATTTGACAAAATTATAGGTTCCCTCTCGTCCTTCTCGATTAATTATATATCACAGCTCAATTATTTAATTAAATTCTAAATAGAACAAACAAGAGTATCAAAACATCTTTTCATGTTGAAAACACTTCAACAACTAAAAATTTACCAGTAAACTGTCAAAAAATCGCGCCAAAAGTAAATTCCGTACAAGTTTTCATTGAGTTTTGGAAATAGTTTCGCTTATTCGGAAACGAGTTCATTTAATCCGAAAACCCTATAAGTAAGATTCGATTTGGAAATAAATATCATGATTGTTATCATGAATTATTTTTGGCAAAACGTGTTGAGGGCATCTAAAGCTAAAAACTGGTCGAGATGTTAATTTAACTGCATATTATAGGTTAACCATCGTAAGATTGTTTTTTTGATTCAGAGCACAATCACAGCGGGACCAACGGGAAGATTTGCATAAATCTGGTGGGTTATTTCATTCTATAATTGTTAATTTGCTGCTCGTTATGCCCTTGCTCGCCAAGATCACGCACTGACAATTCAACAATGTAACCAAATCACTATTAACAAAAACAGAACGTTTGTTTACAACAATGATTAGAATTCAAAATCGTCAAATACTCGTATAATCATTATAGCATCAGAATTTCACTACAAACTTGTGGCAGAATTTAAATTTTTTGTAATAAACTGTATAATCCAAGCACTCTCAATAAAAAATGACAATTTAGTCTTGGTTTCGACCGCAAAGTTCGTTGTTATTTTAACAACGGGAAATTTTTTTATTTTTACGATTGTGTCGGTATTTCATTTGTATATGTATTTATAAGTTTTGAGGTTTAATACAATTACAATTATAATTGTATTACAAATACATTTACAAAAGAAACACGGATACAACCGCACAAAAATAATATTTCCCGTTGTAAAAAATACAACGAAATTGTCGGTGGAAACCAGGACTAAGCTAGTTTTGAAAACAAAAATTAAAATCAATTTAGAAATAAAGGAAAATATGGATAGTTTTGTTATAAAGAAAAAATAGCCAGTTTGGTTTCGCAAGTTCTGATACTAACATCGATTTTATTGTATGTTTTACAATATTGTAAGAAAGAACAGTTTTGCGGGGAATACCTATTTGTAAATAGAATCCATGTAAACAACTGCAAAATTATCCTCTTTTAACTATTTTTTTGTGAAAAGTGCTTATGGCAAGTTTTGATAATATGGTACTCATACATAAATTTAAATTCAAAATCCTTTTGCTTTAGAAATCTGAAATTTTATTAACCTTGCCCCAACCAAAAATGTTATGAACAAACTATTTGAACCTAAAAACTCTTCACAATGGACGATTCAAATAATAAATTCTAAATTTTAATTCCCAAATTCCAAACTCCAAACTTCAAATCCCAAACTGCAAATTTTATATGCTATTAATGCATTTCATCAAAATTGTTTCCAATCCATGTCCAAACATACTTTTACTTGTGAGTATTTCGTTTCGTGTGCGTACTCGTCTTAAAACATTTTGATTCCGATAAGAACAATTCAGCGAAGTCGAGCAATATACGATCACAAGAAATACAAAAAATTTAACAATGTTGTTGTTGCATTGTACATTTCCTATTCCCAACACAAATATATACAAACATGAATGCTTATTATGTTTCTACTTTTTGTTGTATTTCTATAGCCGATACATTGTATTAAAATTATACAATTCATTACACAAATATATCATTATGTATTGCGTATGGTTGTTTCTATATTCGACTCAAATACACTCGATTATATGAAGTATAAGAATCCCACTTGAATCGAACACAGGTACATTTACTTTGCGTACACACAAACACACTTGTGGCAAACAAACAATTTCCAGTTTTATACCACACATACAAACAACTATTAAGAATAGTAGAAAAATTAGAACAGAATAATATGATCTATCTCAAAACCTTCTACAATTCTCTTTAGAAAGCCCAATGTATTGTATACTATTGCCAAAACCTGCTAAAATTCTCTCTTGAGAAAGCCCAACGAAATGTATACTAATGCTATAAAAATATATATCATGGTGAATGTATTTGTGAAATAATATCGTATACATATATGGTTATGGTATTGATATTAAGTAGTGTGTGATATCCATTGGAATTAGTAGTGGTAATTTGTATTTTTTTTATATGGTTTTTCGTAGCGACCAATACACTAACCAGCATATATTTTTAAATATGTGTAAGAGAGCTATACAACGCAGTCAGGCTTTCTCAAGAGAGAATTGTAGAAGGTTTTGACTATTGCTGTAAAATACCTCAACATGGGATTGTATTAGCGAAACGTCACGATGTACTTATACGGTTGTGAATAAAGTGTAGAAAAAACATAAACAATCGCATACTACGAAACTGAAAGAGAGTAAAATGTATCATAAAAAAACAATAAAAACGAATCTGTCAAATTAGTAAATTAAAAAGAAGATTTAAATTTCATATTTTATATTTTTATTTAAAATTTGAATTTTTATTTATTTTGTATGATGTTACATAATTTACATGAATTGTTCGGAAATAATTTATTCGGAAATATTCCATTTAAGGCCGGTAACGGTATATTCACGTACAATTAAATTGCGCAATATAATTGTGTGACGTCTGAAATTTTGTTTGTAGATCAAAGCAAAGAATAGAGAGTAAAAATGCTCAAATATCATCGGCGTTAGCAGTATGTGTGATAAATACATGGTGTGGTGTTAGTAGGTTTGCAAACAATAGAGAGTAAAAAATGCTTAAATTATCGACGTTAGTAGTGTGTGTGACCTATACATGATATGGTGTTAGTGATAAACAAATAAATTTACATTTTTTTTCTATGGTTTTTCGTAGTCACTACTACGTCTCAACGTTGAGGTTTATAAGTATGGATCTGCGTATCAGCAAAATGAGCAGGCTTTCTAAAGAGAATTTTAGCAGGTTTTGTCTATGTACAAATGACTATGTATATACTAGAAACATTTAACTGCATATCACCACAGCCACCTACATGTATCCAGCCACACACAGTAATGTTTTTGTCAATGTGTGTATTGAATTTATTCCTCATTGAATTTTTTCAGTTTCTCTCTATATTTCGAAGTGAAAGGTTGTGTTTAAAGGTAATTACACCGTGTTTTTTTTTATTATTTTTGTTACTATATACTTGTGTGATACTATTAATATATTACAGTTCTGTTTTTTTTAAAATTATAAACGTTTAATGAGATTCAAATATAAAATATGCCTCGCAGATGTTGTATTGATGGGTGCATGAGCAACTCAACCCAAAGCAAAGAAAGTAATACGGAGACTATTCCGACATTTTCTTTTCCTGCGGATTATAATTTGAAATTGAAATGGATAGAAGCTATTAGAAAGCCCAATTGGCACCCATCGAAACACTCGGCGATATGTATACAGCATTTTTTACCCGAGCAAATACAAAAAAAATTAATGTTGAGAAACGAAGATACAACCACTATAATAATGGTAATCCATTATTATCAAATGGTTCGCCGTGGCTAATATCACAATGTAACGAATATTTTTTAATTAAAATAAAAATACAATATTTATTAAAACCAAAAATTTAATAACATAAACAGTTAAAATTACATAACATTTATGTGATATTTTTCATATAAAAAATTTTTATGTCCAAGGACCGGTTTCGAGTATTCACTCTTTGTCAACTTGTTTTTAACTACTCTAGTAGTTAAAAACAAGTTGACAAAGAGTGAATACTCGAAACCGGTCCTTGGACATAAAAAATTTTTATATGAAAAATATCACATAAATGTTATGTAATTTTAACTGTTTATGTTATTAAATTTTTGGTTTTAATAAATATTGTATTTTTATTTTAATTAAAAAATATTCGAAGATACAAATTACCCAATTTCACGATCAAAATTGTTAAATGAAACTATACCAACAGTTTTTCCCGGAAAGCCCCATCAATACGAACCACCAAACAAACGTAAGGCACCAGAAAAACGATTACAGGAAATTAATTGTAGAATTGAGAAAAATAATGAAGCTATTCTGCAAGTTGACATGATTAAGGGATATCAGGACATTCTACGAAATTATATGGAAAAGCTGACCAAACATATTTTAAAAGAGTATAAGACTTTTGAACAAAAAGCGTGTTTGACTTTTTACATAGTTGATGGAGATTTACAAAAAGGATGTGATTTAAAAATACGAATTGTGATTTATAGTGATTTAAAGGTCAACATTTTTACATAATTTAGTAAATAAGCAAGATTTAAAATGGATTCTTCCAAATACATTAAAATTAACACTCTGGTCCCAATTGGAAAATCTATTGGTAAGATATACAAATTTTGAAAATATTAATACGTCTAAAGATTTTAACACTCTTTTGGAAAATGCGTTTAATATGATGAATCTAGCTTTAGAAAACACCTCTGACGAGTTTCAATTTTGTAATGAGCTGATTTTTTTGACTGATCAAATAAAATTATTATTAATGAAAAGTAAATTACCAAGATACTCCCAAAATACTATAATAGTTTCCCACCTTTTACATTCGCAGTCTAGTGTTGCCTACAATATTATACGGCAATATTTAACTCTGCCACACCCTGAACTCATTCGCCATATTTCCACATCTCAACACAGCTTTTAAATTGAATTTTAAATCTATGTATCCAAACAATTTAGAACGCCAAAAAGTTACACTTGTCGACAATATATTTCACTGCAGCACAATTGCTGCCCTTTTGCAGAATAACAAAAATGGAGCAGCTGATTTTCTGCAACTAGTTAGAAAATGGTGGGATATTTTAAATGTAAAATCGAAATTTAAAGGAACAGCGAAGCGAAATGAATATTATTAGCCAATTAAAGGCCCAGAAGACAGTAAACTACAAATTTTAGCAAAAATAATAGATTGGCTTGAAGCCTGGTATAGCACAGAAAATAATAATGGAAGGTTATCTCGTGAAACACACACACCCATGGTTAAAACTACGAAAGCATTAATAAAGATCTCAGAATACTCATTTGAAAAGTTCGGTATCGATTATATTCTTCTAGATAAATTTCAATCAGATGACATAGAAAAAAGGTTTAGTAAATATAGGTTTTTATCCGAACGGTGTTACACCGTTTCATTTCGAAATATTTCTGAATTCGAAAATCAAATGCGAATTAGGAAAATTTTTCGAAAATCAATTCCATTAAATCTTTTTAAAAATACCGAAAACCTTGATTTCATAGATAACACAAATATATTTTCAATGTCTGAATATACAAATGTTTTAAACTCAGATTATTTAGCCAATGTGGAACTGGATGATGTTTCCAATAATTATGTGTGTGTGGATATGCTGCACATTCAATTTGTAAGAAAATTTCTTGTTCCGATTGCCAGTTGATGTTCATTAAAGAAAAAGGAACAAAAATAAATGATACTTATTTTGACTATATGCAAAGAGGTGGCTTGGTTCAACCAACTCAGGTGGTGCAACAGCTTTTTTTCCATATGTGCGCTATTTTCCAAGAAATTATTCATAGTGGTGAAATAAAAACAAAATTTTTCTGCGAAACAAATCAAAGAAAAATTTTACATTCCCTTACATTAAACAGCATTCAGCAAGACAATTTTTATATTGATACCAATAGAGTTTGCAATTGTGGGCAAACAAATATTAACATTTTCAAAATGCTATTGTACCCAATGGCAAACTTTATATTGTTAAATTACTGCAAGGAAGTAAACCATAACTTTGCCAAAGTAAATTTTAATAAAAGAAAATTAAACAATTTTGTATAGTTGAAATTTTCGTGTAAAGTGATACGACATATTTTTTTTAAATAATATTATTGAAATATTGTGATAAGCTACAAATATCGTTAAATTTAATTTTAGTCAAACTAATTATTAGTCTACATTTAGTCAAAAATGATTTAATTTCAAAATGTATATTTTATTTATTATATTATTTATGTATGTAATTGAATATGAATTAAATTGATATGTTTAGTTGAATTATTAAAAATTAAATAACAAAAATTATGTAGTTATTATTTTCTCAATTCAATGAAAATCAACCAAAAATCGAATTCCCATATTATTGTAGTTTCTTTTTCATTCATAATTGCATTCAATAGACCGTATAAGTGTATTAGTGTAAAACATAATACTTTGTCTGGATACATGTAGGCGTCTGTGATATCACCAAACCCTTACCAAACCAAAATCATATATAATAAAATAAAAGAAACAACAAAAAAAAATGTTTTTACACAATTCATATCACATAATATATTGTGGTATGAAAATACCTATCTAACGGTACCTGGGCAGTACCGTTATTGAACACATTTCTCCTTTTTCAATTTATTTCGCATCCACTTTCCATTAATTTCACTTTCCATTCCACAACACTCATTTAATATATTCACTGCACATGAAATTAATTATTTTAGAAATTTTGAAAATTTGTCTGTTTTTTAATACTATGATTCTTTCGGCTTCTTTATAGACAAATATATTATTTTTGATGCATTCCAATATTTACGGTTTGGTAAACAAACCGTAAATATTGGAATGCATCAAAAATAATATATTTGTCTATAAAGAAGCCGAAAGAATCATGTGTATGAAATTAATTAAACAAAATCACACGCGATATTATCTAATTTAAGCGAAACTAATTATTACGTGTGCAAATAAAATCACTCACGAAACTTTTATTAATTTAAAATAAATTAACCTAAAATCATTGCCTATGTATTAAAGGCCGTGTAATGTAAGCACCAAAAAAATGGCGTGTCCTATGAATGTGTTATATGTAGCTTATAGGATAACAAACAAAAATATTTCCATACAAATCGTAAAAAGTTCTATGAAAAATTTTTTTTTTGTATTTAATAACTTTTTAAATAGGGCCAAAAATGAGTTTTCTTTCCGTTGACAGTAAACTCTGGTAATTATAATATTGGGCAAATAAAAAA
The DNA here is from genome assembly GCA_963556165.1 of Tipula helvola. Classification (NCBI taxonomy): domain Eukaryota; kingdom Metazoa; phylum Arthropoda; class Insecta; order Diptera; family Tipulidae; genus Tipula; species Tipula helvola. Next base: position 60,900,746 of record OY744483.1, read on the forward strand.
TAATTATTAATTAATATTTTGCATATTTTCATTCAACGTCATTTCACGTCGTTTTTAAAAATGTTTGGTTATAAAACAGCGAGAGAGACTAAAATGAAAAAATAAAAATTAAAATTAATAAAAGGATCGGTTGTTCCTGTACGAGGTTACGTCCGAGGATGGGGAAATTTTATTTCAGTTAAAACGGTCTTTCAGACATAGGCATTGCTAAAATAAATACATATATGAGGGGCTCAGAACCATAGCGGTCTAACAACCCACATTCAAAATTTCAACATTTTTTCATTTAGTCGGTCAGAAATGTTCATTGAAATGGTAATTTATTATAAAACAAAAATTAAAATAAATAACCTGAAAATAACTGTTTCTGGAATTGCAGGTCAGTGTACTTAGATTCCATTTCCAAGAACATTTATTTATGGCCGATTAATCGAAAATGTTAAAAATGTGGGTTAGGCCACTATGGTTCTGAGCCACTCATATTCATATATAAAATATATACAAAGTACAACAGTTCACACCAAATTAAATAAATTAATAAAATAAAATTAAATTATCGAAAAGACGACAAAAACACGTCTTTCCTCTTCGATAGTCAACAACCAACCACCATCAAAAATTGTCCATAAAAATGTGCAAGTTAAAACAGGGTTATTCCGGCCGATATGATAAAATAATATGGCTGTGATACTACTCTTATCATGCTGGTTGATGTTCCTAGGCATTCCCCTAAAGGTTATTTGAGCGGGTTTTTTAAAATGGGTCACCTGGTGTATTCTTTATAATAAATGATTATGTTAATCATTACAATTTAAAGTAGCTTGTAAACTAGATTTTCCTTTCCAGCTTTATTAAAGTAACCAGTAGACTCTGATCAGCAGCGACCAGCTTACTGAGAGAAAATTTCAGGGGCAGCTTCAAACGAACGAGGAACGGGAAACAGGTTTTTATTCTTAAAAAGGGTAATATATGAATCTTTTATATATTTATATTAAAGCAATTGAGTTACTGGCTTTACAAATTAATGAAATTCAATTCGCTTACCAACAAAACTAAGTCACGTCCAGTTGTAAATTCAATGAACATTTCATTGGATACGAAGGAAGTTCCTTTATATGTAACAGTATAAATGTTATTATAGTGTTTTTGATAAAGCAACTACTAGACGATCTAGGCAACATTCCTTATAAAGTGATAGGATATGCCGATGGTATATCTCAATCAATAATGTCAGTGCTGAAGAAGCCATGCAATATGCCTTTGATCTTAATTGACACTGAAGAGGCTAACGGGAAAAAACGACAATCATAGAATGACGCTGAGGTGGTAATATAGTACACAAAAATGGTTCACGGATGGCTCAAAAACGGAAGAGGATGCGAAGGGATAGGCATTATTATTAACAATAATAAATAAGTCTGGATCACGGTTGAAACGACATATTTGAAAACAGTACACTCGTGTTACAAAACGCCATAATATAATCAACAAGACGTCTGGATATTTCAAAACAGGCTGTTCGACATAGGCAATGGAAGTGGAATTCTAAAATGACTTTTAGATAAAGTAGTCGAGGAATATGGCCAATTAGGGTAGAAATACATTTTTACGGCGGGCTGCTATCTGAACAAAGGTTAGATTTTACTCACTAGTTCATATTTGGGTCAGCGTTAGACCATAATAGATTGTATGGGCAATGAGAAATTAATGTCTTCTTAAGGTAGTGACAGCTAATAGTACTAAAAGTGGGAAAGAGTGCGCTAGCAACTTCGCATTTGGGTCAATTAACATCAAATAGAGAACATTGGATTTACAGAAATAGGATCTGCGCCATCAGAGTGTAATGATATAAAATCATATACTCAAGGAAGTCTGGGAAGGTAAGATCTTATATTCTTGGGACACATAATTTAAATATTTTCCTACTTTCTCAATACAGTTTGAAATAATAAAATCTTCAGCATTTCGGCAGGTTTCTATCTGCTAGTTTTCGAACTTTAGAGAACGTAAAGGAGGGTAGATTCTTTCACAATCATCATAAGTTCAGCATATTCGATTGCTTCAACGTCGTTGACATAAAGAAGAATTTCAATTTAAATGATCAAATGACTAATTTCATCTTTATTCGACAAGTTAGTGTTGACGATATTTCCTTTGGCTTAGCGGCTCGGACTACCTCGTATATTTCGTCTTTGAGGATACTGAGTCGATTAAACGAGCGACCTTTCTTGATGGATCAATTGTGATTGAATAGTGTTGTCTTTATGAATGCGGGTGATTGAGGATGTGATTCGATCTATGACTTCCTCATAATGCTTCAGATTGATGACATGAATCAGCTTGAAACTCCATTGGATTATTCGTCCATTTCCTTGTTTTAGTTTTACGAATGGAGTGTTGTACTTGTAGATGCTCAGTGGCATAGTAAGACGCCAGAGCCAGGAGCTAGAAAAGAGGAGAGGGGAAACTTGTTAGGTATTGTGGTAATAAAGGGGAATTGGTGCGGTAAGTGTTTGATTTGGGCTTTACTGATGTGTTTTCCTGAAGTAGTTGTTACAGTAACATTGCTATCTTGTGCCACCGTTTCTAGTCGGAATTTCGGCTTATCCTTCCCATTGCTGTATTAGTGATATCACCAGCTTCATGTGTCTTCGGTCTGATTCTCTTACTATTTTCTCTAGTAATGGATTCTTAATTTTTGCGAAGTCTCTTGATCAGCTCTTTATGAACTTTTGTCTTGAAATCTGCGAGATTTTGATATTTGGTTCTCTGTATTCTTCCGAAAAAGATATCATTAGGCTTCTGTTGAGAACAGAGTATATGGAGTCATTGTAGCGGTCTACAGCTATATTGATGAGTTCTTTTGTGGACAGTTCCTTGTACTCTTTCTGAAGGCATCGAACTATTTCCAGTATGATAGAATGAACTCTCTCGATAGTCCAATTTATTTCACTTCGTTAGGAAGGTGTTAAATAAATTTGGATACCCAATGTTTTTAAATAGTCCGTTATGATGGGATTCACAAAACTTCTCTCGTTGTCCATCACAAGCAACACAGTGAGTATGTCGATCGTATTTATTTGTGTTGCAAGTATCGCAGGTTTGCCGTATTTTTTTAACAAACTGGGCATCTTTGGAAAATAGGAGCGTTCCAAAATTTGCTTTCGGTTTTCCATATGATTCCTATGTGCTTGTGTTCTTCCTTTATGTTGGAGAATTTATTTTCTTCATTCTGAATGTCTTCAACGATTAGAAACTCTTCTTAAATATTTCGTGCAGTTTAAATATTTAGTTGAATATACTCCTCCGGGATTTTGATTCCGTTAATGATGGTTGGATGCAGTCGTTCCTGTGGAAACTTGCAACGAATTTCTTTGATAAGCTCGGGCAGGCTAATATAGTGTCTATAGGACGCGGGATGGGGTTCTTCATGAACATAAACGTGCTGGCCTTTCTGAAAGATCAGTTGTTTCCTAAAGACATGGATGACAATGTGGTTGACAATGTGTTCGCTTCAATTTCCAGTCTTGACAGAGTGCCCGCTACCTTGTTAGTACAGCCAGGTTTATAAATTAGTTCGTAATTATATTCATCCAACCGGCTTTCCAGCACTTCAACTTGGCATTGTTGTTCTTATTAATTAGGGTAAATTTTAACGGTTGATAGTCTGTCAGAATTTGGATTTTCCGGGCGGAGGAAGAAGCGTCAGTAGTTAGCAAAAAAGATTTGTTAAAATTAAGAAAAATCAATATCTCCGTTGAAGACAGGAACTCTTTGATATTGCGAAACGCTTCCAACTCTTTTTGGTTCAGGTCAATCTTCACTTTCTTGGATTGCGATGCTTTGATTTGCGCATTTTTTCCTCTCGTTAGGTTGTGTCGCGACTTGGCTATGAGTGCAAAACCTCGGATAAATCCGCCTAAAATACGATGCGAGCCCCAAAAAGGATTTGAGATTTTTCAAATTCTCGGGTTTCTTGATGTTTTGAATGGCCAGTCTTTTTTTGATCGGGCATCAACCATGTTTGTTATGAGATAACCTAAAACTTACGTTACTTTGTTTAGGAACTCTGTTTTGTCGAGATTTATGCGCAAGTTGGCATTTTGTAGTTTCGAAAATACTTTTTCGACGTTAGCAAGATGTTCTTCTGCAGTTCTCTCTCCAAAGACGATATTGTAGTCTATAAAAACATAACAGAGTTCGCCGAAGAATTACTTCAAGACGTTGTCGATCATCCGTTGAAATATTGCGGAGGCGTTTTTTAATCCGAGCGGGAATGTCAGCCTCTTTCATTTTGATCTGATGAAATCCTGAAGTCAGATCGATGGTGGTAAAAAACTTGGAATTTCCGAGATTAGCTAGTGTATTTGAGATATCCGGAATGGGATAGGAATCTGATATTGTCACAGCATTCAACCTCTTGAAGTCTGCTACCATTCGATATTTCTTTGTTTGTGAGGCATCCGTATGATTTAGTGTATATCGGTTCCTCATTGGTGGTTTTGCGGTATCGATGGTTTCGAAGTTATTAGCAGGTCCAAAGAGTATTGCGAATTTCGAGATGACTGAGTGCCATATCTTATTTGTGTCAGGTGAATGATGACCATCCCGAATTTCCATGTTGTTAACTTGGCGTTGGCATGATGGTTTTTCTTGTAATGGAATGTGTATGTTTGGTGTGATGATCAATTTAGTGTGTTTTCGATCAATAAGTGCCCTGAGTTCCTTCAATGTGTCATCTCCTATGCTGCCATCAAACGATTTCAATTCTGGTAGAATGAAAAAGTCGATGGTAATGTCGATGCCAACGCTTTTGAAGAATGGCCCACTAATTTTGTAACACTTTTTTATGTCACCTCCCGTGATCTGATTTGGAATTGATTTTCGGTTGGCTTGGCATTAACGGCTCTCGATGAGAGGCTTCCATCATAAAATGTACCTCTGAGTTCTCTTCTATGTCTTGATGGTCATTGGATATCTCGTTTTCGGTGTTGTTGTATGCCAATTGATTATAATAATCCTCCTCCAGTTGCGCTTCCAAGTGGTTGATTCGTTGTTGTTTCCTTGGCTCGTGGAGATGAGAATGTTCCCGTTTTGCTACCGGATTATCCCGATGACGGTTGATGTAATTTATTTGTTGCGTTTGAATATGTCATCGGTGTTGGTGGTTTAGGATAGTTCGGCCTTAGTGGTGGGAAGTTGTTGGAATTATGATTACCATAAGGGATACTGTAGTTCAGATGTTGAATGTTGTATGCCATGTTTCTCCTTTGAAGTGGTAATGTGTTATTATTTTTTGGTAGAGGTAGTTCATGTGTGTATGAAATTTGGTTTATCGGGAACGTTACAACATTGTTGATGTTTTTCTGGTGTAAGGCAATTTTCCTGAAACTTAGTTTCTGGATTTCCAAGCAGGATGCGCATGCGGCGGGAAATGTGGCTGGTTTCTGGATAATCAGCATCTTGGACAGATCTTCATTTAATCCACGGATGGACACGTCCAGTACTTGATTACGATATGTTTCGACCAGAACTTTGATTATTTCTACTGAGTAATCTTCCGTCCTGATTTTGTTAACGATCAAGGAGAATTGATAATTTACGTTGGCATAGAAACCGTCCACCGTCATGTGTTTTGGTGTACTGCGTAATGTAATGGCAAGCATTTTTTAATGGACGCTTATTCCTCATTGAAAATATTCTGAAGTATAGCCCGGTATATTGGTTTACTTCTCAGAATGTTCTAGTCATGCAGTATATTCTCAACATTGTGCACCCATGAGAGGTATTGTATAATTCCTTGACAAAATCAGGCAAGCGACTTATTTCTTTCAATTCCTCTTCATTTTTGTGAGTGACTAGCGTTGTTGAGTCTCCCGTAAGAGTCGCAGGATTTTCCAGCTTATCTAATCGTCTTTATATTTTTTTGGATAATTCAATCTGGGTATTTCAAGCCCCAGTGATAGCCCGTGCTTAGGTGTAAATCCCATTAGATCATCCAGATTATTATAGAATAAGTCTTTATCGTTGGGTTGGGTAACTTCGGCGGCAATGTATACTGCGGAGGTATTCTAAGGATGTTATGATTGTTCGGTTGGAATTTACAAGTTATGTGAGTGTGTACCAACCATACGGAAGCCTTTCATACCATACAGCTAATGAAATAATTAATTTATTGAAAGAGAAGTTTATTGATTCGATTATTTCGAAAAAGGTCTATTCCTTGGACACCCCAAGATCACGCGAAATAATACAGATAGACGTTTTTTATGGTGTTATTTAGAGTCATTGTGCCAAGCCAACAAACTGCAAACAATTAATGTATTGTGAGACAACATTGAACGTGTTATTGAGTCCAAAGAATCCATGGTAAAACACGAAGGTAATTTGAATGTTGTTATGCTGCATACATTTTACACAAAAAACTCATTGAAATTGTACAGAGTTGTTGTTTTATTTCAGTGTAAACATACGATCGCTCTTAATGGAAAACCAAATACTATTACATATTTCAGTAGGATTTCTTCTTTCTCTCTCCATTATGATTGTTATCGTTAATTATAAAACAATAAAACTGTTTAATTCTAGCGATCGATTACTGATAAAAGTTGATAACATTTTGTTGAACTTTGAAAACGATGCCGTTTTTAGTTTCTTGAAGCACACATTTTTTATAGGTGCACATTTCAATGGAATTGGTTGAAGCGCGTGTGAAATAAGTTTATATGGAAATCCCAGAAAACTGGGCTGCTCAATGATAGTTATGTAGACCAGTTATACTTCTTTTTGAGTACATTTGTTCAAAACTTTACAAATACAGAAATGAAACCAAAAACTCGCAATAAACCAAATTGTAGAACTGGTAATTAATATCTACCTGAAATTGTACTGTTCAACCGAAAACAGCCACCATAATGTCAACTGCTAAATATTATAACGATGGAAATCATTTTAGACCGTTTTGACCAGCAAACTTAAATTTAATTTAAATTTTCCATTTACAGGGTGAACGTAAGTCGACCATTTATCTCGAAAAATACGCCTTGTCGAGGAACTTGATTAAATTACTTTTAATCACTTTGAAATTACATAATAGCAACCAATACTTTTATCTAAAACAAACAAGTATGGTATGGGAATATAATATAATCTACATAAATATATGAGGTTTGATCAAATAGTCTGTAGACATTTGATAACATAAAAAATAATTCCTCACTTTACTAGTAATCCCGTGTTGAGTGAATTTTTCCTAAAAATGTAGGACTGTTAACTTAAATTACAGTTATGTTCATTACAAGCGGCAATCAATTGATTTTTGGAAATTGGCCCGTAAAACACTTTTTATCTAAACTTAGATGACGTCAAATTCATATTCTGTGTACGACCCGCACCAAAAAACCGGCTTCCTTTAGACTGAATCCTTCAGTGATATCAAGCACTTGTTTCTTGGGTTCTTCCTTAATTGATATGTGCAGCATTGTTAAGTAACTTATGCTCTGTTTTCTCCACCTTTCAGCCGCGGCATAAGTTATTCCTGGACTAATTATAGATCCAGCTATTTGCTATGTTACTAAGGCCACAGGTCCATCCTACTATTTGCCTACTATAGACCATAGATTTTTTGTTGCCTTGGTTATTGGTGTCGTGAGATGTGAGTCCCAGTTGTATTCTATCGAACACGAGTGTTGAGTTTCCTCCTCATATGGTAAATGGTACGCTTGTTCTTTTCCTCTTTATTTGGGTTTATTCTAAGTGACGCCCTCGAATCCAATCCTCTACATTGTAGGGATCATGCCACTGATACGTAAAAATCATTGTTAAAGGCACAGGCAGAGTAACCTTCTTACTTGGCCATTGCTTCCTCAATGGTTTTTAGAATTTTATGTTTTAGAACCGTGATAGTGGATTTGCCTTTCTGATATGCAAGTTCCATTTTTATGAATGGCAGGACCTTTTGGTACAAACACCACCTTTACGTTACTCCATTGTCGAGGGCGTCAGGTAATACTCCATTAGATTCAGCCGGTAAAACCCTATAAGGGTTAGAAGAACCCATTCCAGCCTCTCCATCGTTGTTATTTTCTTTAAAAAGTTATTCCTTCCCCAGGTCTGGCCTTCCGTAACTCATTTTTGAAGTCAATTAAAGCACTGCGCATAAAAACTTCTTATGTGTTTACAGTTCTCGATTCCACTAGGATAGTTTTTTATTTGTGTCAATGATTATTACTCTCATTGTCTGATCAACTGTGTTGTCTAGATTTTCTCCAAGTCGAATGTCATAATAATAATTGCCGTCCACACCGACTTTGATTTCCTATTGCCCTCTCAGCACTTTAAACATAATTTGAATATGATTTGAAAAAGAGACTTCAGATGGCACCCTCCAATATTTCATTAAGCTCATGCAATATTGGTCACTAGGATGACGTCAATCACCTCCTGCCTTGTCGCAGGTAAAATGGTAGGATGTTTTTGAAATTAGAGAAATCTAGGTTTGAATGCGTTGAGATGCCTGAAAGAGAAAGAGATTTTTTTTGCTTTCGAATTGCTTTGAATTTTGTTATTGAAAATTTTTGTAGACACCGATATTATTCTAGTTTAGCTAGGAGTGCAAGAGATAAGAGAATCACGTGTAAATAAAGCACTCAGTTTAAGTATCTTGAATGGAAGAGATTCTTCTAGTGATTTTTTGGTGTTTCTAAATTATTCTGGGATTTCAAGTTTATTCGAGTTTTTCTGGAATATTCAAAATTGTTTGTGAATATAGAGATTATTCTAGAATTCTAAGACAGTCACATTCTTTATCGAGTCTCTAGAAATTCCTAGAAATTTGCAATGAAGATTTAGTTACATCTTGCTACGTAAAGGTAATGATATCATATAAAGTTACACAGATTACATTTTTCTAGAAAAAATGAGATATTCCAAACTTCTCGAAATAATTTTGGATTCATACTTATTGCGAATTTGAACGACATTTCCCTTGACCGAAGATTACCCGTTCGAGATTTTGAATGATGAATGTTCGTTGATGAAAATTGTTCGAAGTATGTATATAATTTTAAGCCGAGTTGCTTGTATGGTTTTGTTAGGAAACTTACATTATGCACACACTTATACAAAGCTTGATTCACAGATAACATATTGTCTCCCCCGAACACCCGACATTACTTGGACATACAATTTCTATTTTTTTTTGTGGTGCATCAAGATAAACCAGTGAGAGGGAATCAAAATAATTAAGACAAACTCATATTTCTTAATGGGAGCAGTATCCTATTGTATGAAGAACCTGTTAATTTGACCCACCTATGAAAAAAAAATCCAAAACAAAGTTATTTGTACTACTCTCTTTAAGTAACACCACTCCTGTAGTTTATTCGCCCTTTATTTGCTAAGATACTGGTAGGAATGGTTTATAAAGAGTAAAGCAAAGTTGAACTTGACAGGTTACTTCAATTTCATCCAATATAATTTATTATAGTTATGTGTCCCCTCAAAAACAAACAGGTTCCTTTTTACTGCAAAAATGTTTTTCTACAGAGTGATTGCTTTAATGGATGTCATCTACATTCCACAACCAATCCGGGTTTTGTTAAAATCGGTTTACTAGTTTTGGTATGTAAGCCGGACAACACTAATGTGTAGACAGAGAGACAAAAATTTTAAAAATGGTTGTTTATATTCAGGCAAGGTGTAAATAACGTAAACAACTTAAAAATAGGCATTTATCTCGAAAACATAGACGGATACTCCAATTTTATTTATTCACTAGAGATACATTTTGACATGACGCCGTGCTAATTTTTTATGTCGGCACAAACACCGAAATACCGTTAATTATTTAAGAAGAACCCTACAATTCAAACCCTAATTTTAGACCAATTTATGACTTTACCGGTATTGCGACCCTTTTAATAAATATGGCAGCCAAATGTGCGATATACAGGTTTCCCACTTCAAATTGATCCTTACACTTTCCAAATTGTACCTTTTGCATTTCAAATTGAACATCTAGCAAATTATATGTATGGCCAATTAGGATGGAACTTGGGTATTTCTTTACTGACTATATGATTAAATTTGACATGTGCGTTGGAAATGGGATTCTAAACTAATTGTTGGTTACATTTCTAGAATATCTCAATATATCTGTGTTTTTTATTCGCTCCCGATAGATTCTATGCGGAGCAGCCATTTTTATATACCTAAATTTAAATTTGACGCGTTATTTAGTGATAAACTAAATTTATTTAGGCCCGAATTTATAGTCGTTGCTACAACTATAACTACTGTTATAGTAACAGTTTTCGTATTTATAAACCTCACTATAAGATTTATTTGTGATGTAACAATGGTTATAGTGATCAAAATCCATCACTATAAACGTTGCTACAATATATTATCCAAGACAAGAAAGTAAATTCGAAATTCGTATCGAATTTTATACATGATTTTAAAATGACTTTCGAAAATTGTTGCTATTGACGATTGGAGCATCAAGGATTCCACCTAGTAGACAATTTTTAAACTGAGCTACCTGATAATTTGTCGTTCGAAATTATTGTAAACAACTCCAATTTTGAACTGTAAACCCAATTTTTACTTACCGGATTGGTAATAATTGTAAATTATTCCAATTTCGGACTATAAAAACAATTTTTAATTACCGCATTGCTAAATTTTCTTTCGTCGCATTTGTGACAATTGTAATTTTATCAGGTGCATCATTTTATCTATTGTCCTCGAGAGGCGCTTTCTCTACTTTTACAATCGTCAATAGCAATAGCAATAGTTACGACTATAAATTCGGGCCTGAATGTAATTCACCCTTTACATTCAATCTTTTCGTTCTTTTTCAAAAGAATAGAATCATTCGTAATACAACTAGTGCTCAATTATTATCGATAATTTTTTACGAGTTAAAACTGCGCTGAAAATTCAACGAGTTGAATTATCTGCGTCGGTTTTAACGAGTAAAAAATTATAGATCATTAATTGCAGCACGTGTTGTATTTAGTAAGAGAATACAACTTTCCCGTCAGCGATTGAATCACAATTTATCCATTTATGTCATGTTGTATGCAAATTATTTGACAAGCTTTTGTTTGCATGGCTTTTCCTTTGATGTGTGTATAAAAAATTCAATCATAGGAAAAAAAATTGAAATACAATTACAAATTTAGAGATAATTGTTTAGGATTTTCTTGTTGCTATGGTAAAATTTGTAAAATTATCGCGTTGATATGGTGAAAATCGTAAAACTACCGCTATAATAACGTGTTGTGGTACGTATTTTGCATGGCAACCTAAATACTATTGCTGTAATAATCGCTTTTTCATAAAATTTCCCATGGCATATTTTGTGAAAGTTGTATTCTCACGAAGGAAAGTAAATATATTTTACCCATATATAAAAATGGGACAGGCATATTCAAAATTTAATTTTTTTCTTTCAAAATGTTACTTGGATTTTATAAATTTTGAACAACTTTTACGAAAAAAGATAATAGCGGATTTATGTACATTCAATCTTTTCATTCTTTTCCAAAAGATAAAAGATGGTCAATACAACAAAATGGGTTTTAGTATGATTTTCTTGTATTAAAATCAGAAGGAATACTCAAAAGTATTATTAAATACTATTTACTACAACACACAAATTTTTTGGTGAAAAAGAATGGAAAAACCTGAAAAAGATGAACTGGTTTATCTTTTTTTGTAAAAGTTGCTCAAAAGATATAAAAACCAAGTAACATTTTGAAAGGAAAAAATGAAATTTTGAATATGATCGTCCCATTTTTATATATGGGTAAAATGTATTTGCCCTTTTCTTCGTGATTCTATTCTTTTGAAAAAGAACGAAAAGATTGAATGTAAAAGGGCCTTAAACCAGTTCATCTTTTTCTGATTTTTCCGTTCTTTTTCACAAAAAAAAAAAATGAGTGTTGCAGTAAATAGTATTGAATATACTTTTTGAGTATTCCTTCTCATTTTAATACAATCAAATCATCTTTTATCTTTTGAAAAAGAATGAAAAGATTCAATGTAAATCAAGTATAACCTGTTTATCATTTGTCATAAAAGTTGCTCAACATTTAAAAGATCATAGTAACATTTTGAAAGAAAAAGAAAAGTTTTATTATGTCCGTCTCATTTTTATATATGGATAAAATGTATTCGCACTGTTCCTCATGTATTTATACTTTTGGAATAACAAAATATTGTTACGTTTTTGCCTTGTCAATCAAGGTTCGTATCCCTGGAGTGTTTACAATAATTCACAAAATCACTTTTCATTATTTTTGCACAATTCAACAGTTCACTTATAACTTTTATTTCGCACTAAAACACTTTTTAATTTCCTTTTTAATCTTCACTTTATCGCTTAGCAAAAACTAATGTTCCAATTTGAATTCGTTCACTCCTTATATACTCAAACCAAAACTTCTCGAAATTTCTTGATTGTTCCGGTAAAAAGGGTCTAGACATATTAGAATAGCTTTATCATGGAAAATTCCATAGTAGAACTTTCCGCTATCAACTTATTGGCTAGGTGTCACCGTAACAATATAATGCAATCATCTAGGACTAGCAAAGGGCAAGAAGGTGAATGGAATGTGGTAAATTTGAGGAGGCTGGCCCTTTATAGAGGAAGTGATTTGGGTCCTATTCGGGACGAACAGTAGTGTTACTGTGACACCTAGGATAGAATAGAATAAATTAATTGATAGCGCAAAGTTCTACTATACTAAAATGGTATTTTCCATGATACAATTGTTCTAAATGTTTCCAAACTATTCTTAGCGGAACAACCATGAATTTCGAGAAGTTTTGGTTTGAGAATCCATATTAGGAGCGGACGAATTCGAATTGAAATATTAGTATTTGGTAAGCGATAGTGTGAAGAATAAAAACGTGTTTTAGTATGAAATGCAAATTATAAGTGAACAGTAAAATTGTGCGAAAATAATGAAAAATGATTTTGTGAATTATCCCTAGTGTTCAATCGAGCAAAAATGGTAAAAAACCATTATATTTTTTTCCACTTTTGGCATTAAACGCACTCATTTACCACAACGAAAAACCAACTTTTTTCTTGGTTTTTTGAGTTCCAGCTGTCAATTTTGAATTTTTTTTATGATATTTTCGGTGCTTAAATTAAATTAAATTAAATTTAAGATATTTATATGGTATTTAAGTAAACATAAATAATAGTTTAATATTAATTAATATTTCGAATTTTGTCTGAGAATACAAACACAACGAAACTCAAGCTAAAAGTATTTGTGCCTCCAATATTTGGTTAAAACCCAAATAGTTTCAATATGAAAATAATTTATAAAATTAATTAATTAAAAAATAAAAACATTTAATTAAAAACCTGACGACAAAACCACTTTATTTAATTTTACAAAGCGATTTAAAACAAAATGTGACATTTAAAATCAATTTATCATTTTTTCTCAATTTTGGTTGTTCAAACGGGTTTCCCAGAATCCCATTTCCACTGGAAATACTGAATTTCATCAAAATCGGATAAGATATAGAATCCCAATAAAGTGTTTATAAAAAAATCACAAGTACTCAGTTTAACTGTTCACCTAACCCTAACCTAACCCCAACTCAGCCCTAATTTAACCTACAAACGGAACCCAACTCATCCCTCAACTCAACAGCAATCTCTACGCCAAACTCAATCTTTAAACCAGCATATATAAAAAATTGGTTAACTGCTCGCGACATCCTAATCCAATCCCAACGCAACTTCAAATCAACCCGCAACTTGGCCCCTAACTTAACCTTCCAATCAACTACAAACTCAATAATCAAACCAGCATTTATAAAAAAATCGTAAATATTTACATAACCAGGTATTTTGTGTCAATTCGACCCTCTTGACGTACAGTTTCCAAAAGCTTTTCAAATCTCCGCCTTGACCTCTATGGTTGATTGGCGAAAAAAAAAATTTCAAATCGGAGCAGCCGTTCTCGAGATACCATGGGTACAGACATCCAGACGTCCAGACAAACGGACGAACATTTATTTGTTGCTTTTTTAGACTCAGGGGCTTGCAAAACGTCGAGAAAAGTGGTTTTGGACCAACCAAATTTTTCGTCATTTTTGATAGGATTTCAATACTTTGGTCTTTTTAGACCAACCCTTGATTTACAAGGCAAAAACGTAACATTATAGATACAAGTTGCGCTATTTTAATACAGATGGCACTATCGTTGTAATTTTAAAACTAAGTGTGTTAAAAATAAATAATTCATTAATTAATAATTAAACTATTTAAATTATAATTAATTTTTAAAATAAAATCAAAAAAAATAGCTTGATACCATACATTTTCGCGCCACTGGCTAAACCTTAGTATGTCAACGCAAATAGTGGCAGATTAGCTAATCGCGCTTATCTAAACCGTAATCTGTCAATAGAGGCTATGTGGCAAAAATAAGGAATTCGTCACCATTTACTATTTCGCTTGAATTTTTTTATGTGTGTATATGAGTTAAAGTGTGTAGCTGTTGTCATACTTTGAAGAATTAGGGGTCCATTTAGCATACTGGGCCTAGGTTCTCAAAAAACTCATAAAATGGGACTGTTACAAAGAGAAATTATTTTGAAGTATGTACAACAAACAAAAATATGAAACTCATGGAACTGATTGTACGACCGGATGCGTTGCTTAGTTGAATTAATCACAGATGTGCAGCAGATTTTCAATTTTCCAACAAATTATGAGTTATATTTCCATCAAGGCTTTTAATAGATAAGGTAATAAAACTCCCCCAAATATCGATCTAATTAAGTTAAACGCTGTCTTACCAAGCAAACGCCCGTCGTTTAGATTGGTGTTTAATATAGGAGTTATTATAAGTACTGATAAGTGCGTTATCTCCAAGCCAACGTATGCCTGTGATAATATAAATAAATGTTCAAGACATTATAAACATTTACAAATATTTGCTTTGTTGATAATATTTTATAATAATCTTATCTTATTCGTAATAAACACAAACACAAGTCAAAAGTGACTATTCCCAAGAAAGAATCCGGTATTTAGAAATTTTTCAAATACAAAATTTGAATTTGAAAATTTATTGATGCAATACTGAATATAATGCCCACTCTGGCCGATCTGTAATATCCAGAATTGGGAGGCCTTAAAGCAAATATCAGACTATTACCTTTACACTAGAAACCGGAGCATTATATTACCTGATCTAATGATTTAGCTCCTTCCGATTTTAACATGGGTACGTGGTAAGCCTTAAGAAGGAGCTACGTTGGATAACATTTTTTAGCAAGGGCAGTTCATAAAGGAGGTTACGGGTTTTCTTAAATTTGGAAACCCCTTCCCCAATATCACAATTGGCCATGGCAATATAAATCCTCTAATACCAAGCGGCCAAATCATATGCTCACAATTATCGTTAGACATGCTAAATAGTAACCAAAATCGAATTCGTTATTTTTCTTCTTCGACTTTTGAGAATTACCTCTTGGGTACACTATTGAATATCCTTAAGAATGTAAATTAATCCGCTGAGAGAACATCCACAATGTTCAAAAATTTTTTCTAAAGATTTGTGCTGTATGTTCAGATCACAGTATTACTTATGTGAGAAATGTAAGAATTGGCTGATATAAATTTTTACGTGACTGATACCACCTCACCTTTCCCATAGAATTACATTTTCTACTATGTCTTCCAATTCCTCTTAATGATTAATATATTTCCGTCTCTTTCGTATCTCAACAACTGGTGTTCGTCACTTCTCTCATCATATCAATGTCGAATTTATTTGGTTCCTTTATTCGGACAACATTTATCCCATTTAGCTTTAAGAAATCCCTTCCCAAAATAATATTGGCCCCCATTGTGTTATCGAGCACTACTCTAAAACTGACTTTATATAAATTATTATTAATTATAATTCTACTTTCTAAACTACCTAATATAACTAATGGACTTCCATTTATGCCAACAATACTATCCATTTCTATTGCCCTCACTTGGGCATTACCAATAACTGCCATCATCCTTATTTATCCTTCTCCATCAATCATCAATTCGTTTCCGTAACTTTTCGCCACGTACCTTTCTTGGACACACATATATAGTGTTGACGTTCCTTCTACCTTTACTCTATACATTGTTCCTTTACGTGCCCAATTTTCTTACACTTCTCACACGTTGGTTTTTTTTCTTGGCTCCAGGCAATTATTTGCTATGTGGCCTGGCTTGAAGCAATTATAACATTCCTGCTTCCGTATCCTTCCGGTTTACGTCCTTCGTCTCTTCTAGGCTTACTACTACTACTGTTAAATGAATCACAAACCATTCCCATCTCAATGAAGTTTATGCATCCTTACCAAAAAACTAGAAAATAAGAAAACTTGATTTAAACTGCATAATGATTTTCAAAAATGGGAGTTGCAACCCGGTTTTTTGACAAATTGCTTATCTTCTGATGAAAGGTTTAATATATACTCCTACAGGTCAAAAACTTGATGTAAATATCTCGCCGTGGAGATTATGCGATATATCCACTTTAAATTATCTATACGCTACCAAGTTACTTAGCCTTTTCACTGGCGTGACGTCCAAATACCCAATATTGCAATCAGAATCCGTTTCCCTTAGATCTTCCACCGTTATTTGAGGAGTCAAACGAGTGATGAACAGCGATTTAATTACTGGAACTGATGTAATTAGAGTTGAACAGAAGAGGCTATCAAGCAAGACACTATCATCATCACTCAAATCAACTCGCGTGCAGAAACGACATTAGCCACATTCTCGACATTTAATGTTACATGTGGTACTGAAGAAGCGCACTGTTTCCCAAAATGGTATTTTTCACTTCATTAATTTTCATGTCTACCATTTGTGATATGACACCATTTAAGTTTAAAAAAAATTTGGAAATTTTGGAATTTTTTAATGTTGATCCAAATTCTTCCATGTGTTACAAATATATTCAATATTTCCATAAGTTTTAGAAAACAGCGTTATATTTGAACTGCAAATTGCTGAGCATTTGGAGTGGAAATGCTTTTTGAAGCAAAAACACGTTGGAAAACGATTTTCATCGATGATTTTCGTACACTTGGAACATAATAAAACCATTATGAGGAAATTGATTGTACTTTTATTTGGTTTAGTAATAGAGCAAAAGATAAGAGAACAAAAAAAAACAAATTGAAAATTGTTTAATCTATATTGATGATGATTGATGAACCTTCAAAACATTTAAAAATATTGAGTTACTTTTGATTTAGTTTGGTTGTCTCAGTAATAGCCCATTACATCTGTTTATCTACGCTGGCACCAACTGCCATGCATGGGAAGTTTAACTTGTTCGCCCCACAGGATCCATGGATCACATCTCCCATTGTCGAGTGTCAATTCTCTCACTGTTTTTCCGTCATATTTTGTTGCCGTTATCAATCCCTGTAGCATGATGGTTTTTTAGTAATGCTTAATGTTTAGCTATTTCCGCCGTCCACATTTCTTGTTTAGGAGACATTGAAGTACCATTCGGTGCCCTTGGTAAATTATCGATGCCAACTAGATAATTAAGTTGAACGTTATATGATATCTTCAACTGTTTGCAAGATTTGCCTCCCAGAGAGACTGAAATAATAGATAGAGTGGCAAAAAGTCAAAGCCGCTCGACAGACCAGAAGCTCGTTGGAAAATTGTACACTATACGCAGAGAAATTTGCTCACTTAACCTTCTTCAATGCTTCAACCTTTGTCTTGCCTATTCAGCCTTTCAAATAGTACAACGCAAGCAGCTCGGTCATGTAGTCCTTATTCATTAAAGTTGCACACATCACATTAACTATACAGCGGAGACCTCAAAATGTGCGTAGAGTTTAAATTCAGATTCCATGCTGTCCGACTTATAAACTGGCGATATACTATGGCGATATGTTTCTCCAGCGTATTGTCAAGTAGAAGAATTTCGTCCTCTGAATTGGACATAAATTAGCCTGTCAGTGAGTTTAATGATGATTTTATAGGCGACAGTTTTGATAATCCTACGAACGATAACTTATCTTATCAAGAGTCATTTTGGTTTAGAAATTCGAAAAAATTCAACAGACAATGATAAAATTTGAATAAAATTATTTTTAAATTTTGAGTGGTATTTTCAAAAATATCCCCAAAATCATTTTGATAACGTTTCTTGGAATAACAAAAATTCCGGCTAATAATTTAGGCTATCAATTTCATGAACGTGTTACACAACACTCAATTAAAAAATGTACAATAATTTATCAATTAATTTTATTTATTTCTGATAAACTCGATTATAAAATTTCGTTCTGATATTTATTTTTAACATTCACAATAAATGCGATTGGTTTTGAATTTCTTAAATAATTACAATTTTCATACCACAATGCATGCAGCTCCCACGGATCATAACACTCTGTGTGCCTCTTCAGTTCTCCACCACAGCTAAAGCATCGTATTTGATCGTGTTGTCCCGAATAGAAAAAACCCGCATCACACAATATATTGGTATTCGATTTATCAGTATTTGGCCAATTCTTAAACGACTTTATACGCTGCGACAAACGGTTGTAATCTTCACGACGAATTTCTCGTATTTTCTCCGAATCAAGCTGTACACTTTCTGGGCACGAGTTTCCACGAATCTGAATTGGTTTGTAAAATGATGATGCATGTTTTGCAATTGTCGCAAGTTTTTGTTCGATAAGATCCGGATCCAATGGAATATTATCGGTTGGCTGGTGATTGAGAAACGGACATGCGGGCGACCATCGTAAATGTTCCTTCAAACTGTTATCATCGGACGGATTATGGGACATTTCCAAATTACAAAAAATACATTTTACAATGTTTGGTGGTTGTTTAAAATAAAATCCAAATCTGGCCAATTTAATCTTTTCACATTCGTCTAATCCACACCATGACGTAAACGTATCGAAACGATTTCTTTCCGACTTTAAATGGTTGTTGTTTTGTTTTGACCACATATGCGCGGCTTTCTTGATTTTAAGTTATATCGACTATTTAACAACGAAACTTTTTACACTGATATTGAATTTAACCAAATGATTCCATTCTTAGTCACATTTAAGTGTGTGCGTGCGTATATTTGCGAATAATTATCGTTGTAGGAATAACAGATGTTGAGTGGGGTATAGAAATTGAATGGCATCACGTAAGATATTTTTATAGTATTGGATGACCAATTTTGAAATTAATGTTTATGAATAAATTTCATTATTTTGCATTGGTTTAAGCACAATGGCAAAATTATTTCTCTTAAATTTATCTACTTACATAATGTACCGGTCTCGCAAGACTTACAGTGTGTTCTGCCTCTACGCTTTAAATTTAGTACACAAACAAATTTGATGACTATTTATTAAACAATTATTAAAGTGATATTCAATTTAAATTAATTTATTACGTTTTGAGTAATAATTCAACAATTCAAACTTGTTATATGATGTGACAAAAAAGAAATTTGTCTAACCAAAAATTAAGTGTAGCTGGATGTCACTACAGATACTACAGATTTAACCGTAAACAGTTCGATTCGACTGTTAATCATTCAATGTGAATTGCAGAATCAAAATTCGCAGTATAACCAACACCATAGCTAACGGTTGATGCAACATGATTTATTGAGTTAGCAGCAACATATGCAATAACGGTCAGTTCAATAACACATTCAAGAGTAATCAACGCTGAATCAGTATCGATATTATAATTCATCGCAAATGGTGACGTACCCAAAAACGATATACATACTCTTTAAAGCAATAGACTTTAATACATCGAATCAATCTGCTGGAGTGATAAAAGTGTCAGTTTGAGCATAAGGTACGAACAGCGAAAAACAACAAGCCGGCTCTCATGCTCAACAGTTTTGGCTAGAATAAACGCCATGAGAAAGTAGGTTTTCACTGCAGGTTCAAACTACTCAAAATATTCAACAATAATGATTCTCTCATCTCTTAGAGGAGCTCAAATATATAATGCATCTAACTGGAATGCTTGAGCCGGTTGATATATTTATTCGTATAGGTTTCACTTCACTTTTAGAAATCCATTTCCTAAAAATGTAACCTCTGGGGCTCGCAATTGAAGTTTTTCTGAATTAAACTTTAAACAACCAGATCATCAAAGTAAATCTCCACACCCTTTATAGACCCGAAAATATCTACACATTTTCTTTGAAATACTTCCGGGGCCGAACTTATGCCAAACGGAAGTCACTTGAACTGGATATCTCCCAAACGGTGTAGTGAATGTAAATAAGTCTGAGCTAGCTTGATCTAACTTTACCTGCCAAAATTCCTCTTTGAGTTCTATTACTGTGAACACCGACATTCCCGAGAATCTCGATATAATCTGATCACTACTCGAAATCATATAATGTTCTCTTTGAATCAATCTGTTTAATGGTTAAAATGATTTTGTTGTTTACACTTCGCCCATTTTTTCCTTTCGCCGGACATACTTACGTATTTATATCGATGTTCATATCCACACTGATTGCATTTCATTTTTTTATACTTGTATCCAGTTTGATTTTCCTTAGGTTGCTCCATTTGCCTTTTTGGCTCAAATTCTTTGTCCTTTCGATTATAACGGTTTAGATTTACAGCATCCACTTTTTTCATTTTTACGTTTTCGTTGTTTAGCATTTGAACTTGTGCTTTCACTATTTCCCCCGACTTACACATTTCTATAGCATTGTCTAGTTCTCGGATAGTATTTTGTTTTGTACATTTTTATCCCTCACTCCAAAATATAAGTCAATCACAAATCATTCGTTCCTTGTAGTGTTTTGCACGTCGCCTTGCAGTAACAAAATTTTCAATTGATTGAAATTCTTTTTGAATGAGATTATGAAATTTGAAAGCCTCCATAGTGAAATTTTCTTTTGGAATAAAATCTATTTCAAATGTGTTGAACGTTTCGAATCCCTCTTCACCCAGCAAAAATAGTAATACTCCAACTTTTTTTTTGTCGTAGTCTTCTTTAGACCTGAATATTTCCATATACCACATGAATTTGTTTTAAACACGGTAAACTTTTTTCCTGCGTCACCATAGTACGTGAGTCCAGCTGGCATTTTGTTTAGTAATTTCTCCATTTCTTTTACTTTTATTTCTGCTTTTATACACATCAAACACCATGTATTATATGTGTATAATAATTTAATAATTAGAAAACTCCATTTTAAATTATAAACTTTTATTAATTCAATTTACACGTGTTGTGCTTCAAGGCACGTTCTTCATTTTTAGGTATCTTAATCTATATGTCAGGCTTTGGGTATCGTATACTACAAGGAATGACAATATGGCTGATACATGGCGTATACAAAGGCGAAGCTACACAACTACCTGGCTTACAACTTATGTTACAGCTATAGAGTAATTCTGTGGCCAGATTCGGATTCAGCGCAAAAAATTACATCGGATACGACTGTTCAAACAAAAAAAAAAATGTAACCCTTTCTTTGCAGGCCTGTGGAATCATTAACGATTTGAAAATATCACCGAAAACCGATTTTTGGGCTATTTCATTCAATGGTGTTCTGTGAGATTTGTTTAAAAGATAAATTGTTGACCCCACCCCAATCAGTAGTAAAAAATATTCTATTCTAGTGAAAATGGAAATTTACACACATAATGTATGTACCATATATGGTAATAACAAATCGTCCGCTAAAATTAGTCTCATATATTACACTGAATTTGATAACAATTTTGTGTTGACTGTTTCATGCGCGGGTGTGGAATAAAACCCCAATACTCAACCAGAAATAGTTTAGATAATCGCTAGCCATCGTTCGGTAAACATATAAACGTGCATTAGCTTGATAGTTTTGAGTTTTTATTAACTGTACAACGAAACGAAATTCGAATTGTATGCATAATGTATTAAACGTTTGGGGCTCAAACACTGAATTAGTGAGTATCCTTTAACATGGTGTAAGCACACGTAAAATAAATATTTATCGTATTTTTTATAGAGGCTCCCTATACAGAATGGATGCAATACTAAAATTTTCACAAATTGAACCAATCGAACCTCTCGGTTTTCGAACGACTTCAAATATTGCAAATTATAAGAGCGAACATGATCGTTACAACACATTTTTCACGTGGACAAAAACTTTCATAGACACCAAAAAGTTAGCACTCTATGGATTCTATCTAAGCAAACCGCCCGACATTGTTACTTGTGCCTTTTGTAAAGTACAAATCGGTAACTGGGAATTGGGTGATAATGTGCTGCGGGAACATTTAAGATGGTCACCGTCATGTCCATTACTAAATCGTCAGGCCATAGAAAATATACCAATTGATCCGATAACATTTGATGCAGCCATTCCAAAGCTACCAAATAGAAGAATTTTACAATTCCCATTGGTACGTATCAATTCAGTAATCGAATCCATTGAATGTCCCAATGAATCGGAGACAAATTTCTCTGAAATGTCATCATCCAACTGTCTTTTGAATAGTTATAATTTTCGATTGGCCACCAATCGGCTGGCATCGTTTGTTGATTGGCCAAAATCAATGAAACAAAAACCACAAGCGTTAAGTGATGCAGGATTTTTTTATTGTGGCAAAGGTGATTCGGTCAAATGTTTTAGTTGTGGCGGTGGGCTACGCGACTGGGAAGAGGATGATGACCCGTGGGAGCAACATGCATTACACTATGAAAATTGTCATTATCTCAACGAACTTAAATCGCCGCAATTTATTTGTGAAACCAAACAAAAATTGAAAAGACCCTCAAATATTGAAGAAGGATGTGACAAAAATTCATCTATTGCAATAATAACGACGGACGGATCAAAGACGGGTGACGAAAACGATTTAAAAATGTGCCAAATATGCTTTGATGAGGAGCGTTGTGCCATATTCTTGCCGTGTATGCATGTTATCGCTTGTGTCAAATGTGGTTATTCATGTGAAACGTGCCCAATTTGCCGGTCGAATATAGCGAGCGTAAAACGAATCTATTTCTCATAATCTCATAGGCCAAAGGCCAAAAGTAATATTTGAACGAAAACAAAAACCAAAAAAAAAAAAAAAATTTAAAAAGAAAAGAATAAAAAATTTATTAACTGATAACAAATATTGTGTTTTCTAGAATTTTCACAGTAACCTATTGTTGTGCTGAGTAACACAGAACTAATTCTTATCTCAGATTGTGAATCATACAGCACATCTATTAATCATGTGGGGTACACTCCCTTGTCTCTTTATCATACTATCGGAAATTTGCATGTCTCATCATTTGTTGTGGGTTATTGTGATAACTTATTCCAACTACATACTCGTTTATCTGAACGTAAATTTTAATCTGTTGTTGTTTCGCGTTGCAAAAATTGTGGGTATGTACCAAAAAATTTTAAATTAGGTGAAAAGTATTAACGTTTTTATTCGTTATATGTCTTGTTTCCATGAACGTGGTTAATACCATTGACAGGCTAGGGATTATAGAGGAATAGATAACAACGACACCATTCAGCAGATAATAAAAATTTGAACTGAAACGTAAAAGTAAAAAAAGTTATTTCGATGACGATATCTTTCAAAATGACCATCAAAGTTGCAAATGTCGTTGTAAAAAAAACGACAAGGTACACATTTGGCCGTGTACCTTGTCGTTTTTTTTACATCAGGTATCATTTAAGAGCTATTGGTAATACCTTTCAAGATATAAGTATAATATTATTTTTTCCAAAAACGATGACCAAGCTGGTCTATTTTACAGAAACCTGTGAAGAACAATATGGGATGCTTACTGATTTTCTTTCAAACTGAAAGAAACAACAACTGTGTTCAACTGTGCCTTATTAAATTGAAAATAAAAGAAAATTTTTAAAATGAGAAATATAAATTATTGAAATTTTTTTCTGTTTAATTTGAAATTATAAAATAAAACAACTTGCCGGTTTTAAATTACCATAAAATAATCGAGATTGGTGCAACCTTCTCAGAGAGAGTTCTGTAAGACAAAATAAAGAACTGACTCGCATGTAAATTCCGTTGACAGACTAAGGTTTAGTTAGTGGTGCCATGAGTTTGTGTTATCGGTATAATACAAATATCGTCTCTTTTCTATGAGCTAATTTTACGATTTTGTAAATAAATTATAATTTAAATACTTAATTTATTAATTAACATTTACACTAATGTTGTGTGCCTCAGAAGACTAAACTAACTAAACTTTAATTCTATTAATCCTAGTAGAAAAGTCTTTATCTGTGGCTCATATCCAACTAACCAAATACAAATGTCTTTCGAAGTTTATAAGCAAATACAAAAATTTCAATACTTTTGTGTTATTTCCAGTATGAATTAAATAAAAAACGAATTAAAAAACTAAAAGGAGACGATTAACAAAAGTAATTCATGAGTTATATAATTTGTGAGATTAGGTTATAGTAATAATATTTTTATCTTATTTGTAGCGTCCACGGAATTATTACGACAGTGAAATCTACAAAAAGATTTTGTCTGACGACGATGTTTATATCCGAAAACGCGTAAGAGTATCAGCTGATTCTCTCAATACTCTTTGTGAAATACTTTTGGAACAGCAAACAATGAATGGTTTCAAATTCACATTCAGATTCCGAGTTTCTCTGTCACTAGGTGGTGCGAAGAATATATTATGTATACATAATCATTGTAAATATAAAATATAAATATAAAATTTATTTTAAATTTACTTTATATTTTTACGTACGATTTACCTACACTTTTTTGGTCATCTGTACTAGAAAGCTCCACTAAAGTTGACATGTATTTTCTATATAATTTGGTGACTTTCTCTAGCAGTTTCAACTGTTTTGCCTCGTCTGTCTATTCGTCACCTTTCATTTTGCGTCCGTATGACGTTGAAGCTTCTGTATGACTAGGCGGTACGCTGTCATCGGATTCGGTATCCACTACGTACGGCGGATTGTTATTGTGCTGATAGCTAAACCTTAGTCAGTCTATGCAATTATATTGGTGGTAGATTAGCTAATCCCTATTTTAATCAGTGGTATAAGTTTGATGTGTTAAAATTAGTTTAAATTAAGTTTTCGTTCAATTTCAAAATGTCATTGATCGTTTCCATAGAAATGAGTTAAAATGACTTCAAAATTTTACAGCCGCTTACAATGTATTTAATTATTGTATTTAACTCGTACACAGAGAAAAAAAACTTTAACCCTAAGGTTTTTAAACGAAGGTTTTTCTTTATAGAGTTTATGTAAAAGGGGCATAACATTATTTCAAATATTAAAATTGTTTTATTTCAATGGTGACGTTTCCATTTCATTCCAAAATGTATTTATTTTAAATTGAAAAATTTCATAATTTTAAAACATAAAATCGAATTTACTCCTTAAGAACGATTGTGGAAACTTACCAGTTACGAACATAAATGAGTAAGACAGATTAAAGCTTTTTCTCGAATCTATACGGATGGTGGTGCATGGCCGCTCTTAGTTCGTAGAGTGATTTGTCTGGTTAATTCCGATAACGAACGAGACCCAAATTTCTTAACCAGATTTTAATACGTGAAAGTTGTCTGAAAGTGGAGTTATACTTGGTGGTTTATCCTAATAAAACTTCTTCAATAGACAAATGCGTCTAGCAATATGAGATTGAGGAATAACAGGTGCCATTAGATTAAATTGTTTTGAAGCCATATTTTTCGTTCATTGAAATTTTCTGTGAATTAAATTGTGTTAATTTAATTGTTAAATTCAAATATAAATAAATAGTTAAGTGTTTATACCAGGTAATGATTAATTATTATCCATCGTTGAATGTTGCTTTTGCTGTTCTTCATCATCACCATTTTTTCTTAAAATTATGGTTTTGAAGCAAATATTGCGTATCTAAATCTATCATATCTACCACTTGTTTTTTTTTTTAGAACATCGTGGAACTTCGTATGCTGAACAACCAAAATCCAGTAATACGGCTTCGGAGAATGAAGCCCTTAGAACTAGGACAGATAAATTAATAGAGTAACCAACCTGGAGCTAACCGATGAATAATAAATTGACGAATGGAAGGGTGTACTCTAGCGGACAATAATGAAATATGTGATATAGATCTTACAAAAATTTACTATATGAAATTATATGGAAATATTGAGCTCCACGAATTAAAAAAGGCTGAATTAAATAAATGAATTAAAAATGGTGATTTTTGTACACTCATCCAAAAAATTAAAGATACACAAATTTTTTTCAATTTTTTTACTATTTTTTGAAGAGCTGTCTATCTTTGTAAAATACGGTCGTACAGAGATGAAAAGAAAAGCATATCAAAGCTTCAAATCTCTAGTTTTGAGATGTTTGAGCGGAACATTTTTGTTAGATACCGTTATCACGCAATCATAAGAAAGAGCGCGAAGAAAAAAATTTGGATTTTTTTTTTGTTTGTAAGGATCCATGGGCTCGGGAATTTTTTTTTAAGTTAAACCAATGCATAGGTCGGTTAGCCTATTAATTAGGCGTAAATTTAATGTCTTTCTGGTCTCTCTATGTCAACTTTTTGCTGAGATATCTGACTTTGAATCAAAAAAGAGCCTTTTGCCTTTGATCATGGATACCTCAGCAACCAATGATTGCACAGTAAACTTTAGAGCAGCCTTAAAAACTTCAGTAAATTTCCTACAAGACCCTTTAATGATTAGTTGAGAACAAATTATTTTTCACTCTCAATACTGATTTGAAAAAAGTACAAAAAAAGACTTTTCAGATTGTTTTATTAAATCTTCCGTTACTTGACAAATATTGATAAAAATACTAATGTTGCCAGGTCATTTTACAGCTTAGTGTTCCACTATAGTAGCCCTGTATTGTTTTTATATTGATCCATCCAACCGTTTTGCCGGACAGATTGATAAAAAAAACGACATTTTAAACATTTTGAGTTAAGCATGGTTTCCACGATGGCGAGGCGAAAAAATTAGTCAAATTAAAAATTCAACAATAGTACGATAGAGACAAAATACCATTTTGACAGAAAAGTTGGGACGTCCAGTTTTTAATATTTTAATTTAGCACTCCGAAATTGGACGTCTAATTCGAAAAAAAGATGAAATGGATCATCTTTTTCGGATTAGTCGCTGATTTTCGGAATTCATATGTCAATTTGAAGAACATTTTCGGAATAAAACAAATTTCAAAATGAAGCCGTTGATTTGGATTTTGTTTTGCAAAGACAATTAATAAATATAAAGCATTAATTAATAAAACAATTAATATAATAGTAATGGATGTTAATAAAATTAAAAAAGGTAAGTCAAATTATGAAATGTCTCCAAATGTATTTAATAAATAGTTTATAATATTTACAGTTTTCAATAAAACTAGTAGTAACAGTGAAATAACGCGTCCTGATTTGGACGAGGAAGCCGATAATTATGATGGTAATATTTATAGATAATAATTAGATAGTAGTTATATAATAATTTTAGATAATAATTATATTAAATAAATTTCAGTAGATTCAATGCAAATTGAATATCTTCTATCGGAAGAACAAGTCGCCGAATGTGCACGGAAAAAACTAGAGTTGTTACAACGAAGAAAACGGATTTTTAATTGAAGAAAATGTACTTTTTCTCCATTTAAAAGCTAATTTTCTTATTTCTGACAAGTTTTCTTCATGTAAGATTTCTGTTTCTTGAAATGATAAAAAAATTCTTGAGTTAACATTTCTTGCTTAATTGTAATCTGAGATTTAGTTTCTTGCATCTATAACTGCTCAAAATTTTTGAGAAGAAAAAAAAAACAACGAATGGAGAAAAATATGAATATTTTGTTCCCAATTTTTCTTGCAACTAGAAATTGACTCTTTTCTCAAACTATATTGCTCAATTTTCTTGGATTTGCTGATTTTAAAAATTAAAAATTTTCTTGATCAACACAAAACCAATTTCTTGTTTCAAGAAACTATTGAAATGTTAATGATAAGATTGAATTTTTCTTAAATCTAGAAATAGAACCTTTTCTCAAAAGGTATTATCCAATTTGCTTGAAATCATCCATTTAAAAAATTTAATATATTGAAATAAATAAATGAATTTCGTAAAAACATGAATTTTTATTTTTTTATTCAAATTTAATTATTTATGGTTTGCAGACATTTGTGGAGAGTATGCAATGAGAGATTAGGGCATTTTGTACACCACATTCTGCTAACTTTGTTCTTTTTTATAGCTGAAATAATTGGGTTACAATACACACCTAAGTTGGATGTCTCGAAATTTGATTAACCGGTACAATAGTATGGTTCAGAATATGGAATAATTTGGAAAATATAGTACAGTATTCCGAATAATTTAGATTATTTTCAATTAGGAAAAGTTTATTTTCTCTTCGAAACAACCAATTTTTGTATGTTATTCTTGAACTAAGAAAAAAATCTTCAATTGAAGAAACTATTCCTTAATAAATTCTCTTAACAAGAAAACTATAATTTTACGTCTCTCAGGACAAGAAAAACTTTTCTTCTCTTAAAAGATCTTATTTAAAAATCGCATTTTTCATTTGAACAAAAATTTCTTAATCAGAGAAAATATTTTTAATTCAAGAAATTATTTCATAATATTAAAAGCTTGTTTCGCATATCAATAGAATAAAGTATTTCAACTAAGTAAGCCTTTCTTGAGACGAGAAAATTATCGTTAAATTGTTATGATTGTACGTATATAAATACCATTATATAATGGATGTTCGTACCGAAAAAAAGTATTCTATCGCGAACCTTCAACAGTGAGAAACGTAAAAAAATTTTGTGATTTTGAAAGTAGGATTATTTGAAAATTTTCTTTTGTTAAAAGTGAACAAACTTAGATTTTTTAAACGGTGGTGTTTCCACTTCAAAGTGGTGTAAAGTGACAAAAGAAAAAGGATTTCTGGAACTAGAAACATTTAAAAATGTTTTTAATATTTTTCTCGCCTTGCTCGATATTCAAAGGTCTCAGATGTTGAAAACATATGTAAGTATTTCTGTTATTAAATACAATATAAATAAATAATTAAAATAAATCATATTTCCTTTATTTTACAGAAAAAAGAAAATGGTTAAATTTATTGGCATACTAAACACTACTAACAATTTTTTCTTATTAGTACAAAGTTTTTGAATAGTCAAATAATTATGTTGGCACATAAGAAAGTCATATATGAATTTATTATATGTAAAGACAACATACATTTAAATAATTTGTTTGACACTTCCAAATGGAATTAAATTATTTAAACTAAATTTATTATCTATTTAAAATCTATAAATTGTTTTCATATATTGATACTTTATGTAA
The DNA here is from genome assembly GCA_963556165.1 of Tipula helvola. NCBI lineage: Eukaryota > Metazoa > Arthropoda > Insecta > Diptera > Tipulidae > Tipula > Tipula helvola. The sequence goes on from OY744483.1 coordinate 60,930,117, forward strand.
TAATGATTGATAATTAGATTCTTAGTTAAAAAACAAAAATTGAAAGTCTAAACTTAATATTAAATTACAACGATCATAATATTAGTTCTAAGTGAAAATTATTTATAAAATTATAATTATTTTATTTAAATATAATGAAACAAATAACAATCGAAATTATCAAATTTGTATTTAAATATTTTCTGTATCTGATGGTGAAATAAAAAAACACAAAAATAAATTGTCATATAATTGTATTATTTTATAACCAACCATTTCACAAATTGAAGAAATATTTCTGAAACCAAGAAATATTGCGTAACCACACCTGAAGAAATATTGCTTTGTCACAAGAGAAGCGTTTCTCTAGTGAAGAATATTCAAGTTCCCTGGAAGAAGAAAACCGATGCATACAAGAAAACACAAACAATAGATTGGTAAATGTTCACTCTACTCAAGAAAATATGTGTTTTCCAGCAAGAAAATATCTGTTTATTTACAGAAAATGCTAAATAAATAAAGAAACGATATTTCTCACCATAAAAATTTCTAGTTTTCAATCAAAAGGATCGGTTTATACAATCAAACCGATTTTGTTAAACTTAAGAAATACAAATTAACCATGAAGAAAAATCATATTCTCGATTTAATCACGTTTTCTTGTATCAAGAAATTAGTTTTCTCATATCAAACAAATAAAGATTATTTTAATATTTTAGCAGAATTTCAAAATGAGAAACGTAAAGTTTGTGGTGAAAAAAATTTCGTTTAGCTGAAAAATGATGTACAAATTTTCTTGAACTAATCCGTTTTTTCTTCATATTAGAAATTATTTTTTTCCGTGTGTTTTTGACCAAAATTCTAGTGTGGACCAGATTGATTGTGGTATGTTTTTGGTTTTAATGCGGATCGTTTAGAAACATTGTAAGATAATTTTTTTTTTTTTCAGTATATCTAATAGAGTCGGTAAAGGCTCGACCACAACTGTGTGATTTTAAGAACCAAAATTATAAAAACCGAACGATGCACCCACAGTTGTGGGAAGAGGTTTTAATAGAATTAAGTATGTATTTAAAATAACACTACATATGTTTGCGATTTTTATACTCTGGTGTACCTTTAGTACCTAAAAAACCTTTTAGGTACGCCAACTTAATGGCCTTTTTAGACGACAGTGTAACAAATAGAGCGTAAGGATCTGTTATTAAATAGTTTACACAATTTTACACCACATAATCTAATTTTTTAATATCCTTGTTTCTTTATTAGAACAAAATCGGTCTGTAATATTTCAGAAGACAGTAACACATCAATAAATTCCGATGTCAGCACAATTCCGAGTAGAAGTTCAACTCCATATAAAAGAACACGTACTGAGTCTGGTAATAATATTCAGAAGATTAATGACCTGCAGTACATTTAAACAAAATTGCTATAAAACTATTTTTCTTATTTTTCAGAAAAAAGTGTAGGCGAGTACAGTTTGAAAAAAAGACTTGTGGAGGTTATAGAAAGTAGGTCGCACATGGTAAACCAACCGAAATCATCACTACAGTTATTTGCTGATATGATAGTCAACGATATGAGTCGACTTCCGGATATTGTTATAAGAAGACTGAAACTTGAAATTCAACAATTTATAAATAAGGAACTAGATTTATATTGTAACGACGAGTAATACAATATGTATACATTTAATTATATTTTTTATTATAAGCATTAAAAAACCATAAAATTACAAAAAGGGTTGTTGTATATTTCTTTTGAATACTCTATTTTCTCTTTTCGATTAAATGCAAAATTAAAATTATTATTAAATTTTATCCCATTGCCATTCTACGGCACCGCTACCAACGAAGTGTGCTGTTAATAATTCTCTTTTTTTTTGCTGCAAATGATGGATTTGTTTGTGTTCGCTCTAAGGAAGTCAAGCTCTCTTCTCTTCTCCAGGAACCGGAGATTTTTATGTCCGTCCATTGATGTCTCTATCTACTAAATCGGGTGTAATATATCCTGAATTTATATCTTGTCGAAGCCAATTGTGTAGACTTTGTGCTTAGTATTCGATAAACGTTTTCAATAATACGTCTAGCGCGACTTAGGCGATAGTTGAAAACTCTTTGTTCGAGTCAAGTTGTTCGAGCTATACGGTTTCATCATATTTTCAGTTAACGAGAAAGCATCGTCCGCAACAAAAACAAATGGACAGTTGTTTAAGTCCTCTGCGACATCACATGGCTCTGGAATTCTGCAACATATATATATATATATATATATATATATATATAAAATTCTACTTTAATTATATACACACAATTAAATACGCAGACTTATTAAAACGAATTAAAAACCCTTACGGTAAAGATTTGTCGTAAAATTTTTGGCCAAAATTACTTGCACGAAAAATTCCGCCTCGCTTTGTCTACCGGCTGCTCCAATGTCGCACGATATAAAATTATGATCATGGTCACAAATAGCTAGAAGAACTATCGAATGAGTTTTCTTATAATTAAAAAATTCAGATCTTCTTTTAGCTGGTGCCTAAAATAGTGACATAAAATTAGAAATTCGTATTATTTATTAACTAAATCTAATCGACATACCTCAATTATTACATGTTTCCCATTAATTGCTCCTATGCAATTGGGAAAATTCCATTTTTTGTGAAAGCCTTTCGCAATATTAATAAAATTTTCTTCCGTAATTGTAGGAAACACTAAATCTCGTAAGGATTTTGTTATGACAGCGGTGGTTTCTAGAATAATCCGATGCACAGATGTCGGTGAGCACTTGTACGATAGTGCCAAACTCCGTTGTGACTCGCCAGTAGCCAAATATCTAATAAAATATCAAATTACTTATTAAAACTTCACTATATTTAGTACAAAACAAATATGACTGTTTTACCTTAATGTTATAGCCAAACGAAGGCTCACAGCTCACACTAAGAGGCTCTCGTATGAAAGTATTCTTTTGAATATCGGCCCCAACTAACAACATTAACTCTTCCATCTTGGTGGCACTCATTCTCATATAGTTATGAAATAGTTTCTCATCATCCAGAGATTTCATCCTCTCAACTATTGTGATATGAGCACCACTTTCATTCCTCTCCCTGTAGAAAGGACGAACCCAATATTTTCTTTTTTTTTTATTGGGGGAACACATTTTTCATCGCCAGAATCACTCTCACTGCTACTTGAAAACATAACGGTATATATTGCCATTAGTTCCTCAACAGAATCCATTTTTAACAAAATCTAATTTTAATATCAATCAAAACACAAACAAAGTTAAAGGTTATGAAATCTCGAAACGTCAAAAATAAACAAATAAAAATTCGGAGTAACGACTTGTTGCTGTTTCACTCACTCTTATGATATTTTTTTTATTTCTTTCTCTTTTTAGTTTGACTAATTTTTTCGCCTCGCCATCGTGGAAACCATGCTTTAGTTACTTGTTAACCCTTAACAATCGTACGATTTTTTTGTAATACTCGCCCATAAGAGAACACAGAAAATTAAAAAAAAGTTCTGCAATATGACCAATTATTATCAAATTGGCTATTTCTTAACCGATTTTAGTGAAATTTGATATGCGCGATGGAAATGAGATTCTAAAATGGTTTTTGGCTAAAGTTCTGGAATACGGCCAATTACGAAAGAACTTGGCCATTTCTTATCCGATTTTGATGAAATTCAGCATGTCCGATGGAAATGGGATTCTTAAATGAGTTTTCGATAAAGTTCTAGAATATGGCCAATTAGGAAGGAACTTATGGCTATTTCTCAACCGATTTTGGTTAAATTTGACATACGCGATGGAAAAGATTCTAAAAACATTCTTGGATACAGTTCCTGAATTTGGCCAATTATTATGGAACTTGGCCATTTTTTATCCGATTTTGATGAAATTCAGCATGCACGATTAAAATGAGATTCTAAAATATGTAATTTATAAAACAAACCATTAAATACATTGAATAACCATTTTAGCATTTCACTTTTAATTTAACGCACATATCGAATTTCTTTTAATCGTTTAAGCGTTTAAGGAATAGGCAAGCGCCTTCCAACTTAACCATATAAATTTAACCAAAAATAATTTTAGAGCTCTAATTAGTTTTATTTTATTGAGCCAATGATTTAAAATTAAAACAAATTTTTGAAATTCGAATAGGAATCGAAAGCTAAAGCTGTAATTAAGTTTTTAAATTAAAAGAGCCCTAAACCAATATTTCAAAAATTTGTTTTAATTTTAGAGCTCTATTTCTATAGTACATGCTGAATTTGATTAAAATCGGATAAAAATGGGCAAGTTCCATCCTAATATGGCTTATTCCAAAATTTCATCTAAAATCTCGTCTCATATTTTAAAACCCAATTTTCATTATACATGCTGAATTTCATCAAAATCAGATATGAAATGACCAAGTTTCTTCGTAATTGGCCATATTCCGAAACTTTATCCAAAAATCGTTTTAGAATCCTATTTCCATCGTGCATGCATACCAAATTTCACCAAAATCGGTTAGGAAATGGCAAACTTCCATAATTGGTTATATTGCAGAACTTTATTTAATTTGCTGTCGTCCCTTAGGGCCGGGCGAGTATTGCAAAACAATCTTACGATCGTTATAATTTGAAAATAATACCGGGCTATTAGGAGTACATTAAACTATAAAATGACCTGGCAACATTAGTATTTTCATCAATATTTGTAAAGTAACGGTAGATTTAATAAAACAACTTAAAAAGTCATTATTTTGTACTTTTTCAAGTCAGTATTGAAGGTGAAAAAAAAATTGTTATCAACTAATTATTAAATGGGCTTGTAGGAAATTTACTCAAGTTTTTAAGGCTGCCTAAAATTTAGTGTGTAATCATTGGTTGCTGAGATATCGATGATCAAAGACAAAAGGATCTTTTTTGATTCAAAGTCAGATATCTCAGCAAAAAGTTGACATAGAGAGACCAGAAAGAAATTAAATTCACGCCTACTTAACAGGCTAACCGACCTATGCAGTACGACCGCATTTTACAAAGTTACAGCTCTTCAAAAAACACTAAAAAAATTGAAAAAACATTGTGTTCCTTTAGTTTTTTGGAGTAGAGTGTATGTTCCCGTGCAAAATTTAATCGAGCCAAGTTTTATTTCTCGACGTATGGGCTTGTTTTGAATGACATATTCCTGAACCCCGTTTTCCTGGCGCCTCCTGCATTTCATGGGCTTACTAATAATCCTTTTTGAAGATGAATTAATCCGGTTTTGGATGTTGCTTAGTGTTAATATAGGGGAAACCTTTACAGCTAGTGCAATCAAGACATCTTCATTTACGGGTGTAACTCTTTTTCCCCCTCTTCTCTCCGTATTTTTAAGCACTCCTTTGTTTTTTTATTTTGTTTCTTGGTATAAAATCGTATTTCGAAGGCAAACATATTTTTGGGCCAAGTTAGCTATCGAATTTCCACAATTATATTCAGCCACAATGGTTGCCCTTGTTTCGAGGGTAAGTTCCGATTTGTTCGGCATTGTAACGATCATTTAACGTACGTGTAACGTACAACGTTTTATTTCATACTGCATGGGACATTAATTCGATTTTTTCATTGAAAATTGAATTTTAAAGTAAAAACATGAATTTGAAATTTAAAGAAAATCAATCCAAATGATTTTCAAATTATCAAGTTACCTTAGTTATTTTTTTTTGTTTGGTTTTATATTTTTCTGTACTGTAATGGTCTATACACATGAATCGTGATTTTATTCTTACGAGTAAAAATGATTCACCGGTTTCTCTTAAATTAGATAGTAAAATTTAAACTAGTCACTCAAAAAATGGTAAATAAACAATTCCGAATCTAAAATCCTTGACAATTTTTTTAGCAAACGCACATTTCCTAATAAAAGCTGTAAAAAATGTTTAAATCGCTGCCATATTGGAAAGTTCGCGCGAGAAAACACTTTTTTGCAATTTTTATTAGGAAAAGTGCGTTTGCTAAACATTTTTTTCAATGATATTACATTCGAAATCGTTTACTGACTATTTTTCAAGTAGCTAGTAAATGTTTTACCATGTAATTGAAGAGAAATCGGTGAATCATTTTTACTCGTACGAGCAAAATCGCAATTCATGTGAAAAGACCATAATAGCTCGTTTTCCGGACACTTTTATTCTGTACCGTCATAATTCATTTCCCGGACAGAAATCAATCACGTAATCATTGATTTTCGGTATAGTATGAAATAAATAATTTTGAAACAGAAACAGAGTGCACATATATTTTGAAATGCATATAGTACAGTCAAAGTGAAGGTTAAGAAAACTAAAATTATAATAAAAACAATTGCAATGTTTTGCATCATCAGCCTACTACGCTTTTGTAGTTTTTGCTTGTCACTGGTCAGCCTACGTTTTTGTATTTTTGCCTTATGTTGGAATCGCACACTGTCATTATGATCATATTTAGCTTTACGAAGCTGACAATATGTATACAAAAAAAAAATCAGCTGGTTCATTTTTTACATTTTGTTGCTTTTTCAATAATTTGCCTCTCGATTTATGATACAAAAGAAAACATTTTTGATACCAAGGTGATTATTATTTTAGTATTGGTATTTTAAAAAACACAAACACAATAAACATATTTAGATTATTTAATCACAAGACAAAAAAAGAAGACATAAATAAAGACGTTGTATTATTTATCCGCTGATAACATCGATCATTATTTAATCATCAGTTCAACTATAAACACAAGTATTATTGTTTTGCTTGCTTTCTTCACGATATTCGCTTTGTTGTTTATTTATTTGTAAGGTTTTTGACTGTGTTAAGTAGTTGGTGGTATAGTGTGGGTGAATAAAAAAAATTAAAGAATTGTCTAAAATTGTTCTAATTAACAAAAAAAAATTTAATAGTGATACTGACTTGTACTCATTCAGTTATTTCTAAATTCTGTAATTAAAAATGTTGTTCATTGTTTTCACTTTTCCCTCACTTTTTCCAATTACATACTATAAAACACAAGTTGATTATCTCTAGATAAATTATGTGCTTGTATATGTGTATTGTAAACAATATATAAAATAAGCGGCCCATAATTTGATCTTTCAGTAAAAAAGGCATCGTTTTCAACGTTTATTGAATATCTTCAAGGTTTAGTTGCTCAAATAAACGGAAGTTTGTAATTATTTTGATAAATAGACGGACTCTAACTAGTAACCCGTTATTTACCGTAAAAGGACGATTAATTAACATCAATTTTAACTCAATAAACCATAAATAATCAAAACGATGGCGTTATACAATACAACACTCAGTTCATAAAACGGAAAAGTACAAGTTATATATAGATTTAGATTAAAAATATAATTTTAGATTGCAATATGAAGTCAAACTAAGCAAATGTGTTTCTCCTCTCTTAAAATTTTTATTAAAAATAATTTATTTAAATAAATTTGCAAAACGGTCAAATGAACTAGAGCATTTCAAATTTTTAGTGTTACCTTAGTGATTTAAAAGTTATTTTCGTGAATAAATGTTGCTGTTGCTGTTGTGTTTTGTGAAAAACTGGTGAGGTATTATTTTTCCACTTGTCTAATCAGATTTTTATTACTTATATGAGATAGTCGTGTTCACGTGAACTTTCAATATGATGAGGTGGCAAAATTTTACTTGGTCTTAGCTCATAAATAGGAAGCCTAAGGCAACGTTCTTCTTATTTCATTAACGCCATTTAACGAATCGTCATACTTATTTCATTAACGTCAGTAGTAAAAATTAATTCAAATAAAGTGTTTTTAAAGTGAGGACTAGGTAGTGTAATAATTGTTGCTAAACTAATGCCCGAAAGTGCTAACATTAAATTTTAAAACTTGCGGTTTTTAAAAAAAATTGTGGTTTGTTTTGTAAAATAAAAATTTAATTCAAAGTCATTCAAAATTATTTAATACTCTCGTACTCATTACATATGCTCATTGTGATTCAAAGTGCAATTTTGTAAATTTAGAAAGAAGGAAAATGTGAATTATCTGGAAGCTAGCTCTTTTTTGTGCAATCGGGTTAAATAAGCCAAATAATCTGATAAAATTCTAGATAACCTTGTAATTTGTTGGTGACGCCTTGGTTATGACTTCAATAAAATAAACCATCAGCCAAGAATGTTCGAATTACAATTCGTTTGTAAACGTTAATTTATTACTAGAGATCATAAGGAAATTCAAAATTGAATCCGTATCAACAATGTTCGAACATGTTTATGTAGGATAATTCTGACAAATATGACGATCCATATTTTCTTGGCCTTGACCTTAATACGGCTTTTATTTTTATTTGTATAACATATATTTTTGTTTTATTATAATCTCCAGATGAATCAACCTCGTCTTCACCATGAGTAGCCCACTGAATACATCTGTAGCTGAAAATATGATAACTGGAAATAACCCGAGAAATACTACTGCATCAACTCTATACCTAAATTGTGAAGCAGACCGCCTCAAAACATTTGAATCATGGACAAATTTGGATGTGGACAAAGCTACATTAGCAAAATATGGATTTTATTATAAGGGTCCCGAAGATGCCGTGGAATGTATTTATTGTAAAGTTGTTATTGCCGGATGGGACGTTGGCGATGATCCGCTGCGGGAACATATTCATTGGTCACAAAGTTGTCCGTTTTTATTACGCAATGCGCCTGTTAATGTAGCAAATGAAATAAATTTTGAGACTCAATTACCATCACGCGATTATTTTACATCAATCTTTTATAATGAAGATAATCCAAACGGCGAAGCGTATCGACCAACTCAAAAAATTGTTTTATACGGAAATGATGCTGCACGTCATCCGGCCTATATGTCCCTAGATGCACGATTAGAAAGTTTTAAAATTTGGCCAAAATCTCTAAAACAAACGCCTCGCGAGTTAAGCGAAGCTGGACTATTTTATTTAGGGAAAAGTGATCATGTCAAGTGTTTTTCGTGTGGTGGTGCATTACGCGATTGGAATGAGGATGATGAACCATGGATTGAACATGCAAAATATTTTGAACACTGCGAATATTTAAAACAGTGTAGAGGTGAAGAATTTATCGAAAATATTACGGCATCAAATGATGATGATTCTTCGATGGACGACGATACCGATGGAGAAATTGAAATAAACGATGATGTGATGTTAGAATCAAAATGTAACATATGCCTGAAGAATGATTTAGATACAATATTTCTACCATGCATGCATGTCTACACTTGTATAAAGTGCGGATTTGCATTTACGCATTGCCCTGTTTGTCGAAGTAAGATTAGCGAATTGAAAAAATGTTATTTCGTTCAGTTACCCATACGGGAAATAAATCAGCCAACGAGGCCTCCATTTAAGCGGAAATTGTCAAATAATACAACAGTTAAAACCAATACTTAAATCAATCGCACTTTTGGCTTAATGAAATGAGCAGAAATGTATTAAACATTCCTAAGTGATGGCATACAGTGTGGAATGAATGATAAATGAATCACATTTCACGTACAATCGGTCCAGTTTAACATTATTATTGGGTTGCATTGTAATTCGTAATTCCGCGACTTCATGATCAGTTTATCGCCATTTTGGTTTTAATATTCACTTATCTAACAAAATATTGTAATGTTAAATTATGCACTCCCCCCCGCACGAGACATTTGAAGCTTTGAATAATCAATATTTGAAGCAACGGTCACCAATCGATTAATAAAATTTATTTTAATTTAAATAAATCCAAAGAATCAGACAAATCAACTGATTGACTATTGTAGTACAAATTAGTTATACATCTTATGGTTAATGATAAATTAAAAATATTGTAATAATAAATAAAATTATAAAATAAATCGTTTTTAAGTAGACATACATATACATATTTGATTTTTTCATTCATATACTGGATCAAAAAACATCTTTAAAAATGGCAAAGTTTGATATGAAAAATTCATTCTCTGTAGATGAATCCGAATATTCTTTAATAATATCCTTAATCCTTAATCGTTTAGCAAACAAGCCAATATAATTAGAGTAACGAAGCTGGTATGGTATAAAGAACGGTACAGTAAGACTCGCGGTAAAATACTGGTATTTTACCCATTTAGATATAGACAGGATACCCTATATAGGTTTGTATAGGTAAATACCAAAAAGTAAAGTGTTTAAAAAATGTCTCAGATAGCCTCCTTAAAAATTACAAGAATTACGCAGGAAATAATTTAGCAAATCTCAAATAATTCAGCAAACCATTTTAAAGGGCCAGAAATCCCTAATATTGTCGAGAAATGATAGAAAAGCCAATAAAAATCTAAAAAATCCTTTTATTAAAATGGCCACTTAATGATTGAATGCAAAAGAAAATTAAAATAAATTTAAAAATGGCAACACTCTGTTTTCTGAGAAAGAAAATGTGGTCGCTTTAAAATATTTCAAGTGAGTCAGCATATTTTAGTCAAATAGCCTCATAAGAAAAATCTAAGGGAGTTGATCGCAAGATCTATACGCGGCCAATTAATGTTTCATCTTCGAGAAAAAATTCAACAAATAAAAAATTCGTAATCATATCCCGATATCAAGGTTAATTTATACAGTAACAGCAATCTCAGCTTCGTTTTCTAAAGGTACGGTCCGATTACTCCAACAGTCAAAAAATCACACCAAACAATCATTTGGATTTTATTCACCGTAAATTCAACAATTTTCTTTCTTAGAACTCCACCCAGTACAAAATTTGCTTCATCGCTGCGGTTCAAATTTTTTGTATGGCCCAATTAGCGAATTTTAAATAGCCAATTTTCATCCTAATTAGCCATATTCCAGAACGTTATCTAAAAATTATTTTAGCATCCCATATCCAGCTCATATCTAGCTATCCTACTTGGCCATAATCCAGAATATTATCCAAAAATCATTTTAGAACCCCATTCCCATTGTACTTGTCGAGTTTCATCATAATCGGTTAAGAAACAACCAAGATCCATTCCAGAACTTTGTCCGAATATTATTTTAGAATCCCATTTCCATTGCATATCTCCAATTTAACTAAAAATCCATTAAAAAATAGCCAAATTCTGTCCGAATAGGCCATATTCCAAAAATTCACCCAAAAATCATTTCAAGATTCCTTTTCCAAGATGCATGTTAAATGGACATGCAGTATTGTTTGGAGACCGATTAATCATCCATGTCCCCGTATTGGGGTCTTTCGTTTTCTATGGCATAAGAATTTTGACCCCATAGGAGTAGTGTTAAGGGTTAAATATCATCAAAAGCTTCGAAATATGTCTCTGTATAAAAAAGCCTTCTTAAGCTGTACTTCGAAAGAGACGTTTCCAAATTGAAAAACATGATGCATCGGGAACGAGATTCGAGTTGGATATCACAAAATGTTATCATAAAATGTTGAGATTGTTTTAATTTTTTTTGGCATTGGCCAATTTTCTTCAGACTGTATAAGAAATTCGGAGCCAGAAAACCAGCAGCTATCTTGAGCAACATTCGGTTGCGGCTTCCATTTGTTATATAGCTTCATCAATAATATTTTGCCTAAAATATTTTTCGAGTTGGTTGAATATTATGAGCCTTACAGATCGACAAGTTCTCAAAACTGGCACCTGGGGCATCCTATATATTAGGTCTTTAATCTTTTTATCTTGAGATATATGATACTAAGGCAACAAATGCATTCTCGCAAATAACATAATTTTGGCAAGAGGTATAGTCCAGCTAACATATCTGTATCTAGAACATCGGAGTCTAAACGAATAGTATTCATTTAGGTACCTTAACAACACCAAGGACCAACCTTAAGGACCTTAACAACACCATTTAGCTTAACACATAACGTTTCCAGTATGTACGGTTTGAATTTGAGATACAATTTCGGATTTCGAACTGTCCAGACGAGTAAATTTGAATGCCTTATTTGGCAATAATAACGGAGTTCACCTGATTATGACGAATATCAGTATTCATTCTTAATAAATTAGATGCAGCTTGGCGAAGAAGGTTGATCCAAAGGTAATTACTATCTTGACGTAGATGTCTGGTTATGTCGACCTTTATTGGCTCGCCATAAAAAGCGCTGGGTTGACCGATCTTTTTCGATAACGCGAATCTGGGGAACATTTACCGGTAAAGAATTTTGGAAACTGATCTCAAATAATCAGGGCCTTTGTCTTGCCTGGCTTATTCGGTTTTGTCACGGTGAATAATGGCAAATACCAAGTAAGCGATGTCGATTTATTTGCCTCTGGTGACCGTTTACGAGCGTGTTATTCCACTACAAAATATTACATCTTTCATTCCGGTTCTCGAGCTAGTATGGAATCGTTGTCCTCCTTTGGTTCAAACAAAATAAGACGAAGCAAAGTGAGCGGTAAGGAATTAGAAAATTCCACCTGATGATAACGCCGGAGAAGACCAGTAACGTACTTATGTATGTACGTCTAATTGATTGAGTAGTGATTCGACTCCAAAGTTTTCTGCTGTAAAATATTCGTTAAGAATTTACGATATGATGAATAGCTTCCTAATGTTCATCCAAGGAGTTTCCAACGGTTCGATCCAACGGTTATCGGCTCCCCCTTTTACCTTCGCGAACTCGAAGAGGCTTACCAACCTGCCAGAATTGCATTCCAATCAAGATTCTAGGTTTGGCGTTAACATACTGCGACTGAAGTGATACGACTGTTTGAACATCATCGATTTCTGTTTCGACATAACTTCGGATATTTGTCTCCCGTCGAGTTGTATTTCCGGTTCACTTTATTTGTAAATTTTGCTCAGGGCCTTCTAGCCCCTATGCTCATGAATGCACATCTGGATCTTCTAAGAGTAGATTATGCTTATAAGTACAGCTGTTAATCCTGCACTCTTTATAAAATCTGTATTTCCAAGGGGCACGAATTTCTTGCGATCCGGAACAAGTTGTTTACTTTTACTACAAATTGAACAGTTATGATCGGTTGTGTCGCTGATTTCTTTGAAAGTGTTGTTTCCGTTTGAATGTGGGCTACATGAACAAATTTGGATCCACTTGAAAGTAAAGACGCTGCCTACTCCATCTCAAAACCCAAACAACCAGTTATTGAATATACTGAGACTCATTCTAGAGCAATCCATAATGTAGTAATGTACATCGCCCAATTCAATTTTAATGTCCCTGGTAATTGATCAACGAACTATAGTATACTGAGGAAGCAAGGGATTGTTGAGATGGTGGATTCAACTTGTTGCTTTCATAGTGTTGAATCGACATTGATAACTCTACGATGTTCTCCAGTTTTCCGGGTTTATAGCTGGTTCCCTTCGGATCTGCTCTATCAAATTTTGTAGAATGAGCTTCATTCGGCCAGGGTAGATAAGCTTAACCAAATATTCCTCGTTTTGTCGCGATCATAGGGTGATCGATTTTGGTAGCTTGAATTAGCTCCTGCGACATGATTGTTATTTTGCCGGATTCTCCAAAGATTTGTCTGAAATATACCGCAGATATGGCGATTTATCCGACTTGAAGCGAACTACCCTAGTACGTGTATAATCGCATCTTATAAATTAACTTACCGCGAATCAGCCCAGAGACATTACATGTCTCTTTAAAACGGTGTGTGGGACTTATGGAACAACCATACATTCCGTCCTCATTTACATCGCTTCAATTTATATCGATTCTCCAAAAGAATAGTTCCGATGATTACATGTCTCATTAAATAGATGATTTCTTAGATATTTTGTGATTAAAATCAAAGATAAAAGCCGACCAGAGTCAACTGATTAGAGTGAAAGTGGAAATAGCTTAAGCTACGAAAAGCTCTGCTTGTTTGACTAAATAAATCTGGTCCACCTCATTTTTTTTTAAATTATTTATCTACCTTTTAACTGATTAGATTGTACAATCTGTTTAAACTTAAGACTTGTTAAAACTTCTCATGTAAAATTGATTTGTTCCCGATAATTTGAAAACCCGTGTGGTCAGATTTGGCAAATTTCGAAACCCACACCTAAATTAAACTGTAGAGAAAATGAATTTTGACATCCTCCTTATTCAATCAAAAAATCAGATATAGCGCACTTTTGATTTTTAATTTATGTGTAGTGTTGACATGATCTAAAACTGTACGAGGATTAACTGCATGTTTCTTGCGCTTGTCCAAAACTGTTTCATCATACAAGTTTATTTGATAAATATATTTTCCACGGTTAACTAAACATAGATCACATTATTTGTGCGACTCAAGATAAGAAACATTCACAAAAAGGGGAAAATTAACAACAAAAAATTCGTTAATATTATATATTACGTAGAGCAGGTCGATTATTGAAAATCTTCTGAAAATTACAAGAAATTATTTAAATATTTTTAAATTTATTCTGAAATTCGAAATTATTTCAAAATATTTTAATCAATTCCACGGAATCAACAATAACAATTTTGTGTATGAATTTATGAAGCCAAACAATATTTTATTTTCTATGATTTAAGTGTGTATGTGTAAATAAAACGTGCTTGTGCTTGACATAATATACGGTTACTCTTTATATGTTTCATTTGGTTTATTTTATCATGTTGTTAAAATGTTAACGCATTCCATTTTTCAAGCTACGTTCTTATTTTATTTTTTATTCAATTTATTTTATACTTCGCTAAGTTGGTGCGTTTATAGATTGTTTATAATCTAAACGATTTCAAATTTAGTTTAGCTTTGCGCAGAGGCGATATCGTAACCAGTGAGGTTCTACCGAGGTGCGATTATTGCTAGTTGAAAACTTTAACCAATACCCCGCCATGAGGACGTGAAATACCGTCCACTAAGGCAATTTTTGCAAACCTGAAAAGGTTATTAATTTAATTTATTGTGGGTGGATGTGGATTAATGGACGAAATAAATTCTATAAAATTATGATAATACAACAAATCACAAGACACAAATTCACATTTTGAATTCAAATATCAAAAATTATTTAACATAGGAAATTAGGTTTAGGAAATAGGAATAAAGGTCCAAACAGAATGTATCCGCTCCGTTCCGTTCCGTTTTACTGTTCTGTCAATTTGTATGAAAAATGGAGAAATGCACACAATGGACGGAGGGGAATAATACGGAACGGACACTAAACACAAATTCAAATTTTTGCGGAAAACATAACCTTCAATAATGTTTGACATATAGAAAACAACCACAAAACAATCACGTTCGTGTATAACACGATTTATGTAATAGTATTTAAATATAGGTAATAGAAATAATATACCAATAAAAAGAAATTAACAAAATTATTTTAATCACAGATATTTTTTATTAAAATATTGTACATAGTTTGACAAGCGGAGCGGATACATTGTGTTTTACAAAACGGACGAAGCGGAGCGGATCAAAAACGGGCGGATCGGAACGGATACATTCTGTTTGGACCTTTAGGATTACAGTGTTATACCCAGCGCTGCCGTTTAAAAAAAAACAGGCAGCTCCAATCAAATTTCTGTTCGGCTCCCAATCGGCTCCACAAGTAACAGAGGACAGAAGACAGAACAGAGCATCAAAATATTAAAAAAAAAATTAATTAAACATTTCAGTTTTTTATTATTTCAGTTCAGTACAGTTAGGTTAGGTTAGGTTTGAGTGGCGGTCCACTAGGACCAGGCATAGACACAAAAGTACAGTTACAGTACAGTTTATTACTACACAATAAGCGAACAGTTTTTGGTTAATCGTTTGGTAATTAGCAATGAATTAATCGTAGGAGCTTTTAGTGAATTTCTGCTTTTAGTTTTTATGTTGTTTAATTCTGAATATGGTCTTTCGGCGGCTGCGCTACTATGTGGCAAACTTTATAAACCGCCTATTAATATTTTTAAATTTGGAAACATTGATTTGTTTAACCCGTCATTTAAATCGAATATCCTTGCCCAAAAATCCTCCAACTTTGTTGAATTATCCACTAATTTTTGATAACGTACAGTTCGAAACTCTTCTTCGGTCTCTTCAAAATTTTCAATAATTTGCGGAAAGATGTTTAGCAAAGGTATTATACTTTCACCCAATTTTTGAGGGTCTAAATCTTGTAATTGGACTAGCTAGTATTTCTTCTTTAAAATCGATACGCATCAAAATTTGAGTACAGATAAAACTTCTTACATCGCTTCTTTATTTCTAACACATATTCTTCAGGTAGAACATTTTTATTTAATTCCAAATTAACAAAACTGGGTAAGATTGTCAAAAAATGTGTTTTAATAGAAGGAGGCAACCTATACATTTTTGGAGTCTCACTTTGGAATTCTTTATTTAAATTATTTGTAATTTTAAGAATGTATGATAAAAAAAGAAAATAAGCCAAATTAATGTTATTTAAATTTTCAGAGATTTATGAAGCCAAATCGGAATCGGCCTGAAATGTATTTAATAAAAAAAAATGTTTAAGAGGCTACCATTGCTCTAAAATACGATTGACAACTCCTTCAAGAGACAGCCATCTAGTGTTCGCTATTTTTAGGATTTTGTGAAATGGAATATTAAAGTATTCCTGAAATAAACGAAATTCATTTTGTCTTTTAGAACTATGTGCCAAAAAGAAGTAGCTAAACATATGTTTCTCAGCAATCTTTCGTATTCTTGTGGAAGTTTTTTCGCTGCTGCTGAGGAATATATATGGGAGGGAATGGCATGTATATCCTCCCAGGGAGTACAAATAAGGATTTACTGTTTTTTAATAAAGCTTGAACTCCACATTTTTTACCTATCATTACGATGTCGTTATTCGTCTCAAACCTCAAGCAATTAGTTAATGGAATTTTATGAAGATCATAAAATTTTATAATTTCATTATATACCGACTTTGCGTCACTATTTTCTAGCTCAAATGCCCAAAAAACGGCTACAATTAAATTTAAATCGGTATTGAAAATTGAAGTTATAATTTTCACGAGTACGTTTTGAAGAAAATTGAAATTAAAAATGAAATTCATTCAAAAAAACATAAAAATGAATAACTGTTTCGAAAGCTCCAATTGGAAAATTGACGAGCTCCACTGGGCTCCTGGGCTCCCGAAATATTCTAGAGCTCCATTGAAGCTCCACTTTCGACAGCGCTGGTTATACCACTTCTTGGGTCGAATAGTGTAGCAAATCTGCTACATTTTTTTTAAACTATGTAGTAGATCACTACATTTTGAAAATCAAAAGTAGTAGAAAATAAAACAACTTATTTCACATAAAAATGTACACTTTTATAAGAGGGTTGGTTGGGAGGGTATACTCATTTGTCAGCAAATTTATGTATGAATTTAAAAAATTATGTATGAATAGTAATAAAATAAATAAATATTTTTAGTCTTAGGCATTCAGTCAATCAAATCACAAATTATCACTTCTTTACTCTCAAGGAAAAGTAACTTATTTCAAATTTGCTAATTTTTTAGAAGGTTAGTTTAATATTATTTTAATGATGGGATAAACGTTACAAGGGATATCTCTTGTGTCAATTGTGGACTAAAATCTCTTTTGACTTAAATCGATATAAGTCACTTTAACTTGAGAGTAAAGACTTTAAAAATTAGATTAATTTTCAAATGAGTTGGAAAACCACGTCTACAAATTTATATTTTGATGCAAATTTCAATAACTCTTCTTCAGGACAATATACATACATATATATCTGTATGAAAACATTATATTTTCAATTGTTCTGTTTGCAAGTCTGTTGGTTTTTTGGTTCTTTATTAAATTCAAATGAGAAAACGCTCTTTCTGCGGCTGCACTGCTGTGCGGCAAAGAAAGTAAACACAGAAATAATCTGCTAATTCAGCAAACATTAGACAACGTAAATGATTTTTCAAATTTTTAATGTTTTGCCAGTTCTCAATCGTATTCGAATTGGAAAAATCAATTCTGGTTAGGATTTCTTTATTCCCAATCATCGAAATATAGAAAAATCTGATTGAATAAAAAAGTACATTAAATGTAGCAGAAATCAAATAGTACGTACTGAAATTTTACAAGGTTAGAAATGTAGCAGATCTACTACTATTGTAGTAAAGTGGTAACACTGCTAGGATTTTAGGAATAGGAACAGGAAGGGAAGATCTAAAATTCTAAATACATAAATCAATCTAAGAATTCTTCATCTTTTTTTTTGATGAGGGTTTAAAAGATTTACTTTTAATAGTTTACTGGGTATTTTATAGTTATGAATTTATGATGTGATGAATGACAATCGTAAGTTTTAATCAAATGTTTTGATTGAAGTAAGGCAGAGCATGTTTTTACTTCAAGTCTATTGCGTTTGCGATTGCGACACTTAATTTTGATTAAATTTTGCATCGAAAAAATTCTCTCGACATTAGCCGAAGAATGTGGAATTGATAAAATTCCTTTAATAATTCGACAAATGTAAGCAAACATTGGTTCATTAAGTTGATTTTTAATTGAACCAACATTTGCCTAAAACTGATCAATCGGCCAATTTTGAGTTTTTTTTAATTCGTCGTAATCCGCCAATGCTCTATACTCGTTATTTATTTGTTCCGCGTTTCTTAATTCATTTTAACCGAAAACCTTTAATATAATTGGCAAAATACTATTAATTTTTCCTAAAATTACATTTTCTGGAGAAAACTACGATACCAAATTAAAAATTTCATGATTGAAATCGATTAGTTTTCTTAAATCTTGACAAAAGCGTTTGTAAAAATTTCTAACGTGAATCTTAAACTCAATTAATTCTTCATTTGTAAGATTTTCTGTATAATACTGTTCCGCGCATGTGCCGCAATAAATGACTTCTAAACGTATATTATTATCATCTAAAATTTAAGTTTATGATAGATGTATTGTCTAGAGCCTCTTTGCTTATGCAATTTCTTGCGAACTGATTAAATAAAAATTTCATGCGTGGCATGAAAAGATAATATATTCTAACGTCTTCGGATTGTATTTCCTTATTAATTTTATTGATAATTTCAAGGGCATATGATAAAAATAAAAGATAAGATTTAATTAATTTATTCTTTAGGTTGAATAAAATAAAATATATGTTTTCGTTTCCGTGTGAGGTTTCGAAGTTGCTCAATTCAAAATAATAGAGAAGTGGCTCCCATTGTTCTAAGATCCTGTCGATTGCAGCCTAAAAATATACATTAAATGTTAAAAATAACATCAAATTATATCAAATATGGTTATAAAATATTAGTGTTTAATTACTTGACGAGACAACCAGCGTGTTGCAGCGTACTTTAGAATTAGATGCACTTCAGTTCCGAAGAATTCTTGAAATTTTACAAAATTTTCCTTTCTACTTGGGCTGTTACAGAAGTGATGATTGATTTCTCTTAAAAGTTTGTCCATGGTATTCAGCAATTCAGACGCTGCAGTTGATGAAGCTATATTTAAGTTGTGGCAAACGCATCCATTAACTATCAATATTGGAACCAATTCTTTTAATTTAGATTGAACTGCTTGATGTTTACCCATCATCACGTTGCAATTGTCCGCTGTGAACCTTAATTAAATTATTTATTGGAATTCGATTCTCTTCTAAAACTTTAAAGTAGTAAATATGTATTCCCGAAGCGGTTCAGTCTAGGACCGGGATTAATGTCAAAAACAAATTTTTACAGGTAGCATCGAAAATTCTAATAATGATGGCCAAATTTTTCGACAGTGTATTATCTGTATTTTCGTCGAGAACTATATATGATAGTAATATTGTCGATAAGTAATTTGATTAATTTTACGAGTATTTTCTGGTCCGATAAAATCCAAATCCACTATTATCTGTTGGCCTTTAATTCTGTTGATATTCATTTTTTAAACTATTTTAGAATCTCCTATAGAATTTTTTAATAGTTGATTAAGATGATTTAGGATGGAAAATGGCAGATTATGTTCAGCAATAAATAAACTTAGAGATATCTCTAATTTTTTTGCGTCGTTATTGATTATTTGAACATTTTTATCAAAAACTTGATCGATTTTAACAGTTTTTTTGGCACTGTTTACTGAATTTTTAAGATATTCACTTGATGCATGCCTTTCTATATGCGTTTTCCCGCCGACAATTGAGATATTGCACAATGTGCACTTTTTGCCTTGTTTAAAATTCGCATCTTCTACCAACCATTCATAACTATCTTTCCATTTTCACGAAAAACTGTTTCATAAATTTTTTTCTGTGTCACTGGCTCACCTTCACTAGTACATTCTGAAACCCTATTTTTTGACCTACTAGAATTGTTTTCACTTTGAAAAATTTATTGAAAAAGAATAAACAAATTTCAGGTGTACAGAATATTTACAGATTTACAATTAAAAACTACTTACTCGTTTAGTTCTTGTCCAGGACCTTCATTTTGTTCCTCCAATTCTAACGGTAAATTGACGGCTATATCATTTCCCGGAGTCAAATTATTCGATTTTTGTTTTATTAGCCACCTTTAGTTTTAATTTAAATTGTAATATTCAATTATAATAAATTACAATAAACAATAAGATAATTAATTACCTTTCCATTATTATTTTACATTTAGGACCGTTATGTATCACAAAACTTAAAATTTTAATCACTATAAATCACATTTTAAGTACATCTTAAACCATATTCATTTAATTATACCAAATGAAAAATAATTATGTATATCAAAAAACTTAACCAATGAATAAACCGTTAACGGCAGTAATTTTATTAAGAAGCAGAACACAATAACACATCGATGATGAAAAACTTCTGTCAAAAAAAAAAATCGCTCCACCAATAAACCATTAACTAAAATTATGTATTGTTTGTTATTTGTCCTATAACCCATTAAACACATTAAATTTGTTTAAGTACCAAAATGCGGGACGCATTGGGTATCAATAATTTGAGTTAACGATTTTTGGTATTATGTGAAAAAATTATTTATGTGGAAAATTGTACTGAATCTGGGGCGAATGTACCAGTACTAGTGTACTTTTTGAGATTTAATTGTACTGAAAAAATTATCCCTAAGGTATGATCATATTGATCAATAGATGTAATACGTCATCCGGTGATAAAAATTTGTTTTTTAGTTTTTAGTTTTTGTACAAATTTCTCTATTTTGTTTTGTTTTTTAGCACGTCATTCGATGCTGCACTTTGATACCACCGAATGACGTGCTAAAAACAAAATAAAATAGAGAAATAACAAAAACTAAAAAACAAATTTTTGTCACCGGATGACGTAATTACAGCTATTGATCATACCTTATTAATTCTTTGTATCATGAGTAAGTACCCAAAGATTATTTGTAGCTGTGCGGGTGGGTGCCTGTTAGGAATTTAGGATAGTTGTGCCGTTGTGCGAATTTGCATTTTGAAAAGTAGACATAATTTACTATCAATTATATTTAGATATTAGATTACAGTACACTACCAGTACATATACATATTACACAGCTATTTACTATTCCATGTGCAATGATTTTTACATTAATCGTTTTATTGTTAGAAATTAAAATCAAATCGAAAAAAAAAATTTGTGTTAATTGTGCTTTTGTGATTGCAACAAATTACTTTAAATATTTTCACAATATAAATACACATATTAGAGTTTTCTTAAAAGTGCGAGATTTTTAAAATTTTTAGTGTATGTACTGTAAATAATTAATTAAAACATAAAATTACGCAGTTTACTTAACGGTTTCTGAATTTTGAAATGGAATTGAAACGCAACGAAAAATGAATTAATATGAATTAACTCTGTTTATAGTTAAATATTGAGTGTACGAGTTAAATTAACGAGACATAAATACAACATTTATTGCTGCATACCGCAATTTATGTTTCAGTTTTAAAATGGAAAAGCAAGATAAATTAATCGTGTTCAATTCTTGCTTTACGGTAATATGTTTTTACTTAATAGATTTTTAATTAGATAACGTTTGCGAAAGTTCCAAATGAAAGTAATGAACCCCGGTTTATCAAAAATCATACCTGAAATTGCCGTACTCATAGCTGCAGAACTCTCAATGTTATCTAAACCATCACGAACGCCTGGCAATAGTTCAGGAAAAGAGCAGCAATGCATTCCAGTTAATTTTTGAATTGTTTGGTTTTGATAAATGGTTTGGTTTTAAGTATGTACATCAAAAATGGTAGTTGTTTAATTATTTTGAAAATAGTTTATTTATTTTGGAGGCAGTTGCATTTAATCTAGAGAAAGTTTTATTTAATCTGCAAAAGCTATATATACACTATAACATAATGTATCTATTCTATACATATTGCGCACGTCTGGGTTTTGCAACTGGAAGATGACAAACACACGTAGGACATTTAATGATTGGGATAATTTTATTATAATTTATATAAGTTTAATTTTAACATCTCATAATTGTAAGTTGGACGAATTTAAAAATTTAATTTTAGACCTACCGAAAGCAGTTTTGAACCGTCACACACGAATGAAGACATTTTCGATGAAACAGCAGAAGAATTAATCTGCACTGAGTTCGATTACTCAGAGGTATTCTCATCTGTTGATGCAATGTTGTAACAAGCGTCCTTAAACTTGAAGTCTAATTCAACTTGTTACATCGAAATTGTATCTTACTTGCTTGATAAGTACCGACGGCATGATTCCTGCAGCTCGGTCAGGTAGAGGATGTGGTGTGGGTAAAGGTACTCACAAGTAAGATCTTGTTAGCCGCATAGGTTAGGAGTTTGTGTAAGCTAGTTGCTCAAAGTCCGTACGAAACGTTTGGTGGGGCTAAAGCTCCCCAAGTCATGAGCTGCCAATTGCAACTAGGCAGGAAATGGTGAAAACAATATTATATTGGCTTAGGGTAGCATAAGGCTACTCCATGTTCTGTTTAAACGGAAATTGACCTCTGGCGGCGATTGTTATTGCCATTAGTCATCGTTTGGTGTTAATTTATTGCTTATTTGGACCGGTGGACGTTGTTGGCAGAAGAGCGTTCCCTTGCCGCCTCTTGCGAGGCTGCCAACAGACATCCAACGGTCGTTACTCGGGGATTAGTAGGTTGTTTGGTTAGCTATAATTACCTGCAGTTGTTTCCGTTTTCTCCTTCGTAGTAGTAAAATAATATAAAATAATGACGGCTGTGAAGTTTTCAACAAAATCAGAAAAATAACAAAACATGGCGGCACAAAATTTGTCGAAATAACAGAAAAATTAAATAACAAAAAAAATGTGCATGTATTGGTATAGTTGGCAAAAGCAATGTAAGACATTTTTTTAAATTTCGTTTAGACCCATAATAAAAATTGAATAAAAGTTTCCTTTTTAATTAAATAATTCACATATTTAATGAAAAAATTATTAATTGACGTGCTAGCAATTCAGATAATATATTTAACGTTCACTTTCTTATGGATGGGCCGAAATACAGAGATGTCTCAGGAATGTGAGATATATGGCTAGTTAGCTTATGATAAGGGTTATCAAATAAAATTAACCCCATGTGAATACGATGACCGAGACCCATTTGTTATTGATGATCAATTGGTTTATTGTAGATGAAACGTAAGTTTTGCAAATTTGAAATTTTGAGGTTCACTTTCTGATGGATTGGCCGAAATACAGAGATGTCTCAGGAATGTGAGATATATGGCTAGTTAGCTTATGATAAGGGTTATCAAATAAAATTAACCCCATGTGAATACGATGACCGAGACCCATTTGTTATTGATGATCAATTGGTTTATTGTAGATGAAACGTAAGTTTCGCAAATTTGAAATTTTGAGTTTCACTTTCTTATGGATTGGCCGAAATACAGAGATGTCTCAGGAATGTGAGATATATGGCTAGTTAGCTTATGATAAGGGTTATCAAATAAAATTAACCCCATGTGAATACGATGACCGAGACCCATTTGTTATTGATGATCAATCGGTTTATTGTAGATGAAACGTAAGTTTTGCAAATTTGAAATTTCTGATGGATTGGCCGAAATACAGAGATGTCTCAGGAATGTGAGATATATGGCTAGTTAGCTTATGATAAGGGTTATCAAATAAAATTAACCCCATGTGAATACGATGACCGAGACCCATTTGTTATTGATGATCAATCGGTTTATTGTAGATGAAACGTAAGTTTTGCAAATTTGAAATTTCTGATGGATTGGCCGAAATACAGAGATGTCTCAGGAATGTGAGATATATGGCTAGTTAGCTTATGATAAGGGTTATCAAATAAAATTAACCCCATGTGAATACGATGACCGAGACCCATTTGTTATTGATGATCAATCGGTTTATTGTAGATGAAACGTAAGTTTTGCAAATTTGAAATTTCTGATGGATTGGCCGAAATACAGAGATGTCTCAGGAATGTGAGATATATGGCTAGTTAGCTTATGATAAGGGTTATCAAATAAAATTAACCCCATGTGAATACGATGACCGAGACCCATTTGTTATTGATGATCAATCGGTTTATTGTAGATGAAACGTAAGTTTTGCAAATTTGAAATTTTGAGGTTCACTTTCTGATGGATTGGCCGAAATACAGAGATGTCTCAGGAATGTGAGATATATGGCTAGTTAGCTTATGATAAGGGTTATCAAATAAAATTAACCCCATGTGAATACGATGACCGAGACCCATTTGTTATTGATGATCAATCGGTTTATTGTAGATGAAACGTAAGTTTCGCAAATTTGAAATTTTGAGTTTCACTTTCTTATGGATTGGCCGAAATACAGAGATGTCTCAGGAATGTGAGATATATGGCTAGTTAGCTTATGATAAGGGTTATCAAATAAAATTAACCCCATGTGAATACGATGACCGAGACCCATTTGTTATTGATGATCAATCGGTTTATTGTAGATGAAACGTAAGTTTTGCAAATTTGAAATTTCTGATGGATTGGCCGAAATACAGAGATGTCTCAGGAATGTGAGATATATGGCTAGTTAGCTTATGATAAGGGTTATCAAATAAAATTAACCCCATGTGAATACGATGACCGAGACCCATTTGTTATTGATGATCAATCGGTTTATTGTAGATGAAACGTAAGTTTTGCAAATTTGAAATTTTGAGGTTCACTTTCTGATGGATTGGCCGAAATACAGAGATGTCTCAGGAATGTGAGATATATGGCTAGTTAGCTTATGATAAGGGTTATCAAATAAAATTAACCCCATGTGAATACGATGACCGAGACCCATTTGTTATTGATGATCAATTGGTTTATTGTAGATGAAACGTAAGTTTCGCAAATTTGAAATTTTGAGTTTCACTTTCTTATGGATTGGCCGAAATACAGAGATGTCTCAGGAATGTGAGATATATGGCTAGTTAGCTTATGATAAGGGTTATCAAATAAAATTAACCCCATGTGAATACGATGACCGAGACCCATTTGTTATTGATGATCAATCGGTTTATTGTAGATGAAACGTAAGTTTTGCAAATTTGAAATTTCTGATGGATTGGCCGAAATACAGAGATGTCTCAGGAATGTGAGATATATGGCTAGTTAGCTTATGATAAGGGTTATCAAATAAAATTAACCCCATGTGAATACGATGACCGAGACCCATTTGTTATTGATGATCAATCGGTTTATTGTAGATGAAACGTAAGTTTTGCAAATTTGAAATTTCTGATGGATTGGCCGAAATACAGAGATGTCTCAGGAATGTGAGATATATGGCTAGTTAGCTTATGATAAGGGTTATCAAATAAAATTAACCCCATGTGAATACGATGACCGAGACCCATTTGTTATTGATGATCAATCGGTTTATTGTAGATGAAACGTAAGTTTTGCAAATTTGAAATTTCTGATGGATTGGCCGAAATACAGAGATGTCTCAGGAATGTGAGATATATGGCTAGTTAGCTTATGATAAGGGTTATCAAATAAAATTAACCCCATGTGAATACGATGACCGAGACCCATTTGTTATTGATGATCAATTGGTTTATTGTAGATGAAACGTAAGTTTCGCAAATTTGAAATTTTGAGTTTCACTTTCTTATGGATTGGCCGAAATACAGAGATGTCTCAGGAATGTGAGATATATGGCTAGTTAGCTTATGATAAGGGTTATCAAATAAAATTAACCCCATGTGAATACGATGACCGAGACCCATTTGTTATTGATGATCAATCGGTTTATTGTAGATGAAACGTAAGTTTTGCAAATTTGAAATTTTGAGGTTCACTTTCTGATGGATTGGCCGAAATACAGAGATGTCTCAGGAATGTGAGATATATGGCTAGTTAGCTTATGATAAGGGTTATCAAATAAAATTAACCCCATGTGAATACGATGACCGAGACCCATTTGTTATTGATGATCAATTGGTTTATTGTAGATGAAACGTAAGTTTCGCAAATTTGAAATTTTGAGTTTCACTTTCTTATGGATTGGCCGAAATACAGAGATGTCTCAGGAATGTGAGATATATGGCTAGTTAGCTTATGATAAGGGTTATCAAATAAAATTAACCCCATGTGAATACGATGACCGAGACCCATTTGTTATTGATGATCAATCGGTTTATTGTAGATGAAACGTAAGTTTTGCAAATTTGAAATTTCTGATGGATTGGCCGAAATACAGAGATGTCTCAGGAATGTGAGATATATGGCTAGTTAGCTTATGATAAGGGTTATCAAATAAAATTAACCCCATGTGAATACGATGACCGAGACCCATTTGTTATTGATGATCAATCGGTTTATTGTAGATGAAACGTAAGTTTTGCAAATTTGAAATTTCTGATGGATTGGCCGAAATACAGAGATGTCTCAGGAATGTGAGATATATGGCTAGTTAGCTTATGATAAGGGTTATCAAATAAAATTAACCCCATGTGAATACGATGACCGAGACCCATTTGTTATTGATGATCAATCGGTTTATTGTAGATGAAACGTAAGTTTTGCAAATTTGAAATTTCTGATGGATTGGCCGAAATACAGAGATGTCTCAGGAATGTGAGATATATGGCTAGTTAGCTTATGATAAGGGTTATCAAATAAAATTAACCCCATGTGAATACGATGACCGAGACCCATTTGTTATTGATGATCAATCGGTTTATTGTAGATGAAACGTAAGTTTTGCAAATTTGAAATTTTGAGGTTCACTTTCTGATGGATTGGCCGAAATACAGAGATGTCTCAGGAATGTGAGATATATGGCTAGTTAGCTTATGA
This sequence comes from Tipula helvola, assembly GCA_963556165.1. Lineage (NCBI taxonomy): Eukaryota > Metazoa > Arthropoda > Insecta > Diptera > Tipulidae > Tipula > Tipula helvola. The sequence continues at coordinate 60,957,285 of OY744483.1, forward strand.
TAAGGGTTATCAAATAAAATTAACCCCATGTGAATACGATGACCGAGACCCATTTGTTATTGATGATCAATCGGTTTATTGTAGATGAAACGTAAGTTTCGCAAATTTGAAATTTTGAGTTTCACTTTCTTATGGATTGGCCGAAATACAGAGATGTCTCAGGAATGTGAGATATATGGCTAGTTAGCTTATGATAAGGGTTATCAAATAAAATTAACCCCATGTGAATACGATGACCGAGACCCATTTGTTATTGATGATCAATCGGTTTATTGTAGATGAAACGTAAGTTTTGCAAATTTGAAATTTCTGATGGATTGGCCGAAATACAGAGATGTCTCAGGAATGTGAGATATATGGCTAGTTAGCTTATGATAAGGGTTATCAAATAAAATTAACCCCATGTGAATACGATGACCGAGACCCATTTGTTATTGATGATCAATCGGTTTATTGTAGATGAAACGTAAGTTTTGCAAATTTGAAATTTCTGATGGATTGGCCGAAATACAGAGATGTCTCAGGAATGTGAGATATATGGCTAGTTAGCTTATGATAAGGGTTATCAAATAAAATTAACCCCATGTGAATACGATGACCGAGACCCATTTGTTATTGATGATCAATCGGTTTATTGTAGATGAAACGTAAGTTTTGCAAATTTGAAATTTTGAGGTTCACTTTCTGATGGATTGGCCGAAATACAGAGATGTCTCAGGAATGTGAGATATATGGCTAGTTAGCTTATGATAAGGGTTATCAAATAAAATTAACCCCATGTGAATACGATGACCGAGACCCATTTGTTATTGATGATCAATCGGTTTATTGTAGATGAAACGTAAGTTTTGCAAATTTGAAATTTTGAGGTTCACTTTCTTATGGATTGGCCGAAATACAGAGATGTCTCAGGAATGTGAGATATATGGCTAGTTAGCTTATGATAAGGGTTATCAAATAAAATTAACCCCATGTGAATACGATGACCGAGACCCATTTGTTATTGATGATCAATCGGTTTATTGTAGATGAAACGTAAGTTTTGCAAATTTGAAATTTCTGATGGATTGGCCGAAATACAGAGATGTCTCAGGAATGTGAGATATATGGCTAGTTAGCTTATGATAAGGGTTATCAAATAAAATTAACCCCATGTGAATACGATGACCGAGACCCATTTGTTATTGATGATCAATCGGTTTATTGTAGATGAAACGTAAATTTTGCAAATTTGAAATTTTGAGTTTCACTTTCTTATGGATTGGCCGAAATACAGAGATGTCTCAGGAATGTGAGATACATTGCTAGGTAGCTTATAATAAGGGTTATTAAATAAAATTACCCGCATGTAAATACCATGATGTATATGTTTACATACGGGAGACATTTAGGTATTTTTAGTGGGATTGATTTTTTAGCGATTTGTTTATATTTAATTTGTTATTCTCTGCAATAAAATAGAATTGCCGGATTAATACAAACTTTGTCTGATATGGATGTAGCAAACTTATTCAAGTCATCGTATGTTTCCCATTTATTGTTTGGTCTTTTAATTATTGCGGTATAATGTTTTATTCTCTCAATGTAATTGACTATCGCTTTTAAATAGAAATTTTCATTATTTAATTTTATTTGTTGTTGTATGTCAGCAATTTTAATGTTGTAATTTTGGTTGTTGAACGATTGTACATCTGCAATTGCTATGCCGTAATGGCTTACTACTTTGTCAACTTTAAGGAGTGCTTTACAACTAGAGCACGTTAAGGCTCCGAATGATATAGAGCTTTCAATATTGCGCAGGGTATTTTCGCTTACAGTGAAAATATCAAACGGTATGTAGCAGCTCTGTGAATTTCGAATTCGAACCACGTTTTCCTCATCACATTTTTGATATACCGATGTGGGCTGGGGTACCATTTTATTGATTAGGTACGTTATTTGGCACTCAGCGTTTAGTGTAGTCGTGTTACCAAAATTGTTTGTACAATTTATCTCCTTAAATATGTTAAACAACATGTTGGAGCGAGTGTCATAAGTTTGGCTTGATATTTTTTTTGACTTTATTATTCCTGAAATCAAGTTAAAAAAATCTGTTTTAATTTCGAAAAATTTCAAATTCAAAAATGCGTTATCGAGTCCCAAACTTACAAAAATCTTGACTAGCGAGTCGAAGCCACATGTATTGACCACTGTTATAGTTTTGCCTCCTGAAACTTTAGTGAACCCATTTCTTGATATTGGTATCTGTTCAACTTTCCACTGCTTCAGTATTTGATCATTTGTTGTGTTAGATTGAAATAATTTTTTATTGCCAATCCATAAGAAAGTGAAACTCAAAATTTCAAATTTGCAAAATTTACGTTTCATCTACAATAAACCAATTGATCATCAATAACAAATGGGTCTCGGTCATCGTATTCACATGGGGTTACTTTTATTTGATAACCCTTATCATAAGCTAACTAGCCATATATCTCACATTCCTGAGACATCTCTGTATTTCGGCCAATCCATCAGAAATTTCAAATTTGCAAAACTTACGTTTCATCTACAATAAACCGATTGATCATCAATAACAAATGGGTCTCGGTCATCGTATTCACATGGGGTTAATTTTATTTGATAACCCTTATCATAAGCTAACTAGCCATATATCTCACATTCCTGAGACATCTCTGTATTTCGGCCAATCCATCAGAAAGTGAACCTCAAAATTTCAAATTTGCAAAACTTACGTTTCATCTACAATAAACCGATTGATCATCAATAACAAATGGGTCTCGGTCATCGTATTCACATGGGGTTAATTTTATTTGATAACCCTCATCATAAGCTAACTAGCCATATATCTCACATTCCTGAGACATCTCTGTATTTCGGCCAATCCATCAGAAAGTGAACCTCAAAATTTCAAATTTGCAAAACTTACGTTTCATCTACAATAAACCGATTGATCATCAATAACAAATGGGTCTCGGTCATCGTATTCACATGGGGTTAATTTTATTTGATAACCCTTATCATAAGCTAACTAGCCATATATCTCACATTCCTGAGACATCTCTGTATTTCGGCCAATCCATAAGAAAGTGAAACTCAAAATTTCAAATTTGCGAAACTTACGTTTCATCTACAATAAACCAATTGATCATCAATAACAAATGGGTCTCGGTCATCGTATTCACATGGGGTTAATTTTATTTGATAACCCTTATCATAAGCTAACTAGCCATATATCTCACATTCCTGAGACATCTCTGTATTTCGGCCAATCCATCAGAAAGTGAACCTCAAAATTTCAAATTTGCAAAACTTACGTTTCATCTACAATAAACCGATTGATCATCAATAACAAATGGGTCTCGGTCATCGTATTCACATGGGGTTAATTTTATTTGATAACCCTTATCATAAGCTAACTAGCCATATATCTCACATTCCTGAGACATCTCTGTATTTCGGCCAATCCATCAGAAAGTGAAACTCAAAATGTCAAATTTGCAAAATTTACGTTTCATCTACAATAAACCAATTGATCATCAATAACAAATGGGTCTCGGTCATCGTATTCCCATGGGGTTAATTTTATTTGATAACCCTTATCATAAGCTAACTAGCCATATATCTCACATTCCTGAGACATCTCTGTATTTCGGCCAATCCATAAGAAAGTGAAACTCAAAATTTCAAATTTGCGAAACTTACGTTTCATCTACAATAAACCAATTGATCATCAATAACAAATGGGTCTCGGTCATCGTATTCACATGGGGTTAATTTTATTTGATAACCCTTATCATAAGCTAACTAGCCATATATCTCACATTCCTGAGACATCTCTGTATTTCGGCCCATCCATAAGAAAGTGAACGTTAAATATATTATCTGAATTGCTAGCACGTCAATTAATAATTTTTTCATTAAATATGTGAATTATTTAATTAAAAAGGAAACTTTTATTCAATTTTTATTATGGGTCTAAACGAAATTTAAAAAAATGTCTTACATTGCTTTTGCCAACTATACCAATACATGCACATTTTTTTTGTTATTTAATTTTTCTGTTATTTCGACAAATTTGGTGCCGCCATGTTTTGTTATTTTTCTGATTTTGTTGAAAACTTCACATCCCTAAATAATGTAGATTTTAGTTTTACATGTATTAATTTACTCTTTTTATTTAAACTCAATTATAATCCAAAAGTATTTCCAGCAAAACGAAAAACCGACGAAAGAAGAACCTCAAACAGAAAATTGTTCAGGTTTTTAATGTTTTTATACAATTTTCGTAAAGAAAATTCCATAATTTCCCCTCCAATATTTTCTGTTTGGTTTCATTAAACAAAGTGCATTATTGCAATGTTGGACACGTTGGAGTTAACCCACATTAAAAAAAAACATTTTTACCGAATTATTGCATTCATCCCGTTGGTAAATGTTCCCAATTCATTACACGTAAATGAAAACAAAAACAAAACAAAAAAATTTTGTTCCATAAAGAAAAATGTTTTTATGTTTACTTACAAAAAAACTGAGTGCACAATTTTATTGTATACAAACAGACTCGGAAGTAAACATAAATGAAATGGAATTTTATGGGTCGCGTGCCAATACGGAACAAATAATTTACGTTAAATCATTTCAAACAAGATTGATTTAACTTAATTCACGTAATTGAAATGGTAACTGCATCCGGATTTTGTCATCGAACTTTAATTGTTTAGAAGAAACTATCTTCAAGGTTGGGATGCAGTTTTTATTTATGATTGATATAGATTGGGTAACGGGTAATGACATGTGCCCGTTACATTGTCAGCGACAAATGTATCAGCAAATGTGACAAATGTATCAGCGACGTTGACTTCAGCGACGGCAACACCTTTCAACGCGACACCAACGACATCGATGCCGGCTAAAAAGGCAATGTTACCAGCGACAGCCACACTTAAGAAGGCGATACTGGCATCGATGTCGACTAATAAGGCAATGTCACCAACGACATGGAGTTCAGCGACGGCAACACCTGCGAAGGCGACATCAACGCTGGCTAATAAGGCAATGCCACCAACGTCATGGAGTTCAGCGACGGCAACACCTGCGAAGGCGACATCAACGCCGGCTAATAAGGCTGAACTGCCGCGAAAAAAGAGACGACAGGACGATACCCCATATGAGCCCGTGTTCTCAAAATTAATGGACTCTGTCGATAAGCATCAACAATTACTCGTCGAACAATCCGATTCGGCATGTTTCTTAAAAACTTTGGCCACAAAAGCATCGGCAGATTTCAATAACTGCGGCTAATTTCCGAACAATCGGGCTTTGTCCATTCAATATGAGGGCTATTTGAAAGCAAAAATAAGGATTTTAAAGAAAATAACTTTATTTGATAACTTTATTACGTTTTTTATATTTACTATTTTTCTATCATAGATTTTACATTAAATGTGATTTTGAATTAAGAAAACTATTTCATTAAATTTTATTTCAATGTTTATTTTATTATTTACTATTTTTTAAGTTTTGAATAGTAATAAAGAATTTAACATAAAATTTGTATTTGATTTATGAATTTTTAATGAATATTTGTGTATTGCCAGGGCAGTACATCTATTTCGTTAAAATATGTTTTAAACAAATCCCTTATTTCTACTGCATTCCTGCTTGCGTTATTTGAACTCAGCCGCTGGACTCGCTGAATCCTTGTGTTTTCTTCATTGCGCCATCTTCCTAACCGATGCCTTCCATCAACATAACTGTCGACTAAATCAGCACCCATGTACGCAGTTAGTTTTTTGTCACGTAGCCAATTGCGCAGTACCACTATGGCTATGCTTGTAATTACGGTACAAGGAACCAACATTGCCAATTGCCTAAAATAATAAAAATTCTTTTATATAAACTAAAACTTTGATGTAAATAATATTTAAATACTTACTTGAACAAGAACGTGCTTTCCGTCTATTGCCCCCAAACAGTGTGGAAAATTCCACAGTCGTTCAAAATCGCCACTGATTTTCTGCCAAAATGATTCGCTGGAGAAAACTGTCCCCTTTAGTACTTCCCATAACTTTCGGCATGTTTCCCTTATTATTATGGAGGTAGTACTTTTGGCCAAACGAAAACCGTAGCGTCCAATTAATAGCATGCTATCACCACTGGCGAGGTAACTAAAAGAAATCTCAAAATAAAAAAACATTGCAAATTGTAAATAATTATTAAAAAAACTTACCGAAGCGTCAAAGATAAATATTGGCCGGCAGAGATCGACCTTTCACCAGGATCCATTTTGGTAATCGATGGTCCGACATTGGATAATAATTCGTCAAATGCTGTAGATGTCATTCCAAGGTTGGCATAATATCCTTGTCGTATTCTTTCGCGGTTAATTGGATTTACACCAAACATTCTTTCATTATTACGGTTACGTTCAATACGGCGGGCTTCATAAGCGAAGTACAAACTAGCTAACGTATGTAACATTAATAAATCCCCGTTTAGCATGTTCAAAACGTTTTGTCTTGATAAAGAAAGATTGATGATGATGATGATGTAGAACTAAACCACAACATACTACAACATTTATATCAGGAAAACGACTTAACATCAACATTCTTGTATAGAAAATACGTCATCTTAGAAATGTTTAGCATTGTTGAGGGGTGTACAATACATAGTCTCCTTGTAAGGGTATACACTTCTCCCAGCAATGCTTCCACCTCTTCAACCCGTCCAAATAGTACTCGGCGCCTTTCTCTGTAAAATAGTTGTTTACGAAGGTGATAGCCTCCTCATTCGACGAAAATCTCTGTCCTCCGAGGGCAACTTTTTTTTAGTTTAGGGAACCAAAAAAAGTCGCTCTAGGCTAGATCTGGTGAGTAAGGAGGGTGGTCAAGTAGTTTAAACCGTAATTAATAGATTCTCGCCATGGCAAAATCACCATGGTCGTGTTGTGTGTAATGATGCGTAGTATGCTCCTGCTGTAATGGTTTTACCTTTTTGAAGATAATCGATTAAAATAACTCTATAAAGTGATTGCAGTTTTTGGACGTCCCGAACGTTCATCGTCGTCCAAGCTGGTACGACCACGTTTAAATTCAGCTGCCCCATATGTCACGTTGATAAATGATGGTGCAGAGTCCCCGTACACAGCGTCCAATCCGCCTTTAATTTGTGTAGGCGTATTGCCTTTCAAAAACAAATATTTAATGACTGCTCGATACTCGATTTTGTCCATTTCACTCCACACACTCACATCGACTCACTCAAACGATTGTCAAACAACAACTACGAAATGGCTGGAATTTTTGTAAGTAACTTTCAACGCATGCGCACATACATTCCCATACAACTTTTGTTAACGAGTGCTGCCATCTTCATGTTGAGGTCGGAAACTTTTCAGACAATTCGTATCTGACCAATGGTCGACCCAAAAATCCAACTTAAATTTTGTGTTAAGCAACTCACAGTTTCTTCATTTAATCCTTCCCAGCGCCGGTTTTTGAGTTTGTTTACTACTACGGAAAAGGTTTTTATCAAAAAATTACTCGAAAAACAACGAAATATTTTTTTTGCAACAGTAAAATACATTTGTGTATATATTTTTGCGTCTTTTATTTTTAAAGCGCCCGGCTGTTTTGTATCTGTTTAATCAACTGTAGAGCCGGCCCTGATCCCTACATTTACACAATCATTAAAGCGATGACTACCCGCATAGATAGAACAAACCGTTCCACCCTGACACTCCCTATAACAGTGAAGAAAATCCTGGCGCTGGAAGCATCCCACTAAATCTTCCTTAACAATGAGATCTGCATCCAATATTACCCTATTAAGGATTTTCCTGAACGCCTGTGTACAACTTTAATGGATGCCATCCATTTTTAAGTGTTTTTATTATGCCTCTTTATTTAGAGCCTCCTTATTGCATGATACATGCTAGACGTCTTATTTTTCGAACTCGCACCTATTTTTATCATTCAGCCAAATCACAGAATCATAAGACAATCGAACTAGAATTGAACGCGGTATCTACAAAAAATTGCGAATTTGATTTTTGATTGTAGTATATAAACAAAACTTCAATGCATAATTTCTCGATTTGGTGCCATAGATTAGATATCAAAAAGGTTTCAAAACGATACATTTTTCGTTTGTATTGTTAAATCTACATGCCAATGAATATTTCGTACACTTTTAGCTTTCTTTTTGTTTGTTTTTATTGTCTTTCATTCATGTTTTTACTAAAGCTGGAATTTAGTTTTTCTGTGCAAAATTAAAATACTACATCGAGTACAACGATTGTTGAAATTAAATCTAAATTTTACGTTAAAAATTGTTTTAATTAAATAAATTGTTTGTTGTGCTTTGTTTTAAGTACGCGTGATTAAAGAAATAAAGTGGCATTCAAATTTATAACCAATCAGTGTTTAGTTCAATAGCAGCGGATCAGCAAGGTAATTTATAGAATTTAACGATCGTACAATACAACGGGAATAGTATACAAAATTCTTAAGTGAGAGATAAATAAAACTAAACTCAACGAATAATTGTTATATGTATATTCGTTACAAGTTAACAAAGAGAAATTAGCTTGCACAAAGTTTTATTAATTTACTAAGTCTATGTAATTATACATTTTTAATCATTTACAGTAGCGATTCGTTATTTTATGTTTTGTTATCTTTCAGTATTCAGCACAAGAACAACTACATTATATACTTCTTCGCGAATAATTGTCAAAAGAAACCTCAACAAAGAGCGTTGATCGTAAGTACTAAGTAGCTTACCAGAAAATTCTTCGGATAGTTAGCACATAAATTGTGAAGCAGATCGTATAAAAAATGTATGATCGTTGGTTGGCCTAAAAGTAGTGTGAACTGCGAAATTTGGTTTTTATTACAGAGGTCTGGAGGATACCGTAGAATGGTTTTTGCAAAGTTATCATACTATTACGAGGCTGGGTGGTATCTGAGTGACAACCCGCTAAGGGAACATACTCAATACACACATTTTTAAAATTTTTTTAAAAACACTTGTTAAATATTTCGCAAAATTAAGTGTTGAAGTATTTTTAAAAAAATTTTAAAAATGTGTGTATTAAGTGTGTTTTGCCAAGTGCCTACGGCAGAAAATGTAAAAAATGTGGAACATACACATTGATCACCAAGTTGTCCTATTATGTAAAGCAAAATTTAAAATCAAATTTAGTACATCAAATAACCTGAAGGAACAAATTGTCCTACCCGAAAAATTGTATTAAACGATACAGCAGATTTGATCACGTTAAGTGTTTTTTTTGTTGGTGGTCTTGTACAAATGGAAAGTGTTTATTTTATCTGTGGTAAAGCGAGTAAACCGGGTATATAATTATCAACTAATGATAAGAATTACAGTTTTTAGTCAGATTCTAATTTATTATTGTTCTGTTTTAATCAAAGTTTGCTTCTCAAATAAAAGCGTTAAGTGGTTTTAATTAAAAAGTGCGTCAAAATAATAAATAAATATTTATCGCATTTTATTTGCCAATGCTATTCTTTGAATTCCAACTACATTGATGGTAATGAAATTCAATTCCATTTTGATGTTGTTGTTTTTGACACCGTTGAAACTTTAAATTGGTTGAATATTCCATTTGGCCAAAATTTGAGTTCCAATTCCTTGGCATATAAAACACGTTTATTTTAAAATGCAAATTTCACCTAAAAGCTTATATCTGGTTTAAATATAAGACTTATGTTTTAGTTTAAATCAAGTAAAAATTAATTCATCGTTTTGCATCGTTTTGATAGTATCGTTTTGATACTGTTTTGTACATTATGTCTATTTGCATGCAGATAACGTTGTACGGTTATATAAACATATAAAAAAATATTGTTATATTTAAAAAACGGCTGGTGATAATTGATAATATGAACATCCACCAAACAATTGGGCTTTTAGGGCCCTAAGCGACACCGATTTTTTGAAAGACAAAAACCAATCCTGTTGCAATACATTGAAAATCATCCCAGAACTTAAAAGACATATATTTTCTGCTATTCCACCCTTTCATTACATCAACACTTCGCGTTTAACCTTGCATTCTCACATACTATATTAATTAAAATTCGGCCCGGTGCTACAAATTTGGCCAATTTTAGGAAACGTGTCATCACACTTGACAGCGAAAACTTGTAATAAATCGATCAATATTTGTAAAACATTATCAAAAATTGTAAAGTGTATAATTATCACAAAATATTCCTTAACTTCAACAGATTTAAGTTTTAGTTACTATACATTGACATATGGTAATAATTTCATATAGAAAATTACATGAAGATGTAAAAACTTCGGAACTAAATGACTTCATTTATTGGAACATTTTACTAAGGACAAAATTAGGTCCAAAAGGACCAACATTTTTGAAATCCTGCAAAGAGTAACATTACATTTATTTGTCCAAAATCATTTTTTTCAATGTTTTGAGGATCGCAAAGGCCTAAATTCTTGTACAATTTTCAAAAATATTAATTTCAGTGTGGGGTCGATTTGCGGGTTGAGGTAGAGTTAGAATTAGAGTTAGGGTTCAGTGATTGGTTCATAGTTAGGGATTAATTTGTTGGTTGAATTGAGGGTTGAGTTAATTAGAGTTTGCTTGAGTTGATTTCTTGTAAGCATACAGTTTTTCAGACCATATTGATTTGGCAGTTGAATTGGGTATTAAGTTTAGGGTTGAATTGGGGATGAGTTGGGGTTTGAAGTGTTGAGTTGAAGTTGATCCAGCGATTCTGTTGTAGGTTTATTTAGGGTTGAGTTCAAAGCTAGCTTGAGCTGTTTTGAGGTGAGTTCATGTTATACGCATGTAGTTTTTCAAACCGTGTTGATTTCAGAATTGGGTTGAGGGTCGACTTCGAGGTAGAGTTATAATTGAGTTAAGCTCATGTTTGCCTCATGGACCATGTTGAATTACGGATTGAGCTGAGCGTTGAGGTGGTAAATCGATTTCAACTTCACGAATATTATAGCTGCATTCCTTGATTATTAGAGTCCTCGCCAAGCGTAAGCTCCTTTTCCCTGAAAAATATGTAGATTTTAATTATAAATTAACTAAAATATGCGTTATACCAATTTGGCTTTTTCGACCTTAAAAGGGAAATCAATGTTCATGTGATTTCACGTGAAGCTGCGTATATGATACATTTCTGGTGAAAAATTGTACACCACGAAGCTAGCTAAATGAGTTGAATTATTCTGAACTCGCACAAAAATTTAACCAGGGTTACCAACATAATGTGTGACACCAAACATTTCGAATTTTCATGAATTTTCTATCTAAAACCGTGCCTTTAATCGGTAAATACAAGAGATAACCTTTACTATAAATCGTATGTAGAATCCAAAGTAATATTTTGTCCAAAGTGAAATTTCGCCCTGCCATATTGTATCCACCATTTGGATTTTTGAATACTTATAAGAACCACATTTGTTATCTATGTAGGTATATCAAAAGTAGGCTAGACTGTCTATAAGGACATTTTTTCAAGAATGTCTAAAAATAACGCGATTACCGGAAATCTGGTGCTTTTAGAATAGAATTTTTAAATTCTGACAACAGATTCGTGATCAGCGACCCCGAAAACCCCTATAAACCCCTCATTGACCTTTTACGGCAACCATGTTGGGTCTGCGCTTTTGAATTTTCAAAATCCGACCCTAAATTAATGATCACCGACCCTAAAACCCGCTAGATCAAGTTTTTATTGATTTCTATGAATGTCGACCAATTTGTCTTTTTTTCGGTCACAGTCGATCCAAAATCTTGAATATTAAAATTTTGACCTCAAATTCGTGAACAGGGACCGCAAAAACCTTCTAGGACATGTTTCTAACGGTCTTTATGAACGTCGAAAAATTTGCAAATTTCGGCGACCATCTTAGATCGCCTTGGAATTTTAAAAAACTAATAAAATATTTGAAATCAATTCAGACTCCAAAAACACTTTTGAGTAAATTAACAGAGTTAAAATTACGTTTTTACAACAATTTTTTTTTTAAATAAGAGACTTCTTTAGCAAATATAGTCCGCCATTTTGAAAATTCAAGGGCGCCATAAAAACGCCATACGACATTAGAAAGTAGACATGTTAACAAAAATTGTAAGCCCAAAAAAGTTTATTTATCTCAAAAAATGAAATGCGCATGATATGACATATATATGAGGCATTCTTTGCCAACGAGAGGCCAACCCAGTTTTTTTGTATTTAAGTTTACCTTTTTGTATTTTTGGTCGCTATCGACTTATCGTTCCTTACCTCAAAAAACCTCTTAAAAATCAATTTTTGTGTACTTAACGATCGCTCAAATCATCATAAAATCAGCTTATCTTCATAATATGTTATTATTCGCTAGATCTATATCTACATATTCTTATTTGTGACGGAAAACGCACCACGTCCTTCAAAATTATCATAAAATCATGAAAATGGCTTATTCTAATTCAGATTCAATCACTTAACTCTTATCTGACCTCATTCTTGACTGAAAGCGCTTTTTTTATTTCTAACCTCAAAAACCGCAAAATTGGTATAAGAAGCAGTTTTATGTGCGCAACGTCGTTCAAGTAAATCCGCCCTTGGAAAAGTGACTACCAACTGACATTTGAAAAGTAACACATATGTACATTTACATAAATTTGTTTCGTTGCGTAAAGGTAAGTTAAAATATATCACAGTAAAAATCGTCCATTTGCTCTTTTGTATACCATAAATAACCCCAAGCTACAAATATTATTTGTAGCTTGTGGTTATTTATGTTATTGGTATTGGTACCTCAATTTCTCGATCATTACAAAAATGATGGCTGTACCGAAAACAAAAGAAAGAAAATTGTAATAAATCCTATGAAAAGTACATACTCCAAAATAAATATCCCTATTATGAAATTTATCCGATATCGTAAAATACGAAATCGTAAAATCCGAAATCGTAAAATCCGAGCGGTGGATATTCCTATTATGAAACTTGTATTTGAATTGTCAAATGTGGATGAATGAAATTAGTTCTAATAACTAAATATAGAGGAGCGAAGTCAATTTTTTTTCCATAATTATATTTTAAAATATTTTTATTTTATTTTTTTAAATTATAATTTGCACAGAAATAAACTAAACAAACTTTATTTCGTTCGAATTCAACGATATCCGCCACTTAAATACCAATCGGATTTGACGTTTGTATTTTCGTAAAGTCCGCTAACGTTCGGATTTTTTTTATTTTCATAATATGAATATCCGCAGCGGATCGGATTTTACGATATCGGATAAATTTCATAATAGGCCCCCAGAGAAATATTTAGGAAAAGCAGCCAATGCTGAAACCATAGTAGAACATTGAGAAAACCAGGGGTGGGATTCCATAAGGTGATTAGTGATAGTCACCTATCACTTTTTCAAAATTGACATTCCGTATGGTGATTATCACCACAATTATCACCTTTTGGTGATCACTTTTTGGTGATTGTGTTTTAGCTATCACTTTCATTATCACCAACCAGAGAACAACCTACAAAAAAATATTTTATGATTTATTTATAGAAAATGGGTTATTTATGAATATTTCATTATTTTCTTAATATTATATATTTAAATTTAAAGCAAAACAAATCACAAAAATGTTAATAAAATACAAGTTTTAATGCAAACGGTCCTTAAATAAAATCAGTTGAGTGGCATAGGGTATTTTAAATTTTGAATATGTACATTTAATGTTTAATAAAATTATAGCCGAGCCACCAAGACTAATGTCATTTTCGATTACTATTTTTTTATTATGTCGAGTTTAGTTTTTTTTTGCACCGAGTTCAGTTTTTTGTGGTCAATCGTAAACGACATAAATAAATATTTCTATCAAATTATTATTTTATTAAAAAAAAAAAATTGTCCGTTTAAGATATGGTTAAGTCTGTCTTTCAACTGTTCCACCCCGCGCGGATATCCCAAATGAGGTACATTAATAATTTATTATTATTATTATATGTTCAATTTTATTTCGACCCAGTCAAATTAACATTTCTACTAATCGTTGTTAAAAGCCTTAAAAATTTTAATTTCGGTTACATTTAAAAAGTTGACATTTTATTGACTTTTCAAGTGTTTTTGTTGCCCGATACAACACGTTTAGTACTTTTAGTACAATTTTTTAGTGATCACTTTATAAAATACCAATTTAGGTGATGATCACCCCTGTGGTGATCACTTTTAGCTATCACCAAAAGAATAATCACCGATCACCTTCTGGAATCTCACCCTGGTTTACCTATGGGAAAATTGTACATAGGAAGCCGATTGTAACGAATAGAGATCTCCATAAGGATTTAGAACTATGGAAAAACGTGATTTTCAGCAATGAAAGTAAATATCATATTTATGGAAGTGAATGTCTTTTGGGCGTCTAAAAGTGTCGAGAAAAGCTAATTGAGATCTTAAAGAAAAAAATATGAGCGGGACAGCCAAATTTGGCGATGGTAGTTTAATTTTATGGGGATGTACATACATATGTCAGCTGCTAGTGTGGGGAATTTGCATTTTATGGACGGCACTATGGATAGAATGATCTATCTAAATATTTTAAAAGAAAAATGTGCTGTCAACCTTGGACTATTGAACCATTATCATTTCTACCAGGACAATGATCCAAAACACTGATGTAAAAGTACGAGAATGGCTGCATAGAAAGTGTTCAAATGTTATAAAAACTCCTAAACAATTATAAAATCAAATATTCAATCAAAATATTTTTGAAGCGGTTTATTTTTTGAGTATGAAGGAACTTGCTTGGGGGAGGATACAATTTTAACGAACTGATTTTAGATGAATTTGCGCCTTCTTTTAAATTTTTATTTCTATTTTCTCATTTACTGGTTGGTTATTAGTTGGATAATTGTATAGAAATAAATAAAAAAAATATCAATGGACACAAGAGTTTTAATCTGGGGGCTATTTGTGAATTCGAATCGTTAGTACAAGGTTCGTATTTGATTTAAGTAAGAAACGAACAAATCTGATTCATTTCACATAAGAATCATGTATGAGATAAATCCAGAAGAAAATAAAACTTGTACTAATTTATACAGGGACTTACGCTAATCAAGCAGCCCGAATCATGAGGAGGCGAGAGGAAACATGCATCTCATATTCTCATATCTCCTGAACTAAAAGTATGCTAAAGCAACTTCAAATTTTGAGAGAATTATATCTTATTATTAAATCTGTGGTCAAAAGGTGAAACATCTTATTTCAAGTTTCAAATTTTTTTTAGAGAGTTAGAAAAATTTGAATATTATATTCATTTTTCACTTATGTTGACTGAATTTGCTATGGCTTTGCGACGGGTTCCACGGGCGGGTTTACAGAGCATGCACAATGAAAAACTTTTAACTTTTTACTTACAGGTTTGTATGAATTTCTAACTTGACGAATAAAAATTTTTGCTCGTTATGTTGGAAATTTTTTTTTTTGCATTGTGAATGCTGTGTTACTTAGACGATTGTTGAGCACATAAAACTGATTCTTGAATGAATTTTGGTGTTTTTGAGGTTAGAAATAAAAAAAATGCGTTTTCAGTCAAGAATTAGGTCAGAGTTAAAAAAGAATTAGAATAAGCCATTTTCATAATTATATGACCATTTGAACGATCATTAGGCACAAAAAACTGCATTTTGAGGATTTTTTAAGGTTATAGGCAAGGCCATCTTTACCATGGGGCTATAAGGGCTGCAGCCCTAGGGCGCCGCAATATTAAGGCGACACCAAATGTGCAAGACCTAGTCAATTTCAGAGAACATCTTTTTATTTGAATTCCATTTTGCACTTCAAAGGAAATGCAAACCGGAGATTTTCGAATTTTGTGGCCGTTTGTATGACAATTACAGGTCTGAACGCCTATAGAGGTATCAATCATCGAAATCGGAGCACATTTGTAGATTTTCGAATTTTTTGGCTCTGAATTTGTGGGCCATAGTTCAGTTGATTTTCAAAAAAATTGAATTTTCCACGGAACGTGAAATCACTAACTTTTTTCGTTTCTGGAATTAATTGCCTCTCTTTCTAAATGCTGTTTGAACTTCATGGTTTGTATTTTCTCTAGAACTTTATGGTGTCGAATGTATTGGTTTTAAAACAGAAGATGATTCTGCACTGGGACATTTTTTTTAGCTTCTCTAGGCGCCTTTGTAGCCTAATATTTTTAGCCCAGGGCGCCTAAATATATAAGAACGGCCCTGAGGTTAGGAACGACGTGGTGAGTTTTCCGTCACAAATCAGAATAGATGTAGATATAGCAAATAAAAATATATGAAGATAAGCTGTTTTTATGATTTTGTGATGAAAAACACAAAAAGGTAAACTTACCTCATAATTTTATTATGACTTGAGCCTCGTTAAATACAAAAAACTAGTTTTTTTGAGGTTTCTTCAGGTTAGGAACGACACAAAGCATTTTTAGCCAAAAGTTATGTTGTATTCGTAATTTCG
The DNA here is from genome assembly GCA_963556165.1 of Tipula helvola. Taxonomy (NCBI): domain Eukaryota; kingdom Metazoa; phylum Arthropoda; class Insecta; order Diptera; family Tipulidae; genus Tipula; species Tipula helvola. Next base: position 60,973,798 of record OY744483.1, read on the forward strand.
TAATCAGCGAACAAAAATACGTAGTGTTGAGCTGTTCCTATAATTTTAGTTTAACTTTTAGTTTAACTTGTCTAATCTTTATAAGCCTGCAATCTCAACGTCGACTTGTAGCCGCCATATTGGTACGCCGTCATGTGTTTTCAAAAACTGGGACACTGCTTCAGAAATTAGAAATGATAGGCTTCAAACGGCTAAAAGACGCGCTAGGCCACCCCTCTGTCCAAAAATTGACGCAACATAAAAAATTCGTTCTGGGCTTAAACTGCTTGTATAAGCATATCCTTTCGAAATTTGACTGGCCTTCTGGATAACTCAAGATGGCGCTAAAACGAGCAAAACCTCCGGATACTCGAATAATGTCATCTAGCAATTCTTAAGTTATGGAGTTACAGGCAGGGCCGCATTAACACATTTTCGGGCCCTAGGCACAAACATTAAATTCGGGCCTCTACATGTGTATCGATGTGTAATGACACGATCACAACCAAAAACTAATATCAAAATAATTTTCATGGATCTACTATATCAAAAACAATAAATAAAATAAACTATATTTACTTATTTTTAATTATTTTGTTTAGTAAAACACATTTTATAGGCGTTTTCTTATTTTAGCTCCCATTATTTTCTAAATGTGCATAAATTCCACTTTTCACCAGCCGAAATTAAATTTTTCGATTGTGCAATGGAATTAAAATGTTCAAACTCTCCTTTAAATTCCTGCACATTTAAGACTTCACTGTACGTATCATAAAGATATTTTATAATTGCATCTTTAAAATTATCTACACTTGAATTTATTGTTCAAGTGTTTGTATATTTGATCTCTGCGTTCAATAATAAACATCAAATTTATCAGTATCTCGACAAAATGTCGAATCATAAAATTTCGAAAATATAAAATCGCGACAAGAAAACGTATTAAAATCCCGACTCCACAAAATTTCGAGTCCACAAAATTCCGACTAAACAAAATCCCGACTGTAGAAAATCTCAAGCTAGTCAAATTGCTTATAAAAACGAGTTTTCAAAATATTTATATAGAATGTTCTTCCGCTTTTCCAGAATATGACCCGGCTCTTTTCCAGAATATATTACTAGAAAGAGCAGTAAATTCTCCATTTTCCAAAATATTTTTAAAGAATTTCTCTCAATTTTTTTCCAGAATATATTGTCTCGGCTCTTTTCCAGAATATTTCTTGCGCGAGATTTTATTTTTAAAAGTTGGGATATTTTTCGAGATTTTTGTGCCGTAAGGATTTGGTTGCGTTAGGATTTTATTGAGTCAGGATTTTACTTAGACGAGTACTTATCGGATCAAGAGATCATTCAATCGGAATTTTGTGGAGTTAGATTTTATTACTTCGGATTTTCTGAATCGGGATTCCCAATTTATAATATAGTATAATATAAAATATTCTCTCCCTTCAAGTATGACGTTATTATTTAAATCTTTACGAAAGAAGCTTTTTTTTCATTTTGGTTCGTTTTTGGCACTATGTGTTCACACTTGGCTTCATATTCGTCAAAGTTACTTCACTTAGAACCAGAAATAGACTACGTCTATAATAACTGACTTACTGCATTAATACGATATAAAATGGTACTTCATATACACATTAACAAAATAAATTCAAATTCGCCCATTTTATTAACAAGTCATCCAGCCATTTTAAAGTCATACTATTGGTTTTTGCAACTGATCTGAAGAAAATATTTTAATTGCTTCTGAATATTGATTCAGTTAGTGCCTTACACGTATTGGCTGTTGCAGACCATCTAGTATTTGAAAGTGGTTTTATTGGCAAATTTTGAAAGTACTTTTATAAGACGTTTCCAAGGGTTTTTAATTTTAAATTATAAATATTTTATTTCAATGAGGCCAACATGAAACGAGAATCAGCAAGAAAATTTTAGTAATACCAACCGCTAATTTATTCATACACTGCTTTTTACATGACATTTAGATGAACTAGATTTAATAATATATTTAATAACCCACGTAACCAAAAATTATAATCACAAAATTTATCACAACTTATCCAAAAAAATATACAAATCTTCAGATAAACAATATAATTTTAAAATCCGGGCCCCTAAAATGTATGGGCCCTAGGCACATGCCTAGTGTGCCTTTCCATAAACGCGGCCCTGGTTACAGGGAGTTTTGAGGTTAAGTTGAGGGGTTCTGTGACTATGAAATTTAGGTTTAGGCTATGGGGCTTATTAGTTTATGTTACGGGGGTATTACATTTCGCAGGTTTTTTTATTTGGGCTTTTAAGTTTTAAAGCTTGCGTTAGTGGGTGTTTTAGGTTTTTCGAGGTTAGGTCAAGGAGCTATGTGCTTTTAAACCCTTAGTTAAAGGACTATGAAGTATTGAAGATATATTACTCTAAATTCGCAAACAACGATCTTGAGAACATACGTAATGAGAATTGCTAGATGATTTTATTCGATTAACCGAAGGCTTCGCTCGTTTTGGCTCCATTTTGAATCCGTCATCTTAAATTATCCAAAAGGCCACTCAAATTTTGAAAGCATATGCTTCTTTTAATTTAAATTTAGGCTCAGAACGAATTTTTTATGTTGTGTCAGTTTTTGGACAGAGGGGTGGTCTAGCTGGCGTGAAACGTCCATTAAGATAAGTTTGTGGCATGTTGGGTTGCAAAGACGTCATTTGTCTAGGATATTCACCTCTGTGAAGTTAGCCCGAGAAATTTTCCCGAAAAATGATTATATTTTAATATGGCAATACTAGTTATAGTTTTCATATCAAGCCAGTAAATTAATATATAATTAATTATTAGGATAGCTTGATATAGAAACTATAGCGATAGTGAAATCAGTCAACTTAATATTTGTATGCTATCATCCGGTAACTAGGCGTTTGTAGTACGATTTTTCAGTTCGAAAGTAGTATTTGACAGCCCCGTCCTGTAGTGGTTAATATCTGTCTGCTCTCGAATGAAACATATCGTTTCATCCATTTTTGTTGAAATAAATTTCAAAACTTAATAAGAAATAGTTTTTTGTATTTTCACACTGAAACATTGAATTTTTAATATATTGTATCATAGTGGCTGTTGCTTCACTGGTTATGATGAGTTTTTATTTAGATATTTTTATGACTTTATGTAGTGTTTCACGCAAATTTAGTTCATCGGTTTTTAATCAGTGAGTTATGCAAATATTGCTCAAGTTGCCTGAGCAGAATGGGTTATAAAAAAACAATAAGTTATTTTACGTTTTGTTTATTTGAAATCAGCACAGTTATCCATCTATTATACAGTGAAAATCCAGTAAGCCGGAAATCACATAACGCGGAAACTCACAAAACACGGAAAATTGACAAAATTAAAATCCCCTCCAATTAAATTTAGTGCAATAATGTACCTATAAGCCGAAAACTCCTATGTCGCATACGGAAAACATTTTTGTAGTACAAAAATTGGTATAAAAACTCCATTAAGCCGAAAAATTTACATAATAAAAATGGAATATGAAACAAAAAAAATTGCACGAAATAGAGAAACGCATGAATATGATATATGTACATACATATATTTCCCTGCAAACACGACGGCCGTTTTACAGCCACTCGACAAGCTTAAATCTATAAATTGAATTGATTTTTGTTTTATTTATCTGTCGTTTTTTTTTTTTTAATTTGTATCTACCCTTAAAGCGGAAAACTCCTCTAACCCGGAAATTTTTGTCGGTCCCGTCGGTTCCCGCCTTAACGGATTTTCACTGTATATCAAAAGTGAGTAACATATAATTGATCACCAAAAATATTTTATTTTAGAAATTAACTTTTATAATTAATTAACATTATAGTAAAAATAAAGAGTCATGGAGTTTGTAGGTAATAAACAGAGCTTCCATATGACGAAATATAAAAAATTGTATTAGCGGTTTGTTGGTTAGAGTCGTCTGAATTGATACTGGATACGTATCACCAAGGACCGCTTAGTATGGAGTTTGTAGGTAATGGATAGAACTTCAATATGACAAAATATGAAAAAAATTGTATTAGAGGTTTGTCGATTACAGTCGTTTGAAGTCCTGCTAGATATGGGTTACCAAGCACCGCTTGGTATGGAGTCATATGGAAGTTCTATCCATTACCTACAAACTCCATACCATGCGGTGCTTCACGGAAAAAAATAAATTGGTCCTCAGCTAAGAAAACGGACTGTTAATTCAAGAAAATGTACTTTTTCTTGCTTTAAATGCTAATTTTCTTATTTCTATCGAGTTTTTCTTCATGTAAGAATTGTGTTTCTTGAAATTTATTAGTTATTTTTTCCGTTGGTAATCCATATCTGCATGACTTCAAACGACTGTAATCGATAAACCTCTAATACAATTTTTTTCATATTTTGTCATATGGAAGTTCTAGCCATTACCTACAAACTCCATACCAAGCGGCGCATGTTAATGCATATATAGCATAACTTCATTCGACAATAACCAACGAACGGCTAATACAGTTTTTTCATAATTTACATATGTATTCGTTTTGTTTTTTTTATTTTCATTAAAAGATTTTTCTGAACAATAAAAATATTCAGAAACAGAATTTTTTCGGGTTGACATTAATAATGTCGTGCCAGATTTGTTTTATTAATGACACTAAAAAATGTCGTGACAGACACATTTTTTTCGGGATGACATCACAAAATATCGTGACAGAAACATTTTTTTTTCGGGATAGCATCAATAAATGTCGTGATATTGTGATATTGTTATTTTAGTGTTGCCATCGATTTTTTCGGGATTTTTTTCGGGCTAACTTCACATACATGGATATTTGAGATTTTCCGAGATCCTCGAGATAGTTTTGAATTAATTCATGTTGCGAATTTGAACGACATTTGGCTGCTTGGTTTCGAGATTATTCGATATTTTCGAGATTAATGTTGTTAATGTTGATGTTACAGATTATTTAAAATTGTAGAATATATTCGTGGAAGTTTGTGTTGGAACGAAAAATTTATAAAAAATGTTTTTGAATTCTAGAAAGAGAGCTTATTTACTGCAAATGTCGCAACAGCAAGATTTTAGTCGAAGAGACTGTTTACTGTTATTTTCTCACTTGCTTGTCTAATTGAAATTGCTTTTATCTTTATTTAATTGGCAGATTTGAAAATATGTAGAGCGAAAAATTTTGAACGTTGAATTTCTTTACGCATGCAATGCATGCATTGCATTCATGGACCTGAGTGAGACCCCTTAAACGATTTTTTTTTTCAATGCTTCTAATACACATGATTATTATAAAATATTAAGGGGTAGTAAGACCCACCGTGTGGGAGCGTAATTAAGCGATATTTTTAAATGCAGTTTTTAACACATATTTATATAAGTGTTGAAGTACACGAAAAAAATTTATACCAAAATGGCAGAGCAGTCGCTGGTGAAAGGAAACTCCTTTTTTATAATGACCTCCACGGCCGGAAATCTATAGGTCACAATTTTCAATCTAGAATAAAAGACAAAAAAAGATTTTTAAAAATTGTCAACATCTAGTGATGAAGTACGAAGGATTCTTGAAAAATATTGATATTTACTAAAATGGCATCAATATGAAGGATTTTTTTTACATGCAAAAATCGGTCGAAAATCAGTCATAAAATCGTTAAATTTTATAATTGATCAAAAAAAATCCTACTTTTTCGTTTTTTGTTCTACATTGAAAATTGTGGCCTGTAGATTTCCGTCCCATAAAAGACATTATAAAAATGAAGTTTCCTTTCACTAGCGACTGCTCCACCATTTGGTTTTAAATACAATTTTTTCGTGTACTTCCAACGTACATAGGCAAGGCATGGATTAAAAACTGAATTAAAAAATATCGCTTGGTTTTTTTTAAATAGATTGGGGAAAACGACCATTGATTTCGCTCACACAGGATGTTATTACCCCTTATGTTTTAGATATGTACTTTAAAAAATAATATTACGATGCAGCAAATATTTCTAAATACCCAAAACGATTACTTTCACAGTATTACCATTGATACAGTGCGGTTTAATAAAACAGATTTAATGAATTTTTCGAGTTTAGTCTTAGAATGTCAACTTCAATTTTGGATAATCGTGTTGTTTTGCACAAAAAACTTGAACAAAATTAGTTAAATTGGTTAACCACAATTCCTTCGAAATTTCTTTGTACCAAGAGAAGTAATAATGTGTAATTGTTATGGCTCGAGAATGGTAGTATGGTACTAAATTTTTTCATATGTTAAAATGTTTTCCATTTTATTTTAAGAACAACTTCGAATACAACCAAACGTATATTGTGTTCATTGTTTGCTTATAAATAAGAAATACAAAGGAAACTTAAAGTTGTATGAATACGAGGTATATGCATAATACCACGGATGATATAAGAGAAAAATTATACAAAGAATACAAGGTTTAACGAACCATACTTAATGCTTATGCTAGATTACATTTGCATATAAGGTGACTTTCGGTTGTTAACGATCATTCGCTAAATCGGTTTAATTCGTGAGCAAAATAATTTGCTAAACAACAGTGAAATAAATTTTACTTATCAGTGTATTTCAGAATTTACTAAGCTTGTGACCGTCACATTTACGAGTATTTAGTGATATTATAAGCATGTATGTATGTATAATTCAATGTTATTTAAATAAAGCGAAAATAAATTGTGTCGTTCTATGCTATCTATACGTATCTATAAATCATGAAATTTTTTGTATGTGTAAAAAATATAAATACATACTTCAGCATAAAAATTGAGTGTGTTAAAGTATTATAATATGTACATCGTTTTGATAGCGTCGTTACGCTAATATTAATTTTTTAGTATATACGCGGAAATACGCTTGGAAAATAAAAAAAATCGGTTTAGGCTATGTATTGGTATTTTACAAATATAGTTTCAATTTAACGCTCGTACGCTATTGATGTGTTTTTAATCTCGAATAATTGTGATTTCGGCCGATAAATTTGGTAAGATTTACTTATTCATACTTTTTTCGTGATAATGTAATTTTTTGTTGCTTTGCCCGAGTTATTATTTGTCACAAATTGCTTTAGACTGACCATACAGCAAATACGTTGTCCTTTGATTTGAAGTAAAATAGGCTCTAATGACGTAAGAGGCTCTAGTAATCTAATTTTTTTCCTCACTGATTCACTGGTTTTGTAATTTCAGCCAAAACTAGACCCAATTATCAGCTAACGAATTTCATTGTTCAAATTAAACATTTGTAATGTTTTTAAATCGGCTAAATCTTTTTGGATGATAATTCATTTTTATCAACTCTTTTTCATTGGACGGCATGATAACGATAAGTAGTATTTTGTGTATGTGGATTGAATTTTCATTGGCTGGTATTATCATTGGTCAATGAAATTGCGTCCCATATACTTCTAGATGTCTTATGGAAGACATTCTTCACATTCCTCAAAACAATTTGGAGAGCCGGAGTTTTAACATGAAAGTAGTTGCCAAAGACGAAAACTAATAAAACAAACTGACTCACATTTAGTTACCGATTATTTTCCTAGCTTCCGAAGTTTAATGGAATCTGTGTTATGCTTAGGCCATTTACGTTCAATTTTTAACTTCCAGGGATTCCTCTATTATGATCCCAGAATCATTGTTCCTTCAATTTCTGTTGTGTTTGACTACGTTACAGTCCAAAATACCTCTGTTGTACTAAACTCTAACCTACATATAGCACTACTTGCTGACATATCAATTTTTGGTATTTTCGCATTTTGTTGCTGCCCATTTTTTTCATTTCTCACTAATCATTTAAAATAACTCGGGATTACTCGGATTAACCAATAAGAAATTAGCCGTTGTACTAATTATGTAGTAGTCTAGAGTATTGCGTCATCATTTTTAATAATTCAGTTTTTCATTCTTCCGCAGATATGCTGATATGTTGAGTACAAATAATAAATCCTTTAATGGTAATAGAAATATGGGTGAAGCACACATTAATCCAATACTGCGGAACCCTTTAAACTCAGAGCACAATCGTTTACAAACGTTTACGAGATGGACAAAACGCGATATTAGTATACACGAATTAGCCAAATTTGGTTGGTATTTTACGGGGAAGCTGGATATAGTTAAATGCAATTTCTGTCTTGCCGAAAAAAAAGATTGGATAATTGGTGACCATCCATTAATCTTACACGTACAAATATCTCCCGGATGTCCATTATTAACACGGCGATCTCAAAATATACCATTCAACCAACAACAATTAGACGAAGTATTACCACCCATCAGTAGCATAATAAAATTATCGGACGGAAAACAAATCATCAAATTAATCGGTTCGGATGTAGTATTACATCCGGAATTTCGATCATATATGAAACGTCTACCAACTTTTAACGAATGGCCAAAATCGTTGAAACTAACACCGCATGCGTTAAGTGATGCTGGATTTTTCTATTTGGGCAGAGGGGATCATGTGAAATGTTTCTGTTGCAGTGGTGTAATAGAAAATTGGATTTCAGATTGGGATGCCTGGGAACAACATGTACATCGTTTTGAAGATTGCCAATATGTTCAGTTGTGCAAATCACCCGAATATATTGAAGATGTACGCGCGAAATTTTCCGGTAAATCTCGTCAGTTCAATCCTACTACGAGTAGTAATCAAAATGTTGATGAGAGTGGGACGACAAGGCAAGGTGAAAATGATAATTCAAAGCGATCAAATCGACTTTCGTTAAGAACTTGTAATTTATGTTTTAAGGAAGAGATTAATTCTATTTTTATGCCCTGTATGCATATATATGCATGCATAAAATGTGGATTTTCGGAGACACATTGTCCTGTGTGTCAACAAAAAATTAGTGAAGTTAAAAGGTGTTACATTTTGTAAGTTACAGGTAAATTGATTTGTCCAAAGAAAAATTATAAAAGACAGGTTAAATGATATTTCGCCTCCCCCCCACCAAAAAAAAAGCTATTCCGATTCTGACTGGAATTCTATTGCCCAAAAATAGAATCATGAGTAGGTTTGAAAAAATGAAAGAGGTTATGCTTGATTAGCATTCAACAAATTTTGCAGAGGCAGAAAATTAAAACGTGTAGGCTTTAACATTAAATTAACTTAAGCCTATACGGTTTAGTTTTCTGCATCTGCAAAATTCATCGAATGTAAACCAAGCATAATGCAATTTATTTCATTTAGTTTTTATTTCGATTACTTTCCTTCCACGTCCACTTTTCCGATTAATACTAAGTTAAGGCAAACATTGTACAATTTAAATAAATCGAAATATTAAAAATAAATTTAATTCAATTTTTTATTTTAATAAAACCACCATTTTTAAAATATAATTCTTAGCATTTGGCGCTTAAGCTTTCATATTTCTATATCAAGCTATATACTTGAGTTCTTGAGGTAGGTATTTTGTTTTAGATAAGGGCTCTTATAATCAGTTAAGGTGCGATCAATTATTTTTGATAATTTTAGCTATGGATATAGTGGCAATATGTGGAATAGCTTGATGGTTTTCCTTAAATATTTTTTCAGGAATTAGAGATGATACTTCTGAAAACGGCATTCAATTTGACATACAATTTGACGAACATTAATATAGAGTCTGGGCAATAATTGCAATATGTGTGGCGGGGCCAGTCCCCATCACTGAGAGTAGCAATAAATATCTATTTTAGGTGAATCACACACCCAATTAGGAGACAACATCAATAGCTGAAGCCTCGATTTACAACTGGATTAACAGATTTGAAGTATCGAAGATGATTCATAGACATATACGATCTTCCTGACGGTGTTTGAATCAAGGCTGAATAATCAGGAAATGATTTTTTTTTTTTTTTTTTCTCAAATCACGCTTTATTTTTAACTAATCATATAATACTTAATGCTCGGGCTAAAGCTGATTACAAAAGAGCCCTGTACATTTATAATTTTGATAAAATCTGCTCCATTGAAGTCTCATTTTATAATCTTTAATTTTTATAGAAATTCAATCAGTCTTTTTGTTTACGTTAATTTTTTGTGTGGGTTTCAATGTTTTATCTTAGTATAGTGTTGGCTAAAAAAGGGTTAAAATTAAAAAAATGCCAAACTGTTTCCTACTGGAAACAAGTCCGGTAGTGATGATGAAGTGACATTGGATCGCTCGCTTCAGAGTCCACGATCCTTCGCCCTTCCCATTACCGGCTCATTATTCCCTATGCTTTTATATTTATGATCTGGGTTGTATTGAGTTATATTTGTATGTCTTTTCCCTCTGTTGATTGATTTTAGGGTGGTTGCGGGTTGAGCCACCAATATTTTGTCCGGTTTCTTGCGTTCTTTTGCGGGTCTATAAGGATATTTGAGAATTTATGACGGTTATGTATGTGATATTCTTCTCTGTTGGCAAAGATTTGGTCATCAAATCCTTTTATATTTTGCCGTCTTTCCAGGTGATAGATGAGTGGGTATCTTGTGTCTTTATCTTCGATATAACCAATTCGGTCCAAATAGGGGAATGTTTCTGGACCTGGGTTGTTTTCTTTTTGGCAGCTTATTTTGTTTATGTTGTCTTCGGTATAGTAGGGTCCAAATACTAACGAGTTCTCCATTGTTTCGGTTGTTCTTTTGATATGGTTTCTTATCTGCGTTAATATGTGTAGGTCTATACGGTCTTTACCAAATTTGTTGTATTGCTGTTGGTTTGAGATGTAATGTTTGTAGCCTGTGCTTGCTTTCCGGAATTCTCCATGGCAGTATCGGAGACACTTCCGTTCAAACACTCTCATTTTCTCCATCGTATTTGGACCTACGTTCCACCAAATAGGGCAACCATATGTTAGTATTGGTCGTACCAAAGTTTTATAACATATTTGTTTTACTGCAGTTGTGATGCCGGCTGTCCCGAAAATTCTTTTATTGTAATGGAAGATTTTTTTGGCTCTCGTTATTTGTTGTACTATGTGGTCATCTAAGTAGAGTAGCCGGTCTAAATTTATTCCTAGGTACTTCACTGTTGGTTTTTGCATACAATTCGTACCTCCTATGTTGATTTGGAATTTCTTCCAGTTGTTACGTGTGTCAGCTGTCGCTCGTTGGTATGGTTTACGAAAGAGGATTGCCTCGCATTTCGTTGGGTTGATCTTTATCCGCCATGTGTGCAAATAATCCAAAGTGTAGTCCACTGCTTTTTGGATGTTTTGCTTGATGCTTTGTATTTTCTTTGCCGTACCGTAAATGACCAAATCATCCGCGTAGGCTATTGTCTGTATCTCTTGTGAGTTTAGTTGATCGCATTCAATCAGTTCCTTTGTGTACAGGCTGAATAGGACTGGAGCTGTGATTGACCCTTGCTGCAGCCCATTGTGTATTCTGAATGTTTTATCCGATATTAAGTTGCCGTTCGTTGTTTTGAATTTACGGTCGTATAGTAATTCGTAGCTCAGCTGCAATATGTCATTACTGAACTTCATTTGCATCAGCTTATGAATTAGTCCATCGAGCCATACGGATTCGAAGGCCTTTTCCATATCCATTAATATTGTTCCGGTACATTTTTTTTGGTTTAGGTTCCTGCATATATCAGCAGTTAGTTTAGTTATAGCGTGAACAGTAGAGTGTTTATGTCTAAATCCAAATTGATTATCTGGTAATATATTGTTGTCATTAATGTGATTTTGTATTTTGTTGTGTATGATTATTTCGTATATTTTTCCAAGGTTGGAAAGTAGGCTTATTGGCCGATAGTTTGCTGGGTTTAGCGAGGTTTTTCCTTTTTTATGGATAGGGTAGATTTTGGCGATTTTCCATATTTTAGGGAAAATACGATTATTTAAACATTGGTTGAATAAGCAGCAGATTTCTTTTATCACTTCTTTAGGTAAATGTTTTAGCACTACGCACGGTAAGTTATCTAGTCCGAAGGATTTCTTAGTGTTTAAGCATTTCATTATGGCATTTAGTTGTTCTATTGTTATGAAGTAGTTATTATTTTGTGGGTTTGTTGCTGTGAAGTTATTATTAAATTTAATTTTTGTTATGTGATTATTTTTGTTGTTTTCAAATTCAGATTTTAATGGTTCTACTATTTGTTTGATCCTTTGTTCGTGTTGTGGTTTGCCAAGTGCTGGATTTGGTATCGTTACTTTTTCTATATAATGTCCAATTATGTTTAAATTATGATATTGTTCGTAACTATTGTATTTTGTGCCTTCTTTTTCTATTTTTGCCCAATCAATATTTAGTCCTTGCATATTGTTTATTTCGCTTTCCTCCACTTGCAGTTGTTTGATGATTAGATCTTCTTTTATAGTGTTTGCTGCGCTAATTCGCTTAATTTGGCTGAACATTTTTGGTCCGGGTTTAATGTTTGCTATGTAGTCTGTCCATTTTTTATTCACTTCAATTTGGACATTTTGTCCAATTAGCTCATTTATCCTTTTTATTTCTGTTTTTAGTGCTAATATTTCTAGCTGCGTTATTCTTCCGTTTCTACGACCTCTTTTTAATAGTGTTATTCTAATTGATTTTTGTTTGTATAATTTGTTTATTGTATGATTTGTGTAACACTCCATGTTATTATGTCGTGTTATTTTAGGAATTGATTGTTTGATATTTGTATTGATTAATTGTGTGATTGTATTTATGTGTGTCTCTATTTCTGTGTTTGTGATATTACAATTTATTGGGATTATATGTGTTATGTTATTATTTTTTAAATGTTTGTCGTATATTGTTTTTAATTTTGATTGCCATATGGGCCAGTTTGCTTTGTGGAAATTGAATTTTGTTAATTCTTCTCCATTTACGTTAGTTGTGTCTAGTTGAAATGTTTGGTTATTGGTATTATAATTATTGCATGTTATCTCTATTGCCTTATGATCGCTGTCGTATGTGTATGCCGGTATTTCTCCCATATCGTTCGTTTTTATGTTTAATCTCATATCGATTATGGCGAAGTCTAGTATGTTATTTGACCTTATAAATGTTGGGCTATCAGGTTTGAATAGCCTTGCCTTGTATTCCATATCATTGTTGTCCATCCACTCTACTAGTTTGATTCCTCTGGTGTTATTCTGCACCCCAGTTTGTGTGGCTAGCGTTAAAGTCTCCCGCAATTATATAATAGTTATCTGGGTTTTTTAGGTCATATTTGATAAATATTTCCTGCCATTCGTTTTGAAAATGTGATTCTGTGATCGTATGGTTGCAGCTTGTGCAATAGATTGCTATTATATACAAATGTTGGTTGTTTGTATTTAGTTTTAATTTTATCGCCGTATATTCAATTCCGGATCTGTTGTTTTGTGTATTTGGGTTTGTTTGTTGGTAATTATGTTTCCTGTGTATTATGATTGCTGTGCCGCCTCCTCTTATTCCCTGGGTGCGATCTTGTCTGATTATGTTGTAATTTTTGAAGGTGATTGTGTGTCTTGAATTTAATTTGGTTTCACTTAGGAGTACTATGTCCGGTCTATTGCTTTTGATAAAATTTAATAGGTTTAGTCTTCTGTGTGTGCTGATGATTGAATTTACATTGATAGCTATTATTTTGAGGTTGCTGTTGTTACTGTTCATTCTACTAGTTGTTTGATTAGTGCCAATAAGGTTGTTATCTGCTCGCCTTGGCTCGCCACTGTTTTAGCCATTTTATCTATTTTGTCTGTTAAATGTTGTATAGTTTTTGAATTTGTTGTAGTTGTTATATCTATTGGTATAGGTATTGATGTTGTAGTTGCTGGTTGTTTTTTCCCTCCCCTCAACATTTCTGCGAATGTTCCACTTTCTACATTAACGTATGTGTTTTTGTTTATTGGTATGTTTGCTGGAGTGTGTATTTTTGCTCTTTTTTCGTTAATTTTTCCTCTTAGCCTATTAAGTGTTGCCTGGTATATTGGGCATCCTTTGTACGAGGCCGGATGTCCTTTTGAGTTGCAGTTGGCGCAGTACACCTCTTCTTGTTTAATTTTTTCTTTAGTTTGGCATTGTCCTGGCTCATGTGGTTGATTGCATTTAACGCATCTATATTTAAGATTGCAGTTTGCTGCTGCATGACCAAATCGTTGGCACTGGTGACATTGCATAATCGTATCCTGCTTTTTTAAAGTTTCCCAAGATACGGTTTGGTAATTTAAGGTTTTTATGTTGTATAATTGTCCCATATTTGTGTCTGGAGTGCATTGCACTATATATAATGGGAGCTTCCTATCTTTACTAATTGATTGCTTTGTTTTCAATTGTGCAATACTTGTGACCTTTATGTTGTGCTCTTGAATTGCATCTTTTATATCCTCTGTTTGTTCTTCTTCGTGTAATCCCTTTAAGACTATTGTCTTTGGTTTTTCGGCCTTTGGCGTATAAGTGAAAAAAGGTGTGCTCACCTCTTTGAGCACCTCTTTCGCCTTATTATAATTCTCCATTGTGTCTAATTGGAGCGTGTGTTTGTGTATATTTACTCGTTTTATGTTAAAATTTTTTATGTTTGACTCTTTAATTAGGATTATAGTGTCGTTGATTTTTTGTTGTTGAATGTGTATTGGTGGAGGCCGCATATTTTTTTTTGTTGGTGTATCTATTGTTGTCGCATTTGTATTGTTTGCTTGTACCGATGTAGTTTGTTTAGGTTTTGATTGATGTTGTTGATTTTTTTGAACTGTAGTTGTGTTATTATTGTTTTTTTTTTGTATGGATTTTTTTATTAATTCAAACGGTGAATTATCGTTGTCGTCCATTTTTGTACCATCTTCATCCTCCTCTTCTTCTGTGTCGAATATGCTGTATTTATTTGATACCTCTATATTTGATACTGTTAGTATTTTTGCTGCACTGGTGCCGCGTGCTCCTTGTTCCGTTAACTTCTCGTTATCGTCATGCCTTTGCGACATGTTGTTGCGCATCTTTATTAGCTCTAATTTGAGTTCATTAATTTCCATTTTGAGCAAGTTATTTTCATGTGTAAGTTGCGTTTTTTCCATATCCAATCGGCCAGTTAGCGATATCCGTCTTATTACTTCGTTATCCTTAGCTAAATCCTCAGTGGTTGAAGCCTTTGTTCCAGGTTCCGATTTGTTGCTGTTGATTGCCTGTTGTTGCTGTTTGTTATTGTTTTCAGGCATCCCGTTTTGATTTATATTGTTGTCCGCGTGTGAAGCCTCTATTATTATTTTTTTTGTGTTTTCCTCTGTATCTATATGGAGGGCCCGTTTTGCCGCTCCATTTTTGCTACATAGATTGGCCTCCCCTGTATCTTTATTTGTATTTGCCACTTTTATTTATTTTTTATTTTTGATTAAACACCTGTTATTATTTCACTAATTTTACTTCACTGATTGTTCGTGTATTTATTGTTTATTTATCTTATTAATTATCTATTAAATTTGCCTAATAGAATTTTATTATTTTAAGATTTTTTTTTTTTTTTCGCAGAAATAAAATAAAAGTACGTCTTATTCGAACGCTTGCTCGATTCGACGGGAAATGATTTTGTTCCTTCGAAAGACCAGCAGCAGCAATTCTCAGCAGGGTGCCTCTTTATTATCTCCCGCGTGGAACTGGTTCAGGAATCAAGTTTCATAGGTAAACGCGCAACCTTTGTAATGGATCTAGTGACTTCTCCGGATGGCGTGATGAAATTAACTGAGCGAGTTGCTAAACAAACAAAGCAAGCCAAATATGCCTTTGTAGGTATTTTACCACGCAAATTGTAATAAACGAGAAATGATCGAATCCACAATAATCGACTGCAGTGAAACAAAATGATAAAGCTTATGGTTGATGCCTTCCCTTGATAAATCGGCCATAATTTGTTTCAGCATTAGTGGTTTGGCTCTGGCACAAACTATACAAGCCTTGCAAATCGCCTTGCAGACCAGACCTTCCTTCCATGAATTGGCCAATAATTTTGCCTAACAATTGCTAATAGCCCTTGAGGACCTACATGTAAATTTAGTTTGTGAATAAATGCAACCAATGCAGTTGTAACGAAGTGTTTTGGATGTAATAATGCAGAATATTTTGACGTATATGATAATGCAGCAAACTTATCCGTCATCCTACGCGGATTATACCTTCCTCATCAAAGAAAAACGATAGTGACTTGAGCAAAGGAGAGCAAACCATTTTAGCTTGACGTATTAGTGTTTTTAATCCAGATTTAATTTCATTACAACTTAGTGGCTCAGATCTTCGTTGCGCAGGGTTCTGCATGTTGTAAATAGCGCGCAATATATATGTCATTGAATTTTAGAGAGTTATGAGTTAGGAATGATGTTTTGTTAATAAAATAATTCAGCATATTCTTCCTTTCATTGACGTCAATATCAAGCAAGCCAATATCATCAACAAGTAATGATAATGAAGATTTTTTTATTTCAGGAATACTTTCTGAAGTACTAGCAGTAAATGGTGTATTCCAATGTTCATCGTTTTGTAATAAGAACACAGGGTCCTCCCGCCAAAGACGTAAATCGATTAACGCTCGTGGTTGAGCTCCTCTTGATATCAGGTCTGCAGGATTATTTTTGGAATCCACATGATACCATAGTGATGGATTCGTTGCGGATTGAATTTTTTGAACACGATTAGACACGAACTGAGTCCATCATGACGAATCTGAATGAATCCAATGAAGCGTTATGGTTGAATCACTCCAACAATAAATTTGTGAAATATCAATTTAGCGAGGAGAGTTGCAGCACATAACTCGAGGCGTGGAAGTGTGGGCTTATTTTTGAGCGGAGCTACACGCGGGTTTGAACATCATAAATGAATACAGAAACCAGATGTTGTTTAGGACCGGACGTTTTAGTGGGAGGGCCCTGCGCTCTTTTTTGCAATAGTCAATTTAAGAATTCGCCGTTTGTTCTTTTAGAAGACCCGTCGAATACGACTCGCATTTTTGTGGATGAAGAATCTAGTTTGAAGACGCAGTGGTGCGGCAGATAATAATGATTGTGAGACAATTCTTTTTCTATAGACATGTGTCCTAAAGAGAGATATTCTGCCATAAATTGATTGTAGGAATTTCGAAATATTGAATCCTTTTCTAACCATCGCTTGAGATTGAGGAAACGTTTTAGTGCCATCTCCGAAGACTCTCCCAAGTTCGGTGTTGAATTTTTGAACGATAAGCGTACCACAAAACGTCCTTGCTCTTGTCTCCGATGAGTTGACATGAAATGTCGCTCGCAGGAGTTAGATGTCAATATCATCTTCTTTTTCCTCAAACTCCCAAAATCGCTCTAGCAGTCTATTGAGGTATCCAGATGAGTTGAGTTCGAAAAGATAGTGGAAGTCCAGGGCCCAACTTCAATTGACCCACAGATTGCAGCTCGAAAAATGATTCAGCGCCTATCAGCATGTTCACTCGTTGGCAGGAATGACATTTTGGATCAGCTAATTGAAGATTTTGTGGAATGCTAAATTGCGAGACATTGAAGTTGAAAGCTTGTTGGTTGAATACCTTGAATCGCTACAGATAATAGTGTTGGCCGAATCCCAAGTTTAGTTGCTAATTAATTGGTGATGAAATTTAGCTGAGAGCCGTGACTACGATTCCACTGTGACTGATAACGAAAAATTCAGCAGTACCCAGTATGATATAATTTAAGGTTGTGCTTGATAACTTAATTGGTTGAGTATGAAGAACTGTATAGAAGTGGACGATTGAGTGTTATTCTTGGCTGTAGATAGAGTGGGTACATTCGTTGTGTGTGGGGTTGATGTGGTGTTCTGGTTTGCAATATCGGCAAACGTCTTGATTTGGACAGCTATTAATGTCATGATTTAATCTAAATGAATTTGGGTTACAGTTTTAACTCGATCATCGACCGACATTGCCAAGAATTGATTGCATGTGCATCGCATAATTGTATGCCCATCTTTTTACAGTACACGTGAGAATCGATTGTTAACATAAAATGTTGAATTGAAATGTGGTGAATGATTGTGACCTCAATTTCAATGATTGACCATTGTATTAATTTGTACGACTTTCAAAAGAATGGGTTCTGGGGCAGTGCCGAATATCTGTCCGGAGCCTTAACAACCATCAGAAACGCGACGTCATCAGCGCCATTTTGTTTGACTATAACGTTCATATATGTAGTGTTCAGGAGACAAATATCAGTGCAGGCAGTTACTCTTCGAAATACTACACATGGCACCATGACAATGATACCAATACAAGGCGAAGGGTATGGGTATTTTTTAAAAGAAACAGTCCATCATCCAGACCAGGTGAATCAGGAAATAGTTTGGGGGCCATACTCGCATTGCATGGCAAAATTGAAAATAAGGAAATCCTTTTTATATCGGCGTATGTTCCACCCCATATCTTCCAATGCAATCGCCGTCGAGCCTCAGAAATATTTTCAACGTTATTCTCAATAATTGATCGTTGCTCCACGTCTCGTGATATTATCTTGCTTGCCGATTTCAACGCCCGTCTGGGGCACACAGACGTGCACTCTGAAAATGAAAATGGAGTTGCTCTAGAGCTACTTACTCGTTCAAAGGAGCTCTTCAGCCACACACTCCAGAGGCGATGACGAACCCTGATGACCTGGATAGATGGTCGAGCCTGCGCCCATTTGAACCATATATTAACCCGTAAGAGCAACCGGTTGATTTACATAAAGTCTGTTCCTTACCCCATTTTACGCGGCTATAAGCGACCACCGCTTAATCTTGATTGATTGTATCATTCGGAAAATAAAGACCGAAGGCCCTATTGTTTCTGAGTCAGTATCCAAATCGACATTGGCGCCCCAAACGAACATCTTCAAGACTTTAAATCTATCACTACTGCGAGATCCGAAAATTAGTAATCGATATCAAAAAGCTCTGTCATTCTCCTTTTCGCAAACCATTTCACATGACAGTAATATCAATCTGTGGCCATTAATCAGTGACTATATTTTAACTGCATCCCAACAGATACTAACTGTCAAAACGTAGGCGAGCATTAGTGCTCTTTAAAAGTGCGAAATTTATAAAAACTCCCGTCCTCATGCACTGCGGCGGCTCGAGAGCCTCTACAAACCGCCAGGAGGCGGTTGATTGACGCCTATTCTAGTCACCGATCATTGGGGTGTCAACAGTTTTTTTGTCAGTTATCATCCTACTCCCCTCTGAAGGCCGCCGTAAAACCTTTTCATTACCTGGCATGATTCGTTGAAACTAGATTTGGGGGATTATGGCAGGCCGCCAAATAAATGGGTGCCGCTTCTATCATCTTGCATTGAGCTACCAAAAACTGCTAGAGAGGTTGATCTGTGCGAGGAATCGGACTACAGTGACTTCCTTGAAGAGGAAGTCCCGGAAGAAACAACACCTAATTAGACAGGGAGAACTAGGAACTCCAAAACCCAGCAAAGCATTTGTCAATGCTACACCAATCAAATAAAGTAACTGAATCTTTATTATTTATAACGGCATTTGCTCCGATGCATTTATCAGAAAATGGCGTGAGGAAAGTTAGACTAGTATATTTGCATAATCTGTTACTAGGTGTAGGAATCTGTGTTAAATTACAGTTTGAGGGGCTTAACTTAAGAAGGTGGAGTTAACTAAACTTTGGAATAATTGTGAGAAATGGACAAATTGCTCGGTGATTAGTAGCTGTAGGGAGTTTTAAGTGATTATTTATGGTATCAGTGTTACGATTACGAGTCGTTAGGTTAGTTAATTGACACACAACACCACTAGGACTTTGGCATGTTTGTAACACCTTCTAAGTTTATTGTAGTACGCAATAATAGTTTTAGTTAGGTGGGAGCAGCAAACCAACAACAGAAGCAGTAGTGAGTTTGGGGCGCAAAACCAGCGACTCATTGCAATGAAATAGGCATACGGGGTCCATTTATCTATGAGGATGGGGTCCATTAATGTATTTCAGAAAGCCAAGCAGTGATGCTAGAGAGTATCGTATTAAGCAATATACTCGTTTCCCGATCCCGAGTGGCTGCTGTATTAACTTTATTAATGTACCCTCCTGCGTATCGATGTATGATTGAAAGAATTATTCTTCTTTGGCGCGTAAAATCACAAATTTCCATCTCACATGAAAGCAACATTTTCAGAACCTACGGAATCTTTTCCTTAGCAGGTTGGTATATTAGCGGAATCATGAAAAACCTGAGAATTCCTAATGTCTTATATACATCGATTTCAAAATGTTCACAACCTATAGCAACTGGTAAAACAAATTGTCTTTGTCTGTTTTAGCATTCCTTCGAGTCCTCGTGTAAACTTTCAAACCAAATTCAGAGTTGTTTATTCACCAATCCATAGGTCATCTGGACTCTGGAGGATAAAGTGTTTTGAAGAGTAGTATGTAAGTCATAAGTGTCATAAGTGAATTGTTACAATGGACAACTGAAAAAAAGCATCAATAACTTTGCCTTTCTGATGTTCTTTCAAATTATTATCACACATTTGAAAAATCATAATCGATTTCAACGTTTCTTGGGCTGTGCAATGCACGTGCTGGTACATTAATTATAGGTCCCGAAAGCTATCTTTAGAGGTAAGAAGAACCACAATCGGAGCACAATTGCATATTTTGGATTTTTTGGCTCAGAGTTTGCACAGATATTTAATGCAGAGATACACGACTATATTCATTATGCATGGAAGAGGGGCTAAAAAATTGATTAAAATAGAAAGGGGCTACTTTTAGAAGTTTTACTGTATCCCAAAAATATCGTTAAGTTGATTTGAAAATCTATATACACTTAATAGCAAATAGCAGGACAAGTACTTGCTACAGATATCTTTAATTTTACTATAGCACCTCAGATTTCTATAGTTAGTAAAAAATACGAAAAAAATTATTTAATCACAAAATGTTCACACGTTTTGTTATATATTATTTCCGAGACGGAAGTGGCAAAAGTATGTGTTGGGCATGTGATAAGGTCGGTCACATCTCAATGGATTACCGGAAAATAAGAAGGAAACGGGGAAGATCGCCATCTCCTATTCAGCGACGACCAAGTGGAGAGCAGGCAGTGGCCAAACAAGAGGGCGGCCAAATGGCAATGAAGCCGTTAAACTACAAAGAGTCAGCTTAAAGGTTCAACCTCCATTCGCGTTTCAAAAGTAGCAACAGGCGGTGACAGCTTAACAATCAATGGCGTCATTGATGGTACGCACTGCATCATCACCCTGGATATGGGAGCAAATCGCACGAATGTCCCTAAAAATCTAATCTGTGGAGGCATATAACCAGCTGATGTATTGAAGTTACAAACGGCAACTGGAGATAGTTCAATAACACGAAGTACTGATTGCAGGTATTGTGGATGAAGTCATTTTGGGGATGGACTTCATGAGGTGGAATGGCTTTATGATGGATGTTGGACGAGAAGTATTAACTTACGATAACGTCGAGTGCCACTTCAAGCTAGTAGCGCAGCAGAAACTACCAGGCGAATTATTATTGATCATCGGAAGAAGCTGCCACCAAACTCGGAAACGATCGTGTGGGGAAGATTGGAGAGAGGTTCTGGGTCACCCAGGTTGTGGGTTGTGGAAGCTAACGAAGAGGAGAGTAGAGCCAAGGAAATTATAATCGGGAAAGCCCTAGTAAACCGGAGAACGACTATGGAGTACCAATTAGGACTCTAAATCTCTCGGATAAAACAAAAACCATCAAGAAAGGGACAGTCATCGGCAATGTGACGAGGTATCGCCAACAGTGAACAGAAAAGCCGACATACAAAGCCAGAAAGAAATGATATAGAACAACTCATGCAGAAATGGGCCGAAAATCTTACTGTGGTACAGAAAAATTCTGCACATCAACTACTCAGACGGTGCATGTCCATATTCTGCAGTACATCGGATAATAACGGAAGGACCTCAATGGTAGAGCATCGAATTGATACAGGAACAGAGTCAACCGGATGGTAACAGATATGCAGGCGGCAGGTGGCATCAAACCATCTAACAGCCCATGGAGCCCATCGGCAGTATTAGCCGAGAAGAACGACGGTACCATGAGATTATGCGTTGATTACTGAAACCACATTAGACTCATTATCAGGTGCTCTCTGCTATTGGCAGATGGAAGTCCATAAGAAAGATAACGAGAAAACGGCGTTTAGTGTGGGTAATTAGCTACTCTAAAACATTATCAATACCAGAGCGTAATTATTGCGTGACACAGAAAGAATTGTTAGCTGTAGTGGAATGCGTTAAGCCTTTCCATAAGTACCTTTATAGCCAAAAATTTCAATTACGGACTGATCACGGCGCTTTACGGTGGCTGTTGCAATTCAAGTATCCAGAGGGACAAGTAACACGTTGGATCGAACGTCTTAAAAGCTACGATTGCCAGATTGAACATCGAAAGTGAAGCGCACACGGAATGCCGACGCATTATCTAGACGACCATGTCCAGTAGAATGCAAACATTTTGGTCACGTTGAAGCAAAGGAAGGCATCATCGACTTTAGGCTTACACAAGTGCTGCCTGATGAGGGGACTAACGAAAAGATCAGGAGAGAGCAATTAGATGGCTTCACCACTCACAACGATGGAAGGGATTATCACTGAAGTTGTAACCAGCATGGACCTTACACTGTCATTACAAGGATGAACGATGTGGTTTATCGTATAAAACAGGTACATCGAGGTAAACCCAAAGTGGTGCATTTAGAAAGGCTGGCCCTATACAGAGGAGGTGATTTTGGTCCTATTCGGGACCAACAAGCTTAGATTGGGGGTAGTGTTACGGTGACACCTATGATAGAATAGAATAAATTAATTAATAGCGTAAATTTCTACTGTACTAAAATGGAATTTTCCATGATAAAACTGTTCTAAATGTTTCCAAACTGTTCTTACCGGAAAAATCATGAAACTTCGAGAAGTTTTGGTTTGAGTATAGAGGAGAGAACGAATTCGAATTAAAACATTAATATTTGGTAAGTTTTATCGCTTGAAGATTAAAAAGGAAATTAGAAAGTGTTTTAAAGAGTGTTTTAGTGCAAAATAAAAGTTATAAGTGAACAGTAGAATTGTGCAAAAATTATAATAAATTATTTTGTGAATTTTTGTTAATAAATTGTGTTGTGTTAATTTTTAGTGTTAAATAAATAAATTCATTGGTGATTAATTGAAGTGGTTTGTTTTTATTCACAATCCAGTGAATCGAACAATATAGTTATTTATTAAGCTTAATAGTTAAGATAATTGTTGCCAAAACTGTTATATACCGGGTGTTTCTTTTAAACTGAGACGATCAAATATCTCGAAAAATAGCCACTCTACGGAAAAAATGTCCATAATCAAAATTTAATCATACCGCGGGTGAAATACATTAGTGCAAAAAAATAGTCCCCCATCCCCCGCTTTGTAGGTGGGGCGGGGGTAACTTTTAAACTAAGATAGGAAGCCATATTTTTTATTGCAGATACGGATTCTACGACTAAAAGTACGTATGATTTGAATGAAATATTTTGTTCGGTTCATGATAGATGGCGTTGTAATCGACGAAATTCAATTTTTTCAATTTCTTCTTCTTAGAACACACGCATTCGATTCTGCAATACGTTTGAAATAAAAAACATCACGTTTTCATTGGAAATACTCGAAATTCGTCATCAAAACAATTTATTCAGTTTTGTAAATCACATTTAACGTTTGTGTTATTTCTTATCTTCATGTTTTTCGTAATTGCAAAATAAACGATAAAATACTTTAGAATGGACCGTTTAACTGTGCCAGAGAAAATTGAAATGGTTCTGGTTTATGGAGAAGCTGGCAGAAATCTTGAAAATGCTGTTGCTATTTACGCTCAACGTTTTCCGGATAGGATTCTTTCACGTGCTTTATTTGGCCGTACTATCAAACAATTTATTGCTGATGGAAATGTTCAACCGAAAAAGAGGACCCATAGAGCAACAATCACTGGAGAAAATAATGAAATTGCTGTATTGGCTGCAGCGACTCATAATCCTCATGTTAGTACACGAGAAATAGTTCGCGATTCCGGATTGTCCCTCACCAGTGTTTGGAGAATTTTAAAACGGCACAAGTATCATCCATATCATGTGTCTTTACACCAAGATCTTCATGGTGCTGATTTCCAAAATCGGGTAACTTTTTGTCAATGGGCACGTGAACAAATACAACAAAACCCCAATTTTTTTCGTTGCGTAATGTTCTCTGACGAATCGTCTTTTACAAACCATGGAACGGTTCGTCGACACAACATGCATTATTGGAGTGTTGAAAATCCACACTGGCTTCGCCAAGTTGAACATCAGCGCCCTTGGTCTGTCAACGTGTGGTGTGGAATAATTGGCAACCAACTCATCGGCCCCCACATTATTGAAGGCAACTTGAATGGTCAAATGTACCGAAACTTTTTGGAAAATGAACTGCCAATATTACTTGAAAATTTGAACTTAGAATTGAGACGGAACATGTGGTTTCAATATGATGGTTGTCCCACACACTATTCGTTGGTAGCACGTGAGGTACTTGATCGTGATTTCAATGGTCGCTGGATCGGTAGAGCTGGTCCGATAAATTGGCCCGCCAGATCACCAGATCTTACTTCGCCAGATTTCTTTTTGTGGGGCTATCTCAAAGACAAAGTTTACAAACAAGAACCAACAACACGTGAGAACATGATTGAGCGAATCAGAAATGCGTGTGCTGAAATTCAACCAAACACACTTCTCAGTTGTGTACAATCATTGGAAATGCGTATTAATAAGTGCATTGAAGTCGCAGGCCATCATTTTGAACACTTATTTTAAGTTAAAATTGTTTTATTCACCTGCCATTTACATTAATAAATTGTTTTGATGACGAATTTCGAGTATTTCCAATGAAAACGTGATGTTTTTTATTTCAAACGTATTGCAGAATCGAATGCGTGTGTTCTAAGAAGAAGAAATTGAAAAAATTGAATTTCGTCGATTACAACGCCATCTATCATGAACCGAACAAAATATTTCATTCAAATCATACGTACTTTTAGTCGTAGAATCCGTATCTGCAATAACAAATATGGCTTCCTATCTTAGTTTAAAAGTTACCCCCGCCCCACCTACAAAGCGGGGGGTGGGGGACTATTTTTTTGCACTAATGTATTTCACCCGCGGTATGATTAAATTTTGATTATGGACATTTTTTCCGTAAAGTGGCTATTTTTCGAGATATTTGATCGTCTCAGTTTAAAAGAAACACCCGGTATATGTTGGATCAACATTTAGGCGTATTTAATACTGCTATGGTTAAGGAGTAAATTGAAAGTGATATAGTGAAAATTTACAGTGATTATATAAAACAAAGTCGGGTTAGTTACACCATTTATAACTCAACAACGGCTGGACCGACTTTTATGATTTTTGATTTGTTGGATTTGTCTCCGTCCCGAATAGCAGAATAACTTTTAAAACATCTGAAAAATTCACGAAAACAAACTTTATGAAGAAAATTTATTTTCTCATATATTTTGTATGGAATGGCTTTTTTGATGATATCTCGAGAACGGATTGACTGATTTCGATGAATTTTCTTTTTTTGTTAAGTTTTAATTAATAATTAATTATATGTATATTATATAATTTTTTTATCGTTTGTTTTATTTGATAATTTTTAATTTTCACGAAATTACGCACAACCACTTTTTCAAAAAAATAAAAACTAAATGGTTTGTTTACAGAAAAAATACCAACCATATATTATTTGTCTATAGTCATCTGTCCGTGTCCGCAACTGTCCACGCTTGAGAAAGCGGATTTGATATGGGTTGTTTCCATTAGTTTCTGGTCTAAGTGCGCCGCGATTTATCAGCATTTGTTTTCGAGTTTTCATCATTTTTCATTCTGTTTTATACGTTTATTACATTAATTGTATTCGATTTAATTAATTCTTTTCAAACGAGTTGTTCTGAAATTCATCAGCGAAAAGTGATTTCAAAGAGGTGAGTTCAGTTTGATGAATTGGACATTGTGAAAGCATCGACAATCAATCCAATCGGTAATTTTGGACTGCGTGGAATTCTATTTTCGATCGTGATTTTCAAACGGTAAGTTGCCTTCGAAGATGTTCACTTTGTGAGGTTATCACATTTGTAATTGTGCGCGCATCGATAAGTGCTTCATTATGTAATTTTGTATTGTGTAATTAATTTTCCAGTGCAGAAATGCTTCAAGTGTTGATTTGAATCGAGTAGCTTTTCAATACAATTGCACAGTTGACTACAGCTCGCACATTTTCGTTCGAATTGGCCCAATGGAGGTTGTTTGCGATCATTGCGGTGCATTGAAGTTCGCTGGAGAAACGCCTGGATTGTGCTGCCTCAGTGGCAAGGTGAAATTGCCATTATTGCCTCCGCGACCTGAGCCATTGCATTCATTGCTTCGTGGCGAAACACCAGAATCACGACATTTTCTATCCAATACTCAAAGATACAATGGATCTTTCCAAACGACTTCATTTGGAGCAGACATTATCGAAGAACGCGGATTCAATCTGACATTCAAGGTCATTTCTGCTTGAGAGAGTAAACTTTCATTTTCTTTTGGTAATCATAAATCACTAATTCTGACTTCGCCTTCGACTTTACAGATCCAAGGCCAAATTCACCATCGAATTGGATCATTGCAACCGCTTGAAGACGCACAGCATAAATTCATACAAATTTACTTCATGGACAATTTGGAGGACCAACTTGATCGGCGTCAAACGATCAATATGGTAATGAAAAGAGCAATTCTTCAAGATCTGCAGCAATTACTACATGAACATCATGACTTGGTTCGGTTGTTCAAAACTGCGTTGGATCGCATGCCAAGTGATGACTACAAAGTCATAATCAGAGCGGATAAACGACCCGCTGGAACACACGAACACCAATTCAACGCTCCAACAATAGCTGAACTCGCAATTGTGATTGTTGGTGAAAACTTGGAACTTGTGCTTACACGTCGCGACACTGGACAACTGCAACGAATATTCGAAACACACCGTTCATACGATACATTGTAATACCCGCTGATGTTTTGTCAAGGAGACGATGGATACCACTTCAATATCAACATGATAAATCCATTGAGTGGTGGGTACCGATATCATAATTTTCATTTCAACATGACTCTAATTTCATTTCAGGTGAGGAAACTACTAAGAAGGTTAGCTCGATGAATTATTACGCTTATCGTTTAATGATTCGTCAAAATGCTAACAACTATTTGATGCGATTTCGTCGATTGCTTTAGCAATATTGCATCGACATGTACGTCAAAATCGAAGCGGAGCGTCTCACTTTCATTCGATTGAACAAAGGCAAACTGCGTTCGGAGGAGTGTATTCATTTACGCGATGCAATCAGCACCGAAGGAGATGCAACTAATGTTGGTCGATTGACTATTCTACCGGCGACGTACATTGGCAGCCCGCGTCATATGAATGAATATGCGCAAGATGCAATGACATATGTTCGTCATTACGGTCGTTCTGATCTATTCACGCGACGATACTCAAAGGAAAGTTCAAAGGTGAGGAAGTTCTCATTTCGACAATTCCGATGATCCCAACCGATATGCCATTCGGGTTTAAACCAATTTAATATCCGATTCGTCTTGCATTCGCCATGACGATCAACAAATCATAAGACCAATCCTTGAGTGTTTGTGGCCTGAATCTAGAAAATGAATGTTTCTCTCACGGTCAATTGTACGTAGCATGTTCACGTGTCGGCAAACCATCCGCTTTGTTTTTTCTTGCACCTGACAACAAAACGAAAAATGTCGTATATCACAAGGTGCTTCAATGAAGGCAATCGACCCCAGTGCAACCCATCCAGCAAATAGTTTAAGAGAATGTAGTGCAACAATGCTTCGCAAAGCATTTCGATTCACTTCAATAAAGCAAATGCCTTACTGTAACGTGAATTACATTCATTGCAATGTAAATAAAATACATTTCATTTTGATTTTTTTTCATGAACTTATGACTGAACTTATAATTCATTTTGAGTATTCATTTTCTCTTAATAATAAACTGAATTTAATTCAACTAAAAAAGTTAACACAACATTTATTAATTCTGAGGCGGTACGAAGTTCGCCGGGTCAGCTAGTTAAATAATAAAAGTGAGGTATGTATGTACATAAAGCAAAAACTTAACAATTTGGATATTGCCTAAATGTTTGTGGAAAATTTAATTTAATAAATACTACAATAATAACAAGAAAAGAATAAAAAACGTCCCAACTTAGCATTTTTTTTTTTTGTAATAATCCCTATATCATTAATTTTTGAGCTTATCTTATCTGAAAAAAAAAAAAAAAAATTTAAATACAAAACGCAAGCCACATTTTTTATCTTCTTCACAGTAATTATTCCAATAATAGTGGGAACGGTCACTTATTATGTCAAATAAAACAAAAATATTGCGCTAAATAGTAAAATAGCAAGAAAGTCTGTTATCAGTATGAAAATACTATAATAAGTAAGTAAATTGTGTTTACAACTTTTATCGTCTAGCACTATCGTGTATAGTAGAAAACGAATTTTTAATTATGAATTGAACACGAAACTTTGATCACCAAAATAAGCTGATTTTTTATCTCAAGTAGTGCATGGTGTTATTTAATAGGGTGTGAATGTTTATTTATCAATTTTTTTTTTTTTTTTTTTTACAAAAAGTGATTTGTATTGTCACCAAAACCAACTGACATCACTTATATATTGTAACATTAATATTTGTTTTTTAATAATTTCGTAGTGGTGTATTGAAATGTAGAAGTGTAGTGAAATATGTGTATAAGAATGTGATACAGTTTTTCTTGAACGCTTATGCAGAACTTCATTCAGTCTTTGATAAATAATAAAACTTTTAAACCTAGCAGAGCATTCTGTGTCTATGTTAAATTCGACATACGATTTAATTGTAGCAATTTTGACTGAATGGCTCTGACGGTTTTTTCGTATTATTTCCACGGTACAAAGAACCGCAGTACCTGAGACGTCTGCATCGCAGATTTGGGTCGATTATGGTATGGGGAGCAATACCCTGTTATGGTGGTCTACATCTTGTGAAGAATATGCAGTTGGACTCACGAATTGATAACTGGAGTAATGGGAGGCTTAACGCAAAATATTTCAATTTGAATGATAGAGATATGGGCTCGATTCAGAACAATTCACTATCCTGGTAATATTTTTAGTATAGGCATATGGGCGCTCTCTACAATAGGAATTTTTAGTGCAGTGGGATGGGTTATTATAAATATGCGTTCTTATTTTATATCGAAATATCTAACAAAAATTTAAGAATGATAAATTCATATGTATATCGTAATTATGTAGGTTTGATTTGAAAACCATTTTACGGACACACAATTGGAATTCTATAGACGCTTTCCGAGACCTTAGTTGTATGGCGAGCTTTTACGAATTTTTTTACGAATTTTTTATAGCCTTATCCTGGATAATTTGCAGTTCGTTGATTTTCATTTTATTTAACGAGCCCCCAAATCACTTACTAAGTATTAATGTTCCTTGAAGTAAATTTTTTTTGTCCAAATTAACACCCAGATAATTGAAATTTTAAATTTCTTCCATTTATGAATCTTCATAATTACATTTAACTCATTTTTTTATAGAACAATAAATATTTGGTTTTCGCGACTTTCAACTGTACTTTAATATTATTCATCCATGATGCAATTTTTTAGATCATCATTTATCGATAATTTTAAATTTATTTGGTTTATTCATAATCAACGATTGAGATCAGCAAATAATCTGGGTTTTCCATTGAGATTAATACATGCAAAATCATACCGTGCATTATCATATGTACGCCGCATACGACGTCTTTAGATTTTTAAGGAAATTGTTTAACCATTTTAGGGATGTTTCAGGCAATCCAGATCTTGTTAGTTTTCGATGCACGATATGCAAGGTTAACTGAGTCGAAAGCTTTTTTTTAAATCTATAAATATGACAACTAACATTACGCTTGCAATACATACATTGAATTCTTCACATCAGTACATAAATTATATAATGCCGTGCTTGTATTAGAAGAGTAAATAAAGCTTTGTTTAATATGTTATTAGTTTCCAAAAACTTCATAAATCTAATTTTAAATATCTTTTCAAAGATTTTTGATAAAACTGACAGGATCGCGATGGGTCTATACTCTATAGTTATTTGCATCAGATTTATTTCATATTTGGTATAATTTTCGCACATTGTAATTTATCAGGAAAAACTTCTCCCTCGGGGCCCCTTGGTGTTAGTTGTTGTTTAGTTTTTGGTACTTACCGCAATTTTTTTTTTGTTTTTCCCTCTATATTGATTAATAAAAACAATCGGTTGTTTTATTTTTGACTCTGTATTTCTAAAATGAATGACCCCCAAGACTCTCTTTTTGTGATTTTTCAGCCCTTTCTATACAATAAGTTGTTATACCGAAAATCACTAAGGCTATTTTCGAAACCGATACTTATTGACTTATTTGACGCCATCTTAAATAAGTAGTATGAAAAACCGTTTGAAGTAATTTCACGTACTTATTTTGACAGCGGTAACAGAAAATGGTTTGTTGTCTAATTTTTTGAATAAAACATATCGATATTCTCAATAAAATAACCCAATTCGCTTTCACTCTTAGGGAGTACTCTTGAAATAATAATGGTGTCTAATGAATTTTGATCGCGTAAATATGGGTGCGGTCAAGAATTCAGCCGCTGCGCAGTCTGTGCTGTACAAAATAATTGACCGGCAGCCAGTGTACACAAAATTGTGCTGCATTTTGGACCGACTTGCAGCCAGCTTGCAGGGTATCATTTTGACAGCAATATATTCACTTGTTTTATGTGAGAGAAGATTTTGTAATTAATTGTTTGTGAATTGAATTGGTTTTAAAAAAAATGAATTTTAAGTGTTCGCATAACGCTCGAACAATAAATTCTCGCAAAAGTAGAAGAAAGCTTTTAATTAAATTAATTTGCCAACAACAGCTTTTCGTAATAAACAGGAATGTTATTAAAATCATGAACTACGTAGACACTGTGCACCAACAAGTTATAATTCACAGCATTATATTACTATATCCATCTTTATTTTATTTGAATTGAAAAATAAAGTAGGGTTAAGAAATGAAAAATGACATTCTGCAGTTTTTGCATCTTATTTAAAGTGGCTGCAATAGCTTCGCAGTTTGTGTTTTTTTCTGCATTTTAATCCGACAGGAGGCGCTGCAGTGGCTGCAAATCTTAATTTTTGTCCGACTTGCAGCAAAAACTGCGCACCGGCTGAATTCTTGACCGCACCCTATATATTTGAATGCAATATTAAAAATCTAGAGGGTAAAGCTGAAACACACCGTGCAGCGGCAGCGAGCAGCTTTAAATATTAATTAATTTACCTATTTAACAAATTCAAATCGTAATTTGAGCATAAATATAAGCATTTTTGATGAAAACATTCAATTATTTTAAATATTTAATGGAAAATGTCCAATTAAACAAATTGTATTAAATGGAGTTGGTTCTGCTATCGCGTCAACAGATTCCATACCTAGCAACAAAAAAAAATGCTTTTTGCTGCTAAACATAACCTCACTAAATCTGACGTGTTGTTTAGTTTCTATTATTTTCTTGTGAACCTATAAATAAACCTTCTTCACAAAATATAGTATTAAAGTCTCGTATAATACAAAAAACAATTTTGTTAAAAACAAAAAAAAAAATCGGTGTAAATAGATACAAGCAGCCGATAGGGTGGATTGTTTGGGACATGTCGCGCTGCTCTTGATGTATTTCAGCCTTAATTAAATTTTGGTGACATATGAATAATATTTAAATATGTAGTTATTAAAACTGGAAAAATACATTTCTGTTTTGCCTTAAATGAAAATTTTGAATTTATTAAATCGCCTTGAAATGCATTAAGTTTTTTGTCAAACTTCCTTTGAAATATTTTCATAGACAAACTGACAATCAATTTAGATTTTCTTACAAGAAATGCACAGAAAATAAGTTACCTTGCCAGCTTATTTATTTAACTCTCTAATGTATATAACCCCCTAAACGCGAACTTTACGTTATCTCGAATTGTGTAACTTTACGTTGTCATGAATAATTTTTTCTTTAGTTTGTACATGAATTATTCTCTTTTAACGTACTCTCGTCATAACGGTTTAGTTTTTTGTTGTAGTAATAGGCACATTTCTTCAACAACTACGAGTTGAACTCAAAGTTTTGATAGAAAGTGATTAAAAATTCATGCATTAGAGGGTTAAATAAGTTAGGTTTCACAAAATAAGTAAGTAATTGGAAAAGGGCCTAGGCATGTTTTCCAAACGGAATTTTTTTTTGTGGAACCTGCCTAATTCAATTAAGTAACCTGGCGAGGTGACTTATTTTCTATCTCTTTTTTACCAATATAAATCTAATTTGTAATACTAAAAAAATTGTTTCAGGTATTGGTTTATGATTATATTTTAATTAATATTTATAAAAACCAAAAACACAACATAAAATTAAAATACAGATAATTAAAATAAAATTATCCTAAGAATAATAAATTTAATAATAATAAATTTAAAGTAACCTAAATCAAATGGAATGTCTCTACTTACTTACAGTTATTTTGTGGAACCTAACTTATTGCATAATAAGTTACATTGAATAAGTTAGGTTCCACAAAAGTATCAAATCTTTGATTTGTTCTTATTTCATTTTATCATCATTTGATTTGCTTATAGTTTTGGTTTTAATTAATTTTAAAGTATTTGAAACAAATGAACGGTATTAGGAATATTGGGAAAAAATAATTTGGAGGATATACATAGTTTCCCAATTTTAGAAATATTTAAATAAACATGTTTTTCTTTCTGTATGCTTGCTATTTGGGATTAATGGCTTTGATTAACGGAAGCATAATAAGTAAATATGTATTAATAAACTGAACAGATACATTTTGTTTTACTTCAAACGAATTTATTTATTCGGCTTGAAATTCACTTATTTTGAATTTAAGTTTTCTATTCGAAAAATTTTCATAGACAAACTGACAATCAATTTAGATTTTGGTGCAAGAAAGAGATAGAAAATAAGTTACCTCGTCAGCATACCTATTGAAATAAGTTAGGTTCCACAAATAAGTAATTAATTAGAAAAGAGGGTTAGAGCCTTTCCGAAACGACTACTTATTTGTGGAACCTAACTTATTACATAAGAAATTACATTGAATAAGTTAGATTCTACAAAATTAGTATCGGTTTCGGAAAGTGCATGAGACCATTTTCCAATTATGTACTTTTATGGAACTTAATTTATTTAATGTAATTTCTTATGTAATAAGTTAGGTTCCACAAAATAAGGCTGTTTTCCAAACGAGACTTAAGTAATTTTCATACCAGACGCCTCGCCTCAAAATTTTTAGTTACCACAAATGCGAAGCTGAGACGCTTTCATACTTGTTATATATGTATATGAACTGTACTACTTGAATAAAAACTCACTTCTCTATATTATCCTTTGCATATGTGTCAGATTTGCTCGAAAAAAAAAAAATTAAAATTAGAAATTAAATATTAAAAGTGCAAAATAATTAATAAAAATATAATAAAAGATAATATAAATATTCAATAAAAAGTTTGCAAAACAAAAATTTAATGAAAAACAATTGATAAGTTGTGAAAAAATCGAAAATAAAAAAAATATAAAAATAAAAGACAAAGGAAATTGAAATGGAAACGAATGGAGATAAAAATCGTAGTACCTACAATAAAAAGCAAATACATAATTCAGTCTAGTTCAGTGCCTACTACACAGTGATAAAACAAAAATAAAAAAAAATAAAAAAAAATTATACAAAATGGAAGACAAAACGTGAGTCCGAAATGTAAATTTAAATGCCCATTTTTTAAAATGTGCATTTTTTGATTAAATTAAATTTCATTAAAATCGTTAAATTAATTAAAATTGGACAAAAATGAATTAATAAATCGATAAATATGGTTAATTAAAATATAAATTGACATCAAACAAATGTATTAAAAATGCACATAAAAACTACATCGCATGTAGTTTTTTAAATGTGTCCTCGCTAAATGCACATTTTCCATTTCGGACGCACGTAAAAGAATTAGAAAATATTTTAAAAGTTTTGGCTAAAAAAAACAATCAATTAGAAAACGACATTAAGGACATGAAAAATAGAAAAGTCGAAAATATACAAACAGAGAAAGCTTTTCATACGTCAATACAAATACCTCTTCCAAAAGCAATTAATTTAAAGGAAGGTGACATTAAACATAATGTAAATTTTTGGAAAATTACATGCTAGGCACAGGATTAAAATATGCTTCAGAAGACGTAAAAATAACCATTTTGTTATCCGCTATCGGTGAAGAGTGCATAAAAGTGTACAATAATTTGAAATTAACTGACGAAGACAAAAAATCGTGTAAAACAGTATTAGACAAAATTGAGGAAAATCTAGTACCAAAGATTCACAAGCGATATGAAAGGGCAATTTTTAACACAGCTACACAAAAGGAAAATGAAACAATTGATCAGTTCGTAAACAGACTGAGAGAGTATTGTGGCTACGGTGATTTAGAAGATGAATACATTAGTGACCGATTAGTGGTATCAGTACATAATAAAAATTTAAGAAGAAAATTATGGCAAATGAATGACGATGACAATCTATGCAAAATTATTAATGTGTGTAGACTAAACGATCAAACAGAACAGCAATTAAATGATCTTGATAATCCGGAGATTGTAAAAAAAATTATTGTTAAAAAGCAGAATTATCGAAGACATAAAGATAGAAATAAAAATAATACAGATCACAAAAATGTTACAAATGGATCAGAAAGTTCGTTGATGCCAGTAAAATTAAAAAATACATAACAAATAAATACAAAAATGACAGCAAATACATAGAAAATTGTTATAGATGCGGTAGTAATCATGCTATCAGAAAATGTCCAGCATGGAGACATATGTGTAAAATTTGTGGTATAAACAATCATTTCGAAAACAACTGTAAAAAATCAAAAAATAAAAACGTCAAAATAATTGAAAAAAGCGACAGTGACAGTGAAATTTCTGTTATTTGACAACTGAATAAAAACGATGATATAAACATTAATTTAAAATTTGCAGACTTAAAATCAAATGAATTTTCAAAAGTAAAATGTCAAATAGATACTGGTGCATCTTGTAATGTAATGAGTACAGAAACTTATAAAAGTATTACTAACAAATTATCAAACATTAATAAAAGTTCTGTTATTGTTAATTCGTTTGGCGGTATTAAAATAGTACCAGTAGGTGAAGTTAAATTAAAATGTATAAATAAAAATAAAAAAAATAAAATAAAGTTTATTCTAGTAAATTTTAATACAAAACCTATAATATCTGCTAATACAAGTCTGAAATTAAATGTAATAAAAATATCTAAAAATATAAACCAAATATGTACAATTAACTTGTTAGAAAAATATAAAGATGTATTTAGTGGAATTGGTAAATTAAAAGGCGAGGTGAAACTAGAATTAGATGAAACAGTAAGTCCAGTGATTCAAAATCCTAGAAGAATTCCTGTCAAATTGCGCTCAATATTTCAGGAAAAGTTAGAAGAAATGGAATTATAATAAAGGAAAATCGACATACTGAATGGGTTAGCAATATTCTAATAGTTAAACGTAACAACAAATTTCGTATATGTCTAGACCCTTCAGAATTAAATAAAGCCATTAAAAGTAACGATTATGTAATTCCAAAAATCGACGAAATTCTGACAGAATTAAGTGGTGCAAAAATTTTTTCAACGTTGGATGCTAAAAATGGTTTCTGGCAATTAGTACTCGACGAAGAAAGCAGCATAGCAACTACTTTCTGGACTCCACTAGGAAGATACAAATTTCTACGGTTACCATTTGGTATGGCCCTGCCATGGAGTTATACCAAAAACGACAACATGAAGTGATAAATGGGTTAAGGAATGTCGAAGTAATAGCTGACGATATACTAGTTTTTGGCAAAGGTGAAACAATAGAAGAAGCTAGACGAGACCATGATGATTGTTTGGAAAAATTGTTAATTCATTTAAGAGAAGTCAATATGAAATTGAATTTAGCAAAGACAAAATTAGCTCAAAAAGAAGTTCGATTCTATGGTCATATAATTTCAGAAAATGGACTGAAAACAGATCCAACTAAAATATCTAGTGTGTTACAGCTTGAAACACCCAAAAACAAACAAGAGTTACTGAGAATAATAGGTTTGTTTACATACATTTCAAAATTTATTAACAATTTTTCGGAGAAAACTAAAAATTTAAGAAAGTTAACAAGAAATGAAATTGAATTTAATTGGACTAATGACCATCAATTAGAATTGGAACAATTGAAAAGGGAAGCAACGTCATTACCAGTTTTAAAGTTTTACGATCCAGCTGAACTATTAATAATTCAGACAGACGCATTTTCTTATGCATTAGGATGTACTACAAAACGAGCAACCAATCGCATATGCATCCAGAGTATTGAAAGGAGCCGAATTAGGGTATGCAGCAATTGAAAAAGAGACCCTTGCAGTGTTATTTGCGCTAAAACGTTTTGATCAATACGTGTGTGGAAAAAATAATATTATAGTACACACAGATCATAAACCTTTAATTTCAATATTTAAAAAATCGATATTAAAAGCTCCAAAACGTATTAAAAAAATGATGTTATACTTACAACGTTATAACTTTTCTCTACAATATAAAAAAGGAACGGAGATGTTGGTAGCTGATTGTCTGTCACGAGCGCCAATTCATGAAAACGAATTATTACGAGATTATGATGTATATTCCATAAACGAAGAACAAACAATGTATAATGATCTTCAGGAAATTGATGTATCATACAATCTACGTGTTAAAGACTCTACAATGGAATCAATTAAACAAGAAACAATGATTGATGAAGATTGCAAAAAAATAATTCAGTATACGATCAACGGATGGCCCGAAAAATGTGGAAAACTCGATTCGATCTTAAAGCAATACTACAATATAAGAGACGAAATTTCTACAATTAATGGTATGTTGTTTAAACAAAGGAGAAAGAATAATAATTCCCAAAAATTTAAGAATTGACATACTACAAAAGCTACATTTAAGTCATCAAGGAATAAATAATACAATAAGGCTAGCAAAGGAAATTGTTTATTGGCCCAATATAAATAATGATATTAAAAGTACAATTGAAAAATGTCAAACATGCATTAAATATTCTAATAATCAACGAAAAGATGAGATGATAACACACAAAATTCCAGACTATCCTTTTCAACGTGTGAATTTGGATGTCATGGAAATTCAATCCAAAAATAGCGTTAAAACGTATTTAATAACAGTGGACCAATATTCCGATTATTTTGAAATTGATGAAATCAAGGATACTAAAGCTGAAACGATAATAAAATGCTGTAAAAAAAAATTTAGTCGATACGGAATTCCAGAAATATGGATATCTGACAATCCTAAATATTTTGTTAATGAAAAATTTCAAAAATTTGCTACAGATTGGGAATTTAATGAAGCTACATCAAGCCCTTACCATCAACAAGGGAATGGAAAAGCTGAGGCTGCAGTAAAAATTGCAAAGAAATTGATCAAGAAGAGTCTTCATTCTGATCAAGATTTTTACCTTTCTCTACTTCAATGGAGAAATACACCCAACAATATTGGATTCAGTCCTGCTTGTAGATTATTCAATCGAAATTTGCGTGACAACTTACTGCAACTCAACAAAAACAAACTAATCCCGACCGGTGCAGAGAATGTAAAAAAATCAATCGAAATCAATAAAAGAAGGATTAAAAACCAATATGATAAATCATCCAGAAAACTTCGAGATCTAAAGTTCGGAGAGGAAGTTTTCGTAAAAAAAACAACAAAAGATAAGCAATATTTCAAAGGAAAAATAGTTGAAAATTTAAATAATTCGTCATATATTGTTGACATAAATGGTCAGCAATATCGAAGAAACAGAAGTTTCATTAGACCAGCGAACATAACGCAAGATGTAGTTGAACAAGAGGAAATTCAAAATAACAACACAATTGCAAATCAAAATACATATAGGAAAAGCACATCAGATTAACGAAGCAGCCGAACCTCAACCCTCAACCTCGCAACAACTGGACAGGCCAAGAAGAACTATTAAAATTCCTGAACGTTACAAAGATTTTATAAAATATTAAGTTAACTTGAATTATGTAATTTTATTGTTTATTTTTATTTAAAAAAGAGAGGATGTTATATATATACATATATGAACTGTACTACTTGAATAAAAACTCACCTCTCTATATTATCCTTTGCATATAACAATACCGGTGGCGTCGGCTTTGCACATTTAGTTGCTATCAAATATTTTCTATAGGTCCATTTTACACGTGAATTATAGCAAGAAATGAAATATTATGAATTTGTAAGTTACATACATATGGGCTAGATTTTTCGGTAAATATAAAACAGTTGTACCAAAAATTTGATTTGTAGGTTATGCTGACAAAGCTTTTCGCTTGTACTACTTTGAAATGTCGCAGTCGAGTGTGGAACGCATTGCCTTGGCTTTGTAGATAATTTCATTGCAATATATTTTGATTTTTTTTTAAATTATCACTTAAAAATAAATTATTTCTCAACAAATTGAATTTATTTCTATAAAATTAAACGATATCAATCAAATAAAACTAATTTACATAATTCAAAAATGAAATAAAGAATTTTTAGTTTTTGAAGCTCAAAGCCGAGGCGTCCGTTATGAAAAGTACTTAATTTGGATACTTATTTGTTGAATCTAATTTATTTCATAAGAAATTACATTGAATAAGTTAGGTTCCACAAATAAGTATTCGTTTGGAAAACAACCTAAGTAAATAAATGAAAAAGGGCCATAGTTCTTCCACCACAATGATGCTTATTCATTTCTTTATTATTACTTTCCCATGTTCTAATTTTGCAAATTTTTATTTTTATTGCACATATTTATATTTCAATATTTCCGATTTGCTAAATTTTATTTTTTATACTTTTCATATTTACTATATAAAGGGTCTTTCAATGGGGATGCTCGATTTTTAAATGTAAATAAAACAAATTGTGTATGCGATATCCACTCAATATTTTTTTTATTTGAAAGAATATTTTATTTGAAAGAAGAAGCCTAACGGCGTTAAATTGCACGATCTGGCTGACCAGTTCAGATCACCGCCGCACGAGATAACCATATCCTCAAATCGCTCGTACTGAATGTCCATCGTGATATGCGCTGTATGGCACGTAGCGCTGTCCTTGTTGGAAGCACATGTCGTCGGAATCTATATCATCCAGTTTAGGTCACAAAATAATTGTTATAATCGATCTGTGGTGCTCGCCGTTGACGGTTATGGCAATCCCAGTTTGGTTTTGAAAATAAAATTTGATGATTTGCACAAGTTGATCAACGCTATAACCTTCCATGGTGATTTTTCATACACTACTGAACAATTAACAACAAATTTGACAGTTGTTGCTTTAACAACATAGCTGCTGTAACCTAACAAATTTCGAGCGTCCCTATTGAAAGAACCTTTATAAAAGCGCAATTTTTTGATTAACTTGCTATTTTTGCTCAACAAATATTTTGATGTGTTGCTACACTAAAGATAGCATGTTTTTCCTTTTACTTGTTTGTTTTATTCACTAGGCTAAATGCAACGCGTGGAGTTACCCTGGATATCGACACACGGCAAAACTGTCAGACTCAGAACTCAAGTGTTACGTGCAAGTCCATTTACTGTTGCATTTTAGGATTATACACGGAAAAAACAAACTGGTCCTCAGCTAAGAAAACGGAATTTTAATTCACGAAAATACTTTTTCTTGATTTAAGAGCTAATTTTCTTATTTCTTTCGAATTTTTCTTCATTTCCAAGAACACAATTCTTACATGAAGAAAAACTTGAAACAAATAAGAAAATTAGCTTTTAAATCAAGAAAAATTATTTTCTTGAATTAAAAGTCCGTTTTCTTAGATGAGGACCAGTTTAATTTTTTTCCGGGTAGGGTTGTGCGGTTATAGGATTAGAAGTTGAAGGGTGATGGATTTATAGAGATGTGGTGTTGTGAAGTTTTAACTGTCTACTTTAAAGTATTTTTTTGTCGCATTTAAGAGTTGTAGGGTTATGAGGTTTTGGATTACTGGAGTTATAGGATGTTGAGGGTTATGGGACTTCAGGGTTATGGAGCTTATGGGTTTTGAGGTAATGAAGTGATGGATGTATGTGGAATTATAAAGCTAAAGCCCCCCCCCCCAATGACATTTTGAATCACTTTGTATAAACCATCAAGTACCTTAGTTTTCCCCTCTGAATTCCTCTAATTTTATGTTGTATTTCCAAGCCCTTTTGCCTTCTACGATTTTGCTAGGAATGTTAGTTTTTAGTCTTATTTCATCAGTGTTTTCGATATCGTTCCAGATTTAACAACCAGGAAGAAACATAAATGCTGCTCTTCTCGTATGGAATTATCTACAAGTCCAGAGCTTGAGAGGTATGCGCTAAATTATTTTATTGTTTTCATTATTAGAGATTTACTAAATTTATTTTTACAGGCAAAACACTAATATAAATCCGAGGAAACCATTAATTCAGGAGGGTCTTGGCAAATCAGGTGAAATGGTCTGTGACAAACCAAGTGTAAATACAGCAAGGGCTACCATTTTGAAGTTTCAACAAAATTTACAGAAACCTGAGCTTAATGAGACAGTTGAAAACGTACAACCGACGCGTCTAACGTTAAGCCGACGTAATGTGCAAGGAAATTCAATAAATCACATAAAATCGCCGGAAAACTCAATTGCACAAGGTGACCTTAGATCAAAAATAATACATGGGAGGAGGATAACTCAAGCATACGAACAAGACTCAAATCTACTCTCTACTATCGGTGTCGATCAAAATTCTGCGCAAATATCTAGACTCTCTTTGCGAAATTCTCAATTAAACGAACACAATAAATACATTCGGCCAACAACAGTTCTTCAGCGACCCACAATATCTTTGAAACGTCCATCATCGGCCCGTTTTGACGCTAACGATCAAATAACATTGCAGGATGTTTCACTAAGGAGAGACGAGCCGACATTTGATATTCAAACTTATATTAGATCACGGAATCGGCCTCGAGCGGTACATGGCTTTAAAAATTTTAGCTTTACACAATCTGAATTGCTAGATATACCTCGTATGTCTCAGATCCAAATACCAAGCGAGAAGCCTATAATCTTACACCAAGGAGCACAAAACTATACCGATTTTGGGCTGCAAAATCCTCGATTAAAAGCGCAAGATAAAAATATTCATGCATCTATCGCTACCGATACGAATAACAAACAAATACAAATAAACCATAAAATAGCTGGAAACTCGCAGAATACAGTAACAAATAAATTTGTACCAGTGCCTAGAAAACGAACAATATTCTCGCAAAATGTCATTTCCATTTCTATAAGAAGATCTAACAATCCTCAAGATTACGTAGAAGCATTGCTGGGTACGATAACATCTCATTTTCAAAAGCAACTTATTGATTTTCATCCACACAGCAAAAAATCTTAGAAAACGAAATAAAAATTAAGAGGAATAGAGAAATTTAGAAAATTGAGTTGAACCTTTTTTTAGATTCAACAGGTAATTTCAATTTAGTTTTATCTTAAATTAACTTGAAAATTATTCGAAAATATTCGAAATGAAATTTGGAGGCCGTTATAATTTATAAGTCAACATTTATCATGTATAGTTAAAGCGGATTATTTAGGGATACAGTGAATCCTGTGGGGACATGTTGATACCTGGAGAATCATTTAAATATTAATTAAAACAAATAAATTATACAATTAAATAACGAAAACAAAATTAATTAAT
Source organism: Tipula helvola (assembly GCA_963556165.1). Taxonomy (NCBI): domain Eukaryota; kingdom Metazoa; phylum Arthropoda; class Insecta; order Diptera; family Tipulidae; genus Tipula; species Tipula helvola. Next base: position 61,015,750 of record OY744483.1, read on the forward strand.
TGTTCGAAAAATAATATTTTTATTTAAATTAAGTTAGATGTGGGTAGGAACTCTAAAAATAAAATTCTAAAATGCTTTTATTTTATTTGTTATTTTTGTAGAATAATTTGCGCGCAAAAATTGATTTGATTGATTTGGATTTCCTTCATCACTGACAACACTTCATTTAAGGTGAGTAATACCGACGATTGGGATAATCCCACCAAAAATCTTGTCAAACCCTTTGCTGTCCAACCCTGACTACAAAATCGTAGCGTTGCAGCCAATTCTAAAATATTCGGGGTTGTCGTCACCCTAGCCACCGTTTTGAACTTTGCACATGTGTTGGCACCGAAGTACAGTGTTTTGAAATATCGCGTTTTTTTTAACTTTCAGGACGCCGTAAAGACCTTCTTTTGCAGCCTCAATAATTGGATATGGTTTGCCTGAACATGTTCCATTAAAGTCATCCATATCTATAGGCCATAACATAATACCGCCAAGCCAATTGTTTACAGCATATTGATCCTTTTTCCGGGCTATTTTTTCATCATCATAACTAATCCAATGATCATCCTTGTACATGTAGGGACCCGTCACATTATCATTAGGATGTTTAACTGTCCAATTACCGTCATTTTTAATTTTTTGACAGATCTAAAATAAAACAGATGTGTTATAATATTTTTATTTAATAGAGACATCGAGTTCTTTACTCACTTCGTAATATGCTAAAATGCCTTCCTCTTCAGTTGAATTCCCTGGGGCGCCGGGACCATAAGTTGGGGTTCCAATGTCAGTTAAATATGGATTTAAAAGCTTAAAAGATCTCCCATACGCAGGAATACCAAGAACCAGCTTTTGACGGCCAGCACCAGCCATAATCTAATGTATTATTATTAGAGTCCTGTAAGTAAAGGAGGTATGCTGTAATTTGATTCACTTTCAGCATTTAATGTATCATCTTCTTCTAGTGGAAAGAGTGGTGCAAGATGACCTGTTTCTGGTTCGGATGAATAATGATAACCAAATGTTATTACGTAAAACCAATCAATGTATTGATTTAATTTCATTATATCGTATCCTATTCTAATTCTATAAAGATTATGAGTTAGTGCAACCGTTTACAGAAGTCTGCAAAACATAAATTTGAAATAGAATTACAAATATCGGTTGTCTGTCTATAATAGATCGGTTACCTTCATACCTTGATATTTTCGTGGTTAATAACTCTCGATCGAATTCCTCTATCCATTCTTGTACAAATTGGGAGAAATTGTACAAATATGTCAAAAATGGCGGAAACTGAGTAGACGTATTAAATTGGTCTCTTGCTATTTTCTTTAAATTAAATTATTTTTAAGTAACTAATATGTGGTTTATATATTAATTGCCTCTAAAGTTACTCTATATTGTACTATATTGTGTGTTTTTTTTTAAGTTATTGACTTTTTTAAGTGCCAAAAGGATTAATTAAATCTTAATTTATACGTGCCGGTGCATTTCAATTTTAATATTACGGCATTTTTGTTTTCTATTCATTAACAATTTTGTGGCGCATACGCATTTAAACATTAATTGTTTACAAGTGATTTTATGGAAGTGTTGCTGTCATTTAGTCTCATTGAATAATTGCGATAAATCTAATTTGTGTTTAGTGAAAATAGTGCGTATATAGTATTTACATACTTATCATTTTATAGCGATAATCATAACACTACATTATGCCGCTTGATAACGCTAAATCTGTTGGTAACACAACCAATTTTGAACAACAATTCGACAGTTTTGCAAGTAAAATGAAAGTGGATTTATATGCATGTATTGAAGGTCATTTTAATGAGTTTAAAAATCAATTGAATGCTCTTGTTGCTCGAATGAATCACACGGATAATGAAATTGTGAAACTCAATGAAAAAATTGACAACCTCGAGATCGCATAACGATTATGTGATGTAACTGTCTCAAATATTCCATCTAATAACCATGAAATCTTTCCTGACATTGTCAAACGGATTGGAAATGCACTCAACTTCAATTGTGATAAGCACCACTTTTCGGCTTTTCGCATTAAACCTAAAAATTCAACATTACGTGCTGCACCACTTATCATCGTAAAATTTGCCTTAAAAACATCGGCAATCGAATTCTTTAATTTGTATAAAACCAAAGGTACATTATCACTCAATGATATTGGTATTAATTCAGCAGCACGAATATACATCAATCGAGGTTTAACGGCTAAATCCAACCATTTATTTATTGAGGCCAAAAAATTAAAGGGCACTGGTAAGCTTTTCAAAACTTTTATTAAATCGGGAATGGTGTATTTTCAACACACCCAGACTTCAGAACCAACTCGCTTGTTAAATGTTCAACAGCTAGCCCCAATGGTTAGCAAAGAGCCCTTAATTCATCATTCTGCCCATCAATCATCACGCCATGATGTCCCAAATCTACCCTCGCCAATAGAAGAAGTATCCCAAAGGATAACTAGGAAAAAGCAGTACCAATTAAGTGATGATATTTTATTCATTATGTTTGCGTCATCAATGTTTATAAAGGATTTTCTATTTATTTTTTGGTTATTGCATATTGTGTAAAAATTTTTTTTGATCTCGTATTTTTGTGTCATAAAATTTATTATGTATTGCATTATATTTCTTAATTAATATTATTATTATTATTTATTTTTTATTATAATATGTACTGTTAATAATTATGTATAGTGGTGTTTTTGGTATATAATTTATTCTAATTACATTTACACATACTAGTACAGTGTGCAGTGCTTTTAATGGTACCTTTGGAACAATGCAGTGCGCATGAATGAATATGGCTCAGAATACAGTCTCGTAATTAACACTGTTATACATTATTATATATTTTTAAAGCTATTTAATTTTTGTTGAGACCATTTAATCATATACATACATACGTACATTTAGTTATTTTTATTTTTAGTTTATGTTATTGAATAATTGTAGTGATAATATTAGTCAGTTATCTTTGAAAAGTATTAATAGTACTCCTTTTTAGAATTCTGATGTTTTAATTGTGCATCAGAATATCCGTAGCATCCGGAAAAATTTTAATGTGTTCGTAGCAAACATTAATGCTTACAGAAAAAAACCGTCCTTTATATTTTTAGGTGAAGTTTGGATAAACAAGAATGAATTAGATTTATACAATTTAAATGGTTTTACGCTGTATGGTGCTTGTAATGACAGCTATAGATCCGGTGGAGTGGTAGTTTATTATGATTCTAGAATGTGTTGTTCGCCTTCTGCTTATAATTTAACTTCTGCGGATATTGTTAAGATTGAATGGAGTTCGGATAATGATGTTTATTTAATTCTGTGTATCTATAGGCTCCATGCGACGTCCCTTGACATATTTTTACAAGAATTCAGTGATTTTATTCATAATATTAAGTCAAAAAATCTTCTTATTCTTGGTGACATCAACATCGATATTTTTAATTTCCCATCTGATTCTGTTAATTATATGTCTTTAATGTCTTCATTCGGACTTGAATCGCTCATTAATGTTCCTACTCGTGTGACTAACTCTTCATCTACATGTATCGATCATTTCTTTGCCCGTCTTAGATCAAATGATCTCTCATGTTTACGAACTTCGGTAATCGATCTTAAGATCTCGGATCATCATTTTATTGAGGTTTTATTTAAGATTCCTAAAAATTTAGAATCTCAAACTTATTTTCGATCTGATCGCTGTACCAAGATCAATTTGGGAGTTTTATGCGCTGTACTTGAGCATATGGATTGGAATTTTGTTCTTGACTGTGATGATCCATCTATGGCTCTAGATCTCTTCCTTACTCTCGAGTTTATTCGAGCAATGTCGCATATACTCCCAAGTTAGAAAAGTCAGACTTTTACAGCCATGGATTTCTTATGAGCTTGCCTATCGAATTAACAAAAGAAATGTATTGTACAAAAAATTAAAAAACAACCGGTTAATTCGAATCTTCAAGCAATCTATAATAGTAAATGCAAACAAATTAATGCTGATATCAAAAAAGAAAAAGAAGCGTATTACACAAATCGTTTTTCAGTCAACCGCGGTGATGTTAAAAAAAACTGGAATCTCGTCAATGAAATTTAAACTAAAAAACCTAAAGCTTGCTCAGTTATAAATATTCTGTCGGATAATGGAACTCTTCTAACATCTAGGTCAGACAATTCTAATGAGCTTAATTGCTATTTTACAAGTGTTGCTGATAATTTAAGAATTAAACATTTTACGAATGCCATGCCAGTTAACTATGATCTGCCGTACGATAGTTGTCCAGAAACATTTTTTATGACCCATGTTTCTAATTTTGAAATTTAAATAAGATATGAGTACTGAGACGGCTTTATTGGAGTTTTTGAATAATATTTACAATGGGCTAAATGGTGGTAAAGTTTGTGCAGGTTTGTTTGTTGATGCTACGAAAGCCTTTGACATGGTCGACCATAAACGTCTCCTATCGATTCTTTTTGACATATCGGGTTTAGAGGTATTTCGAACAAATGGTTTGGTTCTTATCTCGAAAACCGAACGGTGAGAGTCAACATAAATGGAACATTTAGTGACCCTAGAACCTTGAACGTTGGTGTTCCTCAAGGTTCTGTGTTGGGCCCTTTGTTGTTTTTAATTTATACCAATTCTATCTTTAGATTAAAACTGTACGGTAATATCACTGGGTTTGCTGACCACTTAGCTCTAGCGTATGTTGCTGAATCTCCGTCTGAGGTAGTCTCAATGATTAACTCAGATCTTAAGGTATTACATTTATGGTTCAATAAGCATTGCTTAATTCTAAGTGAAAAGACAAAATTTATGTTTTTTAAAATCTGTGGCATCCAAATTTTGCCTAGTAACCTGGTAACATATCACAATTTTACTAAATGCTTTACCAATAATTGCCAAACTGAGTGTTTTAAAATCGAGTTAGTTAACACGTTTAAATATCTTGGTATCTATTTGGACTCCAATCTTTATTGGAAAACTAATGTCACCAAGTTAATATTATACACGAATTCCGCTTCCAGGATTTTTTATCTCCTTCGTGATTTATGCCCAGTCTCTGTTTTGATAATGCTGTACCACGCGCTGGTAATGTCTAAACTGGGATATGGTTTATCATGTTGGGGTGGCTGCCATACAAGTACTTTAAAGCCGTTGTATGTTCAGCAGAAAATGATTTTGCGAACCATACTGAAGAAACAAAGACGCGAACCTTCTTGGCCTTTATTTAAGTTTAATAATATCTTGCCGTTGCAACACTTGTATATTTACAAGGTTTTAAAAATTTTTTATAAGCGGAGTGGCCATTGTAGTATAAGGTTCGTTGATCGCTATAACCTCCGTGGGAACCATCAACTATTTCACAATATTCCGAGATTTAATAATGATCACTTCCGCCGCTGTATTCTTGTTGCAGCACCTACATTTTTCCATGCTTTGCTGGATTTCGTTAGAAGGCTTATCTATACTAAGCCATTTTTAACAGAAGTTTAAAAATGGTTACTTGAAAACTCAGACATTTCTTTTCTGTAACGTATTGTTGTGTAACACAGCTGCAATTTGATTTTTTGTTTATTTCAATTGGTATACTTGTATTTAACTGACTAATATTGCTATCTTTCAGTTATTTAGAAATATTTATTTTTTCTAACAATTTTTTTAGTTTTTAATGTTTCCGTTACTTTTGTAGTATCTATTTTGTTTTTTTGCGGTGAATTCGAGGCTGTCGTTGTATCGACAAAGAATTCTTCCGTTTTCATATAATTTTTATTTGTAATTTTTTGTTTTTCTTTTTTTTTTTTGCTTTTTTAAATAGCTTAAGTTAATGAATTGCTTTGTAATTGATGTGAAATAAAATAATAAATAAAAAAAATAAAACAAATAAAAAAAATAAATTTCTCGATCCGTTGGTATAGCATCATACCGCGTTAGATATTGCCAATTCAAATCTAAACCATCAAATTTATTTAGTCGCCAATATATTATTGCATTTTTAATAAATGTCCGCCTTTTGAGTGCATCGTTAACCAATGACGAAAATCTTGTGGATGCTTCGAGCCAACCGCGAAGCGAGAGTAAAGTTTTTAAATTTTTGTTTTTAAACCGTTAAATTTAACATATCCACCATTTGTAATATCCTGATACTTATCATACGGTTTCAGTGTGTTATCTTCTAAGGTAAAATTAACGGATGCATATATCAAATGGGTACACCAATACGGGTTAATATTTTCGGGGCCGTATCTTGCATTGCCCGGCCGGTTTATAGAATCAATTGTATAGTAACATAATATGCGAGGTTCCCCTTGCGTAGTACATATGGCAAATATCATTAAACATATAAATGATAAAATCCCAAACCCGGGCAGTTTCATTTCCTAGAAAATACAGAAAATTAATTTTATTGTATTAGTGAGTTTAGACTATAATTTAGTTAGGAACAAAATAATTAAATTTTAATTTGCATTACTTTAACCAAACTTTAAGATACCGAGGAGGAGTTTCTCTTTACCAATTCTTTAACCGATGTTATTGAATTTTGTTCAACAGTAACCTTCATTCAAAAAAGAACTTATAAAACCATCGTTGGCACATTTTAACTGAACTTGTTTCCTTGTAAGCTCTACAAAATAGTTCTACGACTACCATGTCGTAACCCCTAGAACAAAACATTGTGTATGTGAAGGTTGAACAATTCCATTTTAAACTATCACATAAAATTTAAATAGTGGTAAAATTTCGTAATACCATAACAGACTAGGGATTAGGTAAGCGCGATTAGTGATTATTTTGAGATTAGCTGTAGTGTGTCAAGTTGAAGATTAGCTAATCTCGTTTTATTTGAGGATTAGTGACAAATCGAGATTAGTGCACTAATTTTTGAAAATTTTGAGGTTTATCTCATTTTATTCGGTTTAGTGATGGTACAAGTGGCGCTACAATGTGAAATAGTTCTATCAACATTGCTGAATGTGCAAGCGGCGTGAGTTTACGATGGAAGTTATAAAATCAATTATGTATATCGTAAACAATTTGTGCTGAATACATTTTTAGGTTATGTCTATAAAAAGAAAATCTAGTGTGTTTTAATGTATAAATCTTAGAAATATTGAAGTAAAAAATGAATCCAGCTGATTTACTTGCTATATTTTAGCGAATCACCATCATAGTATCTTACTTCTCCCTAGTCTGTCAACACAAATGGATTTGTGGTGTATTAACTAATCTTATTTCACTAATCGTGCTTAGCTGGGTATCTCTAACAAGGGGGTACGGTTCTTTGGGACTTGATAATTTTTTTTGGATGTCTCTAGCTAGGGGGGGGGGGAGGGGCAGTACGGTACTTTGGACTTGATTTTTTTGGGGTATCTCTAAGGAGGGAGGTACGGTACTTGGGGCATAATAAATTTTTTTTGGGTATCTCTAACAAAGGGGTACGGTACTTGGGACTTGATACATTTTTTTTTTGGGTATCTATAACAAGGGGGGGGGGGGGTATAGTACTTAGGACTTGATACATTTTTTTTTGGGTATCTCTAACAAGAGACGGGTACGGTATATGGGACTTAATACATTTTTTTTCCTGGGTATCACTTTTCTTGGGTATTTCTAACAAGGGAGTGGGAGAGGTACGGTTCTCGGTATATCTCTAACAAGGAGGTGTTCCGTACTTGGGACTTCATAATTTTTTTTCCTGGATATCTCTAATAAGGGGAGTGAGGATTACAGTGCTTGGGAGTTAATACACTTTTTTAGGGTATCTCTGACGAGGGGGGATGCGGTACTTGATAATTTATTTTCTCTGGGTGTCTCTAACAAGAGGGGGTGCGGTTCTTGGGACTTTATACATTTTTTTTGGGTATCTATAACAAGGGGGGGGGGACTTGGGTACTTGGGACTTGATACATTTATTTTTGAGGGAGGGGGGGGTACGGTACTTGTATCTTGATAAATTTGTTTTTTTTTGGGGTATCAATAACAAGGAGGGGGTGGGTTCGGTACTTGGGACTTGATACATTTTTTTTTATATCTCTAACAAGTGAGAGGGTGCGGTACGGTACTTGGAACTTGATATTTTTTTTTTGGGTATCTCTAACAAAGGGGGTACGGTACTTGGGACTTGATACATTTATTTGTTGGGTATCTCTAACGAGGGAGGGGGGGGAGGTACGGTACTTGTAACTTGAAAAATTTTTTTTTGGGTATCTCTACTCTAAAAAGGAAGGGGTATTGTACTTGGTACTTGATACATTGCTTTTTAGGGATCTCTAACAAGGGGGGAGTGGTATTGTAATTGGGACTTGACACATTTTTTTGGGGTATCTCTAACAAGGGAGGGGGGTACGGTACTTGGGACTTAATAAATTTGTTTTTTGTGTATCTCTAACAAGGGGGTGGGGTACGGTACTTCGGACTTGATAATTGTTTTTTCCTGGGTACCTCTAATAAGGGGGGCGGGGAGTACAGTACTTGGGAGCTGATACACTTTTTTTTTGGGTATCTCTAACGAGGGGCGGATACGGTAATTAATAATTTTTTTCTGGGTGTCTCTAACAAGAAGGGGGGGGGAGGGGTACGGTTCTTGGGACTTGATACATTTTTTTTGTGTATCTGTAACAAGGGGTACGTTACCTGGGACTTGATACATTTTTTTTTTGGGTATCTCTAACAAGGAAGGGGGGGAGTACGGTACTTGGGACTTGATACATTTTTTTCTGGGTATCTTTAACAAGTGACGGGTACGGTACTGACTTAATAATTTTTTTTGGGTATCTCTAACACTTGGGACTTGATAGTTGGGCATTTTCTCGACAACTTAAACCTCAGCGAAACACTTAACGTTGCGCTGAGGGTTGAGTTGCCGAGTAGAGTGCTGAGTTGGGGTTAAGCGATAAGGTGCAATTGGGGATTTATTTGGGGTTGGTATCGAGGGTTGCGATGTAGATTAGATTGTTGAGTTCATGTACTGTTTAGGGTTGGGTTGAGTTGAGATAGAGTTAGGGTTGAATAGAGTTTGAGTTGAGTTGGATTTGAGTGAGTGGTTCGGTTTGAGGCTTTAATTTGGGGTCGAGTTTTGGGTTTAGTAGGAGGCTAGAATTTGTTGATTTTAGTTGAGTTCATAAACGCATGTAGCTTTTGTTCCAAGTTGATTTTGCGATTGGATTGGCCGTTAGTGTAGAATTCAGTGAACAGTTGAAATTTGTTTCGAGCTAAGTTCAGTTGAAGTTGAATTCAGGTTTAGTTAGCTTATGTTGTGGTTAAGTAAGAGCTTCGATTGGGGACTTATTTGGGGGTTGATTTAAAGTTAAGTTAAAGGTTGATTTGAAAGTCGATTTGAGGTTGATTTGGCGATTGAGTTGAGTGTTGGGTTGGCGGTTAATTTAGCGATTGCGTTGCAATTAAATAAGGGGCTGAGTGAATTTTCAAGACCGGAGTTCTGATCACTCCATTAGGTTTTAACTCCTTCATATTTTAAAGGTTGTGAGTAATACAGTACAAATTATTAAACACTATAGTGATGTAGCGTGCAAACTAATAATTATTCAATTAATAATGAAACCGGACTTTTGGATCATAATGGTTTTCCTCAATAATGTGAAATTTCTAGTAAATGTGTTTTAGTCCCGCTTTAGAAGTGTTAACTTTTATAGATCCATCTTGATTAAGACAACGAGCGTATATGACGGCGGCAGAGTATCATCTCACGATACATTTCTGACCCAAAGTTGTTAAAAGAGAATTTTTACGAAAATTAAAAAAAGGAATAAGCCAGCTGAAAGGATCAAAAATTCCACTGGCTTCAGAGAGCATTTTTCGTATCGTAAGTGCTTATAGGGGCTCTACATTAATCTTAAATGAAAATGTGTTTAGTTGAGCGTTCCATTGAATACCAAGAAGTTTAATACGTTCGCCGCTCCACGGGCTAGTTTAAAAAAAAATCATGTCTCAAATATGTAACGCAAAATTTTACGAAATAACGGAATAATTTTTTAGTAAGTTTTGTTACGATTATTTGCGATGCGGCTGTGTTTCTAAAAGTATCTAACACATACCCGACAAACAACGTGTCCACACTGTGTCTGAAATGTGTCCAATGGTAGATGTGCTACTAAGTAAGTAAAAGTATCGACTTAAGGAACAACAATTGTTGGAATACGCCGGGGTGAAAAGTATTTAAGGAGAGAAAAATATATAATCATTTTCTAATGTATTTTCTCTTTGAAGAGAGTACAAGAGAAGGAGAGAGAGAATAGGTTATTATTATATAGGAACACAATGTATCGACTTGTGTTTTTAATTGTTAACAAATTTGTATCGATATGTGTATTTAAATGATAAAGACATTGTATCGATATGTGTATTTAACGTAACGCCTTGTGCCAGTATTGAGGTCTGAAAAAGGCATTACAGGTGGCTGACTAAATAACCATACAAAGGTAACAAATAAAAGACAATAAATAATTTAAAAAATTCAAAAATTGAAAATTTTGGCTTTATTATTTCATATTTAGGTATATAAAAATTTCAAAATATAAATTATACATTTATACTGTATTATATTAATTATATAATTTCAGTTAGTAGGTTTATGCACAGAGTCGATTCATCCTAGAGTTATCCTCATACTAATTTATTATTGTGTTTTTTAGGTTCGATTGAATTTAATAGTGTAGAAATAATCATTTTCGATTATGTTTCATTAAAAAGCTTCAAAATATATAATAAATTAATAATTCTACGATTAGTCGACTCTGTGCATAACCGTACTAAGTCTTAAGGAACTTAATAACATCAATTTATTTCAAAATTGGACTTAATTTAGCATTTATGTTTTACTGCCATTTTCCGAAGTATGAAGACGATTCATTCTCAAGGTAATCTCCTCTTGTATAATTCTTTTATTGATTTTTCAACGATATGTGTTACTACTCCCTCCTGTCTCTTGTAATTAAGTGTATTTGAAATTAAATTCAATATACCTGTATGTTTATTGAAGATTATTTTTGTAACACCTAATAATTTAAAATAATAAAAATTAATTAACTCATAAAATAAATTAATTTAAGCTGCATTAATTTACTTCTATCAATTCCGCTTCGGCCGGTCAACGTATATTTACGTAATAGCGGGTATGAAAATATATCCTCCATTATGTTTTTATGGTGTTATTAATTGATGGTGTTCGATCATGTTTTTTGAGCCTGACAATCTGTAAATTGAAGAATAAGAATAAATGATGAAGTAATAAAACCACAACATGGCGGCACGGTGATTTTATAGAAAATACCTATTATATTTGTACCTACCTTGAATATATAATTTGTAATTAATATATTTTGTTTTAAAAATGTAACTCACCTTTTTAATATATTGTATTAAAATACGTATACTTTACGTATTACACAAGAAAAATGAACGTTTTAAATTGGAATAATAAATGTCGGTGTTTCGCGTTTCGTGTTGTAATGTTGATGATCTGATCACACGGCGAATGAAAATACAACTAAAAATGGTAAACATTCTCATAAAACAAAAGAACATATAAAATGAGAGGAGAATGAGAGTTTAATGTATTGCTACACGAATGGGACACAACTAAATACAATGACAGACACATGGTGGACTCAATTAATATACAAATATTTGAACGATAGTAAATTTTATTTTATAGAGAGAATAATTAGACAACATTTTTCTACTCTATTCTGTGTCTATAATGGGAACATTTACGGTCCTTCAGACTCATATTGTTTATCGGGATACTTGTGTCAAGTAGTTTGACTGGGAGCCCAGTCGTTGCCCATAATCGTGGCATTTTATTTTAGCCTGTGAGTTTTTTTTAACACCAAAAACAGATATGTGGCGAACTTGTTAATGCTATTCCTAGGAGAATATTCCGGGGTTAATCATAATAAGTGACAATTATTTTCTCTGTGTGTGGCTGATGACGATATATATTTGAGAAGAATCTTGCGAATGATATTTGCTCCTAAATGCGTAGATGACGGGTTTGGTCACGTTGTGCGTGCTAATACGAAGCGTATAGTGCAATGCTCTCTGAGAGGCGAAACACCTTTTGGTAGATACAGAGGTCATTGTCGGTGCGTATAGAAAATGATTTAGCATCTGTTAGGCTGTACTGTACAAGTCATCAAACTACATATAGTTAATTTAAATTAGTCACACTGTAAATTTTGTTTCTAATAATTTTTGATTGGATTAAAAAAATTAATCTTATAGGTAATAATTATAATCAATATTAGGCACATGCACTACCTACTTATGTAATAAACATATATTTTCCAAAAATTGTGGATTATAAAATTGAAGTCAGTTTGAATTTGGATCTTGCCAACCAAACCTAAACTTAACAAGTGAAAGTGTCAAGTTCAATGGTCAGAAAAATATAGCGCTAAATAGTCAAATAGTTCAAAAGACCGATAAGAAGAGTTTACAATAAGAAAGTAAATTAACGAATATATCTTCGTTTCCGTAAACTACTATAAAGCAATATTTTATTTTTTTATGTTAAATAGTTTGAGCAAATACGGAACACGACATTATCGGTAAATACAAGGTCATTTTATACCTTCTAATAATAAGCATATCAGTGATTAAGATTATATTGTACAGTGTATTATAAAACGTATGTGTTCTATTAATAATAATTAAGGTTTGTAAGAATTTTCAATAAATGAAACCCAAAGTATCGGCATAACTATATTTAAGCAATAATTTGGGTTTATCAGTGATTATGATTATAGCGTTAAGTGTTTCACAAAAAGTACTACATACGTGTTTTATTAACAGTAATTAAGATTTACAGTGGTAATACAGTGGATCACAGTCATATTCGTAAAAGAAGTATTTTTCAAAAAAAATTGATTTTAAACAAAAACAATAAATCCATCATTTTTTCCTTTACATGTTTTGGAATGTACGATCTTAACTCTTCAGGACATAACGGTACTATTCAGAAGAAAACAATATAAATCTATACTTAAAGCAAAATAAAGGTCACTTTCGTATTCGTAAAATTTGTTAGGTGTAACAAATTTACCCTTATGTATCCTTATGTTTTTCTTTTTCATCTGAAAAAATCTTCATCATTAGTTCCTTTAGTTTGCAAATGTTCTTCATTTTGGCTTGCTTCTGTCTAAGTTAATATTCCAAACATGTCACCTAACACTAGAGTTAGGACTAGAATGTTATGTTATCAATTGCCCGCTTATAATTGAATGCCCTCATTTATTCTACTCATTTGGGATCGTAGTTGCTGAATTACTAAGTTAACAATTGAATTTCTCCATAATATTTATTGCTGATTGTATTTTACCACACATAATTGCAAGGCTGGTTCTCAGATGGTTTGCTTGAGTTGTTTCTTCTCAATAAGTATTCAGATTATGTCGCACATTATTTATAAGTCTGTGATTTGGTGGTTTGAGAGTAAAAGATTTAAATTTTCGTGACCATACACTCAGAGAAAAAATATGATTGAGATAACCATAAAAGTGACCATCATATTTATGATTAGATGCAATGATTAAGAAAATCATATCTTGATCAATGTAATTATTTATAATGATGCGCGTTATCATGCAAAATATTATTGAATTAACCATAACGATGATTACAGATATCGTTATAATATTAGAAAGTATCAATAAATTAATTGAATTTTATTACATGGACCTGATAAAGACAATCAGATGTTGTGATAGTTGTTATCATATATATAATATAATATAATATACATTCAGTGAAACTTCACTCCAACGGACGCTCACTTTAACGGACACCACAATACAACGGACACACTTTAAAGTCCCATGCAAAACTAAAGTTTTTCCATCAAAATCTCCCTTAGTTAAGCATACACTTTATTACAGCGGACGCGGACAGACATTTCTGCGATAATGGGAGCATTAGTTAGTTCTGGAATATGGCTAGCTAGGAAGGAACTGGGCCATTTCTTCTCCGATGTTGATGAAATTCAGCATGTACAATATAAATGGGATTCTAAAATAATTTTTAGATTAAGTTCTGAAATATGGCCAATTTAGGAAGGAACTTGGCCATTTCTAATCCGATTTTGGGACATGGGATTCTAAAATGATTTTTAAATGAAATTCTGGAATATGGCCAAGTAGAATGGAATTTGGTTATTTCTTCGAATTTTAGAGAAAATTGACATGTGCGTTGGAACTGGGATTTTAAAATTATTTTTAGATAAAGTTCTGGAATGTGACCAATAAGAAAGGCACTTGTCTATTTCGTAATTGATTATGATGAAACCAAAGCCTTCTATATATATAAAAGCCCTAATGATGCCGCCATTTTTTAAACAAGCTTTCTATTGACGATTGTAAAAGTAGAGAAAGCGCCTCTCGAGGACAATAGTTAAAATGATGCACCTGATAAAATGACATTTGTCACAAATGCGACGAAAGAAAATTTAGCAATGCGGTAATTAAAAATTGTTTTTATAGTCCAAAATTGGAATTATTTACAATTATTAGCAATCCGGTAAGTAAAAATTGTGTTTGCAGTTCAAAATTGGAATTGTTTACAATAATTTCGAACGTCAAATTATCAGGTACCTCAGTTTAAAAGTTTTCCACTAGGTGGAATCCGTTATGCTCCAATCGTCAATAAGAGGTGCAGATTTTGTGATTTACCATGTAATCCAGTGTAAAAACCACTTTTTTAAATTTAGATTTTCTGAATTAAAATGGTGTTTTTTCCAAAATTTTGTTCCACCGATCGGTAGAGTAATAATTGTATTGAGGCATATGTGAAAACTATACATGAAATTTATCAATTAATCTGTAAAATTTAATTTAAATTACATTACATTTTGTTTACTAATACATAGAAAAATACTGGAGCTTATTTTACGAAAATAATAAACAATTAGTTCCAAGTTTTTATAATAGATGGAACTTTAGCCAATCATATGTCTCTTATTTTAAATACAGATGACTCTAATGAAGTCGTTAATTAAATAAAAAAAAAACTAGTATTTTAAAAGTAACGGGTTATATCTCATTAAAAGTTGAAAACTGAGAACGAGCTAAGTGATTTATAATAAATCAGAATATTGTTCAAATTACAATTTATTATACATACTGTGGTAAAAATTTAATAGTTTTTTTGTGTTTTAGTAGGTAGTTACCGAAAATAAATATTCGTAAGTACATATATAACTTCAATTAAATAAAGAAACAAAATTTAAAAAAATGTTAGGTTAAAAAAAAATGTAAATTAATCCATAACAATAGTTTTCCAAGTACAAATTTATTTTCTTTATAAAACTTCTTTTCTTTTTAATATTTCAAATACGAGTACTATGCGTAGTACAATATGCGAGAAAATAAATAAGTAAACATGTTGCAATTTCAAAGTACATACATAACTCTTACTACTCGTATATGTACAAATTTTCTATTGTAGATTTTTCTAAATTTATAATTTATTTACAGTCAAAGTATGCCTTTCTTATGCTGTGTGCCAAATTGCACGGGAAAAAATCATTTATTTCGTTTCCCAAATGATGAGCAGCAAAAGGAAATTTGGAAAAAGTGCATACCCAGAAAAAATTGGGAAATTACTCAATGGAGTCGAATTTGTGACTTACACTTTGAAAAACATTGTTTCTTTGAAAGAGGTAAGAAAAGCCTTGTCTTGACGGCAAAATTAATTATAGTTCTAAAAATGAATTTTATGATCATAATTTGGAGTTATCGTCTTGACGGTAAAAGTAAACTACTACCCTCCCTCCTTTCGTCAAATTCGCAAACTAGTTATTTTGTTATGAATGTTATTTACTTTTAGCACTGAAGCGAATTTGTAAAGCTTTTTAATTTGTATTTGAAAAAAAATTAACAATACAAAACATCAAGAAAAGAAGAAACCGAAGAGTTTTATTTATTTCTAATCAGTGAATGTTGGAGCCTGCAAAATAAAATAAACGCGTACTTACACAATAGAAAACAGAAAACATTAATTTTTTAAATTTTTTTAAATCCACCCGAATTTTCCGAGAAGTAGAAGTATGTTCCAATTAATTATGGGTATTTAGGATAATTAATTATAGTACTAAAATGTACTAAAAATTGTTAAATTATATTCGTATTTTGCATTAGCTGTGTAATATTATACTACTAAATCAAATTATGCTCTAATTAATTATTCCGTCAAGACAAAGCTTAAGCAAAATGTTTGATATTTCAGTAATTTATACAACTATTTTTATATTTTTAGGTGATGAAAATTCTTTCCAAGGAAACCGTAAAAGATGGAGGCTAAAACAAGTTACAATCCCGACACTTTTTCCTAGCGCACCATTTTTTTTATCGAAAAATTATAAGAAGCGTACGGACCCTACAACCAAAAAACTGGTCCAAAACTATCTGCAGAAAATAATATTGTTAAAAAGTGAACACGAACAACAACAAATCAGGGATATAGCGGAACTCTATTTTTCAGATAAGTATTCCATCCGGGATTTCATGATGAAAGCTTGTGATGAGTATGTAACTTATTATAAAATTAATTTCGGAAACAGTAGCCCAATCGTAGATGTAAGCTTAACCATTTCTAAGTCTTTCGCAGTACAGATTTTTTTTTATAATAATATCCAGAATAACGCTAATTACGAAGACATTTTAGGGCCAACATTTAAATGTGATACATTTGTCAAACTAGATCGACTTATTTTAATGTTAAATAGTTCCAATCCTATTCAGTCTACAGTAGATCATCAAAACAGTATTCGATCTAGTATTACTAAATTAAAAAGTTCTAACGATTTTGACGAAATTCAAATTAAAAAACTAAATTTTTTTTCTGACCAATTTGATCTTATTTTTGCTAAATGTAATCGTTATTCTTCGGAAATAATCATTTTTTCAACGATGATGATGTATTCCTATCCAGCGGCTTATAATTATTTACGGTCTAGTAATATTTTGAGTTTACCACATCCGGTTTATTTAAAATCTTTTTCAACTGGTAATTTTCAGTCCGGAATGGCAAAACAATTTTTAATGAAAAAATTTTCTTTTTTAGAACCTCACGAAAAATATGTTAATTTATTAATTGATGAAATTCACGTAAAATCTTGCCTAACTTACCAAAATAAAAAAATTGAAGGCGTAGCACTCAATCACCCAACCACGTCAGACAATCATTTTACAGTAGCAAAGTCTCTTCAAGCCTTCATGATTTCTTCTCTTCTTTAAAAAAATGAAGAAATTGTTGGTCTATATCCTGTCGCAAAACTCGACGCGGAATTTTTATACACCACAATCATGGCAATTTTCGATATGTTACATGAGGTGGGGTATGAAGTAGTTAGCGTTATTTCTGACAATAATCAAGTTAATCGAAAATTATTTAAAAAGTTTTCTCCTACTAATGAACTTCCGGTTTGCATTAATTCAAAATGTTTACCAGGTAAAAATTTTTTTTTTCTTTTCGATTCGGTTCATTTACTGAAATCAATTAGAAATAATTGGTTTAATATTAAAAATCGTACTTTTATTTTCCCCAATTTTAGCAATTTTAGTTCGGTAATGAAAGGTAATGTGAAAGATTAGAAACCGTTTATAAATTCGAAGAAAATTTCGCTGTAAAGCTAGCACCAGCACTTGCACCAAAAGTTTTGTACCCCAACGCGTTCGAGAGGCAAAATGTTTTACTAGCTGTTCGGTTATTCGATCAAAAAACTATTGCTAGTTTAAATGATTACAAATCACTCCTAGGGACAGATTCAGAAGGCACAGCTGAATTCCTCACACTTATTAAAAATTGGTGGACCACGGTGAATGTAAAATCCTCTACCAAAGGATTTCATGCTAGGGAACCATTGGCTGTGCCAATTTCAAAAAATAACCGTCGTGGTTCACAATTTCTAGAAGAGTTCACCAACTGATGAATCAATGGGATGGTTTGTCAAACTCAAATAAATTAACAAGAGAAACTCATACTGCGTTATTTCATACAACGAGAACTCTTTGTCAAATCGCGGATTATTTGCTGGATAATTTAAAATTTAATTACGTGTTGTACGGGAAATTTCAAACCGATAATCTTGAGGCGCGATTCGGGCAATATCGACAGATGAGTGGCTGCTGTTATAATGTTACAGTGAAACAAATCCTCCAATCGGAAAAAAAACTAAAACTTGTAAATTTATTAAAACTAACAAATTCAAAACGCGACTATTTTAATTTAACAAGTGATTTGGATTTCTTTGATACCGATATAGGTAGTTTTAATTTAGAAGAGATAGTGGAATATGCTGAACAAGTTTCCGTTGAACCGAAAGTTTTTTCAGCAATGATGTACATTTCCGGTTATGTAGGTAGACAAGTTTCTGGGAGATTGCATTGTGAAATTTGTGTCGGTAAACTAATAACTTGTGATGATCTTTGTTTCGATTTTACAGGAAATGACTATTTAAAAAATTTAAATCGCGGCGGTTTGAAATATCCGACAGAATTGTCCATTTCGTTCGGTATATGTATTTATAAAATTTTTCAAACGTTAACTTCGGATAAATTTGTAAAATTATTTTTAAATTCAAACTGTCATCACTCTATTTTATACTCGATATCTTTATAATTTGCGGAGTCGTTATTTTTGGATGAAATTTGTGAATCTTGCCGCACAACTGATCATCAAATTCTAAATAAATGTGCAAAAATATGGTGTAATGTTTTTTTAAATAATTACTGCAAAACTCAAAATAATGCTCTGCAGTCTTCCAATCTTGCTGCGAAAAAGAGAAAATTAAACATTCTTCTGTAGTTTTAATATTTTTAATTATGTACATATTTGATTTATTTTTTTTAGTTTTACCACAGAAGAAAGATTAACTTGTTGTCTTCTGTGGTTTTACTGTTGAGCATAGCATTTAATGAATCAATGCAATGGTTCTTTGAAATATATTTACATACATACAATATTTACAATTATAATTATTTTTTATTAACATTGGTCTTGTGGATTAATATTTGTTTATTTAGTTTAATTGCAGATTGCTGGTTTGCCTATGGAAATTAATTTGTTCGGATTTCAGGATTATGTTATAATTAAAATAGTTCGTGTTCCAATGCAGATTTCTTCGATGATGATACACGAATGTTTTAAAGATTAAAAAATTTTATCACAAATGTTCTGAGTGAAATCTGCATATCAAAATAATAGTTATGAACAAAAAAAATATTTTAAAATAAAATTTAATATAAATAAAATATTTCGAATTTAAAAAATAATCTTGTTTTAATTCTACTTATTTTTACTTAAGGCTGTATTACAAACTCAAAAAAAATTTCTGTTTTGTTATCGATATTTAAATGTCCAAAAATGGGTCTAAACTGTGTCTATAATAAAAAAAAATATCGTTTTGTTTTTTTGTTTTATTTTGATGTAAAATAAATATAACTGTATGTCGACTTGTCCTATTTCCCTTTTTTCCAGAATAAAATTATATACTAATTCGGTTATTTATTTTCGTTGTTTCTATGGCAACTCAGTATGTTAAAATATAATTTATTGTAAAACGATAAGATCCTAGACATTTACCATTTTTTCGGGTTAGCCATCTCGTAGAGTAAAAGGAAATCAAAAATTAGCCGAGATCATACCCCTTTTTGACAAAAAAAATTTATTTATCGATACTGAATTTATCGATATTCTTAGTATTTTGATTATATCTTTCTTATTTTAATATTAATCTTTATAATCGTGAATTAATCCCTCAAAAATATCTTTCTGCATAGGTCAATATAAAAGATATACATGGTTTAGCGAGAAAAACTTAAGAAAATTGAATTTTCCGTGAGCACCATTATCCAAAATTTCGCCAATTTTGAATTTTTATTACGGATAAACTATAAATAATTTTGAAATAATCCTGTATTAAGGCCCTTTTACATTCAATCTTTTCGTTCTTTTTCAAAAGAATAGAATCACGAAGAAAAGGGCAAATATATCTTCCCCATATATAAAAATGGGACGGGCATATTCAAAATTTCATTTTTTCCTTTCAAAATGTTACTTGGATTTTATATCTTTTGAGCAACTTTTACGAAAAAAGATAAACCAGTTCATCTTTTTCAGGTTTTTCCGTTCTTTTTCACCAAAAAAAATTGAGTGTTGCAGTAAATAGTATTGAAAAATACTTTTTGAGTATTCCTTCTGATTTTAATACAAGGAAATCATACTAAAACGCATTTTTTATGGTACATCTTTTATCTTCTGGAAAAGAACGAAAAGATTGAATGTAAATCCGCTATTAATCCCTCAAAAATACCTTAAGCTTTGTCAATAAAAAAAAATATGTGAATTGATAAATATGTGTAGCCACAAATTGATTTTTACAATACCCTTATTTTGGTAAAATGAGTACCATAGAGCGTTAAAAAATACTTTTTTCATAAAATTGTATTTGTAACAAGTTCCGTTCAAACAATACCTATACATAAGTATAGTTATAAACAGTCTAATTCACACGGTATCATAATTATTGAAATAACCGGCATGGCTTTTATTTTCTTTATGTATTCTATAAATGGAACTTGAACTAGCTGGCTAATAATACACCGGGAGTCGTGGAGTAAGCAAATCTAATGAATAGGTATACGACTAAATTAATGATTGTCAAAATCAACATTCAGTCTGATTCATTATATTGAAATTAAAAAATTGGAACAGGTCCACTTCATCCTGCATCCTCTAAGATCAGGCAAAAATTACGCTAAAAAAAGGAAGAGGCACAAGTCGGAATTCCGTTTCACTAGTCAGATTGAAAGAAACAAATACGTTAGGAAAAAAATCAGTGGAATATCTGGTCGACTAGCTCTTCAAAACGGATCTTATTTATTAAAACCAAAAAAGTTCAACAAAAAAAAAAATGAATTTCTCTGAAAGATGTTTGTTTTGATTTTAATTTGAACATTTGTTTTGATTTTAATTTGACAATTTGGCAAACTTTTATTTCGAAACTTTTATTTCGAAACTTTAATGCCATCTAATAAGAAATATAAGTAACAAAAACAATATTAGTTTATAATTTTTCGTATAGGTGACTCTTTTCTCAATAAAGCTGATTCTCTACGAGTGAAATATAAAATGCGTAGTTTTGTTAAACCAAAAATATATTATGTATAGCTATATATTTTTTAGTTTCATAAAAATTAAATTTGCTATTTACCATAAAATCAAAGAAACTTATAAAATACTATTTAAAAAATTGTAAATTAAAGGGACTGTTCATCCTAAAATGTCACTTTTATATAATTTTAATACCGCAAATAACCTTGGGTTAGGCCTGTATTAGACTATAAAAGATCTTTGACAAAGATATTTGATAAAATATATTTGTCAAATGCTTTTGATAGTGTAATATGCATATTTTATAAATTTTTTTGTTTTATCAAATTTCTTTTATTATATTTAGCTTCTTGCGGCTAAATATGATAAAAGATTTTGACGTTGCATAATTAATATTGTTTTTAAAAAATTGTATTTTATTGTAAACATGGCGGAAAATACATTTAATTGAAGTGTTTCAATAACCAAATGTTTAATAAGTGGATATGAAGCAAATGAATTTTTATAAAATACAAAAAGCCTAGAGTATAAAAATAGGGAAATTTCCACTTTTTTCCTTCAAATTTCTTGAATAATATGATAAAATCTTTGACGTAGTGTAATATAGCAAAATATATGTTAAAAGTTCTTTTATAAAATAAATTCAATGAAAATGTTTGATAAAATATCTTTGTCAAAGATCTTTTATAGTCTAATACAGGCCTTAGGCCTGTATTAAACTATAAAAGATCTATGACAAAGATATTGTTTTGGGGCTGCGAATGCTATAGCTGCTAATGCTAAATTTATGCTTGGTGGACTGTATCAAAGTAGCACTCGCTGTACACAATTTTTACTTCTTCACTTTTTTAATCAAATACAGAATTTATTTTATGCTGCACGACTAATTTTTTATTTATTTTCTTTATTATTTTTCGACTCGACTTGACAACTTGAATTCGGCAACTGAACTGACACAAATTGTTACAATATTTTTCTATTTATAAAGCTTAAAGCTAACCATAAATTTAGAACAGAAAAACGTCGAAGTATAACAATTTTAACTTATAATAATTTACAAGAGATGGCACTAGTGATAAATAAAGATATTACGTAAAATTTGTCAACAATTTTACAAATGTCAATTATTTGCTATTTGTTTTGATTTGGTGTAAGTAGACAAATTTCTTACAATAATTACTTTAAATTGCTGATAATTTTTATAATTTTAGATAAATGGGATACAACATAATTAAGCTAAGTATAATTTAGTTACATAAACAATTACATTACAATAATAATAATACATGATTTTTTAATTTCAGATACACAATGATAAAATTGGACATCCAGCTAGAGTTTTGTATTTTTCCCTTGTGTACTTTTGTATGAATACAGTGTGTTTTTAAATAATTAGTGTTTTATTTGAACTTTGCTGAGAAATCATAAACTGGCCTATACGCTACCGAAACAGATATTTTATAAATTTTTTTGTTTTATCAAATTTCTTTTATTATATTTAGCTTCTTGCGGCTAAATATGATAAAAGATTTTGATGTTGCATAATTAATATTGTTTTTAAAAAATTGCATTTTATTGTAAAAATGGCGGAAAATAAATTTAATTGGAGTGATTCAATAACCAATTGTTTAATAAGTGAATATGAAGCAAATGCATTTTTATATAATACAAAAAGCCTAGAGTATAAAAATAGGAGAATTTCCACTTTTTCCCGTCAAATTTCATGAAAAATATGAGCCGTTCAGTGCACACATCGATTAACTCCACTTTTTGAAAAATTTTAAATTTAAGTGTCAAAGCACTTGGTATAGTCATAACTTTTTATATTTATAATAATTTTCCTGAATAATAAAGATTAACACCATTAAACTGAAAAAAAATTTTGGCCATTGAATATCTTCATTTATTACTTTTTTCAGTTGCCAAATCGATTAACTCCACTAGTCACATAAAAATTGTAACATTACTAAGGATTATTTTTTGGCTATTCATTCTTATTAATTTGATATACCGTTATGAAAGGTATATCTATATTTATGCATTCTACAATATAATTTGAATTTACATTATAAAGGGAATTTTAAAAAACAGTACATTTTCTCATCGCATTTCTCAACATTTTGTTTTATAGCTCGGTATGCTGCTCGAGCTAAGATAAATTTCCTATACAAAATACATGTAAAATTTAGCTAGCTAAATGCAAACTAAAAAATTTCGCTCCCGATTTCGCTGATCGGTATGCTGCTCTACGCGAAAAAAAATCAAACTGATAGTTTGCGTATTGTAATTTAGTTGGCTCTGCTAAAAATGTCTACACAAATTTTGCAGCAAATTAAATGCACGGTTCAAAACATGAAGTTATGTTAAACAATATCGACAGATTGCTGCCAGAAGAAAAGGTTGAAAGGATAAACTAAGAAAAAAAAAATTAAATTTTAATTTTGTGTTTTTAATAAAAATAAATTTTAGTTTTATTCCAAAAAAACCGATCTTCGCTGCCATTCTAATGCTCCTTCTTCAGAATTAACATAATTTTTAATAACTTCTCTTATGGCTTTGCCGACATTATTTGGTCTTCCAGCATTCATTGAAAATTAGGAAGTGAGCATTGAGTCTTCTGTGATGGTATTTCGCCATGCTCGTTCGACAAACTTTCCGTTGTCGAAATACTCAGCGTAGTTATTTGGCACACAATTTTTAAACCACACAGCAAAGTATAAACTCAAAATGTCAGAAGAATTGTCAAAATGTATCTCTACACAAAGCTCTACACAAATTTTTTAGCTCCAAATTTATCTGTACGTTTGTGTAGACCGCGTCAAAATTTAGTTTAGCTCGAGCAGCATACCGAGCTTTAGGAGTTAATCAATTTGTGCACTGAACGGCTCATATGATAAAATCTTTGACGTAGTGTAATATAGCAAAATACTTGTTAAAAGTTCTTTTATAAAATAAAATGCATGAAAATGTTTTATCAAATATATTTGTCAAAGATGTTTTATAGATCTTTTATAGTCTAATACAGGCCTTAAGCCGAGGTTTTCTATAATAGTTCGTTTATTTAGTTTATATATTTTTTATACACTTATTATATTTATTTGATTGTAGTGGTAATCAGAAAAGGAAGTTTTTGTTTTTCTTCTATAGGGAAACGTAAAGACATTTTCTTTTATGATTTTCAAACCATATAGACTAAACATATCAAAGATGCCTTTTATCAAAATTTATGTTTCATTTAAGTGATATTTCATTCAGAAAAAACCATCTCAAAATGATCAATTTTACATTGTCTCTTATGGGAAATTGAAAAATGTACACCTCTTATAGAAAGCTTGTATTTCTACCTTACGGCTATGATATATAGAGTTGGCTATGGATGAAACTCAGCATGTACGATGGACATTGGATTCCAAACAGATTTTTAGATGAAGTTCTAAAATATGGCCAACTAAGAAGGAACTTGACCATTTTCTAATCGAGTTTGATGAAGTTTAGCTTGTACGATGGAAATAGGATACTAAATTGGTTATTTCATGTGTGTAATGACTTGGTCTATTAATCATTTGAGAATCCCATCTTCATTTGAAATGCTAAATTTCATCAAAATCGGATAAGAAATAGAACCCCAGTAAAAGTTTTATAAAGAAAAAACACAAATCCTCAGTATATGTGACTACAACGAACGGACAACTTTTCTGCTCCCGTCCATGTTCTTTAGTGAGGTTTCTCTGCATATAATATACTAATTAATTATTTTTTATTAAATAACAATTATCGCATACATAGAATAATTAATTGACTTTTAGTCAATGTTATTCTTTTAATTTGCTCAGCAAACCCAATTTCAAAGACCTAATAATGATAATTGAAACCTAAGTTTTTCAAATGATAAACTGAACACAACTATTGGATAACAACTATCCTCAGCATCAATGATCATCTGGAAATAGTGGCAAAATATTTATTAATATTTTTATAAGATGCAAGTAATTTATTTAACTTACCAATTTAGAATTAATTCCGTTTTAGTGAGGGAAACAGTTCCAAATATATGGAAATGTTGGCATATGTGTATTTAATAAGTTAGTTCTATAAATATTACTTTTTCCCACCTCTCGTGACGCTCATCGCAATCATCGATTTGTTATTTTAAATACAGACAAACTTCCATATTTCGAACTTCTATTAATCGATTTTTCCTTAAATTGAATTTATATTTCTAACTTCTACATTTCGAATTCTCCCAAAACCGAACAATTCGATTTATGGAAGTTTGGCTGTAGTCAATGTCATCAATGAAATTGGTATCATTGAAAATAAATTCAAGTAAATATTAGCTCAAGAGCTTTTTATCAATTTATCTAAAAACGATATTTCACCATTATTTGAGATGGTTGAGGTAGTAGTTGATGACATCGATGGTTCTTTTATTAACTCCGAACAATAAAGCTATCAGCTCTGTAATTATTCGAAAAAATTAATAGTTTTCCTGAAAATAAAAATAACTGTATATTGAGCATTCATACACATAATATACAATAATGCAACTAACATTGTATTACCTTTGGCAATGCAACCTCGGAAAGATACGAGATAGAGTACGTCTCCTGTAGCTTTTTTGGAAATAACAACAATAAGTTTCGTGAATTTTGTGAAGTTGTCCTTAAAAAGCCTAAAGAAACCTGATGATGACGAATGGTTTATGTATATGTATAATTTGATTCTAATAAAACCACTTACTTATTTAATTATCACCGCAGATACGTTGTTCCGTTCCTTTGTCTTAAGCGTAATTTGTTTGCCGATTTTAATCGGAACCTCAGGATAGTCAATGAAATTTTTTCTAACTCCTAAACATTTTTATAGTCGAATAAAATTTTAAATATTATTAATTATATTTATATTACCAACTTCTTTAGAATCTATTGTAGAAGATTGAATTTGGGTTGTATGTTGGTGTATACATTGAGTATTACAGTAATTTTCAAAAACTAATTTTGTACAATAATTTTCTTAAAGTTGTATTCTCTACACACATTAAATAATTGAAAACACTGAACGAGCAAATATTTAGAAAGCAAAATTGTTAAATAACCAATACGATAATTAATTAATTGTTGCAACATTCAGAATCATCAATATTTAAAAATTTTTAACATGAAACCCTGCAAAACATTTTTTGGTTCTGATTTTTATTTTATTATATTTCGTACTCGAGTATAATGAACACTTAGTGCGCCACAGTTATCCACTCCAAGACAGAATTGTCCTCTTACAACTCTTTATAACTATTTATCCCACTAAAAATTCACTTTAGAACTAGGTTTTAAAACTACTAATATCACTAAAACACTTTATAACTATTCACTTTAATTTAGTGTAATTAAGTAAAATTATTTATTTTTAAGTTGTTATAACACTTGCGATATTTAAAATTGTTTACCAGATTAAAACCATACTATAATTGTCCCGACCATATTACAGTTATCAAAATTTAATAAAATCTATCATACATCATTCTAGTAATTAGATAAATTAATGTTATTTATAATTATAATATGTTAGGATATATCAAATATAGTTGAATATGATTTCCTGGATCATAATACAATAACTGCAATCATCCATTTATCATATTTTTCTCTGAGTACAGTTGTGATATTGGTGAAGAGGTCTCAAAATCTAAGAAAAGCCGTGATATCTTGTGCCTGCCCAAAATAACGCCTGTCCAAAATAACGGAAAATGTTTGTAAAATATAAATATAGTTGGTTTGGTGATCTTTAACGGATGCTTTTTGGGAAAAGTGTCGGCCGAGAGTCGGATAGACCCAATTTTTTTATTTATATTGTTTAATTTTAACTAAAAAAATAGTTTACTTACTGCTATCACAATCACAATTCAATTGAAAATACATGAAGAAAACCGGGCTGTCAAATTGTATCAATTGTAACATATGCTGCTATTGATTACTAGAGGCTCGATTTTGCTATTTCCAATCGTCAATTGACGATTGTAAAAGTAAAGAAAGCGCCTCTTGAGGACAATAGTTAAAATTATGCACCTGATAAAATGACATTTCTCATAAATGCGACGAAAGAAAATTTAGCAATGCGGTAATTAAAAATTGTTTTTATAGTCCAAAATTGGAATTATTTACCAAACTTTTATAGTCCAAAATTGGAATTATTAACAATCCGATAAGTAAAAATAGTGTTTACAGATCAAAATTGGATTTATTTACAACAATTTCGAACGTCAAATTATCAGGTAGCTCAGTTTAAAAATGTTCCACTAGGTGGAATCCGTGATGCTCCAATCGTCATGTTTGACCTTTAACTATAGGTATACACATGATTCTTTCTAAATATTACGAGACATCTTGTGATATATACCATTACCAAGCATCACTGGATTTCAAACAAGCATATGACTTGATCAATTGGGATTCGAGAGAGTACCTATATGGTTTGCTTTTGAAATTGCAATACGTAAAATATATACATCTCTTTCGTAAAAGTTGTATCATGGAAAATTCCATTGTGGAACTTTCCGCTATCAATTAACTTATTCTACTCTATCATAGGTGTCACCGTAACACTTCTCCCATCTAAGCCTGTTCATCCCGACACAAATCACGTCCTCCGTATAGGGCCAGCCTCTCTAGATCGACTATTTTTGGTTTACCTCGATGTCCCCTCTTTATCCGAAAAACCACATCGTTTATCCTCGTGATGACAGTATAAGGTCGTTCCCAGGCTGGTTGCAGCTTAATTACCTGTCCTGGAAGCCTTGGTTATTTGATCGTATGTCATATCGAGCTTCCATCCGGTCACTTGACATCCGTATTTTCGCTCATACAAATTGATGAATTTCATTAAGTTCTTCTTTCAGCCGGTCCACGTAATTCAGTCCATATAAAGACGTTGATGAAACAGCCTCAAACTTTAAATCTCCAGGTAGTCGAAGATTATCTCCAAATATGATTTTAGCTGGTGTCATTCTGGTCGTGTTATGTATTGCTGATCGATAGGCCATCAGGAATATCGGTTTTTCTCAACGACCTTTGCTAGATATTCCTCCAAAACACATGACTTACGTTCCTAACATTCCAACTTTCCCTTCACGTAATTTTGGCACGTTTTGGAGAACAGAGAAAACAATTTTATTCAGTTTGTGTAGACTTCACACACGTCTCAGCACTCGACAGCACACAACAAACATCGACTTTCTGTTTTACGATTGCTTTGATATCATTACTACTGCATATACAAAACGAAATCAATTCACCTCACTGGTTTTCGTTTTTTACTACTTCTTAGCGAAACAACTTTCTCGTTTAAATGGCAAGAACGTCGTTTCGCGAAGAAGTATAGTAGCACACAAAACAATACTTTATGAAAAAGAGTGTCGCCATGATTTACAGAACTTTCCTCGACCACCTACATGCGGGCTTTCATATAATCTAAGACCTAATATTATAGAACACTGCGAGAACAAGAAAACAACGGTGAAATTTGGGTATTCCCTGATCTGCAAAAAAAAATGAACAGACGTCATCAATCGGATAGAAGGACAACAAATTTGCGTTTTTCCAAAAGATGAAAATGTCAAAATGCTCGGATTTACCGTAGGTAGCAGTGTGTGGTAATAATCAAGCAATCTAAATGCGCATTGGGACAACAATTACAGGTCCTGAAACCTATCTTTAGATATATCAAGGACCGCAATAGAACGCGGATGAAATTTGTTGGTCCCGAACCGGTTGCTGCCTTATCAGTTAGCCATGTTAAAAAGACGATCAAAAACTGTGCTCTAAGTGAATTGAAACAGCAGTGGCTACTGCATTACGAAAATTTTTATTAATGGACCTAATTCGGGGGCCACCAGGTTTGCTTTATCTCTCGGATATTTAACTCTAGATCCATTGTTGAAGATCAGTTGCCTTCCTTGCCTTGGCCCAAACTACTTCAGTTTATTAAGGCTGTAGTAATGATTATTCTAAAAATCAATCGGATTAGACGTTAAAACCACCATTCAACCTAGTTCTAGATTCAGATTTAAGTTGATATAAAATAACTGAATATAGCTGGTCATCAAGGAACAGAGAGGCCGAGTTTGTGGGTGTAAGGCTGTTTAACTGCTTTGATTATTTCTGTTCCAACTTCTGTTAAATTTTCTCAATATGGCGTTGTTAATCATTACACTTACACGTTTTATAGGGTTGAATAAGGGTTAATTCTCAGAAACATCTTATTCAAATAGGGCCCTGCCCTACCCTCTACTTAACCCTAAACTTAACTCCCAGATCAATGCTCAAATCAACACAGTCAAAACCCCATCCAAACCCAATCCCAACTCACATCGCCAACTCGACGTCAACTGAACGCCAATACAATACATATTTCCATTTTATTTTACAATCTGAAGAAAATTCAGGGGTGAGATGTTTTAACCATCACGTTTTTCACTTCGATGCATTTTCGATAGAATAACGGTACTTTAGAACTAAATTGTTTTAAAATTTTATATTTTTAACAAAGGAGTACAGTTATTCTATCGAAAATTCGTCGAAGCGAAAAAAGTGATGGTTACAACATCTCACCCCAGATTTGCTTGAGATGAAATCGTAAATTAAATATTCAAATTCCATTAGCCAAGAATCAAGATGTTATTACATTTGAAATTGAAAAATCAAAACAAAACTATTATTCAAATGAGCATACTGCAACGATTCTGCATAGTAAAATTATTAAAAAACACTTTTTATATTCTTATTGACGATTGTAAAAGTAGAGAAAGCGCCTCTTGAGGACAATAGTTAAAATGATGCACCTGATAAAATGACATTTGTCACAAATGCGACGAAAGAAAATTTAGCAATGCGGTAATTAAAAATTGTTTTTATAGTCCGAAATTGGAATAATTTACAATTATTAGCAATCCGGTAAGTAAAAATTGTGTTTACAGTTCAAAATTGGAATTGTTTACAATAATTTAGAACGTCAAATTAGCAGGTACCTCAGTTTAAAAATGTTGCACTAGGTGGAATCCGTGATGCTCCAATCGTCAATAGGATGAAGAAACGATAATAATGAAACAGCCCTGGTAACACCTTTGAGTATATACATATACTCGAAGGTAACACCAAAACAATTTATATAATATGTTAGTGTTAGCCGTCACCATATCAAACAGATCGATTGATTGCGCTATTTACCGCCAGTGTTTTTAGCTAGTGTATTTTATTTAAATTTCTTTACATTATTTTTCGATAGACGTTGTTGTATGTATGTTGTATCTAATCTTAAAAATGATGATATAAGTATTTTATATTCATATTATCTGATCTTGTTAATAATCTTTGTTTATAGTCATAAAATTTTTTATACAAATTATTTTATATGAGCGAACTCCATGTTCGACCATGTCGAACTGTATTGTTTAATCATAATTCATAACTGTTAAGAAAAATTAGAAATTCTTGGAGAAAAACCCTAGAAATGATAATCTTTGTAATTTGTTTATTTTTTTTTAATTTTACAGGTGGGCGATATTTTCTTCTGTTTAAAGTTTGCGTTTAGTAAGTAAGCATGAATGAAACAATTAACGAAGGATTGTTACAAATAAACTTCCAACAGAAGCCTTATTATGCACACTACCGATCATTTGACAAACGTATCAAAACGTTTCATCATTTAATTAAGAATTGTGCTTTCGATAAAAGTTTGGCCCAGAAATTATGCTATGCGGGATATTTCAGTGTTCGTCAAAGTAATGCGATCAAATGTTTTTGGTGTGCTTTAGTCGCTGATGTTACCGAAGAGTTATGGAAAATTGTCAACAAACATGGAGAGAAAAATAAAAACTGCGCTTTCCAAGTGGAAATGTGTACAAGGCCGGAGCTTGAGAGGTTTGTGCTAAATCATTTCATATTTTTTATTGAGTATGTTGTAAGAAGATTTTTAAAATTTATTTGTACAGGCAAATCAGTAACAAATCAAAGGGAACAATTAATTCAGAAAGTGCTTCACAAGTTACACCTATCGATGAATCAGGTGACATAAACCGGCACTTGTGAATCTTAAGTCAAGTATAAACAATTTTTCATTATAGATTTTGCGCAAACCCTAAATCTGCATTCTGGTGAGTTGGGTAATAATCACCTTTTATTTACAACCGCTGATAGTCAAAGCTCTTCTGAATCACTTGAAAATGTTCTGTGGAATTCACCAATAAACGAGCCAGATGATACCATCATTGCCGTACTTTCGCCGTTTAACGCTATCGAAACAATGAGAAACCCGTCACCCTATAATCACTATTCTACCAAACCGCTGCGTCGTTCATCATAATTTAATTCGTTGGCAAGTTATCGACTGCGCTTAAAAGAAGGAAACCCTCTGCCACTTGACTTTAGAACTAACCATGATAATTCTGATTTGCAAAACTCTTTTGAGTCGTTAAAGAATGTTTCGTGGAATTCAAAAGTAAACGAGATAGATGAAAACATTTCGCTACTTAAACCTATGGCAAAATCGGGAAACCAAGATCACCTTCCTACCACATTACTGAAACGTGCATCATCGTTTCGTCAGTTGTCAAATAATTCTTATTTGTCTCAGGACCGTACAACAAACAAAATACAACTGCCAGATTCACCATCTCCACAGAGACTAGGCTATCCACCTAAAAATATCGAACAAGACATTAATCAGCACTTTGGTGAGTTGAGTATTCAAAATAGGTTAGATCGTACAAAGCATGAAACGTTTGGACAAATTGAGAATTCTTTGTGGAGATCTTTATTAAACGAGCCAGATGAAAATATCTCGCCGCCTAACTCTGTCGAAAACATCACATCTTCCGATATGATGCATTCTGCCAGGGCACTGAATCATGAGGAAGAATTGAAGGTTATTAATCCTCACGATCGAGAAGAAGATACAAGACGATGGGGACTTTTGGTGCCGAATTTTCAATCTAGCGAATCTAACTCCTTATTCAATAAATCACAAAAACCTACTGTTGAGTTGCCCAGAAACTCGGTACCTTTTTCAAAAAATATTCCTCGCACCAAGCATTCCTCCAAAAACTATCAGCAAAAAGACAATTTCCAATATCAAGCAGACCACTCTAAAATGCACTCTAACCCTCCAGCGTTGGCGCAGGACGCACCATTAAGAAACGTAATATCCAATGTTGGGCATTCTTCCACATCACCGAATCATTCGTCATCGTCAAGAAAATTAACGCAGGCCATTAACATTCAAGGTACAACACAAGTACGCCAGGTACAAGACACAAAACGATATGCTACCAATATTAAGCAACCATATAACCACCAAATTTAACATCATTACTCGAAATTTATGAGAAACTAACTAAATCAAATCCAGTTTTAGGTAATTCAATGATTACAAGGAATATGAAAAAAAACGACCCTGAAATTTTCGACAAAATAACAAAACTTAACAAAGAGGAATTGCGCAAGGTTTTTCTTAATTCAAAAAAAAGATTTAACCATAATTAAATAAAATTTAGTATTACCATCTTTTATATAGTAATCTGTAATCGATGTTCTGTTTATATAAAGTTAAAAATCATAACTAAACAGCGTACATTAGCTGGTTGGTGTAACGGATTTTTGATTGGCTGTGGCGCAAGTGTTTTTTCTGGTACGATGCTCGCAGATTCCATTACTTTTCTTAATTTTTAAGTTTTTTTGTCAATAAATATCAGCTATATCACATTATACAAAAATTAAAACTTTTTCAATTCCTTTATTTATTAAAAAAAACACGCTGTTTTACTACGCCATATTTGTGTTACGGAGGCGAATTATTTAGGAGGGTTGAATAAATTGAAGAAAAGATATAATCACAAACGGCCGATTATATATTCATCTATTCATTTATTGGGACCTTTATCCAGCAACCAGTGATCCACACAGCAAAGCCACACGCCTAAAGAGACTTCTGGGCACCTAAAGGCACTGGGAGATTACGCCTAAATAAGCGATCCGTAGGTAATATTCTTATTGCTGAGCAAACTGAATGACAAGTTCAAGCCGCAGTGGGTGGAAACAATTGCCGACGTAGATAATCCTTCTTTTTTGGATTTCTTGAAGTTCTTAACCAGACGAATCGATACTGTGAAATTTCCATCAAGAAATCAATGATAATTAATGAGCAATATATTACATCGATGTTTTTATAAAAAGTTTGATAAAATTAACTGAAGGAATAGCCGTTTTATAAAAAAATTTTAATATTACATCGAACGTTACAAAAAATATTTTGTTTTTAAATGTACTCGCTCCAAGGCGAACATTCATTATGACCCAAGTAACAATTTGATAGGTAAATTGTCCTAGACAGCAAAAACAAAGCGGTTACAACGTCGTAAAATCCGAAAAATTACACAAATTAGTTATCAATGTTAAAAAGATATTCACTAAGTTTTTGAAACGTTGTGGCAGTGTAGAAAAATTCTAATTAGCTTAAGTAGGTATGTATATAACACATTTCAGCAAATGGATTTTGTTATATGCCATAAAGCAAAAAAGTCGGGAGAAAACCAATTTTGCAGTTGTAGTCATCTAACAAGTATGCCAGCTCTAATACTTTATTTAATTTTTTGTGT
This sequence comes from Tipula helvola, assembly GCA_963556165.1. Classification (NCBI taxonomy): domain Eukaryota; kingdom Metazoa; phylum Arthropoda; class Insecta; order Diptera; family Tipulidae; genus Tipula; species Tipula helvola. The sequence continues at coordinate 61,049,534 of OY744483.1, forward strand.
AATTTTCAAGCATAACTGCATTTAATTAAAATTACTGTTAAAAAACAAGTCTAAATGAAGTTTATAAGCAATTTTGGAGGTGAAAAAGGATTCGTCGGTTATTATGATTATTTAGGGATACATATATTTATATTTATTTATTTATTTATTTGTTTGTTTACAATAATTTTTAATAAACACCAACCCCATACTTACACAATCTATTTTGAGCTAGCGGCTCATTCATAATACATTGTGTAAGACAGGTGATGGTTAATATAAACGTAGAATTTTTTAACAAAGTTGCTGTGCAGCTTAGTTTTGCCCTTTATGGCATAAAATCGAATAGGTCGAATATAATGGCGAACAAAACCAACACCACATTTTATAGAAAAGCAAAAATCATTATAACATTAAACTTGCATTTTATTGATGTGAAAACATCTTTAGCGGGGGTAAGTCAAAAATTTCATGTAAAAAAAGGAACGGAAAATCCGGTACGACCGAAATTGCAAATTATATACCAGAAAAACGAACACAAAATGCACCGAACTTGAATACTATATAATTCGAATTACAATTTCCGTCAGATTAAAATGAAAAGGCACAAAAAGTATGCATGTGTAGTGCAAGTGATTAAAAAAACTGAAATGGAAGTACGTTAAACAAAGACAAATGCACCCATACTTAAAATATTAAATATTATATTTATACATCTTAGCGAGCTGGGAAAACGGCACTTATACATATACTACATTGATACATAATAAAATAATAATTTTGAAATTTTTTAATCAGTATATGCTATATGTTTAGTATTGCTCATGCTTTTGTTGAGTTTGGTTATGCGGTGTATATAGGAAACAAAAACTATAATAGTGGTAAACAGATTCGAATGCCATTTTCTAGCCAGCTGCTATAATTTTACAGTCAAAATAGTGCCTTTGTCTAATAGAACCTCCCTATTTCATTTTTATCAAATCAATCAAATCAGCGATGCCACTTTGCTTTGTTCACCTGGTTTGCCGTGACCATTTACAAAAGTCTAAATATGGAATCTTCAACAATTGCCGTGTATGAGTATGGTGAATTTTAAAGCGTTCAGGGCAGGTTTAGATGATTAACTTAACAGAACTATATTTTGGTCAAGCTCACCAAGACATGGCTATACTGAAATTTAGTCGGTTATAAATTTCAATTTCAATTAAACAATTAATGTCGGTAAAGTTCGTCCTTCAAATTCAAAATAGAATAAATTATTGACTTTTAAACCAAAATTGTACCGTAATTTAAATACTACTGAGCGAACAGGAGGCCTAGTATGAACTTGATGCGAAGCGGATCGCATTTCGCATTTTTTGCGATTCAACGAAAAAGCTTATTTTCAGTTCAATTTTATTTTTGAAAAATCCGCCGTCTTTTTTACATAATTTGGCGCATCATTCGACAATGAGCGGTTTAAATGCGAAAAGGTTGTTTTATAATACAAAAATGCGTAATCCCATGAAAATGCGAAATGCGATCCGCTTCGCATCAAATTCATAATAGGCCCCCAGCAGCCGTCTATCTGAATTGGTTTCTCAGGCCCATCGAAGAGACTTGAAATGATTCAATAGTTAAAGGTTTTCACATAATTCTTTTGCGAGTTGAGCGTGAACTCGCCCATGGTTTTTTTTTAGTTACTATAGTGCTAAAGGTGAGTAACTCAAAACCGCTGACATTTACTATTTCTTCCGCTGATATTAATAATAAATTGGCTGCTTTTAAATCAAATGATTCGGCTCCTATTAATGTGGCTTCAAAAAAGCTGCCAGCAATGTGTAATTAATTTAAATACATACTCCACTGTTACATGTAAATAACGAAAAGTTGTTTCAGGTCAAGTGATAGTAGATGACCATTTAACTGCTGCTGCAAACAAATCATATTTCAGTTGAACCATCTCGGCGTACAGTATCTCAATTGCAAGCTACGCCAGAATCTGAATGTTATGATAATGATGAAAACGAGTCAGAATAATAATTAAATGGTTAGCGAAGACGAAGAGGGCGAAAATGAAGATTTTATGGAAAAGATTAAGAGATGGGCGATAAATTTTAATATAGCAGAAACTGCATTGAAAGAACTATTATCGATTTATAACTACTCCGGGAAAAATAAAAGGAAAGTAAAAAGGAAATAAGAATAAAACATTTTATTCATCGATCAACAATATTGTTATAAATAACAATATCATTTTGATTTTCAGTGCGATCCTCAGTTTCGGACCTTACATATTGAGCCATCCATTAAAAGCTGCCACATTGAAACCAATTTTGACGGTATGCCCAGATAGGACAATGCGTTCCATAACGTGTTCCTCTTAATGCTGTCGTACGCCTGTTGCAAATCTATGAATAGACTGTGTACAGGGATGTCTTTTTCATAGCATTTCTCCAGCACAATCCTCAGCATGAAAGTTTGATTGGTCGTTGATCTATTTGGTCGAAAAACACATTGATAATCACCCAAGATCCTCTCGCTATAAGTTGATAACTTTGCTGCGACTATACGTTTGCCAAAACCTTATAGCCCGTATTCAGCAAAGCTATACCGCGATAGTTGTTGCAGTTCAATCGATCTCCTCTTTTTATGAAGTGGACAAATAAGAGCCGTATTCCACTCTGCTGGGATTTCTTCTCTAGACCAAATTGTTGTTATTAGCTCAAACATGCGGTAGAACAGATAATCACCGCCATATTTGTGAACATTTCGTTGCAGACACCATCCTCACCAGGTGTCTTGTAATTTTTCATCTGCGATATCACGTTCCGCACTTCATCATATGATGGAGGAGGTGATGGTGTCATCTCGACGTTAATATCACGTTGAAGCAAGAGAGGTTGTTGCTCGGAAGGTGAGGAGAAATAATTTCGCCACACTTCGAGGACGGTTTTAGTGTCTATTTCCAACTTACCGGAATTGTTGCGAATAGCGCTGCTACGTGGATGAAAGTCCGTAGCTAATTCTCTTATGCAACGATATCTATCTCTCAGGCTAGAATTTTGGATGTTGCGTGCCTGTTGTTCATGCCATTCCCGTTTCTTTCGTCTACATAGCCGATTAGCAATTCTCCTCGCAGTCATGTAGGCGTTATGGGATTGTCTTGTTCTTTGCAATAGATTTCGTTGCCATGCGCGACCTTTTTCCCGAATAGCACCAATACAATCATCATCAATCCAGAGATGTTTAGGCTTTGATGGATTTTGGCCGATGGTGGACTTTGAGGCATCGGTTACCGCCGTTTTGATAATGTCCCACTGTTCTTGAACGGAGTCTGGAAGTGGTTTATTTTCTAAGATTTCCGATACACTCATCCCGTAGGTGGTCCTGGTAACTTGGTCGTTCAATGCCGCAGTGTTTCAACGAGTGGTGCGCTGCAAGCGATGATTATATGTGGTTGATAGACGAAATTTTAATTCAGCAACTAACAGAAAATGGTCTGAATCAATGTTAGCTCCATGTTCAGTACAAAAGTTGAAGTTCAACCAACTTATTGCAAATATTCAGAAGAAAAATTTCGTCATTATTAACGCATACTATTGGCTAACAACAATTCAAAAAAAAAAAAAAACGAACGCAACACTGATTTCGCATGTACTCAATACAATCAATTGGCAGCCAAACATTTCCTTCTTGAGATAATGTAAACAATTTTTTTTTCATAAATTTTAACTTTCGCTTAATCTCATCAATGCTCTATAACTACTTCTATGCCTTAAAATGTCATAAATTTAGTGTATGATGCTATTTTGATAAATCAGCCGTTCAACGAACCAATTGGCCGAAAATGCCGGGTCGAGCACTCAAGAATAGTGAAAAAAATCATAATTCTGTATTATCATCCTTACGTTGTAATTGGAAGTAAAACATAATAAAAAAATTGAACGTACGTACATATTAATTAGTAGAACATTTTTAAGAAGAAAAATCTTTTTGTAACTTAACCTATTATTTTGCATCATCTTCATGTCTCATATAACACGGTTTTTGTAATAAATTTCGACATAATATAGTGCAGTGCTCTCGGAGAGGTGAAACATATTTTGGTAGACGCAGAGATCATTGTCAGTGACTATGGCTCTTCGGCGCGGCGCGGCCGAAATTAAATAGTTAATTTAAATTAATCACCCTGTAAATTTTGTTTCTAATAATTTTTGATTGTATTAAAAAAATTAATCTTATATAGGAAATAATTATAATTATTATTAGACACATGCAATACTTATCTATTATCTACTTATGTAATAAAAACATCTATTTTTCAAAAATTGTGAGATTATAAAATTGAAGTCAGTTGGAATTTGGATCTTGCCAACCAAACCTAAACTTGTACAGTTGGACATGTTACCTAACAAGTGAAAGTGTTTTAATTACAAATAGAAACATTGATTGTTCAATGATCACCAAAAAATATAGCGCTAAATAGTTAAATATTTCGAAATACAATGGCCAACAAGAAGAGTACATATAAGAGTTTTTGAAAACAATTTTTTAATTTTTTATAATAAGCATATCAGTGATTAAGAGTATATCGTACAGTGTATTACAATACGTATGTGTTTTATTAATATTAAGGGTTGTAAGAATATTTAAGCAATAATTTGAGTTTTATCAGTGATAATAATTATAGCGTAAAGTGTTTCACAAAAGGTACTACAAATGTATTGTATTTTATTAAAAGTAATTAAGATTTGTGTAAATTTATGTGTATTTGTCGGCTTCGACACACAGTAAAGCGAATTGTGATCATGGATTGTTAGAAAGTGAATTTTATTTACGACGAACATTTCCATAAAGAGACATTCAAAACACTTAATAATTTACTTAAAGTAATGCAAACAGAGATTGTAGCCTAGATGCAGTTTTCTCACGTCATTTGTAACTATTTCAGAGCATAATTTCCGTATCTCGTTTTATACCTAGCATAAACCAATTGGTTGATTAATTTGATAACTCTGATTTCATAACCGCCTATATCTAAATAGTACAAGATATTTGTGTCATTTTTTGATTAAAATTTTCTTTTATTCAAAATGAATTTTATTTAAATATAGATTAACCATTATTATCTATGACGTTTTGCCATTTCTCGGAAAGTTTAATAATTCCATCGGTGTAGAACTTCTGAGGTTTATCGGCGAAAAACTTGGCCAAGTGGTTTTCACAGTCCTTTATTGAGGCCAACTTTAGACCATCAAGGGAATTTTTCAGAAATCGAAACAAATGGTAGTCACGTTCACGTGGGTGCACGGTTCGGGCTATATGGTGGATGCATTAAAACTGTCCAGCCAAGATGTCTCAATTTTTGCCGAGCCATCAAAAATGTGTGATGGAAGACAACACCCTTGGAATAGAAGTGAGCAAACCATGTAAATACATGCTGTTGAATTCGATAAAGCATCTTGACCGTTAACACCACAAATTTTTTCCCGGGCTTGGGCAGCGTTTTTGCCTTTTTCGTAGTATAATCACTGATTAGTATATAAGATTAGTCTTTTCAGTGCAAAAAAATGTCATTCTAAATTTCAAAACGTATTATTTTGTGATGGCACCGACAAAGCGAGAGATATATATATATGCTTCTTTTTTTCGCATTCTTCAAAAAAATACAAAACAAAAAATAACAAAATAGTAGTAAAAAAAAATTCATGAATGAAACACAAAAAAGGTCATTAGTTTGGTAATTTTGTTTGTATATTTTTGTATATTTTCGAGTATGTATGATGCACGTGCAGACGATCAGTGATCATAATATATATATACCTATTGTATTAAATACATTCATACACATACATATTTTATATTTGAAATCTTCTTTAAACTAAACCAAATTTTGGAATAATATTTGGAATAATCCAGTTTGGTAATTTTGTTTGTTTTGTATATTTTCGAGTATGTATGTATGATGCACGTGCAATAATATACTCCGATGTTTCATTTTCGATCTGTTGTAATTTTCTGACATGCGCAATATATTACCTTGCATAAACTGTGAGTGATCATAATCTATATACCTATTGTATTATATATATATATATTAGGGTGGAGTGAAAATTTTTTTTTTTTAAATTTTGGTACGGGGGCCCTTCAGAAAGTTACTTTATAGTGTCGTTAATGATTGGTTAAAATATTTGTAAAATCCATTAAAATTTAGCGGTGGTATTTTCCAATTTAAATTTTTCTTTTTAGCCAAATTAAACTATAGACTTTCATTATTCAAAAAATCCTGAAGTACATAATTCTTTAGAAACCGACAGAATACCGTTTAATAATTGAAATTACTAACTTCTCGAACGCCACTCTCTGTGATAGACGCCCACTATCCACTTTTAGGGAGAAGAAACAACATTTTGGCCTATCACTTTTTGCTTTCTCTTGCGTAAGTAAAATAAAGTATAGTAATCATGAAAATGTTGGACCTTGACGTTATTGGTAATTTATCGATTTTGGGGTCCTGTGAGTCCGAAAAATTAGGTTTCGAAGTGGTTTTGTAGGTCTTTAAGTTAGAAATCTGCATTAAGTTAAAAAAACATACTTTAAATGAAAAATACCACCGGTAAATATTAATAAATTTTTAAAATATTTTAACCAGGTGGTTTTGGCACTAAAAGGTAACTTTTGGGGGCCCCCCTAATTTTTGTTTTTTTTTCACTCCACCCTAATATATATATATATATATATATATATATATATATATATATATATATATATATATATATATATATATATATATATATATATATATATATATATATCTGTGGAATTAAACAAAAACAGGATATCTGCAAAAACCAAAATGTTGGGAAATCGCATTTAAAGTTTGAGTAAATATTTTTTGAGATTTTTAGTATAACGTTTGCATGTATTAAAGCTACTAATTATATTGAATGGAATACCAATTTTACGTATTCTTTACTAATTGAAACCGAATAACAACCAAAAATAAAGCTATATTTCAATAAATACTAAGATATGTGATTTGTTAGTCAAAATGTTGTTTTACATAAACTTGATAAGTGCAGATATAAACTTTTTCACATTTATTTTTAAACAAATTAAGTTTCGATATCTACACATATCGTGTTTTTGTTAAACAAAAAATTATCGATAATCTTGTTTTTTAAAGCAAAATGTTACTATTTTAGGTCGAAACTGTGAGTTAATAATAATATGAGGACAAAAAATACATATATTATTCTAAAATTAATTCAGTCTTTTTATTTAGAAATCAATGTCACAAGAAAATCGGTTCAAATACTTCAAAAAAAAAAAATACAAAAAACATAAAAATAAGATAAACATTAATTCATAAAGTTTCATATATTATTATTCTGACAGTGAAGAATAACAAATTATTGAATTAAGAGTAAATGAATATTAAAATTAATAATAATTTATTAATATTATTAAATAATAATGACACTATTATTAATTTTAATATTCATTTTCTCTTTAATTCAATAATTTGTTATTCTTCATCGTCAGAATGATCTAAATAAATGGTATTTCTAACATTGTCTTTTACGGGTAGGTTTTTATAAAAATTATGAAGGTCCTGGGGAATAAACTGTAGCAAATCAAGTAAATCCTTATATTTTTCTTTCGAAATATAATTGCACAAGCCGTCTTTAGATGAATTTAGTTGCTGCACTTTAATTGATGAATTGCCGCAGCGAAAAGTTTTCATCCGAAAAATTTCGGCCCCGCTGGTATGGTTTGTTAAATAGTCCACAGAACCCCTTAAATCCTTGGTGTATCTAAAATAATAAAACTGTTACATTATAAAATTTTAAAAGTATTTTTCTAGAAATATTACCTTAAGATCCTAATATCATTCCATACTATTTTCTTGCCGGAATCAGTTTTACTTGGTTTTTTATATTTCGTTTTTAATAGTTTTGCAATACTGATTGTTCATTTCTGTGATGTTAAATTTCTTGTTCCTCCCACACATTCTCATTAACTGAGCCCAATCGTGGGGATGGAATATTTCCATATTTGACCTCTTTTTTTTATCCTCAATAGTTTTGTGATCAGAGTCACACTCTAAATGCGTATGACCCGGCTCAAGAAATTTATGTTCAATGGTAAGAATTGCATGATTTGTTTGTTCCAATAAATATTGAAACATACTGCATACAATATTATTTCTGTTTTGTCCAGCACATGTAAAACTATAAATAACGACATGCTGCTTTAAATTTTTTGCCGACATTAGATATTTGTATAAACATGAACTGATTTCATTAGCACCTCGAGCACTTATCCCTTCATGCCAAATGAAACAATGTGTAGAGTTGTCGTCACAATTCCTGATGGTAAAATTAAAAGTCCACAAGCTTCGCTTGTAAAATGCAATATTACTTTTTAAATAAGGAGTGGGAAGGCACTGTTGAAGGTCCATAGCGAGCACAGTTTTATTTTGATCACATTTATCGATCCTTTTATTTGCATAAGCTAGTTCGGCTTTCTCTTGATGACAATCTCTCTCTTTCTGGATAATAATTTTATTTTCTTCATCCGCCAGTTTGATCTGCAATGCGAACTTATCACACTTTTGACAAGTGTCTAACTGCGGATGCTTAAATTTTAAGTTAAACTTTTTAAAAATTTCCCTGTATTTGGATAACGAAACGTTTTTTTCTGGATACTTTTCTAAATACATCTCGTACATTTTTGATAAATTTAATCCTATTGCTAAATAATTTTTCTGAGTATGAGACCGCGAATAGTGGGACTCATATTTAGGGAAACTTTTAATGTGGTTTTTAACTTCCTCTTCCTGGCTGGACGTAATTTTGCGTTTATTTTTCGACATTCCTCTATTGTCAGTTAATTTTGCTCCTTCCTGCACCTTTTTAATGACCGTTTGTAATATTCCTATTTTTTCTCCCAGTACAGCAAGAAATTAGCTTCGACATACACTAATTTCTTCGAGAGTGGCCCTATTAATTAAAAAGTACTTTACACTAATATTTCGTTCTCGTTTTGGATTTATTAAATTAGTTATCCTCTTTTTCCTTTGAACTTTTAAACATTTAGATAGGAACCCTAATCTCCCTATGTATTTTTGTAACGACCAATATTCATTAAAACATTGCAATCGCAAATCATCTGACACTCTCTCGGCACATTTGTTTTTACATATTTTAAGCTTTTCCGATTTTCTCTTTTCACGTTTCCAGCCTTTTAATATCGTATAGGTTTCTCCAGAATTTCTTTTTGTTTTCTTTAGTTCTATGTCTCGCCGTTTAGATATTTTCCTTTTCTTTAGTTCTCCTGAAGTACCATCACTGTCTTCAGAATTGTTGGTATCATAATTTCCTTCAATAACATATTCTGGGTCTTCATCCTCGTCGTACATTAATTCATCACTTACAGAATTGGAAACTTCCCACGCTGATGCAGACACGTTGGTTTCGACATGGCTCTCACTTTTATTTGAATCATCGGTAGTATAATTTCCTTCAATAACATATTCTGGGTCTTCATCCTCGTTGCACATTAATTCATCATTTTCAGAATTGGAAACGTCCCAAGCTGATGCAGACACGTTGGTTTCGACATTGCCTGCACTTTTATTTGAATCATTGTCAGTATAATTTCCTTCAAGAAGATATTCTGGGGCTTCATCCTTATCGTACGTTAATTCATCACTAACAGGATTTGAAACGTTGGTTCTGATGTGGCTCTTACTTTTATCTGCACAATCATCGTTATTATAATTTTCTTCAAGCAGATGATACTCCATGTCTCTAAATAGATCAGGTGACAACTCATTTCTTCGTTTTGAAAATTCGCACTCTTCTACGCCGCTAATGTCATCATTTTCTAACGGGTCTTTTTCATTGGTGTATGGAATTTGATTTATTTCACAATCATCAACTATTAAATATTAATAATCAAGTAACTTAAGGTACTAAAATATCAACAAACATAAAAAGTAAAAACTAAACATTGATTCTTACTTTGAGTACATAGCTCGGTTTCCAATTTCACTCTTAACGAAGGTTGTTTCGGCAGAACTGTTTTAAAATTTTCTTCGCTGTTGGTTAAATCTATTATTTCTCTTGGTGATGCCAACAATTCACAATCACTTTGATTAGATGGCAAAAATAATAGGTCAAATGAATCAAATTCGGCAGAATCCATATTTATTTAATATTCGAAAATGCAACATGCACAAAAAAAAATAACTTATCACCACAAAGTTTAACAAAGGAATGAAAAATTAAAATTAATGTGAGAGAAACAAAGAACAAAATAAATGCAAACATGGGGTTCCCCATTCTTATTTCCATACATATTAACAAAACGAAACAACGTTTTCTTTTACCATTTTATGTAAATAACTAAATAACAACAGTTAAATTAATACATTAAATCGATAATAAAACATTAAAAACAATATCTGTTTGCAGACATTAAATGTATTTGTAAAAAAGCTATCATCTGAAGATATTTTCTCGAAAAATTGTATATCTGTTCCAAGAATGATTGGTGTATTTAATTAAAACTAGCTAAGTGCAGTTAACGCATTTTTTTATATTTTATTTACAACTTTTTTAGTTGCGTAAAACTGAATAAATTAAGAAAACTAGTTTTTTCCAAATGTATATCGTTCTGATTTATAAATGTATACAGAATATCTGAAGATAAAGTGTTTTTGTTATTTAATTTTTTTTCTAGATTCAAGATATCTAGTTTTGATGAAAATTTTCTCGGAAAATAATGAAAATTATGTAAAATGGATTAGGTTATTGAATACAGCTTCAAATTCTGAAACGAATTGCATCAAAAAGTAAAAAAATGATTTTTTGCAGATATCCAGTTTTTGTTTAATTCCACAGATATATATATATATATATATATATATATATATATATATATATATATATATATATTATACACATACATATTTTATATTTTGAAATCTTCTTTAAAACTAAACCAAATTTTGGAATAATATAGCTATGTACATATGTATATCTATTTTTTACTGAAAATGAGTTTGTTGATGAATTTTTTTTTTTTTAAGGTCATTCACCCTTTTGATTTGGATGTTATTTACCTTGCTTTTGAAATGCTTTCTGATGCGTTTTCCTAGGTGCAAGAAAGAAATACAATAATAAAATGGATAATAAGTTTGATTAAAATTTGAATTGCTAACAATTTGACTACATAGGCATATCATTTTTAAGGACGTCCCGCAAAACATTCTTTGTTTCTTTGCTAATTGAAGAAATGAAAAGTTAGAATAATTATTTTCAGTTTTCTATTATGAATGTGTTTTTTCCGACTTGAGGAGAACATGACAATCATTTATCATAATAAACTTCATTTGTTCCTGGTGAATAAGTTTAATGGGATACCATCTACGCAAGAATTAAAAGGGCGTAAATCGACTTATGCCGTAATCGGCTCTTGCTCATTTTCAATCTAATTTTCTGTTAGTACGTTTTCATTCCAATTTTTAGGTAATATAAAGACAAGAAGATATCTTACTTTCTTCAATATTACCTTAGAAATTGGCATAAAAAAAATAAATGAATTGGTAATAAAAAAAATTTTAAATCCGATTTCCTTGGCGTAATTTTGCAATTTGGAACAATACAGGTGACGTGTTGTTTCCTAGTATCCAACTGCCGTTTTCGTTCTAAATTTTTTTAAGAAAATGAATAATACACTCAAGTTTTTTAAAAATATTTTTGAAAGATCCGGAGGATTATTTGTGAATTTGATTCAAACGCATTCGAATCTTCAAAGTTCATATCTGAATTGAATCAAATTCGTTTGTTTCTTATTTAAATCAAATTCGAATTTTATATTTCGTAACTACATTTGCCTCACCCAAAAGATCCCGCTCTTTCACCCCATTTACCACGTAATGATGGAGAGGAATTAAGTACTCATCTACAAATTATTTACAGTTACCTGAAGTAACTAGTTCGTTTTCCCTCTTCTCTCCATCATTATAGAAACGTTCTATTCTATCGGTCAAGGTATTATTATTATCATACACATACACATTCATTTTCCCCACTACTCGTCAGGGCGAGTAATACAATTTAGTTATTAATAAGAAAAATTTCGTGTGTCAAAGGCACTTTTTGAAGGAAAATGTTACATATACAAATCGTTTAACGAAAAATGCTGTGCCAATTCTACATATAGTTCAAAGGTCTAATATTGATGAAGAACATTTCTCATCTAATAATTTGAATAACTTCGATCTGGAACAGGACATTCCATCATTGGTTCAATCACAATCGCTAGTTTTGGAAACAATCGGTACCCAAGCTGACCAAACTGACGAAGAAATACAATTTTTGAAATTTATTGATAAAATCAACTGTCTCCACTGTGAGACGCCGAAAGAAAATTCATATATTTGCCTGAAATGTGCTAAAAGTGGAAGAGCAATTCAATTATATAAGAAGAAATTGAAAAAAAGTCAACGAGACTATAATTTATTGAAAGCCTCCTACAAGATTCTCAAGCTTTGCTTAAGTAGAATGAAACTTTAACATAATAAATTTAAAAAAATTGATGATCACATTGATAATTGAAAAGTAAATGAAACCACGAAAAGTGTTTGTAAACGTCTTGTAAAAGAAGATTTTTACTATAATGAGAGCGACAAAATATTTGCTCAGTCATTATTTTATAAATCGGCTTCAACGAACATATATTTGAGGGACCAATTGAATTTAAAATTACCATCTACCTCATCTATATATAAATGGTCTCCCATTAAATTTATTCCACCAGGAACAAATGAAGTTTTGTTAACTCAACTAGAGAAAGTATTCCAAAATATGGCAACAAAATCAAAAATTTGTGTATTATCTTTCGACGAAATGTGCATTAATAAAGACCTAACCATAAATATATTTTTAGCCCGTGTTGAAGTATATATACTAATCAGTGGTATAATTACAAAATATAGGGAATGTTTTCAAACATTTTACTCATTTTCACACTAATATAACTTTTGACACGATTGGCGAAATACGAAACTATCTTCATGAAAGTTGTAGACTGAAACGTCATTTTTCAAACGTGCGTCCGTGTGACGCAATCTGATTAGTGTTACTTGATATATGATACCAAAAACCATCTAGTGACTAAAATCTATCAACACTTTTTCCCCAACCTAATATTTTCAAAAAATATTTTTAAAGCTTTCTTCACCCACTTGAAAATAAATAATAGTCACTAAGTTCTTCGGCTCGCAGAGAAGAGTCTATCACCCGCGGCGCCCACTGATCCTATTCATGTTGGGTTTCGTAACACTAAAGTGTTTGGAACGCTTATTATGCTATTTGTTACGTTTCCAATCTTATGTCATACGCTCAACCAATTTAAATTGGAGGTATTATTGTAATCCATCCATTTCTTTGTTAAGAAAACAATAAAAATCTATACTTGAAGCAACGCAGAGGTCACTTTCGTATTCGTAAAATTTGTTAGGTGTAACAAATTTACCCTTATGTGTCCCTATTCTTTTCTTATTCTCATCTGAAATGCTCATCTTCATTAGTTTCTATAGTTTAAAAATGTTCTTCATATTGGTTTGCTTCTGTCTGAGTTAATATTCCAAACATGTCACCTAACACTAGTGTTAGGACTAGACTGTTGTCAGTTTGTCACCAATTCCCCCGCTTCGCTCATGTTACTTCTCTATTAGATGATAGTATAATTGAATGCCCTCATTCATTCTACTCATTTGGGATCATTGTTGCTGAATTACTAAGTTAACAGTCACTTACTTCGACTGTTACCGTTGTTTATGCACATGAAGGTTTGTTTGTTCACCTTAAGCAGTAAACAAAGATATGATTCCACTTATGAATGCTTGAAATTTTATCAATTAATTCATGCATTGTGATTGCTTTATCTCCAGCGATTATAGTGAGACAAATGATAGCTTCCAAGCTGTCTTTGTCCTTGTCGGATTGTATTGGAAAGGTGTTGATGGCCTTGCACTTGAATTTTCATGCAAAAAGATTGGTCCCGTCCACCACATTGAGCTTTGCGTGGTGATGGTAGATGTTCCTGATCCCCTTGTTGCTAAATCAGCTGGGTTTTTATCTATGATATTTAATTCCATTAAACTGAGGTAAATTATCTCTAATAGTTATTAGATACTCGATTGGCTACAAATTCTTCTAACTTTGTCACGTAAACTCTTATTCAGCCCAAAACTATGGTGGACTCCGTCCAAGCGAACATCTCTACATCTTGGTAGTTCTTGGTGTTCTTGACATACACACTAGAAACCTGGATTACAGATATGCCGCATATAGTTTCGGTCTTGGAACTGTCAGTTTTCTTGTGATTGGGGCAAGCTTCTTGTAATTTACTCGAATGTGTTGTGAAGCATCAGCAAATCCGTGTATCTAAACTTTTTGCGCTGACATTGTTTTAATTTTGGTACTTTATTTCACTGAATTCCCTTAATGCGGACTTATATTTTTCCCATTTTAATTCTATAGCTTCTGGCAGCTTATCATCCCACCCGTATATCAGCTCTCCAAGTATCTTCCATTAACACCTTCATAACTTTTGCTCGTGGGTGCTCTGGCATCATCTGCGTAAAGATCTCTTTCCATGATCTTTGTTGCTGTTGGATAGTAGTCCTTTACATCCACTACCAATAATTGCATTAATGTTCTTACAGCGAGAAACGTCGCTGCTGTTGTTCCTGATGAAATGTATAATTTAAGAGATGACAAGTAAAAACTACGTGTTGCAAGTGACTTCCTAAGTCTACATACTTTAACGCCATTGTTGAAATTCTCGGGTTGAAGCATGTAGATTTCTTCTTTAAGTTCACCGTGAAGAAAAGCGTCTACAGCGTCCATCTGTTCAATGTCCAAATTGAATTTTGCTGCAAGTGATATTAAATATCTTAGGGATGTAAACCTCAACACTGGCGCATAGGTTTCATCGTAGTCAATTCCTTTTCATTGTGAGCATCCTTTCACAACTAATCTCACTCTGTATCTATATATTTCCCCTTTGGCGTTACGTTTCGTTTTAAAAATCCATTTGCAGTTAATAGGTTTTTTGTTGGGTGGCAGATCGGTGAGTTCCCACGTGTCATTTTCAATCAGGGACTCATATTCTTCTTGCATTGCATTTTCCCACATTAATGCGTCAGCTCTCGACAAAGCTTCTTCGACGGTTGTTGGATCATGTAATTCATGGTGATGAGACATGTAAGAAACAAAATCTTCCATTTGTTTCGGTTTAGGCTGTCGCGACGATTTTCTCATTACGGTTTCAACAGGTATTTCTTCTGTCGATGTTGCTGGAAGATATTCGTCGTCTGACGTCATGTTATCTACATCTTCTTATATTACTTGAAACGATTATATTGTCTGGAGATACATCACTCATTTCATCTGATGGATTGTTACCATTGACAGTATCTATGATTTCATTGACATATATCGGTTCCTTAACTATTTTTTCATCTGGGAACGAAATAACATGACTATTCGGGTCACTCGGTGTAATCAATTCTAAATGTTGGTCTTCTAGGAAGATAACATCACGACTTACAATTACATTATTTGATTGTGGTTGATATAAACGATATCCTTACGAGTTTTCACAGTAACCAACAAATACACATCTCTCTGATTTTGGACTCAGCTTCTTTCTTTTTTGCTTCGGCATATGAACCATTGCTACGCATCCAAAAACACGCAAATGTTTAAGGTTCGGTTTTCGCCCCGTCCAGATTTCTTCGGGTGTTACGTCACCTTTAATATTTTGTGTAGGCGATCGATTGATTAAATAGCCTGCCGTCGATACTGCTTCCGCCCAGAACTCGTTACCTAATTCGGCTTCAATAAGCATACACCTCACTTTCTCAACAATTGTCCGGTTCATCCTTTCGGCGATTCCATTTTGTTCCGGCGTATATGGAATTGTGGTCTGGTGACATATCCCAGCTTTTCGCAAAATGTTGACAAAATTCTGGTTAATATATTCGCCTCCGTTGTCGGTTCGCAAACATTTTATCGTTTTCCCGGTTTGGTTCTCCACAAAATTCTTGAATTTCACAAACTTTCCTGTGGCTTCGGATTTTGATTTTAACATAAAAATGAACAATTTGTGAGAAAAATCGTCAATAAATGTCATAAAATAACGATTTCCTCATATCGAATCTGTCTGCATAGGACCACACAAATCTGAATGGACAAGTTCCAAAACTTCTTTGGTATGTGATTCGGATTGTTTAAATGGTTGACGTGTCTGCTTACCTCTTATGCACGGCGTACAGTTGCTGTCAGAATGATCAAATTTGACCTCTGGTGCAATACCACTTGTTATTTTCATGCCGCTGGAACTTAAGTGTCCAAGTCTTCGGTGCCATAAATCCTCTTTGTGAATTCCTTTAACTTGGTACGTTAATGCTTGTGGTTGGTTTAGTTTGTACATATTTCCCTCTAGACTTGCGGTTGCGACTAGCTCGCCAAATTTATTGAAGATATCACATCCCGCCTTGCCAAACTTAATATTATTCCCGTTCTTGACCATTTGACTTACGGACAATAGATTAGCACATAAATCTTTGATGTACAAAATATTTTTAATTTTTACTTTCTGGATTTTGCTATTTACGATTACATCAAACTCAACGCATCCAACAAAAGTTACTTGCAATTTTGAATTATTTGCAACCACAATATTACTATATACTGCATCAGTGACCTCTGTGAGCCAATCGTTTCTCATAGTCATATGCGTCGAAGCTCCGGAATCCACGTACCAATCGTTGTGGTTTATAGCATTTGCTGAAAATGTTGTGTATAACAAACTTTGTCCATTCGGCCTTCCTTGGCTAACACTTTTAATTTTGGTTGGGCAATTTTTTGCAATGTGCCCAAAATTGTTACAATTGAAGCAACGTGGACCAGCAGATTGATTCAGTTTACTTTTACCATTGTTGCGATGCTTATTGTTGCCATTCAATAAACCCTTTCCATATAAAGCAATATCATCTGACATGTTAGGCAAAGTTGTTTTGACATCTTGCAATAATTTGGTTTTTATGGAATCTCCACTAATTTTAATTCTTGAATTCTCAATCCCCATAATCATAGGCTTATATTCCTCTGGTAAGCCTGCCAATAGAATTATACCGATCCATTCCTCCGAAACATTTAATTGAATGGAATTTAATTTGCGAGCTGTGTTGATTATGGTTGTCACGTACTCCTCTACACTTTTACTGCTTTCCAATTTTGTTGAAATTAATGAGCGCAACAAGCCAACTTTTCTCGTTAAGCCTGAGTCCTCAAACGCGGTTGCCAACTTATCTTGCTCCAGTTTCCAAAACACAATCGAATAATTCTTCCAATTCTAAATAGGTTTGGGCTGCGAATTTCCACGTGTCGTAATTTTCACGACCTTTCAATTTTTCGATTGATGGTAAATTATTTGTCGCCATCTTGTCAGAATTTTATACCAAAAAAAATGCGCAGATAATTCACGGAAATATAATTTAAAAAGGAAAAACCGCCGGTTTGTATTTTTTATTTGCGAAATACAAATACTTTTACTTTTTATTATTTAAATATCTGGGCCCATAACCTGATGAAATGTATAATTTAAGAGACGACAAGTAAAAACTACGTGTTGCTTGGTTAAGCGAATCCAGTGAACAAGGACCGAGAACTCAAATATATTATAGGTATAAACTTCAAATACAAGACTTTTACATATTAGGTTTTACTATACTATTTCAACAGTTCCATAGGGGACCGTTTTTAATTTGGATTTTTCTCTTGGTTGTGAACAATTTTTTCGACACAATATTCATTGCATATTGTGGTTACTATGTTGCATCAAAATTTGCCGGAATATCTTTGCCGCATCTGCTGTTAACACGAATTTGGGTGTTCGCCACCTCAATATGATATCAATTAGGTCGCTTCGAATTTAGGACTCGTTCATCATTATGAACAAATCGAAGTTCACTTTCTTGCGCAATTGGATCATGTGGCTGTCTGCTAATAATATTACTGTTTAGAATTAAGAGATAGTAGTCAACACCGATTATGACATCGCGATGCTACTGTACTTGTTGTATTGTAGGTCGGCAAATTGATATGCTCCAAATGGCCCCATTTGTTGGTATCAATATCAAAGTTGACGTTTGGGACATTGTCGGTTAATTTCTTAAACACCATTGTCTCAAACTTAATTTCAAAGGAATTTGAAACCTTGTGGAAAAAGAATTGCAGACCCCGGCTTCCTTCCTCCCATTTCTGATATTTTAGTGTTATCTCGTTTTTGCCTCACCTTAAAAAAGTTTGCTGCCTTGGTGATAAATGACGCATGGAACCTAAATCATTTAATGCTATGACGAGTATGCGTTTCCCCACGCTTGTTGTTAATGTGATCATAGCTGTTGGCGTCTAATAGTTTAAATCTTCCTTCCAGTTGGTTGGAACTTGGAAGTCGTTGATTAATTTGGTCGTAGCACCTTCCAATCGAAACTGAATTGCAAACTCTTAACAATTTCTCCTCATCGTAACATATTTATCAATCTGGAATATACCAGAATAATTTGAATATCTGTTAAGAAAATTAAGAAATTTTTGGAGCAAAACCCTAGAAATGATAATTTTTGTAATTTGTTTATTTTTTTTTAATTTTACAGGTGGGCGATATTTTCTTCTGTTTAAAGTTTACATTTAGTAAGTAAGCATGAATGAAACAATTAACGAAGGATTGTTGCAAATAAACTTCCAACAGAAGCCTTTTTATGCACACTACCGATCATTTGACAAACGTATCAAAACGTTTGATTATTTGATTAAGAATTGTGTTATCGATAAAAGTTTGGCCCAGAAATTATGCTATGCGGGATATTTCAGTGTTCGTCAAAGTAATGCGATCAAATGTTTTTGGTGTGCTTTAGTTGCTGATGTTACCGAAGACTTATGGAAAATTGTCAACAAACATGGAGAGAAAAATAAAAACTGCGCTTTTCAAGTGGAAATGTGTACAAGGCCGGAGATTGAGAGGTTTGTGCTAAATCATTTCTTATTTTTTATTGAGTATGTTGTAAGAAGATTTTTAAAATTTATTTATACAGGCAAATCAGTAACAAATCAAAGGGAACAATTAATTCAGAAAGTGCTTCACAAGTTACACCTAACGATGAATCAGGTAACATAAACCGGCACTTGTGAATCTTAAGTCAAGTCTAAACAATTTTTCATTCCAGATTTCGCGCCAAGCATAAATCTGCACTCTGGTGAGTTGGGTAATCATCACCTTTTATTTAAAACCGCTGCCAGTCAAAACTCTTCTGAAACACTTGAAATTGATCTGCGAAATTCACCAATAAACGAGTCAGATGATAATATTTCGCCGCTTAACACTACAATGAGGAACCCGTCACCGTATAATCACTATTCTACCAAACCACTGAGTCGATCACCTTCATTTAATTCGTCGACAAGTAATCGATCGCGCTTGAAAGAAGCAAACCTTTTGCCACCTGACTTTAGAACTAGTCATGATAATTCTGATTTGCAAAACTCTTCTGGGCCATTAAAGAATGTTTTGTCGAATTCAGAAGTAAACGAGATAGATGAAAACATTTCGCTGCTTAAACCTACGGCAAGATCGGGGAACCAAGATCGCCTTCCAACTAAATTACTGAAACGTGCATCATCGTTTCGTCAGTTGTCAAGTAATTCCCATTTGTCTCAGGACCGTACAACAAACAAAATACAACTGCCAGATTCACCATCTTCAAAGGTACTAAGCTATCTGCCTAAAAATATCGAACAAGATATAAATCTGCACTCTGGTGAGTTGGGTAAACATCACCTTTTATTTAAAACGCCTGCCAGAAAAAACTTTTCTGGATCACTTGAAAATGTTCTGTGGGATTCACCAATAATCGAGTCAGATGATAATATTTCGCTGCTTAACACTATCGGGAAAATGGGGAACCCGTCACCCTACGATCACTATTCTACCAAACCACTGAGTCGTTCATCATCATTTAATTCTTTGGCAAGTTATCGATTGCGCTTGAAAGAAGCAAACCCTTTGCCACGTGACTTTAGAACTAGCCAGGATAATTCTGATTTACAAAACTCTTCTGGGCCATTAAAGAATGTTTTGTCGAATTCAGAAGTAAACGAGATAGATGAAAACATTTCGCTGCTTAAACCTATGGTAAGATCGGGGAACCAAGATCGCCTTCCAACCACATTACTGAAACGTGCATCATCCTTTCGTCAGTTGCCACATAATTCTCATTTCTCTCAGGACCGTACGACAAACAAAATACAACTGCCAGATTCACCATCTTCAAAGGTACTAAGCTATCAACCTAAAAATATCGAACAAGATATAAATCTGCACTCTGGTGAGTTGGGTATTCCAAATACGTTAGATCGTTCAAAGCATGAAACGTTTGGACCATTTGACAAGGCATTTAGTTTTCTATTAAACGAGCCAGATGAAAATATCACACCGCCTAACTCTATCGAAAACATCACATCTTCCGAGTTGAGGCATTCTGCCAGAGCACTGAATGATGAGAATGAACCGAAGGTTTTTAATCCTCACGATCAACAAGAAGATACAAGACGGGGGGGACTTGTGGTGCCGAATTCTCAATCCAGCGAATCTAACTCCTTATTCAATAAATCACAAAAATCTACTGTTGAGAACTATCAGCAAAAGGACAATTTCCAATATCAAGAAGACCACTCAAAGCTATTCTCTAACCCCACAGCGTTGTCGCAGAACGCACCATTAATAAACGTAATATCCGATGTTGGGCATTCTTCCACATCACCGAATCATTCGTCATCGTCAAGAAAATTACCGCAGGACATTAACATTCAAGGTACAACACAAGCACGCCAGGTACAAGACACAAGACGATATGCTCTCCATTTTGAGCAACCAAAACCACCAAATGCAACATCATTAATCGAAATTTCTGAAAAACCAAGTCCAGTGTTAGGTAATACAAGGATTACCACAAAATCGGCTGAAAGTATTCCATCTGCCAATCAACCAGATATATCTAACATACGCGCTTTCTGGGAAACAAAGGCTGCGAAAAAAAATGACCCTGAAATTATCGACAAAATACCAAACCTTAACAAAAAGAAATTGAATTTTTCTAATTCAAAAAAAAAGTTTTAGCAATGATTAAATTAATATAAAACCTATAATTTAGTACTTGTAAACGTGTAATTATGTTAAACGTCATCTGTAGTCAACATTCCGTTTATATAAAGTTAAAAATCATAAAAAACCGTACATTAGCTGATTTGTGTAGCGGATTTATGATTGGCTGTAGCGCAAGTGTTTATTCTGGTAAGATGCTCGCAGATTCCATTATTTTTGTTAATTTTTAAGTTTTTTTGTCAATAAAATATCTAGCTAGCTATATCAAATTAAAATTAAAACTATACCAATTCCTTTATTTATTAACAAAAACCTCTTTCTTGAATGTGCTTTGCAGCAGACTTGTCAGCTTAATGAGGGAGTTTCTCAATATCAATTTAGTTAATTTGTCCTCCCGCCCATAAAGATAAAGAGACTTATGGACACCTCCGACGAAGTAGTACTGGGTCTCAAGTCACTGGGAGATAACGCCTAAATACGCGATCCGTGGCTAATATTCTTATTGCTGAGCAAACTGGATACTACCGACATAGACAATCATTCTTTTTGGATTTCTTGAAGTTCTTAACCAGACGAATCGATACTCCGAAGATTCCAGCAAGGCAGTCTAATCCCAAATCAATCATAATGACCAATATTACATCGAACATCGTTACAAAGAACAACTTTGTTTTTAAATGTACTCGTTGCCAAGGCGAACATTCATTATGATGGATGTTACCAGATATAGAGAATGGGCCAATATTAATCAAAGATGTTTCAACTAGCTTCATAAAGGAAACGCTTAAATCTAAAAAAAACGAAATGCTCGTTTATCAGTATATGGTGTAGGTAAATCGAAGATAGGATTTACCAAAGGGTGCTGTAAGGACGAAAAACGATGGAGAAAAAATTATCAAGCTACCACCCCAGAGTCATGGTCATGTAATCACGGATATTTATCAAGGAATCAAGCTAGCCGATTCCAATTTTCATATGTCTAGTAATATTGACATTTTGATCGGCGCCGACTACTTTTTCGATCTCCTGGAAGTTGAACAAATCAAATTAAATAACATCGGACCGATATTTAAAAAAACAGTATTTGGTTGACCAGTGACCAGGGCCGTTCTTATATATTTAGGCGCCATGGGCTAAAAATATTAGGCGCCTTTGTAGAAGCAAAAAAAAAACCTCCCAGTGCAGAATCATCTTCTGTTTTAAAACCAGTACATTCGACACCATGAAATTCTAGAGAAAATACAAGACATGAAGTTCAAACAGCATTTAGAAAGAGAGGCAATTAATTCCAGAAACGAAAAAAAGTTAGTGATTTCGACGATAGGAGACGATACAATGAATAAAATGAGAACACCGGATGATTGTGAAAATGCGTACTAGCAATGATACCTCTATCAATAGGCGTTAAGACCTGTAATTGTCATACAAACGGCCATTTGGATCGGTCGAATATTTCTACACGTTTCGTGGAAAATTCAATTTTTTTTTAAATCAATTGAACTGTAGCCCACAAATTCAGAGCCACAAAAATCGAAAATCTGCAAATGTGCTCCGATTTCGATGATTGATACCTCTATCAATAGGCGTTGAGACCTGTAACTGTCATACAAACG
This sequence comes from Tipula helvola, assembly GCA_963556165.1. Classification (NCBI taxonomy): domain Eukaryota; kingdom Metazoa; phylum Arthropoda; class Insecta; order Diptera; family Tipulidae; genus Tipula; species Tipula helvola. The sequence continues at coordinate 61,072,354 of OY744483.1, forward strand.
GCCATTTGGATCGGTCGAACATTTCTACACGTTTCGTGGAAAATTCAGTTGTTTTGAAAATCAACTGAACTATACCCCACAAATTCAGAACCACAAAAATCGAAAATCTGCAAATGTGCTCCGATTTCGATGATTGATACCTCTATCAATAGGCATTGAGACCTGTAATTGTCATACAAACGGCCATTTGGATCGGTCGAATATTTCAACACGTTTCGTGGAAAATTGAATTTTTTTGAAAATCAACTGAACTATAGCCCACAAATTCAGAGCCACAAAAATCGAAAATCTGCAAATGTGATCCGATTTCGATGATTGATACCTCTATCAATAGGCGTTGAGACCTGTAACTGCCATACAATCGGCCATTTGGATCGGTCGAATATTTCTACACATTTCGTGGAAAACTCAATTTTTTTGAAAATCAACTGAACTATAGCCCACAAATTCAGAGCTACAAAAATCGAAAATCTGCAAATGTGATCCGATTTCGATGATTGATACCACTATCAATAGGCGTTGAGCTTGAGACCTGTAATTGTCATACAAACGGCCATTTGGATCGGTCGAATATTTCTACACATTTCGTGGAAAACTCAATTTTTTTGAAAATCAACTGAACTGTAGCCCACAAATTCAGAGCCACAAAAATCGAAAATCTGCAAATGTGCTCCGATTTCGATGATTGATACCTCTATCAATAGGCGTTGAGACCTGTAACTGCCATACAATCGGCCATTTGGATCGGTCGAATAATTCTACACGTTTCGTGGAAAATTCAATTTTTTGAAAATCAATTGAACTGTAGCCCACAAATTCAGAGCCACAAAAATCGAAAATCTGCAAATGTGATCCGATTTCGATGATTGATACCTCTATCAATAGGCGTTGAGACCTGTAACTGTCATACAAACGGCCATTTGGATCGGTCAAATAATTCTACACGTTTCGTGGAAAATTCAATTTTTTTGAAAATCAACTGAACTGTAGCCCACAAATTCAGAGCCACAAAAATCGAAAATCTGCAAATGTGCTCCGATTTCGATGATTGATACCTCTATCAATAGGCGTTGAGACCTGTAATTGTCATACAAACGGCCATTTGGATCGGTCGAATATTTCTACACGTTTCGTGAAAAATTCAATTTTTTTGAAAATCAACTGAACTGTAGCTCACAAATTCAGAGCCACAAAAATCGAAAATCTGCAAATGTGCTCCGTTTTCGATGATTGATACCTCTATCAATAGGCGTTGAGACCTGTAATTGTCATACAAACGGCCATTTGGATCGGTCGAACATTTCTACACGTTTCGTGGAAAATTTAATTTTTTTGAAAATCAACTGAACTGTAGCTCACAAATTCAGAGCCACAAAAATCTAAAATCTGCAAATGTGATCCGTTTTCGATGATTGATACCTCTATCAATAGGCGTTGAGACCTGTAACTGTCATACAAACGGCCATTTGGATCGGTCGAATATTTCTACACGTTCGTGAAAAATTCAATTTTTTTGAAAATCAACTTAACTATAGCCCACAAATTCAGAGCCACAAAAATCGAAAATCCTCGATCAATAGGCGTTGAGCTTGAGACTGAAAATGTGACTCAAAATCTGAAAATGTGCTCCGATTTCGATGATTGATACCTCTATCAATAGGCGTTGAGACCTGTAATTGTCATACAAACGGCCATTTGGATCGGTCGAATATTTCTACACGTTTCGTGGAAAATTCAATTTTTTTGAAAATCAACTGAACTATAGCTCACAAATTCAGAGCCATAAAAATCGAAAATCTGCAAATGTGATCCGATTTCGATGATTGATACCTCTATCAATAGGTGTTGAGACCTGTAATTGTCATACAAACGGCCATTTGGATCGGTCGAATATTTCTACACGTTTCGTGGAAAATTCAATTTTTTTGAAAATCAACTGAACTATAGCCCACAAATTCAGAGCCACAAAAATCGAAAATCTGCAAATGTGATCCGATTTCGATGATTGATACCTCTATCAATAGGCGTTGAGACCTGTAATTGTCATACAAACGGCCATTTGGATCGGTCGAATATTTCTACACGTTTCGTGGAAAATTCAATTTTTTTGAAAATCAACTGAACTATAGCCCACAAATTCAGAGCCACAAAATTCGAAAATCTGCAAATGTGTTCCGATTTCGATGATTGATACCTCTATCAATAGGCGTTGAGACCTGTAATTGTCATACAAACGGCCATTTGGATCGGTCGAATATTTCTACACGTTTCGTGGAAAACTCAATTTTTTTGAAAATCAACTGAACTATAGCCCACAAATTCAGAGCCACAAATATCGAAAATCTGCAAATGTGCTCCGATTTCAATGATTGATACCTATATCAATAGGCGTTGAGACCTGTAATTGTCATACAAACGGCCATTTGGATCGGTCGAATATTTCTACACGTTTCGTGAAAAATTCAATTTTTTTGAAAATCAACTGAACTATAGCCCACAAATTCAGAGCCACAAAAATCGAAAATCTGCAAATGTGATCCGATTTCGATGATTGATACCTCTATCAATAGGCGTTGATACCTGTAATTGTCATACAAACGGCCATTTGGATCGGTCGAATATTTCTACACGTTTCGTGAAAAATTCAATTTTTTTGAAAATCAATTGAACTGTAGCCCACAAATTCAGAGCCACAAAAATCGATAATCTGCAAATGTGTTCCGATTTCGATGATTGATACCTCTATCAATAGGCGTTGAGACCTGTAATTGTCATACAAACGGCCATTTGGATCGGTCGAATATTTCTACACGTTTCGTGGAAAACTCAATTTTTTTGAAAATCAACTGAACTATAGCCCACAAATTCAGAGCCACAAAAATCGAAAATCTGCAAATGTGCTCCGATTTCAATGATTGATACCTATATCAATAGGCGTTGAGACCTGTAATTGTCATACAAACGGCCATTTGGATCAGTCGAATATTTCTACACGTTTCGTGAAAAATTCAATTTTTTTGAAAATCAATTGAACTGTAGCCCACAAATTCAGAGCCACTAAAATCGATAATCTGCAAATGTGTTCCGATTTCGATGATTGATACCTCTATCAATAGGCGTTGAGACCTGTAATTGTCATACAAACGGCCATTTGGATCGGTCGAATATTTCTACACGTTTCGTGGAAAACTCAATTTTTTTGAAAATCAACTGAACTATAGCCCACAAATTCAGAGCCACAAAAATCGAAAATCTGCAAATGTGCTCCGATTTCAATGATTGATACCTATATCAATAGGCGTTGAGACCTGTAATTGTCATACAAACGGCCATTTGGATCGGTCGAATATTTCTACACGTTTCGTGAAAAATTCAATTTTTTTGAAAATCAACTGAACTATAGCCCACAAATTCAGAGCCACAAAAATCGAAAATCTGCAAATGTGATCCGATTTCGATGATTGATACCTCTTTCAATAGGTGTTGATACCTGTAATTGTCATACAAACGGCCATTTGGATCGGTCGAATATTTCTACACGTTTCGTGGAAAATTCAATTTTTTTGAAAATCAACTGAACTATAGCCCACAAATTCAGAGCCACAAAAATCGAAAATCTGCAAATGTGCTCCGATTTCAATGATTGATACCTATATCAATAGGCGTTGAGACCTGTAATTGTCATACAAACGGCCATTTGGATCGGTCGAATAATTCTACACGTTTCGTGGAAAATTCAATTTTTTTGAAAATCAATTGAACTGTAGCCCACAAATTCAGAGCCACAAAAATCGATAATCTGCACATGTGTTCCGATTTCGATGATTGATACCTCTATCAATAGGCGTTGAGACCTGTAATTGTCATACAAACGGCCATTTGGATCGGTCGAATATTTCTACACGTTTCGTGGAAAACTCAATTTTTTTGAAAATCAACTGAACTATAGCCCACAAATTCAGAGCCACAAAAATCGAAAATCTGCAAATGTGCTCCGATTTCAATGATTGATACCTATATCAATAGGCGTTGAGACCTGTAATTGTCATACAAACGGCCATTTGGATCGGTCGAATATTTCTACACGTTTCGTGAAAAATTCAATTTTTTTGAAAGTCAACTGAACTATAGCCCACAAATTCAGAGCCACAAAAATCGAAAATCTGCAAATGTGATCCGATTTCGATGATTGATACCTCTATCAATAGGCGTTGATACCTGTAATTGTCATACAAACGGCCATTTGGATCGGTCGAATATTTCTACACGTTTCGTGGAAAATTCATTTTTTTTGAAAATCAACTGAACTATAGCCCACAAATTCAGAGCCACAAAAATCGAAAATCTGCAAATGTGCTCCGATTTCAATGATTGATACCTATATCAATAGGCGTTGAGACCTGTAATTGTCATACAAACGGCCATTTGGATCGGTCGAATATTTCTACACGTTTCATGGAAAACTCAATTTTTTTGAAATTCAACTGAACTATAGCCCACAAATTCAGAGCCATAAAAATCGAAAATCTGCAAATGTGCTCCGATTTCAATGATTGATACCTATATCAATAGGCGTTGAGACCTGTAATTGTCATACAAACGGCCATTTGGATCGGTCGAATATTTCTACACGTTTCGTGGAAAATTCAATTTTTTTGAAAATCAACTGAACTATAGCTCACAAATTCAGAGCCACAAAAATCGAAAATCTGCAAATGTGATCCGATTTCGATGATTGATACCTCTATCAATAGGTGTTGAGACCTGTAATTGTCATACAAACGGCCATTTGGATCGGTCGAATAATTCTACACGTTTCGTGGAAAATTCAATTTTTTGAAAATCAACTGAACTATAGCCCACAAATTCAGAGCCACAAAAATCGAAAATCTGAAAATGCGCTCCGATTTCGATGATTGATACCTCTATCAATAGGCGTTGAGACCTGTAATTGTCATACAAACGGCCATTTGGATCGGTCGAATATTTCTACACGTTTCGTGGAAAATTCAATTTTTTTGAAAATCAACTGAACTATAGCCCACAAATTCAGAGCCACAAAAATCGAAAATCTGCAACTGTGCTCCGATTTCGATGATTGATACCTCTATCAATAGGCGTTGAGACCTGTAATTGTCATACAAACGGCCATTTGGATCGGTCGAATAATTCTACACGTTTCGTGGAAAATTCAATTTTTTTGAAAATCAACTGAATTGTAGCCCACAAATTCAGAGCCACAAAAATCGAAAATCTGCAAATGTGCTCCGATTTCGATGATTGATACCTCTATCAATAGGCGTTGAGACCTGTAATTGTCATACAAACGGCCATTTGGATCGGTCGAATAATTCTACACGTTTCGTGGAAAATTCAATTTTTTTGAAAATCAACTGAACTATAGCCCACAAATTCAGAGCCACAAAAATCGAAAATCTGCAAATGTGATCCGATTTCGATGATTGATACCTCTATCAATAGGCATTGAGACCTGTAATTGTCATACAAACGGCCATTTGGATCGGTCGAACATTTCTACACGTTTCGTGGAAAATTCAATTTTTTTGAAAATCAACTGAACTATAGCCCACAAATTCAGAGCCACAAAAATCGAAAATCTGCAAATGTGATCCGATTTCGATGATTGATACCTCTATCAATAGGCGTTGAGCTTGAGACCTGTAATTGTCATACAAACGGCCATTTGGATCGGTCGAATAATTCTACACGTTTCGTGGAAAATTCAATTTTTTGAAAATCAACTGAACTATAGCCCACAAATTCAGAGCCACAAAAATCGAAAATCTGAAAATGCGCTCCGATTTCGATGATTGATACCTATATCAATAGGCGTTGAGACCTGTAATTGTCATACAAACGGCCATTTGGATCGGTCGAATATTTCTACACGTTTCGTGGAAAACTCAATTTTTTTGAAAATCAACTGAACTATAGCCCACAAATTCAGAGCCACAAAATTCGAAAATCTGCAAATGTGATCCGATTTCGATGATTGATACCTATATCAATAGGCGTTGAGACCTGTAATTGTCATACAAACGGCCATTTGGATCGGTCGAATATTTCTACACGTTTCATGGAAAACTCAATTTTTTTGAAAATCAACTGAACTATAGCCCACAAATTCAGAGCCATAAAAATCGAAAATCTGAAAATGTGCTCCGATTTCGATGATTGATACCTCTATCAATAGGCGTTGAGACCTGTAATTGTCATAGAAACGGCCATTTGGATCGGTCGAATAATTCTACACGTTTCGTGGAAAATTCAATTTTTTTGAAAATCAATTGAACTGTAGCCCACAAATTCAGAGCCACAAAAATCGATAATCTGCAACTGTGCTCCGATTTCGATGATTGATACCTCTATCAATAGGCGTTGAGCTTGAGACCTGTAATTGTCATACAAACGGCCATTTGGATCGGTCGAATATTTCGTTCACGTTTCGTGAAAAATTCAATTTTTTTGAAAATCAACTGAACTAGCCCACAAATTCAGAGCCACAAAAATCGAAAATCTGCAAATGTGCTCCGATTTCGATGATTGATACCTCTATCAATAGGCGTTTAGACCTGTAATTGTCATACAAACGGCCATTTGGATCGGTCGAACATTTCTACACGTTTCGTGGAAAATTCAATTTTTTTGAAAATCAACTGAACTATAGCCCACAAATTCAGAGCCACAAAAATCGAAAATCTGCAACTGTGCTCCGATTTCGATGATTGATACCTCTATCAATAGGCGTTGAGCTTGAGACCTGTAATTGTCATACAAACGGCCATTTGGATCGGTCGAATATTTCGTTCACGTTTCGTGAAAAATTCAATTTTTTTGAAAATCAACTGAACTAGCCCATAAATTCAGAGCCACAAAAATCGAAAATCTGCAAATGTGCTCCGATTTCGATGATTGATACCTCTATCAATAGGCGTTTAGACCTGTAATTGTCATACAAACGGCCATTTGGATCGGTCGAACATTTCTACACGTTTCGTGGAAAATTCAATTTTTTTGAAAATCAACTGAACTATAGCCCACAAATTCAGAGCCACAAAAATCGAAAATCTGCAAATGTGATCCGATTTCGATGATTGATACCTCTATCAATAGGCGTTGAGCTTGAGACCTGTAATTGTCATACAAACGGCCATTTGGATCGGTCGAATATTTCTACACGTTTCGTGAAAAATCGATTTTTTTGAAAATCAACTGAACTGTAGCCCACAAATTCAGAGCCACAAAAATCGAAAATCTGCAAATGTGCTCCGATTTCAATGATTGATACCTATATCAATAGGCGTTGAGACCTGTAACTGTCATACAAACGGCCATTTGGATCGGTCGAACATTTCTACACGTTTCGTGGAAAATTCAGTTTTTTTGAAAATCAACTGAACTATAGCCCACAAATTCAGAGCCACAAAAATCGATAATCTGCAAATGTGTTCCGATTTCGATGATTGATACCTCTATCAATAGGCGTTGAGACCTGTAATTGTCATACAAACGGCCATTTGGATCGGTCGAATATTTCTACACGTTTCGTGGAAAATTCAATTTTTTTGAAAATCAACTGAACTATAGCCCACAAATTCAGAGCCATAAAAATCGAAAATCTGCAAATGTGCTCCGATTTCGATGATTGATACCTCTATCAATAGGCGTTGAGACCTGTAATTGTCATACAAACGGCCATTTGGATCGGTCGAATAATTCTACACGTTTCGTGGAAAATTCAATTTTTTTGAAAATCAATTGAACTGTAGCCCACAAATTCAGAGCCACAAAAATCGATAATCTGCAAATGTGTTCCGATTTCGATGATTGATACCTCTATCAATAGGCGTTGAGACCTGTAATTGTCATACAAACGGCCATTTGGATCGGTCGAATATTTCTACACGTTTCGTGGAAAATTCAATTTTTTTGAAAATCAACTGAACTATAGCCCACAAATTCAGAGCCACAAAAATCGAAAATCTGCAAATGTGCTCCGATTTCGATGATTGATACCTCTATCAATAGGCGTTGAGACCTGTAATTGTCATACAAACGGCCATTTGGATCGGTCGAATATTTCTACACGTTTCGTGGAAAATTCAATTTTTTTGAAAATCAACTGAACTGTAGCCCACAACTTCAGAGCCACAAAAATCGAAAATCTGAAAATGTGCTCCGATTTCGATGATTGATACCTCTATCAATAGGCGTTGAGACCTGTAATTGTCATACAAACGGCCATTTGGATCGGTCGAATATTTCTACACGTTTCGTGGAAAATTCAATTTTTTTGAAAATCAACTGAACTGTAGCCCACAAATTCAGAGCCACAAAAATCGAAAATCTGAAAATGTGCTCCGATTTCGATGATTGATACCTCTATCAATAGGCGTTGAGACCTGTAATTGTCATACAAACGGCCATTTGGATCGGTCGAATATTTCTACACGTTTCGTGGAAAATTCAATTTTTTTGAAAATCAACTGAACTGTAGCCCACAAATTCAGAGCCACAAAAATCGAAAATCTGCAAATGTGATCCGATTTCGATGATTGATACCTCTATCAATAGGCATTGAGACCTGTAATTGTCATACAAACGGCCATTTGGATCGGTCGAACATTTCTACACGTTTCGTGGAAAATTCAATTTTTTTGAAAATCAACTGAACTATAGCCCACAAATTCAGAGCCACAAAAATCGAAAATCTGCAAATGTGATCCGATTTCGATGATTGATACCTCTATCAATAGGCGTTGAGCTTGAGACCTGTAATTGTCATACAAACGGCCATTTGGATCGGTCGAATAATTCTACACGTTTCGTGGAAAATTCAATTTTTTGAAAATCAACTGAACTATAGCCCACAAATTCAGAGCCACAAAAATCGAAAATCTGAAAATGCGCTCCGATTTCGATGATTGATACCTATATCAATAGGCGTTGAGACCTGTAATTGTCATACAAACGGCCATTTGGATCGGTCGAATATTTCTACACGTTTCGTGGAAAACTCAATTTTTTTGAAAATCAACTGAACTATAGCCCACAAATTCAGAGCCACAAAATTCGAAAATCTGCAAATGTGATCCGATTTCGATGATTGATACCTATATCAATAGGCGTTGAGACCTGTAATTGTCATACAAACGGCCATTTGGATCGGTCGAATATTTCTACACGTTTCATGGAAAACTCAATTTTTTTGAAAATCAACTGAACTATAGCCCACAAATTCAGAGCCATAAAAATCGAAAATCTGAAAATGTGCTCCGATTTCGATGATTGATACCTCTATCAATAGGCGTTGAGACCTGTAATTGTCATAGAAACGGCCATTTGGATCGGTCGAATAATTCTACACGTTTCGTGGAAAATTCAATTTTTTTGAAAATCAATTGAACTGTAGCCCACAAATTCAGAGCCACAAAAATCGATAATCTGCAACTGTGCTCCGATTTCGATGATTGATACCTCTATCAATAGGCGTTGAGCTTGAGACCTGTAATTGTCATACAAACGGCCATTTGGATCGGTCGAATATTTCGTTCACGTTTCGTGAAAAATTCAATTTTTTTGAAAATCAACTGAACTAGCCCACAAATTCAGAGCCACAAAAATCGAAAATCTGCAAATGTGCTCCGATTTCGATGATTGATACCTCTATCAATAGGCGTTTAGACCTGTAATTGTCATACAAACGGCCATTTGGATCGGTCGAACATTTCTACACGTTTCGTGGAAAATTCAATTTTTTTGAAAATCAACTGAACTATAGCCCACAAATTCAGAGCCACAAAAATCGAAAATCTGCAACTGTGCTCCGATTTCGATGATTGATACCTCTATCAATAGGCGTTTAGACCTGTAATTGTCATACAAACGGCCATTTGGATCGGTCGAACATTTCTACACGTTTCGTGGAAAATTCAATTTTTTTGAAAATCAACTGAACTATAGCCCACAAACTCAGAGCCACAAAAATCGAAAATCTGCAAATGTGATCCGATTTCGATGATTGATACCTCTATCAATAGGCGTTGAGCTTGAGACCTGTAATTGTCATACAAACGGCCATTTGGATCGGTCGAATATTTCTACACGTTTCGTGAAAAATCGATTTTTTTGAAAATCAACTGAACTGTAGCCCACAAATTCAGAGCCACAAAAATCGAAAATCTGCAAATGTGCTCCGATTTCAATGATTGATACCTATATCAATAGGCGTTGAGACCTGTAACTGTCATACAAACGGCCATTTGGATCGGTCGAACATTTCTACACGTTTCGTGGAAAATTCAGTTTTTTTGAAAATCAACTGAACTATAGCCCACAAATTCAGAGCCACAAAAATCGATAATCTGCAAATGTGTTCCGATTTCGATGATTGATACCTCTATCAATAGGCGTTGAGACCTGTAATTGTCATACAAACGGCCATTTGGATCGGTCGAATATTTCTACACGTTTCGTGGAAAATTCAATTTTTTTGAAAATCAACTGAACTATAGCCCACAAATTCAGAGCCATAAAAATCGAAAATCTGCAAATGTGCTCCGATTTCGATGATTGATACCTCTATCAATAGGCGTTGAGACCTGTAATTGTCATACAAACGGCCATTTGGATCGGTCGAATAATTCTACACGTTTCGTGGAAAATTCAATTTTTTTGAAAATCAATTGAACTGTAGCCCACAAATTCAGAGCCACAAAAATCGATAATCTGCAAATGTGTTCCGATTTCGATGATTGATACCTCTATCAATAGGCGTTGAGACCTGTAATTGTCATACAAACGGCCATTTGGATCGGTCGAATATTTCTACACGTTTCGTGGAAAATTCAATTTTTTTGAAAATCAACTGAACTATAGCCCACAAATTCAGAGCCACAAAAATCGAAAATCTGCAAATGTGCTCCGATTTCGATGATTGATACCTCTATCAATAGGCGTTGAGACCTGTAATTGTCATACAAACGGCCATTTGGATCGGTCGAATATTTCTACACGTTTCGTGGAAAATTCAATTTTTTTGAAAATCAACTGAACTGTAGCCCACAACTTCAGAGCCACAAAAATCGAAAATCTGAAAATGTGCTCCGATTTCGATGATTGATACCTCTATCAATAGGCGTTGAGACCTGTAATTGTCATACAAACGGCCATTTGGATCGGTCGAATATTTCTACACGTTTCGTGGAAAATTCAATTTTTTTGAAAATCAACTGAACTGTAGCCCACAAATTCAGAGCCACAAAAATCGAAAATCTGAAAATGTGCTCCGATTTCGATGATTGATACCTCTATCAATAGGCGTTTGACCGAAGCTTTAGCGCCATATAATGAACTTTATAATTCGAGAGATAGTACGCAATCACTATTAACAATTTTTTTTACAAAACGCTTTACGACAATTTCAAATTCATCAGAAGGCAGTAGTGTTAGACTTATTTTAATGTACTTTAAATTTAAATTTTTCATGAGAATTTGGAACGTATCCCCCTAATTTAATACAAAATAGGGTTCACAGTGCGCGATTTAGGATTGCGCGGTTTTTTCAGAACGTAACTACCGCGCAGATCGAGGGATTACTGTACGCAAATAAAAGTTCTAGGTTTTATATCATAATGTCCGGTTGCCGAACATCCGAGGATATTACCGAATTTGATTTTAGCCATGTGGTTGGTAAACTTTCACCATTGGTAGAGCATGGATGAGGGCTCAAAAAATTCGATATCAACATTTAAAAGCTATTCTTATTTATGTTATTAATTTTTATAATTATAAGAATTTATATGCAAATGAATTACCTAATTATTTTGTAATTTTTTTAAAATAAAGATTTGTGATTTTAATAAAAATTACTGTTATCATTAACCCCCTAACCACAGGAATAGAAAGAAACCGAAAATCAATTATGTACTGTATCTTTTCACCCCAATGGCAGCTGAATAGAAACAACGAGGTTTTTTTTTTAAAAATTCGCCGTATTCATTTCTAATAGATGAAAGTAGTTTGAAAAGGAAAGAGTTACCAAGACCCATATTTTAAGGTATTTCGAATATTAAAAACAAATATCCTCTTAGCAGTACATGCTTGTAAACTAGAAGTGTTTAAATGCCACGGTATCGTAATACATGTTAAATTTATATTTTATTTCGAAAGGTTGGCTTTGGTTATTTAATTAAATCAAATGGGCTATTTTGTTGGGAAACAAATAAACCCAAAGTAATTCGAATTAAATTTTGATCAACAAAATACGCTTAATGTGTAATTATATGTTATAATAATTGTTGTGATCCTGGTGATAGTGCTATTAGGGTAAATAATACACCAAGGATTACTGACAATATACTTTATTTGTGGTTCGGTGTGTAATGCGGGCCTCAGATGATCAATATCTATTGCCAATATTTCAGTATTGGCAATACTATTGAACATGTGAGGACCCTAATTGACGGATTGTCAATATTCAAAATATTGTGGTGGTGGTTTGAGGAAAATCAAAATATTTTTAATATTGATAAAATATTTACAATACTATTGATCTTCTGAGTTACTTTATTGACAAAATATCAATGCGAAGAGCTGTCATCTGTCAACATTTGAGTTTGGTATTTAAAACCAAGAAAACATAACAATTATGCAAATATAAATATAAAGTTGAATTTATATAAGTATTTGGATTTTTATTCACTCCCTAGACCATATTCTTTTGATTTTATTTTAAATGTTTTTCATTTACAAAGCAAAATAATAGCTACACAAGCCGTACTTTTATCTAACATGGTTCAAAATGCAGTATTAACTTGAAAATAAATATTTTTTATTGTTTGACATTTAAGTGTATTGTCAATAGCATTGATCGTCTGAGACAATTGCTGTTTGTCAATAGTTTTTTCAACATTGACAATAATGTATTGACAATACTTATTGAACATCTGAGGCCCGCATAACGTGTCGTGGTGAAAAAAGTTCTGACGTTTTATCATATAAATAATTGACAGCCGGGTACGTCCCGAGCTTCCTACGATTCGGTCGTTCAGACTGTCCTCGTAACAGTTCTTCCCGCTTTGAGATGCTGTTTACAAACAGCTGAAATTCTTATAAGGATGATTGCGTTATGAATGATTACAATTGGATATGAATGAAAATGAGAGATGTGAATAAAAATAAATGGAATGGAAAAACCGCTTGTTTAGCGCACGTGATCTCCGAGATACGGGGGTGGAACTGCAGCTGTAGCTCTCCGAGTTCTTCGTAGAACTTGCCCTTAGAGCGCTGGTAAGTTTTCTTGTTCATCATGCAGTGAGTCTTGCAAAGAGTCATATTGTACTTCCTCTTCCTCGGGCTCTGGAACGATTTCGGACTCAATCTCTTGCTCAGAAGAACGTTGTGACCATCGTCGAGATACGTGTAGCATTTTTTTAGCTGATTTGCATGATCAACGATCTCTCGTATATCGGTTTGCACCTGATAATTAACAGTTCCCATTTCGCACACCATTTCTCCTGAAATCCAGCGCCACTGGTTGTTACTTGAGTGGGGTTTAACATGAGTGTTGAACTGCTATTCCATCTTGTGGTTTCGTGCCGCTGTTGATTTCGTAGTCGGCATAAGCAAGTCGTAGACTTCTGGCCATTTTGAAAAGGCGTCGATGATGACAAAGTACCAGAAGCCGTTGACTGGACCACCAAAATCAACGTGCAATCACGACCATGGCGCTTCTGGAATCGGCCACGACTGCAGTATAGCTTTGATCGGTATAAACGCTTCGTTGACGAACTAACACAGTTTCGAACTGTCTTCTCGATGTCGTTGTCGAGCGATGGCCAGGAGAATTTCTGTCGAGCTAATAGCTTCATGCGCTCAGTGCCAGGATGCCCTTGATGCAGTTCTCTGAGGGTTTCGCTGCGTTAGCGCTTCGGAATAATGATGCGATCACCGAAAAAAATGCAACCGTTGATGACTGTGAGCGAATGTCGCCGTGGGAAGTAGTCTGCAGCCTCAGGGTCAGGAATTTGTCTCGACTTTTTTCGTACTGAATAGCTTCGAAGGTTACTGGCAGCCTCTTGGTAGTGTTGATGGCGAAGCAACCTAGTGAGCCTTCTGCAATGATTTTTCCAATGACGACCTCTTCGTCTGGCTTCCCATGTTGACTAATGAGTCGAGAGATGAAATCCACGTATGCGAAGCTTTTCGTGTCAACGTACTTTATCTCGATGTCGTATGCGAGCAATATCAACGCGTAGCGTTGGAAGCGACTTGCCGTTTATACCGGAATTCCCTTCTTGTTGCCGAAGATTCCGAGCAATAATTATGGTTCATCTGGAGTTCGAATTTGCGACCATAAATGTAGCGGTTAATTTTCTGAAGGGCAAGTGTGAGCGCCAGAGCTTCTAGTTGGATTTGCGGGTAGTTTTTTTTCCTGCTGCTGTGAATGAGCGTGCGGCATGCATTACTGGGCGCAAAGACTTACCGGGCATCTCATGCATGAGAATTGCTCCCATTCCATAGCTGCAAGCGTCAGCGGCAACGATCAACTGCTAAGTTGGGTCGTAGTGAGCAAGTCCAAGATTAGATGTTAGAATTGTCTTGAGCTCGTCGAAAGATTCCTGATGTTTTGCTTCTCATGCAAACTTGACACCATCTTGAAGGAGCTCGTCTAATCGGCCGCGATGTTTCTTGATAGCAGGGATGAATTTTCCGTACCAGATGACTGCTCCCAGAAATACCTGAAGCTGCTTGACGTCTGTTGCTCCCAGAAATGCATGAATCTGCTTGACGTCTGTCGGAGGCGGAATGTTCTGGAGCGTCTTGATCTCATCTGGACTCGGTTTAATGCTGTTAGTGTCGATTATGTGACCAATAATTTCAAGTACTTTCTGACGGTACACTTGTCGATCTTTAGGTAGAACCCGTTCTCCTGAATACGGGTTAAAACTCCGCACAGAAGTCGCTGCCGAGGACGTTCAAGCTTGACTTTGCGACGTAGCACGGACCGATTTCTTCTCGTCCGTGCAGCTTCAACCGTGCCGTGAATTTTCCGAGCATCGGCACTTGATCGCCTGAAGCACTGATTGCTTGCTCCTCGCATGGCGTCAACGGTGGTTTACCAATCTTTTTCCAATTTGTTTCGGATATGAATGTCCAGTCGGAGCCAGAATCCAGTTGCAGGCGAAACTTGTGATCGTCGATGGTTGCCACAACAAACCAGACATCAAAAAAATCTTTCACAAGATGCTCTTTTGTTACAAATTTGATGAATATGAGTAAACAGTATTCACGAAAAGAACAAAATCGAAATTTCATGAATATTTACGCATCTCAAAATATGATTTTTATTTTCTCATGAATAACTAAATTCTCTTGGTTTATGTTTTACGTTGATGAATATTACAAAAACTCTGAATACATTTTGATCAGCAGATCGACGAAAACAGTGAAATAAAGATTTAAAAAAATCTTTCTAAAATCAATTTTCTATTTTTGTGAATGCAATAGATCATGTTTAAATGTCAAATTTTCAACAACCGCAAGAGCTACCATCTTCCAGAAAACTCCGAAAATACAAGAAACTTTCACATAATGCCATTAGGTGTCACTAAATATTTGCTGTCAAAAATTATATGACATTTTAATGAATGCATTTTGTAAATATAAACAAAAATATTTTCGTGTCATAAAAGTGACTATTATTAGTACGTGATAAATAAATTGATTTTGGCTGCCCCTTTTTGAAAAACGTCAGTAATATTTTTTTGATTGTGTAGTGACATCTAGTGGCAAACGCTCTGTACTTCTTTTTTGACCGAGCTGCCTCTTTCGTAAAACGCTCTGTACTTTTTCAACAATCGTGCTGCCTCTTTCGGAAAACATGATCTATACATTCACTATTTTCAAATATTTGTTTTTGGGTGTAATCACTGCTGCGATAAGTTGGACGGAACCTTTTTTTTAATTTCGTATAGGTTCTTTTCGAACATGGTTGTTTCTTAACCGATTATGATAACATTCGACTAATGCGATGGAAAGGGGATTGTAAAATGGTTTTTGGATAAAGCTCTGGAATATGGCCAGTTAGGGCATGGCCAACAGAAAGTTGTGTCGTTGTTCTATCGACTCGCCAATCATAATAAAGATGAATATTTTAAAAAAAAAAATCAAGAAAATACTTATTTAGGACATTTATTTACAACTGTAATAGGACGGAATTGTTATGTATGTATGTATTTGCGCAATTTCAATATTTTTTACTCTCTCTAGTTTGTTTGAAAAAATAACGGAATGTTGGATGGATTTTTTCGTGGACAATTTGTTTCTAGAAAAATACGGTAGATTGGATAGATTTTTTTTTCATAACGAATTACAGTGAAACCCCACAACAACGGAATAAAAATTAAAAGGAAATACGAAATATTCACAAAAAATTAAAATCGTAATTTTCGTGATGCATTTGTATTCATGATTTTTAAATTCTCAATTTCTCCTGATTTTTTTTTCATCACGTTGAAACAAAACACAAAAAAAAATCTCAGATTTGTATTAATCTTTTATTTTGTTGATTTGTGTGATGTTTTGTTGATCCCTCTCAGAGAAGCAAAATGATGTGATCATGTGATTATATTTTTGACGAAGATCATAGGAAAACGATGAATCGTGAATATTTAAATTCTCCATATTTGCGTTTTAAAATATTCATGATTTTTTTTGCTCATTCATAAATGATGCATCTTTGATGTCTGTAACAAACTTGCGGGTGGAAATCGATGCTGTTATGACTGCCAGACTGTAATGGCGTTCTGATCTGCGGCTGTGTCTGCTTAGTCTTGATCGGAATCTGTGCAGGAATTCGTTCGCCGAGGTACAATTGCCTGCTTTGTGACCCTTTACCTTGCAAGTATCGCAGGTTTTGTCCTTATTCGGGCAGTCCTTTTACCAGTGGCAGTCCCCGCAGAAGTAACACATGTTAGGGGGCGTGTCTAATTTTTCCGTTAATTTGTGTTTCTGCCGACCTTGCTGTCCCTCTTTCTTTCTGAACATCTGCATCACTTCGCTTTTCGGTGCAATTTTTCATCTTCGAGACACGACAATCGCTTTGCTAGCTCGCAGACATCGTTCTGCTTCAATTTGGGCACTGTGTGTGGATTGGCTACTGCTGCACAGATTATTTCGATTTCCTCGAGCTTAATGAGGAGCTTTTCGAGAACAAGCGAGTCTTCAGCTTTCGTGAGCACTTTGACGAACATGAGGACCTTAAAATCGTCAGCTGTGTACGTGGCAATCTCGGATTTTTCGTACTTCATGTTGACTAGGCTTGCAAAATCGTCCCAACTTTCTCCTGAAATTTTCTCGTTCCACTTTTTCCCGGAAGTAACATGCGTAAATTTTACTTTATCCTCGTCGCCACTGTTGTGATCCTGGTGATAGTGCTATTAGGGTAAATAATACACCAAGGATTACTGACAATATACTTTATTTGTGGTTCGGTGTGTAACGTGTCGTGGTGAAAATAGTTCTGACATTTTATACACTTAAGCGTCCGAACGTGTATTTATTAAAATATTATTAAACACGCATACACCTCAAATGGCTCCGGAAATTCCAGTCAAAAACATTTCAGTGAAAAATAAAGGAATTTCAGTCAAAAATTAAAAGGTAACTGAGTTGCGAAAATTAAAGGTGCTGAGTTTTAAATTGGGGCCCCCATACAAAAGCAATTCAGTCGAATACCCTTGACAGACTGTGGTTTAATAAATCCGATTTAGTGAATTTTCGAGATTAGCCGTAGTTAGATTTACGGTATGTATTTATGTTTTATTTGGAGTTTATTGACTAACGATGTAATGGAAGTGTATTAATTTGACAAATATTATGAAAACAACAGTATAAATGTATTAACCGTAATTCAAAACGAAGGTAGATCGGATTTGATAAATCGCAGTATATCAAGGGTATTAGACTGAGTTGCCTTTGTATGGCGCCCCGAAGCCAACGCCTATGAAGGCATTTCAGTCAAAAAACCTTACAAAAAGTAAGTTCAAAAACTCTTGACTGAAATACCTTTCAAGGTTATTCAGTCCAAATACCCAAAGGGCATTTCAGTCAAACTGTTTTCTGACCGAAATATATTTTTGGTTGGACTGATTTTCTTTATTAAAAAAAGTTTTAGTCATAATATTTTTATGGTAAATTTTATGACTCAAATTCCTATCGTTTTTTGACTGATTCGTTTTTGTCTACCATATATTCCCGGATAACAATTTTATGTGGTATTCCTTTTTAGTTGTTTGACTCTTCTTTTCAAAAGGAATTTCAGTCACAAATCCAAAAGGAATTCCAGTTAAAAATGTTTTGACTTGGATGTCTTTTCAGTTAGCCCCGGAACCAACGTATAGGTCTACGAAGCCATTTCAATAAAAAAAAAAACAAACAGCTATTCCAGTTCAAGAAGGTTGTTCAGTCCAAATACATGGCCAGTCAAATTGTTTTCTGACCGAAACACCCCTTTTTTGGACTGAAATTTCTTTTTAAAAGGAGTTTTATTCATAATATTTGTATGGGAAATTTTATGACTGAAATTCCTTTCGTGTTTTGACTGAAATGTTTTTGACCAGAAATCCCGGAGTCACCTCAAATTTTTAGAAAATTATTATAAGTCATCTCTTGGTGAACCCTTCTTGAACTCTTGGTGTTGGTGTGGTCTTATAGTTTTCATGTCCATCTAAAAAGTTTGAAAAACAAAGAATATATCAAAAAAATATTAGATGGTTTAATTGGGTTTTATTAGTTTTAACTTAATGCAACAAAAAAAATATTAAACGATTGCAATCGTTTTTATAAAAATTTGAAAATACAAAATTACAAAACGATCTCTCTCGTGAGCACGATACAATTTATATATAAATATATTTATTAAACGTATGTACAAGTCAATTGTATTTCTCGTTTAAACCGTACGCGCTCGGTAAGTGTTCGGAACTAATGAGGCTGTGATTGGTGCAAATTAAATGTGGGCACGAAATAAACGGAAAATTTTAAGCCGAAATTTTGCGAATGCCATGACGCTAACAATTTATTGACCTTGCAAGCAAATATTTTTAGTGGCAACGCTGCTGTTATATAATTTTAGAAAAATAACCATAAAGTGAAACTCGTTTCGCTGTATGTGATCATTTTTTTTTTTTTTTTGTAAACACATTTAGAAATGATTTCACTGTAAAAATGGCTACAGGGTAAATCGAAAAAAGAGAATTTTGGAATTTGTAACATCGTCATCACAAACCAAAACTCAATCAGTTCTTAATTGAAATTAGCTATTTTAAACCCACATAATTCCAAAATGATAAGGCTGGTAATTTTTTTTTATTTATTTAAAAAACCCAAATAAACTACATGTTACATAATTCTATAAAACAATTTTATAGAAAAATTAAATATTTTTACTTCTGAGTAAGCTTTAGCGGATTTTAGTAACATTAATAAACATTTTTATATTTTTTCGTTTTGCTAAAAATAAATTTGCCATTTTTATCGTTGTACGTGCTATTAAAAATAAAATAATGAAATTCCGCGACATTGTCAAAAACCCCCCTCGGTCAGTTACATACTTCTCTTGAATGATGATATACACATATGTATAAATTCGTAACTTAAATAAAATACACACATCAGAATAAGTGAAAACTTGAATTCTTTATTTAAAAAACGAATAAAAAATTAAAACTGTATACCTAATAGGAAAAAAAAATAAATATTTAATACAATTACCTGTTGAAATTGCATTATTTTGCAAATTTCAATTTGTAAAGTTGCCACGTTGAAAATATCACCACAATCAAGATCACATGTTGCTAAAGTTTTGTTTTTATAGAACTCTCAGGCCTTTCTAATCACAGACACTCATCACTTTACGATGTATATATAAACTAAACATGTTGTATGCAAGGAAAAATTATTTTCTTTCGTATTTCAATATTTACTGTTACTTTTTAGTTTATCTTTTCTTGTTCAAATATATTTTTAAATAGTACAATGCTTAAAAACTAACACATACTATAAGTAATTCATAATAATATATACAACATTAATTTAGTTACGCTAAATTATAATATTATTAACATTTTATACACTTTGCTGACCGGAATTCATCATCTCTGCAAAAAATATAACAAAAAAAATATGGTTTTAATATAAAATTCTATTGAATCTTTTGTTTATAGGTACCTTTTAGAAATATAAGATTTTATTTTGCATATCCAGGATGTTGTATATTTTTTTGGAGGAATTAAATTTTTATTTTTTATTTAATTATGATTTAAGCTAATGTTCAGAAGGATAAATGTTTGAATGGAAACCAAAAAATTTCATATGCGCAAAATGACAAATTTGTATTAAATTTAGTTGTTTTCTTTGATCGCCCATGACACACACACTCATAGAGTGTGCCGGCAGCTTGAAATTCCGGTTACGTTTTCGTTCATAATCCCGGATCCGATGTTTGAAATGAAGCACAAAAATACAAATTTTGGTTTCCTTTCAAACATTTACTGATTTTTTTGTTAAACATAAGTTTAAGAAAAATAAATCCTTTTAACTTCGCTAATTTGCTTCCGACAAACTGGACACGAATCCAGTGAGAAGGCACATGTAACACAAGCGATAATATGCATGCATGGAAATAATATTGCATTCATTTCATTGTCGCAACATATTTTACATAATTTTGAATCATTTATGTTGGTGTCTTCATTTAGCAATTCGACATTTGCTTCTGAATTCGACTGAACCTGGACATTTGTACTATTATTGGTATTTTCACTTGTTTGTTCATCTTTGGTTTCAAATTTTTGTTTCACCGATTCTATATAGTTGGCCGATTTAACTTGATTTAAATAGGCACATTTATCATACCACATGGCATGTTGCTCCCATGGTACATCATCCTCTTCCCAATCTTTTAGTCCACCACCGCAACTAAAACATTTCACTTGGTCTCCTTTACCCAAATAAAAGAATCCGGCATCACTTAATTCACCTGGTTTTTGACGCATCGATTTTGGCCATTCTTCAAACGATTTTAAACGATCGCTAATTTTACGATAATCCGGATGATTCACCGCACTAGAGGTTTGTGTTTCCAAGAACTCATTTTCAGGATATGAATTAGGACGATGCTCAATTGGAAAACGAATACCAACCGTATCAACTGATACGGGCGGTAATGAACGTTCAAAATTTACTTCATCAATGGGTTGATTTATGGTACGCTTGCGCTTTATGAGCGGACAATTCGGTGACCATCTTAAATGTTCGCGAAGTACATTATCTCCAACCTCCCAACTGCCAATCTCAACCTTACAAAATGCACATCTAACATTATCTTCTGGTCCACAATGATAAAATCCGTATAATGCTAATTTTTCTTTGGCAATAAACGCTTTAGTCCATGTTTGAAATGTTGCTAATCGAGCCTCTTCAATATGCATTTGGTCAATCGACATGGCGGGTCTTGAAGGTTTTGTTGGGCGAGATTGTCGGGGTGAAGGTATGTGTTCTCCGGATGTCAGATGATCCACAACCGATGTTGTCGGTGCGATGTAATGGTTTCTTTGCAATGCAGCGGCCATTTTTTTTAGCAATGCGCTGTTATCATCTACAAGTAAAAAAAAAAAAAACATTGGAATTTAATATTAAAGAAATAACTGGTTTTATTAATTAATTACGCAAACATGACAACCCATGATCGAACACAACACCCCCTCAAATAAATTATATTATCAAAATATTATCTTTATATACAGCATCTTATCAAAATTCAAATGAAAATGCCTGTTATCTAATCGAGGAAAAATATACAACCTAGTCATATCCTGTTATGTATTTTATTTTAAATATTTCATTGGAAGTTGTTATGCCAGATATTTATAAAATAAGTTTCATTGGTTAAACGCCCTTGAGAAAAATGTAAACAATTTTATTTATCTAAAGATGTACACAATTCAATTTTTCCAGTGAGACATTCATGAAGTCATCATTTCTGAGAATACTTTAAAATTTACAGCCTATGTCATCAACTTTCATACTTGGGTGGGGTCTGTAATCCATAATGGAGCTGCCATTTTGCGTAAATTGCGTCTGCCATGTACAAATCTAAAGACCATTGTTCTAATTTGCTCATGTGCATCGAATAAAAATGAATACATCTGCCTTAAACAAATATGTATAAATTTTACATTTAATCTACATCTGCTTAATTTTTATAGTCTAAATCTCAAGACTTAATACCACCCTGTTAAATTTCCTCTCTTATTCATACTTATAAATATTTTGCTTTGTATATTGAGCTCTTTGTATATCAAAACGACGTACAAAAATATAATATAATCGCTTTTGTGTATTGTTGTTGGCATAAAAAAGAAATCGCTTGTTGTAAATATGTGGCATTTTTAAACTCGTGAAGCGTAACGTAATAAAACAAGTTTCTCAACTAACAAATACGTTACTTATAAAATCTCAAGTTTGCATGCATACCACACACCAAACCAAAATAATGTTTGTTGGTCAATCGAAAACGACATAAAATTCACAGAAATTTGTATGAGCACACACAGGAAGTTGAAACGCCACATTCATTCTACATAAAAAATTTAATTAAAAAAAAAAACTACTTGTGTTAGTTTTGATTTTTTTTTCACAAAGATTTTTAGAAGCATTTTAAAATAGTAAAAAGAATTTTGAAAACACTCACAATATCGCTTAAATGCATTAAACATTACAACAAATTTATGAATTATAAATTGATAGTTGATTAATGAAAAGTTATCCAACTCCATTTTTATTTTTTGCTGTACTTTATACTCAAAGCCAATATAAAATGTCGTAAAAACTATATTATAAAACGTATTACGTTAATAATTATATTTATAAAATATTTTGTTTTATTTACCTAATTTAAAAATAAAAATGGTATTATAATTACTACTGTAATTAATTAAACTAAACGTGGTTAAATTAATTAAAATAATAATTGTAATATAATTTTTAGTTTCACTTTAGAATTTGAGCTCTACAATAATGTTTCTCTTTTTTGTATTTTTTTTATTTATTTTGAGGGAGAATGTTTCACTATTAACGATTTACTCAACACTAACTTTGAAAATGAATGAAATACAAATGGTAACGCTCAAAAATATTTAACTAATACAACACTAGCATTCATTCTTTATTGTAAAACACAACTATACAAAATGTAATCTTTGCCTTTGGTAAACAATACGATAAAAATATAATGAGAGAGCTGCCATTCATCGTAAATAAATAGACGTATTTTCTACGAAGCGACCCGAATAAATAAAATTCGATGCGCCTCTGGAAACATATACATAAAAATATAAATCGATACCCCAAAGGTCATTTGATTATACCTATATATGCATTGTATGGATAATATACGTAATTAAGGACGGGAACCCGTTTTAAGGAATGCAGCTCAACAACTAGAGTTAATCGTGTATGTGTTTCTTATGATTGTGTTTGAAAGATTCTAATTTCTTACTTTAAAATTAGAAAAAAAATTCCAAAGTAAACAACAACACAATGAACTTTTTTCAAATAACAATAATAATGGGAAAATGTTTAATGTTGTTTTTATATCATTAAACTTAGAACGTCATAATCTTACTGTTTATAGAAGAGATCTATAGAGAAACAGCTACGTATTGAAATAAAAAAGGTAATCACATTTTAACCCATAATTAACGACGGCTATAGCCGTCCAATTTTTGGTGATATGTAGGCGAATTACGGATATAACCGTCGTTTGCGGCAATAAGTTAAATTAGTTTTAGTTATGTGAATTTTTGTTAAATTTTGGTTTATGTGAAACACTCGAATTTAGGGCATTTTTAAACTGACATAGTTTATTAATCAGGGTTGAACTCGCAACGGTATATTTAAAAAATGTTCTGTTGGTCCGATTGCTAAGGGTCTATTTGCTCCTTAATGATCTAGCTTTCCACCTTAAAAGTCGGTGCATGAAATTTGTCAATTGAGCTCGTTAAGTTAACGGAGTTAAAAATAAAAAGTAAATCGAGTTAAAGTTAAAAAGTGTTGTGACCCTATTCTGGCTATTCCCGGGGAAATGGGGAAAAATATTGCTATACGCATTTCCAAACTTTAACAATTTCCAATTTTTTAATCCCCAATTCCCAAAAGTGTATTCTGGCGTAATTGGGAATAATTTCCAATGGGAAAAAACACTATTTAGATATGTAGTATATTTTGCAGCCGCCATTATTATTCTTTTTTTTGTCTCTATCTCTGCAATCTTTTTCTAGGGCTCAAGGCACTCCCAACTCTTTCGCAGTTTATTTTTAACGTCCTACCTTACGCCGTTGCTAGCCAACTCGAGAACGTACGGCTATAGACCATCTTTTCTTTAAACCACCTGCATATTGCATTGCTGCATGCCAGCCTATAGTACTGACATGCAAGATGGGTCGGCCCATGGATTCCGCACTCTCAACAGGGGGTCATAGATGTGTTCATCGTCATCACCGATCGTAATCAGATAATGAAAAAATCCTTTTTGCACCCCGCCCCTATAGTGATTCGAACCCAGTACCTCCCGATCCGACCGTCATTGCTTTAACCACTGCGCCGTTTGGTCGGTGCCGCCATTATTTAAAACTTTTATTTTATACATATAAAATAAAAACTTACATAAAATGGAATTATTTTTCCTTACATTCAAAAATTTCCCAATTGCCAGAATACACTTTTGGAAAAAATAATTCTTAACTGCTAGAATATTGTCAAAATAGTTAAATTCCCAGGATAGCCAGAATAGGGCCACTGGTAGTTCTTTTGGCTTTTTATGCAAATATTTAAAAAAAAGTAGATTTAAATGACTCATAGTAAAGTGAGAACAAAAAATGTTGCAATTGCAGTTTCATTGTCACGAAGTAACATATTTTAAACTCCGATAAGAGAAATTTTCTCTCGATATGCCAGCTGATCTGATTCGAATTGCGGTTGGATTTCCTGTTTAAGTTTTGTGATCGAGTTAGAAACTTAATTTTATGCCATTTTGTATATTAATGTGAAAACAATCAGTTTATTGTTAGTTGACAGCGTCGATTATGAAGTTGCGGCTTCCAGTGGAATTCTAACTGGTAAAAAAAAAGCTACTCGTAAACCAGCAATTCGTCAAAACGGTTTGAAATTAATTTTTCACCAGATGGTATCTTCAGTTTTCCTGTTTTGTTTTAGTTCATAAAATTTGCTCATTTCATGACACAACCACATCACCAACCGGGAAAGCACCCACAGCGCTAATAACCACTTGGCCGGTACCCATATCGTCGCGTCCAAATAAGAGTTTTATATCTACAAATCGCTAATTTTTTGGAGAGGCTTTAAAGTTTTTCTTTTTAATGCTAATTTCAGCTTAATTTTTTTTTAAATAAAGTCCTTTCCACAAAGTGTGGCAAGAATTTTATTTAAAAAAAAAAAAATTTAGTCTTATTTGGACATGACGATATGGTCGATAAACACCGGAATTTAAATGTTGAAACTAACGCGTTGTAAATTCTGGAAAAATTGATTTTAAAATAAAATTTTTTCTTTCCCACAATTTACACCACAACCTGTATAAAGTTTCAAAATTTAATTTTCTTCGTTTCAAGAATCCGACATTGTTGTTATAGGCAATTTGGTTGTGCCATCCATCTCTCTTGTCGGCGATGTGGTTGTGTCGGCCATCTATCTTTTCGGGGATGTGGTTGTGTCGGCCATTCGACTTATCGGTGATATGATTGTGCCGGCTATTTATTCTTATCAGTTAAGGGTTTGTGTCGGCCAAAATACCTAATCTGCAGTGTAATCGTCATCTCATATCGGCAGTGTAGTTTCGACGAAATAGTTGTCGGCAATGTGACCCGCACTCCCTAAAATGGTATCCTTACTTATAAATAGTCTATTGCTGGACCTGTAAATTTTTAATAGCAACATATTATTATCAGTGGATTCTATCATTTACATTTCAACAGTGTAAATTTAAAGGAATATCTTGTTTCAATCTGACCCAAATGGAAGATTTGTAATCGTTTGAAAGAATTGTATTTGTTTTCTTTAGTCGATGCCCCAACTAAAACTTACTACTATTTAGTTCTAAGCCGACTAATCAAAACAAGTCGTATTACTTCCTGTACTAACCAAAAGTGTAAGCCAATATTGGAATTTATCTCGTCGCGTTCATTCATACTCAAAGATTGTAGTAAGCAGCTTTTAGCGATGTAATTATAGCAAATAAAATTTGTTTTTTTTTTCTATACGGGTTTTTACTTTCTTTTATATAAAGTACAAATAGGAATAATGAAAATTTTAAAAATTGAGATTTTAACGGAAATGTTTAAAGAAACGGAAATGTTCCAAGTTGACCATTGCACATCTGGAAAATGTTTCTACAGTGGTGGCCATATTATTAGGGACACATCAATTCTGTTGGGCAAATGTTTGCTTTTGGCGACTTATGTATTTACTAAACATTTTTATAGCCTAGCCATACAAAACTATTATTTGTTAAGGTACATTCAAAATGCAAAGTTTTACTTTGTACTAAATAATATTTGTACTAAAAGTAGAAATACATTTTTTTAACTAAATTAGAAATATCTTAAAAAAAACATTTCTAGCTGAGCTACCTCAAAATATTGAGTGGATGCACGTTCAGCATTATTGACTCTACATTTCTTTCATTTGGAGTTTTGTGCTGTCTAGGCTAGAAACAGCTTTCAGCGCATTAAATAAATTTAGATTAATATGAATAAAATTAGTACTTGTTGGTATATGTATTAATAAGTACTTATCGTATTTAGTAGACGAGCAAAAGTTATATTTTTAAGTGGAAAATTCATTAACTGTACTTAAAATGTAATTTTTATTTGTGTATTAAAAATTATAAAGGCTAAAATTACTTGTTGTAATTAGTACTAATTTTATTCATATTAATCTAAATTTATTTAATGCCCTGAGAGCTGTTTCTAGCCTAGATAGCACAAAACTCCAAATGAAAGAAATGTAGAGTCAATAATGCTGAACGTGCATCCACTCAATATTTTGAGGTAGCTCAGCTAGAAATGTGTTTTTTAAGATATTTCTAATTTAGTTAAAAAAATGTATTTCTACTTTAAGTACAAATATTAGTTAGTCAAAGTAAAACTTTGCATTTTGAATGCACCTTAACAAATAATAGTTTCGTATGGCTAGGCTATAAAAATGTTTAGTAAAATACATAAGTCGCCGAAAGCAAACATTTCCCCAACAGAATTGATGTGTCCCTAATAATATGGCCACCACTGTATGTGCAAATTTTCGTGTAGATATTTGCATTTTATTTAAGTATGTAGTTCTGTTGGGATTATTAGTCTTTAATCAATACCGCATTTGTGGCATTCCCGCGCAAGAAATAAAAAAAATGGCAAGCGGCCGGTGCACGTAATATGAGATATTAAAGCGATAATTTGCGTTCAAAGGTTCCAAAACTTCTTCGAGAGTGTTGGCTAAATAATAATGAACTCCTTCAGAAAACTGGCACAGAAACTCTTCCTTATTGTAAACCACGTCTAGCCTATCGTGAGATACTTTAGGATGTTTAGATCGTATCGAAATATTATCTCGTAATTGATTCACCATAGACTCTGATGACGAAGACTCATTAAATCTAATCTCCATTTTTAACTAATATTTTAAAAAATTAATTTAAATTTACAATTCATTATGTATATTTTGTAGTGTATATGTAATTTGACAGATCGTAAATGACGTTTTATATTTCCGAATTTTCGAAAATAGCTCTATCCGCTGTTTTAGCCATCGATATCGAGGTATAAATCCGAGGATACAATTTTAACCAGGTTTGATTCAGTGGATTTATCTTCGTTTAAAAATACGAAAGAAGAGATAAATTCGCCGATTTATCACTATCCTGTTTAAAATTAAGGGCCTAGGTGCGACCGAGCTTAACTGGTTTATTATAAGTACACAAGTCAGTCAACAATTTAGTTTTGCAGACAAAGCAGCGCATTCTAGCGAATTAAAATGCTGCATATAAAGTTAGGCTAGTCAGTTTACGCAGTCACATTAATAGGATGCAAAAACTGCAAATGTGATTTTTTTTAAATTAAATTTTATATCCTTTATGTGACTGGATAGCGAAACAGACAAATAGCAAACATGTATTATAATGAATACACCACTCTTGTTTGCAATACAATTACAATTTCGGCACTGTTCTACGTCAAATACAATCTTATCCTTATCGTATAAAATACATTTTACGTCTCACCCAAACCAAAAACCTATTTAAAATTTTGTGATTACAGAAAAATGATAAAAATACATTGTGGCTAATCAAAACTGATAAGTTGAAATAAAATACAAAAATCAATACCCAACTACAATGAACTTATATCAATCATGTGCGTGAAAATTTATTAATTTTTCTTTTATATTCGAACTTTTAACCATATCTATCATTTTTAAACGTCCCATGTAGTTTATATCTAATATCTACACAATCTAATCTTATCTGTATAATTATAGCAAATTGTTTAGGTAAAAAGCAACACCAATTCAAAATTCTAGGATTTCAGCACCACCGGTACAAATATATTTCCCGATTCTAGACCACTTTTTTCGTTTAAGCCACAGTACATTCACATTCAAAGGAGATATTTATAGTTGATTCGCATATGATCCAAACGCAATTGAATAAAGCCGATATTCCATTGCAAAAAAAAGTTTGTCTGCGGTTGTTTGAACGAGACATCCAACATTGTCAGTGAAGATTTTTGTTTAAAAGGTGTTTCTGTGTTATAACTTATAATTATTGACAAATCGAGATCATTTTATGGCATTCCAACTAACAAATCTACATAATATCATATTTTATTAAGCTTTTTTTTAATATTAAAACGAATTTATTTGATATAAGTATAGCTTATTGTATTAATTTCTGTGGTAATTCAACAAAACCACTTATCTCATTCTCACTCACTTTTCAGGAGACACTTAATTAACAGTAAAACAGTAAAGTAATAAACACTTATCTCGAGATAAATGATTATGTTGAAAGGCCCAAACTGTGGCCCAGACTGTGGAATCATTTATCTCGAGATAAGTGTTTATTACTATACTGTTTTACTGTTAATTTATTGTCTCCTGAAAAGTGAGTGAGAATGAGATAAGTGGTTTTGTTGAATTGCTACAGATTTATTGTCGACGTTTCAACGGCTGTATTCCGTCATCCTCAGGACAATTTTTTTTTATAAAAAAAATACAAATAAAAAACAACGGTTGGTCAGAAGTGTAAATTAATTTAGAATAACATTGTCGTAATAATTTAACAAGAATTTGGAAATTTCCTTGACATTTAACAACTTTGGACCCCGCATTTTCTTAATATAAATATTTTCAAAAAATAAACGCTTTTCCAAGTTACTTTCTTTCTCCAAAATTGTAGCATCCTCTAAAGATAATGCGTGGCCACTGTCCCGTAAATGGTTTGTTATTGCACTATGTGAATTTTGGAAGTTGAAAATTGAGTCATGAATATGTTGGTAAACCCACTTCTTTAAGTACTGTTTTGTCTGTCCAACGTATTCTTTTCCACATGAGCAATTTAGTTTATACACCAAATTTGATTGTAGTTCTAAGGAATTTCATCTTTTAACTTAGTAAACAAAAACTTATCTAAACTTTTCACTTGTCTACCCACAAGCTCAACTTTCATCTCAAAATTTTGACAAGTTGATTTAATTTTTTCAAACAGAAGTTTTATGTATGGAATCGATATAAAGATTTTCGTAGTATTTTCCACCTCTAAATCCTGTGAATTGGATGGAGTTTCCAAGCGATTATTTTTGTTAATAGCTTTCCTTATGTTTCGGCGTATTGTATTCCTTGGATAACCATTTTTTAATAACACATTTGTTAATTTTCAAAAATTATCCGAATGAAAACATTCATCTGATAATTTTAAAATCTTTTCAGCTAACAAACATACTGTATTATTCTTATATGATAATGGAAGCCATGAATTATAATTTAGGTAGCGGCCTGACCAAGACATTTTTTGATACCAATTTGTACTCAAACTTCCATTTTCATTCCGTATAACCAACACATCCAAAAAAGCCAACCGATTTTCATTTTCTATTTCTACCGTAAATTTAATACACGGCGAAAAATTGTTGAAATCACTAAAGGATGTGGTAACATATCTGAAAAAGAGTATTGGTTAAACAGAAGATAATTTCAACACTTCAGTAAATTTGCTATTGCGGGACTGACTGGTGAACCCATTGGTGAACCAAATACTTGTTTAAAAAATCTTCCATTAAAACTAAACTCATTATGATCTAGGTCGAATTTTAATGCCTACACGAAATCTTTCAAGTTCAAATTTGTCCCACTGTTTAATTTTATAGCATTCCATAATTTTTTAACTAAATTTAGAACCAATTTTGAATCCACGTTAGTGAACAACGAAACCACGTCAAGCGAAACTAAAATATAATTTGGTGGGAGAATAAAATTTTGAATTTTTCATTTGAATTCTTCCGCATTCCTTAGTGCCGAAAAATTACGACCAACATACCAATTCAAAATATTAGACAAAAATTTAGGTAAATTATACAAAGGTGAAACCACGTACATTCTCCGAGTTGTACCATTGTAGCTACGTAGATCCTTACCAATCAATTTAGTTATTTTGCCTAAACGTTCCCAAGAAGAAATAATTAAATTTGAATTCGTCTGTATCGTCGCGATACGAACTTTCCTAATTTCTATATACGTGTTATCGTCTGACAAGAGCAATTCTATTTTTTTAACTGCTATTTTTGACATAAGAACCGTAACATTGCCCTTATCAGCCTTTACCACATATATATCTGGATTATTGGTTAGAAATACTTTAGCTTTTTTGGCTTGTTGAATTTGTTGTTCCAAGTTCATTACTTCCTAAAAAAGGCCGTGACATGTTATTGTTAGTCTTGAAATTTGTTAAAATATTTACTATTATATTCCGAATGTCTGATCAGTCTCGTCTAATTTAGAGATGCCACTTTCCAAATCAGCTACAATTTATTACCTAACTTTAGAATTTCTGCCACATCACTCGGAATTTCCAACCTTGTTAAATTTATAATCCAGCTATTGCCAAAATTTCCAAAACTGTTAACCACCCGGTTGCCAATTTCGTTCTCCTCCATGTTCAATATAGTTGCTTCTCCTTAAGATGTTGTAGGTATTTCAAGGCCGATTAATTGGTTAAATTTCGTTAAATGTTTCTTTTTCGTTTCTTGAAAAATTGCTTCATATCAAATTTTAGAATTTTGAAAAAAATCCCTCCAAATATTAGCCGGGAACACACTTTTAATTTTATTTGATAGTTCCAAAATTTCTTTATTGAGCCGGTTTATGAGTCCAAAAATTTCTCTAATTTCAACAGTGATGATTGAAAATATGAATTTTGCTTCTATCGACCGAAAGTGGTTATCATTAATTTTGTAAACATTGTTTAAATGCTTTTTACACTTTCTGCCGTAGGCACTTGGCGAAACACACTTAACACACACATTTTTAAATTTTTTTAAAAACACTTGTTAAATATTTCGCAAAATTACAAAAGGTTAAAAAAGACAGTTTAGTAGATACTCCTGATGATGGCCTAACAAGCCGAAATCGATCGAGTGATTTTTAAATCTTTTGTAATTTTGCGAAATATTTAACAAGTGTTGTGTGAAATCTTGATATACAGGGTGACTGACACGAAGTGTTACCAAAACAAAACCCCACAGAATTTTTATTTTTTGATGAATTTTATTGAGTCACAGTAAAAAATGTTCACAAATATTTAAATTTTCGAATTGCATTAGCAGTTTTCGATTTGGCCACCCTTAGCCACGATTATAGCCTTCAAACGGCCGACAAAGCTATAGCATGCAGCACGAAAGTGGCTCTGCGGTATGTTGGCCCATTCCCGGCGAAGCGCTTGCTTGAGATGATCGACACTTTGGTATTTTTTTGTCCCAACCTTGCTTTTCAAAATACCCCAAACCGAGAAATCTAGCGGATTTGCATCCGGTGAATTTGGTGGCCATTGGGCAGTGGAAATGAACCGAGGAACGTTGTTTTTCA
The DNA here is from genome assembly GCA_963556165.1 of Tipula helvola. Classification (NCBI taxonomy): domain Eukaryota; kingdom Metazoa; phylum Arthropoda; class Insecta; order Diptera; family Tipulidae; genus Tipula; species Tipula helvola. Next base: position 61,104,586 of record OY744483.1, read on the forward strand.
GCCAATCTTGATTAACGCGCGCTTTATGACTCAGCGCCGAGTCCTGTTGAAATGTCCGGGCTATGCGGCCGAAATGTTTTTGTGCCCAAGGCTTCAACGCTCCCTGCAACACATGATCCCGATAAATTTGAGCATTTATCTTGATGCCACGGTCCAAAAAACGAGCGGTGAACGGCTTTTGACCGTTACGGCGGCCCAAACCATCACCATCGGCGGCGCTTGGTTTCGAGTGGCAATCCGTTGGTCCAAATTTTCAGTAGAATGGCCGGGCAAGTAAATCCGGTCGTTTTGCTTGTTCACATATTGCTCAATAACGAACGGTGACCCATCGGAGAAAACCAAATTCGGAAAATCGCCACTTTCGTGAGCAATCACACTATTACGCTTGAATTCCATTGCGGATAACTTTTTTTCTGAATATTTCCCACTAAAATGCTTTTGTACGCTTGTAAACAATGGAATGCACTGTCATTAGTGTAAATTTGAGCGCTCTGTCATTACTGGTTTGACAGCAATGACAGTCTGAAATTGGTAACACTTCGTGTCAGTCACCCTGTATAGAAAAAAATTGATAAAATACTCTTTGTCACTCTAATGCAGGGTTGTCGGAACTTTCTTCGGTATTATCCCGATATTACACCACCCTCGCAATTGAAAAGTAAGCTTTTTCTAACACTAAAAACTTTAGAAAACCAGTTGATTCGCTCTTTTCAACTGGCTCCACAGAAGGAAAATTAAGCCTACATATTACATCTGAAATTTTCATTTTTACCTAATTTGGGGTAATTTACCCCTGCTCCGAGACCTCTATTCTAATGGATTATTATTTTTGTCTTATTTACATTTTTAATCAGTTCATTAAATTTTTCACAGTGGACTAGCGACATACGTCTAATAAACTATAATAAGTACAATACAATTAAAATCGTGCCTAAAAAAATATCTCTTTTAAATTGGGCAAGTTTGAATTGATGAACTATATAATATACGATAGCTGATATGAATAGAAGTAGATGAATGCATTGCATAATTATGTCTAATTTAAACAACCGGTTTCGATCTTTTCCAGGGGGCTATTTGTGAATTCTATTCGATCGTATTCGACTCTTCGAAGTATTGGATTCTTATTTGAATTGAATCAGATTTGTTCGTTTCTTTTTTAAATCAAAAACGAATCTTATAATTCGAAGAGTCGAATACGTTCGAATCAAATTCACAAATAGACCCGCAGAACAAAAAATCATAAATACAAACCTTTTACTTTTGACACCTCAAAAATAAATAATTTTAATAAATACATAATTTACGAACATTCTATTTTATTCTATACCCATCTATTCGAATATACGAGAACATCAATTTTATAAATAACAATCATGAAAAACGAGTCATTTTGTGGAAAAATTAGGTATGTATATAATCAACAAATGTTTATTCGATTTTACAAATTAAAAACAAACATGAGAATTTTAGCAAAACAATTTGTCACCTACTGATAAAAAAAACGATGAAATCTGTAAAACCTATGTTACAATTGGAAATAAAAAATTTCCGCTCCGCTTGTTCAATTGTTGCTACATACATAGATAGAATTCATTTCGTTAACTAAATTTGGTTAGTTAGAAACACCATGAACTTAAATTAATGGCGGTGCCTTGTGTTGATTTAAAAATGAAACGATTTACAAAGCAACAAAATAGGCCATCATGGCTTGAAGTTCGTAAATATTTTGCAGTCGGAAAACTCACAATATACAAAACACGTCATTTATTTATTCAGCCTCCACAAATAGAGTAAACGATCTTTAACATCAATTTTCGAACATTAATCGACTATACGAGGTTATTTATATACATACTCATAAAAAAATTGCCATACAATTTTGTAAAAATTGCCATACAATTTTGTAAACAAGTTAGATTAAAAACGCATGATATTATAGAACGTTTGGCTTATGTTGATGAATATAATATTCAACAACAATATCAACAACATTATCAACGAATGTATTTAAAATCACAACGCGCATCACAATTTAAAAACAAAGATGTATGAGAACAGTGCGAAATGCCAGATACTTGAGGTTGATTTCGATTGGATTGAAATTAGGCTTTCGTTAAATTTCAAAATAAGCTCAATCGTTTCCATGAAGGTGTGGTAGATTGAGTAAAAACTTTAACAGCGACTTATAATATAAATACACTTAGGACTTTTGTATTGCGTTCATAATTTTTTCCAATATTTTTTTGTGGGATTTAATTATATATTGTGAAATTTTCTTGTTCCATTAATACTAATAAATTAAGGATTCAAGTTCGAGTTTAAAATGACAACGAAAACCTAACTCCAACATCGTTTCTATGAACACTAACTCCAACTCAAGTCGGTTTTTTAAACCTTACATGGAAACAAGAAAAATATTTTATTAAGTTGAACTTAAAATTTGACTTTGAACAGTAGAATTGATTAATTCAGAATTTAAAAATTCTTATAGGGATTCTAATATCAATAAATCGAAAAAAAAAAATGACGATAAAAAATTATCGATAATTTTTTAAATTTTATCATAAATCCGGTAGAAATTTTTACAAATGATATGTGTATTGCAGCCGAGGACCTTACTTTTTACGGGAATTTCCTCTTGGTTAGGTTTCCGGAAATGTATTAGATATGTGCGAACGATCACAGTACCAGTGCTATTTGAGCCTTCGAAGAATTGGATTCTTATTTGAATTGAATCAGATTCGTTCGTTTCTTATTTAAATCAAATACGAATCTTATACTTCCAAGAGTCGAATACGTTCGAATCGAATTCACAAATAGCTCCCCCAGAACTAATATCAGAAAATATTTGATTGTTATCAAAAGCGACATTCATTTAAATTAAACCAACAAAATTAATAGACTTTTATGGGTTAATTGATCATGCTTATCAGACATAATAGAAAACACGTATTGTTAACATATTTCTAAACAGACCTTAAGTTATTAACGATTGACGTATTGATCATTGTTATAAGGCGGAACATATAAAAAATTGATTAGTTATCAAAAATTACGAAACTCAAATAGTCAGTTTGGCAAAATTATTTTAGAAATTGGCGTTCGTCTAACTGAATCAGAAGATGGAGAATACCGTTCAAGGAAGAACAAGATTTTAAGAAATTTAGTAGGAAAATGTAATGTAAAACCAATAAATTAAAATAAAATCATCGATAAACGATTTTTGAGGACTGTAGTAACTTGATTGATTTTAAATAAGAAACGAACGAATCTGATTCAATTCAAATAAGAATCCAATACTTCGAACAGTCGAATACGTTCGAATCAAATTTACAGCCCCCAGATCTGCTAGTTTCTTGTTTAAGTCAAGTACGAATCATACAGATTAGAATTCATATCATATTCAGGAATAGCCAGCGGGGGGGCTGCCTGGGGGAGACAAAGTTCGGTCTAAATACTCTCTTTTTCGGTTATAAGCCGAAGCTTATAGATTTTTTTTTAAATAAAATTAGGTATAGCCTAAACAAACTACGTTTGAAAGACCGTTTAAATTTTAGAATAAAATAGGCCCGTTTAAAAGTAGAACAACGGGGGGCTATTTGTGAATATGATTCGAAAGTATTAGACTCTTCAAAGTATGATTCGTATTTGATTTAAATAAGAAACGAACCAATCTGATTAAATCCGAAAAAGAACCCAATAATTCGAAGACACGAATACGATCGAATCGAATTGAGAAATAGCCTCTTCCCTCCCCCTTGTATTCCATTGCATCATAATAGTTTCATTCATTTTATTTAATTTATACAGAAATTTGCTAGGGTTTGTTATTAGGCGTATTAAAGATAGGGTGGCCATACGCACCACATTGTGTGGTGTTCTACCACATTTTGAACTATTGTACCACATATTGGCAACTGTACCACTCCACATGAGGATCGAATGCACATGCACCACATTTCACACATAAATTTTCCACAGTATTTAAACTTACACACTTGCATATGTAAATAAAATGCTAAAAGTTATGGAAAGAGGTTATATATCCACACAAAGCAATTTAATCTGCAGCTGGTTATCCCTAAAGATATACCATTGGAGTACTCGTACCTTAAGAATTTCTTAATACAACTACCCCAGAATTAAGATTGAAGTAGACTGTAAAACGGAGCATGAAGTTTCTAACAGCACTACAACGTTAAAATTTCAATATGTACTTATGGAAAAAGAAACACTCTTCTGTGATTAGCATTAGCAGTCAAAATGTAGTTTTACAAAATTAATGACTTAAGCGATGGCTCCATCAATGAAACCTGGTACAGGTCTCGCGTTCAACAATATTTTCAAACCTGTTTTGTTGCTTAACATTTGAAAAACCAGTCGAGCCAATTTTTCAGGGTTGTGGAATCTGAGAAAAAATGTTCGGATCTGGCTCCAGCTCCGGTTCCAACTAACACACTACTATAACTAAAGGGTTAACTATTTCTTATCTAGACAAAAATACAGAAACCCAAAATCTTCAAAGGAAAATCCAGAAACAAAGAAATTCACAAAGGGAAATCCAAAAGCGCAAATCCAGAAACACAATTATCAGCCCAAGATAATTAAAATTTATAAAATTCAATTTTTCCTTAGAATTCTAAATATTATTTATTGAACGATTTTCTTTCTGGATTTTAACTGTTTTATGATCCTGAATTTTGAAATTTCATATTTTTTATAATATAAAAATATTAAAAGGCACAGTTTGTTTATTGCTATCGGCTTATTGATGGCCTTATAACGAAAAAAGGTAAATGAAATCTAATTTTTTAAAAGCCGCTAAACCACATGATCATCTTATTAAATTATTTTATTGTGTAGGAAAAAAACGGCCACTGTTATTAATAATTCGACGATATTTTTTCATTTTAGTTTATTTCCCATGAACAAAATCAACTTGAAGATGAATAAACTAATAGCTATGCAGATGCAAGACAAAATTATCCATTTTAAACAGTTACACAGGATAATATCCATAATCACGTGTATATGCACTTTGAATTAAAGCAAGGGTAAACATTTCGTTTCTTCCCAGAAACATCCATTAAGATTGTATTTTACTATTATTATACCAAATATGTAGATAAAACGTAATATGTATACAAACAAGACATTATGGTTTTATTATCCTTATAAAAATTTTCCATTTCGACCAAATAATGGCGACGAATATAATTCGATACAAAACACATTTACGAAAAAAAAAATCAAAGGCACAAATTAGTAAACTAAACTAACTAAATAATTACTTACTCATCGTAATTAAATAGGCACTATCTAAAAGATAAATATTGTTTTTTCCACAAAATAAAATTTATAAAATTAACAATGATACACCACAATTTAGGAAATTACAAAACGTAATGACATGACATTTCCTATTCTTCAAGGCGAAGTAAACAAAAAAACAAAACAAAAAATGGAATAGTATAATGAAGTTAGGTACAGTTCATGGTTGGAATAATTTTATTCGATGTTTTCTAGTATTTTTTGTAAAAAACATAGAAAATTGATTTTCCCATTTTTATCGTTTTTTTTTCGTTACGCGCATGTTGAAAATTTATAAAATATATTTACCTTGGCCGCCTTTTTTAATTAATCCAATTATTTCACACAATTATTTATTATTTATTGTAAAGCACTTTAGAATTTATTTTATTTATTTTTATGTATTGTAGTGATAAAACCTAATTTTCTTATAGTTGGGATAGTAATGTACACACGTTTTATTACTGATAAACGTATAAATACGACTTTGCTCGAGGAAATTATTTTTCAACTAATAGCCAAATCTAATGTATATTATAATATGAAGCTGCAGTGCGCAAATCGAATATATTAGATATTAGATTTTACTATTTTTTATACGTATATATATGATGTATTATGCCAAATACAAGTACATATACCCACTATATGAGAACTTTTAAGTATTTACTATGGGAGAATACCACATTCACGTTGACTGATTGATACTAGGAAACTAAATTTTTATACAGTTTCGATGCGAGAAGAGGAATATTTTATTGAAAAATTTATTTGGGTTATTTTATTTCACCACGAGTTTGCGGTGTGATTATATCTAAACAAGGTTGTCGCACAATTCGGAAGATGATTGCGGTTGAACTTTAGTGGCCATTTAAAATTTGTCCCGTTACAGAGAGTGTGGTTTAACTTAAACGCGATATCTATAATAAGATGTAGACTTTATACTGTAGATACATCTCGCTATCTCGAACATTACATCATACAATAACCGAATCGTGTCGAAATCTATTATTTAGTGTCGTTATTATATGTGAGCACTCATGCAAACTAAAAAAAAAACTATACATAATAATTAAATGAATATTAAATCGTCGCAATTTCAAAGTGAACCTTGACATGTCGTTTTAATTTACGTGTACAAAAGTGGACAAATTAAATTCGAACCACTATAGTCTTTAGAATTTTAGATTAATTAGCTGCACCAGATTGTTATTCATATTAAATGTGGTGTTTATTTATTTGAGTGGGCGGTGTTAACATCATGAAACACTAAACTTGCCGATAAAATAGACTAGGAAAAATCTAATAATTTTTAAAACGTACAAAACTATAAATATCCAATGATTTCGAGGTGTTTGGAAAATTCTGTGATTTTCCCGTGTATTAAAAATAAATTTAGTTTATACGTAAATTTCCCTATTTTTAAATTTTATTTTAAATAAAAAAAAAAAATAGAGTTTATTCTCAATAAATTGCAAAATGTAAATTCAAAGGTGAAACAATGTTGTTTGCTATTTCGTCATTTGATAAAAACAAAATTCTATTGAAGCAACTTTGTAAACCAACACAGGAAATGAATCAGCACATTAGACGAATATTATGATATTAAATCATAATTTTTGTTTAGATACTTTTTTATTCTTACATATATGTATATATGCGTCAAACATCCGGTCGCATTAGAAGTTCAAGGGGGGAAATTAATCAAATTGTGACAATTAGATTTATAACGGTGATTTCAAGCAAATTCAAACGTTTCCTTTTGATATATTTTTCCCAATTCTGTGGAAATCATTTATTCTTCTAATGTCATTTTTAAAGTTCAATTCACCTATTTGACAAATCAACCAGAAGCTGTATTCTAAAATGTAGCTTGGTGATTTACGTTTTTTTTACAGTTAAAAACGTAAATCGCAAAATTAACGTTATTTCCCATTTTGACCAAAGAAAAACGTGCACGTATAAAGAAAAACTCACGTTTTTTTAGCTGGGTACCAAGCAAACAGCGGGTTATAGGAAATGCTGAGATGATTTGAAGTAAGAAAACAAAATAACGATGTGTTATTATAACTTATTTTCATTTTTCTGTTAGATTTCGTATAAGAAATTCTCAAGAAATCGGAGCACGGTTTGGCCAATCCGGCAATGTTATTATATTGTATATTGCTATTATATGTCATTACTCCACTGAAGCCATCGCTTTATAAGTTATATAATTTAAAATTAATAAATAATATCAGTTTGGCGGCTACCTTGTCATCGTTGGTTGCCAAAATATACGTTTAATTTCTGTTATATTAAAATCGTTGCCAAATGGCATAAATTAACAGAACATTTGACTGTTTTCCAGTTTTCAATGTTTTGTCGATGTTCGTGAACATTTTGTTTTAACGGATTAAAAATATGACAAAATATAAACATTCACGTTAAGGAATATTGCGTTACCTGTCACGTTTTTTGAACACTTCTTATAGGATTTGGTCATGATGAAACTAAATACGATTTTTCTTTTCGTTTTTCAGTGGGTAAAGCGCTTAAGAAAGAAAAAAACAGCGTAAACATGGACAAGCCTTTGATACGGACAAACATCTAAACGAAATCTTTTGGATAAAAACCAAAAATAGCATTATTACAAAGAAACCATATCAAAGTTAAAGTGGGAAACCGAAAACGCTATGTAAAAGGATACCAAGTCTAGGGTAAGGGTAATTCTACCGCAAATGAATTCCAAACCTCTTCTACGTTGGTTTTCAATTGACACCACTCTATATGAAAATAAATTTGAAGACAAGCTTGAATTGATCCACCCGAAAGTTTGGATGAAACAATCAAAACTTGACGTTAAAGCTAGAAAATTATTGTTCGTGGGCTATTTAGATGAACATAAATCATTAAAAAAAACATCACTATAAGTAATAGACGCCAACATCCAATCGAAATGCAAAGGAAGGAATGAAATTAGATGATGCGATTAAATTTTTTTAGAAGTATTGAATAAAATGAATCGAAAAGATTTTTTAATCTTGGATTTACAAAAAGTATTTATAGTGTGTACTTTACGAAACATATAAATTTCTGGGTTAACCGCCGTATCTTTAGAATTTTATTCATAACATAAGGCGACTCGCACTACAACATTACATAGAACATTGAGGACCTCAAATTAGCTTGTCAAGCATATTCCCTTCAAAAGGTCGGATGTTCACCTCTGATGCATTACAAGTAAATATGTCTTGCAAATAATTGGTCACAACTGATTGGTAAATAATTGCAAAATGAGGAATCATACATGCATTGCAATATTCTACGAAATGCTTTATTATAAATAAAATGCAATAAATTCAAAGGTTAAAAATAACGTAAAGCCAGTTTCATTGAAACCTTAAGATAATTTACCATGAAATATAAGTATGTACTCTCATTACCAAGTCGCCTTGTTTATAAAGAGAAATTACGTACAATTGCCTGCCTAAATAAATTACCACATTTGTACTATACCTTGATTAACGTGACTTGTTTACATAATATTTGAAAATAGATTATCGTTTGTTGTTCTATTTTAACGCTATAGAACTGATTAGTGCGCAATGCTTTTATTTTATGTTTAACATAATGACTAATATTATCACTATAAGCCTTGGTCTGAATTGAATACCACACACCTTACGGACATTAGCTGAAACGTTATGGGTGTTTTTAATGCGAGTTTATCATGATAAAAATATTATTGCCATTTTTGTAATTTTGTGTATCTATCGCTATATAGAATATCCATGTATAGGCGTTTATGACAGCTGTTTGCTGAATATTAACGCGTAATTAAAACACAACTTTATTCTCTGTCACTTGAAATAATATTTCAACAATATTGCACTTGGTATACCACAATATTTGCAAATGTTTTCGTAAGTATTAATTATAAATGCACACGTTTTACAATGTGATATTTTTATTTGATTCGCATTTATTATAATTAATATCGAAGGTCGTTTAGCACATTTTAATGACATCATACCGTTTGTTTTCATCTAAATCTACATATTTAATTTGGTGAGTCATTGATGACAAGACCGTATTATATTTTAAATATTTATATCGTGGTCACGTGTAAATGTTTTTCATAATTTTACTCCAAAATTACTGCAAATGCGCCTGTAAGATAAATAAAACACATTTTTTTTTTAATATAAAACCACATTTATTTAAAAAATGAAAAGCATAAAAACATTTTTTTTTAACTACAGAATGTATGTACGAGTATGTAGATCATTTTGGAATATATTAAGTTTGTATATTAAATATGCTGAATCGTTATTGGCAGTAGAGGTTCCAAGACATGATAAGATATTATTATTATTAGTTGTTAAATGCAAATTATGTTTTTTATGTAAGACTACTAATAAAATTCTAAACTAACACTACATATAAATTCTACACACAATTGGGTTTCGATGATTGAGATTTTGTATAATGGTGGTTATTTATTTTATTAATCGCGTCTGACAGATCAGTACATATTTCCAAACATTTAATCTAAAATGTAAATATAATTAACTTTCTACTTTCTTATAACTCTAAATATATTTTGAAAAACCATAACTATAAGTTATATTTAAACTAAACTATCAAAGTATCAACTAAATTATTTCACTCTGCCGTTTTAGAAATTGAATTTCAATAGTTTTAGTACCCGAATTTGCCGCAAATCCGAACGTCGCAGCCAATCCGAATATATTAAAATATTTTTGTCGTTTTATATTGGCACAGAATTAGCCAATTAGGTATATCTAATCTATATTATTTATCTAAACTTTATTGTGTACTGAGATTGCAAATACTTTTTATACATAAATTAATGAGTTTTTATTAAAGGGTAAAAAGAAAATTAAAACAAAAATGTTTTATTTTTTTAATTTATAAGCACGTCTTTATAAGGCAACAATTATGGCAACGAAAAAAAATATATTTACCAAAAATTATAAATAATTTGGTGTGATTTGTTGTTTTAGATTGGTATTAATTAAAGTCTTAAATTATCTTACAGTTACTACGTTTATGCATAGAGTCGAATCATCTTAGATTTATCCCCTCTCTGTGCATAAACGTAATATCTCAAATATGTATGTAGGTATTTTAACCTTAAAACCGTGTTTTGGGGAATACAGTTCCTCAAAAACGATTTTAAGGTTAACTTTGGTACTCTTTGCATCATTTTATAAATAAACTAAGCACACATACATAAATCAAAATCATTTAAAAAATGGCATGAAAATTAATATTGGGGAATTCTATTCCCCGTAACACGGAATTAAGTCGTAAAACATACACACGGTTTAAGGTTAATTTGCTGCGTGGGTTAACATTTTGAAAATCCTATGTTTTTAAAACGATCAAGCCTTGAATAAATTTTAAATGAAGTATACATACAATGTTTTAATTTTGTACGTGCGTTTATTCGAGTATTGACTTTAAAATGGTAAATTGGTAAATCGTTTATATTAAATTTATTTTATATTAATCTCTTAACATTGCTAAGTAATATTTTTATTTAATTTTATTAATAATTACGCTACGTTAATCGTGATATAATTGTGGAAAACGAATAGGTAATGTAGTCTTTGTAAATAAAAGGCATTCCAAAAGTATTTGTGCTCTTGGGAAAATTAAAATTGATATTTTGTGTTTAATTGTTTATTATATAAATATCGTTCCATTTGATACAAAATTCGTCTAAAATATCGCAGATTTTCACTCCTACTTCCAACATATACGAAATTTATTATTTTTGCGGAAACTTATTTATTTTTGTTGAATTCCAGACTTTCTAATAACCAAGTTGTTACTCGAAATTATTTAAGAATTTTGTACTAGAAATCGTTTATGTGTTTTGCAACATTAGCTGTGTTTTTTTATTCGCTCCGGATAGCTGCTATCGAGAGCCGATAGTTTTATAGGCCTAAATTTAAATTTGGTGCGCTATTTATTGGTAAACTAATTTTATTTAACATCAAAATTTCATTTTTAATTCAATTGTTTAGCGAAAACTTGATATACAAAATATTTGGCTCTACCTATTTATACGGAGCGCTATCGGGAGCCACATTTTATATGACGGCTCCGGATAGCAGCTATCCGGAGCGAATAAAAAAACACAGCTTTAATGTTTTGTTGTAATAAAAAATTATTTTCAAGATATTTTTGTATCTAATGTTTCTTGAATTAAGTTATTTGGAACAAATTGGTATTTCAGCTTGAAAACTTATTATTTCTATTAATTGTTTAGAAGTATCATTAAATTTATCTCAACATTGCATCGAAAACGAATTTTTTAGATTATATTATTTGCAATTTTCTAGTTTTTTATATTTTGACAGATAACCCACACACATAAAAGAGCAATGAAATTTTCTTGTTCAGAAAACGACATAAGAAACCCCTGCATAAAGGCAACTGTTGTTCGCTCAGTATTTAAACTAAGTTAAATTTTTGGTTCAAAAAGTCAATAAGTTATTCTATTTTGAATTTGAAGCACGAACTATATGACATTAATTGAGCATAAGCAAAGTACAGTTCTGTTAAGTTAATCACCTAAACCTGACATGTACGCTTTAAAATATATCATTACTCATACAAGGCAATCTTGTTCAAGATTCGATAGTACTGAATGGTCACGGCAAATTCGCTGAACAAAGCAAAATCACGTCGCTTTAAAAATCGCAGTTTAAAATAAATTAAATAGAGCGGTTCTATTAGAGCCCAATGTTAATCGTAAAATCACAGCAGTTGGAAAGGCGGTAGTGCGAATCCCCTCGTAACTACATAAACTCAGCAATAGCATATGAGCAATAATAATATTAATAACCAAGTATACCGATTAAACAATTTTAAAATTATTTTTTATTATGTATCAACACATATGTGTTGATTTCCCGGGTTCATCTTAGATTTACTTTTTGGAATACTTGGCGTTGAATAATTTTAAACAAATTTTGAAATTCGAGAATACAGATTTTCGATCCATCGAGAATCGCTAAATATGCAAATGTTTCTGTAACAAAATATTTCAATTTATTTTTTGTTCTTTGGGCTATTTTTAAAGGTTGTTCTTTTATACACAAATCAAAGAGTGAGGCAATCACAAGGATTTAAAACCATTTTCTATTGACAGCTTTGTAGTTTTTCGAAAGAAATCTGTACTACCTAGGGTGTTTCGTATTTGAATAGGGATACCATACGGGTTGTATAAGATGGAAGCGATTTGGAAGAAGAAATCATGTGAGTTGCCCATGGTCTTCCTCAGCATTGATTGAATTTGTACTTGATTTGATTTGCAGCGTTTCCAAAGTCGATATTTTGTTGAAGTTTTTTTTTTTGTTTATCGAGGATTTTGATGTAGTCTGAACTAGTTTGGTGGTTTGTGTCGTTCAGGTGTCTTGTGGGTGTACTAATGTTTAAATTTTGATCTTTTGAGGTGACTTCTGTATTGAAAAAGTCTTATTCTAAAAATTTTTTTGTATGCCCTGTACAAGTGGCGTTGCAGTACTTTGGACTAGGTAAACACATTTTATTATTTCTTTAAATGTATGTTATGTTTAACCAAAGATCATAGTATATTAGAGATGAGTCATTCAGTACAAAAAATAAAAAAGACTAGGAAACCCTCCCATTTCTTTATATAGGGTACTTTTGCATAACATGTAGTAGAAGAGAAACCGGCACATTAAAATTACTTCAGAGGTGATAAGTTCGATGTAAGAGGTGATAAGCTCGAAGATTAACTTCGTGTATTTACAACGAAACCATGGTATTTTTATTGCAGACCTATTGCAGAGTCGTTTGCGTAGGTTCTCAGTAGGAGAAATCGAAAAAAATTGAATATCGTCAATTACAGCGCCATCTATCATAAATCGAAAAAAAAGTTTCAGTAAAATCCTACGTATTTTTAGCTGTAGAATCTGAATCTGCAATAAAAAATAGGGGTTCCTATTTTAGTTTCAAAGTTACCTCCAGCCCCACCTACAAGGAGGGGGAGGGGGTACTAATTTTAACACTAATGTATTTCCCCCGCGGAATAATTAAATTTTGATCTTAATCATTTTTGTCGTAGAGTGCTTATTTGCCGAGATATTTGAATGTATCAGGTTAAAAAAATCACCCGGTATAGTAGCTTAGAAGATCGATTTCGGATAGCTCCTTCGTCGGTTCTACTATCATAAAATTGTTAATAAGAATCGACGAAGGAGGTATCCGAAATCGATCTTCTAAACTATTATTCCAAAAGATAAGGCAGTGATACTTGCCTTTAATACGGTAGACGCAGACACAAAGTTAATCGCGATTTTCAGTTATCCCGATTGTCTAAAATCGCGTTGTGAAAACGAAATAATCCAGTTTTTTGTGAAAATTGTGTAATGACAGTCGTCTGTCATTACACGATTTTCACCTAAACCGGATTATTTTATTTCCACAATGCGATTTTTGACAAAAATGACAACTGAAAATCGCGATTAACTCTGTGTCTATCTACAGTATAAGGCAAAATTACATAACCTTAAAAAAAGTGACAGCTACTTCAACCAATCAGCATGCTGAATTTTAATGCCATAATGGCACAAATGATGCTTGTATCGTTGCCTTTGTTGTATAAGGAATTAGTTGATTTAGTTTATGGCATTATTGTTTAAGTTTATTGTAACAAACATTAGGTTACACAAAATTGAGCCAAAGTCCAAAACAAATACTTTTGGAACAGAAATTTGTAAAACAATGGTACATAAGTTCAACTTAAATGTGTGCTGGTTAAAATCTAAACACTCCAGTAAACATTTTGATCTTGATAATTTTACTCTATTCCGTAAAGAACGTGCGGGGTCGGGTTCTGGGGGGGGGTTGGAATTTACTATGTTAAGAAATTTCTAAATCTAAGAATTACTGGGTGTAATCTACAATCCGCTAAAATTGGAATCCTCGAAATTAGAGTTCCTTAAAGATCTTGAAACTGTCTTGAGTGATCTTATGGCACGGTATAGCCAGGTCATTATTGTTGGTGCTTTTAATATTATTGACTGTTTCGTTTCACACCTATGGTTAATCGGTTGAAATCAATAATGTCATCCTTTAGGTTTGGATTGATCTCAAAGGTAGCGACTAACTTCGTGGGTGATTCTGCCACTTTACTTGATTTGGAATTTTCCAATCATATACTAACAATTTTAAAACTTTTACTCAAATCTCTATACCTGGCATTGCAACCAACCACTCTTGATATGATTTATGGTTCATTTGCTTTCCCTATCGTTAATAATCATAGTGACCGATTTATTTCGTGAGAGATTTCTAGAATCTCGAATTCGTGATTTTCCGCATGAGAACTGAAGAAAGCATAATATCGAAATGAATAAATTCAAATATTCCAGAGCACGTAATAAATTGAATTGTATGATCATAGCGGCCAAATACCAGTTTTTTAATGATGAAGTAATAAAACTACAAATAAATTGTTTTGGAAGAACTTCAACACATATTTAAATCCGTCCATTACTCCTGATGAGTTTAATATCTACTTCGGTTCAGTATTCAACCCTATATTGATGTAAGTTTTGTTATGGATATAATTCATTATGCCATCAATGATAATGCTATTGATGGCCACTTAATCTCTTTCAAATTCTGCTTTCGGTTTTATTACCTTATTTAACATTCATTATAAATTCTAGTATCACTCAGGAACTTTTCCCGGTGCGTGGAAAATTGCGACAATTACGAATATTCTAAAAATGCAGAACCCATCTACAGTAACGATTTTCGTCCCATCAGCATATTACCAACATGATCTAAGGTTTTTGAATGAATTATTCACGCTCAGATCAGTGGTTTTATTGATAAACATAACTAAATGAATGAAACTACAATCTGGGTTTCGTGCCAACCACAGTACTACGACTGCATAGAAATGGAAAAATTGCCCACCACAATCGCTAAAATTGCAGAGCAGACACAGAATGATCCCATATTGAGTAAAGTATATGGGTATATTCTAAGTATCTGGCTTTGCAATATAAAAATAAATAAATGTGGGTTTTCCGGTATAACACCCTTTTCTAATAATAGCTTTAGCCTAAGTTGTGAAGATGATTGTATATTTTATGGCGATCGTATTATTATTTCTTTAATTTATCATGTATAAACTTGGAACTATTGCATAACAATCACTTTGGAATTGTTAAGGTAAACGTATGGTGGGAAAAATAGACAATGATATTGAGTCATTTGTAACAAATTGTGTTGCGCATCAGCAAACTGCAAATAAACAGAAAATTGACCAGTCTTCAGATAGGCAGGAAACAAATTATCGCTTTGAAATGATTCACATCGATGTTTTTTATTTTGCAAAAAATCCTTGTGATATTTGATTTATTTAGTAAATATAAATACCTAGATATTTATTTAATGTCTAATACTGCGGCGAGTAAAGTTCTATCGAACCTAAAAAAATTCTTTAAAAGTTTTCGGATTGCCAAAAGTGATAGTAAGTGACAACGGACCACCATTTAACTCGAAAACGTTGAATGAATTTTGTGTTAGAAGTGGAGTTAAGTACATTCAGAAAAAACCGTACAAACCGTGAAAAATACCGTACAAAAATTTCTCTTAGAAAATAAATTTAGTCAGTCAAAAGTCGCGGATATAATTTAAGAATTTTCATTGCAACATCGAAACACCGCTAGTATAGTAACAATGAAGACTCCGCACGAGATGCTTTTAAGCTAAAAACTCTCTTGATAACGTGAACGGAAAGAAACTGGAACGGAATGAAATTAATTTAGACAAAGACCGGAGAACTATAGGGAAAAAAAATTAATTATTAATATTAATGGAAATGAAACTGACAATAAAAACTATATTAAAACTTTTGAAATGAGTGCTCTATTTAAATCATTTTAAAGGATTTCAGCTAGAGTATTGGATGAACTAAGCCCCAAATACGTTTTTAATCAATTTAAACAATCATGTTAGACTTGTACATAAACACCAACTCAGAATGTCAAAATTATCAGAAGACGTTCATCCACTAGATTAAGTAATAAGACACGCGGAAATTTGTAAAGACCAAATTATCGAAATAATTAAGAAATTCTGTTAAACAAAAAGGGTGACACGAACGACCTAATCAAGATTTAGTTTTTGATGTTATAGTTACCAAGAAAGTTCCGAACAAACAAATATTATTGGAATGTTTTGACTTCTACGAAAAATATTTGTGAATTCCACTTCTGATGTATGTATATGCAATACTGACAATTATTTTTTATCATCACTTAACGATATTTCTAAAATTAATTATTAATTGACTGAATTTTTTGTAACTAAAATTATTATATGTATGATTGTTAAATACCGACCTCAAAAAGATAAGATGTATTGTACTTTTCGAAACGTTGAGTAAATGAAAATTGTTTTATTTCCTTGGCTGTAATCTTGTAAATAAATTCTGCGAATCTATAAATAAATTATTTTATAAAATCAAACATTAATAAATAATTTTTAAATTATTTTTGTTTTGTCAATAAACTTTATCAGATTATAATTTTCTAAAGCTTAAGTACTTTAGACCAGTGATTCCCAACCCAAACATGACCGCGGACCGGTGAATTTCAATTCCATATAGATACGTACAAAAAAATATAACGTAGCAGGAATGCCGATTCACATAAATTTGTCGTTGCAAATAGTAATATTAATTTTGCAGCCTTTTGGAATAATACTGGGTATACTTCCTTTATTTGTATCAAAATCTGAGCTAACCTCATTTTTGCGAATAACGATTTTAAAGTTAAATCTGAACTGAGTTCAATGAGCTGTAAATCTTCTTTGTGTCAGTTTATTGGCTTGGTGTTCCACGAAAGGATTAGGAAAAAGTTTTGCGGACCGTTGTAATATTTCCGCGGACCGGCAGCGGTCCGCGGACCGGTGGTTGGGAACCACTGCTTTAGACTACAATAATATTTTCATTTTTCTCTTTCTCTTTTTAGCTTCGTAATAGGCGATGTTGTGCTACGAGCAACCCACGAGCAAGATTTCATTTGCGGCAGCATAGCATTCAAAATAAAATTGTTGGAGCGATTTCTTATTAACGGTGAGATAGGTGATGCTTTTTGATGTGTGAAAGTTTAGTCAATTATTCGAGTATTTTGCAATTTTTCAAGGAATTAAAAATAATCCAAAATATTGTCTGTAGAAGTTCGAAAGAACACTTACAGTTCATCTTAGAATCTCGTTCCAACAAGCGATTCAGAGTCAAAACTATATAAATAACCTCAAAAGAACCATAATGAACTGCAAAATCGTTCATCTAAGACAAATTTTCCGCAGCAGAAGTCGCTAGAACAACAAAGTTGTGTTTTCTTGTGTAATTGATAAATATTTGGATTTTTAAGAAAAGGGTGTTGTGAAAGTTTTATTGCATTTTGACATTTCCTTTAGTTTGCACATTAATTTCCTCTAAATTAAGTGACATCTGAACTGAACGAAATTTCCACAAATCGCATTTTTACTTAAAGTAGAAACAAACAACTTGGTACTTCTGATTGATAGTAAAATTGCTCAAACACAGAATCTCATCGCTAATTTGAGAATTAATTCGAGAGTAAATTCTTTTTAATAAACATCCTATGCCGGTAAATTTTTCAATTTGGTTAATGAGTAGGTATTTAATATAAATGATTCTGGTTTTTACTGTGAATAATTATGTCGCGTCCTATTTGGATTCCCCATTAAGTGATCTACAAATAAAAAACTGATCTGAGATCAATTTCTACTATGAAGAGCAGCATTTTTTGATTTAGGTTCCGTTTTTTAGATAATTAAACACAACATTTTGTCGCATTCTATTGACTTACAAAAATGGAACCTAGATCAAAGAATGCTGAACTCTTCATAGTGGAAATTGTTCTCAGTTCAATTTATTTTTTTTTATCTAGATCCGTAGATAGAATTCAACATTAACTGCCGTGTTCTATTGACGCGAAAAACTTAATCTAGATCAAAAAAATGCTGAACTCAGATCAATTTCAACTATGCAGAGTTCAGCATTTTTTGATCTCGGTTCCATTTTTTGAGTCAATAGAACATGACATTATAACAATAATATTTTTGAGATACTGTAAACGTAAATTTTTTTCTTTTGTTTGCGAAATTAATTGTTTATGTACGGTACAAATATATTACGATGGTGATAATATTAAGTCTAAAAATTAATTAAATTAATTTATATTTTTGTGTATTATAATAAATATTCTATTCTAGCACTTGTATAAAAAATACAGTTAGAAAAAAATTTAAACTATTTTAGGTTTTGGACCACAAAAAATCGGAGGTTTATAATTTCAAAGTTACATATAATATACAAATACGCATATAATTTATTTTATTTCTAAGAAATATTTGTTATCTGTCATCTGTTATTTTATAATTTTTTGTTTAGCGATGCATTTATGCATATATAGATTTATGCTAGGTACCTAAATTTAAATAATTGCAAAAAAAAAATAAAAAAAATAAATTCGCCACATTTTTGGTTTAAGTGCAATTTGAACTACTCGAAACGGACATAGTAGTTTCAGTAACGGGGGCTATAGGTCATAAATTTGTAGTTTGTACAATGCCACGTTCAAGATTGAAGCAATCTAATACTGATGCGCCAACAGAGCTTCGCCGTATCACCATTGATGATACAATTGTCCATTTATTTGTTTTTGTATCGTATTTTTCGACTGAATTTAATGATGATGATCCATCATTACCGCCTAAAGCGTACATGCTTCCATCAACTTCTACCACCTCGTGTGTTGATCTATAATATATTTTTAAATATTTTTTTTTTTGGTTAATTAACATTAATAAAAGCACGAAAATATCAAATAAATTTACCGTCTCGAGTGCATTGGTGCAATCGATTCCCAAGCATTTCGTCTTATATTCAATCGTTCACAGCTTGACATGCACATCGTACCATCATTACCGCCTACACAGTAAAGCATATCATCAATGGTTGCAATACCACAGCTACTTCGGCGTGATGCCATATTTGGCACCGGGGACCATTTTCCAAGGCGTGGATCAAATCGTTCAACCGTCGATAAATAATTGGTTGAATCAAATCCACCAATTGCATAAATACAATTTTCTAATACTGCTAGACGACAATAACGTCGTCGGGTGCTCATACTAGGGCATGAACTCCATACACCGGTCAAAGGATCATAACGTTCCATACTGCTTAAGCAAGATGCGCCATCATAACCACCGCACACATATAAAAGCCCGTCAAACGCACAAATTCCTAGACATGATCGTTTAGTACCCATTGGTGTTATATTTGTCCATTTATTCGTAAGTGGATTGTAGGATTCAGCCGAAGCCAAATCAGTGATACCATCGTAACCGCCAACAACGTATAATAATTTACAAAGTGATGTTACACCAGATCTTGAACGCCGCCATAGCATAGGCTGAATAGTAATCCATGAATTTGTTCTTGGATTGTAACACTCGCATTCACTATGGATAGCAAAAAGACTTCCGCCACCTAAAATCGTAACGTTAAATATACATAAATTAAAATTATTACAAACTTAAGTGTCTAAGTATATTCTATTTACAAACTTAAGTGTCTATATCTATTTATAAATACGAACCTACAGCAAATATATATGGCCGCATTCCATCCGGACGTCGTTCAATCGTACGAATGCTTAGCATAGAACTTCTTTGCTCCGGCAACAAATGATATTTCATGGCTTCTAAAAGTAATTCACGGCAATGTGTATCTTCTCGTAACAATGGTTCGGATTCAACACATGTCATAAGAAAATCACGACATACGAGCGGCAAACGAACATGAGTCATTAGCTGGGCTATACATTTTTGCCGTTCCTGTAAATCATGTTTTACCCAACTAAGGATGGCGGTGAAAACACGTTCCTCACTCGATATATTCAATTGATTGTTCGAAATTAAATCTTTGACCTCGCAAAATGGTAGCAATAAAAATTCTTCAGTACTAACAACTTGTTGAAAATTTTGTAGGGCATATCGATGCGATCGAGAATGTAGTTCTTTGCATGAATGCGCATCAGCAAAGCTTCTAATACCTAAACAATTTGATGGATGAAGTTGTCGTAATAAAAATTTACAGCATGCCTCACGCACCGAATGTATTTGTAATAGACTTGAGGCTGGTAGTAATACTTGAACATTATCTTCGGTTATTGTTATTTCACCGCAGTACGTATATTCAATTAATTGACGTAAGGCAACTGGATCAATATCGTGCAATATTACATGTGATGTATTTCGTTCCAGCATATCATCTGCATAAAGTAAATAACGCACAAATTAAAACGAAATTTTATTGATTATGTAAGCATGCATTATTACCATTACCATTAAACATTGCATAAAAATATGGACTGACCGAGGCCAAAACTACTTTATGTGCTGTAGTTGTTTCGCCACCCACTTCTAGTGTGACATCGCATAGTTGTGAATTTGTTCGCATACGATTTATGGAGGCAAACGATGCCACACAATGGCCTGGATTTTGATGATGCGCTTGTGGTATACTAATTTCTTCGCCATTCGCATGTGGTGGACTTAAATCGCTAGGTGTTTGTGTTGAATTATTGGTTACCAAAACTTCTTCGTTCCCACCGGGAGCACTGTGTTAAAAAATTGGAAAGGTAAACAAATTAAAAAACTGTTGTATACTATAGAACTTATAAATTATTTTTAAATAAATTAATTTAAGAAACTCTCACTGCTGGATTAAACGTTTAGTTTATTTATAAAATACCCCATGCCATTAAGTGGTTTATCTAAAGTTACAACCTTTGCAAAATATTTATTAGGTCATACTTAACCAACACAAATTTTTGTGTAGCAAATAAAAAAAAATATTAGGGTGAACAATTCCCAAGAGTCATTTAAATGAATAAAATATGTTCATTGAATAGGTAATGAGTCGGAAATTTTTATCACATTCTATAAATAAAAATTTGAGAAAAGTGTAATCCACTATAAAATATGCAATCAAAATATCTAGAGACTTAACATATAAAACTAAGTAAATGTAAATACTTACGTATGTGACTTCACCGGTAAATACATGTTTGTACTATTTCGGCCACTTGGTTTCCTTAAAAATGGCTAAAAAATTTTCTAAAATTCCTATCGATGGACTCTATTGATTTGTTTAGAATTGAAATGATTTGTATGAAACATTAAAACTGTATTTTCGTATGTATAATTAAATTATTGATCTCTAAATTTTCTTCTAAAATTAAACAAAAAAAAACGGTTGTTTAAATAAATAAAAATTGTAACTATAAATTATGTACATGTTTATATTATTTATAAAAAATATTATGATGATAAAACATGCAAATGAAACTTTCAGTGCTAAAGCTACACATCTAAAATGAAAGGATTTGGGTTTGTGTGTCATTTTTATTCTGTAATATCGCAAACCTCGAGATGATGGTATTTTATGAGCGTTTACGACAATTTAACACTCATAAACCTAGTAAATGTAAAAAATAAAGCGTGAATTTTTTTTATCCATCATTATACATAAGAAAATTAAATTTGGGTGCTTAAAATTATAACGACCGGGTAAAAATTTCATTAAATCCCCAAATTTTATTTCTCTCTGTAATTTATATGTATAGCATTGGGTATTTATAGTATGTATGTATGTAGGGAAAAAGGTTTTTTCTTAATTATTTACAATGTTAAGAGTAAAGAACCATGTACTAATTTAAATAATTATTACATTTAATGTATACTAAATAAAAAGATAAGCTAAAATCGGTCACGTTTGACGGCAGAAGAATAAGACCTGAACAAGAAAAAAGAGAGCTCATGAAAGAAAACGAGCAAAGACTGTCGCTGTATATGGCGCCAGGAGGCAAAGCCCTACTAGTAAAATATAAATTCAATAAGTAAGCATAGGTAGAGTCTCGCAGACTCATTTAAAGTTTATTAGCTAAAAAATAACCGAAAAATAAATTTTTAAGAAAATTGAACTTTGTGTATTCCAATATTTATTATTTAAGATCTATTTATTACTAAACACCTACATACTAGTATTTTTTTAATCGTATCGAATTTAGGCCTAACCGGTCCATTTTCAAAAAATAAATATTTAAAAATAAAAACAATATAAAGGCATGCGTAGAAAGCTAACCAATGACCCCAGGCGTTAATCCTACTTTATAAAGTATATAGATGGTAGTGTAGTCGCAATACAAATTTAATGCTACAGCAAGCCAATTAGCAAAACGATAGATAACGATTAGCAAAATATTTCTTATAAATTTAGAATAGAAATTGGCTATATACCAAATAGAAATAGACAAAGGAAGTAATGCATCAACTTGCAGAAGGCATTTACTGGTCCCTTGTATATTTTGGCCAATTTTGTATATTTATTTTGTATAAATATTATGTGACGATTATTTGGTCTTGAAGATATTAAAAGCGTAAGTGGCGCATTTCTCCTTCGGCACGCAAAGGCGTTCAAGATTCGTGATTTTCAATTTTTCAATAAGAACTTTATACTACTAAATTTATAAATTTTAGTAGTTCGTGAATTTAAATAATTATGAACATAAATCAGAATTTCAAAATCGAGTTTAAAATAAAACTCAAATTGTTAAGTTGGTTTATTGATTGATTGATCAGAATGTACGACCAAGCCTAAGCAAGAGTCCCGGATCACACCGGACCCTCCCGTACACCCTTTACACACAACAAGACCGAAGGAAATGAAAGGTATGTTAGCATTAAAGACTCGACCCGGTTCCAGAGCGAAGTTTGTCCTAAAAATTGATTTACCTGAGAATGTAAGAATAATAAATCTCTCGTTATTATGAATTTTTAGGTAAACAGATTATTTTACTTACTAAGTAACATGAATTTGCAAAAATGCAACTAAATCAACTTAAGTTTTAATTTTACTTGTCCAAAGAACGAATTTAGCAACATTAAAGTTCATTCGAAATTTGATATATAAAAATTACAGATTGAGCCCACAAGGTGGTAACTAAGTGCACATTTATTTTACCGACAGTCGAAGGTCCCCTCTATCCAAAAAACATGACAAAGACTTCATTACGGACAGAGGGCAATCCACTCAATCTAAAAATACTAACAACATTCAAAAATCTAGAAGCACTAGATTTGGGACAAACGTGATACGATCCTGAATGTTAGTTTGCATTAAGTTGTATATTAACAAATTTTTCATTTTGGCCCAAAGATCGTACGCAAGTGCATATATATTTTTAAGGGTAGGTGGCAACCCTCTCTATCTAAAAAATATTACAACTTAAATGTATATGTACATAAATTAAAAAATGTCTCCGTCTAGCCCAAAGATCGTACCCGAGTGTACTTTTAAAGGTAGTGGGCGACCTCCTCTATCTAAAAAATATTACATCTTTTAAAAATCTAGAAGATAAGTAACTTAGGAAACACGTGATGCGTCTCTATATGCAAGTTCGCATAAAATTGGATATTAAAAAAATTCTCATTCAGGCCCAAAGATCGTAATCAAGTGAACATGTGTTTTATTAATAGTGGGTGATTTTCTGTATCTACAAAATATAACTTCTTTCAAAAATCTGAAAGATAAGCCACTTATGACAGAAGTGATGCGTCTCTATAAATAAGTTCGCATAAAGTTGTATATTAAAAAAAAATTCATTTATGTCCAAGGATCGTACCCAAATGAACATATATGTTTATTAGTAGTATGGGACCTCCTCTATCTAAAAATTATAATATATTTTAAAAATCTAGAGTAACTTAGGATAGATGTGATGCGTCCCTATATGTAAGTTCGTATAAAGTTGTATATTTCAAAATTTCTCCGTCTAGCCCAAAGATCATACCCAAGTGGACATATATTTTTACAGGTAGTAGGTGACCTCTTCTATATCTAAAAAATATTACACCTTTCCAAAATCTGGAAGATAAGCTACTTAAGACAGAAGTATTATGTTGGATGTTTAAAAAGTTTTCAATTTGGCACCAAAGATCGTACCCAAAATTAATTGTATGCCCAATTAGAGTAGTGGACAATCTTCCCTATCTAAAAAATATAATATCTTTCAAAAATATAGAAGATATTATCTTAGGACTTAAGACACACATGATGCGTCCCTATATGTAAGTTCGTATAAAGTTGGATATTAAAATATTTCTCAGGCTGGCCCAACGATCGTACCCAAGTTAACATATACTTTGAAGGGTGGCCGGTGACTCCCTCTAGTTACAAAATGATTCAACTTTGAAAAATCTAGAAGATAAGTGACTTAGGACAGACGTGATGCGTCCCTATATGTAAGTTCGTATAAAGTTGTATATTAAAAAATTCTGTATAAGGCCCCCATGCTTCCTTATACTTACTGTTAAGTGTAACAACAGCCACCCCCTCTTAGCTACATACGCTGATCAACACGAGACAAAAGCTTCTGGGTTTGAATGAAGGGGCACCTTCTGGTGAACGGACGCTTCAGCGTGCTAGTTTTGGTCCGCGGATGGTATTTTATTTCCCACCTAACCGCCGGAAAACTGGTTAGGGTAATCCCCTATCCGCCACCCGGGGAAGCGCTCGATGGGCGACCTAGCAACTTCACACGAGTATGCATGTATGTATGTGTTGTGTGTATGGGTGTTTGTGTGTGGATGTGTGTGTTTCTGTTACTGTATATATGCACAGTACTGTACTGTATATGTACGATCTTTGGGCCAGCCTGAGAAGCGACGCATTACGTCTGTCCTGTCACTTATCTTCTAGATTTTTAAATGAAGTAATATTTTTTAGATAGCGGAGGTCACCCGCTACTAATAAAAATATATGTTCACTTAGATACGATCTTTGGGCCAGAATGAAAAAAATTTAAATATACCAAATATACTTTTAAATGTTCTAAGTGGCTTACCTTCTAGATTTTGGAAAGATGTTATATTATGTAGATAGAGGGGATCGCCCACTACTAATAAAAATACATGTTCACTTGGGTGCGATCTTTGGGCCAGCCTGAAAAATATTTTAATATCCAACTTTGCGCGAGCCTGCATATTGGGACCCAACACTTTCTGTCCTAAGTCACTTATCTTCTAGATTTTTGAAAGTTGTAATGTTTTCTAGATATAGGGATCGCCCACTACCCTTAATGAAATCATTATCATTGTTTTTCGATATAGGGGACCTCCGACTTTTTGTAAGACATGAGTCCAATTAGTTAAGATCTTTGGGTTAAAAACTTCACACGTTTGTGCAGTCGCGTGAAGTTTGTCCTAAATTTTGTTTTTGTAACTTTAGGACAAATTTAGGGCAAACGTCACGTGAGTGTTTCAGACACCTAAGTAGTCGATAGTTAGTAAATTTGTTAGTTTTTCTACACTTGTTAATCCCCTTTGTTGTAACCACAAGATTTGAAGAGCCTTAATTTAATTAATTATGTTGTTTTTTTTTTTTTTTTTATGTGTCTCCACTATTTATAAGTAGCCTTGTCGCCGATAGGAAACCATAGCCAGTATAATCAAAATTAATACCCACAGTTGTCACAACAAAATTCAGTAGATACATTTAGTAGCAACAGATGTCACTGCAACTTTAAATTCATATAAACAAAATAAAAAACGATAATTCAAAAAAATTATTATTTTAGTTATCTTTGTTCTAACATAAGATTTATTATTTAGATTTATAAGATTTACGATGGATAAAGTTGCAGTGACATCTGTTAATAATAAATGAATCTACTTAATTTGGTAGCGATATCTATGAGTACTTATTTTGATTATACTTGCTATAGTTAACGTATCGGTAACAAGGCTACTTTGCGCTGCAGATGTTGGAGACAGTTAAAAGCCATTGTTGGCGGTCGATTCTATTCTATGGTCTAAGTATTAAGGGCCAAATACAAGAAAATACGTCATCGCATTTTTACCTAAGACACATATATTAAATATTTTTACTAACGATAGATGGAGTTATATACACTAAATTATAAAAAATATGCAAAACGATTTTCTCTTTTACGGCTAGTTATTTTATTATATACATAAAAAATAAAAACGAAAACCCATACAAAGTTGTAAATGCTTCGTGTTTTTGTCGAATCCACATTTGCCTATTTCTTTTGACTTTCATTAATGGAAGAGAAGAAAATATGAATGAAACATTCGACCGCAATACAAATTTTACCAAACATATGCAATTATGCATGTACATATGTATAAAAAATAGTAAACACATACAAATAAGTCTCATAAATTTTAATTTTTTTTACGGGCTATTTTGGTTTGGTCTATAATTCTGTGGTAACAAGGCAAAACGTAATAACTCGAGTTATTCCATACTATGTTTTATTTCAAATTTGAAATCTCCATATTCGAATTGATATCATATCAATTTTTTGTGATAATCCAGGTCCAGCAACTACAAACAACCGTAATAATCCTTTAAAAAAAGCAAGAATTCAAAAAACTCATATGAATTTGAGTATTAATCTATGATTTCTTTGAGTAGTCAGTTGAAGAAAATACTGAGAAGTTGAAGAAGATACTGAGAACTGAGAAGTTCTGCAGCATATTTTGATAAAAAAAAAAATCTGAATTCCAGGTTATTCGTAAAGAAATAAGTTCTTTTAGCGTTCAAACGATAAAATAACAGTAATATTGATTTGAAATTTCTAGTTGTCCTTGTATTTGGCAATAATTAATAAGGATGTTTTTTTAATTGTCACTTTGCCGGTATATTCGTCATAGGCAAGGAATTTTATTATTTTTATTTCGCAGCCTCTAGTGGATGCAAGCCTTTGGCATTAAACGGATATTTTACTTAAATTATTCCATCATGCCCAATCAATCCATCAGGAGTTGAAACAAGGCATGGATATTTTTGATAAATGAATACACCAAATTTCGCTACTTCTATATTATTTTCTTTCGAAAATTGCTTTATCGCATTTTTTTCATTTTCCATCCGGTATATTGCTGACTTAGAATAAATAACAGTAGTAAGTATATAAGATATTTGAAACCTTATTTTTCAGAAATTTGATGTTTTTATTGCGGCTTTCTCCAAATTTTGTAGCTGTTAAACGACTCATACGCACTTGAAACCATTTCGCTTCATTGGACTGGTTTATAGTTGACCTTTTAATTCTATCATGTTCAGCAGCTACCGTTTTCAATTTTTTCAAAAAATCATTTCTAAGATCGGTATACTCTTCAGGTGATTTATACAAATTTTGACAGGTTTGATTTCCATATTCAGAGTCTTCTCCAAAAAACTTTAATTTTCTTTTTGTCGTTTTGGTTGATTTGTGGTGGCTCTTTTATTTAGTAGTAATTGTCCCGACACCAGAAAGTGAGGAATAATTACTATTGTGTCCGTATAGCATCGAAATCTTCTTCTTTTTTCTTCTATTGCTATTTGTTTTGCTTTTCCATCGCGGCTTTAAACATTTCTTGGTCGCAACCTTTTTGAATGTCACGTTGAACTTGTTTTGGTAATTTATTGAATGTATTTGGTGCTAAATATAGTATGTCAATGACACCAAAAAATTCTTCTATTTGTCGATATCCAATACCGATTAAAATGCCAGCTAAAACACTTTGACAATTTATTGAGTTTTGATGTGATTTCTTTTCGTTAGGATCTGCAGAAGAAATATTTTGAATTATATTGCACATGTTACATTTAAAATAAAATTTGGAATTTAATCCGATTCTGCGCTCGCTTATAAACTTTAAATTCAGTAGGAAGCATCCGAAAACCATATTGTAATTGCTAACTTTTATTAGTTCGTTGAAATAATATTGCATATCTAATATGCGTTTGCCATTTAATATATGTATGTTTTCCTCTTGAACATTTTTTTTAGCTGTTTCAAATTCAATAATAAAATTTTCACCAGTCAAATCAGTTTTTTTTTAGGAAAAGGTACAGATATTGAACTTGCATCTTCCTTTTTATTTTGATCAGATAAAACAAGCATATTCTGATTTTCATCCAGTTCACTGATATGTTGCGTTTTAAATTCAATTGGTTGGTTAGCAAAACGCCCACTGTAATAAGTCAAAAGAATCATGGTTTATGTGTTTAATTATTATTGGAATTTTCAGAAAATATAATTGGCGTATTCATTTTTAATTTTTATCGTGTTGCTTATGCAAAGAAATCGGACACATATATTTTAAGCGTTTTAATCTTCAGTTGTCTTATTATGCGGCATTGAAGGTTTTGCATTTCAATTTTTTTTTAGTTCTAGTAGTCACGGACAACAAATGGAGATCGCTCTAAATCTCGCATTACAAAATATTGCATTACATAATCTTGTTTAAAAAAAAAAAATCGCAAATAAAGTCCCGCATTATAAAATGTCGCATTTACAAAATCTCGCAATATAAAATCTTCCAATATAGAATCTTGCGTATATAGTAAAATAGTTTGCAACATAATTCTTAGAGATCGGTAATTAGGTTAAATGCACAAAATTTATTAAAAACGATGTTGCAAACTATTTCAGTATAATACATTATGTATGTATGAGATAAAGAACATAACATAATTTCACTTAGTTTAATTTAGGGTATTAGAAATTTGCATTGCTAATTTTACTTATAATAATCTAGAATGAATTTAGCAAATCGCAATTCGCAAGTCGAAAAATATAATAACTAGACCGGTTTTACCAAGAAAATTTTAATTTCAAATTTAATTTCCTTTCGACATTTCTGTAATATATTTTCTCGACATATACATGTAACAATTACAGTTTTTTAATTCAACCAAACATGCTGGCCGAACTAGGCCGTATACATCCAAAAAGGTATATTTACTGGCAAGTTTGAACCTACTTCCAAATGGTGGTATATTTATTTAGCTGAAACTCCTACTCTAACGGACCAACGGCCAAACCACATTTGTAGGGGTTGGTCACATTAGCTCTCATTATAAAATCTATTTTACAAAGTCTTTTTCACAAAATCTCGCAATATAAAATCTTGCATTACAAAATTCGCATAAACTTTTTCTCGTAAATATATGAAATCGAGTGATTCTATTTACTTAGATAAAACTCCTAATTGATTAATTTAGTATTTCTAAGGCCCTTCTAAAATAGTGTTAGCTGAAAAATATCGGTTTTAGAATAGAACCAGATCTATAGCACGTGACCACTAAAACTAAAAAAAATTAAAATGAAAAAGCAGTTCCACCTTCAATGCCCTATAACAGAATAAGCGAAGGCCAGTCCACCAATCTCAAATTGCACAAAAATTATAAAAACACAATAAAACATCGAAACACGATATAATTTTTCACTTTCCAAAAATTTTTCATAAACGATCTAATTTTTTTTTTTGTATGTCTCGACTGTTTTACGAAAAATGTAGATTTAACGATTTATTTATTTATGTTTCAAAACAACAAAAAGATATCTATTTTTGTTGTTGTAAATACAATAAAATTAATAAATATAAAAACTGTGAGTTAGAAGAGTAAAATAATAGTACATAATATAGTTGAAGTGAGCAAGCTCCGGATTGCTTCAAGCTCCGGAGGTCCCGGGTTCGATTCCCGGCGGGTGATGAAAAAATCACGGCTGGTTAATGTAAGGATCAATGAATTAATCACTCATTATCCATTGTAAAAATGATTACGAAACTTCACTATGAAGCGGCCAAGTCCCTCTATGGAATGTAGCGCCAGCGAAAAAAAAAAAAATGTAATTGAAATGAGCAAGAAGAGTAAAACAACAATTATATTGGATAGACGAAAAAATGGTTTAGCTAACCAAATATGTATTGATTTTTCGTTTTTACTACATATAAAAAATAAACTGTCATCTAATAACAGTTTAAAGAACTAAATAAAAGGAGATGAGGTGAAATTTTATCTTAGACGCAATTGTTATTAATAATCAAAATAAACGATTTTATTAATTTTTTGCAATTATTTCGATTAATAATTAAAAATTCGAAAAAAAGCCACCGTGAATAAATTCAGTTTTATCTCCTGCGCATTTTGATATAAAAAAGTCTTAGTTTCTTCGGCTGGTGTTTGAGAAAAGCTACATTTTCGTTGCCTAATTTGGCCAAAACTAATCATAATTAAAATAAAATAGCAGGAAAACTAAGCGGAAAATTCGGAAAAGTCACCGTGATTAACTAGATAAAACCTCAAAGAATATTTTAATACATGGTTTGCGCTGATAGGATCAGTAATTCTCTAGAAAAGGTACACTTTCTTCAAGCATTTTTCGTGTATTGGGCCCTTAAACTAATTTACATATTGTTACGGTGACATCTAGGATGAAGTAGAATAAGCTAGTTGATAGCGGAAAGTTCTATTATGGAATTTTCCATGATAAAATTGTTCTAAGGTGTCTAGACTATTATTACCGGAACAATCATGAAATTTCGAGAAGTTTTGGTTTGAGTATAGAAGGAGCAGACGAATTCGAATTAGAACATTAGTTTTTGGTAAGCGATAAAGTAATTTAAATAAAAAATAAAATAAAAAAGTGTTTTAGTGCAAAATAAAAGTTATAAGTGAACAGTACAATTGTGCAAAAATATAAGGGGTTTTGTGGATTATCGTTATTAAATTGTGTTGGAATAATTTTTATAATCAAGAAATAAAATCGTTTATGATAAATTGAAGTGTTGTGTTTTATTCACAATCCAGTGATACAAACCTTGATTGACAATGCAAAAACGTAGCCATATAGTGGAAGTGACCTTGACAATTAAATTTTGATATATGAAAATAAAAAATACAAAACAGATAAGTATTGTTACGTTTTTGCCTTGTCAATCATGGTTCGTATCACTGGATTGTGAATAAAACACAACACTTCAATTTATCACAAACAAGTTTATTTATTTGCACCAAAAATAAACACAATACAATTTATTAACAAAAATTTACAAAATCAGGTATGTAATATACTTATTGCACAATTCAATTGTTCACTTATAACTTTTATTTCGCTCTAAAACACTTTTTAATTTCCTTTTTAATCTTCACTTATCGTTTTAATTTGTACTTATATACTCAAACCATAACTTCTCGAAATTTCATGATTGTTCCGGTAACAATAGTCTAAACATAATTTAGGACAGTTTATGATGGAAATTTCCATTGTAGTACAGCAAAATTGTGCTATTAGTAACTTAATCTATTTTTCCCTACGACTCAAATCACATCCTATGTGTAGGACCAGCTTTTCTCTTTTCTAAATGCACCACCTTCGGTTTACCTCGATCTCCTTTTTGTATCCGATAAACCACATCGTTCATCCTTGTGATGACAGTGTAAGGCCCTTCCCAGGTTGTGAAGCCATACTAATTGCCCTTCCTGGAAGCTTTGGTTATTTGCTCGTATATCATATCGAGCTTTCATAAGGTCAAACAAATTGATGAATCTCATTAAGTTCTTCTTTCATCCGGTCTACGTAAACCTGTCCACATAAAGCCGATGATGGAATAGCCGAAAATTTTAAATCTCCAGATAATCGTAAATTATCTAGGTACTTGGAGTGCATCAGCTAATCCAGTTGTTGACCACGGCAGCAGCTATTATTGTCGTCTCCTGATTGGGAATGGGGTAAATCTCTGGCAATTTACTGAAATAATCCATTATTACTAGTATGTATTTTATTGCCGCTCTCAGTAGTGGGAAATGGTCCCGCTTCATCCATTGCAATTGTCTAGAATGATGCTCCGACA
Source organism: Tipula helvola (assembly GCA_963556165.1). NCBI lineage: Eukaryota > Metazoa > Arthropoda > Insecta > Diptera > Tipulidae > Tipula > Tipula helvola. The sequence goes on from OY744483.1 coordinate 61,136,710, forward strand.
TTATATTGTTTCATGGTTCCACGACTTTTACGTGCGGGTCCCTTCACCGCCGCACATTGGTCACATTTTTGGCACCATTTTATTACAGATTATTTACATCCTGCCCAGTAGAATCGTAGCCGTATCTTGGCCAGTGTTTTATTAATTCCTAGGTGGCCCCCACTTGCTCCTCCGTGATATTCTTTCAGGAGTTCCGCAATCCGGCACTTCGTAACACCAGCAACAATTGCTTCACTGTGCCATCCGTGCTTTCCCATATTCGTTTTAAACACCCATTCTCTATTCGGAGGCTATCCCATTGAGCCCATATTTAGTAACCCTTGACAATGGGAGTTTTATCCGCGATCTCGCTTCAAGTGAGCCGATGTTGCTTTTCCTTCCATTCCATGATATCCGACTATAATGTTGTTTCTAATGATTTTTGTAAATCGAGATTTCACAAATTTCCCACGGGAAGCTTGAACTGAATTTTACTGCTGCGCCTGCGATAGCTATTGATAAGTAACATCAATGTTATTTATCTTCAGACATTACATCCTAGATGCTGATTTAATTCAAAGTTTCTAATGATTTTTACAAAATCGAATTTTCCCAGATTTTCCTCGGGAATATTTTACTGAATTTTCTTCTTGCGATACCAATTGACATAACACTCTAAAGGCTGATTTTACACGTATTTTAAGTATTTTTTGGGGGTTTTGTGAATTTTCCACTGTTTTGCACGAGGAAATGGAGACAGATGTTACTACTTAAGAAATTTTTTCGGCTGGTAACTTTTGGCTAACTTTAACCGTATAAAGATATACCTTGAATGTTCATAACAAGTAGTATGTATTACAAAAAATCTCAAAAAATAAGCTGACCCCAAATATTAAATAAAATCTCTAAAATAATAAAATTTAATTAATTTTAAACTATTTTTTAATTTAATTAAAAAAAACAAATTTATAACAATAACAATAAGCAAAGATCTTCTTGATAATTCTAATGTAGATCAAATTTATTATTTAGAGCATAAATCTTACATCATGCTTATGTTCGAGTAATTATGTACATATACCATATACAAAATGTACTAGAAATCTAATAAACATTATATGTAGTTAAATTTGAGTTAACTAATAATTAGCAATTAGAGCACGCGTATGGTTCATCTAATTGAAAATAATAACAGTTTATGTGCAAATTGAAGGTTTTATTAATAGAAAAAAAGCAACAACTGCGATACACAAAATATAGTTTCAAGAATTGACCTCAAACGTCTATCAAATTTATTATTTTTGTAATATGCGAAGGTGGAGAATATTATCCAAAACATCATGTTGGACATGAGGTTAAAAGGTTTGTACGTATACATTCGTTAAAGTCATATATGTACGTATATAGGAAGGAAAATTAGAATAAAAACAAATATTCTTGTGCGTGATTCAATTAATTGAATATAATAAATTAGAATCAAAATAATCACACGCAATTTTTGTTTGTGAGATATTATGTGTGGGCAATCGTTTTCTATATTCATAGAAATTTTTGATTTTGAATAAAAAAAAAAGAGCAACACTTCTGGGTTTGGGGGTGTTTTTGTAAAATCGGTTCCCAATTAGCTTATATTTGTTTTAATTAACAGCGTACACTCTCAAGATAAGTTTATCGTGATTTACGAGATTTGAGAGGGGGAGGATTTTTGTTTAATCTATAGTATTTATTAATTTATAATTTATTTCTTAAATTTTGAATTAACAATTCTTTAAATTTAAATATTAGTTTTTAATTTTAATTCCAAATTTTAATTTGATTTCGATTTTCAGGAAATCCCGTGTAACCTGTCTTAGATTTTTAAAATCTTCAAGCATCCAGCGGATATTTATCTTTAAGAATTGTATCGTCTTGTGCTAACCTTTATCAATAAGGTTCTTTCGGCTTATAAACAAAATATATTAACAATATTTTTCGACTTGTTCAAACTAAAAATTCGGTCTACTCTTCAGGTAGCTACGACCAAACTACAAAATACAATTCTAACTTCATACATTAAGTAAGAGGCAAGAACGTGCTGACTTAGCGAATTATATTCACTAAATAAAAAAAAGTGATTGTTAACGCTAATTTATGGGACAAGTGAGTTCTATTTTAAAGGAATTTAAACATACCGATTTTGAGAGTGCCAAAGATGACAAACGAATTCGGTTGGCATGTGATACGAGATGATGATCCTACAGAAACGCATATTAAAATCTTCTTTACAATTTGCAGTACTTATAGTCGCAGATCATTATAGTCGAAAAACATAAAAAAGTCAAATTCCGCATCAAAATTAATTATGATGAATTCATCGAGAAAAAATTAAAGAGGAAAAGGAAATGTTGTATCTAAATTAATTAATTTTTGCCAAAAATATGTAGTTTTCTTGAAATTTGAAATTAATGAAAAACTGTGAGATCATTAAACGTCGATGCGGTATGGCATTAAATGATTATACATTGGTTGGATACTAACTACACACCCATGCATTTTACAACATAATGTGCAATGTAGTATACTCCCCCCCCCCCCCTGACTACCTAATAGATAATGCGCAATGTAGTATACCTCCAAAGCATAGAAAAGTAATTCTCTAAAAAACGGATTTGGCGCTTCAAAACTGCAATAGATGGTTGACGTTTTCCATGAAACCAATTGAAGCAGTATTTTATTCGATTCAAAAAGCTTAGGGATACATTTTGAACAGTTTTAAATCGTATAAATGAAACTCATTTCAAACGAGATTCCTATAGGTTCTTAAAACTTTTCCTAGAAACAATCTTCAATTTCAAATTTAAATATAAAAATATATAAAAGGCTGAAACTCATTAGGCGATCAAAACTTCGGTCTTCAAAATTAAGTCTATTCCCAAATTAATCCTAAACAGAATCTCTTTAGTCAGTTTTCAGCTCAATCTCCAAAACAATTTTTGTGTAAAATTTGGTTCAAATTGGTCAAGGCGTGTGAATTTGTTTAAATATCTTGCACTTACACAGGTTTTTCAATGGTCAATTAGGATAAAACTTATCTATTTCATAACGGATTTTAGTGCAATTTGATATCCGATTATTATGAAATTTTGCATGTACATTGGAAATGGAATTTTAAAATGGTTTTTGGATGAAGTTCTGGAATATGACCAAGTATGACTTAACTTGCCCATTTCTCATCCGATTATGATGAAATTTCACATGTGTGTTAGAAATAGGACTCTAAAATGATTTTTGGATAAAATTCTGGAATATGACCAATTTGGATAGAACTTGGCTGTTCCTTAATCGATTATGATTAATTTCAAGAATCCGAGACGCTACACTACCGTTAGAAGCCATATACTTCATTTTTTTAAGCATGGCCAAACTTACAGTTCTGACAGTACATAAATATGTACTGAGGAAACATACCCCAACGTTTAAAGCGAAGGATTGGCGAAAAAAGTTTCTAGGCAAACTTGAATATTATTTCGAAGATAATCTCGATCGTTAAACAACTGAAATATACGTTTACGCTGCCTCAAAGAAACTTCAATAGCTGCACGATTTACAGAAACTAGAGCATTCAGTACCGAGACATTTTTCGGTGCTAGAGAGTCGTGAAGCCGGGTACCCGGTTCTGGAACCGGTGCTGAAAATGCAAATATAAAAACATAAATTACGGGTTATTGATGTATTCATGAAAATACTCGTAGCTCGTACAATCGAAATATAAAAATATTCAATATATCGCCTTTTTCACCTTCCTATTTGCTGTCTAATGTGATTTCCGTTTTAAAGTGAGATCTTAGAAAACACAAGATGTTCAAACTTTCATCATTCAGTGATGATCAAATTTTTGTGCAAATTTTTCCAGAACTGGTGCGTTCTGATTCTACGCTTAAAATTAACGTCACATCTCGGCGGCATAGCGCTTCTGCAGCTAACTTTATTGGTTCAAGTGTTGTCACTAAGACATTAATCATATTCCACTCCTCTTCATGGAATGAAATACTAATTGAATTGAGATCGATTAAAGACTTTAGAATGCTGTGTTTTACTTTACGAAATCGTTTGAGCATAACATAAAGGCTATTCCATCTTGTCTTTACATCAATCAGCAATGTCAATTCTTTTCCAAATCCTTCTTTGGTTTATTTTTGAAGAATATTGTCGTTCTTAGTTGGTGATTTACGAAATAGCTTTATCACAGTTCTTACTTTGTGGAAAAGGGCATCCAGAGTATCTGTCAGTTCTGGTTTATCCTCATTCAATTCAAGTTGGAATCCTTCGTCTTGATCATTACCACCATCTGAATCATAGTCACTGTCGTCGTTACCAGGAGCTTGTTCAGCGGAATTAGGTTTCTTATAGAGGAGAGCTAACACTGCTAAATGAACTGCGTGAGTGAAGCAGAGTTGCTGCTTACAGGTCAGTGTTTTATTATACATTTTGGCGCTTATTTAAATATTCAATTTTTTTATACTTCAAATGAAACTTTTTAAAAGTGAAATGCTACAGCACCGAAAACCGGGAATTTTACTAAATTCAATCCCGTATTTCAGTTCCGAAAAATGAGCGGGATTCCCGAGAACCGGGTTTCGGGATCTCGATATTGAATGCTATAACAGAAACCTAATCAGACAACAATTTAAAAGCCATATTGACACATTCCTCACAACCTCATCCAAAAATTATTTTTGTGTCCCATTTCCTTCTATTAGTTGGAAACGTCAAAATTCATCATAATCGGCTAAAAATAGTTATGGTATATCCTAATTGCCATTATTCCAGAATGTAATCTTAAAATCATTTAAGAATGCAGTTTCCAACCCATTTGTCGAATTTCCTCCAAATCGGTTAAGAAATGGGAAAGTTCCATCATACTTGGCTATATTCTAGAATTGTATTTAAAAATTATTTTAAAATCCCATTTCCAAGGTATATATGAAATTTCATAATAGTCGGTTATGGAATAGCCAAGTTCCATCATACTTGCCCATATTCCAGAACTCACCAAAAATCATTTTAGAATCCCACTTCCAACGCACATGGTTGAGAAATAGACAACTTCCATCATACTTGAGCATATTCCAGAACTTCATCTAAAAATAATTTGGAAATGACATTTCCATTGGAAATACTGAATTTCATCAAAATCGGATAAGATATAGAATTCCAATAAAATTTTTATAAAAAAAATCACAAATACTCCGTTTAACTACTCACTAAACACTAATCAAACCCCAACTCAGGCTCAGCCCTAATTCATTCCGCAAACAGAACTCAACTCAACCCTCAACTCAACCGCAAACTCTACGCCAAACTAAATCCTCAAACCAGCATATATAAAAAATTGGTTAACTGCTTACTACATCCTAATCCAACTCCAACACAACTTCAAATCAACCCGCGAATTGGCCCCTAATTTAACCTTCAAATCAACTCCAAATTCAATAATCAAACCAGCATTTATACAAAAATCGTAAATATTTATATAACCAAGGTGTTTTGGGTCAATTCGTATGGCAAGTATTCCACCCTCTTAACTTACAGTCTTCAACAGCTTTTCAAATCTCCGCCTTGACCATAGAAACAGATTTGCGAAAAAAAAAAATCCAAATCTTACAAGCCGTTGTTGAGATACCATGGGTACAGTCATCTAGATATCCAGGCATCCAGACATACAGACATTCAGACATCCAGACGTCCAAACATTCGACAGACGAACGGACATTTTTTTTTGCCTTTTCAAACTCAGGGACTTTCAAAACGTCGAGAAAAGTGGTTTTGAACCAACCAAATTTTTCGTCATTTTTAACAGGATTTCAATACTTTGGTCTTTTTAGACCAAAGTAACTTGTAAAACGTCTTAAAAAGGATTTGAAGTGTGCATTGGTATTGGTAAATATCAAAGCACTAAAAACAATAAAAATATTTATTAAAACATTTTGTTATCATATTTGCCGACAATTAGACGTATTTAGCAAAAATCGGCAAATTGTAGGTTGTTAATTACCAAATAATTGGAAAACAAAGTACTTTCAATTAAAGTAGATAGTGCTACGAGATGAAAACCTGTGGGCATAAAACACACAGGAATGAGGATTTTCCTTGAGTTTTTGACTTAGTGAATATAATTCACTAGGTCAATACGTTGTTACCTCATACTTAATGTATAAAGTTAGAATTGAGTAGACTGAACTCTTCAGTACGAAACCAAATTACCACATAGAAAACTCGAGGAAGGTTTTCATTTTTTGGGGTCGATACGCTTTGTTATGACTCTTGGGTTATAGTACGGGGGGATTTTGATATTTCTAGTTTTTTGGTAGATATATTGTATTATAAATGATTAGCCTCGTCATTTTTTCTGATTAACAACTCGAAAAATGTTGTGAATGTCATTACATATTGTTAATTTATTTTGTCTACAAAAAGCCGAAAGAATCTTATTGATTTTAATACAGACAAACTTTTCTTTCTAAAACATAATTTGGTGTTCCTTCCCAGTGAACTGTACATATGTAACTGAGTTTTAAGTTAGGTAACTTTTGTAACACTATTTTTAAAAAATCAATGCATTATTCCGTTACTCGTTACGTTAGACGTATTGTTTTCCATCACAGATTTTTTTATAGAAATCTTCAAGAATAAAGTCATTGACAAAACTGCTTCTAATTATTTTCAAATTCAAATCACAGAAGCAATAAAAAAAGATGTACGATGTTTGTGTACCATGCCTGTATAATTTTTACTGTAAATATGGTAATATAATTAGAAAATAAACTTAGAAATGTGTTTGCTTACAGGCTTTGCGTGTTTCTAAGAATTTTGTTCAATGTAATTCTTATATAATTCACACACATTTTACATAATACAATTTACGTCAAAACTTGTCGTTTTTTCATATTTTTTCGACTCGATTCTAATTTCGCGTTTTTTTTTTGTGATTCTAATTAAATTAACGTAAAAATCATTTTGGTCATTGATGGTTATAGAATGGATATTTAATGTTATGTTATTATACTCTGATGACCTTTAATTCATACTGATACAATTTTTTTTTTGATGGTTTCTAAATCACTTAAAAAATATAATAATTTGTTATTTAAAAACGTGACAACATGTTTAAACTAATTAAGTGCTGAGTTTTCATATTTAGAAAATTATCACGATCGTTTTATTTTGTTTATTTGTCAACCATCGTTTTAATGGAGTTCTGCTCTAGGTACAGTACTGTACAAGTCACAATAAATATGGTATTTTAATTATATATATTGACCGACTAACCTGTATACATTTGTATAAGTTAATGGGCTCGATACTCGATACTCCAGCAAATTGCAATTCGCAACGAGGTAAATATGGCAGATTTGCTAATCGAACATTTGCTTGCGTAATATGATATACTCGATTATGTTAGCAAAATAAAAATATATTTTTGTATTCAGCACGAACGTCAAAGTGCTTAATATAAACCAAAATCTCAAATGTAATGACTAAACTGGCTCGGCAAACTATTGCAAAAACCGTATGGTGGAGGACTATCGAAGAAGTGATGACAAAATATGCTAATTTAAAGTCACGTACCAAACAAAAGTGCATTGCAATTAATAAACACTTAAAGGGAACAAATGGGTTTGAACCAAAAGAGCAGATGAATTTGGCAAGGAATATTTAAAAATATCTAGAGCGCAGGTAGAAGTTGCAAAAAATAGAGTTTTAGAAAACGTCAAATCTCATAGATTATTAGAGGGTTTAACCGTGCTCCTTAAAAATAAATTTTAGAATTTACCGGAACTGGTTAAGAATAAGGTTGTTGTGGATGAACTAAGACTGAATTACGATTTTAACGATTTATTTTTATTAAAGTTTTCTGTACATATGATGAGTGTTGTTTTAATTATTGGAAAAATAGTTGATCATATTTTGTCGCATGTGACCACCAACTTCCCTTTGCACATGTTGCTTTATTACTATCTCCAGATTACATATATAGGAACCCGTTTAAGAGTCGCAATCTTGTGTAAGATGTTAGATGAAGCAAACCGAAATTATTTTAACACATTTATCTACGCGGTATAGCATGTCTCCCCCTGACACATGAATGATTTCTTTTTTTGATGCCACCTCAATAATCTTCCTGGTTTTTTTTATGGTTTAAATTATATTCCGTAGTAGCGTTTAGTAGTTGTGTTAGTAGAGGGGAATCTCAGGGGAACCATTTACTAAAAGAAAAGTATTTGATGGGAATGTTTCAAAATGCAGAATGTCGTAAAGTGCGCTGGACTTGTACATCTTGGCTTCACAGCCATAAGTTTATTAAAATTCGTTGTTTGTCCAAATGAACTAAAACTTATTACTATTTGAACATTTAGAGCATACACATCTTTCCTATTGACAAATGTGCAGCTGTCCGATAACGCCGGTTTTTGAATTAGAATTTTAGTTCCGTCTATGACCACATTCAAATTGGAAAACCCAAATTTCTCATAAAATTTTCGTTTTACTAGGAGAATTTCATTGTCGTTCTTTAAATTTGTTAGCTTTACGGCATACTACATTTAAAAATTGAGGAAAAATACGGCTCACCGTCTCTTGCAGCAAATTCTGGCTACGCATTTGCCCACTGTTATATAGAAAGTGGCCCCGAACCCAATATGTGAAGGTTTACTAAGACCTGAAAAATTAAATAATTGGTTAATTGAAGAATAAATGCCAATTGGCCTGAAATGGCCTGCTACTACTAGATAAACGTCAAATCTTCGGAAAGGTCACTGCTTACGTATATACAATTGAATTTCTGAAGCGAGGTCTGCCACATATCCACCTGCTGCTGATTATGAACCCTGAAGACAAGATCCATAATGCAGAAGAAATTCCTGGCAACGATGATCCTGAATTGCGAAAACTAGTTTTAAAATGGATGATTCGATGATGCGTGAAGTAGCGCTTTAACTTCCCCAAGCATTTTCAAGATTTAACATCTTTAGTGGATGACGAGAAGCCAAAGTACCGACTTCGCTACGACCCGAAATTGGATCAACATAGCACTGCCGAATTTTTCCATAAACATGCCGTATACCGCAAGGACAAAAATGGTCACCGAATAACACGGGGTAATCGTTACGTTGCTTCATATAATGCTTATCTACTAAAGCGGTACGATTAGACATACCATACAATGTAGACTATATGGGAACTATCCTTGCCGTAAAATATCTGTACAAATACAGGTTCATAACTGTGCGTCCATCAAAATAATTGAAGATAAAAGAAGACTTATTTACAATGAAGCAGACACTTATGTAGAAGGTAGATGCATTACTTCATCGGAAGCATGCTGGCGATTATTCGGTAATGAGATCCAAAAGAAGAGTCACTTCGTTCAACAATTGGACATCTATTTGTCCGGCCAATACAGAATCACATATATCGACCAAGCACAAGAAGTTTCAATCATCTTTTAATGTTTACAACACTCAATATGCGACATACAAGCAAGCCTGTATTGCTCAAGGACTCTTATACGACGATCAACAGGGGATAGAATGTTTGCAGAAATCTTCCGTGTCAAAAATGTCAAGAGTAATGAGACCGTTGTTCGAACAGATCCTGATCCTTGGTTCTCCAGAAAACTCAAAACGCCTATAGGAGATGTTTAAACGAGACTTGTGTGAAGATTTTATTCAAGAAGCCAGACGAACTGGAAAGTCTGACGAAGAAGGAATTGAACCGCATTGAACGAATTGAATCGGTTCATTGCGTACAAGCTAAACACAGAAGTAATAGAAGGCAGAAATTTACGCTTTTGGGTGGAACAATTCGGTATGGACAATTTTGACACTACGAGAACCAGCTAAACGAACAAGTCTTCAACATCGATAATTCAACTATTCTTGGCAGGTGCATATACGAGATGCTTAAAGGAAAACAAATGGAAATTGTTGATAAAATCTTGGATGCAGTAAAAAATACGAACCTTAACCCAAAGTGTTTGTTTATTGGTGAACCTGGTGGCATAGGCAAGACTTTTATCTATAAGACATTTTACTACATCCTGCAGGATCAAAATTGTATCGGCAATTGTATGGAATTCACAGGAATTGCGTCGATATTGCTACCGAATGGACGAACTGTACATAAGAACTTTGGACTCAAAGTACCATTGACATCTGAATCGATCTCAAACAAAAAACCGAGATCAGTTAGAGCAGCCGAACTTGCCAAAATTCACGTTTTTTGAGCCAACAAAAATGTGCTGATGGATCTATCAACTAAACGAAGTAACCGCTGGATACACGTCACTTCATTTTCACTGGTGGATAATATGCGTGTCAATGTCGAATACTTACATACAATTCGCAAATTATTTATTGCAATTGGGAGACGGAAAAAATTACCGGAGGATCTCCTGTCTAGTGGCAACCTAATTAACGAAGTGTTCGGGAATTGCCCCGCCAATAACAACTATGAAGAAATGAAGAATCGAACTATACTAGCGCCACTGACTAAAGACGTAGGTAAGATCATTGCCGAAATTATCAACCAACTAACTGGAAATTACAAAATATATAAAAGCTTTGATTCAGTCAAAGATCAGCCAGAAGGGGCGCACGTTCTAATTCACGCCTGAATTTCTTAACTACATCGAAATTGCCATTACAAGCCTTTTTAAATTGGTAAGTTCATTTCTAGAAAGAGTTTCATGCCAATCTGTGAAGAACTGATTTTTAGAACCACTTCCGAAATTCAAAATGAACTCAAATTTTAATCATAGAAACAAAACAAAATAAGCCAATTTCCAGAACTATATTTGGAACTCATATTGGGATTCCAATTACATTATACAAATTCAAGTTTCAGCCCAATCAGTTGAGAAATGCAGAATTAGTAATTTTTCAAAACAAAATCAGGACCTCATGTTAGAGTCTCATTTTCATCAAACACACCGTGTTTCATCTCACACCCGGAACTCATTTTGACATCTCATTTTCATCATACAAATCGAGTCTTATCCAAATCGGTTGAAAAATGGCTTAGTTCCTTTGAAATTGGGCATTTGCCAGAACCACATCCGGAACTCATATTAGAGTCTCATTTTCATCAAAAACACTGAATTTCATCTCAACAGGTTGAGAAGTAGCTAAATTCCATTCAAACTGACCATTTTCTAGTTCTCATTAGGATATTTTGCAGAAAGCCCATTGATAAAAAAAGTCACAAAACAAGAAATAAATAAAAAACAACGCAACCACAATAATTGAATTTTTTAAGCAAAATGGAACCCGGGCCCCATACTGGAGGACCCCTTAAACGAATTTTCCTGAAATCAAAACTAGTCGCAATCGCTTCCTGGCACTCGAAAACCCCCTCACCAAACTTTATCAAAATCTATTGTGCCGTTTCCGAAACCCATGATACAAACAAACATAAATTGTTCCCAGTTATCCAAAAATCAGGATCCCATATTAGTTACAAGGAGGTCCGTCCATACGATACAGTGAAAAAACTGCAAAATTCAGTTTGGCCAAATTTATTTGAAAAATTCTGTAGTTCTTTAGACTTGATCGATTTTCTTAAGATTGCTTGTGTGGATGTGTTTTGACCCCAGGTATCCAAGAATCAGGATACCAATATTGGTTACAAGGGGTCTTTCCAGACGATACAGTGGAAATCTGAAAAATTCAGTTTGGCCAAATTTATTTGAAAAATTCTGTAGTTCTTTAGACTAGATCGATTTTGTTAGGATTGCTTGTGTGGATGTGTTTTGACCCCAGGTATCCAAAAATCAGGATACCATGTTGGTTACTGAAAAATTCAGTTTGGCCAAATTTATTTGAAAAATTCTGTAGCTCTTTAGACTCGATCGATTTTCTTAAGATTATTTGTGTGGATGTGTTATGCCCCAGGTATCCAAAAATAAGAATCCCTTATTGTTTACAAGGGGGTCCGTCCATACGATACAGTGAAAAAACTGAAAAGTTCAGTTTGGCCAAATTTATTTGAAAAATTCTGTAGCTCTTTAGACTCGATCGATTTTCTTAAGATTGCTTGTGTGGATGTGTTATGACCTCAGGTATCCAAAAATCAGGATCCCATATTGATTACAAGGGTCCATACGATACAGTGGAAAACTGAAAAATGCAGTTTGGCCAACTGATTTTGGCTGCTTGAAGAGCGTTTCGCTAAGTAAATTAGACAATCTTTGCGAACGAGAAATATATACGAATAACAAAAATATTAAAATCAAAAATAAACATTAACGAAACAACAACAAAAAATGAACAATATAAATATTTCAGCAGAAAAAAATCTCTTTTGTTTTAGTGCTGCCCCTGGTGGTGAGTAGAAAAACTCATTTTTCTGCTGGAAATTTTCTGCTATCTTATACAGCATCTATGCTTGCTTACTGGCCAAGACAAAAATATCAAGTATGCAATTTTTGCATTTCGACAATTAACCTGCTAACTAAAAGTACCGAATATACCATTTCTCGCAAATTTGGAAAAATTGTTTGCTTATCTGCTTGCTAAAGCATCGAGTATGTGGCCCAAAATCGGGTTCCAATCGTTTTTTAGTAAGTATCCTTCTTTAAATTTTGTGAAGGTTTTTTAAAAGCTTGATGCAACTGAAGTTCAGATAGGCTCGTAGTGTTAGTCGGACTACTTATTGACTGTGGCATAGACATTAAGACATTTTTTAAAAATAAATTTACTGGTTCTAGAATAAGAACCACCCATTAAGTCTGTTTATCAAACCCCCTTTTGAATTTTTCTTGCCAATCTATTATATTTATTACGTACACTATTAAAACCTTAAATATTTACCTGTACACATTGACATAATGTTTGCCTTTTTGTCAATAAATTTTCTAAGCTTTTCCTTTTTTTTTTCAATATTATTTTTTTGTGCGTATTTTGTTTTTGTAAGACGTGTCACCATAGTCATCACCTAATAACACGCGAGGAAACAAAACTTTAATAAGGTTCTTAAACAATTTTATGTTACACAACACAAAAACCAAACTAAAATTAAAATTTCCGATTTAGTTGCTACTTTACTCCCCAAAAATTACTACTCGTACATAAACATAATACATGTGCGAAAAACAACTTTGTAACCGAATTAGAGAACTGAGCTCATCAAAAATTAGCAAACAGAATAAAAAGTAAAATTAAGGTTACTCATTTATTGGAAAATATAAACATTATTATTAGATTAGAGGATGGTGAAAGCATAGCATAAAAATATAAGTCTTCTTTTCAAAATCGGTTTAGGGTAGGTCAAAAGTTGGATTTGTAACATTTACCTAGTTACTATTATTAGATATTTGTGCGGAAAGTGAAATTTATATGTGTACGATAAAATTGCATAGCATGGGGGAAAATAAAATAAACTTATTTTCCTTCCTTTTGGGGTTGAATTTTGTGTGGATTTTCTCAAAACTATGTACGTCTTTGGAAGAAGGAAAACTGTTGCGATTTTAAATATTACGGAATCGATTCTTTACCATCAATATGCGTTATACAAAATAAACTTTATTCAGTAATGAAAACATAATAAAATATCGAATAACCTATCAGCTTTATTTTCCTAATAAATTTTAAATAATCCTTCACCATCTTAGAGTGTATGAAAGATATGGGAGTGGTTACGAATTTAGAACATAAATTTTCAACACATAAATCACCGAAATAATTTAAAGCTTTTTTAAAATGAGTAATATGATATATCGTCTCTAAAGATATATGTAGACATAACAATTATTTCTCTCATTTGACCCTGACTGAATTATAATTGAGCTAATGTCATTTACCTTTTAAGACTATGTATTACGATTTGTACTCTATATACAATTTACGATCAATATACACGGAACACAGTGTGTGTCAGTTAAATATTTAGTGGGTGACCTAAATGAAAATTTTACACAGTGTGAGCATGTCAAAATAATATCCCAAAACTATAAATTTAATAATTAATAATTAATCAATAAACAGAAACGAAGAAGCATAGTAATACGCACGAACTAAAATCTAAATACATATACACGAATGAATTGAGTTTACATTTAAGGACAAAATTATTATTTAACAAAGTTAAATACGTAATAGTGTCTTACCTGGTTCTATTTGCAGGATATTTTATTCCTTTTTATAAATTTTAATACAAAAAAAAATTCAAATTCAAAAGAATCACACCCCAATAAACTTTTCCTGCACAAAATTCACAACAACCACTTCCAATCTAACCAAAAAAAAAAAAAACAGAAACACTTTGAATGTTATCTAACCAACAGACGAATTTATAATCAACTTTGAAACGAGTGTGCACGCAAAGGAATAGAAAATAATATTTCCCTTTGCTTTTGTTTTTTTTTTATTTGTTTTTTGAATGAAAATTTCCACTTTCCACCAACACAATTACATATACGAATTTTCCTTAACACTTTTCATTTTTTGTTTGTTTCTGTTTTTGGCTTTTTATATTGAGCGACAGGTCGTCGTCCTTTTCAAAAAGAGAAAATATACAAACGCGTGTATAAGGAGGGGTGTGATCAACAACAATACTGTACTTTTAAATCTTGTTTTTAGCTTTTAGTAGTGTTGCTGTATATGATAAAAATAACACAATTATTATACAGATGATAATCCAACTGTTTAAACTTTAAATTAAATAAAACAACAAAATTAATATTATTTTTTTTTTTGCTTCATAGAACGCACAGTAGCTAACTGTTGTCTTTTTTCACCAAACGTTTTGTTACAAATGAGAGAAATTTTGATATTTTTTGATTAAAGTTTAAAAGCGCGCGCATGAAGAAACAAAACAAACAAAAAAAAAAAATGAAAACGACATACGAATACATACTAATCAAGAACCATTCAAAATAAAATTGTTAGATACATTGCATTGTTTGTGGAAGTAAATAGAATTTGATAAGAAAGCCTGCGTATTAATATTTTCCGCTGTACCAATAATTTTTTCGTGCTGCACGAATTTCGTTTGCCTGTTTTTTTTATGTTTATTAAACCAGGGTTGTTGAAGTGATGGTCCGCGTGCGTATACCTGGAAAAAACTTGTGACAGTGGCAGCAGTTATCAAATCAGGTTAATGAAGTTATTGCTGCCAATTGCTGCGTTTATACCACAGTTAAATTAGCACTGCTAGAATTGTCAAAATTATTTAGCTTATGTTTATACCGCAAGTTGCTACAAATGTCAAAAAAAAAAATTGTTTTTTTTCTCCATTTTTATTTGTTATTGTAAACTTGGCACACATAAAAATTAAACAATAATTATAAATATATTAGTTAAAAATAAAAATGTATCCCGAATTTTAATACCGACGACTGCCTATTTCCAATTTCATTTGATCTGTGAATATAAACAAAACACAAAAATAACAATTTGGCATTTCTAGTAATATAGCAATGTTTATACCGCAGCTATGTAGCTCAGCTAACTACGTAGCAACGCTAAATTAGCGTTGCTATTTTAGCTAGCTGAACTCTGTATAAGTCGCGTTTATACCATTGCTACAGTTGTCATTTCGGTTTAGCATTGCTAATTTAGCTGTGGTATAAACGCAGCAAATGGCTTTATTCTTGAATGTTTCTGTACAGAAGAAATTAAGAAGAAGTATTCAAGTCTTAAGCTAAAACTACAAGTCAGTGAAGTTAGCCCGAAATATAGTTAGATTCGTTTCTTGACTAAAATGTAGTTATCCAAAAAAAGTGTAAATGTCGTATACAATTTAGTACTATCCCGAAAAAAACGTACATATAAAATTTAGCACAAAACAATTATTTTATATTAGAAAGTTAAGATACGAGGGGAGTTCAATAAGTTCGGTATATGAAATAACGATAAATTTTATTAAAAAATATTTGTATTTTTCCACGTTAATACACTTATTACACCTGTCCAGTGGCGTAACTAGGTACTCGCAGCACCCGCAGCTCACGGCTATTGGGGCCCACAAAATTTCCTTTATTAGTTCAAATTTAAGATAAGATAGCTCAGATTAAGCTTACCTTTTAAAATTTGCAGAACGGTGCATTTCTATTTTCCTAAGACCGGCTCAACAATTTTTTCTCGGTTCTGACTCCATAGAAGTAAATATTCCTTTAGGTTTTGATCGATATTTAGATTTAGAAGAAAATTAGTAAAACTCGCTTGAAATCGAAGTTTTCTGAACGATAACAATTTTAGTGTTTGCCGCGTTGATTTATTTGTATTATACGTTTTGCGTAACTCGAACCTTACCCCGTTTGCATTGAAAATTCAAATTTTTATAAATTAAATTGAGCCTTTAGTCAAACCAATTCAACCTTTTAGAAGTTTTGATTAGAAAATGTTAAATTTGATTTGAAAACGGGAGCTTGTATAATAATCTGCTGGTATTGGCAGCTTGCGATGTATTATCATGATGTTAATAAAATCAAGAAGAAACTATAAAAACACATAACCGCAACTGAAAATAAATTTCCCTCACTTGAGCCAAACTAGTCAGTCTCTATAATCAAATAGCGTTCGTTTGATTTATAGTTTCTTATTAAGCGGATCTTTAGATTACGATTAAACCGTTAATAAAAATTAAATTTACCGGTTTTTTTGAGAACAAATTTAAATATAAGGAAAATTCAAATGCCAACATAACTTTGCAACTATTTATGTAGTAATGGTGTTTTTTTTTTGGTTATTTTTGGTGGGGTTTTCCTGATTTTGGAAATTCTCGCTTTCCGACGCGTGATGTTTAAAACTTAATTGGTGATTCAGTGTTATGAAACAGATAGGTTATTCGACAATTTTAGAGCCACAAAAAATTACCCGCATATCGTTTTTTGAGCTTAGCCTTAACTTGCTTAGTAGTATTAGTAACATTAAGTTACTTGACAATGATTCATTAATATCCAGATTTTTCTGTATTACTGAAATTATTCGAAATCAATCGACATTCACATTGTGATGCTGTGAGTGGACGCCGGGCTAATTATTCGCTCAACGAAAAATATTTGCAATATAATATGACTGTAAAACGTATAAAATATATTATATAGCAATGCTTTGAAAATTCCAACACCCAGTCACTTATTTTCTGCGAATCAAATAAATAAAAACTCAGGCTAAATTTAATTAAGTTTAACAATATATTTATTTGACTCTCTTTTTTAACTTTTTTATTTTATATTTTAATTTCAACTTTGTTTTCTGCTTTTATTAAAGTGAATCGTTTGGTTTCTGAATGATGACTGACAAAAAACTTTATATACAATACAAATTACAATTATGAAATAGCTCTTAAATTTAATTGTTCTTACACATACACACTATTATAAAAAATGCTGGCAGCAGCTGATTGGCTATTTATTACATTTTGTAAAGCTCAATTATCGGTTAAACATTTTTAATGTTAGTTCGGGCACAATATTACAAATGGTAAATAAATTATTCAAGTTTCAAACCATTAATCCTGTGGATTACATTTTTGTTATAATAATTTACATTAGATGGCATTACATAAAATAAATTGAACTTAATTTCCGTATGTCAATTGTCAATATAAAAACATAAAAAATGTAAACAAACAAATTTTATGTACATATTCATAAATTTTATGTTTTTGTACATATTTTATGTTTTAGCTTAATGGTTCAGTCGCAATATAGATCTTGAAGAGTGAACATCTTTATTGAGCTGGTGGTCCCGGGTACTGCGTAATACACGTAAAAGGCCCGTTATATCGTGTACAAAAGCGAGGGTATCACAAATAACAGCTCAATAAAATAGATAGTGGTGCTGGGTACTGCATTTTTAATGTCTAAGGCCCATATATCCGTGCTAGTCGGTGGTATCACAAAGTGCGATTCAGTGAAAGTTATATAATTATTAGGGGCGTCCATTACTTCTTCTAGAAGTTTTGGATTTAACCGATTGAAAGTTACGTATTGGGTCATATACAGCTATTATTGCTAGTAGACCTGAGCAAATGAAATAAAACAAACAAACAAACAAACAACAAGCTTAATGGTTTTAAGTGTTAAGGTGGGTATAAGCCAATTACTCGGGCTTTGCTCGAGATTAATAATTTGGGATGGGAAAGGTAAGGATAAAATAATTAAATTAATATAAATTGTGTTGTGCTGCCATAACACACATAATATAGAGATTTTTCGAATTTTTCTGGGGTAATCGAAATTGTTACGCGGTTTATTCTAGATTTCTTAAGTTTTTTGACATTCATAGAAATATTCGAGATTTTTAAGGATTTTGGAATTTATCCGAATTTTGTAAGGCAATGTTCTGTGCTTAGATTTGAGTTGAAAGAACTTGCAGAGTTACATATATAAATCTAAATGGTGATATCTAAAAGATTTTTTGAGATTATGCCAAAATTTCGATATTTCTCCGATTTTCTGTATGTTATTCGCACTATTCAAGAATGTCCAGGATTTTTACGTTGTACAATGTACAAGGCGGTTATTAGCACGTATATGATTTCCTTTGGATGTATCAAAAATTCGACATTTTTGAAGTTATTTCGGAATTTTTGATATTTTTCAAATTATATTAAAAATTTCTGATGCTTTATCGATATATTTGAACGATATGTCCATAAAATTAAATCTGAGTAAACTTATTGGTTTTCTTACCCATGGAACGCTCGAAATTGGAAACACATTTTGGATGAAGGATATTTACATTGAGAACAAATATTCTAAATTTTTTTCAAAAAATACCCTTTGTAATATTAACTTTCTGAGTAAAACGATTTGAGTTGAAAAGCTTCAATAAGTGAAAGCTTTTAAAATATTTTAAAGAAATACAAAATTTTTGGAAAAGTACAAAAATTACGGAGGAAGTATCAATAAATTATCAATCTTAAAGCTCATTGGAAACCAACATTCTAAATATATCCCAAAATTACGTTACAAAGGGTTATTTTGAGATGCATTGTTTGAGTAAGAGCTTTAAAAACTAAAAGCTCTTGAAATTTGTTGCAAATACATATTTTTGCACATAAAACAATGTAAGAGAACCTGAAATAATTAAAAGTCTGAGAAAGGTTAAGTTTAGGTAAACCCATCAAAATTCTGTACTTCTTTTTAATACCAAATTTAGAGTAAAATGATTTGATTCAAAAAGCTTCGATAAACGAAAGATTATAAATACCAAGTTTCATAGTGAAATGGTTTGGTTTGAATAAAACCTCTTGAAAATTTACATTGAGAACAACTAAATTATCCTAAATTCCTGTAAAATCGAATTTTTGAGTGAAATGGTTTGGTTTAAACAAATTTCTAATTCAAAGCTCTTACAACTAATAGCAGAGCCTTCTAGAGTGTAGAGCCATAATCATTATGAAGTATTTTTTTAAAGCTTTTTTAGTGGTATAACTTTTCACTGATTTCCATAGGAATCCATAGTAAAAACGGTGTTTTTTCGCTTCAATTTTTATGGGGGGCGACTTGTAGTTACGCCACTGCACCTGTCAATTAATTTGTACAAACCATCAACATAAAATGATTTTTCCTGTTCTTTCCTGATTTTTCCTGAATTTCTTCAAAATATTCTTCTATAGCGACATTACCTCATTGTGATTTGAAAATCAGAGCCCCTTAATTTTTTTTTCCAAATTTGTAAAAAGGAAATAATCACTTGGAGCCAGATCTGGACTCTATGGTGGATGCGGTATTTCATTGAACTTGCGTTCTCTTACTGCTTGTTGTGTAACATTCGCTTTATGTACTGGTGCGTTGTCATGTAAAAGTAATATTTTTTGCTTGATTTGATCTCGTTGTTTTCCCTGATAGCATTTTTCAATTTATGCAAAAGCCCAGCATAATAAGCCCCTGTTTTGTTATTGTGGTCTTATGAGGTAAATAGAAATTCCATCAGCATCCCAAAAAATTATTGCCATTATTATTATTAAGTAGGCCACTTGTGTGCAAAATTTTTGTCGGTCGCCCCTTAATAGATCAATATACGGCGTAAACTTTTTATAAAACCAACACAACCATAGGGTGAGGAGGGGTTGATGGTGGTATCGGGGGGTTGCGGAGGGGGTAAACCCCTCCCTCATGAGCTTCATATATCATCAAATCTTTTTTGATAGATCTGTATAGATCTTTCATCAAGATTAAACTTAATTAAAATGTTTAAAAGACAGTCAGGTAGATCTTGAACGGTATTACCTATAATAACAAAAATAAGCACAAAATATTTCTCAAACTTTTAGAAGAACCCTTAACCTGGATAATCTCTCCAATTGAAGAGTTCCAGAGCGCTCAGGCGTCTTAAGAATTACCTACGAAACACAATCGGCGAGGAGCGACTAAATGGATTGGCATTATTAAATATTGACAGAGTTGTGGCTGTGTAATAGATGGTGTCCTCAATGACTAGGGCACAACGTCACACAATGAATTGGTTCACAAAACTTTCTGAATTTAACACGAATTTCTCACAAAATTATTCTACATTTTTCAAATTACCCATCACTATCGATTTAGTTGTGAAGGAAATGTATCTTGTTGCTCTTATTTATAAATCTCAAAAACCTTATGAATCTTATGAATCTCATAAATCTGAGTAATCTTATGAATCTCATGAATCTTATTAATATTACAATTTTTTGAATTCGTTGAATTTAAACGACTCATATGAATATCGTAAGCCCTACTAGTCATATGAATTCTATTTATCTTCAAATTCTTGTGAGTCTAACGAATCTTATTAATCCTATGTATCTTATTAATATTGTGAATTTTATGGATCTGATGAATCTCATGAATCTTTCCAATCTTATCAATATTATGAACCATATGAATATTATAAAACTTTTATTAATCTTATGAGTCGTTTGAATCTAGTGAATTTACTAATTTTATTAATTTGATTAATTTTATGAATTTTATAAGCCTATATGAATCTTACGAATCTTATAAATCGTATGAGTCTTATGAATCTGAAGAATCTTATGAATTTAAGAATCTCACGTATCGGGTGGTCCATCTAGCATTTGCAATTTCAACTTCCTGGTTGAATAACAGAAAATTAGTTTAATGTTTGACATTTGCGAAATCGGTCGCTTTACGCTTGAACTTGAATTGGAAAATATTGAAAATTTACTCTCAAAGTGGTGAGTCTTCTAAGAAATTGAGCCCTTACAGTCAATGATAAATCAGTTTTTGTTATTCAGAAATCAAGAGGAGGACACACACGATGATTTCAACAGGACGACACAACAGCAAACGAAACAATTGGTTTTTTGCACACTGTTTCGGGGATCGATTAATCAGCCATAACGGAGATGTCAATTGGCCACCACGCAGCTGCGATTTGACTTCGTTGGACGTTTTTGTGGGGAGCCGTTAGGGATAAGTGTTACGCTAACCATCCAGACTCTATCCAAGACTTTAAAGATTAAATCGAAGTTGCCATTGATGAGATAGGAGCCCATACAATTGAAAATGTTCTGAAAAATTGTGTTGACAGAATGGGGTAAAGTACTGTAAAGCCAGCCGTGGAAGTCATTTGAATGAAATTGTGTTCCATACTTAATGGCAATGTAAACTCTTTATAATAAAACAAACCGCTTTGAAAAATATTTATTCGTCTTTTAATATAGAGCTAGAGCCTTATGAATCTTATGAGTCGTTTGAATCTAGTGAACATACTAGTTTGTTTTATAAATTTGATTAATTTTATGAATCTTATGAATTCTATGAATCCCATGAATATTATGAATCTTATAAATCTTATAAATCTTATACATTTTATGAATCTTAAGAATATTATGAGTCTTATGAATCTTTTGAATCCTATGAATCTCATGAATCTTTTAAATCTTTTGAATCTTAAGAATCTTGTTAATCTTATGAATTTTTTGAATCTTATTAATCTTAAGAATCCAATGAATGTTATGAATTTTTGAATTCTATGAACTTAAACAAATCTTATGAATCATAGGAACCATAAGAATTTTATTAATTTTAAGAACCTCATGAACCTTATGAATCTTGAGCGTTTTACAAATCTTATACATGTTATGAGTCTTATGATTCCTACGATTCTTTTGAATCTTATGAACTTATTGAACCTTATGAATCTTAAGAATTTTTGAGTCTTATGAATCTAATGTAGTACCAAGTGAGAATAAAATACTGAGACTGTTTATAAATTATTATTTTTTTATCATCTAAATGATTTTTCAATTTTTTTGTTTC
Source organism: Tipula helvola (assembly GCA_963556165.1). Classification (NCBI taxonomy): domain Eukaryota; kingdom Metazoa; phylum Arthropoda; class Insecta; order Diptera; family Tipulidae; genus Tipula; species Tipula helvola. The sequence continues at coordinate 61,158,941 of OY744483.1, forward strand.
TTATGTATACATTAAAATAAAGTCTTTTCATTAAACAAAGTCAATTTTTGAGATAACTATCATGCCCAAACAGTGTCACTCTTTTAATCAAAGACTTAGACTGAAATTAGCTACATACATAAATGTTTGGTGTTTCTCACATTTGACGCACATGAATTTAATTTTTAATTAAAGTAGAATTCATTAACGAGCTACTTGAGAGAATTTTTTAAAAATTGAATGGTTAGGAAGGAAGAACTAACGGTCCGTGCTGGGCCCTTAAACACATTTATCGGATATGAATTTAATTTTCAATTAAAGTAGAATTCATTAACGGGCTATTTGAGAGAAATTTGTAAATATTGTACGGTTAGGAAGGGAGTACTAACAATCCGTGCGGGACCCTTCCTCACATTTTTCCTTCCAAAATATGTGACTGATCTTCGGTTTCGGTCAAATTTGTTCATATTGGAAGATTTTGTAGAACATAGTTTATGATTAAAACTGTTCACAAACACATTGCTCCAAATGCCTTATTTTTGGAGTTATGGGAAATTTTATTAAAGCAATAATTTATTTTTAGTTACATAAATGTTAAGTATTCTAAAAATTTAGCAACATTTCGGTAATCAAACCGTTTTACCGAAAATTGGTATTCCTTACAAAAAGCTATGTATTATAATCCTGGAATTTTCGATTTGGAGTTCTCAATACTAACCTGATATACAATTTAACCAAATTGAAATTATTAAAGCCAAATTTGACAAGCTGCCATTTAAAATTTAAAATTAAATTAAAGTATGAGTAACCTTTTAAAATTACGTACTAAATACGTACATTTTCAATATACAATTTCGCAAATTTTCATAGACCTAAATTTCTATAGTTTTTAGTTTAAATTTAACTCCTAAATTTCCAAGAATTTACTTCGGATGTCGGCCTGTGATTTAAAAATGTTGCTACTTCATAAAATACCTCAATTTTAACCAAGAGTTTTTGTCCCGCAGGTCAAGGTTTGTAATTTGAAATGCATGTTCACCGTACTACTGTCGAACGATCGTACGATCATACCTTCATTCCATCACATCATCATACAATCACACCATCATACCATTTCACCATCATACCATCCTATAATCTTACCGTCATGCTATTATCATACGATCACACCATTGTTGCATCATACCGTCGTACCATCGTACGTACCATCTACCATCATACCATAATATCATTACACCATTACGCCGCGATATCACACCATTCCATCATTCCACCATTCCCTCATTCCACCATACTATCGAAATACCATACCATCGTACCATCATACCATCGTACCATCATACCATCGTACCATCATACCATCTCATCATACATACCATGGTCCAAATTGGTCAACTGCTCATTATATCCTAATCCAACCATAATTCATTTCTAACTCAACTTAAACTCAACCCGAAAATTGACCCCTTAACCTTCAACTCTCACCCTTTGCTTCTTTTTGCACGATTTCTTTATAGCAGTCGAGAAGAAACATAGGCTTATTAGTGATCAACAAATGTTATCCTTTGTGTATCATTATTTTTTAACATTGATGGTAATGGTGATGGTAATTGTGGTGGTAATGGTGATGGTATTGTGGTGGTAATGATGATGATAATGGTGCCCGTAATGGGGGATGATGAGGATGGTGTTGGTGATTGTGATGGCGATTGTGATGGTGATGGTGATTGTATATTGGTATGATGGTATAAAGGTAGGATGGTACGATGGGATGATGGTAACATAATACAATGGTGTGATGGTATGATGGAATGATGGTTTGATGGTATAATGATATGATGATATAAAGGTATGATGGTGAGATGGTATGATGGTTTAATAGTATATTTGTGTGATGGTATGATGGAATGATGGTGGGATGGTTTTAATTGTTTGATGGTATAAATGTATTTTGTATGATGTTATGATAATATATTTTTTACACTTTCTGCCGTAAGCACTTGGCGAAACACACTTAATACACACATTTTTAAAATTTTTAAAAACACTTGTTAAATATTTCGCAAAATTACAAAAGGTTTAAAAAATCACTCGATCGATTTCGGCTTATTAGGCCATCACCAGGAGTATCTACTAAACTGTAAAAATAAAAATGTAGATATATAGTTGGAAAAAGCAAAAAGTGAAACCAAAATATACAAATAAAAAAATGTGGGAGTGGTAAACAATAAAATTGGTGACAGAAATAAACATTAAAAATTAAAAATTAAAAAAGGGGGTTAGTTAAACACAGGTAAAATTGGTAAGAGCAATAAACATTAAAAATTAAAAATTAAAACGGGGTGAGTTAAACACGCAGGTATATGATTATTGATTAGCCAACGGTCGAATAACAAAATTCCAGATGTTGATTTTTTTTTTTTTTTCCTCCCCCTTCTTTATTTTATTATAACCCGACGTATTATAGCAGATGTTGATTTTTTTTTTTCCTCCCCCTTCTTTATTTTATTATAACCCGACGTATTAGTAATTTTATGGAATGGGGTGAGTATGTGAATAAAACAATGCGGGGTCGGTAATTGGTGAGAAACGGATTTCTTTCTGTTCGTTGAGGATATTTTGGTTAAGAAATATAGCTTTTCGGATTTCGTAAGATTCTAAGTTGTCTAAACGTCTGCTTTTTGGTTGTATAAGAAAATGATTTTTAACAACAAACCAAGAATTGATCGCCTTTCCAAGTCTGGCGTTTATAAGATCAATTGCAATGATTGTAGTTCCTCTTATATCTAACAGACTGGGCGCAATTTTGAAGTTAGAGTTAAAGAACATTTAACTGGTAACCATGAATCATCCCTTTATAATCATTTAACGTTAGAAAATCATACATCTAGTTTAAACAATTTAGAAATATTACATGTACAACCAAAAAGCAGACGTTTAGACAACTTAGAATCTTACGAAATCCGAAAAGCTATATTTCTTAACCAAAATATCCTCAACGAACAGAGAGAAATCCGTTTCTCACCAATTACCGACCCCGCATTGTTTTATTCACATACTCATTCCATTCCATAAAATTACTAATACGTCGGGTTATAATAAAATAAAGAAGGGGGAGGAAAAAAAAAAAAATCAACAATCAACTGTGTTTAACTCACCCCCCTTTTAATTTTTAATTTTTAATGTTTATTGCTGTCACCAATTTTATTGTTTACCACTCCCACATTTTTTTATTTGGATATTTTGGTTTCAATTTTTGCTTTTTCCAACTATATATATATATATATATATATATATATATATATAACTACATTTTTATTTTTACAGTTTAGTAGATACTCCTGGTGATGGCCTAATAAGCCGAAATCGATCGAGTGATTTTTTAAACCTTTTGTAATTTTGCGAAATATTTAACAAGTGTTTTTAAAAATTTTAAAAATGTGTGTGTTATGATAATATGAAGTTACGATGGTAACATGGTACAATTATGTGATGGTATGATGGTAAGCTGGTATGATATTATTATCGTATGGTGGCGTGAAGATATGGTGGTGTAATGGTATGATGGTATTTCGTTAAGACGGTTTTATGGTTTGATGGCACGATGGTGTGACTGTATTATGATACGGTGATATGATAGTATGATGGAGTTGCGGTATAATGGTATGATGATATTATGGTACGGTTGTATGATAGTACGATAGAATGATGTTATAATTGTATGATTATTATTGATAACGGTATTATTCGCAAAATCTATCTTTTAGGCATGCCAAGTAAATCTGTGCATCATCGAGGGAGATTTTACGCCAACTTCTTCGATTTAAAGCAAGAATATAAGCACAATGAACAACTTGAGGGAAAGATTTTTAATTACCTGAATCATGAAGGGCTTAGTGTCTGTCTCACATGCTCACATTCAATATTTACTTCATGGGGACACAACCTCCTACAAATAATTAGCAATTAACACTGAAAACATGGTACCGTAGGTAGATTTATAGCCAACAGATTTTCAGAACTTGATCCTTCTCATTGGGTGCAGAGAACGCACCTTCATTCCGAGAGTAGAAACTTCAAAAAATTAGCTTGGTTTGCTCCGGGAGCAAAATCAAAAAACGTGGTTTACAAGCAAGCATTGCGGTGAACCCAACAAATTAATTTGGCCTTTATTTTATTCAATTCACTTAAGAAAATGTATTCAAATGCGCCTTGCTGTATTTCTAATTATATTTAAAATAACAACACCCCTTGAATGAAGTACACGACTGAATTTTAACCCCGCTTTTAATTTGATTAATTTAAGTTCGTCTTATGGGTACCGAATGGCAATGCCCGATGAGTAACAACGCAGATTAGTTGTGACTTTATTATTATTATTATTATTATTATTATTAGTTGAGGGCCATGTGGGCGTTCAAGCCACCCCGCACTGCGACTTAAAAGATCTTTTGTGCATGGACCCTACTTAATGAGCCGTCCAGTCAATATTCAGGCTCTTAATGAACCTGACAATACTGCCGGCCGGTATATGATGCATACCATCCGGGCTCATTACTCTCCCTCCTAGATGTTGTAACCTTTTGCAGAAAATGGCTGGGCAATGGCACAGAACATGTTCAGCTGATTCCGCTTCCATGTCACAGAAGCGACATCTATCCGTCGAACTTAGGCCCATTTTCTTTAGGTGATACCTTAAGGGGATGTGACCTGTGAGGAAGCCGGTAAGCAGCCTCAACTCAGGTTTCCTAAGTACAAGACATTCCTTGGCCCTGGCCGACGAAGGTGAAATAAATTCCTTCGCCTGTCACAAACCTGGAATTCCGCGCCAGTAAAAGGACTTTTGCACATCCTCCCAGCGCTTAACTGCTGCCCTAAGGTGCTCTTTAGAGACGCCGCAGAAGGGCTCTGGTCCAATTAATGGAAAGGCAGATCCCTCGCGGCGAGGCCATCAGCTGCCTCGTTTCCCACAATTCCAGTGTGACCTGGCACCCAAACAAGTGTTACCTTATTTGAGCTTGCCAGCAACTTAATAACCTTCAGACAATCCCATACCAGCCTTGACTCAATTGTAAAAGACCTTAGAGCCTTTAAGGCCGATTGGCTGTCTGATACGATATAAACCTTTGCGTCGTTTAGCCCTTTAGATATGCCTATCCTAGCACAAAGTTCTATAGCATGCACTTCTGCTTGAAAGACGGCTGCATTGGTACCCAAGGACTTCGAGCGTGATACTCCACTCCCATGTATTCCTACCCCCGCCCCATCTTCCGTTTTTGATCCATCTGTAAACCACACCAATGACCGTCGCTCAAAGGATGGTCCCCCTGTACTCCACTCCTCCCGGTCAGGTAATCTAACACAAAATGGTTTGTGGAAATCCAGTTTGGCTGTCATACAGTCGGAAGGCATTCCTATAGTGGGGTCTGTCTGAAACTCCTTAAGGATCTCCAGATGGCCCACCATATTGCCTGGTTTGATGTTACCCTCCGCCTGCATCTTAAGGGCCATAGTAGCAGCATCCATTTTTACATGCAGATGCAATGGAGTTAGTCCTAGGAGTGTCTCTATTGCTGCGGTCGGACATGTTTTAATAATTGTTAGAAATGACCAGTAGATCATTTTTGGTTGTAGTCCCCAAGTACGTCCATAGAGTCTCTGACAGGCCCAAAAAGCCTTTGTGGCTCTATTTTGAATTTTTTGTATATGTTGTTCCCAGTTCAGTATATGATCCAGGATAACCCCTAGATATTTAACCTCTTTGGAAAAGGCAACAATAGTACCGTTTAACGAGGGAGCTACAAGCGAGAGCTTTCTCCTCCTCGTAAAAGGGACAATGACAGTTTTGTTTGGATTGACACTAAGTCCTTCCTTGTCACACCACTGCCATATCAAGTTGAGTGCATTTTGCATGAGATCAGAGATGATCTCATCAAACCTGCCTCTAATCACGATAGCCACGTCATCCGCATAGCCCTGGACATCAAACCCATGGCTATTCAGGAGGACCAGAAGTCTATCAATAACCAATGACCATAAAAGAGGAGACAGTACACCTCCTTGGGGACAGCCCTTTACGGCCCTGATGGTTACTGACTCGCCACCTAATGTGGCTGTAATATCGCGATATTTCAGCATGGAGCGGATCCACCTAGTTGTAGACGGCGGAACCCCCTTCTCCATGGCTGCCCTCTCTATTGAACCATAGGAGGTATTGTCAAATGCCCCCTCAATGTCCACAAAGGCATACAGGGCAATTTCCTTAAAAGCCACCGCTCTTTCAATCTTCGTGACTAGACCACTAAGAGCCATTACAGTGGATTTGCCAGCTTGATAAGCAAACTGGTTCCGATGCAGTGGGTTATTTACAAGGATTTCATTTCTTATTTGATTATCCAGGATTTTTTCCATCGTCTTCAATAGAAACGATGTCAGGCTAATTGGCCGATAAGCCTTGGGCTGGGTGTCCAGACGACCCCCTCCCTTTGGTATAAAGACCACATTTACTTTCCTCCATAGTTTCGGAATATAGTTAAAAGCATAACTTGCCCGAAACAACTGGACCAAGCTGGGGAGTATTTCCTCAATACCTTTTTGAAGTAAAGCCGGAAAGATACCATCCCTTCCAGCAGATTTGAACGGTTTGAAAGAGCCAATAGCCCATCTCACCTTGCTGGGTGTGAACATTTTTCCAGAGAGGCTCCAGATCCTACTGTGGGGTGAATAGTCTACCTCACTTGAAGGGTCATGCGGGTCCTCCTGGGTACCTACCACTATTGAGTCCGGAAAGTGGGTACCTAATAGTAGCTCCAGGGTTTCCTTCCGGTTTTCAGTAAACATCCCGTTTTGCTTGATCCCTAGCAAGGACTTTCTGGAGACGAGCTGCAGAGGGTAATTCAATGATTCCCTCACAGAAGTTTCTCCAGGTAGCCCTTTTGGATCTTCTTAATTCCAGATTATATTCCGTTAAGGCCATCCTATACTCGCCCCATTCCCCGGTGCGTTTAGCCTTATTGAATAACCTTCTAGATTTTTCCTCAGCTTACTCAGCGCCCCGTTCCACCAAGGGACCAACTTAATGGACTCTCTTCGCTTAACTGGGCAGCTGTTTTCGTAAGCCGAGTGTATAGAATTATGCAGCTGGTTTGAACAGAATTCCAAGCCCTCTGGAGACTCTATGTTCCCCATTACCGAGGGCATTTCTGATTCGAGTGAAACTCTATAAGAGTCCCAATCGGTCAGTTTCGGAATTCTTATCTCCTGTCGCTGCATGGCCTCAGCCGCCAAATCGAATCTGATGTGCAAGTGATCCGATAAGGAGGCCTCTTCAGACACATGCCAATTTTTAACAAAATGACTAAAATGCGGACTAGCGAGGGTCAAATCTAGGACCTCCTACCTAATCGCATTTATGAAAGTAGGTTTCCTTCCCCTATTGACAATATCTACATTATTAGTAATTATATACTCAAAAAGGTACTCACCCCTATTATTGATGTTCGTACTGCCCCACACCGTGTGGTGCGCATTTGCATCGCATCCTATTAGGTAAGCCAGCCCATTGCGCTGGCAATGAGCTATGAGCCGCCTAACTTCGAGAGGAGGTATCATTTCCGAGTCTCCAGGAAAGTAGGCGGAGGCCATTATAGCCTCCTGTTTCCTTCTTTCACCCAGAACCTCCACCATTACCGCCACTAAGTCCCTGGAGATGAACTCTGAAATGGGAATAAAATTAATTTGCGAGCTGGCCAAAATGGCCGCCCTTGGACTCTCAGTTCCGTTGTTGTGACTTTAAAATCACCACAAATTTTAAGCGCTCCATTTTGCTTCATCGCTCTTATGATTGGTATAGCAAATTGAATGACGTGGATCTTTCAATTCCAACTTTTACGGCAATGTATTTGTGCAAAAATTAATGGTTGGAAACTTAAAATATTTTGTTTGGACTATTGATCTTAAATTGAAGTATACCAAATATAAACATTAAACATATAACAATTCCGAAAATTAATCGAAATTCAAATATTTTATTTTAACTGTTAATTTGAAATTTCTATTTTTTTTTTCATTTTCAAAGATTACACCAACGCAATTGATAGAATTAAATTTTTTAACCGCGTTATACTAGGGCATGCAAACTGTGCGTCTGTATATCAAATCATATACAGCAAATTTTGGAAATAGTAAATTGTTGCAATAGGGGAGGAATATACAAATTATTTGTCTATCTACACTACTCCAAAAAATTAAAGGAACACTAATTTTTTCAATTTTTTTAGTGTTTTTTGAAGAGCTGTATCTTTGTAAAATACGGTCGTACAGAGATGAAAAGAAAAGCATTTTAAACCTTCAAATCTCTAGTTTTGAGACTTTTGAGCGGAAAATTTTTGTGAGATACCGTTAAACGCAATCATAAGAAAGAGGGCGAAATAAAAAAATTCGAATTTTTTTTTTTTTTTTGTAAGGATCCATGGGCGCGGGAAATTTTTTTTAAGTTAAACCAATGCATAGGTCGGTTAGCCTGTTAATTTTTTTTTTTTTTTTTTTTTTTAAATGCTGCCAATGGCTTTATTCTTGAATCTTTCTACATAAGAAACTAACAAGAAGTAATCAAATCTTAAGCTAAAATTATTACATATTTTAAGACTTAACCAATGTTAATACTTATTGTTGGTGCTCACAATTTAATTAATTTAGATTATACTTATACATACATATGTATAACATCAACATTTAATAAATTTACAGGTTCACAGGTTCATCAGTCCGAGTGGATCTGTTCTTTTCAGTCGCCTAAATCGTGGTTGTTTTAATATATCCCTGGCCAATTCGTTGGGATGCGCTTCTAGTTTTGAATAATATTTAGAACTGAATTCTTTAATTGTTTCTTTAATGGTTTTAATCCCAAGGTCATCATGTATATTACTATTTCGAATGTACCACGGAGCATTAGTAATACTTCGAAGTATTTTCGCTTGAGTTCGTTGCAGGAGCTCTCTGTTTGAAGCGCTGGTGGATCCCCATAACTGAATACCATATGTCCATATGGGTTTGATTATCGCTTTGTACAGTAAAACTTTATTGGCTAATGACAACTGAGATTTCCTTCCCATTAGCCAATACATTTTGGAAAATGTCATTTTTATTTGGTTGCGCTTAGTTTCAATATGGGATTTCCACGTTAACCTTCTATCCAGGTGCAAACCTAAGTATTTGACCTTCGTTTGTTGAGGAATATTTGTATTGTTTAATTTCACTGGTGGGCAAGTGCGTTTGTTCAGCGTGAATGTGATGTGAGTTGATTTGTTTTCGTTCACTTTTATTCGCCACGTCTTTAGCCAGTCCGCGATTTTGTTTAAATGATTCTGCAACTCCTTTGAGGCAATTTCGGGATTATTGTGTGACACCAGGATGGCCGTATCATCGGCAAATGTTGATATTGTTACTTTGTTGGTTACAGGTAAATCGGCTGTGTACAACAAGTATAATATTGGCCCTAGAACGCTGCCTTGCGGGAGACCTGCATTAATATCATTTAAGCAAGTAGTTGCGCTATTTTGTTTGACAATTTATTGCCTTTGAATAAGGTAGTTTCCCAAAATTGAGTGAAATTTCTTCGGAAGAAGCTCTTTAATTTTGTATATTAGCCCATCGTGCCATACTTTATCAAATGCTTGTGCTATATCCAAGAAAGCAGCAGAACAATATTTCTTTTCCTCGAAGGTGATTTTGATTGCGTTTACAATTCTGTGAATTTGCTCTGTGGTACCATGTTGGTTTCGGAACCCAAATTGATGGTCTGGTATAACGCGCCGTTCTTCCAATATTGGTTTCAATTTTGTTAGTAACATTTTTTCAAATAGCTTTGATATTGTGGGCAGCATGCTTATTGGGCGATATGATGAGATCTGCGTTTCATTTTTTCCAGGCTTATGTATCATTGTGATCAAAGATATTTTCCATTTTTGAGGAATATAACTGGTTCGCATGATCGCGTTGAATATGAATGTTATTAGTTTTATGCATTTGTCTGGCAATTCCCTTATCATTTTTCCACTAATGAGATCATGTCCTGGTGCCTTTTTCGGGCTTATGCAATTTTTAATTGTATTCTTAACTTTCTTCCAATTATACTTTATAGGTTTGTAGGATAAACCATCATCCATTTGCTGGGGTAGCACGAAATTATTATCTTCTTCGTGTGGTGTGAATACTGTTGTTAGATGATCAGCAAAAGCATTGGCTTTTTCTTCATCACTTCTCGCCCAATTTCCAGTTGGTAGTCTAATCGGTGGATTCGAATTTGTTGGCCTTTTTAAATGTTTTGTTGCCTTCCACAAAGAGTAATCTGTCCTCTCGGTTGCCGAGAGATCACTTAAATAGTTCTGGACGCTCTGGTTTTCTTCTTCCCGCAAAGCAAATCTTAAGGCCTTGATAGCTCGATTTAATTTCCATTTCAATAACGGTGATTTTGTTTGCTGCCATAGCCGGCGAATTTTCCGTTTTTCCTGGATTAGTTCCTGTATATTATGTGACAGCTTATTAACTTTTTCGGAAGTACTTATGACAGGTGTAACCCTTTCAGCTGATAATGCCATGATGTCTTTTAAATTTTCGGCCGCCGAATCAATATCAGCTGGTGTGGTCAGAGGAATATTAAGTAGGTAATTTTGTTCGACTAGCCTCCTATATTGATCCCAATTAGTTTGCTTGTTTGTAAGACGGTTGGGTGTTTCGTTCCTTAAGACATCGGTACTCACTGTTACTATTACCGGTGAGTGATCAGAAGACAGATCATAACAATCGGTGGCCTTAGCATATGTACGTGGAATGCCCTTAGTTACACAAAAGTCGATTAAATCAGGAATTTTCTTTTTATCCGTCGGCCAGTAAGTTGGATTACCGGCAGATAAATAATCCAGGGACTGTTCCTCTATTGCTTGATAAAGTTGTATGCCTTTCGGCGATGTTAATCTGGAGCCCCAATGAGTATGTTTGGCGTTGTAATCACCTCCCGCAAGAAATTTATTACCCAGCTGGCTGAAATAATCCAAGAACTGGAGTTTTTTTATAGCATGTTTTGGAGGACAGTACACTGCCGTGCCGATATGACACAGTTTCCAGACCACTCCTGAAGACAGATGCTCGTTGATTGTATATGTTCTTTCTCATATTTCGTCAGCTCATAGTGCTTTAATCTTCTTTTAATCAATACAGCAGTGCCTCCATGTGCTTTCCCATCTGGGTGCTTGGTGTCATAAATAGAGTACCCATTAATTTTGAAATAGCTATTTTTGGTGAAGCGTGTTTCGGATATTAACATTATGTAAATATTGTGCTCAGTGAAGCCTGTTAATTAGGCGTAAATTTAATTTCATTCTGGTCTCTCTATGTCAACTTTTTGCTGAGATATCTGACTTTGAATCAAAAAAGATCCTTTTGCCTTTAATCATCGATATCTCAGCAACCAATGACTGCACAGTAAACTTTAGGGCAGCCTTAGCTAACTTCAGTAAATTTCCTACAAGACCCTTTAATGATTAGTTGAGAACAAATTTTTTTTTCACCCTCAATACTGATTTGAAAAAAGTACAAAAAAACGACTTTTTAGGTTGTCTTAGTAAATCATTTTACAGTTTATTGTACTCCTAATAGCCCTGTATTATTTTCAAATTAATCCATCCAACCGTTTTTCCGGACTTATTGATCAAAGTTTTACAAAACAATTAAAGGAACAAGTGATCATCAAAATAAAAAAACGACTTTTTCACATTTTGCGTTAGTTATTTGTTAACCCTTAACGATCGTATGATTTTTTTTTAATACTCATAAGAGACGACAGATAACACTACCCTGCAAAATTTTAAAAATTTGGTGCCACTTGACAATGAATAGTTGTTTCCGAAGTAATTTTTTACGCTGAATCCGAATCTAGGCTCAGAATTTCTCTATCACGTCAGGTTTATGAGATATTCTAACCTAAAAGTGCAAAAAATACTGTTTTTTGACATATTTGAGGTTATCTAGCACCACGATTTTTTTTTTCAAAAGTTCATGTGTGGGATCTTATAGTACAAGTCTTCTTCTTTCAAATGCCTTTGAGTTTGCTGAAATATGTATTTTTTTCGCCGAGATATCGCATTTTCAAAATTGCATGTTCGTGAATTTGTCGGTATACTGTACATATAAATAATACACTACCTTTTATACCTACGGTATATATATATTAGGGTGGAGTGAAAACAAACAAAAATTAGGGGGGCCCCCCAAAAGTTACCTTTTAGTGCCAAAACCACCTGGTTAAAATATTTTTAAAATTCATTAATATTTACCGATGGTATTTTCCATTTAAAGTATGTTTTTTCAACTTATTGCAGATTTTTAACTTAAAGACCGACAAAAACCACTTCGAAATCTAATTTTTGGGACTCACAGGACCCAAAAATCGATAAATTACCAATAACGTTAAGGTTCAACATTTTCATGATGACTGTACTTTATTTTACTTACCCAAAAGCAAGTAAAAAGTGATTGGCCAAAATGTTGTTTCTTCTCCCAAAAAGTGGATAGTGGGCGTTTATAACAGAGAGTGGCGTTCGAGACGTTAGTAATTTCAATTATTAAACGGTATTCTATCGGTTTCTAAAGAATCATGTACTTCCGGATTTTTTGTATAATGAAAGTCTAGTTTAATTCGGCTAAAAACAAAAATTTCAATTGGAAAATACCACCGCTCAATTTTAATGGATTTTAAAAATATTTTAACCATTCATTAACGACACTATAAAGTAACTTTCTGAAGGGCCCCCGTACCAAAATTGTAAAAAAAAAAATTTTTCACTCCACCCTAATATATATATGCACTTTTAGGTTAGAATATCTCAACCTGACGTGATAGAGCAATTCTGAGCCCGGATTCGGATCCAGCGTGAAAAATTACTTCGGAAACAACTATTCATTGTCCAGGGGCAAAGTTTTGCAGGGTAGTGTAATTAAATAAAGTTCTGCAGTATGACCAATTATTATGGAACTTGGCAATTTCTCATCCGATTTTAGTGAAATTTGGTATGCGTTATTGAAATGGGATTCTAAAACGATTCGTGGATGAAGTTCTGGAAAATGGCCAACTAGGAAGGAACTTAGCCATTTCATATCCGATTTTTATGAAATTCAGTATGTACGATGGAAATGAGATTCTAAACTGATTTTTGGATGAAATTCCGGAAAATGGCCAACTAGGGAGGAACTTGGCCATTTATTATCCGATTTTGATGTAATTCAGGATGTAAGATGGAAATGGGATTCTAAAGTGATTTTTGGATGAAATTCTGGAATATTACCAACTAGGGAGGAACTTGGTTATTGCTGAACTGATTTTAGTTAAATTTGGTATGGGCGATGGAAATGGGATTCTAAAATGAATTTTAGCTAAAGTTCTGGAATATGGCCAAGTAGGAAGGAACTTAGCCATTTCTTATAAGATTTTGATGAAATTCAGCATGTGTAATGAAAAGTGGGTTTTAAAATTATGTTTAGATGAAATTCTGGAATAAGCCGTATTAGGATGGAACTTGGCCATTTTTTATCCGATTTTAAACAAATTCAGCATGTACTATAGAAATAAAACTCTAAAACTATTTTTGGTTAAATTTGTATGGTTAATTTGAAGGGCGCTTGCCTTTTCCTTAAACGAATAAAAGAAATTCGACATGTGCTTTAAAAATGAAAAACTTAAATGGTTATTCCATGTATTTAATGATTTATTTTATCAATAATTTAAGAATCTCATTTTGATCGTGAATGCTGAAATTCATAAAAATAGGATACAAAATTTCCAAGTTCCATAACAAATGGCCAAATTCTGAAACTTTATCCAAAAATCAGTTTTGAATCCCATTCTAAGGCACGTGCTGAAATCATCAATATCGGGTTAGAAATGGCCAAGTTCCTACCTAGTTGGCCATTTTCCAGAACTTCATCCAAAAATCATTTTAAAATTCCATTTCCATCGTACATGCTGAATTTTATCAAAATCGGATGAGAAATGGCCAAGTTCCATCCTAGTTGGCCATATTCCAGAACTTTATCCAAAAATCATTTTAGAATCCCATTTCCATCGCGCATACCAAATTTTATCAAAAATGGATAAGAAATGGCCAAGTTCCTCCCTAGTTGGCCATTTTCCGGAATTTCATCCAAAAATTACTTTAGAATCCCATTTCCATCGTACATACTGAATTTCATCAAAATCGAATAAGAAATGGCCAAGTTCCTTCCTAGTTGGCCATTTTCCAGAACTTCATCCACGAATCATTTAAGAATCCCATTTCCATCGCGCATACCAAATTTCACTAAAATCGAATAAGAAATTGCCAAGTTCCATAATAATTGGTCATATTGCAGAACTTTATTTAATTTTCTGTTGTCTCTTATGGGCGAGTATTGCAAAAAAATCTTACGATCATTAAGGGTTAACAAATAACTAACGCAAAATGTGAAAAAGTCGTTTTTTTATTTTGATGATCACTTGTTCCTTTAATTGTTTTGTAAAACTTTGATCAATAAGTCCGGAAAAACGGTTGGATGGATTAATTTGAAAATAATACAGGGCTATTAGGAGTACAATAAACTGTAAAATGACCTGGCAACATTAGTCTTTTCATCAATATTTGTAAATTAACGATAGATTTACTAAGACAACCTAAAAAGTCGTTTTTTTGTACTTTTTTCAAATCAGTATTGAGGGTGAAAAAAAAATTTGTTCTCAACTAATCATTATAGGGTCTTGTAGGAAATTTACTGAAGTTAGCTAAGGCTGCCCTAAAGTTTACTGTGCAGTCATTGGTTGCTGAGATATCGATGATCAAAGGCAAAAGGATCTTTTTTGATTCAAAGTCAGATATCTCAGCAAAAAGTCGACATAGAGAGACCACAAAGAAATTAAATTTACGCCTAATTAACAGGCTAACCGACCTATGCATTGGTTTAACTTAAAAAAAATTCCCGCGCCCATGGATCCTTACAAAAAAAAAAAAAAAAATCGAATTTTTTTATTTCGCGCTCTTTCTTATGATTGCGTGATATCGGTATCTCACAAAATTTTCCGCTCAAAAGTCTCAAAACTAGAGATTTGAAGCTTTAAAATGATTTTCTTTTCATCTCTGTACGACCGTATTTTACAAAGATACAGCTCTTCAAAAAACACTAAAAAAATTGAAAAAAATTAGTGTTCCTTTAATTTTTTGGAGTAGTGTATACTAATAAAAATGAAATTCTGTATATCTGTGTATATGCTCTTTATACGTTTCGACGCCATTTATCCGACAATTATCAGGTTTTCGTAGTATTTTTGAAGGGGTCTAGTCCCTTCGAAAGGTTTTACTATCTTTTGACGAGTACACTGGAAAAACGATATAAGTTAATTTAAAAAAAAATGCGATTTTGATGCCATCTTTGCTAAAATAAAATATGTTATTTACCCCGAGCAACGCCGGGTACCTCAGCTAGTTTTTTATATAACAGAATACAGAAGTTATAATTAAAATTAAGTTAGTCTAAGTTTGATATTCAATAGAGTTGAACATATCCAAAAAATGATTTTGTTTAAATTAAACTGAATATATATATTTGGAAAACTTGACATTATTTCCTTATCTTATCATATGCCGTATTCGTAGTATATAAGAGTGTAAAATTAGTGAATATTTTAGTTATAAAATATTATGTTGAAAACCACAATCATAAAATAGAATTAAGCATGAAAAAACGCGTGAAATTGTGCATAATTTAAAATATGTAAAAAAATAATAAAAGTGTAGCTAAAATTATAGTTAGATGACCGTCATCTAGTTGACGATCGCCAAGCTGGTTTCATCAGCGTAACCGTTTCTGGTTCAACAGCTCTCGCGATAACTTATCGTGCCAGCATCGCTTCTTTATTTAGTGATGTGGTTTAACCTGTAATAAAAAAAGGAGGACAGTTTACTGCAAGAGGAAGCGGGTAGAATTTAGGTTAGGTTAGGTTAAGGTGGCATCCCACTAGAAACAGGCATAGACACAAAAATGGTCCATAACCATAACAGTGGGAATTTAAGGAGCTGTTGTATTTAAAGGGTCAGCTTTGTTCCGCCTTGCAGCAGATACATGACAGCAGGACACTAAGAGTAAATAAATATATCATGCTCATCATTTTTATTATTATCCAATGCACGTCATTTTATTATTAAAAGTTAAATTAATTTTAATTAAAAACAAATACACTTTTTAAACAAAGATATATCACAATTAAACATACAAATAACAATTTGTTGGGAAGAGACTTTCATTTTACAAGTGAAAGTTTTGAAAATACATGTTTCGAGCATTCACTCTTTGTCAATTTTATTCAACTAAGGCTGCGGTCGAATTCTCGGGTAAATCATTTACTACGGTAAATGTAGATTTTTAATGTTCGTTTTTTGGTTAATTACGAATTTTTTTCTGTTTTTTACTCGTTCAGTTAATATAACAATAAAGAATAAAGTATCCAAACGTGAAACAGTTACGTTTTTTTATTTCGTTTACCCTCCATCAAAAAAAGGTAAATGCATTTACCGAATTTTGCGGATTTACTCGAGAATTCGACCACAGCCAAAGTATGTAAATATTTTGCCCTTATCTAATCAACACGATTCTATTTGTTCATATATAACTGAGTTACATTTATAAAACAGTTCAGTTATAAAATATTAACCAGTACAATAATGTGATATTTTGTTAGGTTATAATATAAAATTATCAATAAAAAACCAGAATATTGATTCAAGTAATTAATACGATTGCAATAAGATTAATAAAAAGAAAATTTTTAACTGTTATTTTTTTTTGTTTTAGAAGGGACCAATGTCTGAATCGAGTGAACCTTCAAGCGTACCACAAGAAATCGTGAGTTATTTAAATAAACACTCAATTTTTCATTTGTTTTATTTTCTTTTATTAATTTAATTATGGTAAAAATAAAAAAAAAATATTTTGTTAATTTTTAATTTTATAAGAAAGATAAACCCTTTTGTTAAATCCATCTAATAGAATGCTCATTCAATGAGTAGCGTAACGCCGTCTAATTTATTCGGCATTAAGCCGATTCAATAACGCTTATATCTTGGCGTTACGCTACTCTTGTGATATAACGTCACATAAAGTAATTATTTTTATTTTATTTCAGAAAAAAGACCCAAATCCGAAGCTAGACTATAAATTCGAAAAGGATCGTCTTAAGTCATTCGAGGGCTACCAATCGAGAGAATGTACAATTACGGAAGAATTAAAAGAAAATTATGCTCGAGCCGGTTTCTATTGGACCGGCAATAAGGAGGAAGTAAAATGTTATTTTTGCTATTTTAGAATGCTTCGCCTTTTAAGCGATGAAACAGATCCCGTAAAAGTTCATTGTACATATAATTCAACATGCCATTTGATGAGTCGCCGTCCAACACAAAACGTACCCATTAATGAAACTATAATGAATACATTTTTACCACCAAAATTAACATTTGTTGTGGAAACTGGAAATATCTATGGAAAATATCCAGAATTTAGAAAATATGAGGAACGTATAAAAACTTTTGATAATTGGACATCAACTAATGTCGAAAAAGGAAGTTTAGCAAAATCTGGATTTTTTTATCTTGGCAATAGTGATCGCGTTGCATGTTTTTATTGTGGTTTAGGTTTGGAAAATTTTGATGATGGTGATGTGCCACGTGAAGAACATTTGAAATTTCGGCGGGACTGTAGATTTATTGAATTTAATCGATAGTACGGTTGTTATAGAAATTGTAGAAGGTCTCTTTCTGTATACAGCAAGTAAAGTTTCGCAGTATAATGGAAATATTGATATAACTTTTATGTTTGCCGTATTTGTTGACGCATCCGGATCGAATGAACTGTCAAAAAATGCGACTGTTATTTTGTATGGAGTAGACCAAAAAGCAATTATTAAATCGGTAAATCGAATTGTAATTAACAAACTGTTAATTGTGGTGTTGAATGGAACCTAAACTTGTAGTATCAGAAAAACCTTCCACAATTTTTATATCAGCGAAATATTTGCGTTAACAGTTATAAATAAATATGGTCAATTTAATTACATGTGTTTTATTTCTAAGATTTGGAAAAAATTCTTCTATCAGACATGTTTTGGACATGTCATTTTTACTTATAATGTAACATCTACATATAAGACTTTTTGGTGTATAAACATACATATACTATGTGAATGTTTCCGAGTGTCATTTTCGGCTGTCGGAAGTTTAAATATGGGTAGCAGTCGTAAAGCGTCTTGATGGTATTATAGTCCACGTAGGCTGTAATGCCTTTTTGTCGAGAGTTTAATTGTGTATCGGAAAAACCAGCTATGGCACCTTCACATCTTTTAGCCCAAGGTACATTATCCCCAATGTTGTTGGTCGATTTAATTTACCACATATGGGGCTTATTGAAGGTAATAGCGACCCTGTGTCTTTTCCTTTCTATAGTGGACTTTAATGCCGTTTCAGAAAAGAAATAACATCCATAGATCTTTATTCCATAGATCCATAGATCTTAGTTAATTCACTCTTTCTAAAAACATAATGGCATAATTTTTAGCCGTGATAAAGAAAGGAATTAAAATTACCACTACCTAAAGAGGTGATGGAAACTTTTTCAATTGGCTTAAAATATTGATTTTTTGTACGTACGTATATTATACAATCAACAATATGTACACAGCTGTTTGAAGAGGTAGTTGTTTATAGAAAATGGTTTTTTACAATACACGAGTATTATGCAATCTTGTCATTCAGCTTACCTGGAACAGTCATTTGTTTACCTACCCTATTTGTTGACTGTACATTTAACCGAAAAAATATATCGATTTATTTTTATTTTCATCGAATGGAAACTTATTGAAAATAAAATAAAATATTTTAAAAATTAAATCTGCATTTTCCAGAATTTAAAATTATACGCCTGTCTTTTTGAAATTCACCCGAATAAAGTCACCGGTGATTTTCTAGTAAAATATGTCATTTCAGTGAAAATTTTAATTTGCTTTATTATACTGAAGTCACCGGCGATTTTTTTCAATTAATTTCAAGAATACGGAACTTGTTCATTTGTTTTTATGGCCATTATTGTGTAGGAAAAATAAACTTTTGTATCACGTAGTCTAAAGGTAAAGTCGATATTTTGTTCTCGACGATTTCGGAGCGAGACAACAGCTGCGTGAAATCAATAAAACACTTAGTCCTCGAGTTACACACATAATATTTAAAAAATTAAACACAGTATGTATAGTTATCTCTGGTATAGTAACCTACGGTACCAGCTGTGCTCCGTATTTGGCAATACGCATGCTCCATCAGTTGGCACATGACGAATCCAAGCAATTTCCCATCGCTGCGAATTTCAGTCTTGCCGACTTCTATGTAGACGACCTGATGACGGGCACAAACGAAGTCAAGGAATTGCTTGAAATCCAGCAACTTATGGTGGCATTACTCCAATGTGGCGGCTTTGAACTTCGAAAATAGTCGTCAAATTGCCAAATTCTACTCGATCAAGTGTCGTCAGAATACCACGAACATCGGTCATTGCGGGAATTGAAATGAGAAGAATTGGTCAAGGCACTTGGGTTACATTGGGCACCATCGGGAGATTATTTTGCATTTAAAATCGAAGACTTTCCAGAATTGCCAGCTACAACCAAACGAATCATCCTCTCAGAGGCTTCAAGGATCTTCGACCCACTCGGCTGGTTATACCCTAGTGTCATCATCGCAAAAATCATTTTTCAAGAGTTATGGGTACTCGGATTATCGTGGGACGAGGCAGTACCATAATTAGTCGGTGAAAGATGGTCAAATTATCGGAAGAATCTGGGATTCTTGGAAACAATCAAAATCACTCGTTGGGTGGATTACCAAACATGTCGCAACCAATCTTCAGATACACGGCTTCAGCGACGCTGCAATGAAAGCATATGCACGTCAGCAGATGGATCAGTAAAAATCACCATCTTAGCAGCGAAAACCAAGGTCACCCCACTCAAAACCGTCAGCCTACTTATGCACAAGATCGTCGAGTCACTCAATCTCAACGACAAACAACAGTTCGCATTGAGTGATTCGCAAGTGGTACTTGGATGGCTCCGCAGCCCTTCCAGCCGATGGAAAACATTCGTGGCGAATCGCGTTTCGCAAATTCTCGATCATCTAAAACCCAATGACGGATAGATTGATCATTTGTTCAGAGTGGGTTATCCCATTGATACAATAACATTACGAATGAATATTCAAGAATTATTAAACCAGCAAGAGAGACAGGTTGAAAAATTTAAGGAAAACTTACCCGGTAAAGAATTCATATGTTCGTTTCGGAAATGACACAAGCAAGCATTATCACTGCCGGTTATGCCAAAATATCAAAAGAAATCGGACTGCTGTTTCACCAGAAATCATAAATGAATATAGGAATAGAAAGAAATCGAAATTCAATGACTGTTACTATTCACCCTAATTGCAGCTGAATAGAAACAGTGAGGTTTTTTTAAAAAAATCCGCCATATTCATTTCTAATAGATCAAGGTAGTTTGAAAAGGAAAGATTACCTACACCAAGACCCATATTTTAAGATATTTCATATATTAAAAACAAATATCCTCTTTAGCAGTACATGCAGTACATGAGTCGATGAAGGTGACATGTAACATTTTCATAATTTTACAGAAACGATTCTAAAGTTTCTACGATTTGTTTTAAACTTCTTGTTCTTAATATAGTTTAGTCTTCGTCCGCTTATTTCTCTAGTTTTGCGAAAATTTGTTGGAAAAGAATGCATATACGGACATAAAAACTTCATTCTTTATGTAAAAAAATCCAAATTAAAAAAATGTTACATGCCTGTCTTACATCAAAATAAAACAAATTGCATCGTAAATGCCTCGATGAATGGTAATTGGCATGCGCGTTATTCAATTGCAGCTTTACATCCCATTTGGTAGTAATTATATCAAATATACATATTTTTGATGGATGGCTTACATCAGAATAAGATGTGAAGTAAAATCGCATACGCCTCGATGCAAAGCTTGTGTCGAAATTCGTCGCAAGATTTTGAACTGTGCCTGCAGTGGTGCAACTACAAATTTCGGGCCCCAACCGTCTCATTTTTCTTGGGCCTCTAAAATGCTTCTTGTACAAGTAAATCTTTTAGTTAAAAACTTATTCTTCCTTTTGTCTTGCCTCGCTTTAATTAAAAGTATTTGATTTCGAGAGTAAATGCATATACCATACAGTTTAATGACCTCAAATAAAACGAAATTTCTTGCAATCAATTCATATGACGATTTTTATGTAAATATATCAATAAAGCATAACAAATTTCGAATATACATTTCAAAAATGTCGAATTTTCAAAGTATCTTGAACATTCTAGAAAGTTTTCATTTTTCAAATACCGAATTAGTCGTGATTATGTAAAACCACAGGAAATGCTATACGCGATAATCAGTACCATGTAAAACATAAATAACTTTGCCATTCTTGATTAATTTCGATTAATTTTCGGCAAAGTCTTGTTTTATTTGGTCCGTAAAGATGCAATCGGTTGATTTATAGCTGGTGAAAGAATCGAGGCGATTTACTTCTGAACAATATATTGTGTAGATGTCGGTTTTTGTCATATTTATTATAGCATTTATCAAATTGATTTTAAAATTCCACTCTTCATTTGCGCTCTCCTTTCACTTTCGAGTGTTTCAATAGACTAAGCTTAAACGTAGCCCTTATCTATTTTTTATTTAATTTTATTAGATTAGATAATAAAACAAGGTGTACCAAAAAATATTTTTTTTGAAACACAGATCTAACTTTGGATATAAGTTAAACGATTCTAGGTATTTAGTTGTTGCCTTATGGTTTAGGTAATTTTCTTGGTTACGGTATTTAATAAATTTAAATATTCAATTATTTTGAACAACTGAATAGTATTTTTTTAAATTTACCTAAAATTTTGCCTTTTATATCGATTTTATTTTTGAAAATATAAGAGCCATATAGAACTTACGGAAAACTACTTTTTCTAATTTAGTTATGAAAACTATGTATGACTTTTAATAAAGAATATTTCACAACTGGTGGCGACATATTTGACGAAACCAGGAGCTTAACCATCAGTATGCCAAACAACAAATTACAGTGAATCATGGCGGTGCATTAGTAATTGTGTTATGTCCTTAAGAAGAAACAAAGGGGTTCTCTACACCAAATATTGAATTTTTTGTAAATTATTTATTTTTATATGTAAGTGGCTTAATTAAAATGACACCAAAAACCAATACTGCCACTTTTTTTATGTAGTGAACTGTGATTGTCAACATAATAGTATATATAATATAATTGAGTGTATTACATTTTGATTTCACTTTAGTGGTGAGTTATTAAAAAATTATGGTAATTCAACTTTATTCAAATTTTCAGAAGCATTGATTTTTGAGCAGTAGGTACAAACAAACGTTTCTGCCAACTTTACCGATAACTTTTAAAAGATGGCGACAGTCAAATTTATAGCTTCGAAAAGTTAGCTTGTACGCAAACCGCACATATTTCATCTTTTTTTATATTGGATGTTGCGCAATACTAATGGGATATTATTGATTTTAATTGTAAGATTTTTTTTTTGTAAATTGTAAGGTTTTCTTAGTTCGCTTTATATTTTATTTTTTTGTATACCTTTATGTATCTCCTGTTGACAAATTCAGTCATTTGTGTTTATAAGACTATAAGGGCAATTAGGTTATGTCTCTGCAGCAACACAGGACAGTCTTAAGAGATCTAATTAAGAGCGTTCCTTACTAAAATTAAATTTATTTTCGAACCTAGCCTAAAAATTTAATTTGCTATGACCTATCTATACATTTTGCGTCTATTGTGGTTGTGTAATCCCATCGAACGTGCACACGTTATCCAAGTTTGAGGCTAATAACAAAATATTAAAAGAAAATTTAAGGGGAAAACAAACTACACACGAGTTTTATGCATTATCTATTGAACATAAAAGAACTCGACAAGAAAATATTCACACATATGCTTATCAAACCACTTTAGTATTTACATTAAGCTCCTAAAGAAAATTAGGATTGTTGGGCTTTTTATTTAACGAAATACAGATCTGTCACAAAATGTGTAGGCATTGTTTTCATTTTAAAACTATTTTATATATGTGTTCGAAAATAATTGTTTAAATCTATAACAAAATGGTTTTGTTGGAGTTATCCCTTATAGGCGGACAGACATTTTTTGTTGAAGCTTTTTCGAATTCAGTGACTTGAACAAAAAAATTAACTTAACGTTTAACCTGTAACTTTTATTTTTAACAATAAACTTTAAACTTGTAACTTTTAATTATAACATTAAACTTTAAACTTTAAATTTTAAACTTTAAACTTTAAACTTTAAACTTTAAACTTTAAACTTTAAACTTTAAACTTTAAACTTTAAACTTTAAACTTTAAACTTTAAACTTTAAACTTTAAACTTTAAACTTTAAACTTTAAACTTTAAACTTTAAACTTTAAACTTTAAACTTTAAACTTTAAACTTTAAACTTTAAACTTTAAACTTTAAACTTTAAACTTTAAACTTTAAACTTTAAACTTTAAACTTTAAACTTTAAACTTTAAACTTTAAACTTTAAACTTTAAACTTTAAACTTTAAACTTTAAACTTTAAACTTTAAACTTTAAACTTTAAACTTTAAACTTTAAACTTTAAACTTTAAACTTTAAACTTTAAACTTTAAACTTTAAACTTTAAACTTTAAACTTTAAACTTTAAACTTTAAACTTTAAACTTTAAACTTTAAACTTTAAACTTTAAACTTTAAACTTTAAACTTTAAACTTTAAACTTTAAACTTTAAACTTTAAACTTTAAACTTTAAACTTTAAACTTTAAACTTTAAACTTTAAACTTTAAACTTTAAACTTTAAACTTTAAACTTTAAACTTTAAACTTTAAACTTTAAACTTTAAACTTTAAACTTTAAACTTTAAACTTTAAACTTTAAACTTTAAACTTTAAACTTTAAACTTTAAACTTTAAACTTTAAACTTTAAACTTTAAACTTTAAACTTTAAACTTTAAACTTTAAACTTTAAACTTTAAACTTTAAACTTTAAACTTTAAACTTTAAACTTTAAACTTTAAACTTTAAACTTTAAACTTTAAACTTTAAACTTTAAACTTTAAACTTTAAACTTTAAACTTTAAACTTTAAACTTTAAACTTTAAACTTTAAACTTTAAACTTTAAACTTTAAACTTTAAACTTTAAACTTTAAACTTTAAACTTTAAACTTTAAACTTTAAACTTTAAACTTTAAACTTTAAACTTTAAACTTTAAACTTTAAACTTTAAACTTTAAACTTTAAACTTTAAACTTTAAACTTTAAACTTTAAACTTTAAACTTTAAACTTTAAACTTTAAACTTTAAACTTTAAACTTTAAACTTTAAACTTTAAACTTTAAACTTTAAACTTTAAACTTTAAACTTTAAACTTTACACTTTAAACTTTCAACTTTCAACTGTTAACTTTTAACTTTTAACATTACACTTTAAACTTTTAACTTTAAAATTTAAACTTTAAACTTTAAACTTTAAACTTTCAACTTTCAACTGTTAACTTTTAACTTTTAACTTTTAACTTTTAACTTTTAACTTTAAACTTTAAACTTTTAACTTTTAACTTTTAACTTTTAACTTTTAACTTTTAACTTTTAACTTTAAACTTTTAACTTTTAACTTTAAACTTTTAACTTTTAACTTTTAACTTTTAACTTTTAACTTTTAACTTTTAACTTTAAACTTTAAACTTTTAACTTTTAACTTTTAACTTTTAACTTTTAACTTTAAACTTTAAACTTTTAACTTTTAACTTTTAACTTTTAACTTTAAACTTTTAACTTTTAACTTTAAACTTTTAACTTTTAACTTTTAACTTTTAACTTTTAACTTTTAACTTTTAACTTTTAACTTTTAACTTTTAACTTTTAACTTTTAACTTTAAACTTTTAACTTTTAACTTTTAACTTTTAACTTTTAACTTTTAACTTTTAACTTTTAACTTTTAACTTTTAACTTTAAACTTTTAACTTTTAACTTTAAACTTTAAACTTTTAACTTTAAACTTTTAACTTTTAACTTTAAACTTTAAACTTTTAACTTTAAACTTTTAACTTTAAACTTTTAACTTTTAACTTTAAACTTTAAACTTTAAACTTTTAACTTTTAACTTTAAACTTTTAACTTTTAACTTTAAACTTTTAACTTTAAACTTTTAACTTTTAACTTTAAACTTTAAACTTTTAACTTTTAACTTTTAACTTTAAACTTTAAACTTTTAACTTTTAACTTTTAACTTTTAACTTTTAACTTTTAACTTTTAACTTTTAACTTTTAACTTTTAACTTTTAACTTTTAACTTTTAACTTTTAACTTTTAACTTTTAACTTTTAACTTTTAACTTTTAACTTTTAACTTTTAACTTTTAACTTTTAACTTTTAACTTTTAACTTTTAACTTTTAACTTTTAACTTTTAACTTTTAACTTTTAACTTTTAACTTTTAACTTTTAACTTTTAACTTTTAACTTTTAACTTTTAACTTTTAACTTTTAACTTTTAACTTTTAACTTTTAACTTTTAACTTTTAACTTTTAACTTTTAACTTTTAACTTTTAACTTTTAACTTTTAACTTTTAACTTTTAACTTTTAACTTTTAACTTTTAACTTTTAACTTTTAACTTTTAACTTTTAACTTTTAACTTTTAACTTTTAACTTTTAACTTTTAACTTTTAACTTTTAACTTTTAACTTTTAACTTTTAACTTTTAACTTTTAACTTTTAACTTTTAACTTTTAACTTTTAACTTTTAACTTTTAACTTTTAACTTTTAACTTTTAACTTTTAACTTTTAACTTTTAACTTTTAACTTTTAACTTTTAACTTTTAACTTTTAACTTTTAACTTTTAACTTTTAACTTTTAACTTTTAACTTTTAACTTTTAACTTTTAACTTTTAACTTTTAACTTTTAACTTTTAACTTTTAACTTTTAACTTTTAACTTTTAACTTTTAACTTTTAACTTTTAACTTTTAACTTTTAACTTTTAACTTTTAACTTTTAACTTTTAACTTTTAACTTTTAACTTTTAACTTTTAACTTTTAACTTTTAACTTTTAACTTTTAACTTTTAACTTTTAACTTTTAACTTTTAACTTTTAACTTTTAACTTTTAACTTTTAACTTTTAACTTTTAACTTTTAACTTTTAACTTTTAACTTTTAACTTTTAACTTTTAACTTTTAACTTTTAACTTTTAACTTTTAACTTTTAACTTTTAACTTTTAACTTTTAACTTTTAACTTTTAACTTTTAACTTTTAACTTTTAACTTTTAACTTTTAACTTTTAACTTTTAACTTTTAACTTTTAACTTTTAACTTTTAACTTTTAACTTTTAACTTTTAACTTTTAACTTTTAACTTTTAACTTTTAACTTTTAACTTTTAACTTTTAACTTTTAACTTTTAACTTTTAACTTTTAACTTTTAACTTTTAACTTTTAACTTTTAACTTTTAACTTTTAACTTTTAACTTTTAACTTTTAACTTTTAACTTTTAACTTTTAACTTTTAACTTTTAACTTTTAACTTTTAACTTTTAACTTTTAACTTTTAACTTTTAACTTTTAACTTTTAACTTTTAACTTTTAACTTTTAACTTTTAACTTTTAACTTTTAACTTTTAACTTTTAACTTTTAACTTTTAACTTTTAACTTTTAACTTTTAACTTTTAACTTTTAACTTTTAACTTTTAACTTTTAACTTTTAACTTTTAACTTTTAACTTTTAACTTTTAACTTTTAACTTTTAACTTTTAACTTTTAACTTTTAACTTTTAACTTTTAACTTTTAACTTTTAACTTTTAACTTTTAACTTTTAACTTTTAACTTTTAACTTTTAACTTTTAACTTTTAACTTTTAACTTTTAACTTTTAACTTTTAACTTTTAACTTTTAACTTTTAACTTTTAACTTTTAACTTTTAACTTTTAACTTTTAACTTTTAACTTTTAACTTTTAACTTTTAACTTTTAACTTTTAACTTTTAACTTTTAACTTTTAACTTTTAACTTTTAACTTTTAACTTTTAACTTTTAACTTTTAACTTTTAACTTTTAACTTTTAACTTTTAACTTTTAACTTTTAACTTTTAACTTTTAACTTTTAACTTTTAACTTTTAACTTTTAACTTTTAACTTTTAACTTTTAACTTTTAACTTTTAACTTTTAACTTTTAACTTTTAACTTTTAACTTTTAACTTTTAACTTTTAACTTTTAACTTTTAACTTTTAACTTTTAACTTTTAACTTTTAACTTTTAACTTTTAACTTTTAACTTTTAACTTTTAACTTTTAACTTTTAACTTTTAACTTTTAACTTTTAACTTTTAACTTTTAACTTTTAACTTTTAACTTTTAACTTTTAACTTTTAACTTTTAACTTTTAACTTTTAACTTTTAACTTTTAACTTTTAACTTTTAACTTTTAACTTTTAACTTTTAACTTTTAACTTTTAACTTTTAACTTTTAACTTTTAACTTTTAACTTTTAACTTTTAACTTTTAACTTTTAACTTTTAACTTTTAACTTTTAACTTTTAACTTTTAACTTTTAACTTTTAACTTTTAACTTTTAACTTTTAACTTTTAACTTTTAACTTTTAACTTTTAACTTTTAACTTTTAACTTTTAACTTTTAACTTTTAACTTTTAACTTTTAACTTTTAACTTTTAACTTTTAACTTTTAACTTTTAACTTTTAACTTTTAACTTTTAACTTTTAACTTTTAACTTTTAACTTTTAACTTTTAACTTTTAACTTTTAACTTTTAACTTTTAACTTTTAACTTTTAACTTTTAACTTTTAACTTTTAACTTTTAACTTTTAACTTTTAACTTTTAACTTTTAACTTTTAACTTTTAACTTTTAACTTTTAACTTTTAACTTTTAACTTTTAACTTTTAACTTTTAACTTTTAACTTTTAACTTTTAACTTTAACTTTTAACTTTTAACTTTTAACTTTTAACTTTTAACTTTTAACTTTTAACTTTTAACTTTTAACTTTTAACTTTTAACTTTTAACTTTTAACTTTTAACTTTTAACTTTTAACTTTTAACTTTTAACTTTTAACTTTTAACTTTTAACTTTTAACTTTTAACTTTTAACTTTTAACTTTTAACTTTTAACTTTTAACTTTTAACTTTTAACTTTTAACTTTTAACTTTTAACTTTTAACTTTTAACTTTTAACTTTTAACTTTTAACTTTTAACTTTTAACTTTTAACTTTTAACTTTTAACTTTTAACTTTTAACTTTTAACTTTTAACTTTTAACTTTTAACTTTTAACTTTTAACTTTTAACTTTTAACTTTTAACTTTTAACTTTTAACTTTTAACTTTTAACTTTTAACTTTTAACTTTTAACTTTTAACTTTTAACTTTTAACTTTTAACTTTTAACTTTTAACTTTTAACTTTTAACTTTTAACTTTTAACTTTTAACTTTTAACTTTTAACTTTTAACTTTTAACTTTTAACTTTTAACTTTTAACTTTTAACTTTTAACTTTTAACTTTTAACTTTTAACTTTTAACTTTTAACTTTTAACTTTTAACTTTTAACTTTTAACTTTTAACTTTTAACTTTTAACTTTTAACTTTTAACTTTTAACTTTTAACTTTTAACTTTTAACTTTTAACTTTTAACTTTTAACTTTTAACTTTTAACTTTTAACTTTTAACTTTTAACTTTTAACTTTTAACTTTTAACTTTTAACTTTTAACTTTTAACTTTTAACTTTTAACTTTTAACTTTTAACTTTTAACTTTTAACTTTTAACTTTTAACTTTTAACTTTTAACTTTTAACTTTTAACTTTTAACTTTTAACTTTTAACTTTTAACTTTTAACTTTTAACTTTTAACTTTTAACTTTTAACTTTTAACTTTTAACTTTTAACTTTTAACTTTTAACTTTTAACTTTTAACTTTTAACTTTTAACTTTTAACTTTTAACTTTTAACTTTTAACTTTTAACTTTTAACTTTTAACTTTTAACTTTTAACTTTTAACTTTTAACTTTTAACTTTTAACTTTTAACTTTTAACTTTTAACTTTTAACTTTTAACTTTTAACTTTTAACTTTTAACTTTTAACTTTTAACTTTTAACTTTTAACTTTTAACTTTTAACTTTTAACTTTTAACTTTTAACTTTTAACTTTTAACTTTTAACTTTTAACTTTTAACTTTTAACTTTTAACTTTTAACTTTTAACTTTTAACTTTTAACTTTTAACTTTTAACTTTTAACTTTTAACTTTTAACTTTTAACTTTTAACTTTTAACTTTTAACTTTTAACTTTTAACTTTTAACTTTTAACTTTTAACTTTTAACTTTTAACTTTTAACTTTTAACTTTTAACTTTTAACTTTTAACTTTTAACTTTTAACTTTTAACTTTTAACTTTTAACTTTTAACTTTTAACTTTTAACTTTTAACTTTTAACTTTTAACTTTTAACTTTTAACTTTTAACTTTTAACTTTTAACTTTTAACTTTTAACTTTTAACTTTTAACTTTTAACTTTTAACTTTTAACTTTTAACTTTTAACTTTTAACTTTTAACTTTTAACTTTTAACTTTTAACTTTTAACTTTTAACTTTTAACTTTTAACTTTTAACTTTTAACTTTTAACTTTTAACTTTTAACTTTTAACTTTTAACTTTTAACTTTTAACTTTTAACTTTTAACTTTTAACTTTTAACTTTTAACTTTTAACTTTTAACTTTTAACTTTTAACTTTTAACTTTTAACTTTTAACTTTTAACTTTTAACTTTTAACTTTTAACTTTTAACTTTTAACTTTTAACTTTTAACTTTTAACTTTTAACTTTTAACTTTTAACTTTTAACTTTTAACTTTTAACTTTTAACTTTTAACTTTTAACTTTTAACTTTTAACTTTTAACTTTTAACTTTTAACTTTTAACTTTTAACTTTTAACTTTTAACTTTTAACTTTTAACTTTTAACTTTTAACTTTTAACTTTTAACTTTTAACTTTTAACTTTTAACTTTTAACTTTTAACTTTTAACTTTTAACTTTTAACTTTTAACTTTTAACTTTTAACTTTTAACTTTTAACTTTTAACTTTTAACTTTTAACTTTTAACTTTTAACTTTTAACTTTTAACTTTTAACTTTTAACTTTTAACTTTTAACTTTTAACTTTTAACTTTTAACTTTTAACTTTTAACTTTTAACTTTTAACTTTTAACTTTTAACTTTTAACTTTTAACTTTTAACTTTTAACTTTTAACTTTTAACTTTTAACTTTTAACTTTTAACTTTTAACTTTTAACTTTTAACTTTTAACTTTTAACTTTTAACTTTTAACTTTTAACTTTTAACTTAAGTCAATGGCTTGTTGAACATTCGCAGGAATGATGCCATCAGATCCAGCAGACTTATATGGCTTAAAACTGTTAATTGACAACAATGACTTCCTCCTGCTTACTATTCAATTTTCAATTTCTGAACCCCTAAAATCATTCAGAAAGTGGGTTATCAGTAGTAACTCCAAAATTCAGCACTAGTTGTGGTCCAAGAACCCTCCAGTCGCTGGAGATGACTCGGGATAATAGGACTTGAAGCACCCAGTGGCGTAACTAGGTACCCGCAGCACCCGCAGCCGCGGGGGGGCCCACGGCTCAAGGGGCCCACTAGAGTTAACAGGCGTTCGAATATTAGTTCAAAGACAAGATCAGATAGATGGTAGCTAAGATTAAACATAGAACACCCTTTCAAATTTGCAAAACGGGAAATTTCTAGGAAATTTTTATGAGAAGACCGTGGTCTAGTTTTTAGAGAAAGAAAACATCGTTCCTGTTGCTATTAAATATTTTCTTAAGAGAAGTCCAAAAATTTCTTCTCTGTTGCTGGAGGTGAATGTATGAGTAATTACACGTAATTTGACTCCATAGAAATTAAAATGACTTTGGGTTCTGACGGATATTTAGATTTAGAATAAAATTTGCTAAACTCGTTTGAAATCAAAGCTTTTGACTTCAAACGAAAAGGATTTTAGTGTTTGCTGGGTTGATTTATTTGTAAAATACATTTTGCACTTCAAATTTACCTCTTTTGCACTTCAAATTCAACCTTTACAAATCAAGTTTTGATTAGAAAAGGTTGAATTGATTTGTAAAAGATTGAATGTGTTTGATATAGTTTCTCGTTTGCCGAATCTTTTTTATTACCGTTAAACAGGAAATTGAAAATTTTCCTGTTTCATATACCCTTGTCTCGGATTTCATCTTTTGATTATTTTTTAACATTTCTAGAGATTATTGGAGCATAGCATGGAAATGGGATGCGTGATTGGTGCGAGACTTAGCCTTAACTTGCTTCCCAAGTATAACAAAATGGAACTCATTCATAAGTTCCAAGTTTTTTTCCATTTATCAAAATTATCGTTGGAACTTAGGTAACCCACACCTATCAAGTTCCATAGGTTTAGAATTTTTGTTTCACTTTTCACAGGAAAACTTATAATAAAATGGAATTCAAATTTGGGAACTCAGTTCCAAAAAAATCAAAATATATTTGAAGTAGTGATACTTAAGTTGGTGTAGTATTTTGCTTAGTAGTTTTAGTAATAGTAAATTACTTGACAAATAATTCGATATTTACACGAATTTTCGGAATTTTTCGAAATTTGCGTGAGATTTCTAGATTTTTACAGGCTTTCCGAAACTCTTTATTAATATTTAGATTTTTTGGTATTACTGAAATTTTTCGAGATCAATCAAGGTAATATAGAGATTAATCGAATTGTTCTGGGATGATCGAGATTGTTCCGCGGTTTGTTGTAGATTTTTAAAGTTTTCGACATTTTTAGGATCATTCGAGATTTTGAAAGATTTTCCAATTTATTCGAATTTTGTATGGCAATGTTCCGCGCTTAGCTTTGACTTGTGAGAACTTACAGAGTTACACATATAAATCTAAATCATGATATTTAGTTGATTTCTCGAGATTTCGATATTCCCCTAATTTTCTAGGTTATTCGAAATTATTCAAGAATGCCCAGGTTATTTACATTTTACAAGGTGGTGATTAGCGCGTATAAGATTTCCTTTGGTTTTACATACTTACGGATAATTCGATATTTGAGAACCTTCTAGAATATTCAAGATACTTTCAAAATTCAACATTTTTGATATTTTTCAAATTTGTGATGCTTTATCGATATATATATATATAGAAATCTTAATAGCATTGAGTTGATTGTAAGAAATTTCGATTTGTTTGAGACCATTGAACTGATGAATCATGTGCTGTATCGGACCCGCGAAATTAGACACTTTTAATTAATGTGAGGCTGGATAATAGGAAAAAATAAGTTTTTAACTAAAACTTTACTTGTTATACAAGAACATGTTTAGGGGCCCAATAAAACTTTTGCGGGGGGGGCCCGAAATTTGTAGTTACGCCACTGGAAGCACCGGTACCGGTACTGGTAATGAATTATCTAGAATTGTCCTGAAGGTATCCCAGTTGGATTTCCTCCTGTTTTTAAACATAGCCCTACTTGTGGCTTCAGTAACCACTTCATACTGAAGATAGCAGTGACAAGAAAATGAATGGTCATCAGACACTTTTCAATTCACCAAACTATCCTTAATAAAATCTGAGACAAATAAGCATGATATCTAGCACCTCTTGTCGGTTTCTACTTATAAAAGTGGGTTTACACCCAAAATTACATATTTGATGATTAATACTAAGAATAAAATCAAGGAGTAACTCACCCCTCTCGTTTGTATCTCTAAGAATTGCAGGTAGTATATCATCACCTTCATATAGTAGATAGGCTGAAATAAGCCAGAGATTTAAACTAGCAATCTCAGTGTATGCCACCGTTATATCTGAGTTACTGTAATTAAACAGCAAAAACAAGTTTAGATTAGTTTTAGCGAGAATGCCCGAACGAATCTTACCTTCCTTCTTGGCAAACATCACTTTATAGTTTGGTGCCCTATAATCCGGTCTCCAATGACCTAGAGCTTCTGGATCAGGACAACGCCAACTCAGAGAAGCCGAGGCTGCCTTGCAATGGTGTAAATTGATCTGCAATAACCTCAACATCAATCTAAAACATCGCCTCCACCGCCATCGTGTCGGAAACCCGCTCGAAAGCGAATCTGACTTCCTCGTAGAGTCCACATAGTGTCCCCAAGGATCTGGACATCTTGATTTGGTACTCCGGTACCAGTTTTATTAGAACTTTTGTCCGTTCCCAAAAAGTTAGGGGACTAGCTTTCTACGAGCTAATGCCTTTTTACTGCCAGTGTTTTAGCCTAACCCATCCAGTCAAAGATAAAGATGAGCTAGTTGCCTGGTGGTCACCGCGGGAGATAACCTGTGGAAGCTGAAAGATTCGGAGCGGATAACTAGTATCAACTTAATTACCCCAGGTAGCTTCATACCTAGACCACTCAATAACAACAAACAAAACACTAAGCTTAACAAACGAGTCGTACCTTGTTTAGTGTAAAAAAAACACAAACAGATATGCTTAAGCGATCAGTTAAATGCCCTATATTAAGGTGATCTTAATAAGTAAACTTAATGAAGAACAGAAAACAAAATGTAATCGTATTTAAAACGTTGAAATGATGTATAGTCGCCGTGATCATCCGTCATATTTTTAGGTATGTTTAAAATTTTTATCAAAGATTATCAAATTCTATGTTTTAGAAAAAATGGGTGGACAAATCACTGTCATTGAAACTGGGCATACTTTTTTAAATATAATATTAAAGTGGTTTTAATAGGTGCGCAAGTTTTTTGGCCAAGGACTGTAGATTAAATTAACAATAGTTCCTAAAAATAATTTTAGTTTTTAAATTTAGTAAAACGTCATATACCTTATATGTACACTATCAGTTCCAATAAATTTGTAAAGAAATACATAACAAATAAAAGACATAATGGTTAATTACGACAATTTCAATCAATTTATTTACAATCAAGTTGTAAACTCTGTGGTGGTCAATTTAATTTTCGACGATTGAACGCACCGTTTACGATTTTATATAAATGTTTATATCGAAGATTTGACATTATTCCAAATGAAACTGCAAAATGTCTTCAAAGGAAACTACACCAAACACTCACAATTTATAGTTATTTATTTATTTGTTTATTTTAATTTATTTATTTTATACAAACTTTTAACTTTTATCAATGACAAAATTTATAAATTCTTTATTTTATTTTAATATAATTTTTGATATACAAAGTTTTAATGTTGTTTCAATAAGCTGTAATAATCGAATGAAAAATCCAACATATATTTGTTCTAAAAATCCGCAGTAGCAACAAACCGACAAATTACTTAGAAACAAGCGTTGCCCGTTATAAAATTAAAGTTTTACCATTACAATGACGTTAAGCACATCATAGATACAAATCGATATGAATATAAATTTAGGGGCTTTCCAAGTTCATGGGTTTCAGCTGCTGCGAGTATTTTTACATTAATTTCAGTATTGCGTAAACACAAGTATTGAAAAAAACGGTAAGTAAGTTCTTTACTACAAGTTATTTTGAAAACTTCTTTTAATAAATTCACAATTAATTAGGGCGTATTTTCTGTGCTCCTCCATTGGTACATCGTGATCTTCAAAATCCATGAGTCCTAAGCCACAAGCAAAACACGAAACTTTATCATCTTGACCCAGGTAGAAAAGTCCCGCAGAAACTAAATCATCAATGCGCATTCGTGAATTTGTTGGCCAATTTTTAAAACTATTCAATCGTTTTGTTTTAGATGCATATTCTGGAAAGCGTGCCGCATATCCTATTCCAGCTGGATTAATTGGATTAAATCCACGATTATTATTTTCTGGTGCTGGTATATTATTTGTTGGCTGGCCATTCACTAAGGGGCACAATGGATTATATTTTTTATGTAACTGTATCGGATCCGTATCGCTTGAGCATAATGATAAGCACTTTAATTTACAGAAGAAACAAATCACTATGTCACGATTATTATTTTGTTTCGTCACAAAAAAACCGTGGTATGCAAACTCATTGACGTACTCATTAAAATTGAGAATTTCTGAAGCTTGATACAAACGAAATGTTTCTCGACGCAAAATTTCAGATTGAAAAACCATATTTTAATAAAATTATCGAGTCTGTATACCAAAACAGTTTTACAACGACTGGTTTGTTTATCGACAATATATTATATTTATATCAATAAATAGCATGACGCATTTATTGACGTCTTATATCGTTATCTATAAATTTTGAAATACACAGAAAAAATTACAAAATTTCTTGAATATTCGTGAATTATCAAATGATGATTGTAACATTTTAAAGAATTTCAACAAGAATTTCATAATTGTTACAGTTAATTTCGATAATTAATAATCGAGAATTCCCAGACGTTAGATAATAAAATGCACTTGATATGATGAAAGGCGTCTAATTTTATGACAAAGCAGAATTATTTCCGCCTGCAAATATAGTAAAATGTTAAACAAACCGTCATAAAGATGTTTGACTAACTCCATCGATTTTATTCCTCACCTTTCATTACGATATATTCCATATTGATTTACGCTAATTCTGTATTATAGAGTCGGAGACCGTCATTAATCAAATTTTTTTTTTATTTTTCATTTTCATTTAATCAAGTTCCTCTGTTTCATCTTTGTAATTGTAATATATTTCAACGTGACAACTTCATTTCCTTTTTTCTCTCTTATTTAGTTGTTGAAAGTAAAAGTGACGACATTCGCAAGAAAACTAATTTCCGGAATAGACATCGCATGTACTCCTCGCTATTGGTTTAAACTCAAACTGTGAAGATATTTTGTTTTAAATGAAAAACCAATATTATTTTCATTTCAAAATGGTTCAAAAATTACGAAATTATTTTATGTTCCTTCTGTAAATAAATTTTCAATACGATATAAGAATCTGATTCACAGTGAAATGCTTCCTGAATTGTAAAGGGATTTTAAAGTTCTCTTGTCGGGGACATGGGAGGTTTGGTAGTTATATATCAGGATCTTGGGCACACTTCATTTGTTTATTTTAATGGACGAAAATATTGAGATTTTTATGTTCATGGTTCTGGCGGCGGCCGCTAGGAACTACTCTTTTAATGGCTGTGTAGATTAGTAAAATGGTATTGTTGAGAAACCTCAACATGAGCCTCGGGTATTAATGAATTCACAATAACCCGATCGACCCGATTTTAAATTTAGAACATTGATCAATTCATATCTGTTTTCTACGACCAGTAATGTTAAAATCGTTTTGCACATAACCGTATTTACTAAGAGGTGTACCTCAAATTCTTAAATATTAAAATCAATACTCCAGTCTGATCCAGAATGTCGAAATTAAAAAAAAATTTTACAGGTCGACTTCGTCCACGTATTATGTTTTATAAATGAGATTCTAACCTAGGTAAACAAACATGTTAGAAATTATTTCAGTGAACAATCTGGTCGAAAATGGCTGTTATAAAATTATTTCTGTTAAAAAAAAACTCTTTCCTACCATATTTTTTCAACTTTACTGATTTCAACAATTTATCAGCAATAAAGCGGTATTACAAGAAATTATTTTTGGCTGGTAGTAGCTGGCAATATTTCAATGCAACGAATTTAATCTAGTATGTCTATAATTGCATATCTAAACGTACACGATCCACCAGATCAACTCGATGGCCATATTACAAAATTTTGGGAAGTGGAGTTCATACCCCATAATATGAGTAAATTATCACCAGAGGAACTTTATTGTGATAATTACTTTCAACAACACAACGCGAGATGACGGCAACCATTTTGTGGCCCGATTACATTTTGTGAAGCCACCAGAATCTCGACAATTCATTCGGACAAGCACTAGATTCAAGTAATGTTCCAGTTTTAAGCAACTGTCTGCAGATTTTATTGGAGAATATCTAACACTAAACCACATAAAAAAGTTCCGTCCACTGAAGCAACGAAAGGATACTATCTGGATAAGTTCGGGTCAATCTCTAAATGGTATTCTTGCCCCGTGTGATCAACCATATAAGCAAAATTGTTCAGTATACTTTGCAGATTGAGAGAACACAAGTTTGTGTTTTCTACAGATGTCGAGAAAATGTATCGACAAATAAAGGTGGCACCGGACGATACAAAATGGCAAAAGATCTTGCCTACGGTTTTGCCTCAGCTCCATTTTTGGCGATAAGATCAACTGTAGTTGATGTAATCACGAGAAATATGAATGTAAGAGATGCAATTACATTAAAATACTCATTAATTAAAGTTATGGCGAAATACGGGTTCTCATTAAAAAAGTGGAAATCAAGTCATGACTAGATTTTGGAAGTCATTCCAGAAGAAGCGAGAGAAGAAATTAAACATATCAACTTTAATATCAATAAAGAGGAGGTCAAAGCAGTCAAAGTTTTGGTTATCTGCTGATGAGTTTACGTTTCAGTTAAACTTACCAAAAAATCCGTACTGCTGTAAACGAAACATACTGGTAGTTAACATTTAGGAATGAACTGCAGAATATAAACTCTATAAAAGCATCCCGATACATTGGCGCATTCACTAATTCAATTTTTGGCATAATTGGATTTAGTGACGCCAGCAATATAGCAAATGCCGGTGTAGTCTATTTTCTCATTTTGCATACAAATGGCTGCGTTGAAGTTCACCTAGTCACATCAAAAACAATGGTAGCTTCCGTGAAACAATATTGTCCGTACCTCGTTTGGAATTGTTAGCTGCAATATTGCACAATATTTTGATACGCGTAGTAAAATCCGAAACACAGATGAAGGTACGAGAAGTGCATGCATGACTGGCTCTCTAGTAATCCAAGACGGTGGAGTACGTTTGTTGGTAACCATACTGCTCGGATTCTTGAATCAATTAAAGTAGCATCTTGGCATCATGTTGACTCTTTGGATAATCCTGCTGATTGGCCATCCAAGGGCATGACTCTAGACGAATTGCAAAGTCATAAACTTTGGAACCAGTTGCCTGAATAGGAGTGCTCGTATGGGACGTGTGAAGAAGAGCGCGATACGGCATTTGCATTATATTTATGTCAACTCGCGAGATTCTCAACATTTTCAAAATTACTGAGGGTAACTAGTTGTATCTTTTTTGATTTACGTCATAAACATATGCTCACACGAGATTTGTACTTTCTTAGAGAAGAAACATTACGAAAATTTTACGAACTAGAAAATCGCTTAAGTCTCTCCATCCGTTCGTTGATAAAAAAGGAGTTCTTCGCGTTGGCGGTAAAAAAATAATACACCTTATTCGACAAGGCATCCAATCATAATTAGTACCAGTCCTTACGTCACTTACCTGATTTTAAAGGATGCCCATGAATCAAATTTGCGTGCCGGTGCTTCATTATTCATAATATATTATTATCACGTTGAACTTATTGAATTCTTTACGGAAAACGGAAGGCCAAGCAAATTGTGACGGTTTGTAGCTCGCAGGGGTATTTGTCGTAATGTCCATTCTGATAATGGCACCCATTTCGTGGGTGCAAATAAAATACTGCACCAAAAATTTAATAAGCTATAATTAAAGAGTCGAATAATATGTCTACATATTTTTCCAGGTAATTGATTAATTGTCATTTTAATCCTCCAGCATCTCCTAATTTTGGTGGGGTTTGGGAGTCCGCTATCAAGTCAATGAAATATCGTCTAAAACCGATAATTGTTTCAACTATACAAAGTCGAAATTGTAAGTTTTTTTTAAGAACCGTCCAATTTGGCGAATCCAAAATGATCCAGAAGGTGATGCTTTAACTCCAAATCATTTTTTAATCGGGCACAATTCAACCGCCATTTCCGAAGAAGATTTCTCCAATCATTCAATTTCCCGTTTTAAGTGGATGGGTAACAATTTAAAAAGTAAGCGGTCAGTTTGGAAACGATGGCAGCCAAAGTCTTAATAGAAAGAGGAAACTGCTCCATTTTAAATTCGGGATGCGGTGCTGCTTCAAAACACAAATTTACTGCAAGAATAAATGAATAATGGGCATGTGAGAAGATGACCAACCCATACTCAGCAAAACTCATCCTTCATGTAATGCATTTTGGGTGCATGTGATTATCGATATCAAGCTTCCAAGAATTGTAATCCAAAAACACATATTGATAAAAGTACATGATGTTGTTCATTAAACTGGATGGTTCAAGCCGCGCGGTATGTTGCGACATACTAATTTATGTATTTGTAACAGCTTTATTTCCCTCTGTAAACCAAATCACACTTTCCGTCGGCAAGGCCTGCCAAAAATGAACCAGTCTAAGAATTTTTTCGGTTTCAACAAATTTGAAAGGAGACTGGTTAGATTTTTAATATATTTGAATTTCTTGCAATTTTACGCTAACAATATTAAAACATTTAACACCGACCAATATAGATATACAGATTTGGCAGTGTTCGAGAAGTATTTCGTTTATCATATTATGTATGTATGTATCTATTTGAAATTCCCCACGAAAATAATAAAAACGAAAAAAAAAAATCAAGACTTTTCCGTTTTCATTATACATAAGAATGAGATGAAGAAAGACTATCTGCGAAATGATTTTAGATAACACACAAAACATATAAATTTTCATATTTTTTTCGTCGTCCTAGCTGTTGTGTTGTGTTTTATGACTATAGATATGCGAGTAGTCTAATTTTTTTAACGACAGGAATACCACGTTTAATGTAATCTCACAGGACACACTGAATATTTTAAACGACATTGGTTGCGGTTGAGAATTGAAACAAAATTGTATATTCCTACATTATGTTTAAGACGACGTACTAAGAGGTATTTCTGTATAACATAAATACTGTGTGGCTGTCGACTTGGTGAAATATCCAATTTATTTTGTTTATTTTTATTAAAATTTATGGATCCTAATTTAACTGTGCGCTAGGATATGTACAAAAGATTGACGGGGATAAAATCGTTTAATTTTGCTTGTGTACACATACAAATAATATATTGTTGTATCTTACGAGTAAAACAATATAAACATCTTAAAATTAAAAAGGATGAATTTAATGGATTTCTTAGTTAAAGTTTGAGATTGAATTATCTCCCGGTAGATATGTGTGTGTGTACAGAGCAAAATAATAAAATCAATGTTTTCTTTAAGCAACTAATCAACTTAGAAAATTGCAATAAAAACCTCTCAAGGTCTTTGTATCTTCATAAAACTTTTTAAGACGACAATAGAGATTTTATATAAAATAACGACGAAAATATATTTCACAACCTCAAAGCTATTAATATTTACTTTCCTTCATGGAATCGTTAATATCAACAACTGCAATAGTAAAAGATAAAAGCAAAGCTCTCATCTCGTAAAGCAGACAATCAATTTTGTTTGTTTTTGAGTTCATCTCAAAATTTTATTATGTAACTTTACTTATTTTGTTCGCATATATTTAAACATTCTTTGTTTACCATATTATACATATATACGTTGTGATAAGATTCTTGAAGGCTTTATAGTTAAATAAAATAAAATTTGACATATTTTGCAGTTTATTCATCACAGTAATCAACTTATACAAAGCCACCTGACCAACTGCTTATCGATAATTTATGATGAAATGACGTGGGTTAATACTGCAGAAAAACTGAAACAACACATTCACGGTGATTGCGTGTTATGAATATATCACAAAA
This sequence comes from Tipula helvola, assembly GCA_963556165.1. Taxonomy (NCBI): domain Eukaryota; kingdom Metazoa; phylum Arthropoda; class Insecta; order Diptera; family Tipulidae; genus Tipula; species Tipula helvola. The sequence continues at coordinate 61,199,825 of OY744483.1, forward strand.
CTCAAACAGTATTGCAAACTTAGAATATACATGGGCTCTCAGTGAGGTCCACAATTCTTCTCTAGGTTATTGATCTGCGGGGTGAATAAAAGTACAAAATAAGAAACATTCGAGAAAATAACAGACATTTTTGCTAAATTTCTTAGATAGGAATTAAATTGAACATTAAAACGAATGATCAAAAAATACACCAACTTTTGTTCATTATACCATTCATTTTGGGGCTCAGCTTTAGCAAAGCATACCATGTCACACAGCGCCAATTTTTACAATGGTAGAAATATTTTCAACTAGAAAATAGCTCCATATTTAATAAAGTGGTCATTTTTAAAACTAAAATATGTAATATTTTAAAATCTAGCAATAATATGATCTAAATAAAAATGCCGCTTTTCCAAAAAAATGATTGTGTTTTTTTTGTAAACTACAGGTAATGCATTACTTTTCGTATATTTTGGTACGATGGAAAATGATTTTCAGATGAAATTAACGAAATTTTGTAATTTTGAATACGATTATGATGAAATTCGATAGGTACTATGGAAATGGAATGTTGAAACGATTTTTTGGTGAAATTAATGGAATTTGGTAAATTTGAATACGATTATAATGAAATTCAACAGGTACAATGGAAATCAGATTCTTTAATGATTTTCAGATGAAATTAACGAAATTTTGTAATTTTGAATACGATTATGATGAAATTCGGTAGGTACAATGGAAATGGGTTTCTCTAATGATTTTCAGATGAAATTAATGAAATTTTTAAAGAATTTTTCTCAATTTTTCCTAAAAAGCAGTAAATTCCCCCTTTTCCAAAATATTTTTAAAGCATTTTTCGCAATTTTTTTCCCAGAGTATGTCTCGGCTCTTTTCCAAATATATTACTAGAAAGAGCAGTTAAAATAGCCAAGTTACAAGCTAATCGGTAACCCATCATAATCGAAGAATTACTTTTCCATCCTTCCTGTCAAATTCCATCATAATCTTTTCAAAATAACCAAGTTCCATTAATAAAGCTTGTAATCAATTCTTTTGCCTCATTAACATACACTTTTATTATTTATTTTTTTTAATGGCAAAGTATATTTTATCCACATAAAACCAGGGCCGGCTTTACCCACTAAGCAGATTATGCCTCGCATAGGGGCGCCGACCAATTAGGGGCGCCGTGCCGACAATTCTTCTCACGCTTTCTAAACAAATCCTTCTACTAAAAAAATATTTTTTATAATATAGGCAAACGACATATAAATGAGGCAAAGAACGACTTAAATAAATTAATAACAAATGTATATTAAAGAAATCCGAACGGATGAACGTTCCAATCGTGTTCAAGAAACAGCAAAACAATTAACTGATTTAGAAATTAACCCTCAATTTAAAGATAATGCTCTGCGAAGACGTTAAAAGGGCTATTTGATTACGATGATACGACGAAATTTTCAGTTTTTAACCGATTTTGAACGAGTTTGTAAATCGAATGACGAGGAACTAATAAAAGCACATTGTGTTAGATAATAGTTAACCGATGACAAAGATATTTCTGCCGTAGAACTATTTAACGAATTAAAGATTTTAAAGGGCAAAATGAAAAACTGTCCTACTAATACTGATCCATTGTTTATATTACAATACATTTACTCAAATGCACTAAAGCAGTGCCTCTCAAACTTTTTCATACTGGGGCCCCGGAAATCGGAAAAATAAAATCCAGGGCCCCACAAATTTTATTCAATAATAATGAATTTACAGCTAAGCATTTTGGGCATTCTTGTTCAAGGATCTCAGATTGTCCCACGCAGCTTATCATTTGCAATCCATATTCGTATTCCGCAATTAAAAAAAAAATGTTCTACCAACCCAAAAATATTCCTTTAGCTTCATCCGATTTGTAGGATTAAAAAATTTGTTTTTCGCAATAATTGTAGAATTTCAAAAAACTATTAAACATTTTGAAAATCTTGAAAAGATTCAACATAAGGAACTATTAAAAATTGGATGCTTCTGTAAAAACTCCGGTACTAACTATTTTAACTAGACATATGAGTGGAGCAGAACAGATAACGAAATGACTAACTACGGTTAAACTCAAACATTTTTCAGCTGACTATTCTGGATACCCCGACCCGAATTTGTTTTGTTTTTAATTTAAACGTCAAATGGTTTTTACTTAAAATTGTATTTAATTCTTCTGAATTATCAAAATTTTAAAAATTCTGGAAATATGTACTTGAAACATTAAAAAAAATTGAGCTTTTCTGTACAAAATTCAGAGTTAGCTATTTCATATACAAAATTTGAAATTTTATTTATGACGAATTTCTTCTCAGTAGATGATAGTAGTTCAGATTTTTTTAATAAGATCAGTTTTATGATCCTAAAGAACAAGGCATTAGAAATTCCCGATCTTCTGAATTACCGGTTTTCGGAAATTGTTTAATTGTAATATCCGTAATTTACCGAAAAATTGGCTTTTCTAGAAAAAAAAGTAAAAAATATTCCACCTTCCCTAATAAATTCTAGTCAATTTGTCAGAATTTTTTTCATTATTTGTAGTATTTGATGCACAAACTTTGGTTCTTAATTTTTAAAAAATTGACCGACCTCATTATTTTAACGTTTAATTTTAAGTTTTCATATGATCGTTTCAAAAATCAAACAAAACTTATCAATAGTTACTGCAGTTTTGTGGAAAACTGCCCCACGGCCGAAAAAACCCTTTCGATTCCACGGAAGTTAGTTTTATAGTTAAAAAGTGTTCACATGCAAGTTTGTTGCGTTCAATAGTAAAGAGTTTTATTCCTTAAATCGTCGCTTCCAAATAAGAGTATTACATCTGCAAATCGCTAATTTTTTAGAGAGACCTTAAAGTTTTTAATGCTAATTTCGCCTTAACTTTTTTTTTTAAATAAAGACCTTCCCAAAAAGTGTGGCAAGAATTTTATTTAAAAAAAATAAAGCCAAATTTAACATTAAAAACTTGGAACGCCCCTAAAAAATATTAATGATTTGCAGATGTAATACTCTTATTTGGAAGCGACGAAATCTAGTGCTTGATTTTTCCTTAATTGCCAACTTTTATGATATTGTTCGGATTAATTGAATTTTCTTTAAATTTGGTAGGTTTGGGTAGATTTGCAAATCACTTAAAAGATCTTTAGTCTAAAAATTAGAATGACACCAATGACGAATATGACATTTTTATGTGTAAAACCAAGGTAATGGTCTAGACAAATTTATTAGACTTACTAATAAACTTATTAATAATTTGTGTTTTATAAACATTTTATCTGAAGATAGTTACATAAATTTTTGGCAAGTAAAAATTGGTATTGGATCCTATACAAAAAAAACTCGGCATTAGGATCCTAGAATATTTGATTTGCATTTCTCAACACTAACCTGATATACAATTTAACCATATTGAAATTGTTGAAGCCAAATTTGATAAGCTAGTCATTTGAAATTTCAAATTAAATTAAAGTACGAGTAGTTTTTTAATATTACGTTTCCATTATCCAATTTCGCAAATTTTCATAAACCTAAGTTCCTATAATTTTTACTTTAAATTTAGCTAATAAATTTCCGAGAAATTACTTCGGATATCGACCTCTGATTTAAAAATATTGCTATTATGAAGCAGCAACATTTTTAAATTTAAAAGCCTCAATTTTAACCATGATTTTTTTTGTCCTGCAGATCAAGGTTTACGATCTGAAATTCCAGTTCATGTTCATTATAGAATAAGAACTTGCATACTCTAATCCTCATGATTGTGAAATTTATATACACATCAGATATCTTACAAAAACCATTAACACAGAAGACCGTAGCGGTCATTGATAGGCAGATTCGAAAATTTGTGTCCAAGGAAATTGTGCGAATTTTTAGATATATTAAGGCGAGGTTTTAGGGCTCCCTGGCAATAGCCCAAAGGCTCCCTAGGATGCTGCGGCCCACAGTTTGAGAAGAACTGCACTAGAGAATATATTTGTGAACGTAACGATTGCTTTACGAATACTTTAAAGTCTTCCATAGTTTCCGTAGCAAGTGGTAAATGATCATTTTCAAAACAAAAAATAATCAAAGACAACTTGAGATCAATTATAACTCTGGAACGGTTGGTTGGATTATCGATTATAGGAATTGAAAAAAAAATTGATGACAAAATCGATTTAAAGTGAAATGATTGATGAATTTGCTACTTTAAAGGCAAGGAACGCTAAATTTTAGTTAATATTAAACGTAATAATTGTTATGAAAAATACTTTTATGTACCTGAATTATACGAGTATATTGTTTATTAGTAAATAAATTATTGAATTATTAAACAATATTTACTTTTTTTGTTTGTTTGTTTCTGCTTTAAAATTGAATAACTTTCCCCCAACATTAATGCTTTAAAGTCTCTCGTGTAATTTAAGTAATTTTTATCTATTATTAAAAAAAGGGCGCCTAAGAAAATACTTGCTTAGGGCGCAAAGTGTTCTAGGGGCGGCACTGCATAAAACGATACATAAATAATTATTAAAGTAGGCATTTGCTTATAAATCAATAATTCCAAGCAAATGTCAAAATATAGTTAATTTTTATGAAAACAGATGGTTTTTATCTAACAAAAACAACACGCATACTAAGATTTAAAAATTTATTTTAGTAAATACTAAATACACATACCAAAACAAGTGTTTAAACCCAAGATTCAAACCATAGTAAGGTGTTTTGCTGTCAAATTGTAAGGCCCGAATTTATAGTCGTAACTATTGCTATTGCTATATTGGCGATTTTCATGAAATGTAGTTAGCGTTGGTTTCTATGTAAGTAAAGGGGACGAGTATTGTCAAATTCAACTGTTTGACAGTTCTGATCACCCTTGTTCTATGGTTAAATTTTGTTCATATTGTTTTCACCAGATGTCAGCTACTTTGTTGGAAATCGCGAATAGCAACGATTTTCGAAAATCATTTTAAAATCATGTATAAAATTCGATTCGAATTTCGAATTTACTTTCTTGTCTTGGATATATTGTAGCAACGTTTATAGTGATGGATTTTGCTCACTATGGGCGTGTTCTTTTTAATGTCGGAGAAATAAGAGAGAACAGATAGATAATATATTGGATAAATCCGATAAATATTTTCTCTGATATATCCGAGAAAAATAAATGATAATTTTGTTAGCGTCGTAGAAATTAAACGTCAGTTTAAGATTGCCAAATAAATATGATCGTGTTAGATTTATTTAAAATAAATGTCTGTCAAACAACAATCTGAACTTTTTTCCAGAGAAAAACGATTCAATTTTAAAATTATCAGAGCGTGAAAAAACGACACTGAGAAATACATTTTTCCTCGGATACTAAAAAAAACGCGTATCTGTATTTTGACAGTTAAATTATTTCTCAGATTACTTCGATATCAAAAAAAAACATGCCCATGGTTATATTGTTACATTACAAATAAATCTTATAGTGAGGTTTATAAATACGAAAACTGTTACTATAACAGTTGTTATAGTTGTAGCAACGACTATAAATTCGGGCCTAAGTGTTTTCTTAGCTAAGGCTCAATCCAAAATGTAGTGTACCTTACTTCCACATTTTAAAAAATGGCATTTGCAAAAATTGCGCATGCGCGAAAAATGGTATGCTCTGCTAAATCTGTTCCCATTTTGGATAGTTTGGGCTTCTTCAGTGACCAACCTAAATAGCTCGAAAATCGTGCGTTGTAGAACAAACTATATTAGGAAATAATTAATTGATGACCTTGAAATTACATTTTATCGAATTGTAGTTACGAGCCGCCGCGGTTTCCATGTTAATAATTTGTCTTTACAAAAGAAAAACACATTTTTAAAACCACAAATTAAAATTAAAATACGAATGGTTTTAATTTAATTTTAACGTTTTCGACCATCAAATATGGTCACCATCAGAAAAAGTTTGGCATTTTCGATGCAAGGTAATAGTGATATTGAGTGGATATTTATAAACGTTTCTGATACAGATGCCTAATAAAATGCTCTTCATTGTTCTCAGTAGCGGATTAAGGAAAATTCGGGTCCTAGACAAGCTTTCGTTTCCGGACCAGCGGCGGCTTCAGGCTTTTTCTACAAGCCCAGCGCCCTAGGCAGGCTTTAATATGGCGCCTTTTTTGGAAAAAAAAAATCGACTTAAAAATGTAAAAAGTTAAAGCCAAAAACGATTAAATAAAACAAATTATTTTATTGAATTCAACATTTTCCATTTTTACATTCAAATCATAAACATAAGTAGGTACATTTAACATTTATTTTTGCTTTCAAATGTGCGACATCTTTTATTAAATTAGATATTATCGAGACTCCTCAATTGATAAAGTTCCCAATGTAATGAGCCGATCCTGGGCCATTGTCGTTCTTAGATAATTTTTTTTTTAAATTTTTAGCTTTGAAAAACTCCTTTCTGCACTAACAACTGATACAGCACAGGTAAAGTTAGCATTATACCAGAGCCTTCTAGAGTATAGAGCCATAATCATTATGACGCATTTTTTTGAAGCTTTTTTAGTGGTATAACTTTTCACTGATTTCCATAGGAATCCATAGTAAAAATGGTGTTTTTTAGCTTCAAGTTTTACAATGAAAAAAGCAAAAATGTTACAAAATGTTTATACAAAAGTGTTCTACATATCTTTAGCAGCAATATACAAGAAGGTTATATTGGTATTAAGTAAATATTAATTGCAGAAATATTAAAATTAAATTATTTCTAAAATATATTTTTGGAACTTTCATTTTGAAAAATACATCAAAGTTGGCTCTGACGAATTAAAATAATACTTGCTAAATTTATCTTTAGTTTTACTAGTGTACGTTAGATGTCTATAATTGTTGGCAGAGAAATACGAAAATAATTATTTAATCACACAATTTTGACACGTTCTTAACATTTTGTGAATTTGTTTTGCTTTTTCTACCATTTTTGAACTCAAATTACCCCAGGTGGCAATTTTTGGTACGATTTTTCAATATGTTTATTGCCCACTGCCATCTATGTATATTGACTTAATGCACACGATTGTAAGCTTTTCTTTTTAATTTGACCAGAATGCTGTTGTTATGAACTTTTTTTTTTATATTTTGGTTTAAATAAATCAATTATTACAAGAAAATGAAAACGATTTTCTTAAACGAGATTTATATATGTTGAAATTCAAACATTTCTGAAAATATTTCGAATACGGTCAACTCGGCGAAACCAACTCGGCGACGGTTAACTCGGCGACGACCAACTCGGCGACGGTCAACTCGGCGACGGTAAACTCGGCGACGGTCAACTCGGCGACGACCAACTCGGCGACGGTCAACTCGGCGACGACCAACTCGGCGACGGTCAACTCGGCGACGGTTAACTCGGCGACGACCAACTTGGCGACGGTCAACTCGGCGACGACCAACTCGGCGACGGTCAACTCGGCGACGACCAACTCGGCGACGGTCAACTCGGCGACGGTAAACTCGGCGACGACCAACTCGACGACGGTCAACTCGGCGACGACTAACTCGGCGACGGTCAACTCGGCGACGGTAAACTCGGCGACGACCAACTCGGCGACGGTCAACTCGGCGACGGTCAACTCGGCGACGACCAACTCAGCGAATAAAAATCCCCATTTTCAGAAAATCCTGTTTTTTATTTTTATTTTACTTTAAATTAAAATTCTCCTTCACCAGAAAGGGCGGCTCGAATTAAAAAAAATACGTGTTTCAAAACCAAGATTTTGAAAAGTGGGATTTTGAAAAGCGGGATTTTAAAAAATATCATTTTTATACGAACACGGTCAACTCGGCGACGACCAACTTGGCGACGTTCAACTCGGTGACGACCAACTTGGCGACGGTCAACTCGGCGACGACCAACTCGGCGACGGTCAACTCGGCGACGGTAAACTCGGCGACGACCAACTCGACGACGGTCAACTCGGCGAATAAAAATCCCGATTTTCAGAAAATCCCGGTTTTTATTTTTATTTTACTTTAAATTAAAAATCTCCTTCACCAGAAAGGGCGGCTCGAATTAAACAAGCTTTCCTAATATTTTCGGATGTTTCATTTATTAAGTTATGTATTTCCCATCTTGTATTGCTAAGTGGTTTCACATTTAAACTTTTAAGAAATCGTTGCAGAACTTTCGTTGCACCAAATCGAAAAAATTAACAACATCTATGCAACACTTTACAGCATCGTTTACTACTAAGTTTAATGTATGTGCATTACACGGTACAAAGAAAGCTCTTTGATTATTATTCAATATCCGTTTCTGAACTCCGTTATTTATTCATTTCATGTTACTTCCATTATCATCCCTGTCTTCCATTATCATCTAAATATCTAATGATAGAGACTATTTTTCTTATGTGTTCTTTCTTAAGAGGGTCAAATCGTCCAAGGTATTGTATAAATTTAAGAAATTTCCATTTCTTGTTGAATATAATTGTTCAATCCAATTATTGAATATAATTGTTCAAAGGCTTAATTTTGCTTTATCGAGGACTCTTGCGAGTTCGATCAATCGTTCAAGGATATTTTGCCAATAATTTTATTTGCCCTTTATTATGGCCTGCTGCTCATCGTCAATAGTATGCCCCATTCTAAGTCGCAGTTCTAATTTTCTCCACAGCTGATAAGTGATGTTAAATTTTTCTAATCATTGCAACCGCTTTCGTTGAATGCTGAGTGTAGCGCATTTGTGGGGAATAACTTACAGCAGACGCAAAACAAGCGATCTTTAACATAATGAAAATTGGAAAATTTTCTCCTCTGCATGCCGACGGGAAATAATATTTCAATTTGTTTTACCCCCGTTGAAATAATTATTTGTCATAGTTTGTCATTCAGAATTGGCCATGTTCCAATGTCATTAAAATCAAAGTTGCAGATTCTCTCTTCTGCTGAACTACTTGTTTGATTTGAATTAGCTTCCATTGCAATACTCTGATTACGTATTTTATCAGCTTCAATCACAATGTCCGTAAATGATAAATTACTTTCTATCACATTTGTAGTCGCCGTGGAAGGATTATTTAAATCAAAATGATCACTGACACTGATATTTTCTGTAGGTTTGATTAAACATTTTAGTAAATTGTTCTCACCTTTAGCTTGCCATTTTTCCTTTTCCACCCTCTTTTTTTATTTTCATAACCTGAAAGTTTTTTTTTTTTTTGTGTATTTCCATAATAGATTACTATGAGAAAATTTTATTTTTGGCTCAAAGCACAATCAAAACATTTATGTATGGAATTCGACATCGTCCATATGTCCACCACGGAAACGTTTGCATGTGCCGATTCGTTGAACCCAATTTTCGATGACCCGGCGACATATTTCGACTGAAACGGTCGCTATCTCTCGTTCAATATTGGCTCTGAGCTCCATTAACGACGCCGCGCCGGCTTGTTGGAATAGACCAATGATTTAACGTAGCCCTATAAAAAAAGTCTAGAGGTGTTAAATCACATGATTTAGGCGGCCAATCGACAGGATAGGTTCGATTGTTAGACCCGCTGTGTGGCAGGTCGCACTGTCTTATTGAAACCACATATCATTAATGTCTAGCTCATGCAATTGGCCAAAGAAATAACGTTGCAATATGTCTCTGTAGCGATCTCAGCATGAAAACCACACCATACAATTGTTTTGACCACCGAGTTCGCCTCTATGGTGGAGCCGCCGCTGTTCCGAAAATAATAGGCAGAAAACACACTTTTTTGTATCAGGGCTAGGTAGGAAATTAGGAGATTTCCTTGATCGATAAGACAATCAATTTTGAAACCACCATCAATAATGTACTCATAGGCTTGTGATAATTTTGAGAGGGCATGATACGATTTAATAATTTAATGATATATGGTAGTAACAAAAGATTGAACGTAATCTTGATGTAAAATTTACAAACAAAATTTCATTAGAAACTGGTTAGAATATGGGAAATAATTTGAAAATAATGTTTTTCAAAACTTATAATAAGCACCCTCAATCTTCCAATTTGAAGAGCCAAATCTTTATTAATTTCAAGAACGGTAACTGAATTTAAATTTTTTGGTATTTAGGTTACAAAAGTGGAGCGTTGTAGAAGTAAGATCGCCGCTAAAATTCTTTCTTTGAAGCAATACAGTCTTTCTTTCGTAAGTACATAGTAAGAATTTTCTTTAATATTATGGTTTCCGCTTCGAAGAAAAAACAATTTCAACACCTTATAAATATACAAAATCCTTCCACGAAGTACATGTTATTGAATCTTTAAACAAATTTTACATGAGCCTCAAAATATTAAAAATAATTGGAAGAAAAAATTTCTGGATTATAAATAAAGGCATTATATTATTTAGATAAATGCCCCTCTAACACGTTATTCCATAAGCCAGGCGAGATTTTTTGGAAACTGAGTGCACATACAATAACCTAAAATAAAATAAAATTGAATTACCCAGAATAAATTATTTTGATTTAACACATTAAAATATTTTGTCAAAGAAATCGTTAATATACATATAAAATTGGTGATCTGGCGTCTATTGAAAGGGGAGGGGGACCAAAGTTGTGTAGATTAATCTACCAGCTCCGTAACATAGTAAAGCCGGGTGATCTACACGCACTTTCCATTCCCAACTACTCGTAAGAGTAAAATCAAAACGATAGATAGTGTGACTGCCCTGTTGAAGTCTTTGGGTCCCAATTATTACCGTACTTTCTAGCAGAAGTAAATGCTATAGTAAACATCTAGATGGGAGAGCCCAGATAGTATGTATTGCGTACCGGCCGGCAGTATTATCAGGTTCTTTAAGAGCCTGAATATTGAATGGACGAATAATTAAGCAGGGCCCAAGTACAAAATATCTTTTAGGAACGCTCACATGACCCTTCAACAATAATAATAAAAAAAAATACGTTGTTCGTCAAAGAAATAGTATACCTAGTAGGCTCTCGGTATGAGATCCCACCATTCTCTGAAATGTTAGTCTCCACCTAAACCTATAATAGTCTTAGCTTTAGAGATTTTGCTAGTATAGATAATTCCCGTCTTTGCATAGTTTGTAACTCGGATCCTTGATAGGATATTTTTTGCCTTAGTTCTGCAACTAGCCGAGTAGAATTTTTCAACTCGAATATTAGTTTGGTCTTTGATAGTTGCATTCCGCTTAAAAAGGTTACTTTCAAAGCTAAATCTGGCCTTGGTTGTCTCTGGAAATTTCGAATGCCATACGTATTAGAGTTAGTAAATATCGTTTATGGAAAAGGTATCCTAATAGTCAGTCTCATTTAGATTAAAATCAGGCTCGTAATAGAGTTGTGATCCGAAATAACCCGGATTGCTAAACGTAATTATTTCTAGGACAAGTCAGACTCCTCCCTTCCTCCTAAGGTTTTCTGGCTTAATGTTCTTAATTTAGGCCTAAGCAGATACAAGTAGTTCTAGTGGGGTTTTCAAACACAATGATATTCCGCCGAATTGTTCTTTAACGCGTCCTCTAATTCGTTTTCGTTTTCAAACATTTCTATCGAGGATTTACAATCTGCCATTTGGAATGTTAAATCGGAATATTCGGATAAAATTCGTTAAGCGAGCTTTCCCTTTTGTCTCAAAATACTTGTTACATATCTTCAATTTTATTCTCACGTCCTCTTCCTGTCCAGATCACAAGAAGCTAAGTAAAATAATCCCCATCCCAAAGATCAGTAATCCTTCAGAGAGGGGTTAACAAATTTCATAGCACTGCTACTGCGTTACTAAATGTATGTGATGATATTAAGGCGTAATATGAATAATAGCGAATTGACTTCTTTAATTTTGTTAGATTTTTCTAAGGCCTTTGATTCTATTAATCACAGAATTCTTTTTAATAAACTCTTATCTCAGTTTAGATTTTCGGTTTCCGCTGCCAAATTGATTTTTAACTATCGTTCTAATAGTTTTCAGGCAGTCTTTTTTCGATAATTCTTTGTCTGATTTCCTTCCTGTAAGTTCCGGCGCGGCGTTCCTCAGGGTTCAGTGCTCGGTACTGAATTATTTTCTATGTACAATAATGATATAGAATCCTCTATTCACCATTGTTCATTTCACATTTTCGCTGATGACGTCCAAATTTATAGAAATAGTCGTTTAGATCAGTAATATCATTAGTTGGTCGGTCTCTATAATAGATGCCTCGTCCTTTCCTAGTATTTTGCTGCAGGATTTGCTAATCAAGTATTCAAATACTGTTAAAGATTTAGGCTTAGTTATTAATAAAACTCTTTCTTGGGGTGACCATTTAGTTAGTATTAGTAAGGGGGTCTTTGGCATGATCAATTGTTTGTATAAAGTAGTAAGATTTTCTGATAGTCAGCTTAGGAAAAAATGTTTTTGTCTTATCTACTTCCTCATTTCATTTGCGGTGCCATAGTTTTATTCAGTTTGCTTCAGGAAATTATAAATGTTCTCCAAAGATGTTTCAATTCTTGTAAGGACTGTATCGAAAAGAAAGTATCCACAAAAAAATTTAGTTTTCTTCGCCTTGCTCTAATTCTATTATAACGGAAAAGTGCCGGAAAATAGCTTTTTGTAGGTAAATATTGCGTATGATTTTTACAATTTGTTACCCAGCTGTAATAATGCCGCGAATTGAAGAAGAAGTGCCTAAACGAATTTTGCACAAATTTTGCATTGAAAACGGTGTTTCGTTTAAAAATTTAGCAAAGCGCGAAAATATAAGTAAAACTGCAGTGAGAAAAATAATTAATAAGTCTGGGGAACATGGTACGGTAAAGGATTTCCGAAAAAACGGTCGAAAACAAGGTCCCAACAATCCCAAATTAGAGCCAAAATTGTGAGTGAAATTCGCAAAAACAAATCAATGTCTGTCAGAGATTTATGTGGGTGGTACTAGGCAGCATATGAATGATCCAGCGGGTAAAATAAGGCGTGTGACTTGAAGACATATAAGAAACAAAAAGTTCCGAAACGAAGTGAAAAAAAAATTGTATGTTAAAACCGTGCAACTGACCATTATAAATTTGGAGCTGTTAAAAATCCACTGCATCACTTTTGTGGAAAAACTGTAAACTCCGCCCAATTCACCAGCACGTTGACCAATTGAAAGATATTGGGCAATTTCGAAGCGTTACTTGAAAAATAACGGTAAACTAGCAGAAAATTTAACAAAGTTCAAAAAGTTAGTCCAAAGCAACCAGACAAATTAATAAAACTACTGTGCAGAATCTAAGTAAAGGCATCAAATTAAAAATTCGCTATGTATTTAGAAAATAATTTCTCAAATGTTTTAAACATAAAATCTTCTAATTAGAAGTCTGCTTTATGATAAAACATTATTTTATAATACTTAAAACAGTTTTTTTGTGTTTAAAGTGGCTTTTTTTTGTGGATACTTTCTTTTCGATACAGTCCTTACTAGGCTTATTCTTGGTATTAGGAAATTCGATCATATTTCTGCCTAGCCTTGTTTTAGGATGTAACTTTTTGCGGATTTCGTGTTTGTCTCCTTGTTATATTTACAGGAAATTGTTGTTTAGTAGGTTTCATTCCTCTAAATTCCGCCTAATTCGGGCCAAAAATTATTGCAGATCGTTAAACAAATTCTTTTATGTTAGGGGAGTTTCCCTTTCGAATTCAATTCCATTGGAAATTCTAAGGCCAGTTTTGTTCAATATTTTTATTAATGACATCACGAAAATAGATCTGGTTGGTATATGCAGATGGTCCGATAATATGCTACGAAAATGAAAATTTCAGCAGTATGCAAAATTGTTATCAAAATTAAAAACATCGATATTTTGCTAAGCTGGAAAAAACATATTGATAAAGTAAACTCGCCTCTATATATCCGTATATATTTAGGCTTCGCAACTTTGTGCCTTTCAAACGTTTGCACGTCCTATCAATTTGGAGCAATTGTGTTAAACCAAAATTGAAGTAGGTACATGTATCATTTAGCTTTTAGTTTTTTATTATTTCAAAATTTTAGAAGTTTCAATTTGTTAATTGAAATTGATAAATTAATATTGATAAATAAAATGACCAATAATTTAATAATGTACAATTTGGATTTTCAACAAATACGAAGTCGCCATAACCACGGGACTAGACGTATTTCACACTATTAGTTTGTCACAATTTAACCCTTTCAAACGCCAATTAAACTTGACTTTCTTCCAAAAATAAAATACGTAGCACAATTATGCACTGCTATGATATGGGATTGCTCATAAAACTGTAGTGTGAACATAAATACATAAGAGAACGATCGCACAAGAGAAATGAGACAAAAATTAAAAATTACGGTTGGTCGAAGCGATGAAAGTTGATGTACAATATATTGTACAAGGCGTTTGAGAGGGTTAACTCACTTCCAAGAGAGATTAAATATTAAAATATACCATAGAGCTTTAAACAAACAAAAACCGCATAAAACATAAGATTGTTACGATATTTTTTGAATAAAGACCCGTTACCTGTTTAGAAACTTCATGATATCAGAGCCCTCTGTATATATAAGAGCCCTAATGATGCCGCCATTTTTTAAACGTGCTTTCTATAAGAGGTGTAGATTTTGTGAAGTTCCATGTAAGCCGGTGTGAAAATGACTTTTCTAAATTTACATTTTTTGAATGAAAACTCGTTATTTTCGGCAATTTTATTTCACCCATTTGTAGGTGAATAATCATATTTAGACATATACGAAAACCAAACTCGGAATCTATCAATTAATCCGTAAAATACAATTTAAATTTCCCTAATTTTATTCACAACTACATGCAAAACTACAAAAGCTTTTTAAACGAGAAAAATAAACAACTCATATAATATTTAATATATTGTATATCTATTAGAACGACAAGGATGTCTATTGTTCTTATTTATTGTATTTTTACACGTGATTTTATTTTTATTTGCACGTGTTGTCGCCTTTTTGTTTTCTATATGTAGATCAGACAAAGATATCTATACCTTTTTTGTTTTATATTTTGTAGCGTGTAATTTGGCAGAACAAAAAAAAATAACAACATCAATTCAGCTCATACAAAAAAATGTGTTTATTAAATTAAAAAAAAACTAAAAAAAAATAATCGAATGATAGTTTCATACTAAAAATAATAATAATAAAAAAATTATAATCAAAATGACCGAACAGTCAAAAAAAAAATTATGTCGCCTTCGTTCACAACCGTTTATTGTTTCTTGTTCTTTCTTTCTTCCTGTCTCCTTCACCTGCTCGTTGGATTTCTGAGCTCCGAACAACCGATTAAATTTTATTTCGGAAGAAAACAAAATTCTGAGGGAAATAAAGAAAAAGAATAATTAGATATGAATCAAAACAATATAATATCAATAAACTTTTGCTTTCACAACAACAAAAAAAAATCTAAAAAAAAAACTGAAAAAAAATTCCAAAATATCCGCAACTATGGCGATGTCAATAAAAAAATATATTTATTGTTATTTTTTTTTTGAGTTGGGCGCCATGACATCGTCTTTTCACACGCTTAAGATGCACCGGCAATGCTCTCGGAACAATCCACTCTGGCGTAGGTTTTGAGGTAGCTTCTATTTTATATTTTTGGAATTTAAATGTATATAATTAAAATATGGCGAAAATATGGATAAAAGAAAAATACAAAAAAAAACTAGGAAAATATTTCTGGACACTAGAAAGGAATTAAAATTTTTTCATTTAGTTAGTTCTTGGTACAACTCACCGATTTGCCTTTCAACTTGTCGCACAATTCCACTGCTTATCAATATTCTCGCTGGCGGTCTCTATCCTCCGTATTATTCGCCTGGCGTGGCTCCACTATCCTCGCCTGGCGCGGCTCCGCTGTTCTTGTCGCAGCACACACAAAAAAAAATTACTACCGGAACTCACCGGCGTATCTACTCGTAAATTCTCTTTTTAAAAGAAACCACTAAAACCAAAAATTAAGTGCACCTTTTTTTTTTTTAAACTATTCACCACAGATATCTCTTTTGTCTTTATTATTTGCCACTTTCTGACACGTGGCCCAATTCCAACAAAATGGACACTCCCTTTTTTTTTTCTTGTAAAAAAAATATTTTAATTATTTTATTATTATATAAAAAAAACCACTTCAATCTTTTTTTTATTTTTGTGTTTGTGCTCCAGTTTCAACTAATTTATTTATATTTCTCTTTTCTTTTTTTTTTTTTTTCCATGAAGTTGTCCTCCTTATATAGCCAATTTTTTCCGCGATTCCAGTGGCAGTACCAAAAGAAATGAAATTTTTCTGGTTGAGGAAGGACATCTAATGGGAAAAACGACCAATGGATCGTTCCGAAAAATTATTATTATTTTTTTTTTTTTGATTAATATTGTAGCCAATGGCTCATAGATGCCGCTCAAAAAAAAAAAGTCAACGCAAAAATTATTGCACCAAAAGACAATTTAACCCTTTCAAACGCCATTTCAAATTGACTTTCTTCCAAAAATAAAATACGTAGCACAATTATGCACTGCTATGATATGGCATTGCTCATAAAACTGTAGTGTGAACATAAATACATAAGAGAACGATCGCACAAGAGAAATGATACAAAAATTAAAAATTACGGTTGATCGAAGCGATGAAAGTTGATGTACAATATATTGTACAAGGCGTTTGAGAGGGTTAAGGCCTTTCATCAGAATTTTTAATGTTGTTCAATTCAAAGAAAAATTGATCATAAAAATACTAAAACTTTCGTTGCTCTGAAATCCACCGGTAATTTAACAAAGAAAAATAAAAAAACAACAACACGTTACAATTTTCGTGTTTGCCCGTTTTTACTTTAAACTGTTCTTTGTCATTTTTAATGATTTTATATTGAAAAGACAAAGACAATCTAAATATTGCTTGTATTTTTTTATTTACGAACTTTTACTTTTACGCTTTCTTTGTTTTTTTGCCAATTTTATATTGAAAAGACAAGGATGATGCTATTTGTTTACATTTTTTTTATATAAGGATTTAATGGTTTGTATGTAGTTGTTGAAAATGGAAAGGTTTTCTTTTTTCAATTTATTTGAAAATGTAGACATATTTTCTTCTACGATTTTAAAACCATATCTACGAAACATATTCAACATGCAAATTAACAGAAATGTTATGATATTACATTTAAATGAATTTTCATTAATAAACTTATAAATCAAAACTAACAATTTTTCATTGGTTCTTATGGGAAACAGAAAAATGTTCACCTCATATTGAAAGCTTCTATTTCTACCTTACGGCTATGAAATATGTAAGATGGGTATGATGATATACAGCTCGCAATAATATAATTCAATAAATTACGCTTAAAAAAGTTTAAAAGTTCAAGAATTTTAAAATTTAAAGGGCGGAATCTCCACGAGGTGATCAGAAATTCTGTCCGGAAAATGTACGTGCATACAAGAACTCATCTTAAGTCAACTCAATCTAACCCTTAATCCCTTATTCAACCACTTATTTAACTTAATCAACAAGTCAATCCCAAATCATCTTTAAACTCAAGATATGAATTGAAAAATTACACTGAACTCCAACTCAACTCCGACTCGATCTTAAACCAATCCCCAATTCGGCAACCAACTCAACCTTTAATAATCACACCACAAACCAAACGCTCAACCCGATCCCAAAATCAACATGATCCGAAAACTAGAGGCGTACATGAGCCCAACTCAATCTAAACTCCAATGCAAACCACAAATAAATCCCATAAATCAACCCTCAACTCGATGCCCAAGGCGTATATAAACTTAACTCAAATCAACTCAATTAATCTCCAACTCAACTCTCAAAAATTTCCCAGACTAAACTTTTCATTCAACTCCAACTCAAGCCTATTGAACCCAAACTCAACTCAAAGTCAATCCCAGGTCGGGCCAAACTTAATGCCGAAATCAACCCGAATCGAAAAACTATAGGGCAGGTGAGTGAAATCTGTTGGATAATTACGAGAGGTAACTGAATAATGATATTTGAAAAACAAGTCATGCTTTTGATATTTGACCCTGAATACGATGATGATAGGACATCGAATTTTATTAAAATCGAAAAATGAGGAAATTGAAACGAATGATGGTCTTTCGGTCCCTTGAACCATCCTACTGAGGTAGTAGCTTCCCTTGCTTAAAGAATGCCGTCGCTTATTCTGATTGTTTAGAATAATAGAAAAAGCCTGGTTCGTCATCGATAAGAAATAAAAATTTTTTTAACACGTACCTTAATTAGAAACGTTAAATAATGCTCGCTCATCATTATCTCTATCAACTTATTTAAAGCAGTCATATTTTCAAGTGGAATATGTATGACAAACGAAGATGACAACTTTAATTAACTTTAAATCCGGGTGTGGCTAAGCATTGTCATTTCTGGAATTTATACACGTGGCTGTATGGTATTCAATTTAAATGATTTATTGCTAACATGGTGATAAAAATTTTATCAGTATTCGAATATATGATGAAATATGCAAATTTATTGTGAAACTCACGGTGAATGAAAAACCGATTTTTTTTTATTGATTGTTATTTACGAAAACAAATTTGATTAATGTATGACAATAAAAATATTATTACAGGAATCATTTTTAATGAAATCGTCACAACACAATGAAATCATATTTCATATTGCCCAGCATCCAGATTAAAGCAAAATAATTGAAGATTTTTTTTTTCTACTAATCCTATGGGAATATGTACATAGGTATGAGAGTAGGTTTGGTAAAAAAAAAAAATGTTCAATAAATTTTCATTTAATTTCCGGAAAACATAATCTCAATTAAACAGGTCATATATACCAATAAACCGAAAAAGAAAATTAAAATCGATTCCCTAGCTTTTACACCGGAAATGAGAAAAACATTTTCTTCTTTGTGCTTTTTTTGGGCTCTAATTTATTTTGTCGCAAATTTTCTTTAATATGCACGATAGGACAATGTCGTATAAACTCTTTAAAATAAATTGAAAACTTTTGATATGTCTCGTTGAAAACTTGCTACGTTCTTGCTTTTTTTTGTAATTTTCATTTATTCATGAGGTAGAGGGTAAAATTATTTTATGTATAAAGTAGATAAGAAAATTTACCAATTTTAAGTAAAATATACGAATGGTGGTTGTGCATCATTTTTTATAAATGTAGTAATATTATGTCTTGAGTTGAATTGAAATTTATCGTTGCGGCTTGATTTACATAGCTATATGAACGGTGATGCATAGAAAATCAGATTTAATTACCCTGATCAACCAAATATCCAGTTAAAGTTCGCTACCATGAATCCTGTAAATGCGTCGCTAGTGATTAGCAGAATGAGAAGGTGTTGGAAGGGAATGCTAAAGAAACCACGTATAAACAGCCATACACAGAAGGTGTATTCGTGGCTCAATAATCTATACCCGCTTAAGTGCTTTACCGCAGTGATAAAAAATATTTTTTCATAGAAATTGTTGTGCTGAATTTTAGCGCGTACAAGTATTCCGAGAAGAATTCTTAGCTGGTCCTTTTTCAAAGATAATGCAAACTTAGAAAACCTTCGATTAGCCCCACCAATAAAGTGATTCGAATTACGACTAGAGCTAGCGACTAGCACTTCACGATCGACATTTTTATAGCCTTCTTATCGTAGTTAACAGGTAAGGGATCCGCTAGATCGGGACCGATTAATGTTAATCGCGAACCATCCTTGCCTACTGAGCCGGCCCTCATAGGATCGTAACACTATTGCTAGAACAAAGAAGGTTAATGAAACGTTTGCAGTCCTTAACGAGTTTGGAAAACGCCGAGGGATTATTCAATGAATGTAATTGTTGTTGTAACAACAAGATCATCATCATAGTTTTGAACAATGAAACCAGAATGCTGCAATTTAACAAGTAGCTCGTCAATGGCCATAAGCCACAACAGAAAAGAAAGCACTTAATTCTGTAGACATCCTTTGGCAACCTTGACGGTTTCGTCGCAACAATGCGACTTAAGCACATAATCGATCCATTTATCAATTGTGCCATCAGTACCAAAACAGTTCAGGCTTTGGTAATCGCAACAAACGAAGTAATCTCAAAAGCACTCGCAACATCCAGAAAAGTGCTCGAAACACACTCTTTATTGTTGAGGGATATTTCAATCCTATAATGATAAGTTTAAGTAGATCATCTTCACAGGACTGGCTTACTCTTTAAGCATGTTGCGTGCTACTTAATAAATCTATAGACGATCCTTTCTACAGTTTTAAGACAGGTTGAAGACAGGACTAATAGGACGAAAAAACTTAAGGTCCGTATAATAGGCTTACATCGTGTTAAAACCAATTTGTGTTAAAAGCAGATATTCGCTAATGTGAGGAAGCCACCAGCTTTGGTGCAGATGCGAACAGACTTCAGTACAGAACATCGTGAGCTAACTACCAATTAGAGATTTCAACAGAAAAGTTAGTGGACTCAGAATTAACAAAATCAGGAATCAGTAAAAAATAAATAAATGTCTCACAACCAGAGAAATTAACAGAAAGCAGCAAGAACCTCTCCCTTGGAGGAGCTTAACTGTCCGTTTGGTAGACGAAGAGAATTAAGCCTAAATATTACATAAATTGAGCTAGTGCTTTATTGAGCCTAGCTACAGCCGACAGGCTATCAATTTTGTCTCAGAAGTTAATCCACGAAGTTCTTTGAGCATGTCTTAAACTTCTTTTATAATTCTTTTATGCTACTAAGGAATTAATTGTTTTACAATTTCCTAACGGATTTTCGTAACCTTTTAAATTTCGAACTCTAGAGAGGTTTACTCCGAGACTTTTGGTTAGTGATAAAAGGGCAATAATTTTCAAAGACATTCGAAACTGCCTTCGTAAGTAAAGAAGCTTGCAATTCAATGTCCTTAATTGTCCGAAATTCCTTCGGTTTACCCTTTAGAAGAACACGTTCGAGAGACGAAAGATCCCAATCGGTTAATTCCCTATTACAGTAGGGTTTAACGGCGGTCTTTTAAGGTTAACGGAAAAAGAGATGCACCTGCGATCAGTAGTGATGATATCATTCGTCACTTTTCAGTTAAAAATTAAAATAGGTACAGGCATAGTGCACAAACTAATATCTATCACTTCCTGCCGAACAGATTTAACGAAGTCTAATTTTTGAACTAACCCTTAATGAGTGATTTGCATTGGCAGCGGCACTAATCACAAGGGGGTGTATTTCTCCTTTCTACAAACCACCATGTTATTAAGCTCATCAGATGAGTAGTTACGGCAAGCAACTTCCTTAACTCAAATGAAGCTAAGTTACTGTGATACAAATTGGTCTGTTTGACTGAAAGCAACTTTTTGAAACCATTAAAACAAGAAGATAAAACGTCTATGACTCTGAAAGAATCTGAAAAGGTATTCTTTCCAGAAAGTATTGTAATATAGAGCCGAAATCAGTAATGTACTCGCTTTCTGGTCAAAAGTGTATGCAATCGTTCGGCGATTTGCCTTACCCTTGCAATGGACGACCCTCCATTCTTTAGTCGAGTGATTTAGATTCATCAATACTATGTTAGTAGTTACAACACGAAGATCGTTTGGCGAATCAGGGATCCAAGTCTGTAAAAGAGCGAATTTTGGAAGATTCCTACAACTAACTGGCAATCGCTCTAAACGTTTTCCAGTTTAGAGACTTCCTCATAAAATTATTTATTTGGGTCATCTGTATTGCATTTATAGATGAACACAACATATAGCATAACACCCAGCGTCTCTTCATCCAGAATGTTACTCGGATTGATATTTCGAACAGAGAATTATTTAAAACAACAATCAGAAACAGGTTCTTCCGGAAATGAGTCAAGCATGAGCTGGGAAAACCTTTATTGTAGGCGCTAACGATTCCGTTTGACAGCCTCCTTAGTTTTTGAATAATGGATCGGTTCCGCTTTGAAACCATTACCAATCATGTTTAGGAGAGCATTCTCGGTTATCCGAGCTGCAACTATCTACAATATCGGTTAGCAAATTCATTGCCGGAATCCTGAGAAGACTCCGCATAGAACAAATAATTTGCTGTTGAAATCTAAAAGACAAAAGACAACAAAGAAAGGAAGATTTATTAAAATTGGAAGCGATGATAAAAGGGAGTGTAAAAGAAGAGGAGATATTTTCGTACCTATCGTTCTTACCGGATATTTTAATATAGACATCAGTAAATTGGACAACTGTATTGTCGTGGAACTTATAGCGTTACCTACTTATCCTTACATTTTACTTCTCGTACCACGAAGTTAAGCTCACGAGAAGGGAATGCATTACAGATTATCGGTTAGACTTGAAATTTACTTTTGCCTGGTTCAAATAAATTTTTTAGCCAGCTTTTTATCGGCATATCGTCTTTAGCAACTATTAAGGCAGCAAATATTCGATGTGGATGCCTTAAATCGGTAAATCGGCCAACATATTTATAATAAGGTTCTGCCTAATTTTGTAAAACCCTGTAAGACCGATAGTAATTTATCGATGGTAAGGTCAAATTACCAATTAAATGTTATATTTTGTAAAATATCATGAAAATGTTTTTGAAGGAAAAGAATCACCTCAGAGGAACATTTTAACAGAATCTTCTTCCCTGAACAAAACGATTTGCCAAAAACTCAAATAATGGCTCAAATATTTTATCTTCTGGATATTTTAGTTTGTTCGTTAATTCATCACCAGGTCCATCACATGTCGATCAATTACTCGTTTGCGAGGAATTTGTAAGCAAACTTTTGAAAATGTAAGGCTCTATTTTACGACAAAGCTGCTAATATTTCTTGGGCGTTGCTAAGGCCTCAAAACATTTAAAAAAATAAAAAGATTGCTATACACGTGCTCTGGGCAGTTAACTTGTTGTCGACTGCGCTGTAAAGAAACGGTTTATTTTATTCTCTGTAGTGCAGTTGTTCTAATCCATCTTTGCTTTTTTCAGCATAATTATTACTTCTTTAATACCAAATGAGGGACTATTTGGCAAAAGCCGCAGTAATTTTGAAATCGTAGCTTAAATTTTAGAGGGCTTATAATGTTTATAAGGATTGTAACGACAACCCTTTTTAAAGGTCGTTTTAACCTATATGTGATTTTTAATTATCAAAAATACATTTTATAAAAAGCCTGGTGCGGTTTAATTTCTCAAAAATTCATACCAAATAATACTTTTTATAATAAAACTAGCACTCCAGAAAGTCGTAGCTATTCGTTAATAATCTGTTACTGATTTTGTCTGGTAACCTTTTCGTTTACAACTCGTACCGAATACGAATAGCTTTCTCGGTAGATTCCCGTAAAACTTCAACATCCTCAGAGTCGTTTAGCTAATTTACATCCAGACAAGAGTCTCGTTACCATTTACAACCAATCAACGGATTTGTCATCGCTAGTAATTGTTATGGTTCTAAATATAATTTCTAAATACCATTAATGTATTATAGAGAATTTGAATTGGATCGTTGATTTTTTCCAGCCTCGTCTTCGTTGAAATTTTTTGGTCCGGGGAGATTTTGAATAGTATTTGAAGTCAATTCTAACTATCCGCTAGGTTGATTTTGGATACACATATAATTATAAAATCAACCGTCCAAGCGATGAAATAATTCCTCTGCTAATAGTTCTGGGATTAAAAAATGTTACAAAATGTTTCGCTTTATGAACAAAAATAGGAACGAATCGGAAAGTCATTTCATGCTCGTTTTTACAGACTCGTCAATAAGATTCCAATACTCATATCAAGCTTGCTATCCAATAATACGCTGCAATTTTAATTGCCCGTAACTGCTTCTTAGCGACCTTTATTTGTGGATAAATGTATGGCTTATTTAGATCACGATTAAATGGATCTTCAGTAGTTACACTTGCTTTTTGTGTCGAAATTATGAGTCAGCAGGTGTTCAAACTGCATCTTAGTGGTTTATATTGAGTAAACAGTTCAAGGTGATCAGAATTTTTCCAAACCAATCCTAATGGATCCTCTTAATCCAATAATCTTCCCCCAAACCTCAACTCAGTCACCAATTCAACCCCCAAATCCAACGCCCAACTCAATCCCAAAATCAGCAGGTTCCGAAAAATTACATGCGAACTTGAACTCAACTACAATTAACATCCAACCCTAAAATAAATCCGCAATTGAATCCGTCACTCAAATACAACTCAACCTTCAACCCGATCCCAGCTTTACCCCAAACTCAACCCAAAACTCGACGAAAAGCCTAAACCACAAAACAGCACAGTCCGAAAAATTACATGTGAACGTGCATTTAATATAATCTCTAACTCAAACTCCAAAAAAATTCCAACCTGAATCCCGCTAACATAATTCAACCTCAGCCCCACTACAACTCAGCCTCGGCTCGATCCAAACCTCAACCCCAATCTCGAAATTATGCCGGAAACTCAATCCCGAAATCAACCCGATCCAAAAACGTACCTGAGTATATGAATTCAACTCCAATTAAGCCCTCAACTTGATCCTAAATTAATGTTCAACTGAACCCTCCACTCAACCCCAACGCAACTTCAACTCAGCCCATGTTGAATTCCAGCTTAACCCTGACTCAACCCTCAACACAAACCTAAATTCAACTTCAATTCTACCCCAACAACAACCGTCATCTCAATCTCGAAATCAATGTGAAAATCCTTCATCTCTCCTATATCAACACAGTTCAAAAACTGTATGCAAATGGGTCAACTCAACTCAACACTCTACTCGACTACAACGTAACCCCCAAATTAACCTCCACCTCAATACCTAACTTAACCCTCAAATCAACACGGGGTCATACAAACTACAAGTTTACATCAACTCAACTCAGATGAATTCGGAACTTCCAACTCAACTCTCAACACAGCCCCAAATGAATTCCCAACTGAACCACTCAATCGACATCAACTCAAACCAATTTAACCCTAACCTAACCCCAACTCAACTCTAAACCCCCCCCCCCCCCCCCCCCCACCCCCCCCCCCCCCCCCCCCCCCCCCCCCCCCCCCCCCCCCCCCCCCCCCCCCCCCCCCCCCCCAGTTCGGCCCTTAGCTCATCTCTAAGTCGACGTCTGGCTCAACTCCCTCAAATGCTCTCAAGGTAATTCCAACTCAACCATCAGTGTTTAGTATTGTTTTCTTTTTTCCTCCTGTACTTTCTAATATATACAAAACGGTATAGACGTCCAAAATAACTTTAATTGTGTATGGTAGTTAATTCGTGCATTTTACGCATGGTCTTTTGAGCCGGATCGCGAATTTTAAGGCCAGTTGTTTCGAGAATATTAGCAAACGGCGTAATTCGTTGCAAAACAACTCCGAACTCGCGAGAGCAAATCATTATTGCTGCTTTATTGACGCCGCTTATTTAGCGCGAAATAGCACGCGGAAAGTTGTATTGGACAGCCATGTATCCAATCTTATCTTTTAGCACTTTATTGACGCCGCCGATTTGGCGCTTAAAAGCACGCTGCATTTTGTTGGAAATACATCAGAATCATCCGATAAGTATACGACTTTTTTATATTTATTATAAATATTTGCACATTTTGTTTGTTTTTATGGCCAATTTTTTGTTTGTTTACCTTAGTGGGTGTATACATATCGGTTTTGTGGAAAAAGTAAAAAATCTAACTATGGCGTCTACTGCTGTACAATCACGTAGTCGTGTTTTCGGATCATTAACCATGGTACGTGAATTTTTGGCAATCGTAAATGAAGATACCACGTGTAGTGATGCAGTTCGATTAAATAAATTTAATAGACTTTGGAGTGAATTCTAAGATTACGAAGATTAAGTTGCTGTATTGGCTGCTAATAATCCTACTTCTAACTTAGAACTCAAACAAGAGGAATTTGAGAATACGTTTTTTGAAGCTAAGTCAAAGTTGTTAGAGATTGAAAAAACTCCACGCGAAGGTCGCCACACATCCAACCACAACAAATTCATTCTATCTGCTGTTACACCACCAGCGAGTATTTCTCGAGAACCTTGCTGATCGCAAGAAAGCTATTAATGAGCAGTCCATAACTCAGTCGTCTGAAACTATGTAATTATTAGGTTGGCCTTCATTTTATGACTTGTACACGTCATCGGTGCATAATTTAGACAATATTTCTAAAGTGCATAAATTTCAAATTATGAAGGGGTTGCTAAGGGATCACCGTTGAACATAATTAGAAATTTTCTGATAACTGACACCAATTATACAGAAGCTTGGACTACACAGAACAAGCCCAGAACAATTTTAAATTCACTCATTGACCGATTCATTGAACAGCCATTCCCCTTGAATAATTCACCACAGTCACTTCGTCAGCAAAGTGATACTTCAGACAAAATAATCAGATGACACCTCAGAACTTCTAAAGATCACCCTAGAATTCTTAAATGATCGCTGTTATGCCAAAGAGAGCTCTGTGATGCCAGAAAAAAGGGAAGTAAAGGTTTTCGTGTAGCGGTAAAAGCGATGCATGTTTCGCCAGATGTTGAAAAATGTCCATGCTTCAAACGTCAACATAACTTAAGAAGGTGCATTACGTTTAAAAAAATGTCGATCGAGAAGAGACGAATCATGGTGAGTCGTTTTGGAGTGAGCTTTAACTGCCTTCGAGAAGGACACGTTGCTAGTAACTGCCCAGTACATGATTCATGCCATGCATGTAACACTAGACATAATACGTTATGTTATTACAGTTAGACACAGCAACTAAGGTATCAGATAAGCCACTACCAAACACTTCAACGCATCAAGCTCAAATACTTACAGCAAATCCACAATCAGCGAAAGCCGATTTAACTTTACAAACGAGTTCAAGCCTAACCGCATTTGATGCACGTAAATCGAATCTCACCTTACTACCGATAGCGTTGGTATATGTTCATGATTCAGCAGGAAACAAGCACATGGCTCGAGCACTGTTAGATTCTGGATCTCAACCTTAGCTCATCAGCGAAAGTTCATGCAAAAGAATAATTCTCGAACGGTATTTCGCAAATGTCAGAGTTTCGGGTATTGCCGCTTCGAAAGCAGGATTAGCAAGAGGTTTGGTAACATTAACGCTAGAGTCAAGGTTCGGCCATCACGAATGCTTCGAAATTAAGGCACTCATTCTCATAACACTAACGTCTACAATTCCACAGTCGAAAATAGATGCTTGTTGTGTAGAAGAGCTAAGTCGTCAAGAACTCCAAAAGTTTTGAAGCCAAATAAGCTGAAATTTAGAAATCAGCTCATTGCGCAATCAACCAAATTTGGATGGGTTATATCTAGCGGTAAGCGAAGAAAATGTTGAGTCAAAATCCTTCTCAGTACAGATACAACCAGATGAATTCTCCAGATCGCTTGAGAGATTCTGGAAGTTAGAGGAAGTTCCAACGGTTTGAGATAGATGTGAATCTGAAGTGCTTTGTGAAAGCCATTTCTTGGACAGCCACGATCGGAGCTCCGATGGTAGGTACGTTGTCAGACTACCATTCAATAGGAAATCCAGAGAATTGGGGCAATCGAAATCGGCAGAAGTCACCCGGTTATTGTCTATGGAGCGTAAATTTAGCAAAACACCAGACCTCCAAAAGCTATACGTCAATTTCATGTAAGAATACTTGAGTTTAGGACACATTGAGGAGATAAAACCCAACGAAGTCGGACGCGACCAGAAGCAGTGTTTTTACCTACCGTATCATGCTGTTGGTGAAGAGTGACAGTACTACAACGAAATTGCGAGTAGTATTCGATAGTTCGTGTAAATCTTCAACTGGAAAATCATTAAATGATAAGTTGTTAGTTGGTTCGACAATTCAAAAGGATTTGGTAACTATTTTGTGGAGAAAATGTACCGCCAGGTAAATATCAGTAAGTCCCACCACGATTATCAAAGAGTTCTGTGGAGAAAGGAAACTTCTGAATCCATAAATTCGTTCCGATTAACGACAGTCTCGTATGAGACATCTTGCGCTCTCTTTCTGGCGGAAATAAATATCGACCATTAAATAGTGTCTTCTAAGCGCCAAATGTTGTCGCAAATAGTACAAATCTTTAATTAATAAAACACCATCTCAACAGAGTGACTCGAAACATAAGTATGGCTGTATACGAAATGGAAACTCTACTGGTGCAAATTGAAGGGATTTCAAACTCCAGACTACTTTGTCCAGTAACTGATGACATCGATAACCTATAGGTGCGCTAACTCCAGCTCATTTTCTGATTGGCGAGCCTATTACTGCTATTCCAGAACCTTCATTGGAGCACATCGCCGGCAATCGACTATTCAGATGGCAAAATGTGCGAGCTAGAATGCAAGGATTTGGAGAAAATGGCAAATCGATTATTTCGATACATTACAACAGCGTCGTCAATGGAATGAAGAGACTAGAAACATCAAAATTGGTGATCTTATACTCATCAAGGAAGACAAATGTATCCTTTTTGGGATACGACCTCTTCCGACACTGGACTTGAGGTGAAGAGGACCAGCATAGTCCACACCGGTATGTAGAAATGGTCGACCACTGGAACAATCATACGTAATCCACTGGGACAATATAATGAAATAATGCCAATTATTTTGGTTTCTTTTAGTGAATTAATTTCGTTTTCAAATTCATCCGACTGAGCCCATTTCACACACAACTTTTCAGCTTTCTTGAGTAGTTCGCTAAACTTTAAAACAAACCATGTTTCGTCAACTCCAAATGTCTAAATGGAAATATTTTGAGGTAACCAAATGTCTTCATGCGAATTGTAGCGCCGTTAAAAGAAAGCGAGAATGTTTTATTTATTTTGTTCAACTTTTTTGTTGATATTCAACATGCAAATTAACAGAAATGTTATGATATTACATTTAAATGAATTTTCATTAATAAACTTATAAATCAAAACTAACAATTTTTCATTGGTTCTTATGGGAAACAGAAAAATGTTCACCTCATATTGAAAGCTTCTATTTCTACCTTACGGCTATGAAATATGTAAGATGGGTATGATGATATACAGCTCGCAATAATATAATTCAATAAATTACGCTTAAAAAAGTTTAAAAGTTCAAGAATTTTAAAATTTAAAGGGCGGAATCTCCACGAGGTGATCAGAAATTCTGTCCGGAAAATGTACGTGCATACAAGAACTCATCTTAAGTCAACTCAATCTAACCCTTAATCCCTTATTCAACCACTTATTTAACTTAATCAACAAGTCAATCCCAAATCATCTTTAAACTCAAGATATGAATTGAAAAATTACACTGAACTCCAACTCAACTCCGACTCGATCTTAAACCAATCCCCAATTCGGCAACCAACTCAACCTTTAATAATCACACCACAAACCAAACGCTCAACCCGATCCCAAAATCAACATGATCCGAAAACTAGAGGCGTACATGAGCCCAACTCAATCTAAACTCCAATGCAAACCACAAATAAATCCCATAAATCAACCCTCAACTCGATGCCCAAGGCGTATATAAACTTAACTCAAATCAACTCAATTAATCTCCAACTCAACTCTCAAAAATTTCCCAGACTAAACTTTTCATTCAACTCCAACTCAAGCCTATTGAACCCAAACTCAACTCAAAGTCAATCCCAGGTCGGGCCAAACTTAATGCCGAAATCAACCCGAATCGAAAAACTATAGGGCAGGTGAGTGAAATCTGTTGGATAATTACGAGAGGTAACTGAATAATGATATTTGAAAAACAAGTCATGCTTTTGATATTTGACCCTGAATACGATGATGATAGGACATCGAATTTTATTAAAATCGAAAAATGAGGAAATTGAAACGAATGATGGTCTTTCGGTCCCTTGAACCATCCTACTGAGGTAGTAGCTTCCCTTGCTTAAAGAATGCCGTCGCTTATTCTGATTGTTTAGAATAATAGAAAAAGCCTGGTTCGTCATCGATAAGAAATAAAAATTTTTTTAACACGTACCTTAATTAGAAACGTTAAATAATGCTCGCTCATCATTATCTCTATCAACTTATTTAAAGCAGTCATATTTTCAAGTGGAATATGTATGACAAACGAAGATGACAACTTTAATTAACTTTAAATCCGGGTGTGGCTAAGCATTGTCATTTCTGGAATTTATACACGTGGCTGTATGGTATTCAATTTAAATGATTTATTGCTAACATGGTGATAAAAATTTTATCAGTATTCGAATATATGATGAAATATGCAAATTTATTGTGAAACTCACGGTGAATGAAAAACCGATTTTTTTTTATTGATTGTTATTTACGAAAACAAATTTGATTAATGTATGACAATAAAAATATTATTACAGGAATCATTTTTAATGAAATCGTCACAACACAATGAAATCATATTTCATATTGCCCAGCATCCAGATTAAAGCAAAATAATTGAAGATTTTTTTTTTCTACTAATCCTATGGGAATATGTACATAGGTATGAGAGTAGGTTTGGTAAAAAAAAAAAATGTTCAATAAATTTTCATTTAATTTCCGGAAAACATAATCTCAATTAAACAGGTCATATATACCAATAAACCGAAAAAGAAAATTAAAATCGATTCCCTAGCTTTTACACCGGAAATGAGAAAAACATTTTCTTCTTTGTGCTTTTTTTGGGCTCTAATTTATTTTGTCGCAAATTTTCTTTAATATGCACGATAGGACAATGTCGTATAAACTCTTTAAAATAAATTGAAAACTTTTGATATGTCTCGTTGAAAACTTGCTACGTTCTTGCTTTTTTTTGTAATTTTCATTTATTCATGAGGTAGAGGGTAAAATTATTTTATGTATAAAGTAGATAAGAAAATTTACCAATTTTAAGTAAAATATACGAATGGTGGTTGTGCATCATTTTTTATAAATGTAGTAATATTATGTCTTGAGTTGAATTGAAATTTATCGTTGCGGCTTGATTTACATAGCTATATGAACGGTGATGCATAGAAAATCAGATTTAATTACCCTGATCAACCAAATATCCAGTTAAAGTTCGCTACCATGAATCCTGTAAATGCGTCGCTAGTGATTAGCAGAATGAGAAGGTGTTGGAAGGGAATGCTAAAGAAACCACGTATAAACAGCCATACACAGAAGGTGTATTCGTGGCTCAATAATCTATACCCGCTTAAGTGCTTTACCGCAGTGATAAAAAATATTTTTTCATAGAAATTGTTGTGCTGAATTTTAGCGCGTACAAGTATTCCGAGAAGAATTCTTAGCTGGTCCTTTTTCAAAGATAATGCAAACTTAGAAAACCTTCGATTAGCCCCACCAATAAAGTGATTCGAATTACGACTAGAGCTAGCGACTAGCACTTCACGATCGACATTTTTATAGCCTTCTTATCGTAGTTAACAGGTAAGGGATCCGCTAGATCGGGACCGATTAATGTTAATCGCGAACCATCCTTGCCTACTGAGCCGGCCCTCATAGGATCGTAACACTATTGCTAGAACAAAGAAGGTTAATGAAACGTTTGCAGTCCTTAACGAGTTTGGAAAACGCCGAGGGATTATTCAATGAATGTAATTGTTGTTGTAACAACAAGATCATCATCATAGTTTTGAACAATGAAACCAGAATGCTGCAATTTAACAAGTAGCTCGTCAATGGCCATAAGCCACAACAGAAAAGAAAGCACTTAATTCTGTAGACATCCTTTGGCAACCTTGACGGTTTCGTCGCAACAATGCGACTTAAGCACATAATCGATCCATTTATCAATTGTGCCATCAGTACCAAAACAGTTCAGGCTTTGGTAATCGCAACAAACGAAGTAATCTCAAAAGCACTCGCAACATCCAGAAAAGTGCTCGAAACACACTCTTTATTGTTGAGGGATATTTCAATCCTATAATGATAAGTTTAAGTAGATCATCTTCACAGGACTGGCTTACTCTTTAAGCATGTTGCGTGCTACTTAATAAATCTATAGACGATCCTTTCTACAGTTTTAAGACAGGTTGAAGACAGGACTAATAGGACGAAAAAACTTAAGGTCCGTATAATAGGCTTACATCGTGTTAAAACCAATTTGTGTTAAAAGCAGATATTCGCTAATGTGAGGAAGCCACCAGCTTTGGTGCAGATGCGAACAGACTTCAGTACAGAACATCGTGAGCTAACTACCAATTAGAGATTTCAACAGAAAAGTTAGTGGACTCAGAATTAACAAAATCAGGAATCAGTAAAAAATAAATAAATGTCTCACAACCAGAGAAATTAACAGAAAGCAGCAAGAACCTCTCCCTTGGAGGAGCTTAACTGTCCGTTTGGTAGACGAAGAGAATTAAGCCTAAATATTACATAAATTGAGCTAGTGCTTTATTGAGCCTAGCTACAGCCGACAGGCTATCAATTTTGTCTCAGAAGTTAATCCACGAAGTTCTTTGAGCATGTCTTAAACTTCTTTTATAATTCTTTTATGCTACTAAGGAATTAATTGTTTTACAATTTCCTAACGGATTTTCGTAACCTTTTAAATTTCGAACTCTAGAGAGGTTTACTCCGAGACTTTTGGTTAGTGATAAAAGGGCAATAATTTTCAAAGACATTCGAAACTGCCTTCGTAAGTAAAGAAGCTTGCAATTCAATGTCCTTAATTGTCCGAAATTCCTTCGGTTTACCCTTTAGAAGAACACGTTCGAGAGACGAAAGATCCCAATCGGTTAATTCCCTATTACAGTAGGGTTTAACGGCGGTCTTTTAAGGTTAACGGAAAAAGAGATGCACCTGCGATCAGTAGTGATGATATCATTCGTCACTTTTCAGTTAAAAATTAAAATAGGTACAGGCATAGTGCACAAACTAATATCTATCACTTCCTGCCGAACAGATTTAACGAAGTCTAATTTTTGAACTAACCCTTAATGAGTGATTTGCATTGGCAGCGGCACTAATCACAAGGGGGTGTATTTCTCCTTTCTACAAACCACCATGTTATTAAGCTCATCAGATGAGTAGTTACGGCAAGCAACTTCCTTAACTCAAATGAAGCTAAGTTACTGTGATACAAATTGGTCTGTTTGACTGAAAGCAACTTTTTGAAACCATTAAAACAAGAAGATAAAACGTCTATGACTCTGAAAGAATCTGAAAAGGTATTCTTTCCAGAAAGTATTGTAATATAGAGCCGAAATCAGTAATGTACTCGCTTTCTGGTCAAAAGTGTATGCAATCGTTCGGCGATTTGCCTTACCCTTGCAATGGACGACCCTCCATTCTTTAGTCGAGTGATTTAGATTCATCAATACTATGTTAGTAGTTACAACACGAAGATCGTTTGGCGAATCAGGGATCCAAGTCTGTAAAAGAGCGAATTTTGGAAGATTCCTACAACTAACTGGCAATCGCTCTAAACGTTTTCCAGTTTAGAGACTTCCTCATAAAATTATTTATTTGGGTCATCTGTATTGCATTTATAGATGAACACAACATATAGCATAACACCCAGCGTCTCTTCATCCAGAATGTTACTCGGATTGATATTTCGAACAGAGAATTATTTAAAACAACAATCAGAAACAGGTTCTTCCGGAAATGAGTCAAGCATGAGCTGGGAAAACCTTTATTGTAGGCGCTAACGATTCCGTTTGACAGCCTCCTTAGTTTTTGAATAATGGATCGGTTCCGCTTTGAAACCATTACCAATCATGTTTAGGAGAGCATTCTCGGTTATCCGAGCTGCAACTATCTACAATATCGGTTAGCAAATTCATTGCCGGAATCCTGAGAAGACTCCGCATAGAACAAATAATTTGCTGTTGAAATCTAAAAGACAAAAGACAACAAAGAAAGGAAGATTTATTAAAATTGGAAGCGATGATAAAAGGGAGTGTAAAAGAAGAGGAGATATTTTCGTACCTATCGTTCTTACCGGATATTTTAATATAGACATCAGTAAATTGGACAACTGTATTGTCGTGGAACTTATAGCGTTACCTACTTATCCTTACATTTTACTTCTCGTACCACGAAGTTAAGCTCACGAGAAGGGAATGCATTACAGATTATCGGTTAGACTTGAAATTTACTTTTGCCTGGTTCAAATAAATTTTTTAGCCAGCTTTTTATCGGCATATCGTCTTTAGCAACTATTAAGGCAGCAAATATTCGATGTGGATGCCTTAAATCGGTAAATCGGCCAACATATTTATAATAAGGTTCTGCCTAATTTTGTAAAACCCTGTAAGACCGATAGTAATTTATCGATGGTAAGGTCAAATTACCAATTAAATGTTATATTTTGTAAAATATCATGAAAATGTTTTTGAAGGAAAAGAATCACCTCAGAGGAACATTTTAACAGAATCTTCTTCCCTGAACAAAACGATTTGCCAAAAACTCAAATAATGGCTCAAATATTTTATCTTCTGGATATTTTAGTTTGTTCGTTAATTCATCACCAGGTCCATCACATGTCGATCAATTACTCGTTTGCGAGGAATTTGTAAGCAAACTTTTGAAAATGTAAGGCTCTATTTTACGACAAAGCTGCTAATATTTCTTGGGCGTTGCTAAGGCCTCAAAACATTTAAAAAAATAAAAAGATTGCTATACACGTGCTCTGGGCAGTTAACTTGTTGTCGACTGCGCTGTAAAGAAACGGTTTATTTTATTCTCTGTAGTGCAGTTGTTCTAATCCATCTTTGCTTTTTTCAGCATAATTATTACTTCTTTAATACCAAATGAGGGACTATTTGGCAAAAGCCGCAGTAATTTTGAAATCGTAGCTTAAATTTTAGAGGGCTTATAATGTTTATAAGGATTGTAACGACAACCCTTTTTAAAGGTCGTTTTAACCTATATGTGATTTTTAATTATCAAAAATACATTTTATAAAAAGCCTGGTGCGGTTTAATTTCTCAAAAATTCATACCAAATAATACTTTTTATAATAAAACTAGCACTCCAGAAAGTCGTAGCTATTCGTTAATAATCTGTTACTGATTTTGTCTGGTAACCTTTTCGTTTACAACTCGTACCGAATACGAATAGCTTTCTCGGTAGATTCCCGTAAAACTTCAACATCCTCAGAGTCGTTTAGCTAATTTACATCCAGACAAGAGTCTCGTTACCATTTACAACCAATCAACGGATTTGTCATCGCTAGTAATTGTTATGGTTCTAAATATAATTTCTAAATACCATTAATGTATTATAGAGAATTTGAATTGGATCGTTGATTTTTTCCAGCCTCGTCTTCGTTGAAATTTTTTGGTCCGGGGAGATTTTGAATAGTATTTGAAGTCAATTCTAACTATCCGCTAGGTTGATTTTGGATACACATATAATTATAAAATCAACCGTCCAAGCGATGAAATAATTCCTCTGCTAATAGTTCTGGGATTAAAAAATGTTACAAAATGTTTCGCTTTATGAACAAAAATAGGAACGAATCGGAAAGTCATTTCATGCTCGTTTTTACAGACTCGTCAATAAGATTCCAATACTCATATCAAGCTTGCTATCCAATAATACGCTGCAATTTTAATTGCCCGTAACTGCTTCTTAGCGACCTTTATTTGTGGATAAATGTATGGCTTATTTAGATCACGATTAAATGGATCTTCAGTAGTTACACTTGCTTTTTGTGTCGAAATTATGAGTCAGCAGGTGTTCAAACTGCATCTTAGTGGTTTATATTGAGTAAACAGTTCAAGGTGATCAGAATTTTTCCAAACCAATCCTAATGGATCCTCTTAATCCAATAATCTTCCCCCAAACCTCAACTCAGTCACCAATTCAACCCCCAAATCCAACGCCCAACTCAATCCCAAAATCAGCAGGTTCCGAAAAATTACATGCGAACTTGAACTCAACTACAATTAACATCCAACCCTAAAATAAATCCGCAATTGAATCCGTCACTCAAATACAACTCAACCTTCAACCCGATCCCAGCTTTACCCCAAACTCAACCCAAAACTCGACGAAAAGCCTAAACCACAAAACAGCACAGTCCGAAAAATTACATGTGAACGTGCATTTAATATAATCTCTAACTCAAACTCCAAAAAAATTCCAACCTGAATCCCGCTAACATAATTCAACCTCAGCCCCACTACAACTCAGCCTCGGCTCGATCCAAACCTCAACCCCAATCTCGAAATTATGCCGGAAACTCAATCCCGAAATCAACCCGATCCAAAAACGTACCTGAGTATATGAATTCAACTCCAATTAAGCCCTCAACTTGATCCTAAATTAATGTTCAACTGAACCCTCCACTCAACCCCAACGCAACTTCAACTCAGCCCATGTTGAATTCCAGCTTAACCCTGACTCAACCCTCAACACAAACCTAAATTCAACTTCAATTCTACCCCAACAACAACCGTCATCTCAATCTCGAAATCAATGTGAAAATCCTTCATCTCTCCTATATCAACACAGTTCAAAAACTGTATGCAAATGGGTCAACTCAACTCAACACTCTACTCGACTACAACGTAACCCCCAAATTAACCTCCACCTCAATACCTAACTTAACCCTCAAATCAACACGGGGTCATACAAACTACAAGTTTACATCAACTCAACTCAGATGAATTCGGAACTTCCAACTCAACTCTCAACACAGCCCCAAATGAATTCCCAACTGAACCACTCAATCGACATCAACTCAAACCCAATTTAACCCTAACCTAACCCCAACTCAACTCTAACTACCCCCCCCCCCCCCCCCCCCCCCAGTTCGGCCCTTAGCTCATCTCTAAGTCGACGTCTGGCTCAACTCCCTCAAATGCTCTCAAGGTAATTCCAACTCAACCATCAGTGTTTAGTATTGTTTTCTTTTTTCCTCCTGTACTTTCTAATATATACAAAACGGTATAGACGTCCAAAATAACTTTAATTGTGTATGGTAGTTAATTCGTGCATTTTACGCATGGTCTTTTGAGCCGGATCGCGAATTTTAAGGCCAGTTGTTTCGAGAATATTAGCAAACGGCGTAATTCGTTGCAAAACAACTCCGAACTCGCGAGAGCAAATCATTATTGCTGCTTTATTGACGCCGCTTATTTAGCGCGAAATAGCACGCGGAAAGTTGTATTGGACAGCCATGTATCCAATCTTATCTTTTAGCACTTTATTGACGCCGCCGATTTGGCGCTTAAAAGCACGCTGCATTTTGTTGGAAATACATCAGAATCATCCGATAAGTATACGACTTTTTTATATTTATTATAAATATTTGCACATTTTGTTTGTTTTTATGGCCAATTTTTTGTTTGTTTACCTTAGTGGGTGTATACATATCGGTTTTGTGGAAAAAGTAAAAAATCTAACTATGGCGTCTACTGCTGTACAATCACGTAGTCGTGTTTTCGGATCATTAACCATGGTACGTGAATTTTTGGCAATCGTAAATGAAGATACCACGTGTAGTGATGCAGTTCGATTAAATAAATTTAATAGACTTTGGAGTGAATTCTAAGATTACGAAGATTAAGTTGCTGTATTGGCTGCTAATAATCCTACTTCTAACTTAGAACTCAAACAAGAGGAATTTGAGAATACGTTTTTTGAAGCTAAGTCAAAGTTGTTAGAGATTGAAAAAACTCCACGCGAAGGTCGCCACACATCCAACCACAACAAATTCATTCTATCTGCTGTTACACCACCAGCGAGTATTTCTCGAGAACCTTGCTGATCGCAAGAAAGCTATTAATGAGCAGTCCATAACTCAGTCGTCTGAAACTATGTAATTATTAGGTTGGCCTTCATTTTATGACTTGTACACGTCATCGGTGCATAATTTAGACAATATTTCTAAAGTGCATAAATTTCAAATTATGAAGGGGTTGCTAAGGGATCACCGTTGAACATAATTAGAAATTTTCTGATAACTGACACCAATTATACAGAAGCTTGGACTACACAGAACAAGCCCAGAACAATTTTAAATTCACTCATTGACCGATTCATTGAACAGCCATTCCCCTTGAATAATTCACCACAGTCACTTCGTCAGCAAAGTGATACTTCAGACAAAATAATCAGATGACACCTCAGAACTTCTAAAGATCACCCTAGAATTCTTAAATGATCGCTGTTATGCCAAAGAGAGCTCTGTGATGCCAGAAAAAAGGGAAGTAAAGGTTTTCGTGTAGCGGTAAAAGCGATGCATGTTTCGCCAGATGTTGAAAAATGTCCATGCTTCAAACGTCAACATAACTTAAGAAGGTGCATTACGTTTAAAAAAATGTCGATCGAGAAGAGACGAATCATGGTGAGTCGTTTTGGAGTGAGCTTTAACTGCCTTCGAGAAGGACACGTTGCTAGTAACTGCCCAGTACATGATTCATGCCATGCATGTAACACTAGACATAATACGTTATGTTATTACAGTTAGACACAGCAACTAAGGTATCAGATAAGCCACTACCAAACACTTCAACGCATCAAGCTCAAATACTTACAGCAAATCCACAATCAGCGAAAGCCGATTTAACTTTACAAACGAGTTCAAGCCTAACCGCATTTGATGCACGTAAATCGAATCTCACCTTACTACCGATAGCGTTGGTATATGTTCATGATTCAGCAGGAAACAAGCACATGGCTCGAGCACTGTTAGATTCTGGATCTCAACCTTAGCTCATCAGCGAAAGTTCATGCAAAAGAATAATTCTCGAACGGTATTTCGCAAATGTCAGAGTTTCGGGTATTGCCGCTTCGAAAGCAGGATTAGCAAGAGGTTTGGTAACATTAACGCTAGAGTCAAGGTTCGGCCATCACGAATGCTTCGAAATTAAGGCACTCATTCTCATAACACTAACGTCTACAATTCCACAGTCGAAAATAGATGCTTGTTGTGTAGAAGAGCTAAGTCGTCAAGAACTCCAAAAGTTTTGAAGCCAAATAAGCTGAAATTTAGAAATCAGCTCATTGCGCAATCAACCAAATTTGGATGGGTTATATCTAGCGGTAAGCGAAGAAAATGTTGAGTCAAAATCCTTCTCAGTACAGATACAACCAGATGAATTCTCCAGATCGCTTGAGAGATTCTGGAAGTTAGAGGAAGTTCCAACGGTTTGAGATAGATGTGAATCTGAAGTGCTTTGTGAAAGCCATTTCTTGGACAGCCACGATCGGAGCTCCGATGGTAGGTACGTTGTCAGACTACCATTCAATAGGAAATCCAGAGAATTGGGGCAATCGAAATCGGCAGAAGTCACCCGGTTATTGTCTATGGAGCGTAAATTTAGCAAAACACCAGACCTCCAAAAGCTATACGTCAATTTCATGTAAGAATACTTGAGTTTAGGACACATTGAGGAGATAAAACCCAACGAAGTCGGACGCGACCAGAAGCAGTGTTTTTACCTACCGTATCATGCTGTTGGTGAAGAGTGACAGTACTACAACGAAATTGCGAGTAGTATTCGATAGTTCGTGTAAATCTTCAACTGGAAAATCATTAAATGATAAGTTGTTAGTTGGTTCGACAATTCAAAAGGATTTGGTAACTATTTTGTGGAGAAAATGTACCGCCAGGTAAATATCAGTAAGTCCCACCACGATTATCAAAGAGTTCTGTGGAGAAAGGAAACTTCTGAATCCATAAATTCGTTCCGATTAACGACAGTCTCGTATGAGACATCTTGCGCTCTCTTTCTGGCGGAAATAAATATCGACCATTAAATAGTGTCTTCTAAGCGCCAAATGTTGTCGCAAATAGTACAAATCTTTAATTAATAAAACACCATCTCAACAGAGTGACTCGAAACATAAGTATGGCTGTATACGAAATGGAAACTCTACTGGTGCAAATTGAAGGGATTTCAAACTCCAGACTACTTTGTCCAGTAACTGATGACATCGATAACCTATAGGTGCGCTAACTCCAGCTCATTTTCTGATTGGCGAGCCTATTACTGCTATTCCAGAACCTTCATTGGAGCACATCGCCGGCAATCGACTATTCAGATGGCAAAATGTGCGAGCTAGAATGCAAGGATTTGGAGAAAATGGCAAATCGATTATTTCGATACATTACAACAGCGTCGTCAATGGAATGAAGAGACTAGAAACATCAAAATTGGTGATCTTATACTCATCAAGGAAGACAAATGTATCCTTTTTGGGATACGACCTCTTCCGACACTGGACTTGAGGTGAAGAGGACCAGCATAGTCCACACCGGTATGTAGAAATGGTCGACCACTGGAACAATCATACGTAATCCACTGGGACAATATAATGAAATAATGCCAATTATTTTGGTTTCTTTTAGTGAATTAATTTCGTTTTCAAATTCATCCGACTGAGCCCATTTCACACACAACTTTTCAGCTTTCTTGAGTAGTTCGCTAAACTTTAAAACAAACCATGTTTCGTCAACTCCAAATGTCTAAATGGAAATATTTTGAGGTAACCAAATGTCTTCATGCGAATTGTAGCGCCGTTAAAAGAAAGCGAGAATGTTTTATTTATTTTGTTGTGTTAAAAACGAGTTAGCTAAAAGTTCGCTAAAAGCGTATACACACAAGGGTTAAACTTTATAAAGCATTTCATATTTCAATTTGAATACATTTTGATATATGTGGCACGTGGTCAACGCGCTAAATTAAATGTAAACAAACAATAAAATTATCTAAAATCAAAACAAAGAAATTCGAAGAGAAAGAGAATTTCTGTTTTGTGTTGTGACGCGCGCGCACGCAATGTTTTCGTTGTGTCCTTTTCTAAAACATCAGGCAACACTTTTATTTCGAAAAACGAGATTTCCCCTTTATGTATGTACATATATCTAAAGATAAAAGCATGCTTTCATCTCAAAAATGTGTATTTGTTTTGGTCTGTAATTTTTACTATAAATTAGATTGCAGTGTCGTTACGATATGACATTCATCGTTTGAATGTTGAACAGTGAAAATCGTTTAGAGAATAAATTTTCTATCGGCTTTTCTTTAAAACGTGTTACCAAGTGTTACGTTGTGATTTAAAAAAAAAAAAAAATTTCGCGGTGATTTGAATTGGAAAATAACCATAAACAAAAATATCGTCTAAGTGAAATATGGTTTAAGAGTGTGTGTGTGTGTGTGTGTTGGAAAATTGTGAAAATTATTATAAGCAAAAATAATTTGTGTGGTTGTTTCATAAGAAGAAACAAAAAATTTGTGGTTTTGTTTTTTTATTTCTGTTAATTTTGCATTTCGCTAAACGTTGGTTTTTGGATTAATCAAAAGGTAATTTTTTTTTTTTAAACTTCTCCTTCATTTAATGTAAATATGTACGTAACGTACGTATGTATCATACAATTTAGAAAATCGTTTCATATTTATTTATACAGCTTTGATTGATGTTAGAAAAATTCTGTGTAAAGTTTTAATTTGTGTTGCCGGTAATTTGATTTTGGTTTTGATGAATATGAAATTTTTGTGAAAGGTTATTTTATGTGGTGCTTTTGTAGTGGAAATATTTTGATCTGAAAATAAAATTTTTTGGCTTAAGTTTATTCACATCATTTAAATTGTAAATTTGTGAAAAATGCTGAATTTAAAATAGCTGAACCACACGAATGCATTTGTGTTACTTAATTATAATGATTAATGGAACTGGTCGGTTTATTGGTTCCGTAATCGCTGAGTTCAAAATTATATAGGAAATGGGTTATTATCCAGGTTTTCAAAGCGGAAATTCTGAAGTGCAGAGAATATGTGGATTTATTGACAGAAAAAGATCATTTAAATCAAGTTTTTTAAAACACAACTGAAACTACTAAGGTTTGGCTTAAATCAATGTTTTTTGACGTGATAACGTCACTACATGTTCAGAAAATTGGCATAAAAAGTTGCCCTTGGTCGTGGGCAATTACTCATCAAATGTAAGAATTACCTCTAATTTAAATATATGATTTCTTAGGTTGCTCCTTTGGCTTAATGCCTCATGAATAATATTATCGCAGTGGCGTCATCAGGCAGCGAGGCAAGCCGCGCTGCGAACGTCTGATTTCGCGCGATTTAAATGCTTGAATCAATGTAGCAAGAGAATGGTCCATCCGATCAGAGCAGTTCTGGTGTCAGTTTTTGCGTAAAGAAACAGTGGTGGTTAATTTATTTTTAATTAAAATAATTAACTCCACATAAATTTTAATTAAAATTTCAAACAACAAAATAGCGATGTACAGGGCCTGAGTGCACTATAGCGAGAGAACACCACATATGA
This sequence comes from Tipula helvola, assembly GCA_963556165.1. Taxonomy (NCBI): domain Eukaryota; kingdom Metazoa; phylum Arthropoda; class Insecta; order Diptera; family Tipulidae; genus Tipula; species Tipula helvola. Next base: position 61,241,999 of record OY744483.1, read on the forward strand.
TCGGAGCAATTCTAGTGTTAATTTATGCATAAAAAACTGTGGCAGATAATTTATTATAGATTAATAATCAATCAATCCATATAAATTTTAATTTAAATTACAAACTGCAAAATAGCGGCAGAATGCTCAGTATATGTAGACTACACCGGTGGGAAATATTTCACACAAAGTGTGCTATATAAACTAACGAATTTAAATCACTAATTCACATTTTGATATGAGCCGTAGGGCTCTCGCAAAATTTTTTTGAATATTAACAAACCGTCGAATTTCGCATTGACAACTTTTCGTGTAGGTACTCTCCGAAACGTTTCAATCTCTAGCCTTTATATCAATCATTCATGCAGGAGAGCCCCCAAGTAGTTCATACACCATTCATATGGAGCGCCCAAGCCAATAAGATCCATTTCACTCACGACTGAGAGCCCTTTAATACGGATCATCTTTCATCCAAAAGAAACAAAACACTTTGTCAGTAGTCATAGTTGGTTGGCGACTTTCCTGCTCCTTTAGATCGTATAATTAATAATTAATAAAAATAATTAAATTAATAAATAATAATTAAAAGCGTCCTTGTCCCATACGAAATTCGTTGATTTGTTAACTTTCAAAAATGTTTGTTTTGCAAGAGCCCCATGGCTCGTACCAAAATTGCACTGATTGATTTGAATTTCTCAATGTATTCTCTTTACAACCTTTATAGCCATTATATGAGGCAATTTCTGAGATTTGTGTTTCACGAATGGGTATGCCCGTTGGGTATGCTACCACAAAATATAAACAATAACTCGTAAATGTTGGTTGGCTTATTCTTGTTATTTTCCCTGCCCCCGTGTTAATGATTAATTTCTGTTGTAAAAAGTAGGCGAACTGTCAAAAACACGGTTCAATATTTTTTTTCTTCCGTAATTTTTTTTTGATTTGTGTAATTTTTTAAATTAAACGTTAGTTTTTTTTTCAAATGCCTATGTGGTTCTAATAACCTATAAGGTCCACCGGTATCTGTTACGGAAACGAAATATTAGAAATGTATATACCGAACCTGTTCAATTCTGAACCTCCTGGTGAAACAAATATTGATATTGAAGTTGAAGAAGAAGACTATCAACCACAATGGCGTACCGTCGGCGCTGTTATTAAAATATGTCAATTAAATGTTGAAGGATTAACGAAGGGGAAAGTTGAATATTTGTCAAGATTTCTTCACACCAATAAATGTGATGGTTTGCTTCTTCAGGAAACCCATATGAAAGATGATCTCCAATTTTTGAATTGCGGATTAATAAATGAATTTTCGTGCATTGATTCTATTCATCATGAACATTATGGAATTGCGACATTTATAAGAAATGATTTATGTGACGATTATTCCGTGTTATTAAAATCAAACATCAATAACATTGAAATTCTGGTTATCAAATTAAACGACGTGAAAATTTTAAATATCTATAAACCTCCTGGCTCTTCTTGGTCTACACCATTGCCGGTATTTTTATTTTTTTGCATCCCGCAGTATATATGGGCGATTTCAATAGTCATCATTGCCTGTGGGGTTACAACCAAAATGATTTGAAATTCTCCAATATTTCATTCAGGTAGATGGAACAGAGGATATAATCCGGATCTATGTTTTGTTTGCTGTAAGAATTGTAAGTAATAAATTTCCAAAAAGTCAAAATCGATGTTTTTTTCTAGAAGTCGGAATAAAAATTCCAATAATAAAGTCATTGCCGAAACCGAGATGGAACTTTAAAAAAGGTAATTGGACAGAATTTGCCAAAGCGATAGATTCGAACATCAGATGGATTCCACCGGTTGTTGAAAATTATAATAGATTTGTGGGACTCCTAATATAGCGACGGCCAAACGATTTATTCCAAGAGGGTTTCGAAGAACATACATTCCAAATTGGTCCGTTGAATGTGAAAGATTATGGATGTTGTATCAAGAGAACGAATCTAAAGAATGTGCAGATGAATTAATCAATGAATTAAATCAGGAGCGTACTGCGAAATGGATAAATTTTGTTGAAACAATGGATTTTTCACGTTCAAGCAGAAAAGCATGGGATTTATTAAAGAAAAGCGGTGATTCTAGTAATAAGAATGGGGTTAACATTACAACAGTACATCCGAAGGATGTTGCGTCAAGATTAGTCAAAAATTCAAAATTTCGTATACCCAAAGATAAAAGTCGAAACGTTAAAAATAAATGGAGAAGATCAAAGAAGTTAATTACGGATTCTCCATTGGCTTAGTCAGTATCTTTAGATGAAATTAATAGGGTACTAATATATCTAAAACCAAGAAATGCTGGTGGAGTGGATGAGGTGTTTCCCGAATTTTTTATTAATTTATCAAAAAACGCCCGTAATTGGTTGGCGAAATTTTATTCTGATTGTTATAATCGTGGCAAAATTCCTCCGATTTGGAATTTATCAAAAGTTCGTGCCATTTTAAAACCTGGAAAGAACAAACATCTACCTGATAATTATAGACCGATATCTTTGCTATAGGTTAGGTTAGGTTAGGTTTGGGTGGCGGTCCACCAGGACCAGGCATAGACACAAAAAGGTCCGTAGCCATACCACAAATTAAAAATTTTTCCTCCAACTCATTGAAACCACTTTGAGCTTGCTATGAAGCGCTGGATACTCCTGACGTCCTTTTCGCTGAGCTCCGCCAGGTCGTTGAAAAGGTGTGCCCCTAGAAAATTCAGTCTGTTTTGTGCCAGACGAGGACAGGTGCAAAGAAGATGAAGTACTGTCTCTTCCTCCTCTTCGTCTTCGCAACTACGACAGTAGTCATGTGAGAAGAAACCAAGTCTACTTGCATGTCTGCCTATGAGACAGTGCCCCGTAATCACTCCAACAACCACACTGATCTGACTCCGCTGAAGTGAGATCAGCTGTTTGGATCTCGCCAAGTTCAACTTTGGCCAGATTTGCCGAGTTATTACGCATGAGGTACTATTTGACCATCTGTCATTCGTCAACTTACTGGCTTCCTCCTGAAGCAGCAGTTTACATACCGCAAGAGGAATTTCAATATCCTTTTTGCTGTTTGAAATGTGGTCCGTTGTACCACGTCGAGCCAGTTCATCGGCTTTCATGTTCCCCGTACTAACGAAATGTCCTGGCACCCATATGATATGGATGTTGAACTGATCTGTCATCTCGTTAAGAGATGAGAGACAGCTCTGGACTACTTTCGACGTGAGAAGGTGTGATTGAAGCGCTTTAATGGCTGCCTGACTGTCCGTATATATGCGAATATCACTAGTCGATATTACATTATACCTCAACCAGTCCGCGACTTCCTTTATCGCAGTTACCTCAGCTTGAAAAATGCTGCAGTAGTCAGGGAGACGAAAGGAGAGGTTTAACATGAGTTCCTCGCAGAACACCCCAGCCCCTACTCCTCTATCCCGTTTTGAACCATCAGTGAAGAAGTTCAAAACTCCTGGTTCCAAAACTGTATCCATCATCCAGTCCTCTCTAGATGGTATAATAGTCCGGAACTTTCTATCAAAAGATAGTGACGGGACAGTATAGTCGGTGGTCTTGGGAAGCCCTTTGTTACAAAGTATAGATGAGTGCCCTGTGTTATTACAGGTCCACATTAAGGTGGATTTCAGTCGTATGGCAGTGCTAGCTGCCCACTGTTTTCCCATGATATCTAGAGGAGTTAGAAATAGCAGAGTCTCCAGTGCCTGAGTGGATGTGCTCCTCATTGCACCACTGATCCACAGAGAGATTGTTCTCTGAACTTTTGTCAACAACTTTAGGTTGACAGTTTTGTCCAGAGCAGGCCACCAAACTGTTACCCCATACAGAAGAATGGGTCTAACTACTGCTGTGTATAGCCAAAGGACCATGTGGGGATCCAGCCCCCAACCTTTCCCAATTGCATTTTTGCAGGAGTATAGCGCTACCGTAGCTTTCTTTACCCTTTCCGTAATATTCGGTTTCCAGTTTAATTTACTGTCTAAGACGAGACCCAAGAACTTTGCTTCACCTGTAAAAGCCAAGTTGAAACCATTTAAAGTACGAGGATCGACATGAGGAATTTTATATTTCCTAGAGAAGAGAACCAATTCGGTTTTCTGTGGGTTCACACTTAGCCCACAACCATTGGTCCATAATGAAAGAATGCCCAGAGCATTTTGAATAAGCTCGCTAAGTGTCCCGGGATATTTTCCCCGAACGCCAATAGCGACATCATCCGCATAGGCAACCACCTTGAAGCCAGTATCCTCCAGCCTCAGCAACAGATCATTTATGACCAAGTTCCAGAGAAGGGGGGACAGTACGCCACCCTGCGGCGTGCCTCTGCTTGCAAATCTTCTGGCGGAGGATTTCCCCAGACTGGCATTTATGATTCTGCCTCTTAGCATCTGATCTATCCAGTCCTTAAGAGAATCCTCCACTCCTAGATTCGAAAGTGCCCGAGTTATAGCCCCTGTTAGCACGTTGTTAAAGGCTCCCTCAATGTCCAAAAAGGTTACCATCGCGTAGTCCCCATATTCGAAAGATTTTTCAATGAAATATGTGAGAGAATGAAGAGCAGTTTCTACAGATCTCCCCTTGCAATAGGCATGTTGAGATTTGGACAGCTTTTCCGGCACAATCGTGCCTCTAATATGAGCTTCTATTTGTCTTTCCAGTATTTTAAACAGGAAAGAAGACAAGCTGATTGGTCTAAGGTCTTTGGGACTGCAATGTGAGCGTTTTTCCGCCTTAGGTATGAAGACAACCTTCACTTCCGTCCATTTACTGGGAATGTGACATAGTTCTAGGCTGCCTCTAAAAATTACCTCTAACCAGGGAATGGTTAGATCCGTAGTTTTTTGTATATCCGCAGGGATAATACCATCAGGCCCTGGTGACTTGTATGGTTTAAAACTGCTTATAGCCCACAGAATCTTTCTTCTGCTAATAATTTGACCTACGAGGCTGCTTGCCCTTTTACCTACTGATAAAGTAGGTGCAGATTCGGAACAACCAGGAAAGTGAGTCTCCAATAGTAGTTCCAGCGATTCCATACTATTTGTGGTCCATGCTCCATCCGGCCTTTGAAGGAAGCTTGGGATGGATGGACTAGTAGATAGTACTTTGCGAAGCCTGGACATCTCTGAAGACTCCTGAATTTTACCACAGTATAGTCTCCAAGATCTGTTCTTTGCGCTTCTTAGCTGATATTTGTAAATTTTGAGGACTTCCTTATAGGAGTCCCAGTCTACAGCGGCTTTTGTTTTCCTTGCTGTTTTGAAGAGTCTCTTGCACCGTTGACGTATTTGTTGAATCTCCTTTGACCACCAAGGTGGCCGAGATTTGCCCCTAGGCCTACTAAGAGGACAAGAGCCTAGTACCGCTTCATTAAAAGCGCTGGACAGTTCGTCCACTAAGCCATCGAGTTCTACCGTAGTTTTTGGAGGTTCAGGCACCTGCACTGGTAGTGAATTTCCCAGAATAGTTCTGAAAATATCCCAGTCGGTTTTCCTCCTGTTCCTGTAGAGAGGGCTGTTCGGAAAGACCAAGCTCATTTCAAATTGAAGATAACAGTGATCAGAAAAAGAGTGGTCTTCCGACACTTTCCAATTTAATAGACTAGTCGTCAAGAAGTTTGAGACGAGTGTAATATCCAATACCTCCTGTCTATTTCTAGTTATAAAAGTCGGCTTATTGCCTATGTTACATATATGAAGGTTAGTACTTAGAATGTAATCAAGGAGTAACTCACCTCGTTCATTTGTGTCCGTACTTCCCCAGATTGTGCGATGAGAATTTACATCACTCCCCAGGATGACTCCAACCTTGCGCTTCTGAGCCTCCAAAATTGCCTCACCCAGAATGACTGGTGGAATGTTCACTGCATCATAAGCTAGGTAGGCTGATATTATCCAGAGGCTTCGTTTATTGACCTCAATGCTGACCGCTGCCACATCTTCATTGCTGAAATTCGATAGCAGAAAACAATTTATATTATTTTTAACGAGAATGCACGACCGAACCCTACCTTCTTGTTCCGTGTGCATTAATCTATAACAGGGTGTCTTGAGTCCAAGTACCCGGTCACCAGCAACCCAAGGTTCTTGGATCAAGACAATATCCGTCCCTTCCTTTCCAATTTTTAAAAGTAGAGCAGCTGATGCTGCCTTTGAGTGGTGTAGGTTAATCTGCAAGAACGTCACCATTCTTAGATTTCCTTCCCTACCAATGTATCATCAGAGTCCTCCCCTGATGATGTGAAGTCCTCTGAGATTCTTCTTAATGACTCCAAGGACATTGTCAACTCCGTATCTGTAGAGATGGTTTCCACCAGGCTGTTCCCCTCTTGGAGGAGCCCAGATGAGCTTCCTGCAGCTTCTTCAGATTCCGGAGCATCCGGCTTGTCCGCATCCTTCTTGTAGATTTGGAGTGTGACTGCACTGAAACCATAGCTTACCATACCATTTGTTTTTTCCAGCGCAGTCAGTGACTCTCTGTTTAGAATTATGACGGCCGACCTGTAGTCGGCCCGTGGCTCCTCGAGCTTAGCAACTTTCCAGTTGTGCGTTGGCAAATCTGGGTTGCCAACCTGCAACAACTGGAGTATCACCTTTGGATCGCTAGGCTCCGAAGGAATCCACACCCTGGCTCTTGGCCTACAGGGGATTTCTTCTCTAGCTTTAACAGCAAGGCTGGCTCCGGGCCATACCTCGCCTAGTCTTTCCACTGCCTTCTTGTAGAGCAGAAGAGATCTCTGATCCACACATGCAGTCAGTTTCACCTGGTTCCTGTGCCAACCCGCATCCCGACAAGTCGGAGCAGGTCCTGGGTTTTCTGCAAGGATATCCAGGTAAATGGTGGTTAAGGCCCTTTCCACCTTTCTCCAATTGGCGGGCGTGATACTGCCATCCTCCTGGGATTGGTCAACAACTGCCACTACCAGCTGATCCTTGAGTACCTCGTTAAAAGGCCTCATTTCGGTAGCATGGAGCTTAGTTCGTTTTGCGATCTTAGGACTTTCCTCCTGAGATCTGTTCCTTTTAATCTTTAAGCCAGCTGAAGGACCTTCCGACATCTGTTCGGTGACTTTTTTCGCCCACACAAGCGTAGCTTTGTCTTTCTCCGACCTGTCTTCTGGAGGGATCTTATTTATCTTCTCCAGTGCCCTCCACGCCTTTCTCCTAGTATTATATGTTGGTTTTGAGGAACCAGCTTCATTGGTGCTTTGGTTCCGAATTATACTTCTTTGCTCAGGCCTGGTGACCCGAGTGGAGGGACCAGCCTTATCTAAGCTTTTGTCCCGTTGTTTATTGGCAGGTTTAGAGATAGGCCTAAAGACCCGAGTCTCCTTCTCTACCTCTTCCGGTTTTGTAAGAGAACCGGACTCTTTTGTTTGTTTTGTTTTTTGGTCTCCCATATTTGGTCCCACGAGTAGCGGAGAAAAGAGTGTCCATCTGTGCAGAGATCCGCAATACACAGATAAGGCTACTTAATACTCTTTGCTATAAATTGGTCATAAAATTTTTGAAAAAATTATTTATGACAGAATTTTTCCAACACTTGAAGAAAATATTTCAAATTACCAAGCCGGTTTTCGTCCAGGAAGAAACTGTTGTGATCAAGTTTTGTCTTTGGTTACACATATTGAAGCAGGATTCCAAGACAAATTACAAACGGCTGTTGCGTGAAATTAAGTAAGATATTAAAATGTTCAAAAACTTTAAACATGATCTCTGCTCTGTTATCGAATCGAAAATTTGTTGTACATTTGGGAAATCAGAAAAGTAGAATTCGATGTGTGAATAATGGATTGCCTCAAGGTTCAGTTCTTATTCCGGTTTTGTTCAATGTATATACATCTGATTTGCCAGAAACAAAATCTAGAAAGTTTCTTTACGCTGATGATTTGGCAATAGGTTAACAATTTCCCGGTGATGCAGAGCGTACTTTGACATTGGATTTGGATTTACTAAATGATTATTACAAGAATTGGCGTCTAAAACGAATCCCAGCAAAACCGAAGTTGCATTTTTTCATTTATCAAATTAACATTCGAATAATCGGTTAAATGTTTACATGGATGGAATTTTAATCAAATTTATTAAGAATCCGATGTATTTGGGAGTTACTTTGGATCGAGCTTTAACTTTTAGAAGTCATTGTTTAAAATTTGGACAAAAGATTAAATCAAGGGTGAACATTATTCAAAAACTATCTGGAACTCGATGGGGTGCGAACGCTAAAACGTTACGTATATCAGCAATGTCACTGGTGTATTCAATGGCTGAATATTGTTCACCCGTCTGGGAACATAGTGTCCATACAAATCAGGTAAATACAAAAGTCAATAGTTGCATGCGAATTATTTCGAGTACAATTAAAACAACACCATTACCATGGCTGCCAATATTGTTCAATATTGAAGCACCTCACCTTAGAAGACAGTTTTCGGACAAAAATTGCTGAGTTGGCAGACTTAACTAATAATGACATCAATAACAACTGGGGAAGGTACTTTTAAATGAATCAGAGTTTGTCAACAAGCATCTAATCGAAGATCCAACATTAGTTGTCCCTGGATTTATAAATTTAAGATATCGTTGGATCTTAGTCAATAGATTTAGAACAAATCACGGGGTGACAAATTCTGAATTAAATCGGTACAACAATGAAATTTCAGCTGCTTGTGATTGTGGACATCCTATACAAAATATTGCTCACATTTATCAAGAATGCGTATTTAGAAATTCATCAGATGACTGACGATGCGATATTGTGGATGGATAACTTAGACATTTTTATATAACATAATTATATTATCAAAATATTTGTAAAGATCTTAATAATAATAATTTCTGTTGTCTTTAATATTTCCAAAAAATTAGTATCGCTGAATTAATTTCATACTTATCACTAACTTCCATTGTAAATGAAACCAGGCCGTCAAATTGCTCCCATATATTTGCACGTTTAACATTTGTTATAAAATGACCTGGCAACATCTCCGAGAGTTTGGTAAATGGCCGCAGTGTAGCATCAGGTTTGAACATTTTAAGTGATTTTCAATAGAGCGTCGCACATGCCCAACCCTTTTTATCTTAATAACAAAAATTGTTTCAGGTAGCTTAACCCACTTTATGAAAAATTGCTCCATACCTTGTTCTATTGATTATTTACACTTTTCATTTTTCGTTAATTTGTGCAGATACACTTTGCGTGAAATACTTCACACCGGTGTAGACTATGCCGTGCTATGCTGCGTTTCTAATACACTAAACGCGGCGAATTTCAGAGGCACTTGCCTGGATCTCATATTTGTCAGGCACCGCTGAGACCGTGAGCCATCGCTCAGTATATAATCGTTTGCAAACAGCCATTGTACTCTCATTTCATGATGCTAATAATTAATAACAAACCCATACATCGTGCCATTTCTCTCACCGCTTATAAACGTTTCACGAAAAACACTAATGGTGGATTCAGCGAGAAAAATTTGCTAGCTCGCGATCACGAATTATTGAAATTTCGTCATCTTTCTACCCCCTCCAATTTTTTGTTTACTTTTTCTTATGGTTGCTCTTTTAAAAAAGTAAACAAAAAATTGGAGGGGTAAAAAGTTGACGAAATTTCAATAATTCGTGATCACGAGCTAGCAAATTTTTCTCGCTGAATTCACCATTACGGCCGTGTAGATGACGCAGCCAACCCCGATTTTTTTTTATATTGATATTACTGGTAATGAAATTACTAGCTGCTGTAAGCAATTCAATTATTATTTTTGGTGGGCTTTAATTAGTCGCGGAATTCCAGTAAGATTACCGCTGGCGGGGTCTTCCCCAAAAACCCTTTTGTTTGCATAATATTAAGACTTTTGGCATATTAAAAATAATAATTGAAAACCATCGCTGGATATTTGTCAATGAATACAACAAATTCCCTAGTACACAAATTAAGGAGTGAGGCAATCACAAGGATTTAAAAGCGATTTTCCATTGACAGCTTTGTCATTTTTCGAAAGAAATCTATACTGGAGTGTTTGGGGCAAATGTGGCCATGTGGCACATTTTGGCTATTTGGTGAGGCTAAAGAGAAACTGTTGGCAAAAAATCGTAATCTAAGGTGGAACAGCATATTCCAATTGATGAATGGCTGATAGGTTAATCAGTTCGGACAAATATGCGGACTCTGGATATCGGGCACCCTCCAGATTTATTTAGCCTTCCTGTAGTAAAGCTGGGTGACCTATACAGGCGACTTACCATTCCCAGCAACTCGTAAGAGTAAAATCAAAACGGAAGACTGGGCAGCGGTAGGAATATACGGGAGTTGGTCTTCTCTCTCGAAGTCCGTGAGTAACAAGCTACTGTCTTTCTAGCACAAGTACATGCTATAGTAAACATCTAGGAGGGAGAGCAATGGTGCTACTACAAGTTTTTGGTATTAATCCAAAGGAAGTGGTTCTAGGTGTTGAACCGCGTGTGTATGTGCAAGAAAATTTATTCGTCTACTAAGAAACTAAATAAAACTACAATTAGTAATGTTAATCGTGTATGTTGGCTTCAGATGATTCTAGCGAGCTCTTGTGATCTTGAATGATGGCTTAAATTGCATCAATTTCTGGGAATTTCGAAGTTGATTTTTAGTTCATAATGTTCATAATAATTATAATCTAAAGGAAAGTTTAAACTCGTTGCTGAATGTCTGCATCCTGACATTGTGAATTTATCACGTTTGAAGATGCAGTTGCATGCAGTTCCAGGACTTTCTCACAACGAATGGATATACGTAGTTGTGGTTTCAAATGTACCATCAACATCATGCTCCTAAATTACCGTACAAGTTATATTTGAGCTTGTAATAAATATCCATCCATTGTATCTGTGCAATGAAATCCAAAGTGGTGATTGCCCTCTGAAATATTTGGCAGATCTGCTTTTATTAGAATTGTAATCATAAAATGGCTGAAGTTCGTTGTAGAGGTATTCTCTATTTACTTGGACAAGTACATATTTATCCTGATGTGTTTTTACCATGAAATTACTTAAAGACGGCTGAATATATACATACTGCCCTTGATATGGTGTGGGGGACCGCTATTACAATGAATAAGGTGTATCGGGTTCTCTGTACCAATGGAATTTTTAACTTTAATTTTTATGGTTTTGACTATTTGTTTGGTTTGCTCGTGATGCTGGTATGGTGTCAAAATGAGTGAACTAAGTTTGCCTTCATGCACTTCTGTTATAGTATCGATTACTACCGTTTGGAATGTGCGGAGTTTCATCATTTCCAAAATTGTGTGAAGATGTTAGCGATGTCAGTGAATTCGTCGTGTAATATGACGTCTGCTATTATTTTTTAAATGCTTCAAATTTCTGATTTATTTCTTCGTGGTCATGCTTCATGACGTTCACTGTCGATTCTTCAAAAGCTTCTATGATGTTGTTGGTTCAGACTAAGAGTTGCTTTACTTTTCTTTTAGAACGACATTAAACGGTGATATTTTTTGATGAGCTCTTTCATTTCTTCCTAACATGCTTCTAAATGTTTTGTTTTGGTTGATGATCCTAATCTCTGATACTTTGTTGGTAATATACATAAGCTTTATATTTCTGAATATCTTGGATTCTATATTCTTGGTTGTTACTTTTAATTTCACTTCCAGCAAAAGAGTTCAAATTTTATAATTTCTTGAACTGATAGTCCTAAATTCTAACTTTAAGTGCTGCTCAATAAATTCCAAAACCCCCAATAAATTTTTAACTCCAATTTTAATTTCTCGCCAAATTCTCATTTACACATGTTAATATTTTGACCTTAAATTATAGTCTCCAGAGTTCAATTTTTTAATCTAAAATCGTAAATATTCAAGGTTTCAGTGAATAATAATTTAGAGGGAGTAGAATTATCACTTACTTTACTTTGAATTTAATCATTTTGTATTTGAGAAGAGTACAAAAAAAATTATACCCCAGCACATCTGCCAAGTCGTACAGCCTAATACATATGGCAATGACACACCGCGGTGGATTTCGTAACTATAGTTTCTATTTAACTTTAGTTTTAACAAAAAACGGTTTGGTTATCTTAATTTCAATTTCGATTTTGTTGCAGTTTAGCGCGAACAGTGCTAAAACACATATTCTAAATACTAATCTACTTACTTTGATTTCTGGGCGTGACATTGGGGTTAACTTTTGGGCTGGGCTGCAGGCCGAATTAATGTTGAGTTGGGGTTGAGTTGGAGTTAAGTTAGGATTGAATTGGGTAGGAGTAAGCGGTTAAGTTGCGAATTTACTTGGGTTGTGTTGAGAGTTGAGTTGGAAGTTAGGTTGAGTTGAGTGCATATACGAATGTAGTTTTTCGGGTCACGTTGATTTGAGGATTGAGTTTTACGTTGAGTTTGATTTTAAGTTGAGGTTGAGTTGGGGTTTAGTCAGGTGTTAGTGCGGATTTATTTGGGGAGATTTGTGGGTTGATTTGGAAGTTAGCTTGAGTTGTGTTTATGATCACATGTGTTTTTTCGAACCATGTTGAATTGCGGATTGAGTTAAGACTGATTAGGGTTGGGTTTGGGTTAAGTTGGGATTCATTCATCCGTTCAATTTTGATTTATTTGGCGGTTGAGTTTAGATTTGAGTTGGGAGTTAGTTTGATTTATTCTGAGGGTTGCGTTGAGGTTTGAGTTGGGAGTTGGGGGTTGAATCAGGAATTGAGGTAGAGATTAGATTAAATTGAGTTCATGTACGCATATACTTTTCGAACCTCGTTGTGTGAGGGTTTGAGGTTTGACAAAACAAATATCTCAAATTGTTGGGGTTGGCAGGATCGCGAACGGCGTCTCTAAACGTAAAAAGCTTAAATATTGGGTAATTTTTAAATTGTTTAGCGACATATGTACATTTTTTTTACGTTTTCATTTGGCGCCCATAACGATGAAAAAGCTCCGTTCAAATTAGCATTAGAAATGACAATGTTTAAGGAATCCGTGAATGATTCTACATTACAGTTCAAAAACTACTCTGCTGAAAGATTTTTTAAAATTATTTTGAAAACCATTAAAAAAATTAGAAAAACATAATTATGTTGGCTGTTTAATTTAATTTTTTTTAAATTCTATATTTGTACTTAAATTATTAAATTTGGGATAGGCAAACAATACCAAAAAAAAAAAATTTCAAATTCATTATGCTCAAAAGTTAAAACACAAATTTTTTAAATTCCGAATACAAAATTTCAAATTTTGGATTTCCATTTTGTAAAACCACTTAAAACTAAATTCTAAACCCAAAATTAGATTTGGATTTTGAAAATTTTGATTTGGAATTTTATGTGTACAAAATTTTGGTTTTTTGAATTTTTTTGTTTGACATAACGGGTTTTGAAAATCTGTACCGCACGCATTAAATTTTTTTTTACCATACATTAAACCGCTATAATTATTTACTAAATACCCAATTCTTTAATATGCGTATTTTAGTATTCTAAATTTTCAAATTTCTTACGAGTATCTAATTTCCTTAATTTCTAAATTCAAAATTCGTACAAATATAATTTCCAAATTATTAATTTTGTAAATTGCGTAATTACTTAAATTCGAAATTTTTTAAATTTCTAAAATTCAAAATATTTACCGTGTGGTATCGTTTTGTGTTCGTTGGACTGAACGCCTAATTGCCTAACTCTGCCTAACAATCTTAGAAATTGCGAAATTCTAGGTATACAGTACCTGGCCAAATTATTAGACCCACATCAATTCTGTTGGGAAATGTGGACTTCTGGCTACATGTATTTCACTAAACATTCTTATTGCCTTGCCATATGAAACTATTATGTGTTAGGGTGCATTCAAAATACAAAGTTTTACTTTATACTAAATAATAATTGTACTAAAAGTAAAAATACATTTAAAAAAAATATTTCTAGCTGAGCTAGCTCAAAATATTGAGTGGATGCATGTTCCGTGTTATTGACTCTACATTTTTTTCATTTGGCGTTTTGTGCTATCTAGGCTAGAAATAGTCCTCAGGGCATAATTAAATTAGATAATAATATTTAAAATTAGTACTTGTTGGTATATGTACTAATTAGTACCTACTTATCGTATTTAGTAGACGCACAAAGTTATTTTTTTAATTGGTAAATATAATTTTTATTTGTATATTAAAAATTATAAGGGATACAATTATTTGTTGTAATAAGTACTAATTTTATTCATATTAATCTACATTTATTTAATGCCTTGAGAGCTATTTCTAGCCTAGATAGCACAAAACGCCAATTGAAAAAAATGTAGAGTCAATAATACGGAACATGCATCCACTCAATATTTTGAGCTAGCTCAACTAGAAATATTTTTTTTAAGATATTTGTAATTTAGATAAAAAATATATTTCTACTTTTAGTACAAATATTATTTAGTACAAAGTAAAACTTTATATTTTGAATGACACATAATACCTTAACACATATGTAATTGTTTCGTATGGCTAAGCTATAAAAATGTTTAGTGAAATACATAAGTCGTCAGAAGTCAACATTTCCCAACAGAATTGATGTGGGTCTAATAATTTGGCCAGGTACTGTAAAATAAAATCTTTAAAAATTAATTTAGCATGTGATAAAATTCAGAAAGATGTTATAAAGCTTCTTGATATAACATTTGTTATCTAATTTAGATTCAATTCTAAATTAAATCATGATGACTTTTATCCGCATATAACATGTTGTGTACAAATATAAAATTCAGGAAACAGTCAAGACAAGAAAATATCTTCCATACTGGAGTTTTTCAAATTATAAGTAAAAATTTGAAACCAAAGAATTCTAACCGATTTAATGCATGAATGAATTTTCATCTTCAAAAGAAAATCCGCTTAAAAGCAAAAACTGTATAACAAAAAAAGATAACAATTAAAATATTGAAATATACCAAAATACGAAGAAAACCACTTTACCTTTTTTCCACTCTTTCGCTTTCTGGAGAGCATTATGGAAAGCATTATGTACCTTAACACTTGTTTGTGTTTTATTTTCCATTTTTATTATGTTCATATTTAATCGGGAAGAAGATTTTAATAACTCACAAAAAAAATCTTTTGTCAAACAATTCCCCTGTAATATGATTGATTGATTTTCATTTTGGATTATGATTGTGAGTGATTTTATTTGATTTATTTACGCTTGAGTTTTATTTGAATTTGTTGATGTGATATTTTCCAGAATGCTATCGATCAATCTCTAATATATTGTGATGTAATACAAAAGTTAAAAGTTAAATCTTAATTCAACCTTCAAAATAATTGCTATGCTTCTACTACCAAAAATCGTCCTTGCACCTTACAAGAACAAATTTTTTTATCAATTTTTTCTCTCATCGCTTCGTTTAAGTTCAGACTTTGTATAAACAAAACAAAAAATCATTTCCGGAAAATCCTTTGTAATCATAATATTAAATTTAAATTAGGAACCAAATGAAAAACTTTTCAACTCTTTCATGAACCATAGATGGGACAATATGAATGAGACAGAGGATGGAGATTGGAGAATAAACAATGCTTACGTACACATTTTTTATTCGTCGTCCTTAAATAAATATCACACTCTGGATGTTATATCTAAAAATAAAATGTTTGTACTTCTTATGTGTATTACATGTCTTTCTTCTCTCATGGATATAACCATCAAGCTAAGTACTCAACTGGGCTGGGAATATCATGTATGTATAATGTAGGATAAATAGATCATACTTTATGGTTTATTTTTCATTGTTCTAAGAATTATTTTTGTTTGTATTTTTCTGGACAAGGATTATTATTTTTTGTATTTATGTCACCGAAAAACGAGTAGGGATGGTAATAGTAACTACTGATACAGGAATACCTAATATATTGACCTTTTCTAGGTATATTGCTTTAAATCTGAAACTTGTGTCAGCAAAGGGATATACAAATAATAAATGAGCTTCGTTGCGTCTCATGTTATTAATCAACGTGCGATATTGTAGGACGCTGTACTTTTGCTAAATTATGGTTTCATTTAAATTTGATTGTGTATATTTGTCATTGCATATTTAGTCGAAAAAATTAAAATTTTATGCTGCGATTATGAATAGTAACTGGGGTCCTATAAAACAAACAGAATTATGTCTTTTAATTTATTTTTCAACATTCTTGTAAAAGCCGATTTATTGATGAATCCTTATGCATCCTTATCATCTCAGGTTTTGGCTGCTTGTTCACGAATAACACATGTTTTTGGTAGATTAAACCATTTACATAATGTTAGCAAAACGTATAAATCAAAATGTTGATCTATAAATGATTCAATTAAACAAGGCCGAGAAAAAGATTCAAATTAATGGTAATGAATTGTTATCTTCAATAAAGATTCACCTGTGGTTGATAAGTTGAATGTCTTTCAAAATTTAAATGGGAGTTCTGATCATTTATCAAACAAAATCAATAATTTTCAAAATTTTACATCAAATCGTGTGCCTTTTGTTCCGGTTTACCTAATGTATGTGAAATTGGCTCAAAATGCATCCAGAAAAAATGAAGTGGTAACACTAAACTAAAAATTTTCTTCATATTTAGGTGTCAGCCAAAAAAAAGGTATATCATGATACAATTTTATAATGTCAGCCCAAAAAAGTTACTATCACGTTAGAGAAATTTCTCCCGACAGAATCTCAGCCTAAAACAAAAGTATCATGAAAAATTTATCCAGTCGTATTTAATTGGATTTTAGCAATTCAACTGAGTATTTTCTCAAGTACTGTATTGTTGGCACCAATCTCTTGATGATTTTTTATTAGGCCTATCAATTGTGAGTACTCTGGATAATTTTCAGAATTTTGTCATGGGGATAGCATGGCCTAATATGGCCGCAAAACCTCGTGAGTCGCATCTAATTTGATTTTATCAATTCAACTGAGTATTTTCTCAAGTAATGTATTGTTGGCACCAATCTCTTGATGATTTTTTATTAGGCCTATCAATTGTGAGTACTCTGGATAATTTTCAGAATTTTGTCATGGGGATAGCATGGCCAAATATGGCCGCAGAACCTCGTGACTTGCATTTAATTGGATTTTTGCAATTCAACTGAGTATTTTCTCAAGTACTATATTATTGGCACCAATTTCTTGATGATTTTTTATTAGGCCTATCAATTGTGAGTACTCTGGATAATTTTCAGAATTTTGTCATGGGGATAGCATGGCCTAATATGGCCGCAAAACCTCGTGAGTCGCATCTAATTTGATTTTATCAATTCAACTGAGTATTTTCTCAAGTAATGTATTGTTGGCACCAATCTCTTGATGATTTTTTATTAGGCCTATCAATTGTGAGTACTCTGGATAATTTTCAGAATTTTGTCATGGGGATAGCATGGCCAAATATGGCCGCAGAACCTCGTGACTTGCATTTAATTGGATTTTTGCAATTCAACTGAGTATTTTCTCAAGTACTGTATTGTTGGCACCAATCTCTTGATGATTTTTTATTAGGCCTATCAATTGTGAGTACTCTGGATAATTTTCAGAATTTTGTCATGGGGATAGCATGGCCTAATATGGCCGCAAAACCTCGTGAGTCGCATCTAATTTGATTTTATCAATTCAACTGAGTATTTTCTCAAGTAATGTATTGTTGGCACCAATCTCTTGATGATTTTTTATTAGGCCTATCAATTGTGAGTACTCTGGATAATTTTCAGAATTTTGTCATGGGGATAGCATGGCCAAATATGGCCGCAGAACCTCGTGACTTGCATTTAATTGGATTTTTGCAATTCAACTGAGTATTTTCTCAAGTACTGTATTGTTGGCACCAATCTCTTGATGATTTTTTATTAGGCCTATCAATTGTGAGTACTCTGGATAATTTTCAGAATTTTGTCATGGGGATAGCATGGCCTAATATGGCCGCAAAACCTCGTGAGTCGCATCTAATTTGATTTTATCAATTCAACTGAGTATTTTCTCAAGTAATGTATTGTTGGCACCAATCTCTTGATGATTTTTTATTAGGCCTATCAATTGTGAGTACTCTGGATAATTTTCAGAATTTTGTCATGGGGATAGCATGGCCAAATATGGCCGCAGAACCTCGTGACTTGCATTTAATTGGATTTTTGCAATTCAACTGAGTATTTTCTCAAGTACTATATTATTGGCACCAATTTCTTGATGATTTTTTATTAGGCCTATCAATTGTGAGTACTCTGGATAATTTTCAGAATTTTGTCATGGGGATAGCATGGCCTAATATGGCCGCAAAACCTCGTGAGTCGCATCTAATTTGATTTTATCAATTCAACTGAGTATTTTCTCAAGTAATGTATTGTTGGCACCAATCTCTTGATGATTTTTTATTAGGCCTATAAATTGTGAGTACTCTGGATAATTTTCAGAATTTTGTCATGGGGATAGCATGGCCTAATATGGCCGCAAAACCTCGTGACTCGTATTTAATTTGATTTCAGCAATTCAACTGAGTATTTTCTCAAGTACTGTATTGTTGGCACCAATCTCTTGATGATTTTTTAGTAGGCCTATCAATTGTAAGTACTCTGGATAATTTTAAGAATTTTTTCATGGGGATAGCATGATCAAATATGGCCGCAAAACCTCGTGAGTCGCATCTAATTTGATTTTAGCAATTCAACTGAGTATTTTCTCAAGTACTGTATTGTTGGCACCAATCTCTTGATGATTTTTTAGTAGGCCTATCAATTGTAAGTACTCTGGATAATTTTCAGAATTTTGTCATGGGGATAGCATGGCCAAATATGGCCGCAGAACCTCGTGACTTGCATTTAATTGGATTTTAGCAATTCAACTGAGTATTTTCTCAAGTACTATATTATTGGCACCAATTTCTTGATGATTTTTTATTAGGCCTATCAATTGTGAGTACTCTGGATAATTTTCAGAATTTTGTCATGGGGATAGCATGGCCTAATATGGCCGCAAAACCTCGTGACTCGCATTTAATTGGATTTTTGCAATTCAACTGAGTATTTTCTCAAGTACTATATTATTGGCACCAATTTCTTGATGATTTTTTATTAGGCCTATCAATTGTGAGTACTCTGGATAATTTTCAGAATTTTGTCATGGGGATAGCATGGCCAAATATGGCCGCAAAACCTCGTGACTAGCATTTAATTGGATTTCAATTCAACTGAGTATTTTCTCAAGTAATGTATTGTTGGCACCAATCTCTTGATGATTTTTTATTAGGCCTATCAATTGTGAGTACTCTGGATAATTTTCAGAATTTTGTCATGGGGATAGCATGGCCTAATATGGCCGCAAAACCTCGGAACTCGTATTTAATTGGATTTTAGCAATTCAACTGAGTATTTTCTCAAGTACTGTATTGTTGGCACCAATCTCTTGATGATTTTTTAGTAGGCCTATCAATTGTAAGTACTCTGGATAATTTTAAGAATTTTTTCATGGGGATAGCATGATCAAATATGGCCGCAAAACCTCGTGAGTCGCATCTAATTTGATTTTAGCAATTCAACTGAGTATTTTCTCAAGTACTATATTATTGGCACCAATTTCTTGATGATTTTTTATTAGGCCTATCAATTGTGAGTACTCTGGATAATTTTCAGAATTTTGTCATGGGGATAGCATGGCCTAATATGGCCGCAAAACCTCGTGACTCGCATTTAATTGGATTTTTTCAATTCAACTGAGTATTTTCTCAAGTACTATATTATTGGCACCAATTTCTTGATGATTTTTTATTAGGCCTATCAATTGTGAGTACTCTGGATAATTTTCAGAATTTTGTCATGGGGATAGCATGGCCTAATATGGCCGCAAAACCTCGTGACTCGCATTTAATTGGATTTTTTCAATTCAACTGAGTATTTTCTCAAGTACTGTATTGTTGGCACCAATCTCTTGATGATTTTTTAGTAGGCCTATCAATTGTAAGTACTCTGGATAATTTTAAAAATTTTTTCATGGGGCTAGCATGATCAAATATGGCTGCAAAACCTCGTGAGTCGCATCTAATTTGATTTTAGCAATTCAACTGAGTATTTTCTCAAGTAATGTATTGTTGGCACCAATCTCTTGATGATTTTTTATTAGGCCTATCAATTGTGAGAACTCTGGATAATTTTCAGAATTTTGTCATGGGGATAGCATGGTCAAATATGGCCGCAAAACCTCGTGACTTGCATTTAATTGGATTTTCGCAATTCAAATGAGTATTTTCTCAAGTACTGTATTGTTGGCACCAATCTCTTGATGATTTTTTATTAGGCCTATCAATTGTGAGTACTATGGATAATTTTAAGAATTTTTTCATGGGGATAGCATGATCAAATATGGCTGCAAAACCTCGTGAGTCGCATCTAATTTGATTTTCGCAATTCAACTGAGTATTTTCTCAAGTACATACTATATTGTTGGCACCAATCTCCAACCAGCATATCCTGATAGAACCATTTGAAGGTTAAAGGCTCCATTTCAATGCGTCTCACGCGTTTTTTATTATTATGTTAATTAAAAGAATCTTTTGTAATACGTATGTTTTAAATATATTGACATATCTTGTTGAAATGAAATGTCACGTTCAAAATATAAATAGGAAGAATAAACACGAATTATGATTTAGGCAAAAGAACATTTTTTTGACTCGTCAAATAAGTAACAAAAAGTGGCATGTTTCAAATATGACAAACTAGCTTTCAGAGCTTCCTCCACCCTGAGCGGCAAATACGGAACCTACAAGGTAACCACGGGAAGCCAGAATCATACCCCCCTTGTTAACGTTAATGCCAATCATTTTAAACTAGTTTAAGCTCTCCAAATATACGTCGATTCTATATTGGTCTACAGAGGAGTGTCTCCATCCTACTTGAGGGGTTTGTCACGAGATACAAGGTGTAATTGAAGGGTCAAATTTGTGTTTTATACTCAATTTCGTTTCGAGCGACCCAACAAACGTGGCAATATATGGCCACTTGCCGCCCCAAAAAACATAGATCTAGCCATCTCAATTTTGCATAAAAATTGACATTTCAACCCCTTCTTGGGGGTAGTAAAGAGGCGCTGGAAGGTTCGAATTTATTTGTTGGTATCATTTTCGATTTTAACATGCCAAGAAACGTAGGAATGCACATCCATTCTAACTTTGCATGAACATTGAAATTTCGACCCCCAGGGAAGTGGTAACGGGAAAATGGGCAATTGGAATTATTTTGTATTGGATTGGCTTCTGCTCCATATTTGGCTACAAGATTAATTAACAAAATCGCTCAAGATTTAATGACTTCTGGTTCAATTGTACCTAAAATGATGAAAAAAAGTAATGCCGTGTAACACGCGTGAATGCCCTTAAAGAACAAAGAAAAAATGCTCCAAAAAGTTATTTCTGCAATGTGATATTAGATTTAAAATATTTTGGACAGTGGGGATTTAATTTAAAAATTATGATGTAAATCCCGGAAATTCTGGAAAAGGGCGATTTTATTTTAAAATTATCTGGAATATGGAGACTACATTTTAAAACTGTAATGAAAAATCTACAATATTTTAAAACTAAACCTGCATTTGCCAGATAATTCTAAAAGTAAATCTCCGTATATCAGAAAATTTTAAAATTAAATCTTCCTTTCTCAGATTTTCTGGAAAGATCAATTTAATTTTAAAATTGTAACAGAAACCCACATTTTCCAGAATATATTAGAATTGAATCTTCTTTTTCCAGAAATTCTGGAGATTAAATTTAAAATATTTAAAAAACACTTTAACTTTCTGGAAAAGTACGATTTAATTTTAAAAATAAAATAGAAATTCCCTTTTTCCAGAATATTGTAAAATTAAAATGATTTAATATTTTAAAAGATTCTGGTAAATGCAGATTTCAATTCTAATTTTAAAAGTAAATCTCCATATTCCAGAATATTTTAAAATTAAATCTTCCTTTTTCAGAATTACTGATTAGAATTGAATCCTTTAGGATTAGAAACCTCTTCCATAATTTCTAGGAAACAAATTTTTAATTTCGAAATATTCCAGAAAATGGATATTTTCATTCTTATTTCAATCCTATCTTCCAAAATATTTTAAAATTTCAGAAATTCTGCAAAAGGAAAATATAATTTTAAACAATTTTGGAAAAAAGAGATTTCTATTCTAATTATAAAATTAAATCTCCATATTCCAGAATATTTTAAAATTAAATCGTCATTTTCCAGAATTTTTGGGATTTATATTCTAAATCTAAGATCTAAATCTCTTTTTTCCAGAAAAAATTTTAATTCCAGAAATTCTTGAGGAGGAAGATTTAATTTTAAAGTATTCTGCAAATGGGGATTTCTATTCTGATTATAAAATTAAATCTATCTTTTCCAGAAATTCTGTAAAAAAGAGATTTAATTTTTGAAATATTCTGAAAATGGGATTTTCATTGTAATTCTGAAATTAAAATCTTTTTTTACAAAATGTCTGACGAAACGAAGATTTAAATTTAAAATATTCTGGAAAACGGGAATTTCCGATATAATTTTAAAATTAAATCTTCCTTCTCTAGAATTTCTGGAAAAGATCAATATAATTTTAAAATATTGTAGAACATAAAGGTTTAATTTTAAAATTGTAACAGAAACCCATAAATAAGTAGATTAAAATTAAATTTAAAATATTTTTGAAACTGGAAATTTATCTTTTAATTATAATGGAAATCCAGAAATTCTGAAAAAGTACAAAAAATTTGAAAATATTCTGGAAAATGCAGATTGCCATTCTAATTTTAAAATTATATCTTCATATTCCAAAATATTTTAAAATTAAATCTTCCTTTTCCAGAATTAGTGATTAGACTTGAATCCTGCTTTTAAAAATATCTTAGAAAGGAAGTTGTTTTAATACATTTTGGAGTTTGGAAATTTAATTTTAAGTTAGAATGGAAATCCCAGAAAATCGGGAAAAGGGCGATTTAATTTTAAAGTATTCTGGAATATGGAGATTTAATTTTAGAATTAGAAAATATTCGTTTTCCAGTATATTTTAAAATTAAATTTTAAAACTGTAATGAAAATAACATTAAAAAAACATTAACATTAAAAATTATTAAATATTCCTGTTCCAGAATTTCTGGAAAACAAAGATTTAATTTCGAAATATTCTGGAAAATGGAGATTTTAATTTTAACTTTTTGATTAAATCCCACTTTCTATAGTATTTTAAAATTCCAGAAATTCTTCCTTTCTGATTTTGAAAATAAATTTGGCTTTTACACAAATTCTGTAAAAAGGAAATTTAATTGTAAAATATTCTGAAAATGGGATTTTCATTTCAAATCTGAAATTAAATTTCGGTATTCCAGAACATTTAAAAAATAAATCTTTTTTTTTTTTTTACAAAAGGTTTGGAAAAGGAAGATTTAATTTTAAAATATTCTGGTAAACGGGGATTTCCGTTATTATTTTAAAATTAAATCTTGATTTTCCTGAATATTTTAAAATTAAATCTTCCTTTTCCAGAATTTCAAGAAAACAAATATTTAGTTATAAAATATTCTGGAAAATGGGGATTTCTGTTATAATTATAAAATTAAATCTCCATATTTCATAATTTTTTTTATATTAAATCTATCTTCTCAGGAAATTCTGAAAAATTAAGA
Source organism: Tipula helvola (assembly GCA_963556165.1). Lineage (NCBI taxonomy): Eukaryota > Metazoa > Arthropoda > Insecta > Diptera > Tipulidae > Tipula > Tipula helvola. The sequence continues at coordinate 61,265,648 of OY744483.1, forward strand.
TTTAAATTTGAAATATTCTAGAAAATGAAGATTTAATTTTAAAAATAAAACGAAAACTTCTGGTTCTGGAAAGAAAAGGTTTTATGTTAAAATGTTTTAGAAAATTAATATTTTCATTCTAACTTGAAAATTAAATCTCCATATTCCAGAATATTTTCAAATTAAATCGTCGATTTATATTCTCAATCTAAAATCTACATCTCTATTTTCCTGAAAAAATATTAATTCCAGAAATTCTGGAAGAGGAAGATTTAAATGGGAAAATGGGGATTCCCATTCTGATTTTGAAATTAAATCTGTTTTTTACAGAATGTCTGGAAAAGGAAGATTTAATTCTAAAATATTCTGGAAAACGGGAATTCCCGTTATAATTTTAAAATTTAATCTTGACTTTCCTGAATATTTTAAAATTAAATCTTCCTTCCCCATAATTTTTGGAAAAGATAAATTAATTTTAAAATATTCTAGAAAATAATGGTTTAATTTTAAAATTGTAACAGAAACCCAAATTTTCCAGAATATATTAGAATTTAATCTTCCTTTTCCAGTAATTCTGGCAATTTAAGATTTAAATTGGAGATTTTCATTTTAATTATAAAATTAAATTTCCATATTCCAGAATATTTTAAAATTAAATCGTCGTTTTCCAGAATTTTTGGGATTTATATTCTAAATTGAAAATTTAAATCTCTATTTTACAGAAAAAATTTTAATTCCAGAAATTCTGGAAGAGGAAGATTTAATTGTAAATTATTCTGGAAAATGGAGATTTCTATTCTGTTTTTGAAATTAAATCTATCTTTTTCAGAAATTCTGTACAAAGGAGATTTAATTTTAAAATATATTTCTGAAAATGGGATTTTCATTCTAATTCTGAAATTAAATCTCCATATTCCAGAACATTTAAAAATAAATCTTTTTTTTTACAAAATGTCTGGAAAACAAAGATTTAATTTTAAAATATTCTAAAAAACGGGAATTTCCGTTATAATTATAAAATTAAATCTTATTCTTCCAGAATATCTGGAATTAAATTTTTTTCTGGAAAATAGAGATTTAGATTTTAGATTTAGAACATAGATCCCAAAAATTCTGGAAAATGACGATTTAATTTGAAAATATTCTGGAGTATAGAGATTTAAATTTAAAAATAAAATAGAAATTCCTATTTTTCCAGAATATTGTAAAATTAAAATGATTTAATATTTTAAAATATTCTGGAAAATGCAGATTTCCATTCTAATTTTAAATTAAATCTGCATATTCCAGAATATTTTAAAATTAAATCTTCCTTTTCTAGAATTACTGGTTAGAATTGAATCCTCCTTTTCCAGGAAATCTTGGAAAGGAATATTTTGTTTTAATATATTTGGAATTGGGAAATTTAATTTTAAATTAAAAAGGAAATCTCAGAAAATCTGGAAAAGGACGATTTAATTTTAAAGTATTCTGGAATATGGAGACTTAATTTTAGGATTAGAAAATATTCGTTTCCAAAATTAAATTTAAAAGCTGTAATGGAAATAACATTAAAAGAAATATTAACATTAAAAATTATTTAATATGCCTCTTCCAGAATATCTGCAAACCAAACTTTTAATTTCAAAATATTCTGGAAAATGGAAATTTTCATTCTAATTTCATTCCTATTTTCCAAAATATTTTAAAATTCCAGAAATTCTGGAAAATGATAATATAGTTTTAAACAATTCTGGAAAAAGGAGATTTCTATTATATTTTCAGTGGAACGGTTCCTTTTCAGAGTCGTGGATCTTGCTCGAACTTATCATGTAAATGAAATTAGTATGAGTCATGAATTTAATTTTCATTTGGTAGATGCTGCATCTGGGGTTATATAGTGTGGAATCCCTCTGGCAATTAACTGCAACTTAAAACCGATGATGATATTCGTCGGTTGATCGATTATAGGAAGCAATAACTTAATGAAATATTTCGAATCGAATTTTACAACGAAATGTTAGCGTTGAGGTTACAATTCCATTCTCCAATATAAGATAAAGAGGTTCTACATATATTGAGATTTAATATGCATACCGATCCCTAAAACTATTTGGTTAACCAAGAAATTGATTTAGCATACGCAACTCCAGATATATTACAAAACATATTAATGAATTTTCAACCATTGGTTCCTAACTGTAATTTCCAAAGTTCTCCGAATATCGTCAATATGATATTAGATTTTACTAACGTGAAGAAAACCCAATTTCACCATATAATATAATTAATCCTTAACAAACGAGAGCTTTTTTGTAATACTCGCTTATAACTCGACAGAAAATTAGATGAAAGACTGGATAAGATGAAGTTTTTGAATATGGCCAACTACATTGGAACTTGGTTATTTCTTAACCAATTGTGATGTAATTCGACATGTCCGATGGAAATGGGATTTTAAAATGATTTTTGGATAAAGTTCTGGAATTTGGCCAACTAGGATGGAACTTGGCTATTCCTAAACCGATTTTTGGTGAAATTGGGCATGTGAGATGGAAATGGGATTACAAAAAATTTTTGGATTAAGATCTGGAATATGGACAACTAAGGTGGAACTTGGCTATTCTTTAACCGATTTCAGTGAAATTTGGCATATGAGTAATGGAAATAGAATTCTAAAATGATGTTTGGATCAAGTTCTGTGATTTGGCCAACTAGGATGGTACTTGGCTATTCCTTAACCGATTTTGGTGAAATTGGGCATTCGATATGGAAATGGGATTATAAAATGATTTTTGGATAAAGTTCTGGAATATGGCCAATTAGAATGAAACTTGGCTTTTTCTTAACGATTGTGATGCAATTCGACATGCGCGATGGAAATGGGATTTTGAATGATTTTATATGGTTCTGGAATATTTCCAACTAGGATGGAAGTGGCTATTCCTTTACCGATTTTAGTGAAATTTGACATGTGTGATGAAAATGGGATTCGAATAGTAATTCACCATATTTTAGAATCCCCATTTTCAACCCACAGGTCAGATTTCATCACAACCGGTTAAGGAATATAGCCAAGTTCCATCCTACTACGCCATATTCCAGGACTTTATACGAAAATCACTTTAGAATCCCGTTTCCAACGCACATGTTAAATTTTTTCGTAATCGTTCGGGGAATAGCCAAGATCAATCCAAATTGGCCATATTCCAAAAATTCGCTAAAAAGTCCGGATTGATCGGAAACCGTTTTTTTTTCATGCTTTACTTCACATGTCCCCTTAGCCCTCATGTTTTCTATATGACATAATTGTTTTGTCCTCTCAGCGAGGCCTTTCGTTCATTAAGGGTTCATTTTTAAAATTATCAAAATTAATCTTTCCAAATTGATCCATTTATGTACTAGTAACACTAATTAAAATTTCAAAATAAGCAATGATTCAAATTTTTGCATATGTTAGAGTTATGTGTTTTTTGTTACCGGTGTGTTGCCGAGTTTGTTGCCAAACCTAACTGTTCAAAATGCGGGTCGGGAAACTTTAAGCCGAGGAGCCAAACAGCTGGATACAAAATTCCTAGGACCCAAGAATATCAACCACAATAAACACGTCCAATTTAAATTATTGCATAGACCATACCAAATAAGCTGGACGACCATGTACAAAAGTTAGCATCAATGGAATATATTTTACAGGGTTGATAGGAAGTGGATCATCTATAACCGCTTTACTTTAGGCAAAATGTCGGTTATATTCAACTATATAGATGTTCAAGGAACTACATCTGTCAAACAAGAGAGAGAAAATGTCATTAAACAGTTCAACTCTGGAAGCTAAATTGACTCGAATGTTGCCGCTGGGTGTGATTGAAGAGTCAAAAAATTCATGGAGTTTACCTGTGACATTAGTTCAGAAACCAAACGGCAAAGCTAGTATTTGCTTAGATGTGAGACACATGAATGAATTAAAGTAAATGAATTCGTATTGGCTGCCTATTATCGTCGGACTTTTAAGCTGGCTAGAGAATTCCAAATTTATTAGTAGTTTGGACTTAAAGGACGCGTTTCAGCAAGTTTCTTTAGATAAAGAGTACCGACACCAAACAGCGTTTACCGTATCTGGTTGACCGTTATCACAATTTAAAGTAATGTTTGGTCTCTGCAATGTGCCACAAACTAGGTATGTATCGGTTAATGGTCAGGTGATCCCACATAAACACCGCGATCGCATTTTTGTGTAACTTGATGTTATTTTGGTTAGTTCCTAGTTATTTGAGGATCATCTTGACTTTTTTATATGGTTGCTAAGAGTGTTGGGCACTGGCCCTACAGTGAATATAGAAAAATGTTAATTTTTGCTTAAAAGAATTAATTACCGGCGATATATGATAGAAGATAGTACACTAAAAATTAATCCAAGCTCAAGAACTGCGTTGTTTTTTGGCAATGACGTTTGGTCTTCATTCTAAATTTTCATATGCTTCCGTGGTAGCCACCACTTGCAGACGTAACCAAACAGCATAAAAAATTTGGGAGCGTATCGAAATCTTAATTTCCAAGCCCCAACCTATGATACACGTTGGTATCCAACCCCATAAAACGCCCAAATTCTCCTTCACCAAAAGAGGCGACCCGAGTTACAAAAGTAAGAATTTTGTGAAAAGTAAGATTTAGTACCCAACATAAAAAAATTTATTTGATCCGACAAAATACTGGTACCGAGAAGATCAATATGCTGATGCACAATGATGTGTGCCTCAGGCCGATTTTTTTGCCTAAATTTTTGTCTTTTCGTTTCAAGACTACATTGCGCTATTCACCACCAGTCAATTAATGAAAATTCTTTTCGTGAGGTTACTTTTCAAGTCAGTTCTCCATCATTTTTTTTTGATAATTATATTTTTTGTTTTTTTGTTTCTATCTCTGCAATCTTTTCTGCGGCTCTAGGCACTCCCAACTCTTTCGCAGTTCCCTTTTAACGTCCTACCTTACGCCGTTGCCAGCCAACTCGAGGACGTACGGCTATAGACCCGCTTTTGTTTAAACCACCTGCACATTGCATTGCTTCATGCCAGCCTATAGTACTGACATGAAAGTTGGGTCGGCCCATGGATTCCGCATTCTCAACAGGGGGTCATAGATGTGTTCATCGTCATCACCGATCGTAATCAGATGATGAAAAATCCCTTTTGCATCCCGCCCCTATAGGGATTCGAATCCGGTACCTCCCGATCCAACCGCCGTAGCTTTAACCACTGCGCCGTTTGGTCGGTGATAATTATATTTATTAGAATAATGAATTACGTAGTATACTTTTATGAAAATTCTGTTATCATCTGTTCAAATGAAAAAAATAAATTATTAATAGTCTGTTAGAGGCGATGTATCAAGCAATGTTATTCTAACTATTGGGGTAAGGGCTGCAGCCTTAGAACACATCCTTTTCGTAATTTAATTGGTTTTCAATTTGAGTGACAAGAAAAATTCTTTCCATCTATAAGCGTATTTTATTTGTCTACGCATATTGAAACTCTCCTATGGTTTACAAAATATATTTTGTCTCCTTCTATTTCGCTCTTCTATTAAAACCATCACTTAGCATTTACACTGATATTCTCAAACAGTTTTATTTGTAAGTGCGGTTCGTTGTTAAAAAAACATTTGTGAGATTTTTACAGATTTTTCGTGCAGGCATTCCAATCAAATGCTTTATTTTACGGTTTTGTTGAAATCGTACATGATGCCATCGTCACCGTCATGTTTAGGGCTAAATTCACACTCCTGACTATAGCCTCTCATGTTTTCGTGCCCAACTGTCACTGGAATACCGAAATTAAAGGGAGTAAAGGTGGGTTTTTTACATCCCACCCTTAGCGAGATTCGAATCCAGTGCCTCCAAATTGAAATGTCATAAGTTTAAAAATTGAGCTGTATCAGGTAAATGGAATAATCAAAATTTCTTGCAGAATGCCTGGTTATTTTATTCAAATAGCAAGAGCAATCGACGACGTTTATTTGAAGTTCGAAATTTATAAAAACAGAAAGTCAGGCACGTCTTATTGAACCTATTGACATCTATAAATGACCGGTATGAACTATGAATGAACTAACCAACTATTTAGAAAAGTCTAAAATTTGGCGAAAAACTCAAGCAGAGGCACACAGCATTAGCGTTTAAATTTTAAAAGTGAGTACAGTAGAATTCGGCTTCAACGCATTCTCTAGCCTTCTTTAAACAATTTGTATCCATCAAACAGACTCGCTCTGGATACTGTATTGTCACCAATAGCCTTTGCCAACATTTCGAGCGTTTTGGAAGCTGAAATTTCATATTTGAAGTCAAATTTGATGCAGCTTCTTTGCTGAACTTATTTAAAAATTCAAAAATGCACTATTTTAGATAAAATTAAACAAGGCGCATTTAATTAGCTACTAAAGATATGGACACGAAATTTGACACAGATGTCCTATAGCAGACTATCAACCTAAGAAACAACTCAGAAAGTAAAACTACACGTTTGGATAAGCCAGCGCGATTTAAATGGAAAAGTCTTACTACTTTTTGACCATAGTAGTACTAAACTGACGGTAAATTAACAAAACACTCAACCTACAAAAATATCTCAAAGCGTTTATAAAAAAAAAGTTATCGTTCCCATTGATATGGAAATAGTACTTGCGTTCGGTTGAACCTCTTGTTATTGGCCAATTAAGAATACGTACAGCCTGTGCCATCTCGTTCACTAGACACTTACTAACTCCACATAAAACACTCAATCTACTAAAATATGATATGTTCGAGTCACGGCTGTAAGGTTTTACAGCTATGTAAGCTGTACCTACAGCTTTGTAAATTCAAAAATGTTTATTTCTGTTGCGAAAGACGCTAAACAATTTTGCATTTTGCAACCGACATTAGGTTGCAAATTAGTTTGCAACGATATCCAAAGAGCTTGCCCTGCCTAAAATCTAAAGTTCAGCATAAAAAATGGAGGTGTGGCCAACACACGACTTTCTTTTACGAACAGCGAATTTTAAGAAACTTTTATAATGCAAATTTCTTGCAAACTTTATTAAGATTGTTTTTATTTTTTCATGTTTTCTTAAAATTGTATATTTTTGAAATATTTGTGAAATAAATTTTCTGTTTTACGGAATCTGGGACCTGGAACCCGAAATATTATGTAAGAGATTAATGAAGATATATGTTTTGAGGTCCCTTGAGTCCGAAAAAGTGGGTTTCGAAATGATGTCTGTCTGTCAGTCTGTCCGTTTGTCTGTTCGTCTGTTTGTCTGTGTCTTCTCTATAGCCCAGATGGCTTAACCAATCTAACAAAAACTTTAGATTTAAGCTGTACTTATGTAAAAGAAAGTAATAAAAAATAATAAATTTGTAAGAAGTTTGCGTAATTGGTGTCTCAAAATTCCCTGTTCGTAGAAGAAATGTGTTGGCCACACATCAATTTTATTTTTTTATAAAATTTTTAAATTTTTTTTTTAAATTTTTTTTTTTTAAATTTTTTTTTAATTTTTAGTTTTTATTTTTTTATTTTTTTTTACTTTTAGTTTTTGGAAACATTTTGTTTTAGTAGTTTTTTGTAAACCTTATACTTTTTCAGATATTTGCAAAACAAATTTTCTGCCCCACGGGAGTGGCTACTTCCGGTTGACCGATTTGGAGCAAAATTCACTCGGACCTCCCAATTTATCAAAAAAGCTTAAATCTGAAGTTTCAGCTGGATTGGTTAAGCCATCTGGGCTGTAGAGAGGACACAGACTGACAGACGGACAGACGGACAGACAGACTGACAGACAGACATCATTTCGAAACTCACTTTTTCGGACTCAGGGTTGAGGTCCCCTCAACAGATAAATCTTCAATAATCTCAAGGTCTAAAATTTTCATGATTACTATACTTTATTTTAAAAAATACGTTTCTAAACGATATACTGTACAAAACAGTTATGATACAAAACCGAGTACATAAAACGATTCATTTTTTTTACTTCATAGAATTTACCTTTATTTATGGCATGTGAAAATGTGGGATGTAAATGGAATTCTAAAATGATTTTTAGATACATTTTTGATAATATAATATAATATAAGATAATTTTGATATTCCGTTTTTAAACAGGTGCGACCAGGATCCTTATATTCCCAGTCAAAATTTATTTTTTTTAAATTACCATCAGGTTTCTGTAAATCCATACCAGGTACTGACAGAGTTTGCTTCTGCAGTTTATTATCCGTTATTTTACCAATTGGCGTGCCAGAAATAAAGAGCGCTGATTACTGATTCGGTTTAATTTTATTTGGACCTTTCGATACCTAAATTCAAAATCTTACTATTATATGGGATCGAAAATTCTAAAATTTTACTTCAAAGCCCACACGGCTAGAACGCCTTCTGCCGAACTTTCTGAGGAGCAGCCGTGACGATCTTTGGGTATAAGTAAAATTGTACGTTGATTAAAAAAGTAAAACTTTTAGATTTCTCTAGCGCTATTTCTTGCTGAATTTCTTATTATGGTATCGAAATGGTAATGAATTTATAAATGCAGCGGCCTTGTTGTAAATCGGCGGCGATTTCTTGATAATTATATCCTGAAGAAAACTATCGTTTTCATTTTACGAAATAAAATATATTCGTGTTTAAAATTATGATAATGAAATGTAATGGTTTGCATTTATAAAATATACTTCCAGACTTTCGATAGAAAGAAACTAGGTTTAACCGCTGAAATGCTATTTTTTAATTCTCCATTGTGCATTTTTAATCTTTTTGAAAAGGGAGAAATTAAAAATGGTACACCATGTTCGACAAACATTTTTTAACTCAGTGCTACCCATCCAAAACATAAGAATCATAAAATTAAAACATGACTTCCGATCCCAGGATTTGTAATTTGACATATTTTTCTCCGAATTAATTAACTTGTGAGATCACTGTAAAGGCTATTTATCTTCGTATGAAGATTTAGACAAAAAATAAAGCAGAAATTCATCGCTCTTAATACCTAAGGAAGTTAGAATCGCAATAAAGTTTAACCGTACATCAGGCCAAAACAAAAAAGTCATAAAATTAAAACATGACTTCCGATCCCATACGTCGGATTTGTGATTTTGCGAATTAAATAGCATGTGAGATCGCTGTAAATGCTATTTATCCTCTTATGAAGATTGAGACACAGAATAAAGCAGAAATTCATTGCTATTAATACCTAAGGTTACAATCGCAATAAAGATTAAACGATCCTCAGGCCACAACATAAAAGTCATACAACTAAAACATTACTTCCGATTCCATATATTGGATTTGTGGTTTGACGTAATTTTCACCGAATCAATTAACTTGTGAGAGCGCTGTAAATGCTATTTATCCTCGTATGAAAATTGAGACAAAGAACAAAGCAGAAATTCATTGCTCTTAATACCTAAGGCAGTTACAATCGCAATCAAGTTTAACCGTTCCTCGGTTGGTAATTATTTTCTTTGTTCCAAGAAAACGTATTTACCTTCGTGAATTTTAAGGAAAAATATTGAATTTTAAATCAAATTACGTTACACCTTAATTCCTAAAATTACGCAGAATACACGAAGTTTTTTTTTGTATCCTAAATCTCAACCAAAATAATTTATTATACCCAAAAGCATGGCGTAAATATTCACGTGAATTTAATCAACATCTTCAAAAATAAAATCTTTGCTCGAAATAAATGTACATAGATACGAGGCAATATTTACAAGACAATTGAGACTCGTGAAGATATCGAAAATGTCGAACAGCTGAATGTATTCATAAAATCAAGTTGTCAACTATTACAATTCCAATTTCTAGATGTCATTTATTTTACAGCCAACAATGGGAAAATCCCCAAAAGATTTCTCTCTATTTACTATTCATAAAAAGAAAAAGCAAAAAGTTTATTTTTTTATTTAAATAAGAAAAATGATTTTTCCTCCTTTCTGATTTTCATTTTAATGTATTTGTCAAAATAATAATACTGAAGACATTTTTTTTTTGTTTTGCTTCAGTTTTTCAAGTTTTTTCATATAAACTTAACGACGAAAAAAACAAAAAACAAAAAAACTTTAAAAAGCACAAAATAAGTTTTTCATTTCGAAAAGACGAAACAAACCGAATTTAATTTTTTTTTTAGGAAGACAAAAAACTTTTCATTATGTTGTTGTCGAAACGGCGGAAAGTAAGTATGTAGTGTGTAGAGTGTAACACAAGTTGTCGATATTAGTAAAAAGTAAACCGTTTGCTTTCAAAAACTTTACTCTACTTTAGAAAAAGCTTTTGTAAAGTGAATGAAATAAATTTCTGAGACAAAATTATTTTGAAATTAAATTAAAAATTGACTTTTATGTTATATACATATATATGGGTATAATGAGGGTAAAAAGAACTATTCATTAATTATTTCGCGTTCATACTGTACATATATAGTTTACCGTTGTTTCATTTATAAGAAGCTTTTCTTGGACAACAACAAGATTAAAATCATACTACAATCAACAAATACAAAACAAATTTGCTTTTTTCGTTAACTTTTCAGACTGAAAGTTAATTTTTTGTACGAACTCCTACTCCTAATTCGTAAATCTTCTTAAATGTGATACAAACAGTATTGTATGCTTTCTTTGTTGTGTATTGCACACATAATAACAAAAACAGATCCAAATTATTGTATTATTTTGGGTAAAAGATTTTGAGACAAGATAATAATAAATCCAGAGGAAACTATTAGTTGGATTATCTCTATTATAAAGAAAGTAATCCATCATAATGTGACTGTATACGGATTTACAACTAAAAGATTTTATTTGACAAAGTGTTTTAACCTTCAATTAATGGATTTAAAGGAATAATGAATTATAAGGACGATGAAATTCGACTACGCAAGCGAAGATTTTGGGACACATTTTTACCTATGTCTTTATAGGTTGGCACTAATCAGAAGAAAGCAAATCAATCAAAAAATTTGAAGGAGGATTTCTCAACTTGTTTAGTAAAATACTGAGTAGGTTCGCTAACCTCAAAACCAAATGGAGTACAGTTTTATGAGCACACTATAAAACTAGAGGTGACAAGGTAAATGGTTTACTTGGTGGTACCTGATTGCGAGATGTGATTTATGTCTAATTTTTTTAAAGCAAACACCAACAAAAACTATTACTCTTTGAGCATATATTGGTTTCCTAATTTCCTTATTTATGTTCAGTTCCAAAAAAAAATAAATTTTAAGTTTTATCGAATAGCATTTTCAAGCCAAATAAATAAACAACTATTAGGAAGTAAGTTAATGGCTAGAAAATGTAGGAGCGTTCGTTTGTTTAGCTAATGTTCTAATTTCTACCTCTGCCTTTAAAATTTGAAAATATCTTGAATATCGTTAAAGTCTTACTAATTCAAAATCTTTGTAATTATGAATTATTCTTGTGAAATTTCGAAATTCTACATTATGTTTTAACATGAAATTGAAGGTTTCAAAATTTAAAATGTTTAGTTAAACTTCTGGATTCTTAAAAATGTCCATCAGAGAAATGTTATTTCCTTGCTCAGTAAATTATAAAATTTGTTATTTGAATGAAATTCATTGATAGACTTCTAAAATTCAAATTTAATTAATTACGAGTTTGGGGAATATTCACGAACAAAAAAAAGCCGTTCGATGCTGAAAGGCCGGTCGGAAGGCCGAATGTCGAAAGGCCGAATGTCGAATAACCGAAAGTGTCGAAAGGCCGAATGTGTCGAAAGACCGAATGTCGAAAAGCCGAATGGGTCGAAAGGCCGAAACATATTTGTGGTACATCTATCAGTAGAAGCGATATGAGCGATACGATTTCATTGATCTGTGTCTGCAAGGTTTACGAAGCAGTTACAAAGCATTAAATCCGCAATTCGCTCCCATACATTTGTCGATGCCATACTAACCCAACGAATTAAGCTAACCACAAAAAAACTTGAAACATTTGTGGTGGAACTATCTCAGTAGAAGCGACATGAGCGATATGATTCCTTTGATTTGTGTTGGCTACTTTATTTAGAAAAAAATAATACTAAACTGAAAATCCCGAAAAAAATCCGAAAAATTAAAATCCAGAAACGCAATTAAAATTTATAAAGTGTCTATCGAGTTCTTAATATTTACGATAATGGAAATTGCTCCGTCATTTGTGGGCTATAGTTCAGTTGATTTTCAAAAAAATTCAATTTTCCACGAAACGTGTAGAAATATTCGGCCGATCCAAATGGCCGTTGGTATGACAATTACAGGTTTCAACGCCTATTGATAGAGGTATCAATCATCGAAATCGGATCACATTTGCAGATTTTCGATATTTGTGGCTCTGAATTTGTGGGCTATGTTCAGTTGATTTTCAAAAAAATTTAATTTTTCACGAAACGTGTAGAAATATTCGACAGATCCAAATGGCCGTTTGTATGACAATTACAGCTCTCAACGCCTATTGATAGAGGTATCAATCATCGAAATCGTATCACATTTGAAGATTTTCGATTTTGTTGGCTCTGAATTTGTGGGCTATAGTTCAGTTGATTTTAAAAAAATTTAATTTTCCACGGAACGTGTAGAAATATTCGACCGATCCTAATGGCCGTTGGTATGACAATTACAGGTTTAACGCCTATTGATATAGGTATCAATCATCGAGATCGGAGGACATTTGCAGATTTTCGATATTTGTGGCTCTGAATTTGTGGGCTATGTTCAGTTGATTTTCAAAAAAAATTTAATTTTTCACGAAACGTGTAGAAATATTCGACTGATCCAAATGGCAATTGGTATGACAATTACAGCTCTCAACGCCTATTGGTAGAGGTGTCAATCATCGAAATCGGATCACATTTGCAGATTTTCGGTTTTGTTGGCTCTGAATTTGTGGGCTATAGTTCAGTTGACTTTCAAAAAAATTGAATTTTCCTCGGAAAATCGGATCACATTTGCAGATTTTCGATTTTTATGGCTCTGAATTTGTGGGCTATAGTTCAGTTGATTTACAAAAAAATTGAATTTTCCACGGAACGTGTAGAAATATTCGACCGATCCAAATGGCCGTTGGTATGACAATTACAGGTTTAACGCCTATTGATTGAGTTATCAATCATCGAGATCGGAGGACATTTGCAGATTTTCGATTTTTGTGGCTCTGAATTTGTGGGCGATGGCCGTTGATATGACAATTACAGGCCTCAACGCCTATTGATAGAGGTACAATCATCGAAATCGGATCACATTTGAAGATTTTCGATTTTTGTGGCTCTGAATTTGTGGGCGATGGCCGTTCGTATGACAATTACAGGTCTCAACGCCTATTGATAGAGGTATCAATCATCGAAATCGGATCACATTTGAAGATTTTCGATTTTTGTGGCTCTGAATTTGTGGGCGATGGCCGTTGGTATGACAATTACAGGTCTCAACGCCTATTGATAGAGGTATCAATCATCGAAATCGGAGCACATTTGCAGATTTTCGATTTTTGTTGGTCTGAATTTGTGGGCTATAGTTCCGTTGATTTTCAAAAAAATTCAATTTTCCACGGAACGTGTAGAAATAATAGACCGATCCAAATGGCCGTTGGTATGACGATTACAGGTTTCAACGCCTATTGATAGAGGTATCAATCATCGAAATCGGATCACATTTGAAGATTTTCGATTTTTGTGGCTCTGAATTTGTGGGCTATAGTTCAGTTGATTTCAAAAAAATTGTATTTTCCACGAAACGTGAAGAAATATTCGACAGACCCAAATGGCCGTTGGTATGACAATTACAGGTTTCAACGCCTATTGATAGAGGTATCAATCATCAAAATCGGATGACATTTGCAGATTTTCGATTTTTGTGGCTCTGAATTTGTGGGCTATAGTTCAGTTGATTTTCAAACAAATTCAATTTTCCACGAAACATGTAGAAATATTCGACCGGTCCAAATGGCCGTTGGTATGACAATTACAGGGCTCAACGCCTATTGATAGAGTTTTCAATCATCGAAATCGGAGCACATTTGCAGATTTTCGATTTTTGTGGCTCTGAATTTGTGGGCTATAGTTCAGTTGATTTTCAAAAAAATTGGATTTTCCACGAAACGTGTAGAAATATTCGACCGATCCAAATGGCCGTTGGTATGACAATTACAGGTCTCAACGCCTATTGATAGAGTTATCAATCATCGAAATCGGATCACATTTGAAGATTTTCGGTTTTTGTTGCTATGAATTTGTGGGCTATAGTTCAGTTGATTTTCAAAAAAATTGAATTTGCCAAGAAACGTGTAAAAATATTCGACCGATCGAAATGGCCGTTGGTATGACAATTACAGGTCTCAACGCCTATTGATAGAGGTATCAATCATCGAAATCGGATCACATTTGAAGATTTTAGATTTTTGTAGCTCTGAATTTGTGGGCTATAGTTCAGTTGATTTTCAAAAAAATTGAATTTTCCACGAAACGTGTAGAAATATTCGACAGATCCAAATGGCCGTTTGTATGACAATTACAGATTTCAACGCCTAGAGGTATCAATCATCGAAATCGGAGGACATTTGCATATTTTCGATTTTTGTGGCTCTGAATTTGTGGGCTATAGTTCAGTTGATTTCCAAAAAAATTTGATTTTCCACGGAACGTGTAGAAATATTTGACCGATACAAATGGCCGTTTGTATGACAATTAAAGGTCTCAACGCCTATTGATAGAGGGAGGTATCAATCATCGAAATCGGATCACATTTGATGATTTCCGATTTTTGTGGCTCTGAATTTGTGGGCTATAGTTCAGTTGATTTTCAAAAAAATTGAATTTTCCACGAAACGTGTGGAAATATTCGACCGATCCAAATGGCCGTTTGTATGACAATTAAAGGTCTCAACGCCTATTGATAGAGGGAGGTATCAATCATCGAAATCGGATCACATTTGAAGATTTTCGATTTTTGTGGCTCTGAATTTGTGGGCTATAGTTCAGTTGATTTTCAGAAAAATTTAATTTTCCACGAAACGTGTAGAAATATTCGACCGATCTAAATGGCCGTTAGTATGACAATTAAAGGTCTCAACGCCTATTGATAGAGGGAAGTATCAATCATCGAAATCGGATCACATTTGAAGATTTTCGATTTTTGTGGCTCTGAATTTGTGGGCTATAGTTCAGTTGATTTTCAAAAAAAATTGAATTTTCCACGAAACGTGTAGAAATATTCGACCGATCCAAATGGCCGTTTGTATTACAATTAAAGGTCTCAATGCCTATTGGTATATGTATCAATCATCGAGATCGGAGGACATTTGCAGATTTTCGATTTTTGTGGCTCTGAATTTGTGGGCTACAGTTCAGTTGATTTTCAAAAAAATTGAATTTTCCACGAAACGTGTAGAAATATTCGACTGATCCAAATGGCCGTTGGTACGACAATTACAGGTCTCAACGCCTATTGATAGCGGTATCAATAATCGAATTCGGATCACATTTGAAAATTTTCGATTTTTGTGGCTCTGAATTTGTGGGCTATAGTTCAGTTGATTTTCAAAAAAATTGAATTTTCCACGAAACGTGTAGAAATATTCGACCGATCCAAATGGCCGTTTGTATGACAATTACAGGTCTCAACGCCTATTGATAGAGGTGTCAATCATCAAAATCGGATCACATTTGCAGATTTTCGTATTTTGTGGCTCTGAATTTGTGGGCTATAGTTCAGTTGATTTCCAAAAACATTGAATTTTCCACGGAACGAGTAGAAAGTGTTCCGATATTTCTAAGACTATTCGATATTATTTAAGAATGCCCAGGTTATTTACACTTTACATGCGGTATGGCTGTGATAACCGCGTAAAAGATTTCCTTTGGTTTTACATACTTACGGATAATTCGATATTTGAGAACATTCTAGAATATTCAAGATACTTTGGAAATTTCGAAATTCTTGATATTTTTCAAATTATATTCGAGATATGTATGTGATGCTTTATCGAGATTTTAGAAATCGTCATAGCATTGAGTTGAGTAATGCTAGGCTGGGCAATATAAAGAAAAAGGTTTCTAACTATAAGTTTTACTTGTTCATAGGTACAAGAATCAATTTTATGGGCTGAAGAAAAATTTTGCGGCAGGGGCCAACATTTGTAGTTCCGCCACTGGTGTAAAAAACAGGTAATGTAACCATAAAAAATAAACAAAAACCAGCCTCGTGAAGAACCGTTAAATGAACAGATAATAAGAAAGAATATTTTGAGAATTGAATTTATTATTATTTTATTTGTAGTTAGTTCTCGTTCAATTTACACTTAACTTATCATCATAATTAAAAAAAAATCGTGCGCATAGTTTACAAGAGTGGTCCACATAAAATGTCTAAACCTTATAAAATGGAATATAAAATAAATGCATCACCACATTTAAAAATGTCTGAAATTACAAAGCGCCTTTTTAATCGTAATTTCCATTCCGATGTGCATTTCTATATTGAGGGCAAAATCATTTATGCTCACTCATTGGAATTGATGAAAAGGAGCATTGTGTTCGAGCAACAATTTGAAGATACGTCCAACATAGTAACGACCATCCCCGTCGATAATTGCAAATATGAAAGTTTTTTCGAATTTATCCGTTTCATTTATACGGACGAGTGTAAAATTACTGAAGCTAATGGAATTGAAATTTTGAAATTGGCCACTCATTACAAAGTAATTATGTTGGAGAATAAAATAATTAATTTTTCGGAATCAGATGAATGGTGTTTAAAATTATTTGAGCATTGTGTAGTCACCAAATATGAACTTGTGCGTAACTTTATGAATGAAATGGCAGATAGTTCATTTAACGGATATTTGGAGGACAAACATTTTATATCCCTTCATCCAGATGCAGTCGATGCGCTTCTTGCGTTTCAGCATATTTCAAATGAAGTGGCCGAAACCGAAATATTTACGGCATTAGGCAATTGGATAACAGTGTACTGTGACGGTCATCAAATGTCATTGGCGGAAGGGCGCCAACAATTTGATAGTTTAATCCGAAAAATTCGTTTTCCCACGATGACAATTGAAGAGATACGTGAATGCTGCGATCAATTTCCAGGAATACTTAGCCAAAGTGATCGCATATCAATTTCGGAGCAAATCATATTCGGTGCAAATCACAGTGAATTGGACGTCAATTGGATTTCACAATGCCGTGAGGAATATATCAGCCCGTATGAAAAGACTTCGTTTAAAAGTGATTTTATATTCAAAACACGACTGTCAGTAAGGAAAGACACAATTATGGATGGAATACGAATCGGAAATAGTTTGCCTTCGAAAGTTCCAATCGAAGCGAAAATCTCGACAAGAGATGGTGATATATTAGGTTTTGTGCTGACCAAATTTGAATTTTGCGATTTAACTTTCAACCTTGGTGATGCAGTACGCTTGAAACCAAACTGTGAATATACGATCACAATGAAATATTGTAATGTACCGCCAACCTTCGAGGTGATGTGCCTCAGGAACGGTTATGAACCAATAATCAATGATGCAGCCAAATCCGTGACCGTGCTTGAGATAAGTCCGAATGTGTTCGAAATATTTTTTAAATCAACCTTAGATTAAAGTATATCGATTCTAAATAGATATTGTTGCAAATAAATATTAGTTGACTTCAAAAATTAGTTTTATTGTATCTACCTACCATTTTCAGAACTTTTTCTCGCCATTTTATTTTTTATTTTTATTTTTACAAGCCGTGGTCGTGTCCGTTTAAGAATAAAATAATTTACACAATTTGGTAAGTCATTTAAGCGAATAATACTCGGAATTTTCCAATGATTGCAGAATGATATTTTCTCTTGAGCCTGTAAATACTTCCTGTGGTAAATAAACATTAAAAATAATTTTAAAATCAGGGTTTCTAAAAAAAATCAAATTTAACGCATACAAACATTAAAGAAAGCAAATTTAATTTTTTTCATTGTATTGGTGCGTATGTATAATATTTTATTGAGGTTATGTCAACTGGGAACAATAAAACTCCGATTATTTGTAATGATCATAAATTGAATTGTCTGTAAACTGGTAGTTTGTAGATACAGTTAAAAATATTTCCCGCTACCTGGAATAAGGTCACGGATGATGAGTATCCAATCTATTGTATATATGTATGTAAGTAGCTGTTCGCGAAAGCGTTAAATTTTAATGTTAGTGGGCGTACATGGTACAGTTTTGGTGAACAAATTTACACCACAAAGTTAGCTAAATGCGTCAAATTTTGTGGTCACAAGGAATAATCGATTAAGTCGACTTAAGGCAAAAATTATTTTAAATTTTTGAAGTTTTCTGTCTCTGCTCTAATCTCACTAAATTTGACTTAAGTGATAATGACACCTGTGGTCGTAAGCCTTAGTAGTTTTAGTCGGCATAAGAGAGAAATAGAATTAATATTGTACTTTTTGTACCTCTCTAGCAAATTTATCTAATTTAACTCAATCGGTTATTCCTTGTGACCACAGAATTATTCTCAACTCGTACAAGAATTACGTAACCAAATGTAACCAAAATGTTTCGCAGGACAAACATTTGACCCGCAGTGTTACGAACGTGGTAACTAATTCATTACATAGTAACTCAACTCATGTAGCTAACTTCGTGGTTGATTGATTGATTGATTGAAGTGTTCGACCAAGCTTTAAGCAAGATCTCCCGGAGTTATTAATGGCCGGGCCTCACCGAACACCTTGTTACATAAAACATAAAGAGGATTTGGATAGGTTTAGTTAGTAAGATAGAAATTGACCCGGTTACAGACACCTAAGTATAGCCAATAGTTAGTAACACAATGACAGCACATTTCGAATCTACTTAAAACTGCACTCAGAAATAAAATTTATTAGTATACTGAATCAGATTCCTGCGCCCTTCTGAAATCCTAATCGTAATTAAAAATATATACTTAATAAATATATAATACTCATAAATTAATTTGAAATTGACTTAAAACTAATAAATATAATCGAAATCGACTGACCATTCACATGATTTCCTCCATACTGGTCCCTGTCGCTACTTATGAATATACTTAAGTTCACGCTATAATACATAAGGAGTTTCAGCAAGATTATCCATTAAATTCTATGAGTTTGAAAATTATAAGGCGCTGTTACTAGATATGATTGATGGATTAGGTTGTACGGCCCATCATTATAGCAGGATTCCCAAACTCCAGGGTCCCATTCCGTACACCCGTATACATGTAACAAAACCTAAGGCTAAGATAGGATTCTTAGTTGGGAGAGAGACGACCCGGATACAGCCACTCAGCGAACGGTATTTAGTAAAAATTGTTAGTAATTATATAATCGAATTATAATCGCATAGTTAGTACAGAACAACACACTTTCTAAACTACAACTTATTCACTACTTTTTGATCCAGTAGGGTTGATCCAATTTAAAATTAAATTCTGAAAATCAGGATTAATTTTAATCTCTATAATAATGATTAATACTGTAACTATATTATAATCTGAAAAATTAATTAACCATACAATTAACCTAATCAACAATAGCCCACCTATCTTAGAAAGAAAATTAATATAATTCTAATCTACTTTTATGTTTTATTAAAATTACAATTAAAACTGCACTCTAAAATGACCTTTATTAGTTTGCTGGATCAGGTTCCTGGGCCCTTCTACAAATCATAATCATAATTAATTTAGAATTGACTTAAAGCTAATAAATACAATCGAAATCAGCTGTTTATTTACATGATTCCCTCAATACCGGTCCCTGTCGCTACATATAACTACTATTTAGTTCAAACTATAATACATGTATATAATAGTTTCAGCAAAATCTGCCAATCAGATTCTAGGCGTTTGATCTGAAATGGGCGCTATCCTGTAATGAATTATAATTAATGTTACCAGTAACCAAAATTAATTATAAGGCGCTAATAAACCCTAATGCTTTAATGTGTACGACCAAGCCCCCAACAAGTTTCCCGGAATACGCCGGGTCCACCGTACACCCTTTTACGGATAACAAAACGAGGGACAAGAAAAGTATGTTAGTAATAAAGCATCAACCCGGCACCAGACACCCAAGAAGTTGATAGTTAGTAAATAAAACAACAACATTTCTAAACTACATGAATATTAACTGCATGATTCCTGGAGCTTTGAGTTGGGCCTTAACTTTATTCCTGAAAATTAGGATTAAAATGGTTAATTCTGGAACAATCTTAGATTCTGAAACAAGTTAAATTATTTATCAGTATCCTTAAAATAAAGCCCTCTAACCACCTATGATCTTATTAATCTAAGTCTACTTAAAGTTATATCTGCAGCAATCCTATAAATAAATAATTTAAAAAAGTCCTCTTGGTGACACCCCTTCAATATTAACAATTTATTAACTATATTATTATTTTATCAAAAAGCTTGCAAAATTATTGCTAACTTAGCTTCCTTCTGGAACTCCTCCAATCGTCACCAAAAACGTAAACACCCACTTATACACCACTCAGAAAGTCCCTCTATAGCATAGTTTTAGAACATAGGTAATACATTTTACCCAGATTCAATTAATGATAAAATTCCAAATTAATTCGATACAAAGTTTCTCGAAATTTGCATTGGGTTACTCCGAATATTTCTGAAAATCAAGATCTATGTAAATTTGTTAATTGTCCCCAACTACTACTTCTAAAATAAACTAAAAGTTATTAAACTCTGAAATCCTCATGGTTTAGTTGTTAAAATGGCTATAGTAAATGTAATTAATTAATTAAATTTCTCGTCACGCTCATTAATCCCTCAGAAACTTTAAATCAAAAACCAATTAGTGTACAATATAAAATTAACTTGTTTAAAATATAAAATTAGCCAAACGTAATTAAAAGAATTAATTAATTACAAACAAATTATTTTTCATTAAAATTGTTAAATACAATATGTTGTTATACAATATATAGCAGAGTTATTTATTTAATTAACATAAATTCTAAATATAAGGATATAAACATCTCTTATATTACAAACTAGTGTATAACCAATATAAGTAGAGCAAAACTATCTACCTTATACGAAGAAAACTTTGAGAACTTGAAACTTGAGTACTCAAGAAGGATTATTCAACAATATTTACCGCAACAGACAACCCCTTTTGGCGAAAAAGAACGGAAAAACCTGAAAAAGATGAACTCATAAATTGACATCAAACAGATGTATTAAAAATGCACATAAAACTACATTGCATGTAGTTTTTATTTTTTTATTTTATAATGTGTCTTCGCTAAATGCACATTTCAATTTCAAATGCAAAACCTTACAAATGTGTATTGAATTTATGTGGCTCATGTTAATAACGACACTATAAATATAAATTGGTAATGAAAATTGAACATAAACACATCAAAAAACCAGAAAAAGATAATAGAAACATACACTAAAATCCACATAAACAAAATAAATAAATATTTCCATGCACTCTTCCTCTGCGCATTCAATATTTATGCATATGCACATGCGCAATAAATCTTCATATGTATAATCCTTAGTACGCAATTACGCATACTTCTTCATGTTTTCATTATATGCCATGCACAATATTAAAATATTAAAATTACACCAAAAATTATAAAAATTCCACTACAAACCCATTCTACAGTGACTCACAACCTATTTGATCCAGTTGCATTTCATTAATAAATTGTAAATATCTCGCGATGTCTTATTTTGTTTGAGAGAAATAGAGAAATGGATCAAACAAGCCGTGGATCACTGATGTATTTAATCTGCCATTAAAACTACATGTACGATGTACCAAAATATAAAACTTTTACCAATAAGCCCATTCTACGTATTAATCTTCGATATGTTTGTTCAATTGTATTTAAAATTTTAAAATAAAAATAAAAATAAAATACGTATACGTATTTGAACTAGATGAAACAAGAACAGACATGCGTATTAAATTTAACCGCGTTTATTAAATTGTAACAATTTAACTTTTGATATAAAATCAATCAAAAGAAGCTTTATGCACTAGAATTTTATATACAATTAAACAGACACTAAAGCCTAAATCATGCAATTAATTTAGAAATCATGAAATTTGATTTCCTTCATTTATAAGTACAAAAAAACATTGCCTGTAAATGCATCCCGATGGATTACATTTTCCAAATTCACATTTAATTATTTCACTATACCACTTATTTCTTCACTCAAAAATTGAAAAATTAATTGATTTTACACTTCACTAAAAATTTGATTACATAATTTAAAATAATCAAAACAATAAATTACACTAAAAACTTTTACTTTATGGAGCAGACAAAAAACACGACTGTCTCCTTTGAACGTTTATCGCCGACCAACTCATGTAGCTAACTTCGTGGTGTAAAAATATTCAAAATCACGATACACTTTGCGTGACTCTTGCGTTAAAGTATACGGGGGGAGATTTTGATATTTCTACTTGTTTGATAGATATATCATAAATGATTGGCCTCTTCATTTTTTCTGATTTACAAGTCAAAAAATGTTGTGAATGCCATTATTGTTAATATATTTTGTCCTTAAAAAGCGAAAGAATTTAATTGATTTTAATACACAGACAAACTTCTCTTTCTATTATTTGTGTGGGCATAAAACACACAGAAATGAGGATTTTCCTTGCGTTTTATATTTAGTGAATATAATTCGCTAGGTCAGTACGTTCTTGCCTCAAGCTTAATGTATGAAGTTAGAATTGTGTTTTGTAGTTTGGTTGTAGCTACCTAAAGAGTAGATCGAACTTTTTGTACGTGCGAACTTTTCAATCGCCATTTTACAATTACAATATGTATTAAGCTAAATCAATGATTTCAAAGTAATGAACTTAATTTCAGAGGGCCTACGAATTGAATCTCAATATGCTGGTTTTAGTTTTAATAAACGATCAGCTTATTAGTGTTATATGCGCAGATACAGCTGGTTTCAATCATTTTCATTCAAATATTTCTCTCAAGCCTGTTAAATATTTTTTGCTTACCACCTGCTGTTGAAAAGGTACTGAAAATAAAGGTTTTATCAGTGTAAAAATAACATATTCGTAAACACAAAATCATAAAGAATGAAGTGAGGTTAAATCAGAATGACGAGAAATGTACCTACTTATACAGACTAGAATTTGGAGTGTGAATAAAATGAATGTACTCATGACACGACATCGTGAGAAATTTTTCAAATGAATTTAATGAAAAATTATTGAAGTTTTTGTAGCTTAATTACTAATTGGTACTCTCAAGTAACCACGCGTCGCATAAAAATGACAAAAATTGCACATGAAATTGTGATTGGTGGGAAAAAATGTGGGAAAAGTTGCCCAAAATGGATGGAAAATTGTTTGTGGTTGACTAAAATGCCCCCAATAAAATGTCGAAAATGTTTCAACAATAATTTTCCATAAAACATAAATTAACTTGCATTTCGATTGCAAAAATATTACAAACGGGATCCGCTCGAAACGCGATATGATGAGACGATATAAAGTACGAAACGTGATATTTCATAACGCGATATTTCAAAACGCGACATTATAGTTTATAGTTTTTCTATGCTGTAAAGATTAGTAGATCCATTTCGTTTAACTTGTGGTTCATCGGTTTGATCATTAGATCGCCTCGATTTGAAATTAATTATTTAATAGAATAATTCATCCTCAACGTTAAGACGGTAGGATTAGAGATTGCGATTTCCTGAGAAATTTTGTTTCTCGAGAAACCGAGAAATTTGTTTCCCGGCAAATTTCATTTCTCGAGAAATTGAGAGTTTTCAATTTTTTCTCGAGTTTCTCAGAAATTCTCGAGACTATTTCTAATAGAAAGAATTTCTAAAATTTTATCGAAAACTTTTATTACATTGAGTTATTTGAAGTTTCCTGACGAAGAACCATTTCTTTCAGTTACAGCTGAAGTAAAGGTCGAATAGTAAACGGAGCATTTATTTCGCATTGATGTTGCTGTAAAATTCAAAATATTTTCGGATCAATAAAAGTCTCAAGATTCTCTTGTTTTGTTGACAAAACCCTCTCTATACTATATCAGAGCCAGCGACAAAATAGTGCGGCAGATTCAAGACGCCATGGCTCCCTAACTGGTAGGGCCTCAAGTACCTAATGTGACAGGACAAAAACGTGGATAGAAAACAATTTTGTTTGTTATTGTTACCTGGCGAACATTCGTACAGTCCTAACCAAAATATTTGTTCCTGCTAAATTGTTGTATTATTGCACTATATCCTCTTGATGATTAGTTCTATGTACAATGTTTATTTGACAAGGCAAAACAAATAAAATAAAAAAATATTTATAGATTAGTGCATTAGTGGCAATTGCTACGATGGTCAAGGAGACAGTCACCCAACGCAAGCGACGCCTAGATAAGGAGAAGCAAAAACGCCAGAAAAGCTTCAGCAGGAATCAGGAGCAGACCAGTCCGCAAGATTAGCCAAACGGCGTAAGCGAGCTGAAGAAGTTCCCGAAAAGCAGCGCAATGTCGAAACGCAAATGTGAAAGAACGAATTGCTTAAGCGAGATCGATCGAAACTGTCAATGAAGCACAACGCCATGCTTAAGCAAGAGCAAATGAAACAGCCTCTGAGCATATCTCTCGCCTCGAAAGTCAAAGAGCACGATGTCATGCTCAATCAAGAGCGATTGAGACTACCGAAGCGCATATCTCTCGACTGGAATCAGACTGATTGAGACACTCTTCAATTAAGAGCTAGAGAGACAAGTTAGCAACTTTGAAGCAATACTTGACCATGTCAACGTGAGACCTATGCTCAACCATAAATACTTTTTGCGACAAGTGCTGTGATATCTGCAAGAAAAAATGCTACCCTAATAAGGCAGTGAAATATCGTTTAATTTCGCCAAAGCCATATTTGCCGCTAGAAATGATTTACTTATTTGCCATTGATGCAATACGCATTTGAAGAACTCAAAGAGTCATGCTCCATCCAAGGCATATTGGAATCACCTGCTTCCGGGTGATATTTCCGATGAAATTACGGCACTAACTGAACCAGAACGACGTTTGCTTCAGCGCATCATTCCGTATGTCAAAGTGATCAAATTTCCAGGCAGATTTGGTCGATACCTATTTCAAAAGACATGCAACATTATTTGCTCTCGATATCTTTGAAGTAAGCGAAAAGTTGCCTGAAATGCTTCCTCGATCAAGCACAGATGTAGGAATTGTTGTATGACTGAAACTTTAGATACATTTAATGTATCCAGAGATTATAACATTTCACCGGATCGTGTCTACAAGGCATTTGAAAGGCTTGTTGACATAACCTACTCTACAAGGATGTAATCTGATGACCAAGCTACCGATGCTTCAACTCGCAGTGCCTACATGCGAATTAATGATTTATCGCGAATCGTGCGTGCCTCCTGGAATCAAAGAAATGAAGAAATCTTTCAATCCGGACTTGCTGGACACTAATGTTTTGCCATGATTGTGGCAAATTTAATTCGAGCTACCATTCTACCACCGAGCCAATGGTATACAAATGTTTTAAATCTAAGCATGATTGACGGCGACGTATTATACGAATGGATTGATTTGGAAACTAGAAATCAACCAGGTGCCTTTCCAATGAATAATCGGGGCTACTTGGATTAGAAATCTTGATGTTGTAAGACACGACATCCTGATGTTTGCTTTTATTTTGGCAATACCTTTGTTATTGAATATGATGACTTAAATGTGATAGTTTATGCTACAAAGAAAACGATGGAATTAGTTTCCTAAATCTTCGTGCTTCGATAAACTTATCGTTTGCCGAACATAATATTGGAGTTTTGATTGTTGCTGGCAGTGCATATGGCCTCATAGATTATAATAACAAGTTTTACTTTACCGATTTCCATTCATGCGGATGAAAAGAAAAATGCGGAGCATAAAATGGAAAGGCCTGTGTCGCCGAATGCGATACTATTGACGAATTCCTTCGTATTATCTGCCGAAATGTGCATTCCAATGCCGACACACAATTTTCAATTAAACCCATCACTGTTATCGCCAAAGAAGGAGTTGTACAAATGCAGCAATATTTAGAGACACATTCATCGAAACAGGTAGATCCAAAATGAACCAGAACCAGAGCCAATAAATGCATCACAATTCATTGCTATACAGACTGTAATGGCACCAATTCATCACGTGCAGCCGGATGTTAATGATGCATTTGAGGAAAGTAGAAATATCAACTAAATTGTTCGCAAAACTAAGGGCTATATTATGCATGTGAATAGAGAGTTGAAAGTCGAGGAATTTTCATGGTTCCATCTCTTTCCATATATGGCAAAAATGATTTGAACGAAGAGCGCCCAGTAAATCTTACGCCATTGGATTATTTTCAGCAGAGAATCCTAGGCTCGGATAATCGTTTTCAAAGAACCAATTATTTGTTTTATGCACCCTCAATATTTGTATATCTTCGAGTGCAGTCGACGATCTTGTCGAGAAGCGAAAAAGAAGATCCAGATTTAAGAGCACAAGATGCCAATAAACTCGTATTGTGCCGCCGAGTTCAGACGAGTTTATTCGAAATGGGGGACGATTCTGCACTTTACAACGAACAACGAATGCAAAATGGTTTAATAATTATAATCAGCAAATTCTAGAGTTCTGGAATGCCAATATGGACATACAACCATGCGGATCAAATGCATCTACTGCCCACTACATTGCGAAGTACATTTCAAAAACAGAACCAGCAGATGTTTACGAAGGTTTAGCTCAAGCCATTCGTCAAATTCGTCGCGATGAAACTAACATTGAAAGAAAGCGTTTGAAATCATGCATGTGTCTACTTGAATTTGCGATGAATTTTGAGCTATTTTATGCAAAGAAAGCGGGATATAATGAAGGAAGCAATGATGCAGAAGAGGAAGAGCAACCAACAAGACGACACGACTCATTAAGCTGGCAAGCAACATTAGTTGGATGGTAAATATGGTAATTATAAATGTTCCAGCTGTTGTACGAGTGCTATTCATTCAAATGCCGACGGATCCGGAAAATTATTTCTATAGTCTGCTCGGACAATATTTACCATTTTACTCGGAGGATGAATTAATTGATGAGCATAACAATGCACGCGGGGCTTTTCTTAAATGTCTTTTCTTAAACCTCGAAATATATCGTGCAAGAGACAGACAACTTGAAACTGCATTCAATTAGGCACATACTGTCAATCTTCTTAAAAATCCAGAAGAAATTGTTGAGCCAGAACTTGAAGATGAAGTTACCGAACAGGCGATGACAAATGAGCAGTTCCAGAATGTGTGTGCTGCAATGAATTTACGACAGCGAGAATTATTCAACACCATTACTCGCAGTATCCAGGACCAAATGAACGGAAGTACTGGAGTTGGAAAAACATTCACATTCAATGCACTAATCGAACAGGTCAATCGCTGCTACGGTAAGAAAGTTAAATTTGGCGCATTGACCTGTGTAGTGGCACGACTTGTTGGTGGAACAACGCTGCACACGTTATTTAACTATTTACAGGTCTTGCGAAATCAGTGGAAGAACATCGAATTACTGTTCATCGATGAGATTTCCATGGTTCCTTACGAAATGTTGTGCATGATCGATTCTAGATTGCGACAACTAAAAAAGAAGTAAAATGAACCACATTCGATGCCATTAATATGTTGATTTTTGGATATTTGTTTCAGTTGCCACCTATCCAAGGAGCTCAGGCATTCCACCAACTCATTTGTGGAGACCCCTCAACCTTGTGGAATTGACGGTGAACATGCGACAACAAGGCGACACAATATTTGCTGATCTTTTGAATGCTCTACGCGTTGGTGAGTTGAACGCCCTACATTTTGCTCTATTGATATCAAAAGTGTTGAGAGAGGCATCTGGCGATTTTGATTTGGTTAGAACAATTCACATATATTCAACTCATGCACAAGTTGATGCACACAACACAGCCGTCATTGAACAATATCGAGCCTGAGGAGTGCGAATTTTGCGAGACGGGAGGATTACAAAAGGAGTTGGAAATTTTCAACGGAGCGAAAAAATAATATTAATATAGAACAAGGTCTTGTGAATGGTGCAATGGGCACTATCACTGAAATTGTTTGGCCTTTATTCCGTCATGATAAGATGTACGATACCGACATTTCATCTGTTCGTATCAATCCGAAATCAATTCAGTTGAATTATTTGGATCAAAAATACCGTCAAGATTGAATCTCGGCTATCTACAGTCTAATGGTTTGGAATGATTCACTAGATGCTTATATTATTTTTACAGCATAAACTAACTTCTATGATTACTTAACAGAAAATTGAATAATGCGGGCTTAGATAGGCCTACGGATTTTATTTCTCCAAAAATAATTGATTGGTTATTTTGATGAACAATGTCCCATTTTCTCTTTCTAGGTCACCTTAGGTAACATACTCAGGCAATATCTAATTGTAAAATTTTTCAATTTCCTTTCCCTTCTATTTTTTGGAAAAATGTTAAAAATAAAACTAATCGAGAAGAGTACATGTACATCCAGCACGGTAAAGAATGTTAAAAGAATTTTTTTTTCTGTTGCTCCTCATCTACAATATAAATTTTGTATTTATCCCTACTCGAAATTCTTCAATTTATTTCCTTTTTTATATCATCTATATTCGTTATGAATGACTGACTTCAAGGATATATCAAATAATTAAATTTGAATATGTACTTGAAGATTTTTAGGGCTTTCGTATACATTTATTGGACAAGAATTACTCTGTTAGTAACAATTACATGCCATATGAATAATATACCAATGAACCGAAATATTAACACCCAAGACCGTATCGAATCCATAATACTCGGGGATATATGCGATATATAGAATTTGGAAAGCTTATTTTTGTAGGGGGCTCTAAATTGAATGAGAAAAACGTGATCGAACTTAAAATACACCAACAATATTCGACGGTCACTATGGTTCTATAAAAAAAAACAGAATGTACTACATGATGAAGCTGAACAAGGATTGAATACAAAAATGTTATCAATTGATTTGTTAACCTTTATGGAAAAGGAAATTTCCTTTTTGCTCCTTTTTAACGTATTTGGGGTTTTTTTTTTGTGAAATAAATTGAAAAGAAATAAATTTTCTGGAATCCTTTTGTGTAAAAAAGATTCAATATTAAATATTTGTCACTGGAATATAGCCAACAAAAAATAAATATTTGAAATTTCCGGCCTTATAGCAGTTGTGGTAACATTCTTGTATATCCATACTGTACAATATTCTCAAAGGATTTTTATATTAAACAAAATTGCGCTCGACTCCATAATTATTAACTCCATTACATAGAAATTTATATTCTTTCTGTTTGTTTGTTATCTTATCTCGTATACCTAGTTAAAAATTTGTCCGTGATTTAAGGCGACTGGATTAATTTCAATCATTCCGTTTCTTTTTGACAAATCGGATTAAATTTTATTATTTCAACTTATACAATCCCCTAGGACAGGTATAGTACGTAAGATGCTGCATCGATCCTGTAACAATTTTATTATTTTTAACTTTGGTTTCTCTAAATTAACAAGCATAAATCCAATTTTAATATTCGTGCGTTGATATAAGAAAGTTGCAAAAAATGCGAAGAAGTTAAAAACAATAATGTTTATGACATTCTCATTTTTCGTCAATTTTTTACCATTATCAAGGGTATCGTTCATTAAAATTCGGTATGGAATTAGCCGAATTTTTTGTGGGGTAACATTTAGAACGAAAAAAAAATTCATTTCTATGTCTATTCTGTATCTTTCTTAGGATAATCCATCAATTATAACGTAATTATGGTATATGTAATTAACAAGTGCATTTTGTTGCGAGAATCGTATGGCAACATCGACCTAATAATATAAGTGGCACTTTACAAATAATTGCATTCGATACAATAAATTTTATTGCGATTGATTCTTATCGATTCTCGTAAAAACTAATGTAAGTTTTGTTATCTCGTAATCAATATTGAAAACAGATAAAACAAACTATTACCTTAGTATTTATTTACCCAATAAATTGTTGAGACACGATATCAATAAACAGACAATTAATTATTTTAGTACGAGGTGTGTACTTCAAAATTCCAAAACTGCGCAGAGATTACGGTCGATATCAATTGTTAGTACATTTTGAATTTGAGTGCTTCCTTAGCCAGCTATAGTCGCACCCATTTATATTTGTGACACTTTATAAATATTTTATTAATCACTAAGAGTATCAAACCCAACCCCTAAAGAGTCTTAGTCATGATTGAGTTACAATGGATATAATTCCTTTAGTTAAGGGCATTGTTCTGGGCTTATGTTAACCTAACTTTCTTTTCAGTTGGACAAACATTTGGTAGAATTTTGAAGAGAATCCAGTTCATCGAGTGAAACGATCAATACGTTACCATTCAGTGCTGTGCTAATGGACCTCTCTTGTTTCTTGACTTTTCTTGTTTCTTGATGGCAAAAATTATATCTTGAAGTCCTAATACGTGATTTTCATTTAGCAGTTGTAATACTCGTGTATTTTGTCATATGTTATATTTGAAGCGTCACTCCTACCACAATAAATTGTAAGCTTTCAAGAGTCACTTGACGGTCTGGAGGACAAGAAACGATTTTTTTAAATCGCAATATTTCTATCACTTGAAGGTTGAATTCCATTTTATGTAATTTCTTGACTAAGACAATTTAGTTTTGAAACGCAAAAATTGAACGCTATCAGTTTGTTCGAGTATTTCAGTATGAATAAAAAAATTTAGCACAATATTCATATAATGTCAACACGAACCGTATCATTACACAAATATTACACGCTTTAAGCCCAGAGAGGTATTATTCTTAGTCATAGTCCTATCAATAATTCAGATATTTCACTATTTTTTGGACGTTTTGATTGCTACTAATACGTTATCAACGTAAACGCAATGGAAATCTGCTATCTTTGGGTTTGCGTTTCTGAAACCAAAAGCCATGCTCGATCAACTCCACAATGGTCAACTTTGCAATAGCCAACTGGTCAGATGCTTGTTTCTCAGACGGCATTTATTAGACCGAAGGTAGTCAAATTGACGACAAACGGTACGAAATATCTTACAGACACAAATTATTTTGATTTGTCTGGTGCCATTATTTCGGTAGCCGGGATTAGCAACACATTCTAAAATTGGTTCGAACTACTCCGGTAAATAAGTTTCTAGGATTGTTACGGTATATAATATCGTATTGGGGAACAAATGGAATAAATGTGATCATTTTCCATTGTAGTGCAAAATTGACATCTATATTGTATTTTTACTTAGAACATGACATTATGTCTTAGCGTCGTGTTTCCTTAGATTTTTCACTACAGGTGAAATAAGCAACCATTAATGTTTGTTTCTGAAAAAATTGGACGGCTTGATCGATTTTGAACTCGTAATCGTCATTCATAGTATCTGGATTGAGCAAAGGCCAAATCTCACGTAACATGTATGTAAAATAATTTCGCCACGAGTAAGAAGAAAATGTGTGAAACAGAGGAGGAGAGCAAAAAATGTCCATCCATAAAGTCTCCTTTAGGCATCTTGGGCTCTGGTGCTAGCCTATTTTAAGAATCCTACTTTCTTGTTTTGTAAAAAGTTGAACTTAAACTGCGAATTATTTGTGTACTGACACAGAAGTACTTTAATTAAAAATGTAAAGAGGTGAAACTTCACAAGGTTATCAGAACTTAAGTACTGAAAATTAACTCAACTCTTAATCCCAAACGTAATCACCAAATCAAACGCCAACTTTCTAATTAACCCTTAACCTAATCGCAAAATCAACGCCTACCTCAATCCGTGAATCAACCGCCAAATAATTCCCCAAAAGAACCTCTCACTTAGTTTCAACTCAACTCCCGACTCAATCAAAATTCTTTGTTTTATAAGGGAATTGATTTATTTAATAAAATTCCAAGTGATGTTAAAGTTTGCCCTAATATAAATGTATTTAAGAGGTTGCTAGTCAAATTTGTAAAAAAATATAGATTAAGTTTTCTTAGATACCTAAATATTAATTGTTAAATTTATTATAATTATGTAAAGCAAATATTGAAAACAAAATAGCTTCAAGCTAAATAAATAAATAAATAATAATAATAATCCTCAACTCAACCCCAAACTCAATCCCTAAACCAACACGGTTTGAAAACTTCATCAGGCTATGAACTCAACTCAATCCCAATCCAACTTCAACCCAACCCCAACACAGCCCTAGCCCAACCCCAATTTATCGTTAACTGGAGCTGCAGCATACTTAATCAACCCCAAACCCATGCCTTACTCAATCCCCAAATCAAGATGGTCTTAAAAACTATATGCATACATCAACTCAACTCAGCACAAGGTAACTCTAATTTAACCGTCAATTCAACACACAAATAAATTCTCAGCTAAACGTCACTAAACCTTAACCCAACCCAACCTCATCTCAACCCGTAAATGGAACCCAATTACAAATTCAACGCCAAACTCTGTAACGAACTCGATTAAACAACCAAGTACGTATACAATAACCATTCGATATGAGCTATCTGGGCACAGCGTTTCCGGCTATTGACTCACGGTATATGGGGGGGGGGGGGTTTACTCCAGACTCATATCAAACATAAATTTGCTGTGCTGATGACAAATATACACTGATCACACATCCGATCGTCCCACACTCTCGATCGCTCTACCACATATACATTACATTAACAGTTATTTAATATAAAAAAATAATAATCAATTATAAATAGAAAACAAAATCCCTGAACAAAATCTTAATAGTAGATGAATTCACTTACATTGCCCTCCAACGGTGTACGGGTGTATGGTCTCCGTGATTCGCCACACCGTTAACGAATCTTGTATTCCCTCGGTGTACGGGTGTATATCCACGTTAGGATTTACGAGAATTCGCCACCCGCATGCGAATCCTCTTTACGTTATAATATGGATTTTTCAACCACGAATGCACCAAACACAGGCACTAACACAGATAATTCTGCCCATTCAATGACGAACTCATCCGGCAAAAGTCACTTGTGATTTTACAACGGCCCGTTTGCCAATGAAACGACACCTGACTAATTTATTTTCGTTTTCTTTTGCTTTTTTGGATTTTTTTTTTTTTGGTGTTACTTTTAATTATAAAATAAATTCACCAATACCTTCAACACAGAGCGAAACTAGCCAAAACGAATTTAGTTCTTGACCACCAAAATGTTATATAATTAAAATCACAATTTCTTTGAAATTTTCTCATGAACTTTATTTCACAATATTTTATTTTTTATAATTTAAGTAAAATTTAATTATTAATCAACTGCTATATATATGGTAGACACGATTTAATTTTCTGAATTTTTTTATTAGAAAAGCTCTTATCTAATCAACCAGAATTACTCGACTCCCTAAAATCGTTCGATTTTTTTTGACATCACCCATCTCATCCCGTTACTATTTTTTTATTTTCTTCATTTTTTTTTGTTTGAGTTGTTTTCATTCATTCCAACCAGATTTGTTCTGCTGTTTCTGTTTTATTGCCAATCAGTTTTCCCGCCAAATAATTGCAGATAATTATACAACTATGTAGACCATAAAATCTAACATCACGATTATTTCAATTGTTGTTTAACGCAATGCAAGACGTTTAATAGGGATGTAATCGACTCAAATAGGGAGTCGTTACAACTCAATCCTCAAATCAGCATACATTCAAAATTATTTATATCAAAATATATAATTTATTTAATTATTTATATTTCAATATTAGTACTTTGTTTATATTTAAATGTATAGCTTTTAATTATTTGTATCTTATCATTATTTTAAATATTTTGGCTTTGTATAGCTTATTTTTTATTAGTTTTAGACTTTTTAGTTTTATTCTAGTTTTGGATTGCCAAATTTTATTTAGTTATTCAATGCTTATATTGCCACTAATCAGCTATCTTTTAGCAATTTTATTATTAATGTATACTCACTCTTTGGATTCTGACATTTTAAATTCTGATATTTTAATTATTCATCAGAATATTCGTAGCCTTCGTAAGAATTTTGATGTTTTGGTAGCCAATGTTAATGTGTATAAGAATAAACCATCATTTATATTTTTGAGTGAAATTTGGGTCAATAGTAAATTGAATTATCTTCTTATGATCTAAACCGTTACATGTTATTTGGTTCTTGTAATGGTGCGTATAGGTCAGGTGGGGTTTGTGTTTATTTTGATACTCATTTGTGTTGTTCACTATTTGCCTTTAACTTAACTTCGTGCGATATCGTTAGGGTTGATTTTAGTTTATCAAATGATATTTATGTGATTTTGTGTATTTATAGGTTACATGATGCTCCAGTAAACGTACTTTTGCACAAGATTTCAAGTTTTATTGGCAACATCAAATCTAAAAATCTCTTTATTGTGGGTGACCTTAATATTGATATACTATAGATTTTTCTTCGCACTGTGATGATTATATGTTTCTTATGTCGCCTTTTGGACTTGAATCATTGGTTAATGTGCCTACTCGAGTGACAACATCATCATCCACTTGCATTGATCACTTCTTTGCTCGTCTTCGATCAAATTATATTTCATACCTCAAACCATCTGCATTCCGTCTTAAGATTTCTGATCATCACTTCATTGAGATATTATTCAAATTTGATACAGTTTTGACATCCCGTACAATTTTTTATTGTGGTCAGAAAAAAATAGTTAATATGGTACTGTTAAATGAACTTGTCGAGCAGGCAGACGGGACGTCTATTCAGAACATCTTGTTGACCCGTCTCTAGCCCTTGATACATGTTTTAGCATTATTACCAATATTTTGAAGCAGTGTTATTTTTATTCTCGGGTCAAAACATCAGGCTTTTACAGCCTTGGATCTCAAACAATCTTGCCAGTCGAATTAATAAGAGGAACCAATTTCGCAAAAAATTAAAAAAACATCCGATACGTATTTACGCAAAATTTATGATTGTATTTGCAGACAAATCAATGTTGATGTTAACAGTGAGAAAGACTGTATTACATGAATCAGTTTTCAATTAATGGTGGTGACTGGTGACGTTAAGAAAAATTGGAGCCTTGTTAATGAAATTTTATTTTAACAAAAAAGGCTAAAGCATCTGCCATTAGAAATATTTTATCCGATAGCGGCACTCTGCTTACTAATGATGCAGACATTTCCAATGAATTAAAATGTTATTTTACTAACATTGCTGACAAGTTAAGATCAACATTTTTCTCGAATATCACAACATCCAATCACGACCTTCCGTATGATTACTGTTCGAAAACTTTCTTTATGACTTCGGTTTCTAATACGCTACTATTCTTTCTATTTTCAAAAGTGGTGACCATAGTGATAAGGGTAACTATAGACCCATTACTCTTCAGCCAGCCATTCTCAAAGTTCATGAAATAGCAGTTAAAAACAGAGTTACCATATTGGAATCATCTTGGCCTTTATTCAAATCGACCAATATTCTACGTTTACAAAATTTGTATATTTATAAGGTTTTAAGAGTATTTTTATGCGTAGGGGTCAGCAGGTAATAAGAAATGATACTCGATATAACATTCGCGCTAATCATCGCCTTTTTTATATTGTTTCCAAATTCAATAATTAGCACTTCCGCCTCTATATTGTTGTTCCTGCTCCGACGTTTTTTAATGAAATACCCGAACACATCAGACGACATGTTTATTCTAAACAATTTTTATCTAACGTTAGAATTTGGCTTCTCGATACACCAGACGTCTCTCATTTATTTTGCGTCATTATTACTTTCTTTTACGTAAGTAAAATAAAGTATAGTAATCATGAAAATTTTCGACCTTGAGATTATTGAAGATTTATCTGTTTTGAGGTCCCGTGAGTCCGAAAAAGTGGGTTTCGAAATGATGTCTGTCTGTCAGTCTGTCCGTATGTCTGCCTGTCTGTATGTCCGTCTGTCGCGTCTGTCTGTCAGTATGTGTCCTCTCTAAAGCCCAGATGGCTTAACCAATCGAACTGAAACTTCAAATATAAGCTTTTTGATAAATTGGGAGGTCCCAGTGAATTTTACTACATCCAAACAATAGTGCAAATAATATTGTAAATAATATTGTCATTCGATTGAAAGGTTAAAAAATAGGGTACTCTGTCGAGTGTACTCGAATGAGGGGAAAAAATCAATCGATTTCGACATAAGTTTCTCAAAATTCGTTGTTCGTAAAAGAAAGTCGTGTGTTGGCCACACCTCAATTTTTTTCTTTTAGATAACTGATTGGTATTTGATCTTAGATTGTATATTTTTATTTTTTTTTGTTTTAAATATTGTTAAAAGAAGCAATGCCTGCTACTGGATCCACAAGGTATCTTTTGTCTAAAAAGAAAAAGAAAAAAGAAAATTGGTCAAAGGGGTAATACCGCCACTTTGTTTTGGGTTAATTCGTCTGGTCTTCCTCTTGACTTACATCTTCCAAAAGGTTTTCAATTCTCAGCCTTGACCATAGAAACAGATTTTCGAAAAAAAATTCATATCGAATAAGCTGTCGGACATTCAGTAAGACATCCGGATGGAATTTTTTTTTTATTACATTACGTTGTATGAAAAATTATGCTAATTTGGGCCCTCTGGTAGCACGGGCCTAAATCCATGGCTCATTTATAGCGTCATGACCGGGTACTAAACAGCGTTCCAGCAACGTGGGATCAAAATGTTTTAAAGAAATTTTATTCTTTATTACAACCTTGGTCTAGTCATTTAGCATCGCTGTTTATCTCACCCTAATTGGTTCATATGCAAAGTCGGTAAATTTTTTTGAATATTTCGGGCTTTAAAAATGTTATAAAAGTTTACTGAAATGTGTATTTCAAAATTTTTGTATTAACTTAACTTTTTCAAAAGTTGATTATTTATCGATCAACTTGTGAAAAAATTCCAACTTGCAATAAAAAAAATTTGAATTTATTTGAATTTAATTGTTTAATTTTATTTTTAAATTTTTTAATTTAAATTACCCGATTTTTTCAAATACGTAATAACGGTAACATTTTTTATTTATTATAATTTTAATAACATGTGACGGCTCATGCTCGAAATTCAGCTGCTAATAACCCCTACGGAGTAGGGGTACTTTCGATTTTGCTGCTATCAGAGATATCGGGCCTTTGCCAGACTATTACAAACTATTCGTTGAAATGGATGTGATGCGGGATTTCAACACTCTCTATTTGATTAATTTCACATTTAATATTAGTCCAAGCGCATCGATAATTTAGCTTGGTATCCATGTTTGTTGAAACATCATTTTTACGGCAATGATAGGGACCAACCTAAAAAATCAAAAACCTTTTTTGAATGCAAAAATCTTTTGAGGCCTGAATTTTTGATTTCGATGATGGTAATGAATAATGAGGGGAATTCTTTAAAATTAGATGCCGATATTATATTTTGAGTAGGTTCTCTCTCAATTTAAACCGCTTAAAACATCGTCTGTACATAAAAATCTTTACTGATTATGTAGAAGGTGTCTATAGGCAAAGATCATAGTATATTAGAGATGAGTCATTCAGTACAAAAAATAAAAAAGACTAGAAAACCCTCCCCTTTC
This sequence comes from Tipula helvola, assembly GCA_963556165.1. Classification (NCBI taxonomy): domain Eukaryota; kingdom Metazoa; phylum Arthropoda; class Insecta; order Diptera; family Tipulidae; genus Tipula; species Tipula helvola. The sequence goes on from OY744483.1 coordinate 61,303,309, forward strand.
TTTATATACGGTACTTTTGCATAACACGTAGAAGAATAGAAACCGGCACATTAAAGTTAAACTATTTGCATATAATTTGTACGCAAAATATTTACGTATATATCAAAGGAACCCTATATAATGCATCGGGGGGACCCAATTTTTATATCATATTTTTGTACTGAATGAATCATCATTATCATTGCTATAGGACATGTAATTGATTAATGCAAGATCTGGTTGCATAGCGGGACCGATCATAAATGTTTTATTAAGAGATACCAAAGATCTGAGTGTGGCTGAACGCCAAACACTACGCGTTCTTTAATCGTGATTTAATTCGTTTAACTCGTTTCCTTAATATTTGGATTATGCTTCAATTAAGAGTGTTGGGTTGATGGAACTGCTAAGCCGTCCGTTGTAAGTTCTTCCATATAATTTAAATGTATGTTCGTCCATAAATTTTAGAAATTCTTCAGTAAGTTGAAAATTTAATTGGCGTTTCTTTTCTAGTGCTGAGAATCGTGATAGTGTAGTGGAGTTGGTATTGTCGTAAAAAATAAAACAATCTCCAAAAAATCAAGTTTTTTTAATTTGACGCCCCCGTCCGCTTTGACGATTTTGTGAAATTCTAACATACAGAGAGATTGGAGCATTTTTGAAAAATTATGCATTAGCATTGGTCCTTTTTCGCCCCGGTGGCACAGTGGTTAGCATACTTGCTTTACGCTCCGGAGGTCTCGGGTTCGATTCTCGGCGGGTGATGAAAAAATCACGGCTGGTTAATGTAGGATCAATGAATCAATCACTCATTATCCGTTAACAAAATGATTACGAAACTTCAAAATGAAGCGACCAAATCCCTCTATGGGATGTAGCGCCAGCGAAAAAAAAAATGGTCCTTTCCGCGCAAGGATGACGCGAATTTATATAAATTTCTCTTGTTTTCATATTGTAGTAAACAAAAATTTAATGAGGCCTTTCTTTTCGATGGGGCAATTTACTTTGTATTTTTCGGTATCTTTTGGGTTGGAAAAAAATGGTTGCATATCGACCTTAATCATCACGAACGTTGACACCTGAAATAGTTGTTCGCATTGTTTATCTTGCAGGCTGTGGTGGTTATTCGTAGAATCCTCTAACTCACTGCATTACCACCGCCAATAATCTGATCGATTAGCGTATTTTGAGCGGTTAGCTTATTCGAACCTTCAATGAATAGTGAATAGTGCGAAGTTTCGCCTTTAATTTTAGAAATTTTTGGTCGAATTTTTCTATTCGAAGAGTAATTAGGCTCAATATCCATAATCGCTTAATCGACTTCCGCAAAATCGCGATAGCAGCGTTTCAATTGTTCTATGCTAACGTAATTTTGCAAATCCATTTGATTATCGCCAAAAGCACTTGAATTCCCGGATGTTAAATTGAAAGATTACTAGTGTGAATTATGGAATGTAATTAAGCAGTTTGGGGTTAAATTAGAGGAGGATAATGACGCTATGCTGTCACCACAAAAAATCCGAAACAATCCAAAATAAACTTAAAGGGATATACTCCATTCGACATTGCAAATTTTCGGGTTTCGGCACCAACGATTTGTGTGAACAGTTCAAAGAAAATTATACAAATATTTGTACTACATAACTAAATTTGTGAATTTGTAACACTCAGGACCGGATCGATGTGTGTGCGAGTTGCGCGCGATGCCGGATGTAAATACTATATGCTGTTATCAGCACAAAAATGAATTAGATTAAACGTGTCGGATAAGAGATTTATTAATATTATTATTGTTGAAGGGCGATGTGGGCGTTCAGCCACCTCGTACTGCGACCTTAAAGAATTTTGTGCTTGGACCGTGCTTAATTATCCGTTCAGTCAATATTCAGGCTCTTAATAAACTTGATAATACTATCGGATAGTACGCGGAATAAGAGATCCTTAATGAAAATACAAAAAGTTTTGGCGAAAGTCTCACAACCCACCAGTACCACCATATGGATTTTGCGACAGAAAAGGAGTTCTTAATCTATGAAAGTACACATGAATTCCAATTGCTCTCAATTTGTATAGTAAACTCTTGTTCCATGCGGCTTGCTGCTGACTAGGTTAAATAAATCACCGACCAATGGGCCACGTTGAAGCTCCTGGAAAAGGACAGAGGTGTTGAAAATGACAGTTGTATGTAATGGCTCTCAAGCGAAAATTCGACTCGGCTCAGATTTCCTCCCATTTTTGCACACAGTATGAATATTAGTTATATTTCCGTCTTGTTGTGGAACAGAATAGATAAAGGTTTAGTCAAGGATTTGTAACAGTTTTGGGTGCTAACAATTGGATTACTATCATCGAGCCTGGTTGATTTGCTGGCATTATAGTCTGCAAGAGATTTAGTAACTACTTCGCAGGGCCTGAATCTTATGCGATATTTGAGTTCTCGACAATTTTGTTGTGGGAATTATTTAATTAGAAATTAGAAGAAAAAATTGAGGTGTGGCCAACAAACGACTTTCTTTTACGAACAGCGAATTTTGAGAAATTTGTTATGCAAATTTCTTGCAAATTTTTTTCTTTTTTCATATTTTTTTTATAATTTTTTAATTTTTTCTTAATTTTTTTTTATTTTTTTTTATTTGCTTTTAGTTTTTGGAAACATTTTGTATTAAGTAGTTGTTTGTAAACCTTATTATTTTTAAGATATTTGCAAAATAAATTTTCTAGCCCAAGGGAGTAGCCACTTCCTGTTGACCGATTTGGAGTAAAATTCACTGGGACCTCCCAATTTATCAAAAAAGCTTAAATCTGAAGTTTCAGTTCGATTGGTTAAGCCATCTGGGCTGTAGAGAGGACACAGACTGACAGACAGACAGACATCATTTCGAAACCCACTTTTTCGGACCCCCTGACCTCAAAACAGATAAATCTTCAATAATCTCAAGGTCCAAAATTTTCATGATTACTATACTTTATTTTACTTACGTAAAAGAAAGTAAAAGTTAATCACTTTAACAAAAGAGAGTTTTGTTTGACCCTTACCTCCAAAAATATTTCGTTGTGGGTTTGTTCGACGAATGGCAAATTAGAAGTAGAATTATCAACTTCGAAGTTTACTAACGAAATATTCGCACACGAAGATTGGTTTTAAGAATCATTGAGAGGCAGAAAATTATGATTTTAGTGGTTGTTTATATTGCCTACACGCAGGGTCGTCGCTAAACTTTTTTGCGCCACACGCAAAATAATTTTTGTCCCCCACTTTGGTGAGAGTTCTAAAAAGTATTTTTATTTTGTTTTTAAAATATTAGAACGCAGAACCTTTTGCGTTTCCCTCTCATATTTCCTTTTTCCAGAATTTACAACGCAAGCAATTTATTTTGAGAGTTTCTCAGAAAAATGCAAAAGTGTTCTCAAAATAGATCGTGATTTAATGGATTTCGTGTGTAAATTTAATGAAATAAAACAAGAAACTAAGTGTGATAAGGGTATTGACTCTTCTGAAACTGAGCTTTGCCAGAAGTTCTGAATAATTGCGGCAAACAGAAACGCTTTAAACAGCAAGCGGAAACCTAAAATATTTCCCAACTCAAAAGAAATTGTTCTGTAAGTAGCACCAACATTACCAATATTAAATGTATTTGTTTGTAATGTTGGTACCATTTACAGCACATTTTCTTGTAAATTGGAGAATGAAGAAATATCATAATTTTAGATTGCCGATTTCACAAATATTCAGAGCTTCCAGCTAAACTCAGTTTGAAAGCTCTGTACATATCTTTATTATGGTCTCGCTCACGACAGAATTGATTTAAATGTATAAAAATCTGTTGAGTGATGTCCAACCGGTAGCTTGTGAGCTCTTGGTAGCCTGGAAAGGCGCCCAACAAACAAAATGTTATCTCCATAAATGCACATTCAAAATCTTTAATTAATCAAAGAATAATTTAATATACATTTTCCGGAAATAGTGGAACCTAAATCTCTTATTATTTCGGTCTATTCAGTAGCACCTTGCTTCTTAACGGATTTCTAAGGTCAAATGTTCGAATATTTTATTAGAGTTGCAGGATTAGATTTACTTAATAGATAGTCAACAATAAATGGTAACTTAGTGGTAAAAATGTTTTCCAAGAACTATTGATTGTGGAATGTTTATGCAAAAAGTTCCTATCCTCTCTCTCAATTTTATTCGGTCTTTATATTTTCTAAATCGAAGAGAGTTGATTTACTTACTTCTACTAAACGGAGTAATTAAACAATATGTGTGATGGGTTAAAACAGCCACCTACTGATTTTATTAGTTTGCGCTCACTAAATGCATTGTAATAGTCGTTAACTCACAATGGCAACTCCAAAAATATTGCATATCGCTGATACCAAAGATACTCACATTTTAAAGATAATTCATCCACTACTAAAATATGTGGCAAAAATAGGGTCCCCCGATGCAATATATAGGGTTCCTTTGATATATGCGTAAATATTTTGCGTACAAATTACTTGTAAATTTTTAACCTTTAATGTGCCGGTTTCTAATCTACTATATGATATGCAAAGGTACTCCATATAAAGAAATGGGGGGTTTTCTAATCTTTTTTCTAGTCAAGCAATGAATGAACTATCGATTTATAAATTAGGTACATACTAAAAACAACTTTGGCGGTGTTATTTACAGCCAAAAGAAATATTCGCGTGATACTCCAAACCATCAAAAGAAATAATTTAGGTGTGACCCTGGTTGAAATTCAATATTGTGATCAACAGTAAAATATAAATTTTGTCGAACAACAATAAAATTTACTGATGTACATTAAAATTTCGAAAAATTTGATTCCAGAATTATATTTTATAAATTGTAATATTTTAGTGTGTGCGTTTGTTGATTAAAACAAAATTAAAGGCATGCTTACAACCGTAGGTATTCAATGAACGGTTCAACAAATTCTGATATTTTGGCCAAATAGATTGAACCTTAACCGATAATGTCGCTAGAAAATATGCGAATTCATTTAGATGATGATGTGGTTCCTCGTAGCGGCACGTCCGTTATTACAGATTTTTGAAACTTCAATATCTAAGATTTCTGAACATCAATTTGATTTCAACTTATCCAACGACGGGTGCAAGAAAATCTTAAAGGGAGATTTTGAAGGAATTAATTTTTTATGATATATTTTTTGTTTATTGGAACAACATTTTATTATTATTATATATCACATTTTTATCTTTTCTTTGAAATTTTAAATCGATTTTGTTAAATTGTAAACAACTAAATAAATATACATAAACTGTTAAGCCCAGAGTCTTCCGATTTATACAGACTGCTTAAATCGGAATTATCAAAATAATTAATACGTTTTGGTTTTAGAGAATTAACAAGAACGACAAATAGCTACATATATTAACCTAACTTCACAGACTAAATCTGATATTAATGAAAGTAAATAAAATTGTTTGTAAAATAATTTATACAAAAACCAACTGCAATAATTACACTAATAAAGTTTTATAGTTCTCCAAAGTCCTATTTGTTCAAATTACCGTTAAGTTCTTTTTCTTAATAAAAACAAAAAAATCAATGTCAACACAACTATACATATATATTATGTAGATAGAACAATAAACTTTTCAACAATCTTACAGAAGATGAACAACTAAAATTAATTGGAGATTTCGTTTAACTATAAATACTACACAATATAACTTCACATATTCAACTAAATACGTATAAGTATGTCAATTCCCAAACGATCAGAAAATCTTTTCTTACAATTAACTGAACAGCAAAACTTATGATAGCGTAGAAGCATGAGCAAATATTATAAGAATTATTCCCAAAACAATTTTCTTACAAAAAAGTATACGTATACAAGTGTTTATTTCCCGCACTCGACTTGGTGGTTGTTTAGTTGACTTGAGAATTTGAGATTTGAGCTCGCTACTACTTTGTTTGTTTCGTTTAGGTTGGTAAAAAATGTAAATGCGTTTCTTCCGGATATTATGTTTAATGTTTAAGCTTTTCCAGATACGAGTACAAGTATAAAGTAAATATGATTGCTTTCTGCATGTAATTTTATATTCCATTATATATGATACGATTTACTATGTTTTAAAATATAAAATGTAAACAATCCCTAGAAGAAAAGGAATGTTGTTAGTTTATGTGTGTTCTTTACAAAATATATCTGCTCTGTGTATACCTATAGAGTTAACTTTTTACTATGCGAAATAATTTTAAATAAATGGAAATTTGTAATAGGATTTTTTTTCTTGGAAAACTTTTTTGTTTTTCCCAAAGCTATTATTTTTACCGTATATCTAGGTATTTGTGTTATGAAAATAGTAAAATAATGTACTACACACAATCTCTCGTTCTAAGACTCTTTTCTATTGCATATAACTGATGTGAAAAACCTAACAACAGTTTCTAAAAAAATTAAGTTATTAATGAGTTATTCTATTTATTTGCAAAGTTTCGCAATATAAAGAATTTCACCATACAACAACAAAGGCAGAAATTCAAAGTAAAGAATAAAAAAAAAGTTTCGCTCTTGTTTAAACCGTTTTACTGATAAACCAGGAAAAACCAAGTTCTATCCTAATTGGGCATAAGCGATTATAAAAAGCCAACTTTATCCTAATTGGCCAAATTCTAGAAAAGTCATTCTCTTCGTACATCAATTGAATTTCTTCAAACTAATTAGGAAAAAGCTAAGAACTGTCCTAGTTGCCATATTCCTGAACTGCGTCCAAAATTCATTTAAGAATCCCATTTTCATTAAACTTGTTGAATTTCATCATATCTATCGAAATAAACAAGCTACACAGATATGTAATATGGATCGATTTCCGTTTCATCTGGACCAGCCTTTACGAATGTACGAATCCGCATAGTCGTTTTTATTATTAGAGATAAAATAGAACAAAACAAAAACATAAATCGAAAACAATATTGTCGAATTTTCTAGTAACGCCCCAGATTTGCGGACTGAACTCTACGATTGCTTATTCGAAAACCAAATTTTGGTTTTAGAAATGGAAAAAACATCCCCTAATCTCGAAATTCTTTGAAATCTCAAAAATTCTGGAGTAACCTTGAAAATCTCGAAAATCTCGATTTAAAGGAAAACGCATATGAGCTCAATCTCTGAAGTAGGGGCTAAGTAATTCAAAAATACTCGTATGCTGTGTGCACATCTCGACAATCTCAAATATGTAAAACCGTCAAATAATCTCAAAAAATTTAGAATTGTATATACATTTGTACTACACTCCCGAGCTATTAAATCGACTCAAACAGCTGCGCGTGCAAAAAGTTATATTTTTTTAGAATGGCTTAACCTATTTACGTAAAACAATTTTTTTGACAGCTCTATCAGACGTTGACCTGAACAAATCGCCACCAGTTTCATTTGTTGTTTCCTCAAAATCATGGATACTACTCCAAAAAAAGCCGCACAAGTTGTTGTTTATTGCAAAAAGGATGCAATCAACGAGAAGACGCTTGTCAGCTAAACATGGCCAATCTCCTACCCTGTCTCAAGAGTATCCAGAAGGTTTGAGAAAATTGGTACCTTCAATCGGAGACCACATACCAGCCGGTATAGGTGTACATCTGAGAGGGACGATCGATTTATCGTCCTAACTTCATTGCGAAATTGCCATTTCACGGGCGTCGATTTGCAGCAGGAACTAATACAAGTTCGAGATGTAGCTGTTAGTTTATGGACAGTAAGAAGACGCTTGAAGGAAGTCAATCTCACTCCAAGACGGCCCGCTAGAGCCCCAAAATTGACAGCACGCCACCGCAAAGAGCGATTCGAATTTGCTCGCGAACACATTAATTGGAGCTTCGAACAAAAAAAAGCCGTTCTATTCACTGACGAGCGCAAAATATGACTCCATGGTACTGACAGGGGAGACCGGGTCTACTGTCGTCCAGATCTTAGAAGAGGTCTGACCCCTGAACGATATATCGCGGACATTCTCTTGGATCTTGTAGTGCCCTAAGCAGGATATATAGGGGAGTATTTCATATTGATGCATGACAATTCCTTGTGACGCACAGCTCGAATCACTCGGCAGTTCATGGATGAGGTTGGACTCGAGACGATGAGGTGGCCAGCTCTAAGGCCAGACATGAATCCAATTGAGCATTTATGAGACGAACTAAAATGGAGGGTCCGAGCCAGAAATTCGGTACAGTCTAACATTTGTGACCTCAAGATTGCGTTGGATGAGGAGTGGGGTGCGATCTCCCAAGTCTTTGTCAAAACCTTAATAAGGTCAATGAGGAACCGCATGCGAACCGTTGTAGACGCAAAGAGGGGAGGGGCCATACTAAGTATTAACCAATATAAATGATTTTGTTTTACTTGAATTTTTTGTTGTAATTTAAATTTAAATATCCCCAATATTTTCTTTCATAATCATCTATGTTGGTTGCGTTTTCATTCAAAATTCATTATAAAAAAGTACAAAATCAATTTTCGTAAAAATAGTGTCATTTTAAAGTAAAAATATCAGGCTTTCTAAAAAATAATGTCTTGTGAAAATCGGTTAAGCCGTTTTAAAAAATTCGCCTTTCGGTGAGCGATGAAGGTTTGGGTCGATTTAGTTGCTCGGGAGTGTATAAATCTGTAATATCAAGTAATATTTATGATTGATTTTGGAATTACAAAAGATTTATATAAACAAATGAAAAACTGGAGAAAAACCAAGAAATTGTTTTTGAAAGCTTATCGATTTATTGGTGTATATTTTCATATACAGCACCAACGCACACAAATGTAATAGATTATGTTGGTGTACGAGTGTTATAAATTAAGCGATCTTACTTTATACCATTTCGATTTCAGTTCCGGCTTGTGTGCCAACAATTCACAAATCATAGGCGGTATGCTTGATAAAATAGCATGTGCGAGAAATCACCACAAAATTTCTTTGAATAGAGTTACCAGTGTTATTATTAATTCGAAAAACAATTTCAAATTCCATCACGGTATAAGAAGTGCAGCCCCGAATATTAAAGAAATTAAAAATGAGTATGCCAAAATAAGTGCACTTAGGTACCTATATTGACCGCAAGAATAGAATCTTTCCGAAGTTTTAATAATGTAGCAGCAACACTATCGGTGATGGGACCATTACAATAGAATTGTGGTCTATCAGCACAATTATGACGTACTTCGAAGATCAGATCCCTTAGCAATCATGAAGCATGGATGGTTAAATGCTTCAAATTAAGAGCGAATACAAATTAAGCTACTGCTATTCGCCAGCCTTTAACTTTGAAACAACCTCCTTCGCCACCTAAACGAAAGGCTGGTCGAATGGCAATATATCGGAATTTAAGCAGCCCTGAATATAAGCGGTTACATTAAAAAATTACTAAATTTTTAAATTCTGTGAATTATTCCTCAAAAAGGGGGCAAGTTTCTAAGAAAATATCTAGGATGGATATTGTTGTAATAAAAGTGTCCACCACTATATCAGAAGCTAAAATTTCCACCATTTTATCAGACAACACATCTACGGTTCAAGCGACCAATAACGAGGTCAACATTTTTTTTAGTTTGTTGCAGGCTGAACAGAGAAACGTAACCGATTTATGTAAATTGTTGAAATTCATAATTTCTTCTTTTGTGTGGCTTACGAGTATTTCACTATATAGAATTAGAATTTAAACTGATTTCGGTTAAGATTATTTATACTTTATTCTTTGAACAATAAAAATAGAGTAAATCTTAACTGATACTGATAAGGATAACCCAGATGCTATGTCTCTTCAGTGAATCTAATTGTTGGAATTTTAATAAATTATAGCCAATATATAAGGTAGAAGAATATAGTTATTCACTCGTTCAGCACAGATTGCTTCTGAACGCTTTCAATTCTGTTTGAGTGACATTTAAGCGAAGAGAAGCGAATTTAAGAATAGACCGAACAAAGGACGCATATAAAGATTTTAGTATAAGAGCGATTTGTTTTGTAAAGAAACGACCAGGAGAGAAGATTATGAACTCAATGTTATCAATACCCATATTATATAGAAAATACTGCTCAAGAATGACTGATCTCGTTACCAGAAAGAAAGAGGCTATTATCACACTTGGCTTACATGTTAAATGCCCAACTGGAAACTGCTTTCAAATCATTTTGTAATTTTATACAATCAGAAATTATAGAGATGATACAGGATACAGGAAACTCAATTATTGCTGGAGATATTAACGCAAGAAGTGGTCTATGGGATAACAATATAACCAATGACAGTGGTAGATAAATTTGGCCCTTCGGACCAATTCCGTTTGGAATATTCTGAATTTATAAAAAAATATAGAACATAAGGAATAGAATATAAAGAATGAATTAAAAAACGTCCAAATAGAACATTCGGAATATTTGGAATGAATAAAAAAAATACCCTAAGTTACAATTGCTGTCAAAATTCCCCTTAAAACTTTTGCTATAAAAAAAAATAAAACAAACACCTTGCCTTTGTTAATTATATGGCGTTTGATTTTTTTTTTCTCTTTTTGGCGTATTTTACTATTCAGTAAACTATTTCCATGGAAATACCGTAATGAGTAAACGTGTAAACTTGTAAAACAACGCATCGACAACCGTCGATAACGTCGACAACTCGTAGACAACGTCGACAACTCCTCGACAACTCGTCGACAACTTGTCGACAACGTCGACCATTCGTAGACAACGTCGACAACTTTTTTATGCCTGCAGTCGTTTAATTTCGAACTGTTTCCGTAGATTGTAGTTAATCCATATTATGAATAGTAATATAGACAATATATGTATTTTAAAGTGGCTTAGACAATTTTCCGTTAATTTTAGACGAAATAAAAATATTTTTCTATGTATCTTATAATAGGCGTTTACGGAAATAGACATTAAATTACACTATAAATGTCTAATTTAATGGTCTAAATTTACTATGAATTTACTCAACGTCTATTTCCGAACACGACTAATATATAAAATTAAATATTAGCAAAGATAAGAATATAAGATGTTTCAAGCCGAACAAATTTTTGGCTATTCATTCTGGAACCCAAAACCTGAAACTGAAACCAATTTAAATTATTTTTGTTGAGGTTCTATCTAACGTTTAATAGAAGAAAGACAGTTAGCAGAGACACATTTTAATAAGCTCATCATTTTTTAGATGATTTCGTCCATTTTTGTTGGAAAAAATTACAACTACAATTTTTGCTTTAATAATTTAACTTTAAAAGTAAATGTAACAAATAAAATTGTTCAATAAAAGCAAATATTTTTTTCAAAAATATTTATATTTATTTACGATAGATGGTGTTAGGTGAACCATTTTTGTATTATTTTGAGTCCGAGATAAAATATTACAGACACATTTAATATTGGGTTCCAGTTCAAAAAACCGCAAAATCATTCGGGCTTGGTTCATCTGATATTCTTATCTGTGATTAGTTATATAAACCTTAATTAAGAATTTGCACAGTGCCATCTCTATAACAATATAAAAACAATTTTAACGATAATCGCTTAGTCAGTTCATGTACCAATGAGTAATTTATGTGATTTATTATCAAAATGTAATCTTTTTTTGATCCCTACGTTAATTAGACAATGACATATTAATTAACAGACAACAATATGATCAGACCGGCTATTTAAATGAGGAAATTAATCATTTCGTAGGTTGTCGACATTGTCTGCGTTGTCGACGCGAAAAACGCAAAAAATCGCGAGGTGATCTACCTAATAGATTACACGTCGACGACCGCGTAGATTACATCATGTAACCTACGTCGCCCATCTCTGGTAGTAGTCAAATCGAAGAATTACGAACTCTTTAGAGTAAGGTTCGCACGTTTACCCATTATCTTAATTTTTAGAGAATCAGCACCCTGATGAAAAAAACCGTTTGTTTTCTTGCACAAAAGACACTGAAAAAAATATATAGGCTTGTTTTAAAAAAAATCAAGTTAATGTTGATAAGTAATGTGACCTTAAAAGGTAGTTTGCCAACTTAAATAGTCCACCCTATGTAACTAAATCGATTATAAAGTTTGAAAAGCTTTGTTTATTATTAATTTATACCTTTTAGAAGTCGCACACAGAGAAATCAATAAATAAAAAAATTAAAATTCAATTTATCTTTTAATAATATTTTTTTAAATTTATTTATTAATAAATTGACATTTATTATTAATTTAATTTTTTTATTTTTATTTTTGTTATCAAAGAGTTTTCTGTATAATCATAAATACATAAATATTTTATGCTGTTTTATCTCAAAAAAATGGGAAAATTAACTTTCATAATATTTGTATTGTTGGGATTGGAATAAAGACATACAAAACACAGAAACCAATAAATAAAAATTCGGCAAAAAAAAGTTTTTCAAATATTTATGAACCAATTTTTGGATTTTTTTTTTTTTATGTATGTACATAAATAATATTCGAATTATTATGATTGATCATTTATCAGAAGTTCAAAATTACTTGAAAATGATTAAAAAAGAACGAATAAAATTGGATATTTCAAATACATATTTATGTAAGTTAAAAAACAAAAATTTCAAAGGGAATAAATCAACCCGTTTTCTCGCATTTTTTGCGAGTTTTTATGTTAATTTAAAGACAAAATGATTACCGTAATTGAAAGTTAAAAAAAGATGATGAAATTTATTATTGAGGGTGGAATTCTTTGCCAAACCCTTCACAAAATACAAAATTGTTGTACAATAGTAAATAATGGTGGAAATCAGCAGCATACCAAACGCGTGAATCCTTTAGAATTCACGAAACGTTTATGTTTTAAAGGGGATCACAAATTCATAACTGAACCAAAAGAAAAAAAAACCAAAAATTTATATTCAAATTCCATTAGAATGTCAAGAAACCAAAATTTTTTTTTTAGAATAGTTGTATAAATTATATAGACAGCTCTACATTCCTCTGAAAGACAAATATTTTTCGAAAACCAATTTGTACTTGAACGTGTTTGTATGGTGTGTGTAGACAATACACACACATATTTGCGTCTGTACAGAATATCATCAGAAGCTGTAAGGCAAACCAATAAAATATTTTTTGGAATATTTCAAAAGAATCATTCAGCCCACACCACAAATGTTATGGAGTAGAAAAAAAACAACAAGGATAATATTTTTGTTGTTGTTATGGTTAAAATTTATGGCTGCAGGGCGAAAGGGTTAAATTATATTTAAAACATTTTGTTTTCATTTTTTTGTGGCAGAAGAGTAAAATGCCAGTGCAAACAAACCATAATAATTTTATTTATGTATGTACACATAAAAAAAAACTATTTGCCATTTATTTATATTTTTATATGGGTTCGGTTGCTTTGGATTTTAAGGAAATTGAAAATTTAAATAAATAAATTATTAAAATTATGGTTATTAGCCGTTTACCAATCAATTAAATGGAATTGAGTTATCTAGTGCTCCATAAATTTTGAATTAAACAAAACTCTGAGTAGCAATCTGTAAAGGAAGTAAGCATGAAAAGTAGTAGCGAAGTCTGATAAATTTTTACGTCAATCCATCCGTATCTCGTTTTAGTTAATACATGCTAGGAAGCGTTCATTATCTTTTGAAAGGTTTGATAAAATCCAAAATATCGAAATGCTGGGTAATGGGAAAATATGAAATCAATTTGAACATAATATAATCTTTACGAACGCCAAATATTTTCGAGAAATACGGAAAGCTTGAACGGAAACTGCTAGGTGATAAATATGATATATATTTTTTTTTTTTTTTTTGTTAAAATAAATTTTATTTATTTATTTAATGTTATTACAATCTAGTCTCCTGGACTAATGAGCAATTTGTTTCTGACTTAATTTACTAACTTAATATTAATCTATGGCTTCTTCCCATTGGCGTTCCATAGAGTCTGGTAAATTGAATTAAACCACATCTTTGTAGTGGGCTTTACACAGCACAATGCTGTTTAAGCTAACAATTACACCAACTCAAAAGGTTTGGTTCTTTTAAGTCTACGTATTAAATTCGTGTTGCTTAGAAGCTGAGTTGCCTCAATGTTCACATGATGCCGTAGCCTCTCTTCATGTCTCCGCGCTTTCTCCTGAATTTCATTTACGATGAGGTTCACTTTAAGGTCCCTATGGAGATCATTGTTCCTGACATACCAAGGTGCATCAACGATGTTCCTTAATACCATATTCTGAAATCTTTGGATGATATTTACGTTGCTCTGTTTGGTACAACCCCAAAGTTGAATACCATACGTCCAAACGGGTTTCAATATTTGCTTATAAAGTAGCAGCTTGTTGTATGTTGATAAAGAAGAGTTCCTTCCCATCAGCCAATACATCTTTCTGTATTTAATTCTTAGTTCTTCACTTTTCTTCTTGACATGTGCTTTCCATCGCAGTTTAGCATCCAGGGTCATGCCGAGATACTTAGCTGTGTTCGCATACGGTACTATTTCTTGATTTATGGTAATCGGGATATGTTCGAATCGCCTGTTTGTAAAGTTGATGTGAACTGATTTAGTTTCATTTAGTTTTATTCGCCAACTTTTTGTCCATTTATAAATTTTAGTTATTGCTGTTTGTAACTTTTGTGTTGACTCGTTGTTCGTGGCGTTCGCCACTGTATTGTTTTCTAATGCAGGAAGATCATAAGTGTATATTAGGTATAAAACCGGCCCTAATACACTGCCCTGTGGAACTCCTGCGTTGATTTCTTTCAATTCAGAGAAAGTGTCATCTAACTTAATCCTGAAGAATCTATCTTTTAAGTAAGATTCCAGTATATTAGCAAATTGGATTGGTAGAAGATTTCTTAATTTATGGTTAAGTCCTTCATGCCACACTCTATCAAATGCTTGGGCAAAGTCTAGAAATATTGCTGAACAGATTTTTTTCTCCTCTAGTGCTTTCTCAATTATACTCGTTATTCGGTGAACTTGATCAATTGTTGAGTGTTGGTTACGAAAACCGAACTGATGATTTGGGATTAAGTTTTTACTCTCGATTATCGGATTTAACCTTTTTACCAGAAGCTTCCCAAAGAGTTTGGACATGACTGGCAATAGCGAAATTGGCCTATAAGATGAGGTTATGTGTGGTGGTTTCCCAGGTTTTGAGATCATGATTCCTTCTGCAATTTTCCACAAGCTTGGTACATATTTGATTCTAAATGCTGCATTTATAAGATTGGTGAGCTTTACCAGAGCTTTCCTTGGCAGTTCTTTTAAGATTTCTGCTGTAATAAGATCGTAGCCAGGAGCTTTTTTCATATTCATATTAGTTTTTATCTCACACGCGACTTCTTTTGGTGTTGTCGGTAGGATTTCTTTACTTTCTTGCACAGCTTGTTCAGATATTATCTCGGCTTCTAATGTTTCATCTTGATGTGGCTGGAATATTTTTTCAAGATGTTCAGCAAATTCTCGAGCTTTGTCTTCATTATTCCTAGCCCATTTATCACCTGCTACTCTTATTGGAGGGTTCTTTATTATTGGTTTTTTAATTCTTTTGGTTGCTTTCCAAAGAGAATAATCAGTACTGCTATCATTAGTTAATTTTCTTAAATAGTTGCTGACTGATTCATTTTTCAATTCTTTGATTTCTCTTCTTAATTGTTGAGTGAGATTGTTCAAATTAGTTTTATCTTGAGGGGCCCTTGTTTGTTGCCATACTCTTCTCGCTCTTCTTTTTTCTGCTAGGAGTTCCCTAATTTCCAAAGGGTAGTTGTTTCCCTTGATTTTCTTTTTAACCTCAGGGGTATTTTCCCAAGCTGATTGCTGTATATCGTCTACAAATTTGTGAACTTCTTTGTCTAATTGCTCCTCGGTCTTTAATGGAACCATTAAGTTAATTTTTTCTTCTAGCGATAGTCTAAAGCATTCCCAATTAGTGTGATTATTTACTAGAAAAGGGTTCCTTTCTTTCTAAATAATTTTTTCACTTAACGTTAAAAGTATCGGTGAATGATCAGAGTTTAGGTTGTGGCTTTCGTCTACTTGTATATAATTTACAGATAGCTATCTTCTTTATTATAAAGAAATCAATCAGATCTGGTACTTTATTTGGATCAGTAAGTTGGTTTTCCAGTTGAGAGAGCTTCACAACTGCATTTCCTAATGGCTTTTAGGAGTTCTTTACCCTTAGTTGTTGTTAATCTGGAGCCCCAGTGGACATTTTTGGCATTAAAGTCTTCTCCAAGTATAAACCGTTTTCCTAATTTACTGAGGAACTCGAGATAATCCTTTTCTTTCAACGAGTGCTTCGGTGGGCAGTACACACCAGCAATACAAATAGAACCATTTTTGGTTTTGACGTTAACAGCAGTTGCTTGTATTTCTTCTGTTTCATATTTTAACTCTTCATAGTGGTGGATACTATTTCTGATTATAACCGCACTACCTCCTTTAGCAGTGTTTTCCGGATGAATGGTATGATATATATGATAATTTTTAAATTTAATGATTGTTTGTCTAGTGAAATGTGTTTCCGTGATGAGACATACATCGATTTTTTCTGTGTCCAGGACCACTTGCAATTCTTGTTGATGTTGCAAAAGTCCATTGGCATTCCAACATAAGATTCTAAGATCACCTGCCATTTTTCTGTTTAGGGATGGCTCCCTTAGTGCTGTATTCTAATTTCTGTAATCGCTCATCAAATGTATTGAGCCTGCTTAAAATTAATTTAAGTGTTTGACTTATTTCGTCATTTTGACCAGTTTTCCCTGGATTTCCGTTACTCATCGTTACTTGAGCATAAGTCATTTTACCCAATTGTCCATGAGTAGTTCCCAACTCTCTACGATTTACTTCGGGTTGGGTCATCTTAACTGCCTGCTGCCTGAATAATCTTGGATTTTTAGCAATCACATTCCTATTTTTGATGCTTTGCAGTTCAATGGCAACGCTGCATCCTCTATAGTTAGCCGGATGGTTTTCTCCACAGTGAACACATTTAGGCTGAACATTTCTATCTTTTACACAATCTTTGGTATGATGTTTACCTAAACATTTGACACACCTGGGTTCCCTGCTGCAATAGTTTTGTGTATGTCCATAGGCTTGACATTGTTTACATTGTGGTATAAGTTTAGACCGTCTTAGAGGCTGAATAACTACTTTGCACCCTAAGATGTACTTAATTTGATAATTTTTTTCGATATCTTCATCATTATCGAAGGTCAACATAAACATGTTGAGAGGTACTTTGCCTCTCCGTTTTAGCTTAATTGATGCTTCAGTAGCCTTAAATCCTTTTGCTTTCAGATCATCAATTATTTTTTCTGGTTTACACGTAGAGTGTAGATTTTTAGCCATAACCCTTATTGGTCTGGTTTGTTTATCTTCAAACGTGTGCCAAGCACGGTTTTCTTCATTTAACATACTTGTCATTTTTCTGTAAGTTTCACCATCTTCCAAGTTTATTTTGATGGTGTTTCCATTCATCACCTTTGCATTAAACTTATCAGTTGTAGTAATTTTTTTAAATTTCTCATAGAGTAGATCGTAGTCTTTGACTTCATCTGTTATTATTGGTGGTGGTGGAGGTATTTTTTTTTGATGGTTTCTGGATAATATTAGGAACAATTAATTGAGGTGGGGAGGGCGTATTATTCAATTTTATTTTTTTTCTTCTAACTCCTTTAACTCTTATCCACTCAGTTTCTCGAGCTAGTTCGTCTTCATCCGTATGGTACTCTTGTTCAATTGTATTCTGGCTAGGAGTAGGATAGATTGCCTCCTTAAGGTGATAAATATATGGTTTGATAAAAAAGTCGAGGAATTTTTGATCTTGTTGTTACAAGTTTTTTTGTTGTATTGTTTTACACTTGTCCCTGACGTATTATGATATTTGTAGCTCTTATATTATTGTTTGCTGTCGAAAAGTTTTTGGAATAGGAACCATCACAAATTTTACGAGTTTAGCGATATTTTATTAATTGGCTTAAGTAGTTTTAGTTCTGGGTTTATTTCGTACAACGAATTAAGAAGAACTTTGCGTTTGGATTAGTTACAAGAAACATATAGCCAATGAGAGTTGTGTGATCAGGTCAAAAACAACTTAACCTGAACGAAGTCTGCAAATTTTTGAAAAAATAGGACATTTCGACTTAAAAACCCTAGACAGTGTTATTTTATTCGTTCTCTTCCTATAAAAATTTGCGTTGAAAGACAAAAATAAAAATCTGGCGTATTATTATGGTCCGATTCTGACTGATCGTTTATGTTACACATAAAAAAAATTGTTTACGGAATTAGCTTAACACGCAACAAATCATATGTTTAAAGAAATAATTTTATTGGCACGCCAATAACCAATTATTTGCGAACACTGCTATAGAAGCTTATAATAGTAAGTATACTTTGTAGGTATGGTTCATTTTATTTTAAACAGATCTTTATTGTTTTGAGGAACATTTAGTGCCGAAAGTAAATCTTATGGAACCGGCTGGCCATTATTTTTAAAATATGTGATACAAATTTTCAGATAATCCATACAAGTAGATGCGTTAACAACTTCTTTCTGTAAATTCTGTGTTCTGCATGAACTCGCTACTAACTCCTGTACTAATTTACGATAAAAATCGTGATGCATCTAAAAAACTTAACCAACCGTTATTTAGAAAACCGAAAATTTTTGGCGAACTTTATTATAATTACTATTATAAGCCCGGAGAGGCGGGCATTTGCAAATTTTGTGAATTTCTCAACATGTTAACTTTAGAAATTTTTTATTAAAACATGCAGTCTGTCCGTAGTCAGTCAAATTTTACAAGCTATTCTCTTTCACTGGTCCTATCATATTAGAGGCCCTTCTGTTTTTCCTCCAGTTGCATTACCCTTCTTGTCTAGCCTTCCCAACCGTTCCAATGTCACGTGTCCCAGCGTTACTATGAACGGGACGTTGTTTGTCCCGTTTTGCTCAAATTAATTATATTACAGCAAACTTGAAAAACAAAAAAAACAAAACGTTATTGTCATTTTCAGCCTCGCATTGGTTAAAATTTTCTGGTTTCGGCAATTAATTAAGAAATTACACGAAATGAGCGACTTAATATTTGTATTGTATATTGTTAAAAAATATGAAGGCTTTGGAGGAAAAGCTTCGAAATTTCTTTAATGTGATTGGGTGTATGGTAAATAAAACATGTAAGATTCGAAAAAAGTAGTTTCAAGTGCCTAAGTTGTTTAGGAGCGTAGAGCGTATACTGAGCATAGTTGACCACCTCACTTTTTTGGGAGCTTTGTTTTCGGCTCTCCCCATATTTTGCCAAGTTCTCTCCCTTCAGCTAACACTGTTCTTTCAAGGTCATTGGTGGTCTTCCAATTATCCGCTGAACGGATTATATCACATGCTTGAATGGAAGGACTGACGCATTCAAGATCCTATGAAATATATTGGATGTGTTTCTTGCTTTGTTGATCCGCTAGTAAAAGTTTAGTTCAGATGCAGTGGGTGGCTTCTGACCTAAATTATCACGCATGGATTAAGTCGATTGGTTTTTTATCAATTTTAAGTGTTAACAGTTTGATTAGGAATGCTCTAATATAAAACTATATACAAACAAAGTAAACCTCATCGCTAAGCTGTTAGAAATATTACTGGTAGAGGAATTAAAACAGATAAAGTTTAAGCGATTAATTTAATAATAAACTGGAAAAAATAATTTCTGACTTCAAATACAACTGGAACATTAACAATACACTAGACATTGAAAGTTACCTTAATTTTTCTAACTGTTTAACAAACTGGATACACCAATTTCTAACCAACATGTCAATCAAGATTAATAATTCAACCTCATCAAATAAACAACACACAAACAAAGGAATCCTCCAGGGAAGTTGTTTGAGCCCAACACTTCTATATTTATACAAACCATATATACGAGCTCAACAACATTCATACAAAAATATTTCAGTTTGCGGACGATATTTGTTTGATAATTAATGGACACAGCCATGAGGAACAATCTAAGAACGCATTACTATCACTTTCACAACAACTAGAATCAATAAATCTGTTAATAAACCCAGAGAAAACACATTTTTTAAGACTTTTTACCAACATTAAAATGGTGGGGTACACCCTGAAACTCAATTTGCAATTTACAAATCATTAATTAAATCAAAACTAGATTTTGCCTATATCTTTACAGAGGAAGATAACAAAACTATACCCACAAAATTTGTTTTAATACTCACTGATTTTCAAAGTGCGTGTAAATCGTTAATATCAGCTCTTAACAAACAAATCGACATACATTACGAAAACCAAGTTCTTGACATGGTGGGTAATAATCCTGACAAACATATCAGCATACAGTGGATTCCCGGACATATATAGGGATCCAAGAAAACACCATTGCGGACCACCTAGCATAGTTAGCACACATTAGACCCTCTCACACGTTGGAAAACGAACCAGTTATTAGCGATACAATAAAACTAAGTAAGGGGAAAATTCAAGAAGATGGTCAAATATCTTTCCAGGATTACCAACAAGCCTTTAGTATTCGACCACCAAATTTAACAACAGAGAAATTAAGACTCTGAACAGACTCAGATAAGGCCATGCTGCGCTCAACAACAAATATAAATACCTATCTAGTTTCGGAGATTCTCCTAACTATTCTATATGTAATATTACAGAAGACAATGATCACATCGTTGACGAATGCAGTGAATACAATGTTACCAGAAGCACTTATCCAATTTTCTCTCAATTCAAATTAAAAGATATATTAGCCAGGCAAAGAACCGAAGAATACAAGCAATTACTTAAATTTTTGGGAGATATCAGCTGTGCCCTATGACCGCTTAAAAATGGGACTTACATAATCAAAATTTCAAATCATTTAGTATTTCGACGATTTGTATGGGACTAGTCAGGGCAAACTCTGGAAGCGCTTTGGCTCTAATATGGAGGAAGACAACGTCTCTATCCATATTAATTACCAAAAAGCGTACATTCTAGACTTTGTACATGATGTCAAAAATACAATCCTCAATTATTTCATTACACCCTCATTTCCTTTGATTGAATTTCTCATTACACTTTTTCTATCAGAATCTAATTGAGGGTTACTCTTATAGACATAGTCTATCACTAAATTAACTAACATTACTAACAATTACTAATAATTACTAACATATGACATACTAACTTTCTACTAACATATTCTTATAAAACTATTTGAATTATAAGCGTGTTCGATTGGAATGAATTAACTGAAGTAGTAGCTGTATCTGAAGTAATTGAAGTGAAGAGACTGTTCGAATGGCAACTCTTCACTTCAGTTAAAAATTGAGCAACTGAATTAACTGAAGAGATATTTTGCTCGTCTGTTACTTCAGATGAGTTATTTGTTTTTATTTTATGAATTTATTTGTTTTCGTTTGTTTTTATTCTCGCGTGTAGATTTAGGGGACTGTTTGGTTGGGAATTTGAGACCTAAAAAAAATAATTTTTAATAATAAATTTCTAGAAATTAATAGAAAATTAAATTTTGAAACATTTTTTCTAACACAAGCCAAACTGAAATAAATTGTTTTATTTTTATTTTGACATTTAACTGAAGTGTAGAATACCAATCGAACAGTCTCTTCTCTTCAGTAACTCAATTTAGTGAAGAGTAACTCAATTAACTGAAGTGAAGAGTTGTACTCTTCAGTCCAATCGAATACGCTTTATATAACTGGGAATATTCATTTCAGGAAAATCTTTACTGTCAATGAAAATAAAAATGAAATCTATTTTGAATATTTGAATTAAAGTAAAGTAAAAAAAAAATAATAACGGTTTAAAAAGTCTTGTTCTTGAGTAAAAATGTTATTGAACTTTTCTTAGAAATAAGAGATAGATTAGAATTATTAACAATAATTAATTCTTCGCTGCTTCAGTACTTTCCTCGAAAAGTCCCTGTAAGCACTAGGCGGATGTCCAAAACTCATGGGTCATATTAGTGGAAAACACATAACCGCAACAAATTAAAAACCCAACCCCAACTCAACTCCAATTAAGCCCCAAATAAACCCTCAAATCGAACTGAAACTCAACCATCAGCTTAACCCCAACTCATTCCTCTAACCAGGATAACAAAAAATTGGTCAACCATGTGTTAAAAACCATGTGGTTTTGGGTCAATTCGTACGGCAGGTATCCGATTCATTTGACGTACAGGTTTCGAAAGCTTTTCGATTATCCACCTTGCCCATAAAAACAATTTGGCGAAAAAATTCTAAATCGATCAAGCCGTTCTCGAGGTACCGTGGGTATAGATATATAGACAGGCTACTTTTTCGGACAAACAAAATGTTTGATCATTTTTGATCTATTTTTACTTTTGAATAGAAACACATGTACGCTTAATTTTTAATTGTAAACAAAACCGAATATTCGATAAAAGACCAACACAAATTGTTGTGACATTTTTAACTCGATATGTCGAACTCGACTTATACCAGCCTCAAACTTTAAATTAAATATAATATTTTTCAAATTATTAATTTGAGATAATAAACTACCCCCACCCACTATACTACCTCAAACCAACAAAACATTTAATTCTCATTATTTAGCAAATCTGAAATTATTTTTCGACAAACACGTCGCACTGTTTATACGTCAAACACAAAATTATAAAATACTTAGGAGGAAAAACTTGAATGCATTTCCGATCTGGGGGGGAAAAAGCGTTAAAGCGCAGGAAGCAAAAAAATTAAATGATAAAAGAACAGAACAATAAACGTTAACTAAGTTATACACAAATACAATGGGAATAAATTTGTTGCTATAATATAGCAGCACTAAAAAGTAGCAGCACAACACCCAACATACTCGTGGATATAATAATTACGATGGTGTAAAATAGATAAGAAATGAATTTCCTTTTGTTAATAATTTTTGTTTCTACTTCGTACCTTTTTATAAATTTTTTTTTGTTATCAAAAAGTTTTGTGAAACTTAAAATGAAACAAAAAAAAAACGAAATTATTTTTTTTTATTTAAATAATTAAATATGAAAAAAAAAAAATGATTTGCATTAAGACTTTTATTTTGTTTTGTCAAATTGCTTTAAGAACATTTACATTTTAATCGTCGCGTACTGTGACGAAATTAAATTTTCAACATTTTCCATCTTACAAAATTAGTTTTATGTAAATTAAGCCAGAACTGGATCCGTTGGACAGTTAAATAATAAAAACAATATCGCCTTTCTACTTTCTATATCGGTACTTTACAAAGAGTTTGTCATTGCACTCTACATAGTAACAGCAATACTGCGAGTACGAAATAATAAACGATAAATAACTAGCGATATGAAACCATTTACAAAGAAAGGCTAAATTAAGATAAGAAATGGGGTTTTCAACCACGTTTTTGTAATCAGTTGATTAATTGAACAAATAAAAATTTTGAGATTTTTGATACTGTAACGTGTCGTGTGGGATATTAGACAAAGACTCGGGTGTCATAGTCTATAATATACCGAATATTAAATGAAGGGGGTTTCTTGCAGAAAAATTTCAAAGAATAATATTTAAGTAACTGAATAACAAATCCATAAATTTAATTATTTTTAATTTCATAAGCCTAAAAGTCCATTTGAAACAAAAACATTCCAAAGATAATTTAAACTGCGCAGACCTTTTGATTTTGTAGAATTTATGATAGATAATTAGAGATTTATTAGAAATTAATTATTTTATTATCTACATTGCATTGTTGTCTGCTGGATTACATATTCCTACGTTTTCTTGGGAACATTCGCCAAAGCAGTAGATATATTAAATATTAGATTAGAATAGAGATTTAGAGGTAAAAATAGAGTTGCGCCTGAGCTGCTGGTCAACGTCTCAAGAATGAGTGTGATTTTGCGGTCGAATTTTTTTTCGTCGTTTACTTTGAATTTTTAGTTATATCTCGTCAGTGGACAGACCGATTTGACACGAGACAAAAACAGCTCAAACATAAAATTCCGTCAAATCGTCGCTATTAAAGTCAAGAAAAGAGCTAGGATATTTCTTAATAGATTTTGATGAAATTCAACATGGGCATGGGAAATGGGATTCTAAAATGATTTTTAACTTGAAGTTCTGGAATAGAGCCAAGTAACTTGCATCTTGGCCTTAGCTGCTTCTTAACTGATTTTCATAAAATTCCGGAAAATTCATGAAGTTCTGGAATAAACCCAATTAGAATGAAACTTCCGGGACCACGCACGCTTTCTATTAAACACTTTAATTTTTTGAAACTTACTCGTTCATAAAACTTTGGCACATAAAGTGCGCAGTTGCGTACATAAAGAAAAAGTTATCTTCGTTTTAATCAAAAATTATGTAAAGTAAGTTTTTGTTTTCAATCATCTGATTCTGAGATGCTAAATAAAGGACCAAATTTATAAATTATAACAAGGTTCTCGTGATATATGAAATGAAAGGTCTTTTCATTACAAAAACAACTCTTCAAACGAAAGACCTTTCACTTTATAAATTACCAGCCGGTAAACCCGGTGTTACCCGAGAAAATATTATCAACTATTTGTGGAATTACCAAAATATCAAGAATTTGTCTTGAAACAACAAAAATAATAAAACACAGCATACGACTTAAAATCCCGGAATATGGCCTAATATTTTCTATTGTTCAGCAAATAGATTATCAGCCCTTGAATATGCAACCATTTCTTCAAATTATTACTGGATACACTTCCAAGTGCTGCTGTTGTCGTTCGTTGGAAATTACGAACGCTTGGAAACCGCTTTAGTGGGATACATTGAAATCCTCGCAATGAAATTGCGTTTTATTTCACGTAGCCACATACTTAGAAGACCCAATGTGAAAGATAGAGTACTGCTGATCTGTTGAATAGATTACTTCGTAATGTTTCGTTGTCAGTGTTAATTGCTATATTTGTATGAGGATAATAATAATAATTATAACACCATCAGACTCTCATACCATCATACAACCAGTTCATAATAACACCATACAAAAATAACGTCCTACCGGCATACCGCAGCACACCATTTTAACATGTTACCATTTAATGGCATGAAGTCATAAACTCATACCTTCATACCATCATACTATCATGCCATCAAAACCATCACCCAATCATTCCATCATACCATACACCATCATACAATATCCCCATTACACCTTCATATCATCATACCATTAAACCATCGTACCATCATTCCATCGTACCATCACTCTATCATAACATCATATATTTATAACATAACATCAAGCATTATACTATTATAGTTATGATAAAATGATTCAACCTAATATTCCTTCAAACCATCATAGCATCGTAACATCGTGCCACCGTAGCATCGTGCCATCATACCATCATACCAATATATCATCATACCATCATACCATCATACTATCATACAATCGAACCAATATACAATCATACCACCTTCCATTATACCATCCTCACTTCACACCATCATCATCACCATCATCATCACCATCACCATCGTAATTACCATCCCTATCACAATTTTAGTCTCCAACATCATCATCAACATTTTCAATAACATTTCCATCACCACCACCACCATCACCATTATAAATAAAATGATACACATGTCGTATTTTTGATTTTCCACTAAATATCCAAAAATCAGCTCAATCGGTGAATTATTTAGAAATTCCTCCATGGTAACTTTGGACCTGATTATCATTCCACATGAAGTGGGTTGAGACTTGAGATATTGACAGTGACCGTCCTTAAGTCTTAAACAATAATTGTATGCAGTTTGTTACAAATACAACAATGACACATTCAAACAATCATTTATATATATAACCGGCGACCAGTACCACATAACCCGCCTAAGATGACATTTATGTTAAATTATACGCCGTTCCAGATGTACATACTGATAAAACGAAACAAACCATTTGCAACGTTAATATTGTGCAGTCCCTACGTACTGAATTTATGTGTTTTTATTTCAACAACGAGAGAACGGCTATTAGTGGGACAACACTATTCTAATTATGTCACCGATTTGATTAACCATAGCAGCACGTAGTTATACGCTTAAAGGTCGTTTTACAAATGCCAATCTGTCGTTTTTTGATAACATTTTTTTATCAATATGTAATAATATTTGTGAAATAGAATTGTCTGACAAGAGAATTATTTTCTATTTATTTCGAGATAAGAATTTGCAGGATTTTGATATTTTCAAGATTATTCGAAAATATTCGGGAATTTTAGCTTCAATGAATTTATTTGGGGGTTGTTGTCACCAACTATCTTATATTTAGTTACTAAATTTTTATTGTTTTTATACGAGTTGAGTAGTTAGGCAAAAAATGGAAAACACCCGTATTTAAAATTTTTTAAACTAAATTTCCGGAGAATTGCTCTATAACCTCAATATGATGAACAAATGGTTCATTTTAACAACAACAATACATGAAAAATCTAATAACATGTGCCTCACCTGTTATCCGCGCGGAAACTCCAAAGTAAAGAAATGTATATGTGCGTAAGTTGCTTTGTAATCAAATTATCTTCTATTTAAAATTAAACATCAATTTGAATTTTACGAGACTTGCACCCAGTAATCTAAAGAAACATGATCACATACGCAAAATATTATCTACAAGTGTTTTGTCTTTCAACTTGTTTGAATTTCATTGTAAGTCGAGCATATGACCAAAATCGCAAGTATTCACGAACATGATTTTTTGCTGTTTACGATAATCGAGCACACATAAAAAATGATTGATAACGTTTGCGAGTATTTGATTGTATTCTGACCCAAATTGAATACGTTGTTTGTGCATTTTATGATTATTATTTGATGGTAGATGCGTTTTTTTGATTTACAAGAGAGATTATTTTTTAATTGTACTAATAGCTAGGAATTAATATTGAAATAGTTTACTGGGAAATTCTAAAAAGAAACATTAGTTGGCATAAGAGTTTACTGCCAAAATAAGAATTGAAAAATGCGGGTTACAGATAGGTATTTGTATACATGGAAGACATAATACATATTTAAATGCAGAAACAATTCCATCTTCAATGCTAAACTGCATGGGGCAACCGAAGGTTCAAAACTTTGTATAAGGTACTCGATATAAATCAAATACATAGTTGAAATCGGTGAGGTCGACTCTGGAAAATGCGAAAAATATGTCTTATTATAATAGGATGCTGCGGAGAAATGCTGCTTTATAAACAATAAAACTGTAAATTGCCACTTCGTCTAGATGTTTCGTTTAATGTTTAGTTTTTTAAACTATCTGTCAAAATTGATAAAAGTGAAAAATTATTTCAAGTATATGGTTTAAAAGTGATACCACTTGAAGTTATATTGAAATTTACATTAAACACAATTGTTTCCAAGGCAATGAACAAATGGAGGGGTGACCAACAGTCGACTTTCTGTTACGTACAGGGAATTTCGAGAAATTTATTAAGCAAATTTCTTACAAATTTAAATCTGTCCCAGTCGCAGTTGTACTACGCGTGAGCATTTGAGAAATGTAGTTTGAGTTGACACGTTAAAAACATAAGCCAGAAGATACTGTTAAAGTTAGCCGAAAGTTGCCAGCCGAAACTGAAAAGTCGATAATGCAGATTGTGTTGCCCCAGCCGGCAGTAAAAAATCGGTAATGCAGATTGTGTTATCTCAGCCGGAAATATAAAAAAGGAAGTCGATATCAATCGGTAGTGCTTAACCTAAAAACTACTAAGGAATGTAAGGATGCATGATTATCATTGAATACCTTTCTTAATATTCTTATATGACAAAACCTGGCTGCAGATCCTCGTGCAAAATTGTGGAAAACTCGAGAAACCCAAAAAAAATTTTAATTGGAATAAAATCAGCGTCCAGGTTGAATTTATACAAATTTTCTAATAATTTTTGGAAAATCGAATTTTCCGAGATTTTCCACGTAAGTCTCTTAACAAAATTGTTTATTACAAGCCATGTATCCTATTTACTTTCGGCTGATAAAAACAAAATTTTTTATTTTCGGCTAGAGTATAATGAGAAGGTAATCTGCATTATCGATTTTTTACTTTCGGCTGGAAACTTTCGGCTAACTTTAACAGGGTAGCCAGAAGTATAAAGGAAAAAACGAAATATTTTAGCCGAAACAGAATGAAAGTTTTAGCCGAAAGTAATAAAATGTCGGTAATGCAGATATCGTCTTTGCTATCTCATCCGAAAGTTACCAGCCGATATATGTATTTCAGCCGAAACTTATTTGATATAAAATAAAAAATTGTCAAAACAACCTATAAACTGGCATTTCCATAATATAGTGATTTTATGGCTGGACACAAGCTCATTTTTGCAGTGACAAAACGATTTTCTTGTCGTAATTCCTGCTTACGATAGGAAGTTTCATGAGAGAAGCATAAAATAAAATTAAAAAAATTAATTTTTTGATAGATAAATTAAAAATTTTTGGAAATTATGGAATTGATAGAGTTTAAAGAATTTGCAGAATTCAAAGTATTTAAAAATTTTATAATATTAATAAAAATTAGTGAATTTTTAGAAACAAAAAAAATTTAAAAACAATTTGAGTTTGTAGAATTTATAGAACTCTATCGGTTAAAACAATTTATGGGAATAATAGAATCTACAAAATTTAAAGAATTTATAAAAATTACAGAATTTATAAAGTCCTATAGTTGTAAGATTCATAGAATTTAGAGAGTTTGAAGATTTTTTGAACTTTATAGAATTTGTCGTAATTACAAAATTTATAGGATTTATAGAACGTAAAGAATTTATTGGATTTACAGAATTTATTGAATTTATAGAAATTATAGAATTTTTCAAATAAGTTAAATTTGAGTTTCTAGAATTTTTAGAACTGACATACTTGACTTGTGATTTATAAAATTTATAGAAAATTTATTGAATTATAGAATTTATAAAATGTATAGGATTTTGGATTAAAAATAATTTTTTTTTCGATTTTTGAAACGTACAAAATTTATCGAATTCACAGAATTTATAAGAGCTAAAGAATTTATGCGATTTGTAGAACTTAAAGAACTTACTCAATTTTTAGACTGTATTCATAGAATTTATTGAATTTATAAAATTTATAGAAACTATTGAATTCATAGAATTATTAAAGTTTTGAATTTGGATTTTTCAAAATTTTTGAATCCAAAGAATATATAAAATTTATACAAATTGTGGAATTTTTATAACAAGTAAAATTTGAGTTTGTAGAATTTATAAAACATTCAGACTTGAAACAATTTATAGAACTCATAGAATAAAATTTAAAGGATTTATAGTATTCATAAAATTTATGGAATTTATTAATTTTATAGAATTTATAAAATTAAATTGTGTAAATCCTATGTAATAAGCACACCTAAACCGGTTGTTATAACGGTCATTTTTTAACGGTTCCAAGTTTTTTTTTCTTTATACAATGGTAATTGGGATCGTATTTATATGGTTATAAAATATAACTAAGCTACACGTCTGTTTGACAGGATAAATGCTGTTTACAGCAGTTCATAACGGTCATTTTTTAACGGTTCCAAGTTTTTTTTTCTTTATACAATGGTAATTGGGATCGTATTTATATGGTTATAAAATATAACTAAGCTACACGTCTGTTTGACAGGATAAATGCTGTTTACAGCAGTTCATGACTGTTCAAGAACCATGTTCATGAATTATCTAAAATCGAATGTGGGGGCGTGGGATGTCCCATGTTGAAATTGTCCATGGATCATGTTCATGAACCATGTATACCAGTGCATGCGTACTAAACTTGGCACGTCTAGAAATTTGTCCGGCACACCAAAAAAATTTGAGTTTTAAAAATCGGCCTTTTTGCCAGTTATTCTTACAACAAAATGGACAAGACGTTTTTAAAGTTTTGATAAAGTTCAAATATCGAAATGCTGGGAAATGGGAAATCATGAAATGAATTTGGACATTTGTAATATAACTTTTACGAATACCAAACATTTTCGAGAAATACGGAAACTTGAAAGAAAACTGCTAGGTTATATAATGTATGGTTTGATCAAATAATCGAGGGATTTTTGAACTTGTTGTACAGTTGTTATAAGTTATTTTGTTGTATTGATTCACCTATCCCTGAGCCCTGTTATCATGATATTTGTAGCTATATTGGATGCTTAGTTTATTGTTGGCTGTCGGCAAGTTAGTTTTTGGAACAGGAAGAAGGCTCATGCCATGGCCAGTGAATACGGAGGCTGAATAAGGTTGTTGTTTTGGGCCAAAAATTTACGAACAAGCGACGAAGTGTAACTTCAGTTCCCATACACTTTTGTGGATGGATTGTAATAAATATTTACTTCTGAGATTTGAGATGTAAAATCAATTCTTTAAGTAGAAAAAAAAGAATTCCGGCTCTGAAGAATTCCTCCGGCCATATCATCTGGAGTCGGATTTCTTATTTAAACCATCCAATGATGTCAAATGAAAAATTATATTCGCCAAATTTATTTTTACCGGCTGGCAAATTCAGACTTTCTTCTCAGTCTCCAACACCAAATGTCATATTTGTTGACAAGCATATTTGTTGGCGGATTTTAGTAAAACTTGATATCTGAAATGTGTTGTGTGTATTTCAAATAGTTCCTAATATAAAACCTATTAAAGTTGGGCTGGGATCATATTTTGTATATTGAAACATGGCTCAACGGTTTGTATTTTCGAACACTGCTGATACTAATGATATTTTGGTCGATATCATAAATCAAAAACTAGATTTGCCAATTTTGGTTTTCCATAAACCAATCCAATCAATTTTTTCCTCCTCAAGCACCAAATGTAATACACACATTTGTTGATGTATTTTTCTTTTGTATGACTGTGGAGTTTTTAAAAATATCAAAATAGCAGAGAAATGCGATTAGTAGATAGGGTTATTCACGCGAAGACATTTGGAACAGGAAAATCGAATGAATACATAAAATTCAGAATCGTTATACTTCATCAACCTATACTTAGCCATTTATTTTACGATGCCAATTATCGTATAATAGCTGAACTAACAGATTTTCCTTCGACAAATTGTTGTGAGTTTAAATAGGATAATGACATTTATCTTAAGCTATTTTATATGCTCCCTTCCTATAAAAATTTGCGTTGAAATCCAATTCCCCATTTCCGATTCTGACTGATATGTTACACAGAAAAAAGATTATTGTAAGGAATTAGTATGGCACGCTCAAAAATCAATTGTTTAAAGAAATAATTTTATTGGCACACCAATATCCAATTATTTGCGAACAATGATCTACACGGTCGCCATTTTGATTAAAAAGTAGCACGGAGACGACTTTGATAATAGTTAACATCTTTTTTTTTTAACATTTGACCTTTGACATTTGGCCTTTTGACCTTTTACTTTGACCTTTTGACATTTGACCTTAAAAGATGACGTAGACGACTATCATAATACGATAATGACGTTTTCTTGACTCATGATACTGTACAATTGCAAATACACAGTTTTTTTATCTGCACGCTTTACATTTGAGCGACGTTTTTCCTTTCCCTTTCCGTTTGTCTTATTTGTAAAGTACATATGTACTTGTTCTGAGTAAAACTTATTTGATTTTTATTCACCAGATAATATAAGCATATGAAGTAAAATGAAACTTTTTATTTTGGTCATGGCAATTGTTTAAAACTCACTGCTATTTGGTAAAATTAGCGATAATTTTCTTTAGTAGGGAAATGCACTAATTTCACTATACGGCGTCTGAATTTTTTTTTTGGAAATCAAAACAGATGACCTTGGTTGAGGGAATTGGATGTTCTTCTGTTTCTCCAGTCTGATCTTCCATATTTTGGTATGTGCCACAAATATCACATAAATATTTTTTGGGAAATCCAAACCCTAAAATTAGTTTATGATTAAAAATGTCACGTTATTGTCTTATAGCGTCATAGTTATTTACGTCACAAGGGCGGTAAATGAGTTGTTACAGTACGAGTTCGACGTTTATTAGAATTTTGAACGAGTACTGTAACGATCATTTAACGTACGTGTAACGTACAACGTTTTATTTCATACTATATGGGACATTAATTCGATTTTTTCATTTAAAATTAAATTTTAAAGTAC
This sequence comes from Tipula helvola, assembly GCA_963556165.1. Taxonomy (NCBI): domain Eukaryota; kingdom Metazoa; phylum Arthropoda; class Insecta; order Diptera; family Tipulidae; genus Tipula; species Tipula helvola. The sequence continues at coordinate 61,335,439 of OY744483.1, forward strand.
AAACATGAGTTTGAAATTTAGAGAAAATCAATCCAAATGATTTTCAAATTATCAAGTTACCCTAGTTATTTTTTTTTTGTTTGGTTTTACAGTCTACTCTACTGTAATAGCTCGTTTTCCGGACACTTTTGTTCTCTGACGTAATGATTCATTTCCCGGACTGAAATCAATCACGTAAACTTTGATTTTCGGTATAGTATGAAATAAAAATCCATCCTAGGCTTTTTTAGTATATAAAACTCACGTGTCACGATGTTCGTACACGCTAATCTCCGAAAACGCCCAACTGATATCAATGAAATTTTGTGAATGTACATATATGGTTAATTCAAGCTTAAAAGATAGGATAGTTTTAGATCCGATAGGCGGCGCTGTTGTCGAGATTTAAAAAAAATTCTGTTAATTTTTTCAACAAAATGTTTTTTTTAAATTCATTATTCATTTTCAATAGATGAAACTGTCAACAAATTTATTGTCATCTGTCTTATGCATCAATAAACATTGTTTAGTAGTCTTTTTAAGTGATGATTTAAATGGTTCCTTGATGCTACAATTTTTCAGAACGGTTTCACGGATATACGAACATAAACATCGTGTGAGTTTAGCTTTATTTGGATTCATTTGTTTATTGGTTTTTTTATTTCGATTTTATTTTAATTGTGCTGTGTATCATTTGGTGTATTATTATTATTTTTAGTAAAATGCCGCGAAGAAGTTTAAACCTTAATAATACAAGCAGAATAGGAGCGCAACGCCAACGAAATGCAAAAGAATGCATGCACAAACTGCACAAATAAATGAACAACACAGAATCAGCGCAGTAGGGAGACGTACGCAAGAATCTCAACCACATTGCAACGAACGTTTACGGCATAATGTATTAAGAGCGAGAGCGGCGCGTCAAAACAATATAGACACACACACGACAACAAGCGGGCCGCACATTAACACGTACATCATTCGTTGGAATATACACCAGACATCACTTATTAGGCGCGTTCTAAAATTGTCATCAGAGCAGTGGACAAAGAATGCCAATATTGTCACGCGCTAAAATTCCGCAACAAAGTACCCGGCATTTGTTGCGCATCAGAAAAACGTGTACACCTCTTACCACTCCGCCGGATCCTGTATAATCACATATAGCTGGCACAATTGTTACTTCCAAATGACGTCGTTTGGAGCAACAAAAATTGATCAGATCCGACGGACGCAATTTTGAGTCTACATTAAAAATACAAGACCAGATGTACCACAAAATGGGTTCATTGATGCTGATGTCTAATGAGGACCCGAAAATTCTACAAATATATTTTATAGTGTGACAACCAGATGCCTGTACAAATTCATCGAACGGGCCGTAGAGCGGGCAATTGTGAAATTGTTGGAAAATTGATTGTCAACAAAACAAACAAAGTATGTACCATCAGGAGAGCCAAGCCATCAAAATCACACGTAGAGACAGCACTGTAAGTACGATTTTGGGAATGCACCGTTCGTACGACGCACTCCATTATCCGCTGATATTTTGGGAAGAACAGGATGTTTTGGTCGAAACTTTTTATTTGAATATGACTTGCGCATGTGTTCCATGTATGTATGTATGTCAAATGCATAAAATATCAGACACCAGGTAAAAGGCGGTCTACATAGAAGGCGGTCTGTGGCAGGACAACATCTGCCGGGCCCACTAGTTTATTAAAAGATTTTATTTTTGTATATAGTTAAAAATAAATAAAATAAAACCCCAAGAAAAACTTTCTGATCGGGATTATCCCTACGTCATAGAATTATCGCTACGTCAATAAATGTGTTGCCTTCCCATAGTACAAAATGAATAAAAAAAAAACTTAAAAAAATTCTTCTAATAGTAGAAGCTTAACCGATATAATAAATTTCTAGGGACGGAAACACATTTATTGATGTAGCAAAAATTCTAACAAGTGAACCGCGATTAGAATTGGCCAAGATGTAGTAAATAGAAGCCCCTGGTCAGAAGATTTTTTTTTTAATTTTTTTTATTTTATTCAAATTTAACTATGGATAGGCAACACGTTTATTGATATAGCAAAAATTGTAACAAGCAAACCTCGTTCAGACCGACTCATTGACCGTAAGGTAGACAATGGAACCCCTTACTAAACCAATATAACAAATTTCCAGGCCAAACATTTTTTTTTCAAGTACTTTTTTTATTCATTTTGTACTATGGGAAGGCAACACATTTATTGACGTAGTGAAAATTCTATGACGTAGGGGTTATCCTGATCAGAAGGTTTTTTCTTTGTATTTGTATTTTATTTATTTTAAACTATACAAAAAAAAAATCGTATAATAAATAAGAATTATGGGATGGATTTTTTCTCTCGAGTAAAAAGTCTCGAATGGATTTTAAAGTTCTAATGTGTGTGGAAATAATATAGACGCACAAATATTAATTTACAATTAATAAAATCATTTTTATTTATTTATTTTAAATTTTAGAAAATTATTATTGTATTATTATATACCATTGATTGAAATTATATTATTGTAATTATATCACCGCATGTGCAGCATGTCGCCATTAATTTAATTTATTAACAAAAATATGTCATTCGTATGTTTGTCGTGCTGTAACTGAGCACGAAAAAGGGAATTGACCGAATGCGCCACAACTATTTATTGTATAGTGAATGTGTAGTTCTGACAAAGTGGGGTGGCGTGATAACGTTGTAGTGGTGATTGGGTGAGCTCAGACGCCAATGTATGTAGTTGATACATTGTAGGCGGAGAGCGAAAGAGTGAACCGCTACAGGACTCCGCCGCAAGTGATTTCTCTTTTCGTGCTCAATTACAGCACGAAAAACATACGAATGACATACAACACAAATCAAAATAAATTTATTTTCACTTTTCAGTCTGGTTTCGGATTTCATTGCGGCAACATGTCGTACACACAGTGGTGAAAAAATATTAATTTAGTTTACTTGTTAAGAAATTTAATTAATGGCGACATGATGCACACGTGGTGTTATAACTACAATATTATAATTTCATTCAATGGTGGTCAAAATTATAATAAATACAAATGTTTGTAAATTAAAATAATAATTTTCTAAAATTTAAAATAAATAAATTAATGTAGATTAATATTTGTGCGTCTATATTATTTAAACACACATTATTGGTGACCCCCGACGTGATTTCATTGTGTGTATATGCATTTGGCTGATAAGGGTGCGTCCAAATACACATAAAGAATGCAATAAAATATTTATATTTATATACCGTATGTTTACATGACGCCAAAAATAAATATTTTATTTTATAAAACGTGGTGTCCACAATTTTAATGCACAAAAATGTTATGAAATTGTTGCGCCGATCCTTCTGGTGTGTTCTTTCTCCGATAAAACGAGCGTCCGTGGCACACTGTAATAGTGTAGAAAAAAAAAAAGTCTGCGATGGGTTTTTGTGCTTGTGATGTCAGAAGTAATTTCAAATTTTCCTGGGATGAAAGTCTGGGATAACTTCAAGGGGTTTAATTTTAACCTTTTATTTTGAGTGTTATTTTGCTAGAGAGTCATAATTTTTGATCTGTTTATGACCAAAATAGGAAATGAAGTGTAATTTCAAAACAATAGTCTTATAGATAAAACGTTAAAATAGAAACATCTTTGCTATATTATTATTATTATTATTAGTTGATGGCCATGTGGGTGTTCAAGCCACCCCGCACTGCGACCTAAAAGATCTTTTGTGCATGGACTCTACTTAATGAGCCGTCCAGTCAATATTCAGGCTCTTAATAAACCTGACAATACTGCCGGCCGGTATATGATGCATAATATCCGGGCTCATTACTCTCCCTCCTAGAGGCTGTAACCTTTTGCAGAAAATGGCTGGGCAATGGCACAGAACATGTTCCGCTGATTCCGCTTCCATGTCGCAGAAGCGACATCTATCCGTCGAACTTAGGCCCATTTTCTTAAGGTGATAACTTAAGGGGATGTGACCTGTGAGGAAGCCGGTAAGCAGCCTCAACTCTGGTTTCCTAAGTACAAGACATTCCTTGGCCCTGGCCGACGAAGGTGAAATTAATTCCTTCGCCTGTCGCAAACCTGGAATTCCGCGCCAGTAAGAGGGCTTTTGCACAACCTCCCAGCGTTTAACCGCTGCCCTAAGGTGCCCCTTAGAGACGCCGCAGAAGGGCTCTGGTCCAATTAATGGAAAGGCAGATTCCTCGCGGGCGAGGCCATCAGCTGCCTCGTTTCCCACAATTCCAGTGTGACCTGGCACCCAAACAAGTGTTACCTTATTTGAGCTTGCCAGCAACTTAATAACCTTCAGACAATCCCATACCAGCCTTGACTCAATGGTAAAGGACCTAAGAGCCTTTAAAGCCGATTGGCTGTCTGATACGATATAAACCTTTGCGTCGTTTAGGCCTTTTGATATGATTATCCTAGCACGAAGTTCTATAGCATGCACTTCTGCTTGAAAGACGGTTGCATTGGTACCCATGGACTTCGAGAGTGATATTCCACTCCCGTGTATTCCTACCCCCGCCCCATCTTTCTTTTTGATCCATCTGTAAACCACACCAATGACCCTCGCTCAAAGGATGGTCCCCCTGAACTCCACTCCTCCCGGTCAGGTAACCTAACACAAAAGGGTTTGTGGAAATCCAGTTTGGCTGGCATACAGTCGGAAGGCATTTCTATAGTGGGGTCTGTCTGAAACTCCTTAAGGATTTCCAGATGGCCCACCATATTGCCTGGTTTGATGTTACCCTCCGCCTGCATCTTAAGGGCCATAGTAGCAGCATCCTTTTTTACATGCAGATGCAATGGAGTTAGTCCTAGGAGTGTCTCCATTGCTGCGGTCGGACATGTTTTCATTGAGCCCGTAACCCCAATACAGGCCATACGCTAAACCTTATTCAATAAAGTTTGCGCTGTCCTTTGTTCAGTTTTAGGCCACCACACTAGCGATGCGTAAGTGATCATAGGCCTAATGATTGTTAGAAATGACCAGTAGATCATTTTTGGTTGTAGTCCCCAAGTACGTCCATAGAGTCTCTGACAGGCCGAAAAAGCCTTTGTGGTTCTATTTTGAATTTTTTGTAAATGTTGTTCCCGGTTCAGTTTATGATCCAGGATAACCCCTAGATATTTAACCTCTTTGGAAAAGGCAACAATAGTACCGTTTAACGAGGGAGCTACAAGCGAGAGCTTTCTCCTCCTCGTAAAAGGGACAATGACAGTTTTGTTTGGATTGACACTAAGTCCTACCTTGTCGCACCACTGCCATATCAAGTTGAGTGCATTTTGCATGAGATCAGAGATGATCTCATCAAACCTGCCTCTAATCACGATAGCCACGTCATCCGCATAGCCCTGGACATCAAACCCATGGCTATTCAGGAGGACCAGTAGTCTATCAATAACCAATGACCATAAAAGAGCCCTGATGGTTACTGACTTGCCACCTAATGTGGCTGTATATCGCGACATTTCAGCATGGAGCGGATCCACCTAGTTGTAGAAGGCGGAACCCCCTTCTCCATAGCTACCCTCTCTATTGAACCATAGGACGTATTGTCAAAAGTCCCCTCAATGTCCACAAAGGCACACAGGGCAATTTCCTTAAAAGCCACCGCTCTTTCAATCTTCGTGACTAGACCACTAAGAGCCATCACAGTGGATTTGCCAGCTTGATAAGCAAACTGGTTCCGATGCAGTGGGTCATTTACAAGGATTTCATTTCTTATTTGATTATCCAGGATTTTTTCCATCGTCTTCAATAGAAACGATGTGAGGCTAATTGGCCGATAAGCCTTGGGCTGGGTGTCCAGACGACCCCCTCCCTTTGGTATAAAGACCACATTTACTTTCCTCCATAGTTTCGGAATATAGTTAAAAGCATAACTTGCCCGAAACAACTGGACCAAGCTGGGGAGTATTTCCTCAATACCTTTTTGAAATAAAGTCGGAAAGATACCATCCCCTCCAGCAGATTTGAACGGTTTGAAAGAGCCAATAGCCCATCTCACCTTGCTGGGTGTGAACATTTTCCAGAGAGGCTCCAGATCCTACTGTGGGGTGAATAGGCTACCTCACTTGAAGGGTCAAGCGGGTCCTCCTGGGTACCTACCACTATTGAGTCCGGAAAGTGGGTACCTAATAGTAACTCCAGGGTTTCCTTCGGGTTTTCAGTGAACTTCCCGTTTTGCTTCTGAAGAAGCCCCAAACCATTTGAGTGATCAATAGAAAGGACTTTCTGGAGACGAGCTGCAGAGGGTAATTCAATGATTCCCTCACAGAAGTTTCTCCAGGTAGCCCTTTTGGATCTTCTTAATTCCAGATTATATTCCGTTAAGGCCATCCTATACTCGCCCCATTCCCCGGTGCGTTTAGCCTTATTGAATAACCTTCTCGATTTTTTCCTCAGCTTACTCAGCGCCCCGTTCCACCAAGGGACCAACTTAATGGACTCTCTTCGCTTAACTGGGCAGCTGTTTTCGTAAGCCGAGTGTATAGAATTATGCAGCTGGTTTGAACAGAATTCCAAGCCCTCTGGAGACTCTATGTTCCCCATTACCGATGGCATTTCTGATTCGAGTGAAACTCTATAAGAGTCCCAATCGGTCAGTTTTGGAATTCTAATCTCCTGCCGCTCCATGGCCTCGGCCGCCAAATCGAATCTGATGTGCAAGTGATCCGATAAGAAGGCCTCTTCAGACACATGGCAATTTTTAACAAAATGACTAAAATGCGGACTAGCGAGGGTCAAATCTAGGACCTCCTGCCTAATCGCATTTATGAAAGTAGGTTTCATTCCCCTATTGACAATATCTACATTATTAGTAATTATATACTCAAAAAGATACTCACCACTATTATTGATGTTCGTGCTGCCCCACACCGTGTGGTGCGCATTTGCATCGCATCCTATTAGGTAAGCCTATTAGCTATGAGCCGCCTAACTTCGAGAGGAGGTATCATTTCCGAGTCTCCAGGAAAGTAGGCGGAGGCCATTATAGCCTCCTGGTTCCCTCTTTCACCCAGAACCTCCACCATTACCGCTACTAAGTCCCTGGAGATGAACTCTGAAATGGAAATAAAATTAATTTGCGAGCTGGCCAAAATGGCCGCCCTTGGACTCTCAGTTCCGTTATAATAAATCAACTTACCCATTTGTTTTGGTATACCTTTAATTTGGTTACCTACTACCCATGACTCCTGTATTAGAGCCATGCCAATTTTCTGGCAGATAAACCTACGATAAAGGACGTTCGAAGACGCCTTTGCATGATGCAGGTTTATCTGTAGGCAGGTTATGTGTGCCATCACTCCAGCGACGTCTGCTGAAGGCCTGGATTAGTCCTTGCTCGCACCACCATTGCTAGATGGCAAATCGGTGTCCTCCATCTAACTGCTGCTGTCTACAGCTGGCTGAGAGCCACCAGGCCTCACGAGCGGCTTGCGCGGGGTGACCCCTCGCGGGGCCATTCCCCGTACAACCGCTGACGCCTTCCTCCCTCTTTCCCTCCTTCTCCTCGCCTGTCTCCTGGAAAGGGCCGCCACACCAGTGGTTTTAACCACAGGTGAGGTCACGATAGCCGCCACAGGTGCGGCCACGCTCGCCTTCACAGGTGCAGCCACGATAGCCTCCACAGGCTTGGCCACTTGGGGCCCGCCCCTGGAACCCGGCTTTCCACCACCCTGGCCCCCCTTGGGGTGCAGTTGCACAATCCCAAACTTAAAATTGATTTTAAAATCAATTTGTTTGAGCTTCTCAACTGAAGAGTGGCCCATGGAGAAGGTGCAAAAAGCTGAAGTGCCTTTCGCCTCTCTCCTGACCACTCTCCAGTCGATCGCCTGCATACCCTTGTTTTGGCTTCTGATAAAACCCAGAAGCTTATCCGTGGGCAATTCGGCACTGTTTGGGAAGGTACCAAACACGATCCTAGCTCGAGGCAGGTTTCCCGCCTCAGCTACAATCAGCTATGCACCATCCCATGACTTAATAGCGCCTATGGTCTCCCTGAGCCACTGTACAGTGGCCCGGTCGGCACAGGTCACTACCAGCCAACCAAGCCGAAGCTGACTGCCAAGGAACTGAGGTTTAAGCTCCTTGGCCTCCTGCTCCAGCGCCTTTTCCAAGATTCCCTCCTGGACAGCTTTAAGCTGCTCTCCAGTGAGGAAAACCTCAGGAAAGCCAGAGGGCAAGATCCCGATGATCTCTGATTCCGCAGCCTGCCTGAAGGTAACCCCAGACTGGACCGCAGGACCCGAGGCAACCTGTTCTTCCCCCCTGGCCTTTTTTGTGCCGGTGAAGTAAAGTCATCCGAGCGGTTCCTCTTTGGCGGTTGGGCCGTCGTAGGAGCGCAAGTCTCCTTCCGTGACCGCACCGCCAGAAGCCTTGTCTCACTACCGGGCGCTTTGCCCTCAGCCAGAAGCTTCCTGTACCGCTTCTCGCAGCCCCACACATCTTCACATGAGGAGCCGCGGCAGGTTTTTGATGTCAACCTGACCCTTCCGACACTCCCCGACGTCCGCACTTTCCCCTGTTTTCACAGAGGAGATCCCCCACCTACGGGGACCAGTCCCTCTTCTCCTGAGGTTTCCATATCGGAATTGAGAACTAAGCTCTCAAGCTCCGAACGGATTTCCCCATCCGATGGGCCACCCATTGAAGATTCCACAGCGGAAAGAGGACCGAAGCCCTCGAAAGCCACCGCAGAATCCTCGCTGGTCCGTGACGCTTTAGGAGCGTTACTATCCTTATCATTTTTATTTTTGTTAGGCATTTTATTCCCACGAGTATTTGAGAAATGAAGGTCACCTGTGGGACACCCAGCTACCACAGGAAGGCTAAATAAAGCTGGAGGGCGCCTGGTATCCAGAGTCCGCATATTTGGGACTGATTAACCGATCAGTCATTCATCCATCGGCATATGCTGTTCCACCTTAGATTAGGGTTTTTGTTAAGGTTTTCTCCTTTAGCGCCGTACTTTGGCCTGAGTCAACTAGAACAACTGTAATAGAAGACATCAGTTACCGACGATTGCCACGTGGAGGCAGTACGTACACTTGCGAATTGTGGCAAGGTTACCCCTACCACAATCGTACTCATCCCGCCAGCTGCCTGAAACATGACCAGAATAGCTCACGTGATGAGCACCCTACTGAAGGTTACGGAGCTGATCTAATCAGCTGATCCCCCCACCAGCAGGCGCCAAATCATCATCTTTGCTATAAAACAAACAGTTCTGCCGCCAATGACAAACAAATAAGCACATGGATTTTTAAAGTATTGAAAGAGTTTTATTTTAATTAACAATTTTTTTGCTTTAAATTGATTTAATTAATAATTTGTATAATGCTTAATACGCAACCAGTCCCAAGATCATTTTGATGTGTTTTACAAATAACACTATAATAACAATTCATTGGTGCAAATAATTACAAATTAATTCGTTTTCATCTATTGGTTACTTAATCGACTATAGTCCATATATTAGCAATTAATTTTTAGTTTAGTACATAGATTGGAGTTTGGAATAGATGATTAGCCCAATATTCTTGTTGCCCTTAAAATTATTTTTTGAATTTAATTTATAATTAAAAAACCTTTCACAAAACTCAATAAAAAGTTCTGGTTGAAAAAACAAAATTCCAGTTAGAAATTTAAATTTTCACACTAACACCACAAAACCAACCGACAATAATTTTACACATTCCTAACACAACAACAAAAATATTTAATCCTGGTTCCAGATATGATTTATGATCTAGTATCAGTCTACCTCTGCATGTACAGTTTACATACATGTAGTAGAATAGCATGATGATGCAAACGAAATATTTGTACTTTGTTGTCAGTTAAACTTTGATCCAGAAACGAAAAATAAAACAAAACATTCAACTTGTTTTTTTGTGTTGTTGTGCTGCTGGGTATAAAAAAGCTTTTGTATACCATAAGATAAATCATCGGCTCAACCCCAAAAAAAAAAAATTTTGTGTCACACATTTTGTCAAAAAATTTGTTTATATATAAAATATAATGAACTTTTTGACATGTGAGGATGTCATACATAAGAAATGGTAAATGGGCCAAATGTACAGGACGATTTATCATAAACGAGATTATAAGAATATTCATCACTAAACAACTTTTCCACTTCATTTCCGGATTTTTGTTGAAAACTTTATTTTCTCATTCCAATTTTTTGTTATGATGCTGGCTGGCAAGGCAACACAAAAAAAAAAAATAAGCGAACGAACTAACAAAAAATAATTAGAACTACTGCTTCTATTTATATGCTATATGGTGTGCGGCTTTATTTTTTTAAATACGATGGAACTGTTTTTGTGGTACGGTATCGCAACATGAAAATAAAAAGTAAATAAAACGGCTGTTGATTTTTCATGTATAATAAATGGCATTTAAAAGCCATTACAAAATAAAAATCGCGTAATTATATTTCCAGTTAAAATTAATTTTCATATTTTAGAATCCGACCGTATTTACGGACCTAAATAACTAGAAATCCAAAAACAAATAAACGAAAATCAATTAACGCTTTTAAAAATTATGTTTGGCCACGGATATATGGGCGGCAGGATAAGGCCATTAATTAAATATAGCAAGGTCGTAATTATATTTTCTAATCAAGTATGGGAGGATGTTTAAAAAAAAAACTCGTTCGCAATGAAAATGTTACATAGAAATATAAAAGCTATAGTAGATGACAAAAAATTTATTAAAACTGATAACCAATTTTTTGTTGTTGTCAAAAAAATAAAAACAGAGGAAAATTTAATTTTCTTCTTTTTCCAAAGCTATTTTATAATCTGATAATCAAATTCAAAATTGGATTTTTTTTTTATAAAACAGGCTCGTACGAGTAGATTTTTGTACTATCTATGTTTATATAGACATTGATTAGAATTGTTTATATAAATTTAACCAGCTATGTATGTACGATACGCATAATGCGATTTTGTTCGAAACTGATTTTTTTCGTATGCGAGAGTGTAACAGGGATATGTTTATCCCTAAACAGTATTTTATTGTATTGTATGTTTATAAGATTTGGGGAAAAATCTTAAATGTGATTAAAAAAAATTGGATTACATTGTTTTTGCATTAAATTATGAGCCTTTATTCAGAAAATCATAAATAAGCATGGTTTTAGGGATGGTTTTAGTAAAGCCGAATATCCTAGCTATGAAAAAAACCAGATTGAATCAAGATTTATCTCTCTCGGGGGGCCTATACTCAACAGCATTTGTCCAGATAAATAGTGCAGAAAAACTCTATATTAATGGCGTCGAGAAACAAAAAAAACCAGTTATGAATTGGGAATGTTATTTTCCAGTCCTATGATTCACGCAACTTAGCGGTTGGCTCAATGAAGGCTTTAGAATTCAGTGGTGGACAAGCCAAATTAACATTTTTGACAAATTCTAATAATAAATAGAGCAATTAGAATTAGTGTTGTAGGGCCATGTGGGCGTTTAGCCACCTCGCACTGCGATCTAACACAGATCTTTTGTGCTTCAAGCCTTGCTTAATTATCCGTCCAGTCAATATTCAGGCTCTTAATGAACCTGCTAATACTGCCGACCGTCTTCTTTATTTGAAGCATTATTTCAAAGAAAGAAGACACGCACTTTCTGTCAAAGAGGAATACCATGTGAATTTGATTTATTCATGTAAATTTAAATTTTTTAGATAAATCTAGTATATTATGTATTTTAATAATAAAATATTAGAAATATTATTGAAAATAAATTAAATCAAATAAAAATTAATTTATGTACTCGATTTGAAAACAAATCAAAGCGTAAAATAAACGCGTGGCATCTCCCTTTGACGTAATATAATGCACTAAATCCAAAAAAAAAACTCAGCGAACAAATTTAAAATTTATCATTTCGATTTTTTGTTTATTTTTCGCTTCTCTCCTCTGTTTAGTTGTTTTTGTTTCTTGTTTATGAATAAATTTTTGTTTCCTCTCTTTAGAAAAGAAATAAATCGATCGCTGTTGCTGTTTCATATTCATTCCCTACTTTACTACACAGCCACGTAGCGGCGGAGACTTAGGCCTGTCTCATGAAAACAAGTGAGCGACCTATGTACAACCTAACAAAGTTAAAAAAGTTTAAAATGTTTGATTTATTCACAGAAAACCAATTTATTTTGCTTTTTTTTTGTCTATTCTTTGTTGCTTTAAATATTTATTTGTACTTTATGGAAGTAGAATTGGAATTACTGTCATAAAATCAAACATTTTTACCTTTTTTAACTTTGTTAGGTTGTACATGGGTCGCCCACCAATTTTCATGAGACAAGCCTTAGTGTGTCGTCACTGTTTGTAGTCACTCATAGGCCTGTATATACAAGACGGCATTGGTTGATTCCTATATATCTATAAGAAAAAATTAGTGTAATAAGTTAGCAGTTCAATTGCTATACCCCGATGAGATGATTTAAAAAGATTTAAAAATGATATTTTTTCACAATCTTCATCAGATCGAAACTCAATTGCAATACTCTTAATAATTTCTTCACTTCGTAAAATTATTTAACTACGGACTAACGAATTCCGGAATAATAAATAATGTTTCAATCCTAGAAATGTCGAAAAACTTAAGAAATCGCAGAACAATCTTGATTACCCCAGAAAAAATCGAATAATTTCTATATTATGTGAATCTCGATTGATCTCGAACACTTTCAATAATACCGAAAAATCTAGGTAACAATGAATAATTTCGGAAAGCCTGTAAAAATCTAGAAACCCCACAAAATTTCGAAAAATTCCGAAAATTGGGGTAAATATCGAATTATATGTCAATTAATTTATTGTTACTAATACTACTAAGCAAAATGCTTTTAAGTAAGTTAAGGATAAGTTCACCGAAACGATATGCAATAATAATGGTACACTCAAATAGATCGGATAATTTCGTAAACATCGAAAAATCATATTCTTCGAATATACACTAAGCTTCTCAGCGAACTATCAAATACACCCGACAATTTCAAACATACTCGAATAATTTCGAAATTTTCCAATAATCTAACTGTTTTGAAATTCCGAATCACCAAAAGGATGAAACCCGAGACAAGGTGATATGAAACAGAAGGATTTGCAATTTCCTTATTTAAAATAGTTTTCCAAAATAAACCGGTTTTACCGGTAAATTAAGGTTTTATTTACCGTTTAACGGTAACAAAAAAGAATCGGTAAACGAGAAACTATATCAATCACAGTCAATCTTTTGCAAATAAAATTCAATCTTTTTTAATCAAAACTTGATTTATAAAAGGTTGCAAACACTAGGAATATTATCGTTTGATGTCAAAAGCATTGATTTCAAAAGAGTTTGGCAAATTTTCTTCTAAATTTAAATATCTGTCAGAACCTAAAGCCATTTTTATTTCTTTGGAGTGAGAATATTTACGTGTAATTACTCTGACATTCACCTTCACCAACCGAGTAGAAATTGTTGGGTCTGTCTTAAAAAAATATTTAAAAGCAACTGGAACGATTTGTCTTTCTCTAAAAACTAGACCAACGCCTTTTCTTAAAAATACCCTGTGTTGCAAATTTAGAAGGGTGATCTTCTTTAAGCTTAGTCTGAGCTACAACCTATCTTATCTTGACTTTGAACTAACATTAAAACGCTTCATAACTCTCGTGGGCCCCATTAACAGTGGGCCACTCGGCTGCGGCTGCTACGGGTACTTAGTTACGCCACTGCTCTGGATACATAAATAATTACCGCATTGGCCAGTTGACTTTTTTCTAATCGGAGTTTTATTTTCAAAATTTGTTAGAAATACTCATTTGGCTTGGCCACCACTACTTTAGACGCTGACGATAATGTTCTTCTTCATCTATAATTAAGTAACGTAATTAAGTACCCTGGTAGACCGAACCATTAGAAATTCAGCGGAAATATTCGCTGGCAGTACTAAATTTCCGAAATTCGAATTATGCAATTTAATCCAATTATTGGTGCGAGAAAACATCTTCATTTCTCTATTGAAGATTATACCAGTAGAATAAAGAGTAAACAGTGAGGGGAAAATGAGTGAATGTTACATAATTATTCAGTCATTATTCACTCATTTTCCACCCATTATTCACTGATTTTCATTGACAATCTTTATTGCCTGATGAAGGATGAAAGAATAGACACATTATTCACTCATGACATTTGCTCATTTTTCTGTGATTATTCACTTATTACTCACTACTCATCATTGTTTACAGTGAATTAAGAGGGAATAATGAGAACATACTGAGTGAATAATGTGTGAATGCTAAGTGAAAAATGAAAGAATGCTGAGTGAGTAATATGTGAGTAACGGATGATTAATACACCCTTCATTAATAGGATAAAAAGAAAATTTAAAAAAAGTCGGAGTAGATCTTCAGCTGCCTCCACGGTCTTAAAATTGACGTGCATAAATAGTGGTGATTACGTGGACCTAATAAACTTGGGGACTTAGCACATATTTGAATTAGAATATATTGTATATTATCTACTTTGCAGTCTTTTTTACGAATCATATTTTTTCAGAAATGAAAAATCATTGATCTTTCTAGCTTATGTGCCATAGGTAAACTGGCATAAGTACTTCTAACGAAGAAATTATGAAAACTCTCCCACCGCAAAGGTATCAAAAAATATTCTAGCATAGTGTATCAAGTCACATTTTCAAAATAACTGTTTAATCTACTTTCACTAAGATTAACGTAAATTTGAAAATTAAAAAAATATTCCAGTTGTTAAACTAAAATTAAAAATCAAGACAAAATTTTGGTACCACATTTATGTATGTTGCATTTCCGATAATTTGGCGTGAACATAGACAAATCACATCATAGACTGTTACTTCTGTCAAAATTGAGGGATTTTCAAGAAAGGATAAACGCAAAATTACAGACCCGAACGTTTTATTTGTAAGCCAATGTAAAGTACTGATATTGAGCTTCCAGTTGTAGTGCACTCAAACCCTTTTGGCAGTTCCACACATGAAGATACGAACGATGCCTATACATTTTAAATACGTCGACTTCAAGCGATCAGACTTGTGTTCTTTCTTCCAATGCACCACATCTTATTACACAATCAGATCTTAATGACATGGTATGCTATTTGGGTTTAACCAAAGAAAAATCTCAAATTTTAGGATCCCGTTTAAAAGAATGGAGTGTTTTACATTCATCGACACGTTATACTGAAAAGACGCCACGAAAAATTCAGTTCTTTTACAAAGTTGAAGAATCTTTCTAAAACAAGCCTTAAAGCCGTTTTACTTTATAATGGTAACTCAAAACCATCTATTCTGTTAGCTCATTCTACAAACACAAAGGAGACTTACGATAGTATATCAATTATATTGAGGCTAATTGAATATTCTCACCATCGTTGGCATATATGTGGTGATCTTAAAGTTATTTCTTTATTACTTGAACTACAGGGAGAGTTTACAAAATATTGCTGTTTTTTATGTCTGTGGGACTGCACGGCTGTGAGTGACGAATAGGGATAAAGATTCCACCAAGATATCGCAGAAATGGAAAAACGGAATCGAGGTAGGTGGGATGCCGCCATGATGGGTGATTTTTGCTGATTTCTCTTAAGAGAGGACAATAGCGATCATAAGAGGAAGAAATAACTGTTTATACATACAAATTTTTGTAAGTTAGGAACTGTTTTTGTATAGAATTAAAATTTCGTTTTGTCTTATCACTAGTTGTAGTTTCTACTTTTTGGTGTTTCCAATTTTTTGGACTGTTTCCGTTTATGTGTCATATTTCTAATAAAATTTATAAATACAATTATTTATCCATTAGAAAAAGGAAAATTTTTGTAACTCAAAAACTAGGCGTGGTAGACCAATTTTACTTTTACTTACACATTAAACTAAAGAAAGTAACAAAGTTACACCCATTTTTATAACAGTTATTCAAAAAATTCAAAATTGTCGGCTACAGTCTTCCCCCGAAAATAACGCCTAGGCGTTAAATTCGAATAACATTTTTTTCTTCAGTTTTCGAATCTTTGTCATTTGTTTCGAATATAACGCCTATGGGCATTTTAATTCATTAACAGCAAACATATTTTAAATAACTAAATAGCAAAGTCTACATAAGCAGGTATATATAGCAATTCATTTGCAAAGTTATTCTTAAATATATAATATTCGCGACAACAAAATAAATGGTCAAATACAATATATAAATAAAAACCTAACAATTACATTTGGTTTTTAGTGAAAATAATTTTGAAAATTCATATTTTTTAATTTTTTATATAAATTATAAAGCAAAGATTTATGTGCTAATATATTGCCGTATCCCAAAATATTTCCCCCATCTAACCAAATGAATTTCTTTCAGAACATCATTCGGCTAAATAATTAAAAGAATTAATTTCGATACAATTCTTATCACTTTCAAATTCCATTTTTCTAGTTTGGAAACTGCCAAAAATTTCTAAATTTGTTGATGAGGCCACACCCAATTTAATAAGGTTTTCGTCATCTTCATACAAAATTTCTGTTGTATTTGTATCTGGGTGTTTTTAATAAAATTAATTAATTTGGATGAGTAATGTTAAATAAACTGATCCAATAATGAATTGTTTTGCTTTATTTAATGAATACAAGGAAACAAACCTTGTAGCCGCTTGATTTGGCCAAAACCAATCACCTATACCATCAATTGTTTCAAAAAAGCTTGCCTCGTTCACTGGTAATTCGGGATTATTTTGAATAAACTCATCATATTTAATAAAATTGTTAGTAAGTATTTACTGTAAAGCCGAATGTAACTCTTCTTTGATGAAACTTTCCTTCGCTGTTATTCCACAAAATGTAAACGCATTTTTGACGAAACCCTCATTTTTACTGGCTATCCAATCTATTACCCCCAGTAACTCTGAATTTTCTAATGCTTTTGTTATGTATTCATCATACCGTGAGTTAAAGTATTTATGGAAACTACGACTTATAGCGACGTCCAAGGGTTGTAATATGCCGGTTAAATTTGGTGAAACCAGTACCACAAAAGCATTGTATTTTTCAAGATATTTACTCAAACAATTTGACGTGACTGCCATAGGAATCTATAATTAACAAAGTGGGTTCTCGAGCAAGGCTTGTTTGTGGCCTTTTAAGAATTATTTCCTTTAAATAATTTTTAAGTATGTCGTCATTAAACATTCCTGTTTTATTTACATCGACCACACCCTTAATGTTAAATTGTTAACGTTTGGTTTCTTTTTCAGATTTGAAAACAGCAAATGGGGTTTACGAAAGTTTCCATCCATGGTTATGGCCTATGTTGCAAAAAAACGGTTATGGCCTGAATTGGTTTTTTTCATCAAAACACTTTGTGTGACTTTAGTGGTAATTGTTATCTTATGTTCCGACTCAAAATACCGTGGAATTTTGTCAAAGTTAATTACGTTACACGGTTTAATTTTTTTTGTTTATCGATTACATCGTGAATTTCTTGCAAAAATGTTTGAACTATCATATATTTTGAACATTTTCAGGTAGTTGTTTTGTAGTAGTTTGGCGACGTGACACGAGATTATTGCGACATTTAAAACATTCACACCAACCAGTTGATGCCTTAAAATTGTTATTTGGTGTCGTCACTGTTAGATTTTCACACTGTTTTCGCGGGTGTTTTAATAAAGCATTTTTGTAATTGCAATTTTGCTACCAGAATTTTTTTACAATTTTAACTTGTTTAAGCAATAAAGATTAAATTGTATTTATTATGACCGTAATAGAACGCATAGGCGTTGTAAACGAATACAACGCCCCGTAGGCGTACTATTCACTTATAATGCCTAGGCTTTATTTTCGGGGGAAGACTGTAGTGTAATTGCCTAGACGACGGAAAAACCCGCTCAAGCTGCTCTTAGGCTTAGGATTGAGCAAGCGATATCATTAGTCAACATTTTCTAAATCACAATGACTAAAGAAGCATTTTTAACAGCATTGCAAGTTAGATTGAGTTTAATTCTAAAAACTCAGTAACAAGCTAAAAACTTATAATTCATACTCCAGTGAATTCGTCTTGGAATTTTCGTGAATAATTTTCTGCAAAAGGTAACAGTGGCCACCATGACGAGACAACACGAGTACTGCCAATCTTGGTCCATTTTCCACTTTCTGCATTAAAAATATGGTGCAAGTTTATAATGTTTCCAGACATAGGACAATGTCCAGCAGTAACTAGGGACGTTTACTTTGTGTAATAAGTTAGATAAAGTGATTTAAAAAGCGAAAAAAGCGGGTATATTATAATAATCATCACCATATGACCACAATAAAACAAAAAAAGGGCTGAAACCCCATGAGGTGATCAGAACTTCGGTTCTTAAGTTAACTCCCAAATCAATTCCTGACTAAACCTCTTAACACATTGTTCAGCTCAACCTCCAACTCAATTTACAACTCAACCTCCAACTAAATTCAACGCAATCCTTAACGTAATCACGAAATTAACCGTTAAATAAACCCCAAACAATTTCCCAATCGAACCTTTTCTTAACCCCAAGGTAAGCTAACTAAACCTTAACTCAACTTCAATTGAACTTAGCTCGAACCAAATCTCAACCGTCCACTCTACTCCACACTTAATGGCAAACCCAATACCTAAATTTAACTCGATACAAAAGCTAGATGCTTGAATGATCTCAACTAAAATCAACTCAATCTAAATTTCCACTAAACCATAAACTCGACTCCAAACTAAACCGTAAAACCGAACCACTCAGTCAAATCCAATACAGCTTCAACTCAAACCCTATTCAACCCTAACTCGATCTCAACTCAACTCAAACCTAAACTTATAACCATAATTTAACCATTCAACTTAAAACACAACCTCAATTTAACTCTCAACCCAACCCTAAACTCAACGTCCAACTGAAACTCTAAATCAACAAGGTTCGAAAACTACGTAGTACATAAACTCAACAATCTAATCTCTACTGCAACCCCGAATCAACCCCTAAGTAAATCCCCAACTGCCCCATAGCTCAAGCTCAACTCTACACTCGACTGGACAACTTAATCCTCAGCGCAAACTTTAACTTAACGCCCAACTAAATCCTCAAATCAACACCGTCCGAGAAATTAAATGCGTACATAAGCTCAACTCAGAACAAGTCAAACTAACTTAAGACTCAAATCTCAGTTCAACCCTCAAATAAAGCTCAATAAACCTCACTAAACCCAAAACTCAGCACTCTACTCAATCCCCAAATTAGCATGATTCGAAAAAATACATGTGTACGTGAACTCAACTCAAGCTAATTTCCAAATCAACCCACAACTATCCCAAAATAAATCCACAAATGGACCTTCATCTGAACTCAATCCCAACTGAACTCTCTATTCAACCCTCAACATAATCCCTAACTCAATTCCTAAACTAATACTGTCTGAAAACTGCTTCTTTCTATGAACTTAACTAAATCCTAACTGAACCTCTAACACGACCCCCAACTCAACATCAACTTAACTCCAAACTAAACGTTCAATCTATTCTAACCAGATGGTTTTGGGTCAATTCGTATGGCAGGTGCCTGATCCTTTTGACGTAAAGGTTTCCAAAACTTTTCAATTCTGCGCCTTGACCAAAGTAACAGATTGGCGAAATAAATCCAAATTGGACAAGCCGTTTTCGAGATTTCATGGGTACAGATATCCAGACATCTAGACGTCCTTACAGACGGACAGACATTTTTTTTAAATGATTTTTCGGACTCAGGGACAAAACGTCGAGAAAAGTGGTTTTGAACCAAACCAAATATTTGCTCGGTTTTGACAGGATTTCAATACTTTGGTCTTTTTAGACCGAAGAAATTTTTGTCTTAGTTACATGAATTTAATTGTGATAATAAGAGTAGTATGATACAATTTAAGCGCTGTATTGTTCACAATAAATTATTTATATTCATTAAGGCTTTCATATAGGAAGGATTTCAGGTACTACCTTCCGCAGGTTTTTTGTCCAATTCTGTTTTTGTTGCGGTCTTTCTAGGCTTTTTGAGTTGTCAGTTCTACCAAGATACCTTTTTATTTGTAATTTTCTGGTTTTTCTTGCATTGGCCGCTTTCAGGTCCGCCAACTATTGGCAACATATTGATTTATCAAACATTTCATGGCAATGTGATACGATCAATTATGATCCAAAATGTTTAAAATCAAAAATTGAATTCTGATTAAAACTTTTCAAATACGTTGAATACAACAAGATAACAAAAATTTGATGTTAAGCTTTTTTCTATATTTAAACTTGACAGCAATTGAAAATAATTTTCTAAAAGCAAATCTTCAAATTTTTTTTTCCTCCAAATTACTCAAAGCTTTAACTTATACAATTATGTATATTTGGAGTTTATCTTTATACGTTTTTTTTTTGGTTCTTCACTCGTTCCATGTGATTTGAAAACTTGACATGTACATACTAGAATAACACGAAGCTTAAACATCAATTTAAATAATAAATACACAGCAAAGCATAACATTAAAACAAAAGTAAAAAAGTTTTCGTGTATTTTTATTTAGCTTTAGCATGAAATGGTTTCGCTTCGAGTACATACGTACATTTGTATCTTCTTCTTACAATTTTGTCTAACATTTTTTTGTTTTTCAACTAACAAGTTGTCAATTTTTTTTGTTGCTCGCACCCACATATAAAAATAGAAAAAAACGAACAGGAAACTTTTCCCGAGATGTTTTTTTATATAAAAGTATACTGGAAGCTTTTCTAGATTTTGGTTAATAGCTTTAGAATATTTGATCGACGGAAGTTTTGTAGACATGAATACATTCCATATGAACTTTTTTTTCTATTTTAATGAGTTTAAGGGTCCGATTTGTGGAAGATCATTTGACTAAATGGAATAGCATCATGCGGGCAATAGAGTTGACGTATGACTGGAGATTTTTCTGGGAAGAACTTCATTGAAATAATTAAAACTTAATAGGATTAAAGTATGCAAATTAATCTGTAGTTCATTGGTAATTGGAAGAGCTTAAACTGTCTCAAGAAAAAATTGAAAAATTGTCACGTTAAATAATTTAAAAGTGATTAGTAATCTTACAGTGTCACAATATGACGTGTGAATTGTCTAGAAACACATCGGCGATAACTAGAAGCAATTTTTAAGACTCGTAATTTCAAATCCTTGACGAGAAGATAAAACATGATTTTATATTATGTCTAAATACTAATATGGGTGAATTAAAATACCAGATTAGTTCAACATTCTCCTGAATCGACGAAATCGATAAGCATCGATTTGCATAACTACATGGCATTTCGGCTCAACGGCAATACGCAAAGTACAAATAATACATCTCCAATTACATTTAATCAAGTTTGGTTCAAAGTCAACAGCCATTGAATTTTTCCTCAAATACGGATTGAAATAGAAATTGATGCTAAAATTTATTCAGATTGCGTCTAGTTCCCAAATTGGTGTAAATTTAATAAATTTTGGTAGAAGCTAAAAACTTGCAGAAATGTGATAAATTGGCACAAATTATTTATAAAAATGGGATAATCCTACATTCAGCATATCCCTTAAGTGCTGCCGTGCCATCTAAAAATTTAAATGACTTCAAGTCACTGGTAAATCTAGACACAACATCTCAAACCAAACAGCAAATTAACAACAGTGACTCAAACTACTTCCTCTAATACAACAATTGGCGTTAAAAGCATTACTGATTTAGTCGAAAAATGACAAACGAGATCTAAGTCTTCATCTATTATAACGTTATAGTCAGCAGTCAGCGTCGTGGGAAGTGGGAGTTGAATTTTCTTCAGTTGATCAAATATCATGTTATTCAGATTACTTTGGTCATCTAGCCGCTTTGTAATAGCTCATATAGCATATATTTGGTTGAACCCGAGCCTAGCACTACCTGAGCAAATGTTCTTCTTTGCCCTGCGTTGCTTGGTTGTGGTTGTGGATTTTGATCCATCTGATTTGATGTTTGAATCCTTCGAATTTCATGATTTTGCGATTGATTTCGTGTTTTATCTCTTAATTTTTGTAGTTGTTTAGCAACCTCACTTACAATTTATACACTTATCTGGCACATCTCTCCCTGTTGTACATGCCTGGGTAATATGTTTACCTGAGCATTTTACACAACTCAGATCCCGGCTGCAATATCTTTCGGTGTGATTAAATCCCTGAAATTTCTTACATTGCGACGTATGCGTGTAGTGGTTCTCTTCAGTGGTTCAATTTATACCTTCATGTGAAGAATTCCTTTTATACCATAAATGTTTTGAACATTATCTTTGTTATCAAATACCAGAACAAAAAGTGGGAGTCACCTTTTACTGAAACTTTGGTTTCCTTCCTGGTTTCCTGTTCTCTCTTTTTTAACAATATTCACAGAATCTAGTATTTTATGTAAGGCGAGTCTTTCATTATTTCTATTCTTGAGCAAGTGTGATGCAAACCTCTTGCCATAACTTTTATTGGTCGTGCCTGTTTGTCCTCATAAGTAAACCACTGATACTTTTCAGCATTCAGCTTCATAGATAAGGTTCTATAGGAATCTGGGTTCAGAGTAATTATTTTCCAAACGTCATTGTTAGCTAGTTTTGGTCCACGAATGGTATTTTATTTCCCATCTATCCGCCGACAAGTCGGTCAGGGTTTCTCCCCTATCCGCCACCTAGGGATGTGAATGATGGGAGTCTAGCAACTCCACACGGGGTAAAAAAACCTAAACAACTTTTGAATAAATTTGGATATAAAACAGTTAATTCGGAAACAAAGTGTTTCAGTAAATCATCAACATCACTGCTAGATCTGATTATTACAAATACTGACAAAATTGAATTTTTTTTTTATTTTTTTATTTTTCTTACAAAATTAATTATAATTATTCGATCACTTCATTTAGTTTCCGCGATTTTAGAAATATTAATGTTCCAGTTTGGTGGCCTCGTCGTGTAAGAATTTAAATCATTTCATATACTAAAGCCGGATGAGACGATTAATTTTGTTTTCTATAATATTCACGATTTATTTGAAGATTGTGTTCTTTTAAAAACGATTGAAACCAAATCTTCTAAGCCATCTTGGCTAGACATCACCATTCTAAATATTATTAAACTGGTCACGAACAAGAAGTACTGTACTATACCAGGAATTTTAGTTAATTAGAAATAATACTAACTCTGCAAGAAAAGGCTGCCAAAGTAAAATATTTTTCTAAAATTCTCAATCCGGCATTGAACTCTAAGGATTTTTGGAAAAACCTGAAATCAATTAATTCTTTTTCTGAGGCTAAAGCCGGCAAACTTTCCATTTTCTGCAGATGAATTAAATGATTTTGTCAGTTCTGCATCTTCAAGTACATTGATTGACATTTCAAATGATTTGGCGCAAGCCGGTTCCTTTGAATGTAACTTTAGCTTTAAAAATATCGACATAATTATTGCTCTGAATTCCTTGAAATCTAACGCAGCAGGTGGTGATGATATTCTCATTAAATTTATAAAACTTATTTTTCCTTTCATTGATTGCTACTTACTTTACGCCTTCAATATTATAATTATGACATCTACTTTCCCTTCTATTTGGAAACACTCCAAGATCCAATCTATTCCGCAAAATAAAACTTTAATAATTTATCTGATTTTCGAACGATTAATTAACTGCCGGGATTATCTAAAGTTTTTGAAAGAATTTTGCAATAGATGCTTTCCAATTATTAGCCTGCTTATCGTTCATACCGTCGTGTCGTACTACCACTGCTTTACTTTAGATTAGTAGGTAAATTATGTACACTTGGTTTGCAAGGTTTCAGCAAAGCATTAAGTAGTGTCGATCACCAGATTTTTACCGGTAAAGTTAGAAAAGCCTTCAATATCATCAAACCTTTCATATTTGTTTGGTCGTTTGCAGTATCGAAAGCGTCAATAAAGTAAATCTTGATATAGCTTTAATTTGTGATTGGACATTGAGGAACAGGCTATCCTTAAATTGTGATAAGACGCAATGTTCATCTAATGATCGTAGTACACTTGATTTCCCAAAAGTATACGTAATAGTATATAAATCATTAAAGCTGCGATTAATAGGACGAGACTAATGAATTCTTCTTTCTTTGTATGCGCGGGTTCAGTATTTGGAATTATTTACATGTTAATATAAAGAACTCTAGTTCACCATGAGCGTGACTATTTAAATATCACTCAGATCAGAGCTTGGAGAGATGATAATATTATATTTGACAATACTGTTTTGTAGCCGATAAAGAGTAATTGTGTTTAGCGAAACAATTACACTCGAAAAACGTTAATTCGATTTTGAAATGCATTGTCTTGTGATAGGCTAAAAATAGAATTACACTTATGGAATAAGATTCAACGAATTTCAGATAAAAAGCTATTTTAATAGAGTTATTTTGATAAAACTTTTGATTCAAATATGTTATCAAATTTCTTTTTCTAATTTAATTTGTTCAAAGCTCTAAAGTTTGGAAATTTGTAAACATAATGAAAACAGATCGGCTGTGATCGAATCTGGTTATTTAAACACTCTTGAACTGTTAATTATTTAAGGAGACGATCCATCAGGTGCGCAGCCTTCCGCGAGGCCTACTTATTGTAAAAGCCTGTTTGGTGGTCGGATTTTATGAACGAATAAAGTTGTTAAGCCATGTGAATGATTTAGGCTATCCGGGCTATGTAGGGTAAGCGCGTTAAAATGGAGATCATGAAGTGCTTGGCTCAAATTACACGCCCGCAAACATGCCACTAAGATTATATAAATTTGATCCATGATGGACGCTGACAATTATCACAACTAAAATTCGCTTATCTTGTGATATAAATGCTCTCTTAATATCAATAAAAATGATCCAACAACTTTTATTAAATCCAAATTTAAAAGTACGTAATTCATTCAGCTTTAACAAGGGCTTTAAAAATTTGAATTTTCAAGTGCGCTACACAAACTGCAAAGAAAAGGTGGTTATTTCGTATAAAGAACCAAAATGAAAAGGGGTCAGGGTATTATTTGTTTTTTTTCGTATTTTTACGTAAACCGTGATTAGCAATAATCGATAGGTTGATACGAAAAACTCATGGCGCCTGACTACATATCTCAATAATTCAGGCTTAAGCGACACATGTAATAAAAATTCGTTATTTTAAGTTATAAGTCATATAAATATCAAAATCCAAGTTTTCCTATAAATTGAGATTAGTTAATCTCATTTAGCAAATCTAATACTAAACCAACTTTATCGATCAGCCGGGGTTTGGCAAATATGGTACCACGAATTTATGTTATCGGTATTAAAAGAAATGTGTCCAACAATAATATTATTGATGACCTGCCTTATAACTAAATTAGATTATTTAGTCATTTGTAGGTTGGGCAGTAACAAAACACAGTAACTAAAAAAAATTCTTCAATACGAATGATAACTTTATCATATTTACAATTCGGTTTGATTAGGTATGATAAAATATCATTTCGTGTGAAATATTGGCCATTTCTTATTGGCTTTAAAAAAAAAAGTCTGGTGGTGTCAATTCTGACGATCTGATATGACACGTCCACAAAATATTTAACGCAAAATGGTCAATTCGACCGGCTGTGTATGGAATTTGACACCATCGTGTTGAATGTAACGGCCTTTTACATAAATGCTCTTTGAGTGCAAATAACCGAAGATTTATTTTCATAAAACAATTTAAGCATTTCTGCTACCAATTTTAGCTTATATCGCCCCATAATAAATTATACGCGTCTGCACTTCACATAAAATAAAAACGAACTGAAAAATAAATATGAAAATGGTGCCACCTTTTGATCGTTCACTTTTTTAAGGTAAAATAAATGCCAAGTTAAACCATAAAATCCTGAATCAATTACACGAGCGGATCCAACTATTTCTAAGAGGGGAGTAATCTTTAAAATTTAGGTGGCGATCATTTTTCAATTGTTTCTAGAATTTGTGCCTGGTTGGAGTAAGTTGAGTTGATCGAATGTCGGATTATCTCAGATGGGTGTAAATGCTCGACCGCGGCTAGCAAGCAAACTATTTGCTAATTAAAAATATGATCACATGGTGGATTCTATCTCACTATTTTTGAAAAAACCTTGTAATTTCTCTTTATGTGGTTTGAGAGTGGAGACCCCACTTTCTAAGGCGAAACGAATTAAAATAACATTGCAAAAATTTGTTATGTTAAAAACTTGCCTTGTTGGGATTGATCTTTTTTTTTGGGATATTTTGTTTGCCAAATTGAAGGTTTGGGAAACCATTATATTTCCGAAAATATAAAAAAAAATTCGAAAACACCACAAAATAATGTGCCTCATTCAAAAGGAAAAGGTTTCATTGCTAAGCGGCTTTGAGAGTTCTCAATTTTATTACATAAGTGAATAATTGAAGACACGAGTGGATGAAGGTGATATGTAATATTTTTATAATTTTAAAGAATCGAGCTCCAAAGTTTCTACGATTCTTTTTAAAATATTTGTTCTTAGTTTAATCATAGACATTCATACTAGATTTCTCATTTCATTATAACTAAAGGAAAAAAACAAAACTTCTGATAATTCCAATGTTATCGTTGTGTTGTGTATTTTATAAGGCAATGATTTTAGAATGCGTTGCAAATATAATACGTATATGCAATACACCGATAATATTTGAATGGAAAATTTTTGTTTTTATTTTCTGTTTTTAGTCAAATGAGAGATCTATTATGATTGTCTATGGTTTAATTATGAGATTTAAACAATAAAGTAAATTAAGAAGTTATCGTATATTTTGTTTAAAAAATAGAAAAATATCAAATTTATTATTTTATTTTAAAAAAATGTGTACTGAACACTTTATTCCATAAAAAATCTTGACACATAACAAATAATCTGGATGAAATAATGAAATATGAAGCACAATTATTAAGAATAGTCTAATAAACTTTTAATCTAATACGAGTTAAGTTGAACAAAGAATAGATTCATAGAAATAACGATACTCGGACTTCACGAATTTAATTTGTTCCTTTATATTAAACTTCTTTTCGTCAGAAATCTTTCCTTACTTCCTTCCTACTCGTTCTACTTCAAATATGTCCGGTCTGGCATTATTTTTCATAATATCAACTCTTTGAACAGTGTCATTTCATCATAACTCTCTCTTTGAATAGATAATTTATGGAATGAATAAACAAGTACCTAAACACTGATAAGTGTTTCCTTTTTCATAAAAGATTCTACTTTACTAAGTAAAAGCTTTCTCTTATTTCGAAGTGAATAATAACCACTTCAAATATTTACCGGAAAAAATTTAAGTAATACTTTTAAGTCTTCAGTAAATATTTTGTATATTTTATCCTCAGCTATTTTGTTGAGCGCGATAGTTCTATATATTCCTGTGTCCTTAGGAATACCTTTTTTTACTCTTCCAGTGGACTTAGTTTCATTTGAAGGAAAACCTAGTAACACTATATTTACAACACCACAATCAGCGTGATACATTTCTTCTTACCACCACCTCGGTCCATCGGTAATTAAAAATAAATAAAAATAGAACCTGATGAGAACCTTAAGTCACAAATTTGCAAAGCTTTACTTACTGTACCCCAACAGCGATAAACCTTGATACCAAGGATCAATTAAGAAGCGTAAAAATTAAAATGTTTTATATGAACCCAGAGCTCCACGAGTGTGATCAAATATTTCAACCAAAATATAGCTACTCCTTAAATTAAAAAAATAACCCCCGCTATAATGTTTTCATTTTCAACAACAAACCTCTAAATTTGTAGACTTTTGGTTGGATCCTCACATCCCCCGGCACTGACGATAATTTTTCATTTTTCGAACATTATAATAATTCGGGTAATTATGATCAACATTTCCACACTAAACTCAAGTTTGCTTGTACCCAACCTTGTAAATCATCAAGTAGGTATACGGAAAAAGTTAAGAACTTACTTTTTTTTATTCACAGCTTTTTGAGTAGGTGCCGGGAAATTTTTAAGTGTTTACTTATAGAGAAAGCAGTTACTAAAACTTTATGTATAAGAATGTACTTAAATTTTATTCAATGCTTACAAGCAGATACTTAAAAAATCACAAGTTGAGCACTTATTTGCTTTTATTTGCTCCACCCAATATCCGTACTGTTCTACACGGATTCCATCTCTGAAATTAACCTTTTCCTTGGTAAAATCTTTTTTTCTATTGATTAATTTAAGTTTACTTGTTAGTTCCCCTTTTTCTCGAGCTATTTAGATTGATTTGTTGTCCTTGATAGAAAATATTTACGTTTTTGTAGAGAACTTTCCCTAACATCTGTCACTCTATTCAAAATTTCTTTGTTTTGACCCTGGATGCTGTTTACACTTGTACATTCGAAATTAGTGACTCTATATTATTCAAATCTGTAATTTCCTAACTTGTATCTGAAAACGGTGTTTCCGTGATGTAAACATCATCACTACCTAAAGAGTAATCTGTTCTTACTTCATTACTTAGGCGGTCATCGCCGAAAGGTTCTATTATATCTGGACTGAAATGTTCGGAAAAATTGTATCTTGGCCTATCGGAGTTACGGAACACGACAACAGGGAACCCGACTGGTTATTCTGATCCAAAGTAAACCCACTGACACATGAATCTGTTGCCAACTTGGTAGAATCTATAATGGAAAACGAAAAATAGCACACGTAACAAAAGAAGCAACTTATTAGTAAAGTAGGTAGTTAGTAAATGCACCAGTATAATATTTAAAAAATATGAAAAACATGACTGCCGTTACAAAAAGTGTAGTAAAAAGGTTTAAAATGTCATCTTATGAACGTACTATTATTACTGTAGTGCCATGCGGGCGTTCTAGCCACCTAGGACTACGACCTAAAAGATCTTTTATGCCTGCTCTTATGAACGTATGTTTTGACATTTTGGCAGATTAGAGAGCTGACTTGAAGTTGAAAGCAGAAAAAATAACCACCCAGTAGCGTGACAAAGATAACGCATTTTTTAATTTTTTTTGTATTTCAAGATTTTATGGGTAAATTTTGACAGCAAACAAAAACATAACATATACTTTGGAACATAATACCTTCTTCCGCTTTAAATTTTTCTAGATTAGCTAATTTTGCGAAGCTTTATTGGGACATAACAACTTCATTAATGTATGTATTGTAGAAAAATCAAAATTAAAGGAAATGTTACATCACCTTCATCCACCCATCACCCATGTCTTCAATTATCAAAAAACACAAATTTTTGAAAAAATGTTCTAATTTGTAAAATATGTTGGAATTTTAATAAATCGTCAGTGCGGGAGTTTGGAGCGGCAACCCCATATGCTCTAAGGTATAAACCGAATTAAAATAACTTTTCAAAAATGTTTTAACTTTTTTCGAGATTTTTTTGGAGATTTTTATTTTCGGAAGCAGTTATATATCAATCTTTTAAGGGAATTAGCACTAACTTCTTGATGTGAATAAGTACGTACAAAATATTTTGTAATATCTAAATCATTTAAATTTGATTTCTTTCAGATCAATACAGTTCAGTTTTTTAATTTTTTGAGACATTATTCACTTTTTCTTGGGCCTGAATTAAATTGCTTGACGAAAGTCAGTATATCATCGATAATTTCACGAATTTAAAAGATTTTTGAGCTTCAAGTTTGTTTTGTTTTTCAGATTTTATATTAGATTCTATACGTCTAACTAACATCTAAAATTTTCAAAATTGAATCGAAAAAGATTTATCAACATTTTCAGGATTTTTAGAGATTTTCCAAAATATAATTTTGCATACAATTGGTTTGCAGGATATTTGAGAGTAACTAATGCAGGTGTAAAACTTGTTTATGTATACAGGATTTTGAGATTTTCAATTTGTATATCTCTCTGTTGCCTTTTTAAGTGGCTTGTTGGCTGCCACAAATAGTTCAATAATTTCACGAATTTTCATAAAAATTTTGTAGATATTTGCCACACATTTCCAATACAGAAACTAATGCTGTGTGTGTCTGCAGTTATTTAGGATACAAAAAACTCTTTCCGATATTAATTTTCGCGTGATTAGTCGAGTTTATTGGACATTTGTATTTTTTTCGAATTATTTGAGATTATTAGAGGTTTCACAAATTAACAAGCTTCTTGATGTTATAGACAGTTACAAATAAGTCGATATGTCTGAAAGTTTTCGCTAAAGTATTTCAAAATTACTGAGTATTTTCGAAATTGTTCGGTTTTTTTGCATCTTTGAGCTATTCGATTGATGTTTTATTATATTCGAAGAATGAGAAGCTTTTGATATTATAATTATTTCTTACAAGATTATTGTAATCATATCTGAAATTTTTTAGAATTATAGGAGTATGGTTCAATTATAGTAAAAAATGTTAGCTAATAAGATATCTTAGTCCGGTTGAGTGCTCTAGCCTTAATTTTTAAATAAACCGTAATGGTTGTTATGACAAGCGCATTGTGTTTTTGGATATATGTATTTCAACTTTGCTTTCTATCGTCTCTCATCTCTAATTAGAACATTAGATTAGAGTAATATTCAATTGCCTTTTGTATTTTTGTGTTTAAGTATATTTTGGAAATACAATGGTATTCTAATCAGTTAGATCATCGATTAGAAATACAACTTAATTGTTCTTTCGGTAAACCATATGTAGATAGGAAATCGTAATATTTATTGGTAAACTATGTACATACATATAAAGATTTCTATTACTGCTACTAGAATGGCTTTCAGATTTATTTAAATTAACTCAGATTAGGGCATACAACTTTAATAATTATTTGGGTCCTTCTTGAAACCATTAATCAGAAAACTAAAGAGTACTTTAAACTAGTAAAAGACTTTGTTTCAAAATTGCCACAAAAGTTTGATTTATCTAACATAAAATAGGAACGTTTTCGATCACTTGTTAATCATCATCAGATATTCTTTGCAATTAAATACTAAACGCCACATAATTGCCACATAATGAATATCTATCAACTTGGTGGCCTCTGTTGTTTATCATATACGCTACTCTAGATTTATGTGTACCCTGGTTTCTAATAGCTATAATGTGTTCTTTGAGGCATTCATCAAATGATCTTGCATAGCCTGCCAATATAAACCTCATCACATTTAATAAAAGTAACGTCCTTGAACTTGTTGATTTCTGCTTCCAGATTACTACTTTTTGTGACCAGTTCTACATCATGCCTTTCTAATCAATTTTTTGGTGATAGCTGGATACAAAAGCAAATAAAATCGTTTTATAGTGCTTATCATTGATGTAAATGGACGTGCATATGATAACACGATGGCAAAATAAAACAATGAACACGAAATTGTAATTTTAATGACAAATTATCAAAATGATAATATACTACTAAACGTGACCATTACACAAAGTCACAATGCTAACTTCAAGAAGACCGAGTTTATCTATTTTATACCCCTATTCCCTTAGTCATGTCACGAATTAACTTTATACTGAATTATTGAATTAACGTATTTGATCAACCGAGATAACAAATCTGCTTCATATCTTTTAACCTTGGCTAATGTGCAAAGATCGCGTGTAATTGCGCAGACTACTGCGCCATGAACTTTCTCCGAAGCATCACAGAAACAATGAATATCAACACATTTGACATTTGAGTTTAATTGAATGTATAATGTGGAATTCTAATCTTTTACGCAGCATCAATGTCTTCTATCAATCTTGTTCAATCATTCAGCACATCATTATTTACCGTTTCATCTCAGTCTTTGGTATATAACCACATTTTTAGTAAGGATTTTGAAACGTGCCACGATTTGTGAAATCCAGCCAAGTGTATCAAATATTTTAGCAACATACGATAATAATTCTGTTTCATCAATAACCCGTTGCGTGCTTTTTCTATTTTGTATCCAAATGCTGGCAAACGTCGTTCAACAATTGTCGTGCGCTGAAAATTGTTTCACCACCACAAAGTAAATCATCAAATTAAAATGAATCGTATATGATTTGGCATGCATGAGAAAATTTTTCTGGATAATCAGCAGCAAGTTTATTAAGAGTCTTAACTGCCGGAAATACAGCTGGGCCCTTACCCTAGGTACACAGCTCATAATGCGTTGGTGGTTTCTGGCCCTATCATTTTTGTTGGCTAAAACCTGGCGATACTTTTTTTGATATCACCTAAAAATGTAATCCTGTGTTGACGAAAGTTTATCGGCATATCAATTAAGTTGTTTTGAAGAATTGGTCCAACTTGTAAATTGTCGTTGATCGAAATGCCGATGTAGAAGTTGATGTGGTAGGTAAAATCGGCTTTTACCGACGTAGAACTGTTTTTCATAATATATCCTCTAATCTTCAATCTCCCGAAACTTTTTCATCTCATGTCATATAAGTTCGTTATTATTTAGCTCGATCGAGTACGACCTTAAATTACTGTCAATTTCAGCAGTACCAGTAATTACCCTTCTGAAACTGATGTTCTACCAGATCTCAAACAATGGAAAAATACATCAGCGCCTAATAAAGCATTAATATTGGCTGGCACAGCAAATTTAGTATCAGTAAGTTCATAATTTTTAAGTATACTTGAAATAAATTGTTAGTTGGAACCGGACGCTTGGGGATCGATGATGCAATTTTGCCAACAATTAAATCATTTAATTTTAATTCTATAAACAGATCAATTCTATACACAATTCTAACACTTGCTCGACCTCTTGTCACTGCGGCTTGAACATCTGAAAAACCTGTGCTTGTCAACTTCGAGTGTTTCCAATTTAAATTATAACTCACTATACATGAACCTTTGTAGTTGGCAATAATACGCAACGATCAACAAGGTTGAGGTGCTTATGAATCAGTAGCTTCTGATTGGGATGCAATCATTTGCGATCCGGTATCATCGACTGTTGATGACGATTTACTACCATATTCACTGTTTTTGCCAAACAGTTCTGTTGCATATTTTACAGCACTTAATAGCCGAGGATCGTTGCACATTGTGATCAGGGTGCCAACAATTGTAGCATATCCTCTAATGATTTACCAGTTCACGTCTTTTATTATCTGGCAAAATTTGAATTTTAGCCACCTCGTTAAAATACGCCTGTTTCTACAGCATGGGCAATAATTTTATTGTA
This sequence comes from Tipula helvola, assembly GCA_963556165.1. Classification (NCBI taxonomy): domain Eukaryota; kingdom Metazoa; phylum Arthropoda; class Insecta; order Diptera; family Tipulidae; genus Tipula; species Tipula helvola. The sequence goes on from OY744483.1 coordinate 61,368,654, forward strand.
ATTATTGGAAACTCTTAACATTTGAAGAGGATCTAGTTATCCGATGTGCTAGAACGCAACTTTCTTTTGCAGCGCAACTGCCCATTAGCAAAATGAGTCAAACTTCTGATTTATTACGTATATGATTTTCATTGAAATAAATTTATAAGAAGTTAGTCTTTGTATAGTATTTATATCAACAAAAAAGACGAGACACTTCAATATTTACCTACACATTTCAAAATATATTTTTGCTTTACCGCTGTTCTACGAGAATAGGATGGGTTACAGAACAAACTCGGTTATTGCAATACTCGTTAATCGTAATTTTTCTAGACGGTAATACCGATAATCATAATTTATTGTCTGTTATATTGAGTCCATCCGGCGCACAGAGCTCTCACAAAATAATGGATTTTTAGCCTATGAAATCCTCCCTGAGTTTAAAAATATTGAACAACTAAGGAGATACTTTGGAAACAGAGATGTAGTGCTTTTAAATTTTGTTTTACGAAAAGAACTAGCGCTAACCAAATCGAGGACGTACGGCTATAGACCCGTTTTTTTTTGTATCGACGTCATGTTGATGGTCTCAATGCCGAGGAAATAGAAGCGCGTCGTGCACCAATTGTAGCTTAAATTCGATTAACTGAAGAAGCCCAAAATCAGGCGATTCGCAATGAAGCAATAAATTTTGTAGAAGCTCGCGTGGTTGAACATAGTTGTGGATCGCTGAATCATATCTGCAAATTTTGTGATGCAAAACATTTGAACGAAGATCGTCCACTCGATGGTAATTTCACATCATGTTGCCCAAAAAGGAAAAATTAAACTGCCAAAACCAATGAGCGTTGACGGTTGGAGTGTTCTTTATTTTTACAAAGTATGCTGTCAGATCCACAAAATCCGCAATATAGTCATTTCCGAGACTAAATTCGTTCGTACAACAATGCATTGTCATTTGCGTCAATGGGCGCCAAAATAATCGATTTACCGGGACGTGGCCATACAAAATACAATCATCAGACATTCGTCAAAATCATGCGGCAAATTATCAGTGTCGTCGAGATATTCTTGAAAGAATTGATCGTTTTTACCGCGAAAATAATAGAATTGCGGCATGCTGTATGCTTATGCATGAAACTGAGGAGAGCGAACCCAATGAAGCAGCTCTTTGTGGCCTACAAATTCCCGTCGTCATCATGGCATTGCATCGTGATAGACAATCGGAGCAACGCCGTTTTAATGCACCAACATCCAATGAAGTCGCAATGATCTTTGTAAACGAAGACGGAGAGCCACCACTTAAATGAGACATGCTAATTTATCCGAAAAACCCGCATGACCCCAATCAAAAATTCATCACACTTCACATTTTATCTCCAAATATGGATCCAATGACATACTCGATTTTTTCCCCTTTTGGTGAGCCAGGATGGCAACCATATTGGCAGTGTCATTCGTATGAATGTACTAAATTAAATAGAGTTCACAACAACATCAGCATGCTACAATTTAAATGTACCTTAACATCCATTCGTGATCAATTTAATCCTATTATTAGCGCTGGAAAAGTGACACAACAGTGGTTGGTAGATTCATATCTGCAAGTGGAGGCCAACAACATGAATTATATAAAACAGAATCAACAACGTCTTCGACCTGAACAATATGCTGGACTAGCAGATCACGTTGCTAACTTAGCACAAGAATGAAATATTGCAGCTGGTGTGTCTGTTAGTCTTCCATCGAGTTTTGAAGGATCACAACGAAACATTCGTGAGAGATGCTGTGATTCTATGTCCCTCTTTCCCGAATGGGGCGCTCCGAGCAGAAGTCAGAGGTGTACAAATGGACAGTCGAATGTTGTTCCCTATAATCCATATTTAGCACTAAAGTACAATGCACATATTAACGTTGAAGTCTGTACATCTCTTCGCGTTATCAAACACATCTACAAATATGTACAAATTTAAGGGATTTAACTGCGCAAATGTTGCAATAACATCGAATGGAGAGCAAGAATTTAGATACAATGAGATCACTAATTTTATTAGCTGTCATTAAGTGAGTGCGCCAGAAGCAATTGGCGTTTGCGAGAATCTCCGATGCATGATAAATCACATAATGTCATGGGACTTCCTGTTCCCCTACCGAATTAGCAAAGAATCATCTTTCAAGAAGGAAATGAGGAAGAAGCATTATTGCGAGCACAAACAGGATCAACTAAACTACAATCATGGTTCAAGCTCAATGAAAGTGAAATGAATGCAAGACAATATCTGTATACAGAAATTCCTCATCATTACGTATTTTCAAAGCGAAATGGGTAAGTAAGAAAGCGAGGCGGTGATAAATTTGTCGCTAGAATGTATACAGTTGGAGTGAAGGATGAAAAGCGATTTTATTTGAGAATTTTGCTTCTACATGTACGTGGTGCAACAAGTTTTGAATCGTTGCGAACAGTAGACAACATCGTTCACCTTTCTTTCTAAAGTGCAGTTGCAGCACGAGGCTTACTTGAAACTGATGACGAATGGAATAACTGTTTAATAGATAGTGATATTTATCCAATGCCTAAACAGTTACGGGAAATGTTTGCATACATCTGTTGTTTTTGTCACTTGAAAAATTATTCAGAAAATGTCGCGATCAACAAAGCTCTTCATGACATCAGCTCAATTCTTAAGCAACATGGATTATTATCATGTGGAACTCTTGGCTTGCCAATACCAACAGGACACGCTCATTTCGATGATTATCATACCTTTGACATTGTGGTAGAGGACCGCGATGCTGAACCAAGATTAGCAAAACTCAATGTGAAACAATTTGACGCATTTAATCGAATCATCAGAGCAATTCATGATCCAAATTTAAGAACGCGATGTTTTTATCTCGACCGTCCAGGTGGCGCTGGAAAAACATATGTCTACGAAACACTTTTAGCATGCATTCGAGGTCGATGAAAAATTGCATTAGCATTTGCCACAACGGGAATTGCGTCAACCATTGAGTAATAAGGGTGGAAGGACAGTCCACAGCGGTTTTAAACTTCTTGTTCCACTGCTTGATATTTCAATCTCATCTATGCGACTTAGTTCACATGAAGCAGATAATTTACGAAACGCTTCTCTCATTTTAATTGATGGAATCACAATGTTGCCAAAAGCGGATTACGTTGCATCGATAACCTTTCAAAGAAATTATGGACAGCGATGCGAGTTTTGGAGGGAAAACAATGATTGTGGGTGGCGATTTTCGTCAGACGCTTCCAGTCGTTCCCAGTGGCCTACTTACAGACATCGTTGAATGCTGCATTAAATCAAGTCCACTTTTGAATGATCTTAAACAGCTAACTCTTTCAAAAAACTCGCGGAGTGAGGGTCAAAATGAGCACAATGATTAGCTTCTCAAAATAGGATCAGCAGAATTGCCTCGGATAGCAGGAATATATGAAGAATATATTAAACAGCAAATCTCAATGCAATAACTTTCAAATTGAATCACTGTCGTGGCAACAAATGCGCAAACATTGGATATGAATAGAAAAATAATTGATTTGATCGATGGTGACTCTCAAATTTATTATAGTGCCGATTCTGTTGTCAGTAAAGATCCAAATGACTCTCTCAATTTTCCTGTTGAATTTCTCAATGAGCAAACTCCATCAGCCATGCCACCTCATACGTTGCTGATTAAGAAATGTGTCATCATCATGTTACTGAAAAACTTGAACCCTAAAAAAGGACTTCGATTGATTGTGGAAGAACCAGGACGAAATTTTATAAGAGCAAGAGTTACTTCAGCATGTAATCACAATGATATAGTTTTCATTCGCAGAATTGATCTCGCTCCAACCGACACAGTATTACCTTTCATATTAAAATACCGCCAATTTCCGATAATTCCTGCGTACGCTATTACAATAAACAAGGCTCAAGGCCAGCCATTTGATCACGTTGGCATTAATTTGGAGACCGCAATATTTTCACATGGCCAATTGTATGTGGCTTTGTCACGATCAAGAGTTCCAAGTCAAGTGAAAGTGTTTATCCCACACCAAGGAAGATTATTGAATGGCCATAGGCAATTCACATGTAGTTTTTCAAGAGGGTCTTCATTAAAAACTTATTTTTTTTGTCAAATATTTTTGTTTCATTTCATTTAGAAACTACCTCCGACTTGCAAAATTTAAATGATGAAAACACTGAACAATTTTCTACCCGTATCTCAAAAGTTTCTTTATATATTTTACCTCTGAATAGGAAAAAGCCTAGAATATACAGTTGAGTAGAAAAAGTAGGGAATCTAAAAAATTGTAAATTAGGGTAAGAAGAAATTACAGTTACAGGGCAAAATTATATATCGTGCCACATAAATAAATCATTACAGTTCTGACTAGGTAGGTCCAATTCATACACTTCCAACAAATGTAATTAAGGAAAATTTGGAGCTTTTTCCAAATTTCGGATTACACTTAGAAATGCCTTTCAACGAACTAGCTTCATTAAAGTATAACGCTTAACAAATATTAACTTAAGCTGTACCATTATCGAACGGTCTAATGAATATACCTTTGCATTCATATCTCCCAAAAATATGAATTGTAGTCATAACATAATATGTATAGCAAACAATCATTCTTGATATTAATTTACTCAATTGATTTTGTCACAATTTTACATTTGAGGACGTTGAAAATTTTAAGTTCTATGGATACTGTGGGACTCGTAAACATCTGATTTGCCACTAAGAGGATGCACGCCAACTAAATGCTAGAACATGTTAACGATTCAAAACTATTAAAAATATATTATAAACAAATCCAAGATAATCTTACCAAAGCAAACTATACAAATGAAATATCGTCATACCAAAACAAACAATTACTTCCCCCATCTTCTATTCAACCAGCATCCAAACCATTAAATCCACAACCACAACGTTAATTTTTGAATAAATTTTTTTTTTGTCTATTTGTTTGAATATGCTAACAAAAGTTTTTTGTTCTGCTCATTTTTCATTTCAGTTCCATGATCTATTCAACAGATTAAAAAAAAAGTATTAAAAACAACAGACAAAAGACCAACAAGCAACAGACGAAGGATATACATACATTAAACTATTAAATTAATTTTTTAAATAGTTTTTAATTAAAACCAGAGGAATAAGATATTCTAGGATTTCTGAAAAATTAAAATCACAATTTTATCGTTTGTACTACATGACAAAAAGTTCTGTAAAAATGATGTTACCAAAACAAAAGGAGCAACATCATCAGCACAAATCAACATCCGATAACAATGATGCTAATGATGATAATGTAGCTAATAATAAAACACAGACCTCAAACACGAATTATATAAAATCTAAAGAAACACAAAAGGTGATGGTAAATCAAAATTATGTGGAACATATTAAAAAATTTTATGTTGCACTCACCAATCATGATTACGATGAATGTTTCGGTTCATATGAAATGTTTAAGAATTTTATGTTTACACCGGTGGATAGTTCGAGTTTAGGAATTGGTCGCATGCTATTCGGTTTTATGATGTTACTCGATATACCGGAAGAACGGTCGGGCGCTGAACTGGATTATCGATGGGGTGAACCAAAAGATTGTCGTTTTCCATTATTTTCATTTTTGGCACCAATGACATTGCCACGCATGGGGATTTTATATGCAGTTATGTGGTTGGGTGAGTAAATAATAATTTTTTGGATTTTTTTTTTTTTTTTTGAAGCAGGGTACCATTCCTTCGTTTTTTACCACAACAATAATTTATTTTTGTATCAAGCATCGCATCGCAACAATTGTATGTCGAACATACAAAATATGCTTGCTGAAACGAATAAAGTAAAAAAGTTTTGTCGGTTTCCTTAGAAATAATCTCGCATTTTTTATATGAATACACAACATCTATAAGTTCACCTATAAACAGCTCAATAATGAACTCCAATGATAAATCTAATTATCGTCACTAAGATACACCCCAGACATACCTAACATGTCTTTTTATACTCAATAAAATTAATTTTTGGAAATATTTTGGTGTTGTATCAAATCGGAAAAACTTTTTCCCCATTTCCTCGGAAAATATATTTTTTGTTGTTGGTATACCTACCTATCTATACATGAACACCGTTTGCAACAGGTAATTTGTGAGCTTTGTGTCACGTTCAAATATTTATGAATATTATTTAGGATTACATTTTATTAATTTTTTATGAGTGGAAGAGTTAAATTTTATTAAATTATTTGATAAATAAATTTTCAATTAAGTGTGAACCGAAATTATAAATAATATTTTAATTTGTTGGGATAAAATAATTATCTTGTTTGCGGGGATTATATTATATAAGCTTACAAAGTTACATCATTAGGAAATACCCGGAATGATAATTCCCTTCTTCGTGTAACATAAAAAATATAACTTGACATTGTATGATGATACAATTCTTATCACGTACAACTTTTAATCGTTTTGAATAATCCGTTTTCGACCTACTTATGTAGTTGCCCCTTTGCTTCGACTTTATTTTATAAGTCTGTGACAAAATATAAAAAATGAAGGATGTTGTGCCGAATAGATTGAAATTCGGTAGATACAAATTTGATTAGTTATTTTTACTGGAAAGTTGGCTATAAGTGGCTGAATGGCTAGATAGCGAATTCGGTAAATTATGATGTCCAATATTTAAAAGGAATTCTACAGGATTAATTCTTCGAGTGAGCTAGCTAAATATATTACCATATAAAATTAATTTGAAATTTAACTATAATTCAGGTTTGTCTGGGTCCGTTAAATTGAACCTACCAAAATCCGGCAAAAAGGAATTCGGCGTAAAGCGAGAAAATTAAGCCTAGGCTTTTTTAGGACAAATCGAATGCTAAATGAGCTTTCTGTTTTAGACTTCGACCTAAAAAATGTCGATCTAATACAGTTTAGGCTGAGTTTCCCTTCATAGTGTTTGGTTAAGGGAATTTTTAATCTAACAGAGGAGGAGGGGAAGCAGCGCGAACTAGGATCAAAAATTTCCAAGCGTAAAATTTGTATCGGCTTAATAGCATTACAGTAGTTTCATATTTGTTGTCAGTTGAGTTGGAAGTTAGTTTGAGTTGAGTTCATATATCCAACCTGACCATCTTAATATGTGGTTTGAGTAGGGTATTGACTTTGGGGTTGAGTTGGGGTTGACTAGGATTACGTTGAGTTAAGATTTGAATTGAAAGTAGAAGCTTGACTTTTTCTGAGTTGAGTTCATTAACGCATGTAGTTTTTCGGCCACGTTGATTGGAGGCGTGAGTTATCGAAAATAAAAATACTGTCCCTGTAATAACGCGTAATCATCCATTTCGATTAGTAAAATTGTATAAGAATTGTATTCTCTACACAATTTTTAAAAGTTTTTTTTTGTCAAAGTATTGTGTATTCAATTTTTTGTATCACCCGACAGCAAATTAAACTAATACATTTTTCATCATTTACTTGCGTTTCTTAAATTATTTTGGTTAGTGTCGTGTTAAGGTTTGCATTAGAGTTTCTTAATCTTCTGTCGATGTCTAGGATTCAGGCTAACTCCAATCGTGCTTCAAGTTGAATTAAAAACTTTTGGGCAAATGAATGCGGCTGATATACCTGGAATGTTTGTGCTGGAATGTTTTAAATGTTTAAAATAAAAACCGGATGAAAAACGGTTGCGCTTAGGGTATTTATTACGGCCTGAATGTTTATTATTAGGCTGACCCCAACATTTTTTCATACATTTTCTATGTAAAAAACTGCAATCCTCACAAAATAAAATCCTGACGATAAAACCAGCATTTTTGCCATTATTGCAAGAACCCGACGTGTTTCAACCATGTAAAATTGTTTTATAAAACATTCGGTATCAAAGAGGTGCTTGATTCAGATGAATGATAATTTACTTTCTGTGATGTATTCTGACGAATTTGTCGGTCATAAGGTTGGGATCAGATTTTTAAATATGACCCAACTACAAGAAATATTTTGGAACCAGCACCACATGGCACACGCATAATATACGATACACTTGCTAATTACTTGGAGGGTATTATAAAAGTTTACGTATAGTGAATAATTGAAAAGATTCCTTTCTTTGCTTCACAAAGATCGATATAAAAGGTGAAAACTCTCACTTTCACCTTACCATTTATGTTCAAAAGGGCAAAAACATATCGGTATATTTTCAAGTTCACGGACTCCCTAGAAACTTTGAAAATCCAGAACATATCCGAAGAAACCGCACGTCTGGTCATCCTACCCGTCGATCATGTATCTCTTGTATATTTCGAGTTACGAGTTTCGACAACTGATTACAATTGCTAGGGAATTTACTTGTATAAGCGTTACGAGAACTTAAATTGTCTTAGACATTCGAATTTTATCGGTATTTCAAAATTCTTCAAACTCGTTTAATGCGTATTGCAATCGGAATTCTCTTAATAGCGATTATTCGAGTTTCTCTCCTTTTTACGTTGAGTTGCGTCATCAAGTTACATTGTTGGTACATCGGGAGTTTTGATATTTTATGTGATTGTTTGAGGTTGTAAGCTTATTTGAGATTTCTTTGGGATTAGCTGTTATTTACGTATATAATCTTCCAGATTTTATAGATTGTTTGAGATTATTCAACATTATTTGATATTACTCGAATTTAGTTTGAGTAGAATTTAGTATTGTATTTGGACTAAATTAACCCTTGCATTTTTGAAAATCAAAATTTTGACATTTCTAATTCTAAATTTCCAGATTTGATCAGTGTTAACTATCAATAGCCACATTTCTTGGCGGATAAAGACTAGATACATTTACGAGAACAAAACGTGAGGATGAGTGTCCTTATGATAGATTTGCTAGGTTGGATGAATTTTTGACATTTTTAGTTAGACCGTCCCACACCTTAGAAGGTCTTAGTTTATTAAAAGGGCAAACACAACAAACAGCCGCAGTTCTGCCTAGCAAGCCTTACTATAATCAGAAAAATATTCGTCAAAGAACTTCTAAATCATCTCTTGTTTCTTCAGCCATCATTGCAAATCCAACTTCAACTCTTGCTTCATCAAACAATTTTGATAAGCCGGTATCATCGCTCGTCTCGCGAACCACTACAGTTAACATTTGTTCGTATTGCGGTATGCCAAAACACAACATATATGTACATATGCAGGCGCTTTATCAACCTTTTAATAAATCAACAACAGCAAGAAGTTACTCGTCTGCACTTGTGTTCAAATTGTCTGATTGATGGTTCTCATACTGCGGACCAAACCAATCAGGATGTCATGAGTGTTCAACCAAACATCACACATATCTACATCAGTATCCAATGTCGAGTTCTATTCAAAATGTAAATGGTAATACTACTCAGTCAGAAGCTTCAATCCAAGGTGACATTAGTCAGCCAGCTGTCGGCTCTATTATTTGAAATGATTCAGCTACTAGAATCCAGTCAAAATGTCAAGTAATATTGACTACTACAGTATAATACACGTATTAGACAAATACGGTTTACCCGTAGCATGTAGAGTACTACTTAATTCAGGATCACAATTGCACTTTATTATAGAAAATGGTGCCCACAAATTAGGAGTTAAGCGCTTCAATATCCTTAGCCTTTCGTTGGAATTGGCAACTGTGAGGTTAATGCCAAGGCTTGTACGATTCTTGAATTAAACCTCGCCTTAGCCAATTTTCCCCACAATCGAAGCATTAATATTGCCTAAAATTACTGGACATCAACCAAGCAACTTTATTGATATCCACAATTGGCCATTTTTACATAACATATAGAATTAGCGGATCCCAAGTTCAACTATTCACAAATAATTGACATGTTAATTGGGGCTGAGCTATACTGTTCACTAATGTCGGAAGGACTAATAAAATTCGACGATAATATGCCAGTACTGCAAAACACCCTCTTCGGTTGGATCAAAAATTGATAGAACTATGTCGCCGTAACCAACTATCCATTGCAATATGGTCTCTACAGTTCCTAGTCCATTGCTGCAGCAGCTATTTCAAAAATTCTGTGACCTGGAAAGACACGACTCTTCAACGAATCAATACACTTTCGCAGGACAGGAATACTTACACATTACACTTTCGCTGCGATTATGCAGAGCGATATATCGTACCCGTACGTCTGCCTTTCCGAGCAGAATCTTTTAGAATTAGGAAACTCTCGGAATACAGCCATAAAACTTGGCCACCATCTAGAGTGAAAATTAGTGGTGGCTTGAAACCGAACAAAGGATAGCGCAAACTTTATTGAATAAGGTTCAGCGTATGGCCTGCATTGGTGTTACGCGCTAAATGAAAACATGTCCGACCGCAGCAATGGAGGCACTCCTAGGACAATCTCCATTGCATCTGCATGTTAAAAAGGATGCTGCTACTCTGGCCCTTAAGATGCAGGCGGAGAGTAACATCAAAACAGGCAATATGGTGGGTCATCTGGGACTCCTCAAGGAGTTTCAGACAGACCCTACTATAAGAATGCCTTCCGACTGTATGCCAGCTAAACTGTATTTCCACAAACTATTTTGTGTTAGATTACCTAATCGAGAGTTGTGGAGTACAGGGGGGGGGCCGTCCTTTGAGCGAGGGTCAATGGTATGGTTTACAGATGGATCAAAAACCGAAGATGGGGCGAGGGTAGGAATATACGGGAGTGGAACATTCCTCTCAAGTAGTGCATGCTATAGAACTTTGCGCAGGGATAGGCATATGTAAAGGCCTAAACGACGCAAAGGTTTATATTGTATCAGACAGCCAATCGGCCTTAAAGGCTCTTACGCCTTTTACCATTGAGTCAAGGCTGGTCTGACGGTTATTAAGATTCTGGCAAGCTCAAATAAGGTAACACTTGTTTGAGTACCAGGGAGGATGTACAAAAGTCCTCCTACTGGCGCAAAATTCCAGGTTTGCGACAAGCGAAGGAATTTATTTCACCTTCGTCATCTAGTGTCAAGGAATGTGTTGTACTCAGGAAAACTGAGCTGAGGCTGCTTACTGGCTTCCTCACAGGTCACATCCCCTTAAGGTATCACCTTAAGAAATTAGAATGTATGACAGCTTCTGTTTTGTATGACAGCTTCTGCGACCTGGAAGCGGAATCAGCAGAACATGTTCTGTGCCATTACCCAGCCATTTTCTGCCAAAGATTACAACATCTAGGAGGGAGAGTAATAAGCCCAGATAGTATGCATCGTATACCGGTCGACAGTATTGTCAGGTTCATTAAGCGCCTGAATATTGACTGGACGGCTCATTAAGTAGGGTTCATGCACAAAAGATTTTTTAGGTCGCAGTGCGAGGGACCCTGCAAAATAATTATGCCAAATTTTTGTTTTGGACTAGTTACTGAATATTAGTTGCTTAGTTAGACAAATTTATTTTAATGCTAGACTAATAGCCAGTTCTTCAAATTTTCAGAATTTGACTTGAGCCTGATTTGGTTTCATTTGGAGTATATACTCTTAGAAATCATAACAGAAAGTGTAGCTTCGGTTAAAACATAGAGCTAAACATTTGCCCTGATGGCTTAGAATCATTGGTACGATAAGTAGTTGTGTCCTTCTAATATCTCCTTGTCATCTGATTGTAAATAACCCATTAGGTTTTCCTATCAAGTCTAGCTAAATCTGCCGAATAACTAGTTGGTGGTTTTTCATACTTGGCCACCAAATTGTCAGATAACGCATACGAGTATCGAATCAGGGCTTATTCTATTTTGAATTCGACCAGGTACTCCATCAGTCTTAGCAGACTAATCATTGTGATTGTTCTTATGCGAGCTATTTGGTTTTAGCGGCTGCAGCTTGTCTGATTTGGAGTTTTTTTTTGCCAATCTGTTTGTATAGTCAAGACGGAGAATTGGAAAGTTTTTAGAAGCTGTATGTCCTGTGGATTGAGTACCTGCTATACGAATTGACCCAAAACCTCATGGTGATATTACCACTTTGGCCAATTTTTTATGTTGCTGTTTTGAGAATTGAGTTGGGCGTTGAGTTTGCAGTTGAGTTGAGAGTTGATTTGGCTTCTAACAGCTGGTTGAATTGGGGTTGAGTTGGAGTTGAGTTGCGAGGTTCGGTTATGGTTTAGTGAGCAGTTTACCTTGGGATTTATTTGGTTTTTGAATTGGCCGTTGAATTAGAGTTACATTGAGTTGTTGAATTGGCCGTGTTGAGTTGGAAGTTGAGTTTCGGATGAGTTTGGAGTTGATTGACACGCTATGTTGCTGGTCAAGTTAATGTTAATTGGGGTTGGTGTTGAGGTGAAGTTGAACTAGGATTGACCTGAGTATTAATCAGCGGTTAAATAGGAATTTATTTCGTGTTATAATGAGGGTTAGTTGAAAAATAGATTGACTTGTTTTAAGCTGAGTGCATGTTCGAATAAAACCGAAATAAGGATGAATTATTCGATTGGTTTCAATTAAGTAGTCAAAGAGTTAATTTTAAAATGGGGCGATCTAAATCAAATGCTGGCGAGAAAGCCAAAATTTTCCAACTAAAGGCCAAAAAGTGCACACATTCACAAATTGCAAGAGTAACTTAGCGTAACCAAACAGAGCAATTAGAAAGTTTTAAGACTCTACTCCGAAAATCAAACGGTTGCGAGATAAGTCGGCTCTGATGCAAAGAAGAAAACCAACAGTTCGAATTTCAGACATTTAGTGCTTAAGCAATGTTGTGCTACGGCTTTGGAGCTGCGAGAAAATCATTACTGACAGCAAAAATGAGAGCTGCAAGCCTCAAATTCGCAATAGAATGAGGAAACTGAATACCCGAGGACTGGCATTGGTTCATATTCTCGGATGAATCCAAGTTCAATAGATTTGGACCCTATGTAAGGATAAGTGCTCGGCGACGAAAAGGCTAAAGGTATTTAACAGAATGTATTTCGCAGACAGTAAAACTTTCACCGTATGGCCTGAGGAGCCATAACAGCCCTTGTTTGATCACTGCCTTCTGGATAGTTCGATAAATGGAGAAAAATATAAAAAAATTATTGAAACCTGCGTCGTGACTATTGAGGACCCGACTCAATATATCGGTATTCCACTATTCCACGACGATTCAGCTCCGTATGTTGCAGGACGCGCATTGTAAGTTATTGACATTATTTGTGACGTAAGAATGCTTAATTTTAACGTTTAATTTTTGTAGGTAGCCGAATTTAAAAATAGCTTGAGGATTGAGTCGTTACCCTGGAATGGAAATAGTCCTGACCTCAATTTTGTTGAAAATATTTGGCCTTTACAATTCAATGCCGATCCGGATTAAAGCCATAATAAAAGCCAAGGGCAGGGTCATTAATTATTGATTTTAAAAAGTGCAATTTTTCTTAAATTATTTTGATTGAGATGAATTATTTTATATCTGTTAATCCTCATTTTGATTAAAAATTACCATTGTCAACAAAAAACTATTTTTTAATTGAAATAACTTTGTTAAGAACACTGTAAAGACCTACAAAATTGTTTCGAGGTAGGGCGGAAATATTCCTTATCTAAAGTTATGTAGTTCTAAAATGGAAGATCACCGTTTAAATTTATTAAAAAAATTCAAATCGAACATTTCAATGGCGCAGGGTGTATTATAGTATTTTAAAGACCATGTCAAACCAGAAGGAGAGTAATGCTCGACGCCAGCCGTACAGAAGAATATCGTACTGCAATAAACAATAGACGCATGTCTAATAGGGATGCGATAAATGCACGCCAGTGTATACAAAGAGCTAATTACCGTCCTGAACCAAATAATAAGTGCATAGCTAATCGCCACCAATTATCGGACGATAATCGCGAAAACAGAAATGTGTTTTATAAATGGGCAATAAGCGGTTCGTTGACTTTTAATTATCCCGCTGAACACGATTTGGGATTGATTAAAGTGTGTGAATTTATAACATGTGGTGCCATGTGGTTTCAATCGGAAAAAGGTAAAATGTTAAATAGTTAGTTGTCATAATGAAAAAGTATTCCCACCGGTTATAAAAAATATCCGCCTGAATTTCGCGAGCTGCTGGGGGGTGGGTAATGACAAAAACTGTCAACATTTTAGGAAATTTATTCGGCAATATAATAGCGCTAACGCATTTGCCTCATTGGGTGCTAGCTAGCCAATAAATATACCGGGATATGGCCCCTATTGTTTTAAAATATCAGGTGAAATATATCATCAAGCTACCACGTAATTAACAACTAATGATGCAATTGTATATTTTCGATTCGGATAAAGCAGTCGAAACTCGCATGCAAAATGCAGCCAATAAGAATTGTGTTAGAGATATCATGTTGCTTATTGATTCGGTTTTGCGTCGTGTAAGTCCATACGCCGGCCAATTCAAACATTTAAGTGTAGTTGTTGAGACGGCAGCATTCCAGGGAATATTAATATTGCAGTATATCCAAAAAGTGAACAAACTTGCCGAAGAATAAATAAATTGTCGCGTCATGTAAACTCCACGGTGTTTGTTCTTCTGTTTCCCTTAGGCGAGCCAGGTTGGACTACAGGTATACTGCACGATCAAAATTTTGCAACGAATACGCGAAATACTATATAACCCAAAATCAATATTACGCTCAAAAATATCGATCCGTCGACAGGTATTTAACCCTATCCATTTAGTAGGAAAACTTTTCCAACAATTCATTGTTCACGCGTATGAGAATCTGAAAGGTTATCTTTTTACGTGATAACCAAAAACAACTACGTGTTGAAAGTTATAATGCTTTATTAGACCATATGCACAATTTAGCCAGAATTCGAATTCCACCGTTGAAAATCTGTATGTTCTTTTCGACAGGTCCTACCAATTCTTCAGTTGTTCGGAATGCGTCCACAGGTCAGATTGTGTCGAAATGTTTAAAAATGAGTTCGCTATGGAGTCTTTTCAAAATATTTCAATTGAAAATTAATATGCGCGCCAGAGAGCAGGAAACTAAATTTGCAATATGGGTATTAAACATGTGTGATGGAAAGCTTCCGATTATATCCAACGCCAAATCTGATACATCAATAGCTTTGCTAAACAATTGCATTTCAGATAATTTAATAATAGACGTTTTTGATGGCCAACATAAAATATCAGATGCTGAAAATTTTGGTAACGTACAATATTATGTCCGACAAATAAAATGCCGCAAACGGTAAATTTAGAAGTCTTAGGTAAACTAGAAGGCGACGCCAAAATTGATCGTACCAATGACGTGATTAAAAACACGGAAGAGCAAATAAACTTCCCAGCTGAATTTTTAAACACTATTAATCTACCTGGCCTACCTTTACATGAAATTGAATTAAAAGTAGGTGCCATTATCATGTTACTTCGCAATGTATCCATAGACAAAGGATTATGTAATGGTACAAGGCTCACAGTACGATCCTTAAGTGCCAATGTTATGCAGGTAGAAGTTATTACTGGCGCAAATACAGGAAACATATATTTTTTAACGAGAGTAACGTTAGATACATCGTCGGATGTCAGTATTCCATTCAATTTCAGTCTACGCCAATTTTCGATTAAATTAGCGAATGCGTTATTAACAAAGCTCAGGGTCAAGCTTTTGACAAGGTTGGAGTATTTCGTATTTCTTCAAGAACCAGTTTTTACACACGGCCAACTATACATTGCTTGCTCAAGGGTTAGATCCATGGATTCCTTGAAAATACAAATTGTTAACGGACCAAAGCAAGGGAAATGTGGTGTCCAGACACTCACGGATAACATTGTGTATACTGAAATTTTATAAATAAAAATATTTAACCATTGTAATTAATTTAAAAAAAAATGTTTGTTTGTTTTTATCACTACAATCAATTTCAGGGCTAAACCATCCCTAACCCTTTCGCAGTTCACTTATTTATGTATTAAGCTTAAGTCGGATAATGTTTGAAACTTTGCTGTGCTCAAGTGTGTTCCGGCACCGTAGGTGCCACAGGCACCTAGTACTATAAATTCTTTAATTGTCATGTCTGGAAAGTTTTTCAATTAGTGTGCCTAGCCAACAGTTATTCCTAGAAAAAGTATCAGGACAAGTTTCATGTGGGGAGTAAATAAAATATAAAAATCTGTACAAATTCAAAGTGGTTCTATTAGTATGCATATCCAACAGTTATCCTTAGAGTAAATTTCCCCCTTTTCCAAAATAATTTTAAAGTTTTTTTTCAATTTTTTCCCAGAATATGTCTCGGCTCTTTTCCAGAATATAATACTAGAAGGATCAGTAAATTCCCCATTTTCCAAAATATTTTTAAAGAATTTTTCTCAATTTTTTTTCCAGAGTATGCGTCGGCTCTTTTGAAGAATATAATATTCCATTCAAACGAATTTTCCCGGGCTCCCCACATGCAACTTGTCATGATAATTTTTCTGGGAATAACTGTTGCCTAGGCACACTAATTGAAATACCTTCCAGATATGACACTCTAAAGGTTGACTTTATACAAATTTTTAAATTTTATATTATGCTCTGCTCATGAAACTTAACTTGTAATTACCATTGCAAATAGTGACAACCAAATGAGCCTGTATCCAGCCATAAATTCACTATATGCGGATATTCCAGTTTATAGGTTGTTTTGTCAATTTTTCATTTAATATGAAATATGGTTCGGCTGAAATATGTCGGCTGGTAACTTTCGGCTGAGATAGCCAAGACACTATCTGCATTATCGACATTTTATAACATTTCGCTGTAAACTTTCGGGTAACTTTAACAAGGTCATAGGAAGTACGTTTAATAAAAAAGAACACACTGGATCAAAAAATGGGTTAAACAAAAGTTGTTTAGGTTAAAAACTGCATAATTGATTTTTTTTAGTTAGAGCCCACTTTTCAAGTCATTTATTGTTTCTTAAATGAGAACTTATATTTTTTCTCACGAATTCTGATTCTTCGAACAAGCACGATTGTGGTCAGAAATTTTTGCTGAAGAATTTGCTGAACTTAAAAACCTATTTCATAAAATTAACATGAAACCGTTAGTCCGGATGTTACAGAAGGCCTCGTGACAAATTACAATTGAATCAGCCGGTTATAGATTAGAAAAAAAAATAAAAATTGGGAATTCCAAAGTCGTTTCAATGAAATATATAACTTTTGATTGATTGAATGATTTGATTACACGGAAGTGATTCAACACCATTTTGAGAATTACGTTAAGTAATTAAGTTGAAATTTGACTGATTATTGATTAATTCATTGTGATGTAATCAAAATTTTTAGCAATTAATGTGAAATCATGTAATTATATCTATTATCAATAAACATGATATTCATACTCGTGTACGGAAAGGTATCACTTATCGCCAATTTCCCCGTCATATAATGAGCTAATAAACAGTAAAATATTAAATTACTTAATCAGAAATCAGCATGTTCAGCTTCTATCTTCAAATAATTATTTAATCCGATTGGTCACCAACAAGCAATTTTTAACAAATGTTGTGTACCGAAACCTTATTTGTACATTATGTAGTCCCAAAAAAAAAAAATTGGACTCAGAAAATATCCAAAATAATATCATTTTATACTCTTATATAAGCAACAAGACAAACCAAAAAAAAATCCATTTGATAAATTCAAATCTAAATTGAAAATGAAAATTGAATTTTTGTCCCAACAAAAAATCTGGGAAATAAAAATAATAATCTCTGCTACTTGTAGTAATAATGTAGAATACTTTATAAAACTGGGAAAATATTCGTCGATGTATCCATTATTTTTTATCCCTCCCAACATTAAAGATACAAGGGAGTAAATCCCAAAACCAATATGATATTGGTTGCGAAGAGTCCTTTTTGTGTCGCTTTTACAAATAACGTACAAATAAACAAAAATCTCTAAAAAAACGAAACTAATCCTTTTTATTTCATTTCATTCCTTTTTTTTTTTTTGGGTTGGTATCACTACAACTACAACAACAAAAACAAAATTACAGGTGCGTTAGGAATTACATTGGGCTATAAATTTAAAGTAACATGTACCATGTTTCTTATACCGTACTGGTATATATTTCTGTTAGACAAGAGCTCATGGAATAATCATAGTTATTTGTACGGTTTAATTGGCTCTATACTGCTAACAACAGATGCAAATAGATTTTGGTAAGTAATTTTTATTTTTCGTCTACCGACTCGAACATATATGATTTTTTAACCATTCATTCATTCGTTTTTTTGCAGCTCATTAGATGCGTGGTTACACCAATCAAAGGCAAATGCGACTGTACCATTTTGGAATTATTTTTTAATTAAATTTCAATTTTTTGTGCTGTACTTTTTGGCGGGCATGAAAAAAATGTGCTCCGAATGGTTATCAGGCTATGCAATGACAAATTTGGGTAACCATTGGATATTCACACCGTTTAGGTAAGTCGTAATTTTTTTTTTGTTCGGCTTTGTTTGATGATCTGAAACAATTCGATTTGACGTATACATAAGTATTTCAGTTAATAACATAATATGTTAGTTCGTCATCGAAATATCTCTGTGAATTGAGAAGCCAAATAGTAATAGACCCTTCCTTCTTCTACTACAAAAATGTATAGAACATAATAAATTCACTTAAATGTTGATCAACTCTATGGTTATTTCTGTGAATTTAATCCTATCCTACATATTAAGTAAGTCTATCTTAGGCAGCCTTTCTTATATTGTCCGGAATTTCATCAGACTTAAATTTCGCAGAATACGTATCAAAACAGTTAATAGCCCTCAAAACTTCTAAGTATCAATATCAGTATAACGATGATAACGAAAGGTTATTTTTATTTTTGATGATAAGCAATTTTACATCTATAAATTCTTAGAAAGTATTTATATCAATGCGATCAAATACTCACGCGGTCAAATTTTTCATTTTATTGTTTGACTTACCTAATCTGACTGCATTTTTGATGGCTTAGCACTTGGTTTTTAAAAACAAAACAGGTGCATCGTACTAAAGTCCAAAGGTGCATTGTGCAAAACACGGATTTAAATGCACATTTAAAAATTGCATTATTAAATCAATCAATTTCGATAAAAACAAATTTAAACAAAAATATTTTTTTCAAAACACAATGGAGCAGTATATTGGCGTCTTTAATAAAAATCTTATTGATAACGAGTAGCTATGGTCAACACTGTTATAGAATCGTCATCAAAATGTTATCTTGTCGTTCGCATAAGTGTTAGATAAAATAAGGTTCGTATCAAGTTGAATTGAAATAAAAACGATCTATGTAGTTCTTATGTAAATAATGGTAACGACCAAAAAGCTCTTAGCATTATTGGACTCTCTCTGTTCTAAAACATATTAAACAATTTTCAGTTTCGATCCGAAAATTTCAAAATCTGTTGGGATAAAATTATTTGTTCTTGTTTTTTCGTTTTTTATCTCTGGCAAAAACCGATATTTTAACATTCAAAATGACATATAAAAAACAAAATGTATGATAAAATGTATTCGGCCATATTCGGGCTATCATAAGTATGATATTTTTCAAGTTTAACATTGAAATAGAAACGGCGTTATTCTTGTAATGACACCAATCTTTTACGCTAGGTTCCGTCTATAGCCATGTTTCTCGTGGTCTATATTCCAACGCTGCAACTATGGAGAAACCACCAAATGTGTCTAGTAAACCTCCAAACGATGTGAAACGTTGGCTAAATACTAGATGCGAGTGCAGTACACTATAAATAAGTAATGAGCGGAAAAAATATGGAAACTAATACCCCAGGTGGTGCACCTGTTACTCAGGTAAATCCACCCTCTTTGACGGTCGGTCTCATGGACTCTGGGGGAGTCCAGAATCCTCCAATAGGAGTAGCATGCGAGAAATGGGCTAGGAATGAAGACAAAGCTCGAGAATTTGCTGAACACCTCAAAAAAATATTCCAGCCACATCAAGACCAAACGTTAGAAGCCGAGATAATAACTGAACAAGCTATGCAAGAAAGTAAAGAAATCCTATTGACAACACCAAAAGAAGTCATGTGTGAGATAAAAGCTAATATGAATATGAAAAAAGCTCCTGGCTACGATCTTATTACTGCAGAAATCTTAAAAGAACTGCCAAGGAAAGCTCTGGTTAAGCTTACCAATCTTATAAATGCAGCATTTAGAATCAAATATGTACCAAGCTTGTGGAAAATGGCAGAAGTAAAACCAGCCATGTCCAAACTCTTTGAGAAGCTACTGATAAAAAGGTTAAATCCGATAATCGAGAGTAAAAACTTGATTCCAAATCATCAGTTTGGTTTTCGTAACCAACACTCAACAATTGATCAAGTTCACAGAATAACGAGTATGAAAGCATTAGAGGATAAAAAAGTCTGTTCAATGATATTTCTAGACGTTGCCCAAGCGTTTGATGGAGTGTGGCATGAAGGACTTGACCATAAATTAAGAAATCTTCTACCAATCAAATTTGCTAAAATACTTGAATCTTACTTGAAAGATAGATTCTTTAGGATTAAGTTAGATGATACCTTCTCTGAATTGAAAGAAATCAACGCAGGAGTTCCACAGGGCAGTGTATTAGGACCGGTTTAATACCTACTGTACACTTATGATCTTCCAGCGTTAGTAAACAACACAGTGGCCACTTTTGCAGATGACACGGCGATCTTAGCTGTTGGGACAAGCAATGAAGATTCAACACAGAAGTTACAATCAGCAATAATTAAAATTTATAAATGGACAAAAAGATGGCGAATAAAACTAAACGAAACTAAATCAGTTCACATCAACTTTACAAACAGGCGATTCGAACATATCTTGATTACCATAAATCGAGAAATAGTACCGTATGCGAACACAGCTAAATATCTCGATATGACCTTTGTTGCCAAACTGCGATACAAAGCACATGTCATGAAGAAAAGTGAAGAACTAAGACTTAAATACAGAAAGATTTATTGTCTCATGGGAAGGAGCTCTTCTGTATCAACATACAACAAGCTTATACTTTATAACCAAATATTAAAACCTGTTTGGACTTATGGTATTCAACTTTGGGGTTGTACTAAAAATAGCAACGTAAATATCATCCAAAGATTTCAGAATATAATAAGGAACATCGTTGATGCACCTTGATATGTCAGGAACAATAATGATCTCCATAGGGACCTTAAAGTGAACCTAATCGTAAATGAAATCTCCAGCAACATGTGAACATTGAGACAACTCAGCTCCTATGCAACACGAATTTAGTGCGCAGACTTAAAAGAACCAAACCTTTTGAGCTGGTGTAATTGTTAGCTTAAACAGCATTGTGCTGTCTAAAACTCACTACAAAGATGTAGTTTACTCAAATTACCAGACACTATGGAACGCCAATGGAAAGCAGCCATAGAGTAATACAAGTTAGTAAATAAAGTCGGAAATAAATTGCTCATTAATCCATGAGACTAGATTGTAATTACTAATTACATAAAATAAAAAAAATTTATTTTAATTATAAAAAAAAGTCCTCTCTACAGCCCAGATGGATTAACCAATCGAACTAAATCTTTTTTCATAAATTGGGAGGTCCCAGTTAATTTTAGTGAAAATCGGTCAACCGATTCAGTAAATTGATTTTACTTATATCTCACAACATAAACTAATCTATCCACTCTGCATTCTCTGTTGAATGATGAATTCAGACATTATTCAACTTTATTCTCTCATTATTCATTCATTAGTCAGTCATTATCTGTATTACTTTCGCGGATTTTCAAAAATGTATGAAACAATTACTTACGTAAATCGAATCCATTATTTAGTTATAATACCTATCATTAGAAAAAAATTATATTATATGAATATTCAGTCATTACACCCATATCATTCATTTTTCATTGAACAATCGCTCATTATTGACTCATATAATTCACTAATTATTCACTCATTATTCAATCTTTACTCCTCATTAATCCCTGATTGATGATTTTACTTATTAATCACTCGTCATTCATGCAATATCCACTGTGAGTCTCTGATTATTAACCTTTTATTCAGTCCTCTTTTACTGATTATTCCTGAGAGATAAATGTTGGCTATAATAACAATGAATATTCATCCGTGAATAATGAGTGTTTAATGAGTGAATAATAAGAGAAAAATGAATGACTAATGATTGAATAATGACTGAATAATCATTTTCTCTTAATTCTATTTTATTGTCAATAGAGAACTAGTTTTAGATCTGAAGGAAAAAGTTGCTTCAGCTTTTTACCGTTGCTTCTAACCTCTCTTACGTATTGTAAGGATAATTTGCAGGTGATTTTATAATAATTTACATAACTTTATAAAACTAAAGCGTTTATAAATAAGTAAAAAAAAAATCCGGTACAAAACGTTTTCTAACATATTTTTGAAGAATTAAGCAAAACGTTGGTTAGTCTCCGTCTTTCGTAACTTTATGTGGAATAAATTTGGATTCGAGTTTGTTCCTCGTGGTCCTTTTCGATTATTTTCTGCCCTGTTAAGTATGTACTAAGGAAATCGCGTGAAGCGTTTAATTTGTGAGTGTTTTTTGCTTTAGTCCGATATTATACTATCATATTTCTACAATGTAGAAATAATTTACTATTTTTATGACAAAATATGCTATAATATATTTTGCTTATTACACTACATCACACATTTTAGTGATATTCCATAGTTGGGTAAATGTTAAATATCTAGTAAACATGCATAACATTGGAGAAAAATGTGTGTATGCTTGTGCAATAGCAATATATGCTATCACTTTTGTAGGTCTTAAATAAAAAAAAGAAACAAGAAACTGAATCTGGATGAAATCTTGGCTTTCCCGACTGCACAAAAAAGGGGTTAACAAAATTGCATAGCATTTCCTAGTTTTTATGCACTAAACATATCTTTCATTCAAATATTGTAGTATTTAACTTCATGAAGCTAACTATCATTAGAAAAATACTACAACAGAAAAATATTTTGATATATCCTTATTATACTATCACATTAAATATCAAATTATTTCTACGATGTATAGATCGGCCTTAGGCAGGTTACTTAGCTTAGCTATGTGTTGTGGTATAGCTGAATCTTGGCGTCTAATGCTTTCGATATATTGATTTTCGCTTGACTTCTATGAAGCTCGAATGACGTTAATTTTGTACTTGTGTGTATAATATGTTATTATACGCGAAAAATTGCTTAATCCATCATTTGAGTTAATGATGCTCTTGGATTTTGTGCAGGAATTATCCTGATAAGTTCCGTTAGTGTAGAATGGAGTCTTTCTATTGGCGAATTTCCATTGGACGATTTAGCGGTAGTGATATGGAGATCAAATTTTATTGTTTTTGCGAATTCTCTAAAAAGTTATGAATTGAATTCGGTTGCGGAGTCTAATGTTATTAAATTGGGGATTCCTTCTCTACTAAAGTAGGATACGAATTTTTAAATCATTGTTTCCGTCTTCCGATTTTGAATCTCGAATGCTGCTGCATATTTCGAGAATTTGTCCACAAGGGTCAACAAATGTTTTCCCCAAAATGGCAAATGTATCACCGTGGAATAATTTTATGGGACAATTTAGTGTTTGGGATAATTTGAACTTTACGTTGTTGACGTTCATATTTGTTCAAATTACAAACATTGCATTTGCTAATTATTTGCGTAATTGTTTCATTTGAGCAAAATAGAAATTCCGTTTGAGTTTTTCATAATTTTCCTGAACACCCCTATGATAAGGTTTGTATTCATTCATCGTTTTTCACATTTTGTACCTTAACAATTTTCTTAATATCGTCTATATGTGGGCTATTTGCATATAGTGCTTGGATTTTATTTAAGGTATCGTCGTCTGTATAGATGGCGGTAATTTTTTTATTGTGTAGTATTATGTATAAATCAATGTCGGAAATTTCTACCATTTCTACTGTACCTTTCACGTTGGTTTCGATTTCGATTAAATAAAACTCTGACTTCTTCAGTTAATTCATTAAAATTTTTGTCTTTGGAAATGATTAATTGGTGGCGGAATTCATTTAGACTTGGATTAGATATTGGTATTTGTTTATTTTCTTGTGCCACAGGGTCATCACTCGTATTTATGTTATTTAGTCGAGAAAGCACACTGACGAGTGTGTTATCATTTTTTATGATGTTACCTTGAGTTATCTGCAGGTTCTCCAGGCTATTTATTTCAGGAACAATGGGATTTTTATTATAAGTAAACTGTATTTCCAATTGCCTATTGATTTCTAGGCGTGAAAGGACATCTGCGTTGGTGTTGGCAGAGCCTTTTTTATAAGAAATTGTGTAATCGTATTTCTCGAGTGCCAGTCGCCACCTTATAAGTTTCGAAATTGGATTTTTTACAATATATTAAAGAGCCAAAGGAGTGACTTATGATATACCGTATAAGTATGGGCGAAAATATTTCGTACCCCAGACTATGGCTAGGCATTCCTTCTCAATCGCCGAATAATTACACTCCGTTTTAGATAAAGTACGAGATGCGTATGCAATCGGAAGATTGTTGTTGTTAAAATTTTAAGTTAAAACAGCGCCTAATGCATAGTTAGAAGCGTCTGTTGTTAATGTAAACTCTTGAATGAAATCTGGTTACCTTACTATTGGTTCAGATGTCAATAATTGTTTACATGTTTCCATACAATTTAAAAATTCTTGATTACGGCAGACCACTGAGTTTTTAGATACACAAGCTGTTAATGGTTTGGTTAGCTTGGAAAAATCTTCTATGAATTTTCTGTAGTAACCGCTGAGATCAAGAAAACATTTTATTTCTTTTTATGTCGATGGTGTTTTGAACTGTTTAATAGCTTCGATCTTTTTATAATCGGGTTTTATTTCCCTCCGAAGAAACCGATGAATTTCTATAAAAACCGTGTTTACTCGATTTGGATTTTTAAGTTAGCTTCAGCTAACTTTTGAAACACCTGTTTCAAGTTAAAAAAATATTCTTGTAAGCTTATGCTGAAGATGATAATGTCATCCAAATAGCACAAAACGTTCTTACCTTGCAATTTGCCTAGGACATTATCCATTACATGTTGGAACGTGATTCGGGCGTTTTTAAGCCAAACGGCATACGAGTAAACTCGAAATGTCCATTAGGTATTGAGAAGCCAGTTTTGGGAATATCTGAGTTCATAATTTCAATTTGATGAAAACCGGCAGCCAAATCTATCGTTGAAAAGTAGTTGGCTTTTTCGAGTTTTCCAAGAATATCCCACTATATTAGGTAGAGGATATTTATCATCGACGGTTTCAGCGTTTAGTCGTCTAAAATCTACGACTAATCTCCATTTTTTCTTTCCATTTGCGTCAGGTTTCTTTGGCACCATCCGAATAGGCGAAGACCATGGGGTAAATGAAGATCGAATGATTTTATTTTTTAACAACTAATCTATTTCAATTTTAACTTCCGGCTTTTGATGCTCCGGGTGACGATATTGTTTCACAAAGTAAGATTTTTCTTTTCACAAATTTATCTCGTGTCTGATGTTATTTATTAACGTTAGTTCTTGATTTTCATCGTAAAAAAGGTGCTGGAATTGTTTACATAATTTTAATATTGATTGTTTTTCCTCATTGCTTAGATTTTCCGTGTTGATATTTGTCTCAAAGTCAACTTGCATAATTTTTTTGTTTGCAATGTGGAAATTAATTTCGTGGAAATTTTCGAATTTAGTGGCGTTTATTGGATGGTGTCATACTGTCATGAGCTCGATTGTTTCTTCTTCGTGTCCTAGATTAACGATTAACGGTAATGCAGATGGTGTTTTCCCAGCCGAAAATAAAAAAAAAAGTCGATATCAATCTGTAGTGTTTAGCCTAGAAATTACTAAGGATGTATGAATAGCTTGAAGACCTTTGTTAATAGTCTTGTATGGTAAAACTTGGCTCCAGTTCCTCGTAGAAAATAGTGGAAAATTCGCGAAACCCAAAAAAGTATTTTAATCGGAATAAAATTAGCCTCTAGAGTGTTTTGTCTGGAAATGGATTATATTGATGTAACTTGTCAATAGCTATCACAGGAAAAATATTCAGCTGAAATTCGATTTTCCAAAAATCATAAAAAAATTTGTATAAAATGAGCCTCTAGAGCAGAGGCGTCCAAGGTAAATGAGTATTTTTGACAAATTTTCAAAATAACTAGAGCATTAAAACTGGGATTAGAATAAAAAGCCAACTGGACAACGCGGTAATTATTTTTGTATCCAGGGCCAAAGAATTTATCACTACGGAATAGATGTGAAGATCACCGCAATAGTTGTTACAAATTTTCTCAAAATGGAATAAAAATTGCGGTGGTCTTCACACTCGCCCCAGAGTAATAAATTCGGTGGATATGGATACATAAATAGTTACCGCGTTGTCCAGTTGGCTTTTTTTTCTAATCGCAGTTTTTTTGCTCTAGTTATTTTGAAAATTTGCCAAAAATACTCATTTGACTTGGACGAACCTGCTCTAGAGTGTTATGTCTGGAGATGTGTTTTATTGATGTGACTCGTTCAATAGCTATTGCAGGAGTAAAATTCAGTTCAAGTTTCCCGTTGAAAATCTCGGAAAATTCGATTTCACAAAAATCATTAGAAAATTTCTATAAAATCAGCCACTAGAGTGTTATGTCTGGAGATGTATTTTATTGATGTGACATGTCAATAGCTATCAAATCTAGGAAAATTTGAAAAGGTTCCAGCCGAAAGTAAGAAATGAATTTATAAAATCAGCCTTTAGATTGTTATGTCTGAAAATAGATTACATTAATGTAACTTGTTAATAGCTATCGCAGGAAAAAAATGCAGGTCAAGTTTCCTATGGGACATCTCGAATTTTCCGAGATCTCCCACGGGAAACTTGCGATGCCTGTTGACAAAATGTAATCCATTTCCAAACATAACACTCTAGAGGCCGATTTTATACAAATTTTCTAATGATTTTTGGAAAATCGAATTTTCCGAACTTTCCCTCGAACTGAGGTTTTTCCTGCGATAGCTATTAACAAATCCAATAAAACCAATTCAACTTCAAATATACTCTAAAGGTTGATTTTAATTCTGAATTTTGTGAATACTTCTGATTTTCCGCGATTAGGTTAAATAAAGTTTTCCACGTAAGACTATTTACAAATTTTTTTATTACAATCCATGTATCCTATTTCGGCTGGAATGTTAGTAACGTAATCTGTATTATCGATTATTAACTTTCGGCTAAAACAGGGTGATTGTTGGAGAATACAAATTTATATTTAGTCGGCCAAATTTGGCCAGCCAAATTTAGAAAAACTCGTGACATCGATAAAAGACTGTCCCTACTCAATATTCCGGAAAATTATTGTAAAATGTAAATGGTTGGTTTGGTGATATAAAAATAAATTTTGTATTCGACAAAGGTTTCGAATTTCCCCTTCTCCAGAATTCACGTACCAACGTTACCAAATTGCGCTTTATTTCCAAATTATTCAAAAAATAAAGCCTTCCCTTGGGTCTTATTTCCTAAATTGGAAAGAAATATTACCACTGGGATTTGCGCACTTAAATTTTATCGCTCGTTTGTAAATTTTTGAAAAGGAAAATTTAATTTTGGAAACAAAAATGATAAATAAAAGAATTGACGCCACCGCACGATTCTGCACTTCCGCAAAAGTCAATAGTGGTCCAATATCGAAAATCAACCGATTTAGGTGTTGAAAAATTGGCTTCCTTTATTTTTGTATTTTGGGCGATTTGCGTAGACGAACAATCGCTCATATTTAGGAACCTAAAATGAAGGATCGCCCAAAAATTGTGTATCTAACTTAAATCGGATATGTTCCCCTGTAATTTGCTGTTAGATTTATATCTCGATCCCTTTTAAGAATTGCAGCCAATTTGTTTTCATTTTTCGGGTATCTGAATACTCATCTAAACCTTATTGTCAGGTAAACTGTTTTTTACATCCATCGTCATTTGTTTAAGTTTTGACTACAATTGAGCTCTACGGTTAACTTTTTCTAATTTTTCATTCGCCCAGAAAGTGGTCAACTAACAAGTTTCACATCATTCCCGCAATCATGTAACATTTATCACGTACCCAACTAACAAATTTGTTTAAATTCCTCAGGACTTTATTGTGGTTATTATTCTAATTAGTTTTACTGTTATTGTCAGTGGTGGATTTGGTTGAGTTGTTTTAGGCCTCGGTTGGTTGAGGCCTAGGGCGCAGAAGAAAAAAGTAAACCCGTTCAAAAAAGAGAGAGGGAGGGGGAAAGTGAAAATGAATACAAAATTTTTTCTATAATATTGGGTTATTCGGAAAGTAATTTCGTTTTGTTTTTTGTGAAAATGAAAGAATACGTTTTGCCAACTTTCTGGTAGTAGCATAATTCCTCGCTCATAAAACTTCTCATCTTTGCAGGCAAAAAACTGATCCAATATTATTTTTGACGTCCTCGTTTGAAGTAAAAGTTTTGCCGTCTAAAAAATTTTGTAAAGACTGGAACAACAAATAATCCGAAGGTGTCAGATCCGGAGAATATAGTTGGTGTAGTAGTACATCCCATCCAAGTTGTAAAAGCTTTTGGCGAACTACCAAACTGTATGAGGTCTCGCATTATCTTTATGGAATACTATATCTTTTCTATTGATCAACACCGGCCTTTTCTGTTTAAGTGACTCATTCAATTTGTCAGTTGATGACAGTATACTTCAGAATTGATCGTGGTATTGCTCGGTAGAAGCTAAAAAAAAACGGTTCCCTTGAAATCCCACCAAACAGACAGCATCAGCATCACCTTTTTTGATGAATATCGGTTTTCCACGTGGTTTTGCCAGTTGATCTTTTCTACTCCATGATCTCTTGCGCTTATCATTATTGTAGATAACCCATTTCTCATCCCCAGTGATGATTCGCTTCAAAAATGGATCATTTTCTTGACGTTTGAGAATCACATTACAGGCGACAATGCAACGGAGCAAATTTCTTTCTGTGAATTCACGTGATCATGAACGGTCGAATACGATAAATTTATTCACTCAGCTCAATGCCTTTATTTTGTTTTCAATAGCTTCAACTAGCCTTCCAGAACATGGTGCATCTTCAACATCAAAATTGCCGGAACGAAATTTTACAAACCAGTTTTGGCACTGGTGTTCTGTCATTACATCTTCTGCATACACATCCAATCACTTTTTTCTTGCTTTAACAGCATTTTTACCTTTTCGATAGTAAAAAAGATTGCCAAGATTGCAACGTGAAATATGCCGAAAATGCTGCTTTCGACCTTCCATATTTGATAGGGCATCAAACAAAAATTATTACGCTGAATCAAACAAACTTTTTTACAAACAAGCCTTGCTATGTCAGCTGTCAAAATATATAATAACATTGCAACTTAAGTGTGAAGTTGTCTGTAAAAAATACAATTGAGTCCTCTGTTGCGACAAAACGAAATTACTTTCCGAACGGCGCAATAATATGCGAATGAAATATATTTATTTATTGAATAAGAAAATTGATATTGCGAAATTTTTAACGATCAGCAAACATGCCATCGGCAGGCCTATGTGCGCACTTTAATCATGCCAACACGTTTAAAAAGTTATTGGGGTTTCCCAGTTAATCATATAGATCACACAAACATGTGAAAAATTTTATCTTAAGCTTATCTAAGAAAATCGATATCTCAAGATTTTCACCAATCGGCAAACATAT
Source organism: Tipula helvola (assembly GCA_963556165.1). Classification (NCBI taxonomy): domain Eukaryota; kingdom Metazoa; phylum Arthropoda; class Insecta; order Diptera; family Tipulidae; genus Tipula; species Tipula helvola. The sequence goes on from OY744483.1 coordinate 61,398,335, forward strand.
CACTACGATATTTTGGTAGGCCTATGTGCGTGCTTTAACCAAGCTAACCCTTTTAAAAAGTTATTAGGGTTTACCTAGTTAATCTTAGATTATTCGAAAATGTGAAAAATTGTATCTCCAGCATGTCTAAGAAAATCGATATCTCGAGATTTTCACCGACCGGCAAACATTTCACTATGATATTTTGATAGGTCTATGTGTCTACTTTAAAAGTTATTGGGGTTTACTATAGTTAATCTTAGATTATACGAAAATGTGAAAAATTTTGTCTTAAGCATGTCTAAGAAAATCAAAATCTCATACCACTATGATATTTTGGTAGGCCTAATGCGTTAAAATCAAAAAACGCCTACGCGTTTGGTAGGCCTATGCCTAAGACAACATTTTTCATATTTTCGTATAATCTAAGATTAACTAGGTAAATCCCAATAACTTTTCAAACGGGTTGGCAAGATTAAAGTAGACACATATGTATGTAGATCGGTAAAAATCTTGAGATATCGATTTTCTTAGACATACTTAAGACAAAATTTTTCACATTTTCGTATAATATCATTTTGTAACCGATATGTTTTTGACGGCTAACACATTTTTCATAATTCGGATAAACTTCATCCGCATCGGGGTATTTTGCCGCCAAATAAATATAGCAGATCGTACAAACCGTTACGTGTTGAAAAATACCACTCGCCAAGAGTATACTCTCCGCAATATGGAAGCTGAAAAATCAAATTTCTAATTATGCTCCTCACACACTGTACCATTAATTTAAAACCTTTCTGTTTGTAAAAACAACCTTTATCACCTTCCTAACCCCTTCCCTTCGCCTAAAAAAATAGCAGCACAACTGCAGATTTTAGATTTTTGGCCCAGAATTAGTGGGATGTGATGATTTTTTTGTGAAGAACTAAAGTTCTCGAAACTTATTGTTGTTGTAACTAATTAAATTCTATTTTTAGTTTTCTTATTTCTTTTGATAGTTGGTTAAAATGCATTGGAAATTTTTTACATGTTGGGCCTGTGTCCTTGGTATTCGATACATAATAGTTTGTAAATGCTTTGTTCGTCGTGTTAACTGATATTGTTACCTAAGGCTGCTTAACACATTTAAAATCAAATTTGTAGTATACACTAGTGACCAGTTTCGACCAGAACATTCAGATATCTTACATTGAAGAGACAAACCTTAGAATAAATTAAACGGACGTTCCAATATCGATTAATAAATATTTTTTTTTTCATTTCAGATTATTTATCGGCTCCAAAATGACTGATCTAATTATAGTTCATTGGTTTGGCGCCTTTTTCGATTTAACTGTATCATTCTTTTTGATCTACGAGCTAACACGTCCAATGGCAACACTACTCGCTGCCTCATTTCATCTCATGAACTCACGTCTTTTCTCAATCGGTATGTTTCCCTGGGTATGTCTAGTCGAACTGCCCATATTTTATCACCACGATTGGCCAAAATATGCACTGCATCGAATAACATTTGGTCGTGCATACAACAAGGAATATGATATTGCAACGGATTGTGATAATAGTCAGCCAAAAAAATGTACGAACAATAAAAAATTGATTTTATTAACACAGCACTACAATAAAAAATCAAAAAGTTTTGTTATTTTGAATAATAAAACAAATAATAACAATAGTAATAATAACAATGGTCAGGATAATGATAATAATAATAATAATTTGGCAAAAGAACAGAAAAATTTAATAAAAGATGATTTTTCGGTCCAATACAATCGTAGCACTAATGATAGTCGTAATAATAATAAAAATAATAGTCCGTTCATATTTGTTAAACAATTTTACAATAATACATTTTTTAATAAAAACAATAATAACAATAATAATAATAATAGTGACATTAGTAATAATAATAAGAGTGAATGTACAGTAAAATCGAGTTTATCATCTGGCAAAGAGCAGCCGAATGAAACATTACAAAATAAATTTACTGTATCATCAACAACAACGGTAGCATCGTCGTTATCTACATCTGTGGGTAAAGCAACATCGTCGACGAAAACACCATCAGTGAAAATAAAAACCGGAAAAAAGGAGGAAAAACATAAAAATGTTGTCATGACATTCATAATAATTTATTGTGGTCTTCAAATATTTTTGCCATACTCACATTTTATTACAAAGGTAAGAATTTGTTTTTGTTGTTTGTGGCATTGTGTCTGTTTTTGTGCCACGGCTGATGCATACATAATTTGGTGCAGGTCTATATTATATAGACAGTGTGTCTGTCGCTTTTACGATTTTTTTTTTCTTAAGAGTTAAGCTTAGTATTGAGCTACCATTCCTGAATCTATACAATTCTTATTTGGTTCATATAAAATACATAATTTTGCCTCTAAATCATCATCCTCTACCATTTATGATGAGATATTTTATTTTCATGAATACGTACATCTTTAGATATAGGACTCTGAAATACTCTTCTCATACTTATAAGAAAATTGAGTCATCTCTACATATTTCCATAAAATTTTATTTATAATGGTAATCAATAACATCTTGGCGCCATATTTCATCTTGCGCTTATACATACATATATAAACAAATAAATTTTTTGATTTGCGGATGATTGAATGAAATTTATTTCATATTGTTGATGATCTGTTTTATTTGTAAATCAAACCAAAAATAATGTGACTATGACTGATTTTTATTATTTATAATGTCTGGTTTGTATATATGACATTGTTGGTATATTATATTTGCGGTATAGTCTATACCGCACGTATAGTTGTAAACTAGGGGCTCCATCCCCGGCCGCGTTGCAGGCTAACTCGGGGTCGTTCTACTGTTGTGTTGCTACTATTTCAAGACTTTTTGGATGGAACTTTGCCAGCTTCCAAGTGTCTACGACAGCTGAAAGTTAGAAAACCCGCTTATCTGCAGTATCGTGAACTTGAAGCAAACCGAAGAGATTAAGTGCTTCATTAGCTATCTGGTTATCAGGGTTTATACAAATTTTAGTAATTAAAATTATTTTCACCTCGCCGTGGTGATATTTTGTAGTTACTAAAAAAGATGCTTGCCTTCTTCCATTGATAAATGCCACTCTTGGATGAATGCAAGGTAACAAATTCATCAGTAGCCTAGATCTTAAAGATGTCTTATGGAAAATTCCACATTCTTCACAGTCCAAAAAGATTACTGCTTTCACAGTTCCAGGCCGTCCTCTCTATCAGTTTTGTGTTATGCTGTTTTGATTATGCAACGCACTACAAACCATGTGCAGACTGATGGATCGAGTTGTATCTCGTGAGCTTCGATAAAATATCTTTATTTATCTGGACTGTTGAATTTAATCGAAACAAATTCAGTATCTACAATGCTTAGTTCAGATTACTTTTCTATTCACTATAAGGAGCTGTGTTAACTAGATCAACACTCTTATTTATAAATTATTAAGTTGAGCTTGCAGCTGTGCTCGACTGCCTGAAAGCCTGTTGTGGTAGGCCGAATTCCCGCAACATCTATTATATGACCCACATATTCGACCTCCGTCTGGAAAAATTTACGTTTTTCCCGATTGATCCTCAAATTTGTCTCACTCATTCGTCGAAGAATTTGCTCTAAGTTCTGTATGTGATCGTTCTCTGTTGCTCCCGTAATTAATATGGCATCTAGATAGCTAGCTACATGTGTCATACCGCATGTAAGTTATTCAATGAATTTTTGGAAAATGGCTGGTGCACTGGCAACTCCGAATGGCAACCGTTGATACTGATATAGACCAAAAGGTATCGTAATGACCATCAGCTGTTTGGACTCGTCATCTAACTCAATTTGCAGGTAAGCATCGCTAATTTTGGAAAACTGCTTCCCTCCTTGAAGACGGTGAAACAATTCTCCCACCCGGGATATCGGGTACGGTTCGATAAATAATTGAGGGTTTACCTTAACCTTGAAATCTCCACATATGCGAACATGCTTGTTTTCCTATTTTATTACAACAATAGGAGCAGCCCATTGACTAAATTTAACAGGCCTAATAACATTTAAGGCCTCCAATCTTTCTATCTCCTTCTTTGCCATCTGCTCGAATGGAATCGGTCGCGACTTGAAAAACTTAGGCACAGAGTTGGGTTTCATGATCAGGTGGGCTGTGAACACCGAACAATGAGCTCGAAAATTATCCCGAATTTGTGGCACAGGGAATCTATTTTGTCTTTTTAGCCGTTTCCCCCTAAAATCAGCAACCCATGTAGCATATGTGTCAATTGGCTGCATTTTCTTGTTCTTGAATTTGAAACGACCAGCTAATACATGTACTGTACTACTGGTAGAACTCAGTTGATTTGAAACAATATTGTTTAGATTTCCATTATCCATTTTTGTTTTCTCGTACAGCTTTATCAACACGTGGTAAGTCTCAAACTCTATTCATGATAAAAAACACGATTTCCGCTAACTCTCATCTTTCACCTCATTTGCGATGAAATGCTGCTCCATCTGAGCTATATACTCTTCAAATGTTTCCCTCGTTCTATCAAATTTATGAAACGATGGTACGCACTGTATTTGTTTAGCTGGCCGTGCCGATTTTGCATCATTTGCCTCATGACCTCTTTAATATCCTCCATTTTAGTTGCGTATGCTTTATTTTTTTTTTTCACTCGTCGCCAAATGTTGAATTTAATCGAAACAAATTCAGAATCTACAATGCATTATTCAGATTAAACGAGCTGTGTTAACTAGATCAACATTCTTATTTATATATTATTGAGTTGAGCTCGTTTATGTAAGTTCTTGCAGGTCTGTGCTCATACATAGCATGGACGATTTTCAGCTGGGTTCGACGAGCACTTAAAACTGCTCAAGGCTGTAGTGGAATTAATGTCTAGGACCGGACTAACCATTCATTTTGAAAAGAGTAACGTTTTATTGAAAGAAACGAACGGATCATGCTAAAGTTGATACTATTAAGAATTTTCCAGTACCAACCACTGTGAAGCAAACGCATTATTAGGGATGGCAGAAGATCCATCACTACTTTATTATGTAAAGGCGTTAAGTTCTAGTGGAACGATGAAGCGAATTTAGCATTTGACCATCTGAAGCATCAGTTGAGTAACACGCCTCTTCTTCGTAATCTCGATCCCAATGAACCATTTTTCATATGTTGCAATGCTAGTACCTAAGGAATTGACAGTGTACTCTTTCACTCTTTCAGTGTAGCCTTTATATCACAGAAACTTAGAAACATAAACCGATTTAGAATGTTTAGCTGCGGTTATTAGTGTCAAGCAATATCGGCCGTATATAAGGCTAAACATTCGATTTTCACCTCAACGTGGTGAATATTTAGTTCGGTAATATTCGAGCGAAATTTTCTTTTTTTTTCACTTCATTGTTCTGAATTGTTATATTGGTGGTGAATAATATTTAAATTCTCTTAGTCCCTCTTGGTCGGCACATCTGCAACGGCGCCTGTTTCATCTGTAATTGTTTCGGCATAAATGGCTTTTCACCTCACAGAAAAAGTTTAGATTTTTTTTCGCGTCTTTCAATCAAGGCGTATAACTATGATGTCAGTACGACATCTTCAAGTAACCAAACAGGAATATCTAAATAAAGTGCCATAACGGTAAATTCACAGCCAATGTGCTAGACAGGTAATTTCACAGCCAATGAGCTAGAAGTAAAATTGTTGCATTCTGCAAGATTTTATACGACGGTAATATTCGACTAAATAAAATTGACGTTCACTTCCCGGTGGCGAATATTTATATGGGTGGTCTGGTGAGTAACATTACGTACATTTAGCTAAGCAGCGCCATTACGGAAAGTTTACCAACTTTAGTGTCCAAAGTAAAATATTCTTCAAAACTGTTACAATGTTGTACTGCACGACTACATTTGAGAGATAAAATTTGTTTTTCACCACCATTCCATTTGTTAGGAGAGGTGAAAAAGGTTAAGCTATTTCCGCGTCTCTCGAATAAGAAATTTTCAACACTATGAGTGATGAGTGTATTTAAATATTTCTGGCTTCTCTATATCAATACTTTTCCAACGACACCTAGACCAGAGACGTTAAAGTTCGGCATCAACGGCAAGTGTCAATTATAGATTTTAAGAACCTTAGTGTCAGAAGTAAAGTTGTTGCATTCTCCAAAACATTTATAATAATTACCGAGTTTGAGAGAAAAATTTGTTTTTCACCACCCCGTGGTGAATATTGATATCTTACGAGTTTCTTCATTTACACAATATCTTACGGTTTCGAGAATCAGAACCCTGATTCTCTAACAAATAAGATAATGGGTCATGGCTTGTTATATGTATGCCATGTACACGCTATTTTTATTTATTAAAACACTCACATTTATTGTCGTAATTTATTTATTTTTATTTTCATTTATATTTTAAATTGTTGGTACAAAATAATTTTATTTATTTATTTATTTTTATTACATAACACTAATTTAATTTGTGATGTCATTTAAGTTTACAAACTTGGTTATTATTTATTTATATTTTGAATACCACCACGATTGCTGCACCGGAAAGAGCGCGCGTGCGATCTGCACAATATCCGAGACGAGACTAATTTTGCTAATTGTAATTTTTATTTATTTTGTTTTTGTGTTCGTTTGTTTTTGTGTAACGCATTTGGTATGCTTGAAACGTAATAGGAGTGTTTGTTTGTGAAAAATAGGTTTTGTGCGCGGACGAATTAATTGTGGTGAATCTGTGAATGAATGCGTAAATATGTATGTAAAATGAGCGAGCGGGCCGTCACAGGACTCCTCCGCAAGTGATATTCCCCTCCCTGCGAAACTTGTTTGGTAACGGTCCGCCGGAGTGTTCCTGACTGATGTTTGATCAGTCGAACTGTGGTGGTGATCGCTTCACTGAAGTGATCTTACCCAGTAAGATACTAGTCAAGACAATATGCCGCGATAGAGGGAAGGGAGGAAGGAGAATGAACTCGGTCGATGCTTGTGCCAAGGCAGGCAGCGGTGAAGGAGAGCGTCGAAGAACACAATATCCGAGACGAGACTGATTATTTATTTTGTTTTGTGTAATGCGTAAATATGTATGTAAAATAAGTGAGCGAGCCGCCACAGGGTAAATATGTAAACTCGTAAAAACTAAGCTTGTTTTTATTAGTTTGCAATTTTTCTATTTTTTTGAAATAGTAATTAAATCGAAAAATTGCAAATTCATTAAAGTAGGCTTCGCTTTTTACAAGTTTACACGTTTACTACTTATCTTATTTTTTAGAGAATCAGGGTGTATGGTGCTCGCATAATACCAAAGCAACCTGGATTATACAAAGCCATAGTCTAACAAACGAAGCTTTTATAAGGGAATTAGAAACGAGGAAAAACTGAAATTTCCTTAGTAAAACTCGAACGATTGCTCAGACAATGCTTGAAACTTTAAATGAGTTAGAAGCCGGCTTGTGTCTTCCGCTGGTGTTTGTTATTCTGATAAACTTTCGGAAATAATAAATATTTCCAAGAACAAAGAAAACACACCCCAGTATTGTGCGATCTCAAAACCACTGAAAATCGATTCAAATTTTAAAATTTTAGGAAAGGAAACTTCTAGTCGAAATTATAACGAACTAAATGAAGTGCTTCAGATACCCGAACATACCTGTAGGTCTACTGTGTATTCCGATCTGAAAGTAAAACCGATTTGAAAGTTCATTTTGTCTATGAAATAAATTTGATTTTCTTTTCTTTCTCTATACAAAATTTCTGAATTCGGGAAAAATTACTTTCAGATCGGAATACATAGTAGACCTACTAGAAAAGAATTTTTGACGAATCTACTTGAAAATTTGACAAATGGTTGTACACCCTTATATTTTTAGAAATGTTGACAAATATGACAGGGTGTTTAATCAATATCAAAGATTCAACTGTTAACAAAAATTCCATTTCCCTTCGAGCATATTGTGGACATGGATACAAAACATCTGGTTTAAAATGCCGAAAATATTTACTGTCAAATAAAGGTCAGTTATTACCAAATAAATTTACTGATCCATTTTCTGTAAATAAAGTTTTTCATCCTTTCATGAAATGTAAATCTGTTACGCAGTTGCTAAGCACCAATTTAAAACAAACAAATTACTGGGAAATTCGGTAGAACGATTAACAAAATACGGCCCGAAAATGTAAAAGCGTAGATGTGCTTAAAAAAATCAAGACTATTGCTTTGAAGGAGCAAGATAACGAAGCAGATGATGATCGATTTCGCCGTTTTATGTGGTAACTTTCAGCAAAATGCAATTGAACATTCTAAAGTTAGCAAAACGGCAAATGGAAGGAAAGGAACTTGTAGTTTATATGGATGCTATTGGTGGTCTTATACGTTCTCCAAACAAAGAATCTCCAATGTATATTACACACTTATCCCCTGAAACAAAATATTTATGATCCTTCTGATTCGCTTCCAATTCTTAATTTTGTCAGCGCAGCGCAAGTTATTCATTTTAGGCGATCTTGACTGTCCTAAACATTTTTAAAATGTTCATAACTGAAGAGTCAAGAACTTGTCCTTTCTTTAATGTGATAATTACTGACTTTAGTTACCCCCAAATCAGCGGTGCTTTAAAAAGTTTTAATGGTTTGAACATTGTTCAATATGTCAAAATTTGTTATGAAAATATCACAAACTATAGAAATGATAAATTTTCACAGTACGTCAAGGTTCATTTTCGTTGTACTCATTTAATGAAAAATATGGTGCGAGAAGTAAATGGTCATTTTCGGCCAACAACAAACCTAAACAAATTTGTAAAGGAGATTGTGTCAGCAGTCAAACCACCGTCAATACATTCAATACAATTATGAAAGCTTCCTTAAAATCTGTGATTATTGATTCAGATATATGTATCTGATGATTCTAGTATCTTTACTACGTACAATACTCACTAATTATGTTCTTAAACTATTTTGGAACTAAGTTTATTTTACAAGGACTGAATGAAATTTGCAATAAATTTATACTCGACGAATCATTAGTTAAATCTCCAATAAATACATTTTACAATCCTCAATTTTTAGAAAAGTTCATTAATAAATACATCCCGGCACGTCGAAAAAAATTTGAGTTTTCAAAAATCGACCATTTTTGCAGTTATTCTTACAAAAAAAATGGAAAATACGTGAGAGTAGAATTTTAATAAAGTAGAAATATTGAAATGCTGGGAAATGGGAAACCATGGAATCAATTAGGACATATTATAACTACCTTTACGAATACCAAATATTTTCGAGAAATACGGACAACTTGTAAGAAAACTACTAAATGATAAAATACATGGTTGAATCAAAAAATCGAGGGATTTTTAGTTGTTACAAGTTTTTTGTTGTTGTATTGGTTCACTTGTCCCTGACGTTTCATGACATTTCTAGCTATATTGTATGCTTAGTTTATTGTTCGCTGTCGAAATGGTTCTCAGCAATTTAGTTTTTGGAACAGGAATAAGTCGCATGTCATGGCTGGCGAATAAGGAGGCTGAGACAACATAACGGTGTCGTTTTTGCCAAAAACTTATGAACAAGCAGAGATGTGTAACTTTAAGGTAATACTCCTTATTGTTACTGCTTGGTAGGAAGAACTCCTTGTATACTATGCCATTGAAATCGAAGCTCACTGTTGAGCAGAACCTTCATATTCTTGAGAATATGGCGAACGTTTTTGGGTCTCGCATCGTCAGGAAGCTTCTATTAGGACCATTAGGCCTTAGTTTCGACGTCGCATTCGTACACTCCTGTTTTATCACTAGTTAAGACCCGTTCGAGCAGTTCTGGATCGTCGTTCACTTCATTCAGTGAATTCTGAGCAATGTCCTTCTCGTACTGCTTTTGGTCGAAATTCAACAATATCGAAGCCAATTATGCTACCATACGTTTCATGCCCGAAACATTTGAAAAAAGTGTGTGGCATGATCCAAATTATATACCAACATCGTCAGTAACCTCTATGATTGTGATTTGGCAATTGTCAATACCCATTTTGTTGACTTTTTGACGATGACGTCGATTGTTGGTTTGCTGGGGCGTTTTACGAGCTCGTCATCTTCAATGTCTATAAGCGTTTGTACTACTCGTAAATGTTTGTATCATTCATAGAAGCCTAAATATTCAACATTACCAATTACATTTCATCCAGATTCTTTATTCCATTGTTTCCACAAATAAAAATTCGCCAACCACATCAAACCACATATAGCTACAAATTCCACGTGTTTTGATCAACAATTCAAACCTCTCGCAAAAACCTCTCTAAACCAATTCCAGAACATTTCGACTTAAAAAAACCAAAGCAGTTTTTAATTGTCGAAATTTTTTATGTTTATGATAAAAAAAAATTGCTATATAAAATTGGTTTGGAGTTGACGACTGACGACGATCCACTGGTTAAAAAATAGATTTGTAATGAAACTTCTTCTAGAAAAATTTCAAAAAACGCCATCTTGATTCATCATTTCAATATGCCGCAACTAATATGTTAGTTAAGGCAGATACCAAATTTCAATGGAATTGGTGCATAATCGGCGAAGTTCCGTTTGGAGCAGTGATGGAGTTTTTAAATAAAACATGATCAGAATTCAACAAATATTCCAGGAAACTGCTAATTATATTTTTACATTTAAACCATAAATCAACAAATTACAGTTGCCAAAGAGAAATTTGTTTTTTCAATACATAACCAATCCATGTCTTTTCTACAGGTGCAGCACCACATGGAACAAGCACGTTTGTCAAAAGATTTTAGTGAAATTTTATATCTAAGTTATTCATCTGATTCTGTAAGTGGTTTCTAATATAACATTGAATTATTCACGTTCTGAAGAATTTCCTTGAGTCATATCATTAGAGGTTTGATTTTTTAAATAAAATAAAAGTAAATTTCAAGGAATGTTGCGGAACACATTAATGTTATTATGGTTGGTAGCTTTAATCAAAAAATTGCTTCTCCAAATGTTTTTTTTTACATGGATAATCAATCGAAAACTTACTACGTCTCCAGCTCAAAATGGAATTAGGTAGCAGGATAGGGATTTCTTATTTAAATTTTTACTGAAATTCAAGAAATACTGTAGAACACTTCCAATGATAACAAATTTGGCAAATTTATTTTTACATACTGAGCCAATTCAGACTTTCTTCTCAGTCTCCAGCATTAAATGGGATAAGCATATTTGTTGACGGATTTTAGTGAAATTTGATATCTGAAATATGTTGTTGATATTATAAATAGTTCCTAATAAAAAACGTATTATTTCATGGCCTGAAGAATTTTTTCGGCCTTAAGGGTAAGTTGGGATCAGATATTTTATATTGAAACATGGCCAACGGTTTGATGTATTTTGGAACACTATACTCGTACGAATGATATTATGGTCGATACATCAAAAACTAGATTTACAAATTTTGGTTTTCTATACACCAATCCAAACAATTTTTTCCTCCTCCACCACCAAATGGAAAACACACATTTGACGATGTATTTTTTTTTTCTATGGCGGAATTTAACTTCTTAAATAAAATATTTAATTGTATGGACATTTTAATTTTTCTGGCCCTCCTCTGAGTTTTTAAAGATCTAATCAAAATCGCAGAGAAATGCGATTATAATACCACAAAATATATAATGTAGGAGTGATTATACATTCCACACAAAATAACGAGGATGCGCTGTATCACACCCGTTACTGCCTGATATTTGGTAGTAACGGAATTTGGTAGTAACGGAACAAATTGTGTAACAGTGACGTGGTTAAATACTCGATTTGGTAAAAACGTAACAGGCGATTAATTAATCGACGGGTCTTCACTTCACTTACGGATAACAGAATAAATAAATTATGACGCAATAAAATAAAATTAACTTATTGACTAAAATGGGATATGGAATTAAAACCAGATTATGATTTAATATCGGTTTATTGATTATTTAAATCACCGTTGATTCATGATTTCTGGCTTCGAGTGGATATGAATACTACGGTTGGTGATTCACTGTTTGGAAAACACCGTTGGTAAATGATTCAAATTAATCCACATAAATTGATGCGTTGAACTGCATCCGGTTAATAACACTGATTGCTTACAACCATTGGTTGTAATGATGATAATACACAGGTTTGTGAATCGGTACACAAGTAATCCAATTAAATTGATGAGTTGGACCGCATCCGTCTCGAAGGACATGACGGATACCGCATCCGGCTCAAAGGGATTTGGAACTTTAACTTCGTATGACGATCTAAAATTCAGAATCGTTATACTTCATCTACTGCAACTTACTTAGCCATTTATTTTACGATGTCAATTATCGTATAACAGAATTTATTGTACCTAATTAGGAACCGAACGGCCAAAGAAAATTGTCTTAGGTTAAGATATTGGACCCAACTCCGAGATAATAAAATGTATCTTAAGTTATTTTATTCGTCTCTTCCTGTAAAAATTTACGTTGAAAGACAAAAGTAAAAATCTAGTGTATAATATATATCTGACAGATCCTCAATATTACAAATAAAAAGAATTATTTTACGGCGTGTCACCTAATATGCAAAAAAACATTTGTTTAAAGAAATAATTTGATTGGCACGACAATAATCAACTATTTGCGAACACTGCTCTATACTCTAGTAGAAGGCTCTGATAAAACGTAAAATGATTAGAAATATCATTTTTTGTTACTATGTAAGTAAGTAGTGTGAATTTCAAATTAAGCTTGAATGGTTACATAATATGTTTATATATCAGTGTGCTGCTGTTCCTGTACATTCCTTAAAAGGCAGAGCATCTTATCGTACTGTGATAATACTACAATCGGTTGACTATATGCAAGTCTGCATGTTAAATGACTCTTCAAACCCTACATTGGGATAAGTATTACATAAATTTAACAGCCGCATATAACCGTTGAAGGCTGGTCAATATATTTGTTAACTAAGATTATTCAGCACAGTCATAGTATTTTTCTGTCTTTTTTCCATTAGATACCTTGTTCTTCAGCTCAATATTGGACATCCAAAGTGAAGCAACGTTTTACGCGACAACTCACAGTCTTCTTTTAATCACATTGTACTGCAAAATTCGTTGTTTGCTTATTTCTACCAAATTTATGTTTGGTGTTTTTTTTGCAAAGCATTTCGTAAGCATTTTCGTAGTTTCTTTCATTTTTTTGGTTCGCTTTATATACAAAATATAATGCGAAAATTACCATTCAATAATTCCAGTATTTCGCAAAAAAATTGTTGTTATTTAAAAATTTAAAATAAAGTTAGACTAAATTCTTCAACAATTATTTGTAGAATTCCTGAATGATTTGGTCTAATTCTAACCTAAAGTTAGACTCACTACCACCTACAGTAATTTTGCAAAAATATTTATTGTTTATTGTTATTCTTGTTACGGATTTTTGTCGTAAACCTCCCATGGCAGATTGGAAACATGGCAGCACAACATATTCCTTTTCGACTTAAGTCTCAAAACTTCCGGTTCCACGTTTCAATATTTCTATTTTCAAAATGGAATTGGAGCCTTCAAGCCGGATATGTCAAAGAGTCAATTTTTTTTACTTTTTAGTTTTACTTTACAGTTTTAAATTTTTGGACACAACAAGGCGTTTAGTTGTGTCAACAAAACAAAGCGACGGTCATATGAACGCGTTTTAAAATAACGACCCGTTGTAGAAGTCAAAACGATTCGTTTTTAAAAACAGACGGGAGTCAAAATGACGCATTCTAAAACAGTATGGGTTACAAAATACACGTATCATGAATCTCAAAACGATATACGTTTATTGGTTTGGACTTTGGACAAATTGAAAACATTAAGAAAAGCATTAAAGTAAAATTTGGTTAGTTTACACTTCGGTATATTTGTAACCGGCTCCTATTTGATTTTAAAGTGCTTGTAAAATTTTTAATATTTGTATGCTTTTATTTTAATAATTTTACTGCCTTGTTCTACAGGGTATTCCAAATTTAGGAAGATGAAACTAAGCTCCAAACCCGTGTAACATTTTACCAGCCAATAGAATATTTTATTGGAATACAAATTTAATTTCAACATTTCAGAAGTATAAAACAGATTCAAAATAAAACGAGCAACCTAAATACTCAAAAAAAAATGGAACGGACACGCATAAAAAAAATAATATTCCCAAACAAACGAAATTTAATTGAAATATTCGTCACACTACTGGTTACGGCAGTTCCAACTGGAAAGCTTTCAGCGGAGTATTTTCCCTGCGAATTCACGTTTCTAAGTAAAAGACAAAAATAAAAGTACAATAAACATTTTAAAAACGAAGTTTATAAGTTCAAAATATTCTTTAAAAAATATATATATATTAAGCACTAATCTACAGCAGTTCCTTGACAGATAAAAACCAATTTCGTATCGCATTCACCGTCAGCTAATTTATAATTGTTGCCATTCCATAGAAGTAAACATTTGTCCGTATCATAATGAGGATCACCTGGTACCCAATCCGCATATATAACCGGTTGTCCCGTTGTCTCCCAATAATAATATTTCTCGTCCGCAAATCGTACACCACTCGTCCAAACCGATTGTGTCGACATATTTGAATCATTTTGTTGCACTTGATCAATAACTTTTAGAACATTTCGATATTCAAGTTCATCGGGTATATCGATTAAATGTTTGCCGTAATATGTACAGAATCGTGATGCCTCCCACCAGTTACCCTATACAAAAATTAACAAGTTATATTTCAGTTTGTATTTAAATATATTAAATCGCCAACAACTCGTACCGTTAATGGGTGACTAACATAATAGTCTCCTATATAGTGGCCAGCATTTAAATATTGAGCACAACACAATATGACCGTCAACCAAATTAAAACTTCTTTCATTTTTGACTAATTATTCACAAGAACTATACCAATTTTAAGTTAATTCGTTGTTTTTATATATATACAGCTGATTGGTCAGAGTTGTTCTAAATAGTTGGCCTATATATTGAAATGTGGTTTTGCGGTTCTGTTTGGTGATAAGCATTTGTTTGATATAAATGTTGCGATTTTTTCTAAAACATTTTGTGGTAAAGTATAACATAAATAGTTTCGGAATATAAACAGATTTACCGAGATATTTTTTGTCTATATGATGATGTTGGAAGAAAGCGGATATTATGTCTGATTAAATCGTATTTCGTTGCTCAGATTAATTGAAGATTGGTTACTAGGAATTCTACGAATTGCTCAAATTTTGGCAACGTTCTTTCGCTTGTAATTTAGAAATTAATGTGCTTGGCACATTAATGTAAGTTACTCTCGCTATAATGATCCATTAGTGGAACTATTTGAACTCAGTCATATTCAAATAAAATTTATTTAGCATCAGGCCAATGAGATTTTTCATTTCTAAGATCGATCATATATTTGCAGGAAGTTTATTTGCCGGCCAAAGTTCTGTAGGTAAAGCGTTGCTTAATTTACTTGTACAGGAAAATTTTAAAAATCTCACATAAACTGTTCAGGTCAAAAATTCCGGGATATATTAATTTGGGAAGTTATAATTAATTCCTTGAAGTGTTAAAACCGTGTCCTTGAAGTGTTAAAACCCCATCTTCTTCTTTCTTGGTGGCATAGTCCTGATTACCATCAAATACACCGTTGTGTTTCTACCATAATACTTAAAAATATAATCGCCATATATTTAAAGTATTTGCCATAAATATGTCGTTGGCTTTGGCCATACTACGGGGTGTAGCAAACGACCTCGATCTACTACATATCTGGAATTTGTTGGAAAATTGTCTCTGGTGATGTTTGTATTTTAAATATGGATTTAATGCTTGATTTTTTTCTTTTCCGTTGAGTACCATCGTTAATTAAACCACGCAAAAAACCATGTAAACTTGTAATATGTTTGACTGTTGCGTTTCCATATTAACTCTTACCCATAATTCGGATGCTCACCCGACTAGTCCGCTTCCTTTCATGAAACGATGTCTTTAACTCAAGTTATCACCGTCAGTGACAGACAGAGTTAGCAACAGTAACCTTATATATA
Organism: Tipula helvola; assembly: GCA_963556165.1. NCBI lineage: Eukaryota > Metazoa > Arthropoda > Insecta > Diptera > Tipulidae > Tipula > Tipula helvola. The sequence continues at coordinate 61,414,398 of OY744483.1, forward strand.
ATAAAAAAAATTCATACTGCTGTGGCACTATTCTGGTTTTCCCGGGGAATTGCAAATTGGGAATTGATTAATTGTCAGTTTTTAGTGTATTTTGCTGTTCTTTTTTCAAAAGCATACTGAGCGATTGGTATTTTGTTCATGGTTTAGGCAAAAATAATTCCCAGCTAAATTTTTAGGGAAAAATAAACACCAAAATTGCTATGAAATGGAGTTCCATTTTCCCCCAAAATTTAGTATGCTTTGGAAAAAAGAAAATCAAATGACACTAAAAACTGGCAATAAATTAATTCCCAATTTGCAATTCCCCGGGAAAATCAGAATAGTGCCACTGATGAAGAGTTCTGAAGAAACCAATAGATTATGAAAAATTTATTCATATTATGTTGCCTTGAAAACTTTCTTGAAAAACTTTTCCTGTATCTTTTAATGCCTGTGAAATACTTCCCCAAAATAAAATCGTATATATTTTATGTATGGGTTGGTAACTTAATCGCATAAATGCCTTTTCAGAAAAAAGATATCTCAAATAATCTTTGAGGAGAAATCTAATATTCTATATAATTTAAAAGTTCCCATTTAGGGAACTTTTATTAGTTAAAATGACTAAAGCAAAAACAGTTTACTGGCTTTACATTATATATATATATATATATATATATATATATATATATATATATATATATATATTACATACCGTCAGTTGCGCCAAATTCAACGTCGAAATCTATTCAACAAAAATCAAAAGATTGACATTCGACTATGGTTTCTGGAATCTCTATCGTATAGGCCTGTACGCAAAATATCACATCGTCAATCCTAGGGGTCAGCGATATACATAATAGCTAATATATACGGCATGTTGTATCAAATTTCAACGACGAAATCTGTGCCATCCACCATTATAATACAGTCCATCGTCGTTCATCATCGGAATTACAAAAACTTCCGAAAAACCTCAGAACTCACAATAGCTCTGTTGCGTTCGCATCGATGGAAGCAAAAATTCAGAGACCTCCAGGTTCCTGCCATTATGTGTGTCATATTTATGCACATATTTATTATCTCACGTGGCATCTTCATCCTGCAAAAGGAGAAATGATGGATAGCTCGTCGCTCAGATCAAAGACACTATAACACTCAACTCACGATGATGGAGTCATTAGAATGTATCCTGATAAAATAAGATGAACATTCACCCAACAATTCATTCCTATAAACATTTTAAATATGTACATATGCAATTTGTATATGCAAACGGAAAACCGGGATGGCAACCAAATTGGGAGGGGGGGGGGGAGAGGTAGCTATATGACGATATACGACGAATCCGGCAAAATATTAGCATGCTGCAGTCTAAGGCCTTTGGCCGACTCAGCAATGGATCGTAGATTTATATTTGAAGGCAAATAATTTTAATTTCATTCGTTTCCGTCAGAAGACGTTGTAAACAGAATTATACCAAGGACCTCAGATCATGTGGCTAATCAAAGTGCAAATTTGTAAGTTCAGGCCGGCATTCCAGTGATTCTGCCATCGTTATGCAAAGGTTCACCAAGAACATGACAGAAAGGTGCAGTGATACAACATTAATCTTTGGAAAATTTGGCTTGATTGTTCTTTTCGTTACCGTTACGGCAAATCCGAAATGACCTGAACTTGTTAAGAACCTCCAAAGGGAGAAACCACATGAAATTGCCCAGATTTAGTTTTTCGAGTATTTAAATTGGAAACATGACGAAGCACGGAGTGCTTAGAAAGTGCATGGCATATGTGTACTCAAATGAGCTATAAAAGCGAAAATCTCTATATGCCCACTTATCAATTATTGCTAAAGATAAGTTTAAAACTTCTGAAGCCATAGATCGTATCGACCCTGCCGAAGTTCCAGATATTTACACCGAGCCAAGAGTGCATGAGATCGCGCCCCCCGTTGTACGATGTATGGACCATGCGGTCCCGACAATCCACATGCTCCATTTTAAACTTAACAACCATAAAAAAGAGATCAAAGAACAATAGCCGAATGTCAATCTTTTGATTTTTGTTGAACAGATTTCGTCGTTGAAATTTGGTGCAACATGCCGTATATACATTGCCTGTTATTTATATCGCTGACCCCTAGGATTGACCAAGTAATATTTTTCATACAAGGCCTTTGCGATAGAGATCCCAGAAAACATAAGCGAATGTCAATCTTTTGGCTTTTGTTGAAAAGGTTTCGTGCCTGTTATTCATATTGATGATCCGTAGGATTGACCATATGATCGACTTTGCGACATTTAGCATACTAGTTAGTAAGTTACTAGATGTACACAGCTTGTAGCTTAATAATCAATATTAAGATACTTCTGATTTAAATTTAAATTTTTTGGGATTTCTATGCAACATTTATATCGCCTGAATGAATGCTATTTGTACAAACACATACATAAATATTTTTTGTTATTTGGGAAGAATTTCACTTCGGTATCTTTGAATATCTTTATTGCGGGCTTCCTTGGTTTCTTCGCCGAGCTGGCCAATTAGAGTAAGTGCGTGATCCAATATTTCTACACTATGTATTAATATTTTATGCACTGTGGTTGGCATATTCTACCATGGCTACAACTCCACAAATTTCTTGGAAGTATCAAGGCAATAATTTTTGAAAGAGTTTGTTTTTATAGAGTAGAAATTGTTAACAAAATATTGCGAAATCATTTAATTAGTTCTTCATTTACTTTTGTAATTTGTGCCGAAGTTGCTGGATCATTAAAAATTCGGCGAGCGGTATTCCCATCATTGGTGCTGCCATATCCGGGTTTCGGTTTATCCACCAATAAACCCATTTGACATCTGAACATTTCTTGAATGTTTTTCTTCTGTTCTGCCATTTTCTTTTTATTGTTATCTCCACGTGCGTGCGACTGACCAATTACCATCCCACATATACGAGAGGTGTAGTAAACACTCAGAAAACCGTAACCACGCATGTAAAGATGACAACCCAAACTGTACTATTGATTTGCCCTGAACTTCTTTACTAACAACAAGATCAATATATTTGAAAATCCTTAGAAGTAAGTCCCTACAAGTTTCATCTCTGTGTTGATGTATTTTCAGAGACAGCATAACAAATTTTTCCATCGATCATGGTAAATGCTAAGGTATGTTTGACAAAAATACAGGTATTTTCAACATTACTGTGGTCGCAGTTAAGGACGACATTTGATTTTCAACGTATTTTTTTTTTCTGTAGCCTCGTGAACCAATTAAATTCGTATTGGCCTGCAAAACCTAGGAGAAGATAAACGAGGGTTCTGCCACACGACAAATTTTTCCTTGGAATATAATTCCGTGACACTAGCTGCATAGGAACAAGCGAAGTCAAAAAAATTGTTTGCATCAGAAACGTTGGGGTTATGCCAGAATTTCCATCGAAACCCTATTTGGTAATTAGATAAAGATTAGACAATTTATTACGGTCTAATGCCTCCACAACCTCTTTTATAGCCTGAAATAGATTTGCAAAGGTGCTTCTGCGAGTGATTCAGTAATAACCAAATTGTCAGGATAACACTTCTTTTTATCTGCAGTAATGCTTTCGTAGTTGGGATAAATATTACTGTTATTCTCATTGGCTGCTTTTCTAATGAGATTATACTGGATTTTTGTTAATTTAGCTTTAATTTAGGACGTAGAAAAAACTCTGTCTTTTATAATAAATAGCTGCGGAATCTAGTTTTCCTCCTACTCGAAGTTGCATTTAAGTCGCGTAGCTCAATTTTTGAGGACTGAATTCTGATCGCAAGGTCTCAGTTTTTCTTCTTTTCTTACTAAAAGTAAAAAAAAATCAGCTTGCGGTCTTCCACTTGCCTTGCGAATTGCAAATGATTCTGAATTATAGGTAAATTCAATCCTGACTTCTAGCCACAATTAGTTTTTATTCTGAAAGGCCTGGTAATTTTTAGATGACAAATTACTTTTGCTTTTGTACTGAGAACAAAACGTTGCTAATGTTTGTTTTGTTCCAGCTGATAATTCAGTACTTCCAGGAACTCGTCGATTAACAATCGGCACGACTTTGCCTTGTCGTGCCGTTTGTATCATATTTTGTCCTGAAATGTATAAAATTTTAAAATCTTTTATGGTTCAGAATTGTGAAAATGGCGAAGAAACAACTGACGTACACCCGAAGAAAATTGTATTATAAATTTTACATATAAATTAACTTTGGATATATTTTGGATATATTACCATACCAAATTTTGCAATCGTTGTGATATTGTCGCCGAAACAGCAACCCCAATAAGGATGTTTATTTTCGAAAAATAGGTGTGCGCGGACGAATTATCAGTGGTGAATGAGGGAATGAATGTGTAAATATGTATGTATAAATGAGTGAGCGAGCCACCACAGGACTCCGCCGCAACTGATTTTCCCCTCCCTACGAAACATGCTTGGTTTCGGTCTGCCGGTGTATTCGGAACTGAAATGATCTTGTCTCGTAAGATACTAGTCAAGACGAAGTGCCGCGACAGAGGTAAGAGAGGAGCATGAGCTCGATCGATGCTTATATCATGACAGGCAGCGGTGAAGGAGAGCGTCGAAGAACACACCAGATAGATTGGGAGCAGTAGGCTTCGACCATGTACCCGATGTGCGCCTCTAATCGCTCCTCACTGAGTGCTGTGCTGCGGACAGAACAGTTTTAAGATGTCCGTCCGGTGAGTAACACAAGTGAAGACAGAGAGGTGCATTGACTGAGTTTCTATGTCATGGACAGAAAATGAATTCTGTAGTCTGGAGTCAGCTTTGGGACCTGCCAAGTGGTGTTTGCAGTGGCCGTTTTTGTGGGACAGTTGAAGTGAGTCTCAACTGTGTCCCAGTGACATGGAAAGTTATACGGCGGTATTGAAGTAAAATAAAACAATATGGAATTTTTATTGATCCTAAAAAAAATCAAGGTGAACCAGAAAATTGTTTTTTCAAACAAATATGGTGGTGAAAAATTTACAAAATAAAAATATGTGAGGTGATGGTGTTGTCGTGTTGGTCACCGACTGTGTCCCTATGGATGATGACGAGGATGCCGTTGATTCTTTTGATGATGGTACTGTTGGATGTCACTAGCCTATGGCGGTTCTGATGGCGTTGATAATAACGATGACCGCGATGGTGGTGAAGGTGTCGGCTGCTGCGATTATGGCGATTATATAGATGTTGTTGTTCGTCATGTTACTGGTGGACATGGTGATGACGGTGATTTTATTATGCCGCCTGATGTGGTGATGGTGTTGATATGACTGTCGGCTGGTGTAATGACGGTGTTGGTATTGATGGCACCGTTGCTGCCGGTCCCGTTATATCCCTGCTGATATGATGTAGTAATGAAGGCGATATCAACGAGATGATGGCGGTGATGATGGTTCGGTCGGTGCATCAATAATATAAACTTTGGGCTGTCTTAACTGTAATTGGAAATTTAGGGTTGAAATACAATATTTTCATTATTTTAAATAACAAAGAAATAATTCTAATTTTTTAATATAATTTGCTCAAAAATTGCACATAATGCTGACCAAATATCTTACAGGAGTTTAATAAAAAAACCTTTAAATTTTTGAAGAATGGATTATTTTAATAAAACGATAGAAATCCCCATCGTTATTAAAACTCATAAATAAGAATTTAATTTTAAAACTTTTGATTTTTCACAAAATTTCCATTCCATTTCAAGTTTTGTTTTATAATATTTTATAAAATCTCTAACAACCGTGCAAATATTGGTGGAACTCTTTAACTTCCATTTTATCGTATAGTAAAGTATGAACCTACATATTTATATCGTGCCAAAATCACATTTCCTACTTTAAGCAGTTTAGTAAATTATATTCTACCAAAACGGTAAACAATATGGGAATAAGCAAGACGGTATATAAGTGTTTGATTTATAACGTGAAAATGTTGACAATACTTTAGTTTTATAACTTTATATTTGCATACAAATGATACAAAAGGTTTGTTTAGCAAAAAATGAATGTTATAGAGCGACATTTTTCCCCCCTACTAAAAAATTCATTTTTACAGTAGATGACTAAAATATAAATATGGTACAGTACTGTTTTTTTGTATGTTCCCTTCCCGATGACAACTTTTTGGGTCTCCTAACTTCATTACAAATTTGTATTGTTATAAACGAACAAAAACCGCTCTAATTATTAATCAGCCCTAGAACATAAAAACAAAATAAATAAAAAAATCATAAAGCACACTGTACAATGTAAATATAAAACAATTCCACCTGTGTACTGCCAGTTTTATTATGCTACTTCGAAATTTCCGTACATAAACAACCACCAGAATTCAGAACAAAAACAAAGAGCACAATAAAATTATGGTAATTTACCTAATTTTTGTCATAAGCCAGTTAACATTTAAATTTTCCTATTGTTATAAATTTTCCTTTCTATTATTGTTGTTTATGTAAAAAAAAATGTAAAAAATGTAAAAAAAAGTTCCTCTCCATCTTCATCTTGAGTGGAGCAAAGACGTAATTTTTTTTGTCGTCTTGGTGCACGGCAAAAGGAAAATGCGAACATAGAGCTACTATACACTATACATAAATAAGAAAAATTGGAATAAAAGTAATTTTCAACACAATTTAACAGCATAATTTTAATGATAACAACAACAACATGAAAAAATGTTGATGATAAATATTGTTATGTATGTGCGAGTTGTTAATGTATACATTTGTCACATATTCAGTTAGAAAAACACTTGTCGTGTTCATTATTTTATATGTTGTGCTATGCAAAAGGAAAGGATATAGTACTGTTGGATGAAACGAGATGAGCTTTACGGGATAATGTTGTTAAGTTCAATTTATATAATATGAAACGTGATAATTCCATCATTTTTTTTTGTATTGCATTTTCTGTTGTCGATTATGTATCATAATTATCGAATCAATAATATGTTTTGTACGTGATCTAATTACATAACAAAAAATGGGTTGTGATTTAATAGTTCTGTTACTCAATAGTTTACTTATAATTATAATTGTTTCGTTCTCCAGAAGTTCTAAAGAATTGAACCAAAAACGTGTTAAAGAGTGAAAGTCATCTCATAGGATGTACTATATCAAATCAATTTATTCTAAACTGTTGAAAATGTATTTAGTATTTATCGTCTTTTCACTTGGCTGATCATACCTGAAGCAGAATTAAACTTGAATCTACAAAGCTTCCACCATTTTTAATTTGATTTAATTCCGCGAGATCAATTTTTGTAAATAAAACACGAATTAACTGAATTAACTAAATAATTTTTCAGTGCTTTAGTAGCTTTTCGAGAAGGTGTAATGCACGGGATCTGTTTATGAAGTTGAATTAAATCCATCACATGCACATCAAACGGTATTAAATTTAATTTATTAATCGCCGATTTAATTCAGTTTTAAAATTTTGATGTCGCGAAAATAATTCATATTGAAAATGAATTAATTTCGCCCTACAGAATTTTCAGCGGAATTAATTCGGCTAACCCTATTAAAGTTAGCGGAAAGTAATAAAATGTCGGTAATGCAGACATTGTCTTGGCTATCACAGCCGAAAGTTGTGTTTCAGTTAAAATATGTCGGCTGGTATATTTTAGGCGAAATAAATTTCATATAAAATGAAAAATTGTCAAAACAACCTATAAACTTGTATTTAGAAAAATTATCAGGGCAAATTTCATCTGGGGAGCCCGAGAAAATTCATTTGAATGAAAGGCTCAGATACAATTTAAAAATTTGTATAAATTCAACACAAGTGTCATGTCTGGAAAGTATTTTAATTAGTATGCCTAGCCAACAGTTATAAATAGAAAAATTATCAGATCAAGTTTCATGTGGTGAGCCCAAGAAAACTCGTTTGAATAGAAGTGAACAAAGTGTCTCCAATGAGCCCGGTCTGAAATTTCTGTATAATGCGCTTGTAAGACGCAATTCGCAGTTTTCGAAACCCAGATACTTAAGGGTCAAGTATTGTTATGTAGAATTATGTGTGTTTCTCGTTTCCACTGTAAAGCGCTGGTTAAAATAGGTGTATGTTCGCCGAGTCCAATAAGAAGGCTTACGTCCAATAACCGCGGGTAAGGTTTTCGTATCCAAAATGAAGGCGCAGATCAATAAGGTTCGATGCGGCTTTTCTACGTTCCAATTAGTTCCGGCTTATATAGAATAAAAATGCTGTTTTGTTAAATTTTATAGTCACTGTTTTATTTACTGTATTTTTGGTTTTATTGTTTTCGCAGAATGTTTTATTCACTGTATTTATCGTTATTTTATTCGCTGTATTGTTTCAAAGTCTTTATTTTGAATGTTTTTCAACGCCACTTCGAAGACAGTGAGGCAGGCTTTCGATTTTTTGAACCATCGCTGTCATTGGCAAATGTTTCGATTTTGTTTGCACCTTTATCACGATTTTTAACTGACCAAACTGATCGAATTGACTGAATAATGTTCGTCGATCCAGCAGGTTTAGCGAGACCTGGAATAATTGAACTATCAGATGGTCCCAAATGTGATTTTGCACATTCGAGTGATACCATGCGGATATTGGTTCTAATACGATACAGATGTTCAAAACATATTGCAGCATTATTACCCGAATCGCCATAACCACTTGTCCTCGGAGTTCGTGTATTAGTGACAACCTTTTCTCGAATCAATTTTCCATGTACTGAGAATAATTGTGTTAAATTAAGTGGCGTCGCTACCGAATATAAAACGGATATAAGTAAGTTTCGGCCAGCTGCTGATGAATATCCAACTGTTGGTGGTGGATTTTCTTTTGAGTTCGTGGTTGTTTCTTCTTGATCGCTACTTCCATTAGAAGATTTAGAGTTTGTGTTACTCAGGCCAGTTGCTGTTGTTTTTGATGGTGTATTTTCTATGTCATCAGTTCCAGTTTCAGATTTAGATGATGATATTGTTAACTTAATTTCGCTGTCTCTTGTTGGGTTATTATCATCTGCTAAAATTGTGGTCTCTGTTAATGTTTCTCTTCTTTTAGGAGGCGGCATTTCAATGGTTGGCATTTCAATGGTATTGCTGTTTATATTTCTATTAGGATTTTCACGTTCACTGTTGTTGTGGGTTACACTAGACGTTTTGCTTTTTCCCTCACCTCGTTTATTGTTCCGTGTGTCTCAAATTTACTTCCATTTCCATTGTTACTGTTTTTGTCTAAATCGTTCTGTCACTGTTATTGTATACTATTGTCACTGGGATTTCTCCTCACTTTCACCATGCCATTTTGCTCTCGTTGAGATGCTTCATTTGAATTATTAGTGTTTATTTGGGTCAAGTAACTTTTTCACCATTCTCGCGATTTCTTTGTAAGCCGTAACTTTCGCAATTTGTGTAGGCGTCGTAAGTATTTCGCTAAGTCCCTCATCCATTCCAACGCCAGCCATGCTTTTGACATCGACGATGATGATAAGGAAATGTTCGAGTCGATGAATAAATCCGGATTACCGTCGAAAAGGTTTGTACTTTTCTTACGTGATGTCGACGCGGGTGGGGTTAACTCTAGTCACTACTCCAATATCATCAATATTATTATCACGGCAGATTTCATCTCAAAAATTTCTTTCGACTCGTCCACAAGCGGTGTATATTAACTAAACTCACGCTAGGTTTCAACTGCAAGTAATCTAGAGGGTGTTTGTGGTTTCAATTGTACCGTCACAGGTCTCCATCTAGCAGAAGAGCCTGAAGAGACGTTCAATTCGGGTAGTTTACCACAAAACAAATGTGTGATTTTAAACGTTGGTGCTGTTTTCGGAATGCGGTTCAGCGTGAGTGAATAATTGGTTGTCTAATAGGTTTCTCCACCACTTCGGCCGTATTATCTGATCTCACTTGAACATCTCTCGCTTTATCGTGATCGTGTCATCACAGTTAGTTTCCTCGGTTGTAACACGATATCTAATGCATCCATTTCACCATTGTCATCATTACTCTCGCGTTCGCCTATAGATCTAGCGACACCTTTCACAGGAAGCACTAAAATTATTTATCCCGTTCTTTATTTTATCACTGGTTTCTGTAAATTCAGTAATATGCTCAATTTCCTGACGTTTACTGGATTTGTGGAATAATTGATATCGTAATTACTGAAAAAAATTATTTTGCTTTTGCATTATCTCATTCATGAAGATATTGCTTTTAGAAGTATCATTTTCTTGAAGCAATTTTTCTCATTTGATTAGTTGACACATCAGCTCAAAATGAGTCTTCTCACTAACAACGATATCATTCTAATGCGCTTCAACGAATTAGCCATTCACACGTTTTTCGATTGTTAGGAATTCCTTCCATTCGTATTCTAGACGCGCCTTGGATCTTTTTATGTGAGTTATATGAGTGGCGCCCCTAAAAGTTCTCACTTGGGCTTTTATGTTGTATAAGTCCTGTAACATGCGGTAGATTGCTGCTGATACCGCCATTTTGTACGCTTTACTAACTTCTTGCGCAAAATCTTTGGAAAATTTCACAAAGTTCTTCAAATCACTGTTCACGTTTTTGTTAATTTAATACTCGTTGCTGTATAAAATTTTACTCACAATTTTCAAAAAACAAAATTCTCATTATCACTGTTAACCGACCTTCAGCTTCATTAAATCGATACTCGCCATATTGGCCGATTTTTGTGAATATAATCAAATCCGTAGGACCTCTACGACTATTAAATTTCCGACTAAAACAAAGTTTAGTTAATAAATTGGCCATGATTTTGCACATTTTGGGCAAACTCTACTGCAGATTTTGATAAGTAGTGGTGGTTATATGGCCGATTTTAGCTAAAGTATAGTATGCACAAATACGAATGTTGGCCGATACATTAATTAGGCTTTGGTTTAGATTGCATCTTATTGTTAGTCAAAGGTGGGATTTCTCGAAATGGCCTAATAAACCTCTCCAAAAAGCTGTAGAAGTTCTATGGTCAATTTTGGCCAATTTTGGGTCATTGTTTTCGATTGTTTTTAGCTGTTTTTGTTTGAAAGTAATTTTACCGTATCACAAACCAAGTTTTCAATTGAAAATGCAGACCAATCAAACAAATACTTTCATAGAGATACTGGGATCCAGTGAACAATTGCGTTTATTGTGTTTGTAAATATTTTCGGATCCACAATTGATAATTACCCGCGCAAAATTAGACAATTACCGAGAAGCGTAATTCACTAAGAAAACTGGGGTTTTCTAAAATGGGATTTCTGAAGTGACGTATGAATACACCGCGCATGTTCCACTTTTTCCACAATTTCATTTTTTTGGGGAATCAAGTACGTAATTAAGTCGTTAAATTGCTTATTTTAACGAAACATTCAATTATCCGGAATTTTTGGACTATTCGATGTTCCTTCATTCAGAAGCATTCCGGGTAACCCGGCTTTTACGATACATTAATTTTTTGACCAAATAGATCAAAATTTGACCAACTGTTCACCGGTTAGGAAATATAAAACCTAACAACAGCTAAACAAAAAAAAAGGAAATTGTAAGGTAACTCTATAACAAAAATTTTAAAAATGCCATCACTACGATTGCCTATACAAATGCAAACCTAAATTTTTTAGAATACAGCAATTTTGAAAAACCATAAAAGCTGTTTAATGAGTCGCGTTAGACATAAAAAATTTCTACAGTTAAAAGCAACATGTTGATGACGGGAATACCACAGTCAAAATCATTTCAGCCAAAACATTAAACGATTTTTGGTCAAAAAATGGAAGGTAGCCCAGTCAAAATAGTTTTAAATTGAAATGCTTTTTTAAAATATCCTTGGAAAGCTTCAAAAGGCGGAGGAAAAGAAGGTTCAGTCAAACAACTATAGAAAATATTTTTTTATCTACAAGCAAAGTGTCTTAAAGAGTTCACGATGAATATTTTTAAAACTTAGCATTTGTCTATTAAGGGTTAAGTTGAGTTCTATTTGTGGGTTGAATTGGGGTTGAGTTGGGTTACATTTGAAAGTTGAGTTGGAGTTGAGTTGGAGTTGGGTTAGAGTTTAGTGAGCAGTTCAGCTGGGGATTTATTTGTGAGTTGTACTGACGTTTAAATTTGAGCTAGCTTGAGTTGAGCTCTTGTATACAAGTAGCTTTTAAGACCATGTTGATTTGGGAGTTGAGTTTTGCATGTAATTTCTCAGACAGTGTAGATTTGAGGATTGAGTTGAGCGTTTAATTGGGGGTTATTTTGGAAATTGCGAGAGTTATTGTCGAGCAGGGTGTTGAGTTAGTATTGAGTGACGGGGTTCAGTTGGGGTTTTTCTGATTATATTAAGTTGAGTATGCATGTGTGCTGATGTATGCATGTAGTTTCTGTAGGCGTCTAGTTCATGCATGCATCTAGTTTGGGTTGAACGTTGAATTTGGGCTTGAGTTGGGGTTGTGTTAAGGATGAGTTTAGGGTTGAGTTATGGGTTGATCTCACCTCGAGTTAGTGTTGAATAGGGTTTGAGTTGAAGTTGAGTTCGATTTTAGTGGGAGTTCCGCTGGAGATTAATTTGGAGTCAAGTTTAGGGTGGTGGCGGATTCGATTGGAGAATTTCAGGAATTGCTTCATGAATTGAGTTAGGTGTTGAATTTGGAGTTAATCGAGTTGAATATAATCAAACCTTGAAATGCCCAAATATCATGTGGTTCTGCTGTGATTGCCGTAACCTTTTAAGCAATAAATCATTTCTTAAATTAATGAACCATAACTTGAGTAATTTGATATTAATGCTCAGCATTCCCTCATTGAAAAGTTTCTTGATGAAGTTTCCTGTTTTAAACAAAAGATCAGCATGATTTTGGATTGTTTATCTAAGTTGAGATTGACTAATGTTACTATATATAATATGCCTTTAACCTTCCATGTACTGGTTTACCTCCATCCGCAGCTGTGGTTACAACTTCTTTAGCTAATGACGACGATCATAATCCAGTATATTCTAGTATAGTTTCGGTGCTTGTACAACTTTTGCTGAAGTGGCAAAAATCCTGCCGTTATGCCTGTTACAGCATCAACTACACTTGCTTCTCAAAGTGGTGCTCCGGATTGACCAAGCAAATGCTAGTAAAATTAAAGTTAAAACTCCACAGCGCATAATCATTAAACCTATTTGTGGTACTAAAATTATTCCGGTTAATTTCGGTATACAAACGGTTACTCCAAGTTTTAGGAAATTGTTCAAGATTTGTTCCTAATACTCCTGAGGACGACATCCTGGCTATGGCAAAAACCTGTTTAGATGCAGGTAACTGTAAAATTACTAAATTAGTCTCAAAGAATTATAATCTGAATGATTTGGAATATGTGCACTTCATACTGGGGTTTAACGAAGAATTGCGTGCTAAGGCTCTGGTTCCTGCTACTTGGCCAATTGGTATTTTGATTCGGATACCAGCTGTAATCGACACTCCACTTTTTTAGATGACAACAGATATTTATACAGGCTCAAACGAGGAAGCTAATTAAGTTCCAGGTGATAATTTGCAGGTACAAATAATTCTTGTTTAAAGTTTGATCATTTGAATATGCGCAGCTTGGTAAAACATTTTGATGACATATCAATTTGATATTCTTGCCTTGACTGAGACTTTGCTTAGTAGTAAGATTACTAACAAGTCGCTTCAAATTAATAATTATAAACTGATACGATCTGATCGAATAAATAATCATTGGGGTCGGGTTCGTCTTTATTTTCGGGCCACTTTAAAGGTTAAAAAAATGTTCTATGGTTCTTTGGATAAAGTAGAATATCTAGCATCTGAACTTATCGGAAGTTTTGTTAAAATTTTAATTTTGGTAATTTATAATCCACCTCCTGCTTCTAGTATTGATATTAATAATTTATAAACAATTTTTGCTGAATACCTATTAAGCTATGAACCAATTTTCTGCTGTGGTGATTTCAACTTCAATATGATGGTTAATAATCAACTAGTAGCTCGTTTGGATTTGCATAATTCATGTTATTTACCATATAGACCCACTAGGATTAACAATCTTTTGGATCTGATAATTTTGTATGTACCTGATAAACATAATATTATTTCGTTTGATTATGGGCCAGGCTGCTGTTCCTGCTACAATATTTCTGATCATTATTTTTTTTTTACATCTTATAAGTTTTCTCGTACTAGGGATCAAATTTCTTATACTGTTGTTCCTGATTATAAAGCTATCAATGAGCATTTTATAAAGAATTTCTTTCCGTTAGATTGGTTTAATATGTACAACTGTTCCGATGTGAATGATATCCTTGATATATTTAATTCAGAATTCTTACATTTAGATTTTGCTTGTGTACCCCGGAAAAGTATCATTAATAAATGTCCTACTGCGCCGTGGTTAAATTCATATATTTTAAATTTAATGAAATGTAGTTATTTGGCTCATAAAAGTATAAATTGTTTGGGTTGGATGCTGATTTAGTATTTTTTAAATTTTTTAGAAATAAAACTGTTAAAAGCATCAATTAAGCCAAAGATAAATTTTATTTTGAGAATGCTCATAACTCTAAGACAACGTGGAATAATTTGAAAAAAATAGGTATTTCAAGCTCTACATGCAGCATGCAGCCATTGAATTTTCTGGGGAACAAATCTTATCTTATCTGGGGTTTGTAATATTTGTGAATCTATAGGGGTTTGTCTTTACCTGATATTGAATTCTTTAGTTCTGGAAATGATGCCTTTGTATTTATGACGGTGATGAACTTTCAGTGTTGAATGCTATTCGTGCAATTAAATCAGATTCAAAAGCTTATGATATGGTAGACTTCAAGGTACTAAAATTATTTATTGACCTATTCCTGCCACTTATAAGATTCATTATAAATCAATGTTTGACAAAGGCTGTGTTCACTGATTTACGGAAGATAGCTTCTATCACACAAAAAGGATATTATTTGTGGTATTGGTGATATACGCGCAATTAGTATTTTGCCTGCTCTATCTAAGGTCTTGGAAAAAGTTATGCAATTGCAGATCCAAGAGCACCTTAATAAATTTGATTTTCTTTGTAAATATCCATCCGGATACAAATCCGGCTATAGCACTACTACAGCCCTTGTACATATAGTTGATGATCTGTCGTCTACCTTGGACAAAAGGAATTTGATGGCTATTTTGGTGCTCTTGGATTTGTATAAAGTATTTGATTGCGTTAATCATGTCCAGTTGCTACAGAAGCTGTATTTGTATTATAAGTTTTCTAATTCTGCTATTATGTTGATACATTCATGTTTATGTATGTAATCGTAAGCAGTTTAGGAGGTGTGGTGATGATCACTCTTGTATTGGTGGGATACTTGCTAGAGTGTCTCAAGGACACAGGTCCTTTGCTCTTTTCTATTTATACAAATGATCTATCATGACGAATTCTAAATTGTCATGCGACTTAATTCTGACCTTAGAAATATTTCTATGTGGGCCAAAAATAATTCACTTTCAATTAATCCAGGTAAAATAAAGCATTGTTTCTTTCTAGAAATACTTCTCTTAATATTAGACCTGTGCTTTATTTGGACAGTGATATCATCTCATTTGTTCCAATAATAAACAATTAAGGGCTCATACTGAACTCAAATCTTACTTGGAGCGACCATACGAGCTCCTTGTACCAACGTGTTAATTATAGCTTGCCACGCTTAGGTTGATAAAAAAGTTTTACCCTGTTAACTTAAGAATTTATTTAATTAAAAGTTTGGTTGTACCCATTTTCAGCTATTGTAATATAATTTATAACAAATGTGATATTCCTAAAGACGTATACTTGAGGTTACATTTAATAATTGTACTCGATATATGATCTTAGAAAGTTTGATCATATCTCTGAATATAAAGATATAATTCTTGGATGCGACTTGTTTCAATTTTACTGCTATAAAACTGCCGTTTTTATTTTTCGTATAATCAATTCGGGTATGCCATTGTATTTACATGAGAAATTAAATTTTTCCCAGTCACTGCGCACAAAAAATATTAACTTGCCTGCCTTGAACAATTCAGCATTGATAAATGCAATTATCACCTGGAACAGCTTGGTTTGAAGTTAAGCTGTAAATTGGTTTGGTCTGTCCTCCTCTTGAGGTTTCAGCACTTTATATTTTATCATTATTTTTCAGACCCGTCTAATTTCGCAATACATACTTTGACTGTCTACTTCGAAATGGCTCTAGTCAAAGGTTTATCCAAACTAAGTTGTAAATGGACCGTTACTGGCCAACCACAACAGTTTAAGTTATATTCTGTTCGAATTGATAGTAAATTAATAATATTCACAATAAAGTTTACCTTTAGTTGAAGCGATGGTTCTACAAATGTTTCATAATCTGTTTCAAATTGAAATACTATAACAATAATCCCATAACATGCTTTTAATTATTGTTAGGCTTTTCTCAGAATTTCCGTATTCGAAACAAACACGCAGCCTTAGGTTAAATGATTTATCAGTTTTATGAACTATAATGAATTTATATTTTTCCAATAATATTTACTTTAGCAGATAAGCACTTTTTAGGAATGTAGACTGCTTGTGTGGCGGCTTTAAAAAAAACAATAACAATTAAATAAAATTCCCATTGAATTGGTAATATCAGCTGTTAAGCTTATCATCGGATATTGCCCTCATATTGTTTTCTAGTAACCAATTTGAATTTTTCATAATAATAAAAATGTCTCTATACAAAGGTAAAATACGATAGAAATATTTGGCATTCCTTAGATATGGATAACGATAGTACACGTTATTTAAAATTCTAAATAATCATTGACCTGTTAGTTTCTTTGTAATTTAATTAGAGAAGCGACGCATGGTTTACTTAGAAGGAATTATTTCATTTAAAATTATTTTCCTATCAACAACAAAGCTGGATTTAAGAAATTAACAGATTAGTTAATTTAAGCACTAATTAACACTAAAAGACTGACAGTGTGGCGGCTAGAAAAAGGAACTGCGCTTCCCATAACACACTTTGCTATGAAACATACGCATTGATACACAGATCCCAACAAAATATTACTTTGCCGAATAAGTATTGAGCAATTTTTGTCACTAGGTGGTATTTAGTGTCATATATCGGGTAACACTAATGCATGAAGATGGTTTTGTATTTCGTCAATCGCGTGTCAAGTATATTAGTGTGAAAATGAGTAAATTTTGAAAAATGCAAAAACGCTGCCCAAACCCGGGAAAAATTTTTTGGTGTTTACTGTCAAGATACTTTATCGAATGCAACAGCATGCAGATGGTTTGCTCGCTTCCGTTCTAGTAATTTCGATGTCAAAGATCTGATCGACCAATCACTGAAAAAGTCGATGAAATCATACAAAAAATCGAAGAAGACCGGCATGACATTGCTCAAGAATTAAATATCGATCACAAAATAGTTTTAAGCCATTTGCGTAAGGTTGGATACACAAAAAAGGTCGATGTTTGGGTATCACTTAAATCAGCGAATCAGTACCACGAGATCGACCCATTTTTGAAGCAAATCATTACTGGCGATGAAAATTGGGTAAAGTACGAGAATGTCGCCCGAAAAAGATTATAGTGAAACAAAGGTGAACTACCATAAACGAGGTTTTCGAACCTGGTTAAACTTTTGATTCTATAAGCTCTACTCTTTTTAACCAAATTGCCGCAAGCAATTCATAAAACCGGCCAGAATTGATCAATATAAAAGGTGTTGTCTTCTATCATAACAATGCCAGACCACACGAATATTTGATGATCCCGCCAATATTGAGAGAGTTTAGCTGGGAAGATCGGGACTTGTACCCTCTGACTACCATTTGTTTCGATATCTGCAAAACCCTCTTGATGGTTTAACGTCAATTTCACAAAAGAACTGTGAAAATAATTTGGCCAATTTTTTCACCGATAAACCACAGCAGTTCTACACCGATGGAATTATGAAACTTCTTGAAAAATGGCAAAAGATCATAGATAATAATGGTCAATATGAACTGAAATCTAATTTATTTTTAATAAAAGAAAAATGTAATCAAAAAATGGCGAAAAGTCTCTCATAAACTTTTTCTCCAACATTATACGAACCGAGTAACTGAAATTTGATTATTTCACGATTTATTATCGAAGCCTCTCGGGACAAGCCTTTCTCGAGATACCGTTTGGACAGACGGAAATTCTTTTTTTTTTGCCTTTTCTGATTAAGAGATCTTCAAGCCTCATTCAAGTGTCACCACTCCGAATTGCCCCACTCTTAGCTGGCTCGTCATGCCCATCAGTCCAAATTATCAAGTGCGAAGCCTCAATCACACCATCATACGGGAGCTGAGTCAGCTGACAGTTTTCAATGTCACGAATGACATACCGATCATTCGGAAGTACTTTATGAACAACACACGGTTCACGGAATTTTGGAATAAGTTGTTTATTGGTCGCGATGGTAATATCCACATTTCTAATAACCTCAAAATCACCCGCACCAAAACACCTAGCGGATCTGTTTTTTGACAAATGATACCGTAAATTTGCTTGCTGGGAAGCCTCAATAGCAATTGATGCCTTATTGCGTGATAATTCCAAATCGCGATCCAGGTGAATATCGTTTTTATCGGCCAAATGCTCTGAGAACACATCAACTTCTACACCACGTTGGCAACGTCAAATATTAATTGAGATGGGGTCTGTTTAGTTGTTTGATGAATCGAGTTATTCATACTAAATTCAACACGAGTCAACATTTTAGTCCAATTCGAATGTTGTACCGGTTCACTTAATTTGCTTAACATTGATTTTAAAACACGATTGACACGTTCAACTTGGCCATTCGCTTGCGGTGATGCAACAGCAACTTTCACATGATCAATATTTCGGTCTAATAAAAAAGTATTGAAGTCTAATGAGGTGAAACAAGTACCCCGATCGTTTACAATGCGTCTAGGACGACCATAATATTCAAAATATTTACATAAGGCTACACACTCTTCTTTCGTACTTGTAGAATTTACTGGATACAATTTTACATATTTAGTGAAAGCATCCACCACAGCTAAAATATGCTTTCGCTTCGATATTAATGACGAAAGAGGTCCAAAATGATCAATATGAACAGTACCAAACCGTATAGATTTTTTAGGAATACTGTGCTAATTTTGCTCATTAATACGAGTCGGAGTGGAATACATAATACACCGAATACAATTACGAATGAACTTTTTGACTTTTTCCTTAATTTCGGGAAACCAATAATGCATTTTAAGCTGATCAACGCACTTTGCCACTCCCAAATGACCAATTTTTTCATGAATCAGACGAATGACTTTGTTCTCCATCTCCTTGGGCACATAACCAATCCGTCACTCAATTCAAACAATTGGGATATTTATGTTCCAGGCGGTGACGAATACAAACAATATCCGAATCTCGATTCTGCGTTGCTTGCAATTGCATGTTGATATCACCAGCACCAATTTCAGCAACTAAATAACAACGACTAAGCGCATCGGCATGGCCCATTCGTTCACCACTACGATGTTCGATCGTATAATTATGATTCTCAAGCTTGAGGGCCCAACAAGCAATACGAGCATTAACATATCTCTTATACTTAACGTCATTGTAAGCGAGTTGCAATCAGTAACAATTCGAAATGGAATTCCCTCTAAATACACACGGAAACGACGCAACGAATTAATGATAGCCAAGGTTTCTATAGTTCGAAACTGTGGTATTGAGATTCAGGGATTATCGTACGCAACTGGACTATATAGGACAAGCACCGGAGCAGAAGACAACTGATCTCGCAACATGGTAAAAACTTGCATACACTCATCGGTGAATCGGAAGTTGTTATTTTGTATAAATAAATCAAGAAGTGATTTGGCAATTTTAAAAAAATTGAAATGAAGCATCGGAAGTATGAGGAAAGCCCCAAACAAGATTGAACCTGCTTGGCATTCGTAGGAATTGGATAATGACGGATTGCCTCAATATGGCTGTTGCTTGGTCGAATGCCATCGTGATTTACCAAATAGCCCAAGTACTTAACCTCAGTAAAACATAATTAGCATTTTGAAAATTTCAATTCAGATTTAGTTAACTTCATTTTTCTCGCGAAATAACAGTCGTCTTGGTTAGCAATGAATAGGCATATCAGAGGTCAATCTAATTTTCATTTTGTAGTTGTGACAGATGGGCGGTATATGTTCAATTTTCATATAATTTTCATCAATTATCCTAAGTAAATTGTCCTGGTGTGAAGGACTCAACCTGATATTAATATCAATAGCGGAAAAATCCCAATATAACACTAATATTAACAATATACGGTAATGCAAGATGGTCAACATCTACCTCAGGCTCAACTGTCAACTCCGCCAAACAAGCGGAAGCGATCAGAACTTCAGTCCAAGAACATGACGAGCAACTTCGATTCCACTCAGACTCATTCACAGCAGTAGCATCATAAGCACAGAAATAAGTTCGATTCAAAATACCGGTTTTATTCAAATTTTGGTTTAATTCAATATTTGATGATACATTGTCCGGTTTTAATGACAAATAAATGCCAAATGCACCCATAAAACGCCGACCAAGTAATATAGGCACCGGCAACGGCAATACATCATCTGAAATAATCAAAAAAGACATCGTTTTCACGATTCAATCAAATTTGACAATAATCGGGACTTTCCCGTGAATAAACAATTTGGTGTTACCTAATCCAAGATAGTTTGAGTAAATTTGCTTCGGGCTACACAAATCATCCGGAACAATAGAGCGATGGATGAAGCTAACCGGACTACCCGTATCAAGTAATGAATAAAACTTATTAAATTCTGTACTTCCTGTGTGGGAAAGCGACACCTAACCAATTGTACGGCAGCTAAAGTAGCATTCATCTGATGTTGTTTTGGATCATTGTTGTCAGCGTCAAATTGAGCAATAGCAGTAACTCTATTTATCTTGGCTGGGCGATCCTTAATAATGTGCCCCTTTAATCCACACTTGAAACAAGCTCCTTCTTCGCGTTTGGATTTATTGCAGTCTTTAGTCACGTGTCCATATGCAGAACAATCGTAGCATCGCATCGATCTATGATTATTTGACGAGACTCTTGCTGCGGAAGTAGATGATGCGGTATTGTACGATGATGTTGTTACCAATTTGGTTATAGCGTTTGTGCTGTAAGGCTTTCATATCGTGGAATAATAGCTTTTAATTGTTCTATTGTAGTAGCGGTATACAACACAGAAACAGCGACACTATTACCCCAAAGTCCCCTGATCACAAAACCAATCAAGTCAGTGTCATCTACTTGCGCCGGATGCAATGATTCACCTGTTTTCAATTTTCGGGCGCCTAGCAACTGATAAATTTCTTGACGAGTCTGAACCCGATAAAATTCTTTCAACAACTTCTCTTTCAAGTCCATCCAAGATTTAACTTTCATAGTTTGTAAAAACATTTTTGCAGTCCCATCCAATAAGCGGCGTGCCCTAAAAAATCGAAATTTCTCGTCGCAATTCAACGGTGTCACAACGCACTCGTAATCATGAATCCACTTTTTAATACAATATGTGTCATCGCCGGTAAACTTAGCGATGGCATGTTCAATATCTGAAAATTCATACCGTTTCGGTTGAATTTTTAATCCCTCACGCAACTCTCGTTATAACATCATTATTTTATGATGCTTCTCCACTCGCACTAACCCTTTATCCAGTTCAGCGTCCTCATCAACTGCCACAAGTATTTGTTCACTTGATAATGGCAAACGCCCACTGTTTTGCCCAGAATGGACAGAAATGTCCTCATTACTCTGCTGACCACTTTTTTTATCAACGCGATCTTTCTTTATTCGCTGCTGTTCTAATAATGGTTCTTCACCCGTTTTCCTCTTCTCGTTATTCTTACAAAACCAACCACCGAAAAATTGGTGGCAGCACAAATTAAGAGTGAAGATAGAAATGATTAGATCTGAATTTAAAATGAACGTTAACTAAATCTAAAAACACCGTGGCGATTTAGTTGGAAGGTTACAAATTCTGTAATAATTTTAACTGAGTTGTTTTTAAACTTTTTTCTAGTTAAGTATTTATGATGGTTCAATCCTGACAAGGAACGGCCAGCAGCTATCTGGTAAAATTGTTGATCTGAATCCAAACAGAGAGGCCCGCCATGGAAAATAACTTTTGAAGATAGGAGCTAAATAATGATTTAAAGAAATTTCGGACAGTCAACTATTGAATGACGGTTGAAAAGTAACAATTTAAAACAAAAGGCATTAGATTTTCTTGACTCGAGTGGTGTGAACTAATCAATAATTTAAAAAAGTCAAGCAAACAGATTAGGGTTTCATATACATATGTACATTATAGCAGAATTTTGGGTAGAAGTAATCGAATCAGGAAATCGTGAATCTCTCTTGTATATTCAAATTTAATTTGTGACTATGGATTAACAATTTTTTCACGTCTAGCCATAACCATAATCGAATAGCGACGCTTACTGTCAATAACTATCTTAAATGTATCAGAATTCAATAAATTTAAATTTTCTTGTTGGCTACGTTCCAGACGTAAAATAAAAAATCTGTTTTGGCACAAAAACCACACATAACATAATATCTTATAAAACTTAATCAATTTATGATAAAATTATGTTTATTGTTGAGGTATAATCCACAAAATATTTATTATGTACATATGTACGAGATAATCTATGTTTCAATTACTACATAATGCTCAATATATTAATTTTCAGGGATATAACAACTGGACCAATGGACTGTATGGCTATTCATGGGACATGATGGTGCACGCGTGGGACACAATACTAGTTTCGGTCAAGGTGGTCGATAATCAAAGTGGTAAAGTACATTTTATGGAACCGTATGCATTTAGCGAAACAGATCGCTGGACTAAACACGGTGATATGGCCTACCAATATGCTAAGTGTATCGAAAATAATTTGCTACGTGACATTCAAAATGCTCAGAACTCAAATAAACTTTCGATCTCAACTAATTTTTCGATTTATTTCGATGTATGGTGTTCACTAAATGGTCGATTTCAACAACGATTCTACAATCCAAATCTTGATATGCGACAAGTTAAATGGTCTCCGTTTCATGAACCCACTTTTGTGTTACCACTGCTCAAAGAATTTACACGATACCGTTCAAAATTAGAAAAATTTACAGAACACGTATTGTCTTGGAGTAATCATACGGATGCGATGTACATTGCAGATTTTCCCAATTTTATTATGGACAATTATATTTCAAAAGATTTGGATAATATAACGCTTACCGTGCTTGAGGGGAGTATCTTGTTTATTGAGGAGCATCGAAATAGGTCGACCAAACTTACTAAAGGAGAATATATTAAAGTGAGGCCAATGGTTTTTCATAAAGTAAAGACCATGAGTCTGACTCCGTCCAGCTATATGTATACGTATGTCAATAAAACGATGGAGAGTGTGTCGAAAAATGAACCCGTGCAAAACGATGTAAAACCGCTACTTCCGCTAAAGGAGGAATTGTACGTACGTTTAGTGAACTACAAAAAATTTATGTTGCATATAGGAAATTCATTTTTATTCGAGATATATGGGGTGCCAATGCCGATACGGAAAAAACATTAGGGGCCACTCTACTTATAGTCTGGGCTTTTTATTTTATTATTTGTTGTTGTTGTCTATGTACTTGTTATGAAATATATACATTTAAACAGATTGTCATAATTTATTTATACCACATAAATTTTAATAAAATGTAAGCCAAAAATATTTGAATGTTTGAATGAACATATTATTAAGAGAAAAGCCCGTAAGTAATTTATTAATAGCAAGGTAGGTCTATTAATTTTAATTCTTTATAGATACCTTGGCGTTCCAACGAAAAAGTTCTAAAATGTTACTTAGTGAGTACCAGCAGACAGGATGGGAACTATAGGAGGAACCAAATTCGAGCCAAATTTAAAACTATTTCCAGCCTCTTTAGAGAAGTGCTCATTTTACCATAAAAATAAGCAAACCTACAAACCTACCGTTAAAAATAGTTTCGTCGGAAACTCCACTGAACTAACAAAGAATGGAAAGGTAAAACGTCAGAATCACCGTATAATATTAGTGCAGCTCTCAGGTCGAATAGAAAGTTAGGTTTAGGACCAGGCTTAGATACAAGAAAATCCGTAGCCATTGAAACCATTCTGAGCATTTAACAAAATGCTGGATGCTTCTGACATCCATCCTGCTGAGGTCCGTCAGGCCATTTAGTCTGTTTCGTGCCAGACGAGGGCAGGTGCAAAGAAGATGAAGTACTGTCTCTTCCTTCTCTTCGTCCTCGCAACTACGACAGTAGTCATGTGAGAAGAAACCAAGTCTACTCGCATGCCTGCCTATGAGACAGTGTCCCGTCGTCACTTCAACAACCACACTGATCTGACTCCGCTGAAGTGAGATCAGCTGTTTGGATCTCGCCAAGTTCAACTTTGGCCAGACCTGCCAAGTTATTACGCATGAGGGGCTACTTGACCATCTATCTTTTGGCAACTTACTAGTTTCTTCCTAAAGCAACAGTTTGCATAACGCAAGAGGCATTTCAATATCCTTTCTGCTTTTAGAAATATGGTTCGTTGTACCACGTTGAGCCAGTTCATCGGCTTTTATATTCCCTGTACTAATGAAATGTCCTAGTACCCATATGATATGGATGTTGAGCTGATCTGTCATCTCGTTAAGAGATGAGATACAGTTCTGGACTACTTTCGACGTGAGGATGGGTGATTAAAGGGCTTTAATAGCAGCCTGACTGTCCATATATATGCGAGTATCATACGTCGATATTACAATATACCTCAACCAGTCCACGACTTCCTTTATCGCTGTTACTTCAGTTTGAAAAAAGCTACAGTAGTTAGGGAGACAGAACGAGAGGTTTAACATAAGTTCCTCGCAGAACACCTTTTGGTTAACAGTTTTGTCCAGAGCAGGCCACTAGACTGTTACCCATACAAAAGAATGGGTCTAACTGCTGCGGTATAAAGCCAATGTACCATGCGGGGCTCCAGCCACCAAACTTTTCCAATGGCATTTTTGCAAGAGTATAGCGCTACCGTAGCTTTCTTTACTCTTTCCATGATATTAGATTTCCAGTTTAATTTACTGTTCAAGACGAGACCCAGAATCTTCGTTTTACCAATAAAAGTTAAGCTGAGACTATTTAAAGTGGGAAGATAGACATGTGACAGTTTATATTTCCTAGAGAAGAGAACCAATTCGGTTTTGTGTTGGTTCGCATTCAAGCAAAAACCATTGGCTCATATAATGGAAGAATGCCCAGATAATTTTGCATAAGCTCACTAAGGGCACCGATATATTTGCCCGGGACACCAATAGCAACATCATCCGCATAGGCAACCACCTTGAAGCTACTGTCCTCCAGTCTCAGCAACATATCACTTATGACCAAGTTTCAAAGCAGGGGGATATTACGCCATCCTACGGCGTACGTCTATTTGCAGATTTCTCAATAAATTATATAAGAGAATGAAGAGCGGTCTCTACAAATCTCCCCTTGCAATAAGCATGTTGAGATTTAGAAAACTTTTCCTGCACAATCGTACTCTAATATGAGCTTTTATTTGCCTTTCCAGTATTTTAAAAAAAGAAGGAAGACAAGCTAATCGGTCTAAGGTCTTTGGGACTTCAGTGTGAGCATTTCCCCGCCTTATAGGTATAAATACAACCTGCTCTTGCGTCCATATACTAGGAATGTGACATAGTTCTAGGCTGCCTTTGAAAATCACCTCTAACCATGAAATAGTTAGATCAGTAGTTTGTTGAATACCCGCAAGGATAATACCATCAGGTCCAAGCGACTTAAATGGTTTAAAACTGTTTATCGCCCACAGGATTTTTCTTCTGCTAATAAAATGGCCTAACAATCAGGAAAGTGAGTCCCCAGTAATAGTTCTAACGATTCTGCATTATTTGTGGTCCATGCTTCATCCGGCCTTTGAAGAAAACTTGGAATGGAAGGGCCAGTCGACAATACTTTACGTAGTTTGGAGATCTCCGAAGACTCCTGAATTTGGCCACAGTATAGTCTCCAAGATCTATTCTTGGTACTTCTTAGTTGATATTTGTAAAGTTTGTGGACTTCCTTGTAGGAGCCCAGTCTACAGCGGCTCTTGTTTTGCTTGCTGTTTTGAAGAGTCTTTTGCATCTTTGATGAGTTTGTTTAATCTCCACCAGGATGGCCGAGATTTACCCCTAGGCCTACTAAGAGGACTAGAGCCCAGTATCGCTTTATTAAAAGCGCTGGGTAGCTAGTCCACTAAGCCATCAAGTTCTTGCGTAGCTTGTGAAGGTTTTGGCACCGGCACCGGTAGTGAATTACCCAGAATTGTTCTTAAGGTATCCTAGTCGGTTTTCCTCCTGTTCCTGTCGATTCGACTTTTTGGAGAAGCGAAGTCCATTTCGAATTGTAGATAACAGTGATCAGAAAAGGAACGGTCTACCGATACTTTCCAATTTAATAGATTAAGCGTCAAAAAGTTTGAGTCAAGGGTAATATCTAATACCTCCTGTCTATTTCTAATTATAAAAGTCGTCTAGTAACACACCTCGTTCATTTGTGTCCGCACTTACTCAGATGGTGCGATGAGAGTTTGCATCACCTCCAAGGATGACTCCAAGGAAGGCCCCCCCCCCTTGAAATAAAAAAATTATTTTTTTACGTCAAGGCCCCCCCCTTGTCAATAGAAAAATTATTTTTTTACGTCAAGGCCCCCCCTTGTCAATAGAATTTTTTTTTTTTTTTACGTCAAGGACCCCCCCCCCCCTTGTCAATAGAAAAATTATTTTTTTACGTCAAGGCTCCCCCTTGTCAATAGAAAAATTATTTTTTTACTTCAAGCCCCCCCCCCCTTGTCAATAGAAAAAATATTTTTTTACGTCAAGGCCCCCCCCTTGTCAATAGAAAAATTATTTTTTTACGTCAAGGCCCCCCTTGTCAATAGAAAAATTATTTTTTTACGTCAAGGCCCCCGCCCTTGTCAATAGAAAAATTATTTTTTTACGTCAAGGCCCCCCCTTGTCAATAAAAAAATTATTTTTTTACGTCAAGGCCTCCCCCTTGTCAATAGAAAAATTATTTTTTTACGTCAAGGCCCCCCTCTTATCAATAGACAAATTATTTTTTTACGTCAAGGCCCCCCCTTGTCAATAGAAAAATTATTTTTTTACGTCAAGGCCCTCCCCCCTTGTCAATAGAAAAATTATTTTTTTACGTCAAGGCCCCCCCCCTTGTCAATAGAAAAATTATTTTTTTACGTCAAGGCCCCCCCCCCCTTGTCAATAGAAAAATTATTTTTTTACGTCAAGGCCCCCCCCCTTGTCAATAGAAAAATTATTTTTTTACGTCAAGGCCCCCCCCCTTGTCAATAGAAAAATTATTTTTTTACGTCAAGGCCCCCCCCCTTGTCAATAGAAAAATTATTTTTTTACGTCAAGGCCCCCCCCTTGTCAATAGAACAATTATTTTTTTACGTCAAGGCCCCCCCCTTGTCAATAGAAAAATTATTTTTTTACGTCAAGGCCCCCCCCTTGTCAATAGAAAAATAATTTTTTACGTCAAGGCCCACCCTTGTCAATAAAAAAATTATTTTTTTACGTGAAGGCCCCCCCTTGTCAATAGAAAGATTATTTTTTTACGTCAAGGCCCCCCCCCTTGTCAATAGAAAAATTATTTTTTTACGTCAAGGCCCCCCCCTTGTCAATAAAAAAATTATTTTTTTACGTCAAGGCCCCCCCTTGTCAATAGAAAGATTATTTTTTTACGTCAAGGCCCCCCCCCCCTTGTCAATAGAAAAATTATTTTTTTACGTCAAGGCCCCCCCTTGTCAATAGAAAAATAATTTTTTACGTCAAGGCCCCCCCCCCTTGTCAATAGAAAAATTATTTTTTTACGTCAAGGCCCCCCCCCTTGTCAATAGAAAAATTATTTTTTTACGTCAAGGCCCCCCCCCTTGTCAATAGAAAAATTATTTTTTTACGTCAAGGCCCCCCCCCCCTTGTCAATAGAAAAATTATTTTTTTACGTCAAGGCCCCCCCCCCCTTGTCAATAGAAAAATTATTTTTTTACGTCAAGGCCCCCCCCTTGTCAATAGAAAAATAATTTTTTACGTCAAGGCCCCCCCCCCTTGTCAATAGAAAAATTATTTTTTTACGTCAAGGCCCTCCCCCCTTGTCAATAGAAAGATTATTTTTTTACGTCAAGGCCCCCCCCCCCCTTGTCAATAGAAAAATTATTTTTTTACGTCAAGGCCCCCCCTTGTCAATAGAAAAATAATTTTTTACGTCAAGGCCCCCCCCCCTTGTCAATAGAAAAATTATTTTTTTACGTCAAGGCCCTCCCCCCTTGTCAATAGAAAAATTATTTTTTTACGTCAAGGCCCCCCCCCCTTGTCAATAGAAAAATTATTTTTTTACGTCAAGGCCCCCCCCCCCTTGTCAATAGAAAAATTATTTTTTTACGTCAAGGCCCCCCCCCCCCTTGTCAATAGAAAAATTATTTTTTTACGTCAAGGCCCCCCCCTTGTCAATAGAAAAATTATTTTTTTAGGTCAAGCCCCCCCCCCTTGTCAATACAAAAATTATTTTTTTACGTCAAGGCCCCCCCTTGTCAATAGAAAAATTATTTTTTTACGTCAAGGCCCCCCTTGTCAATAAAAAAATTATTTTTTTACGTCAAGACCCCCCCCCTTGTCAATAGAAAAATTATTTTTTTACGTCAAGGCCCCCCCCCCCCTTGTCAATAGAAAAATTATTTTTTTACGTCAAGGCTCCCCCTTGTCAATAGAAAAATTATTTTTTTACGTCAAGGCCCCCCCCCCCCTTGTCAATAGAAAAATTATTTTTTTACGTCAAGGCCCCCCCCCTTGTCAATAGAAAAATTATTTTTTACGTCAAGGCCCCCCCCTTGTCAATAAAAAAATTATTTTTTTACGTCAAGGCCCCCCCTTGTCAATAGAAAGATTATTTTTTTACGTCAAGGCCCCCCCCCCTTGTCAATAGAAAAATTATTTTTTTACGTCAAGGCCCCCCCTTGTCAATAGAAAAATAATTTTTTACGTCAAGGCCCCCCCCCCTTGTCAATAGAAAAATTATTTTTTTACGTCAAGGCCCCCCCCCTTGTCAATAGAAAAATTATTTTTTTACGTCAAGCCCCCTCCCCTTGTCAATAGAAAAATTATTTTTTTACGTCAAGGCCCCCCCCTTGTCAATAGAAAAATTATTTTTTTACTTCAAGCCTTCCCCCCCATGTCAATAGAAAAATTATTTGTTTACGTCAAGGCCCCCCCTTGTCAATAGAAAAATTATTTTTTTACGTCAAGGCCCCCCCCCTTGTCAATAGAAAAATTATTTTTTTACGTCAAGGCCCCCCCTTGTCAATAGAAAACCTATTTTTTTACGTCAAGGCCCCCCCCCCTTGTTAATAGAAAAATTATTTTTTTACGTCAAGGCCCCCCCTTGTCAATAGAAAAATTATTTTTTTACGTCAAGGCCCCCCCTTGTCAATAGAAAAATTATTTTTTTACTTCAAGCCCCCCCCCCTTGTCAATAGAAAAATTATTTTTTTACGTCAACAGCTCCCCCCTTGTCAATAGAAAAATTATTTTTTTACGTCAAGGCCCCCCCTTGTCAATAGAAAAATTATTTTTTTACGTCAAGGCCCCCCCTCTTGTCAATAGAAAAATTATTTTTTTACGTCAAGGCCCCCCCCTTGTCAATAGAAAATTTATTTTTTTACTTCAAGCCCCCCCTTGTCAATAGAAAAATTGTTTTTTTACGTCAAGGCCCCCCCCTTGTCAATAGAAAAATTATTTTTTTACGTCAAGGCCCCCCCTTGTCAATTGAAAAATTATTTTTTTACGTCAAGGCCCCCCCCTTGTCAATAGAAAAATTATTTTTTTACGTTAAGGCCCCTCCCCTTGTCAATAGAAAAATTATTTTTTTACGTCAAGGCCCCCCCCTTGTCAATAGAAAAAATTTTTTTTTACGTCAAGGCCCCCCCCCCCCCTTGTCAATAGAAAAATTATTTTTTTACGTCAAGGCCCCCCCCCCTTGTCAATAGAAAAATTATTTTTTTACGTCAAGGCCATCCCCTTGTCAATAGAAAAATTATTTTTTTACGTCAAGGCCCCCCCCTTGTCAATAGAAAAATTATTTTTTTACGTCAAGGCCCCCCCCTTGTCAATAGAAAAATTATTTTTTTACGTCAAGGCCCCCCCTTGTCAATAGAAAAATTATTTTTTTACTTCGAGCCCCCCCCCCTTGTCAATAGAAAAATTATTTTTTTACGTCAAGGCCCCCCCCCTTGTCAATAGAAAAATTATTTTTTTACGTCAAGGCCCCCTCCTTGTCAATGGAAAAATTATTTTTTTACGTCAAGGCCCCCCCTTGTCACTAGAAAAATTATTTTTTTACTTCAAGCCCCCCCCCCTTGTCAATAGAAAAATTATTTTTTTACGTCAAGGCCCCCCCTTGTCAATAGAAAAATAATTTTTTACGTCAAGGCCCCCCCCCCTTGTCAATAGAAAAATTATTTTTTTACGTCAAGGCCCCCCCCTTGTCAATAGAAAAATTATTTTTTTACGTCAAGGCCCCCCCCCCCTTGTCAATAGAAAAATTATTTTTTTACGTCAAGGCCCCCCTTGTCAATAGAAAAATTATTTTTTTACGTCAAGGCCCCCCCCCCTTGTCAATAGAAAAATTATTTTTTTACGTCAAGGCCCCCCCTTGTCAATAGAAAAATTATTTTTTTACGTCAAGGCCCCCCCTTGTCACTAGAAAAATTATTTTTTTACTTCAAGCCCCCCCCCCCCCCCTTGTCAATAGAAAAATTATTTTTTTACGTCAAGGGCTCCCCCCTTGTCAATAGAAAAATTATTTTTTTACGTCAAGGCCCCCCCTTGTCAATAGAAAAATTATTTTTTTACGTCAAGGCCCCCCCTCTTGTCAATAGAAAAATTATTTTTTTACGTCAAGGCCCCCCCCTTGTCAATAGAAAAATTATTTTTTTACGTCAAGGCCCCCTTGTCACTAGAAAAATTATTTTTTTACGTCAAGGCCCCCCCCTTGTCAATAGAAAAATTATTTTTTTACGTCAAGGCCCCCCCCCTTGTCAATAGAAAAATTATTTTTTTACGTCAAGGCCCCCCCCTTGTCAATAGAAAAATTATTTTTTTACGTCAAGGCCCCCCCTTGTCAATAGAAAAATTATTTTTTTACGTCAAGGCCCCCCCTTGTCAATAGAAAAATTATTTTTTTACGTCAAGGCCCCCCCCCCCCTTGTCAATAGAAAAATTATTATTTTACGTCAAGGCCCCCCCCCCCTTGTCAATAGAAAAATTATTTTTTTACGTCAAGGCCCCCCCCCCCTTGTCAATAAAAAAATTATTTTTTTACGTCAAGGCCCCCCCCTTGTCAATAGAAAAATTATTTTTTTACATCAAGGCCCCCCCCCCCTTGTCAATAGAAAAATTATTTTTTTACGTCAAGGCCCCCCCCTTGTCAATAAAAAAATATTTTTTCTATTAATATGAAATAAAAAAAACAGAAAAATAAAATACAACAAATAATTTTTAACTGGTGCTTAAATAAGTTAAAATTTGGTGGTGAATAAAATCACAAAAATTCAACGCTTTAACTTGAAACACTGCCTTAAGAATACGGAAAAATCATGTACGTGAATTTATCGGTGACTTTCTGAGCTTTTTTTTTATCGAAAAACAGTCGCAGTGTTATAATTATTATTGAGAAATTTATAACAATTTAATTCGCATTGACAAACTATACTAATTAAGTTTACGGTTACCGTGACCATAGAATTTGT
The DNA here is from genome assembly GCA_963556165.1 of Tipula helvola. Lineage (NCBI taxonomy): Eukaryota > Metazoa > Arthropoda > Insecta > Diptera > Tipulidae > Tipula > Tipula helvola. The sequence continues at coordinate 61,446,297 of OY744483.1, forward strand.
TATACAATTTATTGCTTTTCTATACTCAAAAATGTGTATGTATAAAATTTTTTTTATTGTAAAATGATAAAAATGTGTAATCATTATTTAAATTTTCATTAATATTGCTACATTTTTTAATTATTTGTTTTTATTTTTAACATACAAATTATATCCTCAGTTTGCAGAATATTTAATTATATGCAAACAAAGCAAATGTACATTTTATTTAATAATTCAAATAATTTTTTATCCAAGTTCATACTGTAGATTCAGAATTAATTTGTACAGCTTTTTCCATCAACCTGATGATAAGTCCTCTGAGAGCCTCATTAAAGGTCCCACGGAAGTTGACATCTCCGTGTCCGTGGATATAGTTTCCGCTTGACTGTCTGCTACTTCCGCGCGCCCAGAAGAGCTGGCAAGCACCGTGGCAGTCCCTGAGGCTGACTGCGGAGCCTCCGGCTTATCCCCGTCCTTCTTGTACACCTTGAGTGTGACTGCACTGAAATCATAATTGATTAAACCGTTTGTATTTTCCAGTACAGTTAGTGACTCCCTGTTTAAAATAATAACAGCTGACCTATATTCACCATTTGCCTCTTCGAACTTGGCAACTTTTCAGTTGTTCGTTGGCAAATCCGGGTTGTCAACCTGTAACAATGGAGTATCAGCTTCGGATCACTATGCTCCGAAGGGATGTACATTCTGCCTCTTGGTTTACAGGGTATCTTCTTCCTATCAATAACAGCAAGGCTGAATCCCGGCCATACCCCGCCAAGTCCTTCCACTGCCTTCTTGTAAAGTAGCAGTAACCTCTGATCTGCACAGGCAATTAGTTTCACCTGATTCCTTTGCCAGCCCCCATTCCGACAAATCGGAGCAGGTCTTGGACTCTTCGACAGGACTTTCAGATAGGTAGTAACTAAGGTCCCTTCCACCTTCCTCCTATTGGCGGCTTGATATTGCCATACTCTTGGGATCGGCCAATAACTGCCACAACTAGCAGATCCTGGAGTACCTCACTAAAAGACCTCATACAGGTAGCGTAGAGCTTCGTCTTCTTGTCGATCTTAGGACTTTCCTCCTGAGATCGTACTCTTTTGCTGTGGACTCTTTTTTGTGGAGAGCCTTCCGACTTTTGTTCGGTAACTATCTCCGCCCACGCAAGCGTGGCTTTGTCCTTCTCAGTCCTGTCTTCCGACGAGATGTTATTTAATTTGACTAGGGCACTCCAAGTCTTTCTCCTAGTATATACGATGGTTTTAAGAAACCAGCCTCCTTCGTACTATGGTTCCACTTTGTTGGCCCAGGTTTGGTGACCCAAGTGAAAGGACCAGCTTTGCTTGAGCTTATATCCCGCACTTTTATTGTAGACTTAGAGGCATGCCTACAGACCCGAGTCTTCTTGGCTATAATTGCCGGATTTGTTAGGGAGCCGGTCTCTTTTGTTTGTTGTTGTGTTTGTTTTAGTTCTTCCATGTTAGGTCACACGAGAAGCGGAGAAAAGCGGGTCCATCTGTGAAGAGATCTGCAATACACAGATAAGGCTACTTAATCCGAAGGGCGCCTGGTATCCGGATCCACCGTTAGTAACTGAGCTAGTTTTTAAACTGCGCGCCCAGTCTGGCCAGTTATCGGCACGGTAGGATTAACAACTTAACACAGTCCAGCGATTTGTTTAAGGTTGACTCATTTAGCACCGTGTTTCAGCCTAAAAGCCGAAAAAGCAGCGGTCACCACATGGAGGTAACACGAGCACTTGCGGAAGCTGCAAGTTACGGAGCTGACAGCAAGTGCCACCTTGAATCCCCCGAGCAACTTCACACCTGACCACCAATAAGAACTTAAGCAGATTAAAAATGTGTTCTAATATAAGACGATGGATCGGTGGTGAGAGGCAGATTAATTTGCTGCTGGTACTAAGTTCAATCGTCTCCGCTGATGAAAAAAAAATTGTTTTTGTTTACCGTTTACTAACTTTTTATTGGACGATTGCTTTGAGTTATGTTTACCTGTTGTAGCAAAAATATTTCAAGTGCAATTTTCTGATTAAGATCGTAGAAAATTTCTATTAGAGCTTCTTTGTTCTCGATATAGTTTTAAATATTGTAACATAGGCAAACAGAATAAGTATGTACATAACCTCGAGATAATAATGAATATCTAATAAAATAATTTGATTTAAATTTTCAGAGAGATGAATGACCTTGTTGATGTATTTAATTAATTACGTTTACTATAGCCATTTTAACAACTAATCCATGAGCATTTCAGAGTTTAATAATTTTTAGTTTATTTAAAAGAAGTAGTTGGCAACAATTAACTAATTTAGATCTTGATTTTCAGCAATATTCGGAGAAACCCAATGCAGATTTCCAGAAACTTTGTGTCTATTTAATTTGTAATTTAAATCATTAATTAAAGCTGAGTAAAATTATTACCTATGTCCTAAAGTTATTTTTATAGAATATTTTGCTGAATGGTGTGTATGTGGTTTTAGTGACTGATTGGGTTGACAGAAATATCCCTGGAACGTTCTCTTGGTGACTCTTGGATGAGTTCCAGAAGGAAACTTAGTTAGCAATAATTTTGTAAGCTGATGAAATAGTTAATTAATTGTTTACTTTTGCAGGGGTGTCACCTAGAGGACTTTTTAAATTATTTATTGATTTATTTAGGTGGCCTAGGATTGATGCTGATGTATTTTTAAGTATAGTTAGATTAATAAGATCATCGGTGTTAAGAGGAGTTTATTTTAACTATACTGATAAGTGATAAATAATTTAATTTGTTTCAGAATCTAAGATTGTTCCAGAATTAAACATTCTTAAACGGATTAAGTTTAATCCTAATTTTCAGGAACCACAAACAGTTAACAATCATGTAGTTTAGAAATTGTGTTGTCTTGTGTTGTCTTATTTACTAACTATCAACCGCCATGGTGTCCGGAACCGGGTTGATTCTCTATTACTAACATACCTTTCCTTTCCCTCGATTTTGTTATTCGTAAAAAGGTGTACGGTGGACCCGGCGAATTCCGGGAAACTTGCCTTAGGCTTGGTCGTACACACTAAATCAATCAATCAAATACAGGAGCTGAAACATTTTCCAGTGGTGAAATTCTCATCAAACAGACAGACAGAAATATAGAGATTTTATACATTACCTCTCTAGACAGCTACCAGTGCCAGTTCAAAGTGATTTATCGTAAAACGGAAAGTTTGTCGAGGTTTAAAAATTATTTTGTAAACCTCGACAAAACAGGACATGATGAAGGAGAATTATTGATAAATTAAGTGAGATTACAAATAAAAACATAAAATCTAATTCTCCACTATTAATGTCACCTAAACATTCCTTCTACATACAAACGACTTTCTAAACTACAAAAATGATAAAAGTGTTAAAGAATTGAAAAACAAAATTAAGAGCGACAATAATTTACACAAGTTAATATATAACTCACGTAGACATGAGATTTCCGTTCAACATCAAAAACTAATTAGTTCAAACAAGTGGAAACTAAATTAAAAAAGAAAACATCTTTAAAACGACAAGAGTATATAGCACAACGATGAAGAAGATTCAGGTAAGTTTTTTTTTAAACACTTTAACTCAACATTAATCACAGAAAAAGCATAAACATAAATGCTGAGTTGTTAGAAAATATTTGTGTACTATTTATACAAAATAAACAGCCAGCAGTATGAGAAGGAGTTTTCTTTTGTTTTAGCATTTCCAATTCTCTTGCTCGCGCCTTTAAAATCTTCAAGGTTGGCTGTTAATTTATTCAAGCAATAATTCATCATCATCATCATCAACAGCGTCATTATCTGATCTTAATTAGGATTTTTTTGTTTAAAACTTAAGTTTTTATGACACTTTTTTTTTGTCGTTTTAATATTTAAGAAGAATTATGCTACATAAACATAAAAATTTATATATTACGCCCAGAACTTTTAAGATTTTTGTTTGTTTGTCCTTGTTGAATACTGGAAATGTTCTTAATCTACATTTATGTATATAATACGTATAAAGCTGAAAGTATGTTTGTATCGAGTCGTGGCTTACAGTTATCTAATGCTGTTAGTATATAGGAATAAATCTGAAAATCTTAAAAATATGGTTGGGGCACTCTTTTCATTCTCGGAATTTCAAAATTACCCGCAATAACTCATTTTCTAATAGGCCACCATTATTTCATGTAAAAAAGGGCTGAGAAAGCAAACGTATTTAATATTATTTTTAGTTTTGTAGTTTTGGGCTTACGATGGAAATGATTCTGTTGTGACGTAGAAAGTAATAAATAATATTTACTCATAGTAAAACTGATATTGGATTCTAAAGTGATTTTTAGATGAAGTTCTAGAAATGGGCAATTAGTATGACACCTTGCTATTTGTTTATCGATTATGATGATATTCAACATGTACATGTACATGATTTTTAGAAAAGTTTCTGGATTGGAAAAACCAAAAATTATGTTTACCAAAGAGCAATAAAATATAAATAAACAATTTCAAAATTTACCGTTGGTCGTGGGTCATTACTCATCAACTTTAAGCATTACCTTTAATTAAAATGTATGATTTCTTAGATTGGTCCTTAGGCTTCATGCCTCATGCATAATATTATCGCAATGATGTCCTCAGGCGGCGAGGCAAGCCGCACCGCGAACCTTGGATTTCGCTCGATTTAAATGCTTAACAACTGTAGCGAGAGAATGCCTCATCCGATCCGAGCAATTCAGAAGTCAGTTTCTGCGTAAACAAAAATAGTTAATTTCCACATTAATTTTAATTGAAATTAAATCTACAAAATAGCGATTTACAATGCTTGAGAGCACTATAGCGAGAGAACTATATACATATGTATACTTATAATAGGAAAATTATTATGTAGTTCGATTTGGACGATGAAAATGGGGCTCTAAAATGGTATTTAGAAGAATTAGTGTAATATAGTCACCACCCTAAGAAATTATACATTTAAATTAAAGGTATAATGCTTACAGTTAATGAGTAATTGCCCACAACCAAAGGCAAATTTTGAAATTGTTTAGTCCCAATATGAAGTTGTAAAGGTAAAGATGTGTACTAATAAACTTTCACTCTTCCATCAGTTTAATAAATAATGTATTTTCAAATTCAGAAACTCTGTTGTGTCCTACATAAAACCATAGAATTGTTGCGAACTCTTAATTAAGTTTAACATTAAATCTATGTAGGTATCACATTTAATGATTAAATATTCAAAAAAAATTCAATTGGTCTGAAAAAACTGACGGAAAAAGCGTAATCAATAGTTGATTTATTGCGTGATGGTGATGAAAATAAACGATTTATGTTTTAGAATAATTTTGAGACTACTAGATTAAACAAACGTATACAATTCAAAAACAAATAACATTTTCACTGAAGGCGCGTTCATAAAGACTCATGGCCGGTCTCCACTTGCATATTTTTCTCTTGACAAAAAATAAATGACATTCGGCTCATGACATTTTTTGTACAACTACTAACATAAAGAATATAACAAATTTCTCTCTTTGAGAATAAGAAAAAAATTTGAATTTGGTTCCTTTTTCGATTAATATAATTGTTGGCATATTATATTTATATTCGACAATTTATTATTTATATTTTAATTTAATAACACAATTTTTATTTTATTTTCACCTAAAATTTATTAAAAGGCTAAAATTTTCCCAAAAAAACATGAAAATTTCATTTTGTTTGTCAAAATTTTCAACATAAAATAACAAGATATTGAGCATAAAAAACAATTTATGCTCAATTGGCACAACGTCATGACAAAAATATTGAATATTCTAATCTTTTCCTCTCTTGACAAAATTTCAATGCGCATGCTCAAAACCATTTTTGTGTATGTATTTTGCAAAATGTACTAAAAATTGTCACGAGAAAAATAATGGACTAGATTTTTTTTTTGGCAAGAGAAAAATATACAAGTGGAGACCGGCCATCAATTCTTTTAACAAGGGGCATTCACAACAAACTAAATAATTGAATAAATTGATTTCATAAATAAATTTAACAGTCCTCCTCAATTATTCCAATAAACCACATAATAATCTTAATTTTTCAAGTTGATTTGCTGCTAGAGGTTTCATCAACATGTCACCTAACATTTCTTCGGTTGCGGACAATATATGCATGCAACTTCTTTCCTGTCTACATGGTCTTTGACGAAGTGCCTTCTAGTATCAATATGTTTTGATCGGCTCGAAAGTTTTTGATTTTCGATCAACTTCAAACAGCTTTGATTGTCTTCAAACATTGTTGTTGTCATATCCAATTTTTCACCAAAATCGATTAATAGCCGTCTAATTCAAATTGCTTCGTTGCATGCCTCCGACAAAGAAATAAACTCAGCCTCCAGCCTCAAGACCAGCTTACTACGCCTCCAAACAAAAAAAAAATATGTATCCACTGTTAGACTTTCTATCTGTCTGGCATTCAGCCCAGTTCGCATCGACACATCCATGGAATAGTTTATTTTTATTATTGTTCAGCACTAATTTTAATCCTGATGTCCCTTTTAAATATTTAAGAACAGGCTGTAGCTCCATCCAGTCGGTTTGTATAGGTTTGCTTGTACGTTGTGCTAATATTGATACACTTGCTGAAATATCAGGCCGAGAGTTTACTGAAATATACAGCAAACATCCAATAAGTTTCTGGTAACTATCATTTTTTAGTAAAAATTCTGACTGATTTTAACTTTTGTTATAATTAACATCGAGTGGAATTTTCGATATTTTCGCTATTTTTTCCGGTCTGGGTTATTTGAAAATTTCTATTTTGATCCCTAAAATCCTGTAATTTTCTGTCCAATATAGTGCTTAATATCTCCCAAATTTATGATTTTGAATTTCGATTTTAAAACTTCTTCAACGTATTTCATCTGATCATCATATTTACTGGCTATAATCAGGTCGTCAACATACACTAAAACATAACATATCTTTCCGCCTTGATTCAATATGTACAAGCACGGATCATTTATACTCTGTTTAAATTTCGCATCGACTAATGCTTGATGTCACTGAGAAAATTATAATACTTCAAAGTTAAAGATTGGGTACTTTTAAAATAAAGAACTGTGTTTTTCTTAAAAATGAATGTAAAATCCATTAAATTCATTGATTTATTATTCTTAAATTTAAAATACAATGAAACTTTAAAATAAAAGTTTACAAATCTTTATTTTTAATGACTTAATAACAGTATACAAACTAAAATTGTCAATTTCTCTTTATTTGATATTTTATTGTATTTGATGGAGAGCGAGTAGTCAAGAGAGAAGAGACGCAACAACTTCAACAACGATGTCAAGCAACGTTTGCTACGGTTTGTACAAATTTAGGTGACCGCTTGGGAACCATGATATTGATGATGTAACGAAGTCTAGCCCATCCGGTATTAGAGAAATAGTGGAGACACAAATAATTAATTAAAGTAAGGCTTTTCAGATCTTGTAGTTATAATTGGAGAGGAAGGGGGAGGTGTTAGGTAGTAAAGGGGAAACTAATGCGAATATTTGTTTACTTTAAATTTAAAGTTTTAGTTGCTTAAGTTTAAATTTATTTTCTTTGAAATTGAATAATTTTCACAACTTAAAACCAAAGATTTTAAATCCTTAAAAATAAAACCTAAATTCCTTTGCGCAAAAAATATAGGAAAATATCTTAGTTTTAATTGGTAAATTCTTAAATTTAAAGGATTATTTTTCTGGGTGTAGTGATTCATTCCAAACCCTCTCGGATTGCTTTAAGCCATATAGACTCCTTTTGAGAAAACATACATAGTCTTCCTTCCAGTCAATGACAAATCCTGGTGGCTGTTTTATGAATATTTCCTCTTTAAGTTCCCCGTTTAGGAAAGCTATTTTGGCATCAAAGTGTAACACTTCGATATCGTACTTCGCTGCCAGTGAAAGCAGAATTTTCACTGTCGTTTACTTTACTATACAGGTTCAAATGTTTGATAATAATCACTGCCGAATTGCTTCAAGAATCCCTGTGCAACCAATCTTGCATTATATCTGCTAATTTCACCATTTGCATCGGTTTTCGATTTGAAAACCCATCTACAACCAATAGACTTTCTATTTGATGGTATAATGGTACAAGCTCCCATGTACCGTTTTCTTGTAGGGATTTAATTTCGTCTTTCATCGCATCTATCCATTTTTCTTTTTCAGAACACATAACAGCTTGTCTATACGTCTTCAATGAGCATTTTCGGTCGAACACTTTTATTTACACGACTCGAGCTGCGAATTGTATCCTCTTCAGTGTCCTTCAGTTGGACCTTAGATAGATTTTCAACATCAATACGATGTGGTTCTTCCTCAACAGAATTATCTATTCCATTGAAATATAATTCGCTGTCATGATTACTCATACTTCTATCTGCATTGAAACTACGTTCTCTTCATTTTTCTCATCAAAATACCAATTGTCAAATTTTTCGACAAATTTTACGTCACGGCTGATAACAACTTTTTCATTTGATTGATTGTAACATCTGAACGCTTTCGATTCCTCGTCGTACCCAACTAAAATGGGTCTAATAGCCTTCGAATCCAGTTTTCGCCGCTTCTCGTCTGGCACATGTACATAGCAAATTGCACCAAATTTCCGAAAATATGAAACACTTGGTTTTTGCTATACCAATTTTCAAATGGTGTCTTATTGTGACCATTACCTGGCAACCGGTTCTGAATATACTTGGCCATTGTAACCGCTTCACCCCAAAATTTCTTTTCAAGCCCCGCATCGATGAGCATACACCATTACATTACCAGTTCTGGCGTAAATGGCGCCGTTCTTTGACTCCGTATTCCCTCTATCGCCATAAATTTCATAAAATCTTGACTGATGTACTCACCACCTCGATCTGTTCGAAGAACCTTTACTTTGCGGCCAAACATATTTTGCGACATTGCAACATATTCCGTAAATTTTCCGAATACTTCATTTTTATTTTTCAGAAGATAGATCACAGTGTATCTTGAGTGATCATCTATAAACGTCAAAATATATCGCTTGCCAGAGGGGGTTTGTGTCTGCATTGGCCCGCAAACATCTGAATGAATTAGATCTAGAAATTGTATGCGCGTCATTTTCCCTTCAAGACATATTTGACACAAGTCCTTACTGCAATCACCGCCACATGGCGAAATTTCAATGTCCTTGAACAATCCAGAAGATCCCAATGATTTCACCACTTCGATATCGCGATATCCGAAAATCTTGTACCAATAATGTGCGCATTTTCTCTGATGTTCATCAACCTTATATGCTCGTTCAACTTACTTTAGAATGTATAAGTTATCACGCATCTCTCAAATTGCCACCTGCTTTGATCCAAAACCAATTTCACAGCATTGATCCGAGGTGAACGAAACATCAAAACCTTTGGCAATTAACTTGCGAACAGAAAGTAAATTTCCACTTATTGATGGGACCCATAACACGTTTTGAATTGTCACTTTATTCTTTTCACCTATTCGATTAATAACTTCAATTGAAACCGATCCTTTTCCGTTGTCATTTGCTCGTTGTCCATTAAAAACGAAAATTTGCTCACGATAATTTGAATCCAACTCGGTAAAGATATTCTTGTTTAAAGTAAGGTGACAGGTTGCATCGGAGTCCAACAATCTTTCAATTTTGAGGTTCAAATAAAAATTCTGTCGAGCCGCCTTCAATTAAATTAACTTGTTCTTTTTCGGTGATTTGACCAGATGTCTTGTTGTTTTTCAACCATTCTTTAAACTTCTCGCAATTGCGTTTCATGTGTCCCTCCTTATGGCAGAAAAAACAGCTCTTGCCACCTTCTGTCTTATATCTTTTGTTATATACATTCAAAGCTACTCCACCATTACTGACATGTCTATCCATTCGACGTTTGTATTCCTCAATAAGCTTTGTTTGTACTACACCGGGTGTCAATTCACCTTGAGATCGCGACTCCAATGTAGTTACTAGCGTGTCATAACCATCCGGTAAACTTCCCAACATTGTTGCAGCCTTCCAATCACCTGGTTTTATTTCTGACCCAAGGTCAAACATTTGTTGAAACAGCTCATTTATACGGCCAATACGCAATTCCATGTCACCGTCCTCTTCTAGTCTCAAATGCATAATTTGCTTCATAATTCGAACCATGCTGTTAGCTGTACTTTTCTCGTGATAGAATTTGTAAAAAAATGTTTGATTTTAATTTTTTGCACAGTACTGTAAATGTTGTGGTCTCTCGTCTATTTCTGTTAATAAAGATTGTACAAAGGCAACAAAGGCTTTATCTACTTAGTAAATTAAAACTTTCTCATTTTGCTGCCGGGAATTATCGAGGCATTGTTGACTTTGGTACACATTGTTGTCATCATTTTTAAACTGTCTAAATACATTTTTTACACGAGTAGACAATTGGTAATTACTTTATGTAGACTACGGGGCACAATACTGGCTCCGATACAGAAAACATTATTATTAATTCAATTGGCTGAAAAACAGACCGACACAAAAATATATTGAAAGACAAATAATTTTTGTAAGCAACTTTTCTTATGTATCGAATCATTAGGCCAAAGCCACTTTTTACACTATAGAACTATTTAACACTTTAGCAACACAAATGCCACAATAAAAAATAACATTTATTATATCAATTAATGGCTTTATAAAATTATATTATATTACGGTTAACAAAATATTTTACACAAGTTATCTGATACAATGCGCTTAACCTAATTTTATGATGCAATAATTATCTAAAGCTGTCCATGGAGCATTTAATATTCCTAAAGATTTTCAAATAAAAATTAAACCAACACTTTTTCTGTAACTTCCAAATAACCGTTATTGTTTACCGTTATTCCATTGGAAATTTACTTAATGTACTCACCCAAAATACATTTTCAGTAGCCGAATGGTACAAAATAACGGTCTTGTTACGTTATAAAAGAAATTTTGTTAAATTTTTATTTGTAAATCGTTCGCCCCAACCAATGAACGTCCATATGGTAATTGCTAACTAAAAATATGGATATTGTTAATTATTTTTATTCATCTTAGATTCCAATGTTGTCAGATTTTCTTTGACACCATTAATAATTCCGTTAACGGTAAAAAATCCATTTTTCTTCACATAACATGCAACAAATTCAACTGAATTCTCAGGTTTTCTTCCATAATCCACTTCAGCAATTACGTTTGGAATCGTATTAACCTCCTTCATGCATTCTTTGAAGTATTGCATTTGTTTTGTTTGCTCATCTACGATGGCCTTAGAAAATACGGATAAATTTAAAATGGGCATACAATTTACAAAAATTATTCAAAACGATTATTAAACTTACCAATGATCTGGTGGCCGAAACCAAAATTATTGTTAAAACAAATAAGAATTTCATTTTTATTTTTTAAGCTAAGCGTCTTAAAGGTATTGCGGTAATTCAAACTGTGTTTTGCGTGTACTAACGAGGCTGAAAAATATCGCCTCGGTTTTTATATTGGAGAACAAAAAAAATTGCTGGAATAAAATATTAGTCTGTAAGAGGGGGGGTTTATCCAAACTAAGCGAAATATTTTATCAGAAATAAGTTATACCAGGAAGACCAGCCGGTAGTAATTTAATCCTCTTGTTTTTGTAAATATTATATGTTTATAAATTTTATCGACTCTTGTTTAATTTTCAATATGTTTGCTTTTTATAATTCGATAATAATAAGGTGACAGCTGTTTTAACAATATTACACACTAACTGTACCATTGTCTGTAACATTTAAGTTTTAGAATAATTTTATTGAATTTCATGACTGATGTAATAGAAGCCTAGATTTAAGAGACATTGTCCTCTAACGACAAACTGGTACATCAGGCAATAACATTTCCATCCCATCCTTGTTTTTTTTTGTAAAGAAAAAATTCGAATGAGATTGGAATCTAATATTCTGGTAAACATTTGAGGACCAGCCGTATTTTTAGATTTGAGCTATAGGCTATGAATATTTATGAATTTAATATTTTATTTATTGTCTTAGGAACAATGGGTATCTATAAATGCCTTGGCATCCTGTCGAGTCGAAAGGGAGCTTACACTACCATTAGATACATGAAGAAATATTGTTTACATTTTGGAACGGAAAAACCAATACTCTGACGAAATGATGTCAATTCAGTGTATTTGTCAGCCAAATCAAAATGTGCGCATGCTAAAAACCCTGCTTTTGCCATTCGACGGAATAACAACCGGTATTTCATGGAACCAAACACTTCATCTTTGATCAAGGTATTGAAAAATGTAATGCAATTTTGGCAATTATCGGTTTTTGGTTGGCCTTTAATCAAATTTGATTCCGTTTCTTTGCAATTTGTATTAAGAGCGTACGCGGTGGTCCACCAGTGTAAGTTCAGTCTCAATATTGGTACAGATTCCATTGCGAACATAATTAAATATACCTGGCTGTGCCTAATTTACTGTGCCTGATGGGGAGGATTAGTAAGCATTGTCAGAAAAATGTCGCGCTTTTTATATTAATTTCCACCGTCAATGATAGCCGCTTCGTTTACTATTGGAGCATTGAACACAAGTACATTTTCTGCAGTTGGTTTTCTGTTCGCTTTAATAATAATCTTTAAGTTCTCAGTCGGATTATCGTATAAAGTTATTAATAGATTTGCAAGAATTTTGTTTCTTCATTTGGTGATTTTTTTGAGTGTTATGAGTGAGCCGACCATACGGAGCACTTATCCTTGTACTATAACAATCAAAGTAGCCCCAAATGCCATCATTTGAAAATTACTGTCGTATTTACGGATCACGCACAGAAAATCTTTCGAATCAGGATGTTCTCCATCCAGTAAATTTTTAGCAGCCCTGAAAGTTACGGTATTGATTCTTTTCCATTGCATGCTTATTTAGATTGCTTGATTATTTCAAACATTCCATAGAAAAGTCGATTTTTACACTTTTGACTACACTTGTGACTACAATTTTTACTACACTTTTGCCTATACTTGAGAGTTCACTTGCTACTGCCAGCACCTTTGACTACTCTTTTGAATACACTTGTGACTACACTTTTGATTACACTTGCGACGGCACTTGTGCATAACTTTTGACTACACTTTTGGAAACACTCGTGAGTCGTGACTACACTTTTGACTACACTTTTAACTACACTTTTAACTACACTTTTAACTACACCTGTAACTACACATTTGACTAGATTTGTGACTACACTTTTGACTACACTTGTGACTACACTTGCGATTACACTTTTGACTACACTTTTCACTACATTTGTGATAAAATTTTTCACTAAACTTGTGACTGCACTTGGGACTACGTTTGTGACTACACTTTTGAATACAATATCGACTATACTTTTGACTCCATTTTTGACTAAACCTGTGACTACACTTGTGAGTGCACTTTTGAGTACACTTTTGACTACATTTTTGGCTACACTTTTGACTACACTATTGGCTACATTTTGATAACACTTTTGACTACTCTTTTGTTTATAGTTGTGACAACACTTTTGACTACACTTATGACTAAACTTATGACTACACTTTTGACTAAACTTGTGACCATACTTTCTACTACACCTCTGACTACACTTTTGACCACACTTTTGACTTCACTTTTGACTAAACTTTTAGCTACATGTTGACTATATTTTTACTACGCTTTTGACTACACTTTTGACCACATTTGAGGCTACACTTTTGACTACACTTTTTAATACACTTTTGACTACTCTTTTGAATACACTTGTTACTTCACTTGTAACGATTCCTGTGACCACACTTTTGACTACATTTTTGACTACACTTTTGACTACACTTGTGACTACACTTTTGACTACACTTTTTACTACACTTTTGACTATACTTGGTAGTTCACTTGCTATTGCCAGCACTTTTGACTACCCTTTTGACTACACTTGTAACCACACTTTTGACTACACTTTTGACTAAACTTGTGACTGCACTTGTTACTTCACTTGTGACGATACTTGTGACTACATTTTTGACTACACTTGTGAGTAATCCTTTGCCTACACTTTTGACTACACTTGTGACTACACCTTTGACTACACTTTTGCGTAACTTTTTACTACACGTTTGGAAACAGTCATGACTACACTTTTGATTACACTTTTTACTACACTTGTGACTACACATTTGACTAGATTTGTGACTACACTTTTGACTACACTTGTGACTACACTTGCGATTACACTTGCGATTACACTTTTAACTATACTTGTGACCACGTTGTGACTAAACTTGTGAGTACACTTTTGACTACACTTTCGACTACACTTTTGACTACACTTGTAACGACACTTGTGACTACACTTGTGGCTACACTTTTGACTACACTTTTGACTACACCTGTGACTATACTTTTGACTACAATAATTGTAACTACACTTTTAACTACACTTTTACCTACACTTTTGACCACACTTTCCATTACACTTTTGACCATACTTGTGACTACACTTTTTAGTACACTTTTGCCTACACTTATGACTCCATTGTGACTACACTTTTGACTACACTTCTGACCACACTTGTGACTACAATTGTGACTACACTTTTGACTACACTTTTAAGTACACTTGTGACTACACATTTGACTATATTTTTGACTACACTTCTGACTACATCTTCGACTACACTTTGGATTACACCTTTGACTACACTTTTGACTACATTTGTGATAGCACTTTTCACTACACTTGTGGCTACACTTGGGAATACACTTGGGACTACACAATTAACTACACTTTTGACTACTCTTCTGACTACATCTTTGACTCCACTTGTGACTACACTTGTGATTACACTTTTGACTACACTTTTGACTACATTTGTGATGAAACTTTTCACTACACTTGTGACTGCACTTGGGACTACGTTTGTGACTACACTTTTGAATACAATATCGACTATACTTTTGACTCCATTTTTGACTAAACCTGTGACTACACTTGTGAATGCACTTTTGAGTACACTTTGGACTACACTTTTGGCTACAGTTGTGGCGACACTTTTGACTACACTTGTGAGTACACATTTGACTACACTTTTGACTCCACTTTTGCTAAACTTTTGACTAAACTTGTGACTACACTTTTGACTACATTTTTGAGTACCCTTTTGACCACACTTTTGACTACACTTTTGACTAAACTTTTGACTACATGTTGACTATATTTTCACTACACTTTTGACTGCACATTTGAGGCTACTATTTTGACCAAACTTTTTAATACACTTTTGACTACACTTGTGACTACACTTTTAACCACACTTGGTACCACACTTGTGACTTCACTTTTGACCACATTGAAGGACATATTGGCAAGGTACCCCTCGATTTCACAGTTAGACCTAAAATTGCCAGAACTGTTTGGAATTGTTTAATTTTTTTCTTGGACGCCAGCCAAATAGAACTTGTACTTATATTTGAAATAGACATCAAAGACCTTAAATTGTTGTGCCAACGTGCATTTAGATTGCTTAATTATTTATTCCCAGCAACTCGCAAGAGTTAAATCAAAACGGTAGACCAGGCACGGGAAGGAATACACGGGAGTGGGTCTGCCCTCTCGAAGTCATTCAGTCCCAGTGCTACCGCTTTTCTAGCAGAAGTAAATGTTATTACATCTAGGAGGGAGAGCAATGAGCCCAGATAGTATGTAACGCGTGTAGAAGTATTTCCTACAGTAGACATCTAGGAGGGAGAGCAATAAGCCCAGATAGTATATATCACGTACCGGTCGGCAGTATTATGAGGTTCATTAAGAGCCTGAATATTGGCTGAAAGGGTCATTTTGAAACAGTATTTATTGTAAAAGAAAACTATAAATTCTTTTCATCTAGTAGCCAGAGTATGTTTTTCTAAGATAGCAAGCCTATTAAATCGGCCAATTACGAGTCACGTGTACAAAATATACCAATTAAAATAACATTAGACTGATAACTTCCCTAGGGAAATTATCAGTGTAATGTTATTTTGATTGGTTTATTTCGTACACGTGACTCAAAATAGACTGATTTAACAGGCTTGCTATTTTAGAAAAAAAAATTCAAGAAAATCGAATTTTCTATCAAATGTTTGGAAATAATCAAGCAATCTAAATGCGCGTTGGAACAGCAACTAAAGGTAAAGCGTGAAACACTGACACTATTGGAGAGACGTGCAAGAAACCGTCTGAATCATCAGTTAGGTTTAAGTTTTACGTAGTTTTAAGTGTCACTATAAGCATAAAAAATTAATTCAAATACACTTCAATAATTTTATTTGTCCAAGAGATTTAATTTTTGGCTACAGCGTTGTGAAACGTTATTGTAACGTAACCCAACATTAACAAAACATAACGATTAACAAAACGAAACAAGAAACAGAAACTTTTATAATTTTCATTGTTTTACAGAAGCTGATACCTTTTTATTTCTGATCAGATAAAAATCAATGGCCAGGAAAAGGGATATCCTTTAAGTAAAAATACAAATATTAAACCAAAATTGGAACCAAAATGTAACAGACACTGTATGTCTGTATTTTTTGAAACATAAGAAAAGACCGGCTAACATACCTCTAGCCCTAGCGGATCAAATTAATATGTTAGTTTAAAATTGCCGTATGTTGAATTTATGGATGATTATAAATCACGGAAGCACATGACAATTGTTGCTGAAAATGACATTAGGGAACCAAATTATTTTATGCCACACCACTGCGTTTTAAAACCGGTTAGTTCTTCAATGCGTCTACGTATAGTCTTCGATGCTACGGCGCCGACTACATCTGGCGTATGCAACAAATCTAAGGTTACTCCATTCGCAAAACCACCGTAGTTCGACTGGAACTTTTTGTCGCCGTACAATTGGTTCAATTAGTTCCGAGAATATTGCCGAACCTGCAAGTGCAGTCGTCCCAAATAATTTATTAGGCGAACCCAATGATTTTGCTTCATTGGTTAAATAGATATTCTTTAACCTGGAAAACTTATGTTGCAAACCGT
Source organism: Tipula helvola (assembly GCA_963556165.1). NCBI lineage: Eukaryota > Metazoa > Arthropoda > Insecta > Diptera > Tipulidae > Tipula > Tipula helvola. The sequence goes on from OY744483.1 coordinate 61,463,361, forward strand.
GTGACGGAGATTCAAAAACAAGTTTGAAATCAAAATGGAAACATCAATTTCTCGACAAAATCAACACTCTGGTTCAATGGGTCTTTATTTTTTACCGAAAATAAGAAATTTTTTCTGAAATACTTTTCTTCCTGAATATAAAGCTCCGCAATAATTACCATTCGCTTTTCTGTTAGCTATGTTCGAACTGCTTGCATCAGTCCGATAAAAATTTTGGCCATTAAACGGACGAGTTGAAGCACAAAAAATGTGTAAGGAGTGGTGCCGGTATTTCGAGATGCTTTCAGTGAGTATCTTTCAACTTATGGGTAATCTTCCTGTGAGTAGGGTTCAGTGTGCAGCGCCATTTCCCAATGTTAAAATTGATATCTGTGGACCATTTTATACTCACAAAAAAATTTAATTCGTGTTTAAAATTTAAATTTGGCAATTTTCGCCTGTTTCGCAGTGAAGGCAATCCAAATCGAATCGGTGATGAAACTGTTTACGGCAGCGTTTATTACGCTGAAACGACTTGTTTCAACTCATCTTCTCTTCAGCTCTCAGTAGTATAAAGGTTCGCTGCAAGCGTATTGCCAACAAGAAAGAATAAAGTGGCATTTTGCTCTGCCCGGTTCGCCACACTTTTGAGGCCCTGCCAAACAACAAAAAAATTAGCAAAATACCACATATTTAACCGATTGTGGGAAATGCGGCTCTCACTTCCGATGAATTATGTGCATTGATCAAGCAAATGAAATCGATGTAGAACTGCAGCTGCAGCTCTAATTCACCAATTTTGTAATAACCGACTGATTTTCTACCACCTACTGCAGGACACATTTTAATTGGGCGGCCTCTCAGTGATATACCTGAATATAAATATAAAGTCATGAACGATATAATTCCAACATTCAGACGGTGGAACTCTGGGATCGATGGCCCAAGAAATATATTTCCTAGCTCCAAAAACGCCATAATGGACCAAAACATCAATAAACATTACCGTTAGTCAATTAGTCATCATCAAAAACGAAAATTTGCCTTCCAATGACATGGAAGTTGGGGCAAATAGCTGAAATACACTTGCGATCAGATCAGCCGGTTGGAGTTATCGCAAGCAATTCATCAAACATGCCTACATCCATATAACAACGATGAGTTGTAAGTCAAAGGCTTTCAAGGCCGGGAGAGTAAAGACGCTACAACTTGATCCCTGCAACGAATGTGGTACTGACACAAAGTCAAATAAATTAAAACTCAAAAACAAACATTTTATAACTTCAACCGAGTGTTATTTTAAAGTTCCTTTGGCATAAAATTCTCTAGTTCGATGATGCATTATTTAATTAAAAATAAATTAATTAAATGTTTATTACAAACAAATACAATTATTACAGAAAAGATAAGTATCAAATAATTTTCTTCAAAAGCACTCGAAAAATTCGTAAGCCGTTTCGCACACGCATGACCGCTGTTGATTTTTACACTCATCTACAGCTAGTTCAACTTTAGTCTTGTCATCACCCCTCATCACTTTACGTTTACACAAACTAATCCAATCGAAATATATTTGTAGCTTAGTAAACTTACCATAGAGGCCACAATCAAACCAATTAAAACAATTAAGAACATCGTTTTTATGATAAATTTAAGATGCTCGTGTTGCGATAATGCAGTTTAATTGTGTTTTATGTAGACTTATGATGTTGTAAAATATAAGAATATTTATAAGAAAAATTACTAAAACGCTAAGATGTGACTTTAAATGGGGAAGACCCGTACCTATTTCTATAAATATTTATACGTAATTAATGCAAAGCTGATTTACTAGTTGTGGCTATTATTACTAAAATATGGTATAAGCACACTTTTACAAAACGAAGCATGACACAAATTTAATTACAAAAACAGACATTTTGAAACAACAAGTATGTTTGCTTATAGACATTGGATCGGCTCTTGTGTATGTTTCAATAAGTTTGTTTTTTTTTAATTAAATAATAATAAAGTGCCAGTTGTTTGTATTATATGTCAATATTCTTGCAAATGTAACTTAATCCATTTCAAATATAATTGCTAACGGTAATTTTCATTCCTAAATAATCAAATGATTGAACCCAATCTACCACTATCAAATAAAACTTCGCCGTGAAAGATTTCGTTGTACGATTATGTAGACAGTGTTTCAGAGAACATCCAACAACATCCCGGACGCCTCCTGGATATTTCATTTTCTTCAACTTTTTAGTGGTTTGCCTAAGAATAACTTTTATGATTGGCATAAGATGGCATTATGATAATCATAAAGTATTAGTGATTTTGATCAAGTATCAGCAGGTTAAAATATTGGCTAAAGGCCGTTTTGATTGAATTAATCTTGTATGATGGAAGACTTATTTAGGTAAGCAGCAAGATGTAAAATTGTTTGTGTGGGTGCGCTTTATTAGTTCAACTTTTGGTAGGACTATTAACCTGATTATCCGGACTAAAATCTTTAATTAAGAACCAATCATAATTAAAAGTAGAAAATCAAAGCCAGTCAAACTCACAGTGTCAGCATGGTTTTATACCCCAAAGATCAACATCAAAAGAAAATCTTTGACTCCATCAGTCATTGTAAAACTTGGGACAATTATATAGATTCGGTTTCTCTAAATAGTTGAATGCTTGGTTTAAATCATATTTGAACAACCGCATTCAGTATCGGCCTGTTAGCAGAAATTTTGTCTACCCACTGCGGGGTTTTGGGCGGTCATATGGGATTTTACAATTACATGGACATTTGCAAAAATCACAACTACCAATTAGTCAAAAGCTGCCCATAATCCTATCGAAGGAAAGCTCAATCAGCAAACAAATAATTGAAGATGCACAGAACAAATACACACAAATAGCATTGGCAAAAGTTCGCAATAAATTCTGGATCATTAATAGCAGAAATCTGGCACGGCATATTACACAGAAATTTGTTACATGTTTCAGATTTAAACAAACAACACTCAACCAATTGTGGGTATTGATTATGCCGGACCGATTCAACTAAAGAACAAGATAGGAAGAGGTCAAACCACGAAAAAAGGATACATTGCGGTATTTGTGTGCATGGTCACCAAGGCCATACCAAGAACCATGCATATACAGTACAAACAACTGAATTTGTCGCCGTTGATATACAAAATGACCATTTTACGCAATTAACAACTAGAGAGATATCTAAAATAAATGCAACATTATCGATAATGATCATCTGTTATGTGATATATCAACAATATACACAATAATGAACGGACTGTGAAATCGCGATATTACAACGCAAGTCTAATTTACAAGAAATATGCGAAACAAAATATCAAAACGTTACATAAAATCTTTGGATATAGCTATACGCACTAAATCAATGTGTATTCGTAATGCTAAAGGAAACAATTGTCACAAACTCACAATGATGAATGGATCAGCTACTTACCAGCAGCAATTATACTTTTTTCAGGAATGCGCCAGTTAGCCCAGGGATGTATCTTAAAGGACAACCACTCAGGCATACTGGTGTCTGATCGATTCGAAAGCACCATATAAAATTTCGGAATTGCACCATACATAAAGGAGATGCACTTAAACGATTTATCAATTGAGATATCAAAAAGGAGAAACGAGGAAGATGAGCTAATAACCACTCCAGACACACGGGCTTTAGAAGAGCAAATCTCTAGTCTAATAAAGAAAGAAAGAAGCACAACCAACGAGCACTTTCATCATGTTCATCATTACGCGGCTATACATTTACCCTATGGACATCCGCAGCAATTGGAATAGGTTTCTTAATACGACACCTACGAAGAAAAAGAGGGAACCAATAATCCGCCAGGCCTACACTGGCTCCCATGCGAACAAGCACTGCTCGTTGCCTCGCAATATGTTCGGTATGAACAGAGTTAATCATACAACAAACATTCCAGTTAGTTAAAATTGATCGAAAAATTAATCGAGTTCCATTACAAAGACCACGCTTTGTATTAAGATTTCTTAATAGAATTATGATACTTCCAACAATTAAGTTCAATTTATGAAGCAGCGTCCATGATGGCCTTAAATCATTTAAGAATTTTGTCAGGTAGTTCTGAATGGCTTAATCATTTGCATCATCAATCGAGTCAATGGTATAACAAGCGATGGGACTTTCCGCAAAACGTGTTAACATTTCTTCGTTGTTCAAGTCCACATCTGCATTTTTTGGACATAAATTGCCATTTTTGAAAATATTTTGGCATCAAGGCGACACCGTTTCACCATAGATTTCGGTTATTATAGAGCCTGTACAAATGAGGTTGCTCGGATTTTCAATTGAGTCGTCGGTAAGACCATGATTGTTGGTTAAAGTTTCATCGCCTAATTTAAGTAACTAACTGCCGTATTGTGGGTCCACTGAACGTACGTTAACATTAAAATTTTCCCAAAGACCATGAAATTTTAAGCTAGCTTCAACAATTGCAGGCTGACTACAATGACTACAATGAACAGGTAAAGTTTGCCTAAAATCTCCACCAAGTAGCATTGTTTTACCGCCAAATGGTTTTTGAAGGTTATCGACAGCATTCATAGCAACACCAGGTGCCATTGTAGCTTCACCCCATACAATTAATTTTACCTTTATAATTAATTCTGCCTCAGTAGAGGGAGTGATAGAAGCAACGGTAAGCACAACGTTATATTCTTCGCGAATCGTGTTAAGTAGTGTTTTGTACAGATATTTGTTTTCAGTCTGGCTCGTTTTCGGATGTTTAGGCCGCCCCTAGACATAACGTTTAACTGCGCAAATTTAACTGCACAAATTAATCGATGCAATATATTTGAGCATGTAGATGATAAAACTGTGCAGTTTTTAAATATTGTGCAAGTGACTTGTGCAATACAAAAAAACTTGTCTTTTTTGCTTTCGCTTGCGCAAGTTCTTTGCAAATCTTTACGTGTAGGGAAAATTGGTACATTTTTATTCAGTTTTGGCTTCGAGGCGCGTTTAATTACATACGTCAAAGTTAACAAATAAATACAAAATAGAAAACAAAAATGGCGGAGAGACAAATTTTAGATGAATTTGAGAGGATAGAAAAATTTTAGAAGAATTTTAGAAGAAAACTGAGCTAAATTTACAATGATAAGTTTGTATTGTGTAGGTGATTACTTGTACAAGCCTGAGACTTGAGCGATAATCTGTGCAGTTAAATTTGTGCAGTTAAACGTTATGTCTAGGGGCGGCCTTAGGTCGGCTGGCATTTTATTATATTATATATTAGATATAGCAGGCTTTGATAAAATCGAAAAAAAAAATTATAAATTGCGAAAGAGGGAAAACAGTACACATTTTTAGTTCCTGCTGTCCTATTTTATTGCTTCACGCTAGCATTTTATTATATTAGATATGGTGAAAGTTACTCAGAAACTTTCGTAAAGGCTTACAAAATACAGTTAACATAAAAAATAAAGGCAACTGACCACGCATTACGGGCCATAGAAAAACAAGAAGAAAATGAAAATTTTTTCAACGAAATTATCTTCACATTTTGAAATTGGCGGCTATGTCAACAAACAAAACTGCCGCATTTGGGCTGAAGAAAATCTTAGACAATTGTTTGAAAAGCCAATGATTTAAAAAATGTTACTGTATGGTGTGGATTTTGGTGTGGTGGCGTAATTGGTCAATATTTTTTCGAAAATCAAAATGGAAATGCAATTACTGTGAATGGAGCTCGATATCGAGAGATGATTAGAAACTTTTTGTGAAGTCAAATGGAAGATATTGATGTGCAGAATATGTAGTGGTTTTAACAGGATGATGCAACATGCCACACAGCAACGGAATTAATCGATCTTTTGAAAGAGAAGTTTAATAATCGAATAATTTCTCGAAGAACAGATATGAATTGGCCAACAAGATCATACGATTTAACGCCATTGTACATCTTCTTATGGGGTTTCCTGAACAGTAAAGTTTATGCGGCGAATCCTTAAACTGTTCAACACCTCACAGACAACATCATCGAGCAAATATCACTAATTGAGCCATCATTAAACGAAAAAGTTAATCAATATTTTGGTAAAAGATTGACAGCCTGCCGAGCTAGCACAGGAGGTCACTTGAACGCCATTCTTTTTTATTATTAACCGGAACTAATGTACTAATTTCCAATAAAAGTAAATAAAGATTTCACACTATTTATTTCTGCTATTTAAAATTTAAAAAGATTCCTCAAATTTGAACACCCTTTAAAATGTTTCACAGCACCTGTCATTTTTACGGCATATTTCCGATACTATAAAAAGATAAGAAACAAATTAAAGCCAGGTCGATCTACTGGGGCCAGCTTTAATTTTTGTATCTTTTAATATAGTATTGGAAATACACTGTTAAAATGACAGGCGATATAAAATATCTTAAATGTAACACATAATAATGTAACTTAACACTCGCCCGGCGATAGGTCAAGCTGAGGCGATTCAGAATCGGAGCTGCCCAGCCATGTTGCCGCTACCATTCTTAAGCACGAAAATACTATATTTTCACAAATTTGCAGACATTAAAAACTCTTTGAATGAAACGTTGACCAGCTCTCCTACTAGTTCCACTAATAAAAAAACAACAATTACAAATTTTGGTTTACTAGAAGAACTTCGATTCGTAAAAGAATATATAGTAAACAATAGAGGGATTCTAAGTTCACGTTTGAGTTGTTCTTAATTTATTAATCTCGCTTAAGTAGATTAGGCAAAAGTAAAAATTTGCTTAGCTTCTACAAAATATTGTTTGGCTCAAATAAATTGTGGTTAAAAAATTTTAACGGAACATGTAAATTTTAATTTTCAAACTACAGTTCGTAGTAAATTATTTTATTAAGTAGTTTTTCCTTTTCGTCATACGATATGGCGACATCGAGAAAAAAAATTAAAAAAAGATCGTTCAACCGGAAATCGAACTCATTTTCCAGTACGGCGATTTTCTTTTTCGTGTTGTACATAGCCACAAAAGCCAAAACCTCATTTGAAAATTTTTATTTATGTTGGTGCGTAACTGCGTACGATTAGAATTTCAAAACGATTTTTTTGTCCATGTAGCCAGGATCACGAAAAACCGATTCGAATCGTAAGTTTTGTCGTATCATGGAGCCTTGCCTTAAGTAAGTCAAATTGCGTAGTTTAGTTTTCGAAGGAAAATGAAAAATATTTAGAAAAAGCTCAAAAATATGTGCTAAAACATAAAATAAGCTAACATATTTAAATATATCATTCGCTTTTAGTTGTTCTAAATCGAATATATGTATATCCAACAAATTTTTGATTTGAATTTTCAAGAAAAAAATAATATTAGTCCTAAGCCTAAGGACTCATATTTGCAACATATCGTCATGCAGTTGCCACAATCAAGTTATGGTTTCTATACGAGCCAATCTCTGAGATCGGTGTTATTTAGCGAAGTCTAGAATCATGTTTTTCCATGTTCGATCATTTTGATAATATTTTGAACTAGGACAGTCCCGGATAGACACCATATAGAATATAAAAAGGACATACGGTATTCCATAATTTAGAGTTGGGTCTGATGGCAGCCCAAGCCTATATTATGGAATTCGGCGTATGCTCTGTACATTCTATGTGTGATGAAAGTTTATGTGTCTGTAACCTTTAGAATACATAACAAATTGGCCGCTATGATTATGCAAATTTTAAGCAGCTGAGTGAATTTAGTTTGATACTAATCAGAAATTTTATAAAGTTAATTCACATTTTATCAATCGGGAAATATAATAATCGACTAAAGATCGATAAGATGAAACCAAGCAAAAGTTTATTCAACATTTTTGATTCGCTTTTTGAATTCTGCGATATACTAACTGACAGTCTTTACTTTTTACTTTTTAAGCGTTGAGAGAAACTGTCACTTCTGATTTGCAAGTAGCTAAGCATAATTTGTTGAGACTTCCAAATTTATGTACAAAATTTTAAATACAAAGATTCAGGAACATAAATTAATTGGTTTAGGCTGTAGGGAGGTAACAAACAATGCCAATAATTTGTTTAATCAACTTTCATTATACATCATTATAGATTACAAAATGTTTACAGTATATGTGTATGCAAAATAACTTATATTTAAAGTTTATGTAATAGTTTACTTAATTTTTATATATAAGTTAATTGGCATAACGTTATTTACTGTTATAATACAATGATTATTTTTAATTAATTACTACTAAAATTGATGCACAAAATATTTACGTTACAAAGCATTTCTTACGATGTTATAGCATTTGTAAAATTCGTAAGCCGTATCGCACGAACACAATCCCTTACGATTTTTGCACTCATTTATAGCTATGTCAACTTTATCCTTATCATCACCCTTCACTAATTTTTTTTTGGCAATTCCCTCATTAAAATTGCCATCTTCATCAAAGATGTTATTTTTTTGTAAGAAACATTCAACAAATTTATAAATTTTCCGATCAGGGGTTGCTAAAAAATCCACAAATTGTCTCCCTTGAGCAAATACATTTGGATCTGCCCTAGACTCGTTCATACACTCCCAGGCATATTCCAGTTGGTCTTTTGGTTGATTCATTTGTTCTTCAGGGTTCGGCAAGGCCTTTGAGAGTATGTATACAAATTTAAATTTCACATTATACAAATAAATCCAAAATATAAATTTGTAAGCACAATTAACTTACCAAAGATTGTGAGACCAAGGCTAAAATAGTTAAAGCAAATAAGAACTTCATTTTGCAGTTTGATTGGTTAAACGACTACTGATGATTTTATAAAATTTTGTTTCGATATTTATAAGAAAAATTGCTAAAATACTAGATTTGACTTTAAGTGAGGGGTGGCACGTACCTACATTTATGTAACTAATGCAAAGCTGAATTTTACGTCGTAAATATGGTACGCCAATTGTTTAATAGTTTAATTCTCTATTTTTATTAAGGTATGGTGCAAGCACACCTTTAGAAAATGAAGTTAGGTAAAAATCATGAAACAATAAGAATCGAATAAATCAACTAAACACACGTGTATGTACACATTTGATCGATTTGATAATAATGAGATGACGACAGCTATTTGTATCGTAATATTCTTGAAATGTACTAACAAAAATTCAGAACAGAATGATATTGCAACATGACATTTATTTTGGAAAAATTTCTTTAAACACAACATTTTTGGTAAAAAACTGCATTTGAACCCGCTAATAAGTTCCCCTGATAGGGGCCATCTAAAATTTTAACTTTTGCATTCGTGGATTTTCGGACTCGTGATAATGCTACGTATAATTGACCATAGCTAAACATAGGTTCCGGTATGAATAAACCCACTTTTTCTAATGTCTGTCCCTGAGACTTATTGATTGTCATTGCATATGCCAATTTAATTGGAAATTGTCTTCGTCGTAAAACAAATGGTAAGTCTGAGTTGATCGGGGCTAGGTCAATTGTAGGAATGAATACAGTTTCCTTTTCTGCACTTCCCGTTAAAACTTCGGCAATTATCGGATTTGGTTTCAGCTGTCGAAAAATTAATCGAGTTCTTAATAGAATTATAATACTTCCAACAATTAAGTTCAATTTATGAAGCCGCATCCCGAAGAATTCTGACGGGTAGTTCTGAATGTCTTCATCATTTGCATCATCAGTCGAGTCAATGCTATAATACGTGATGGGGCTTTCCGCAAAACGTGTCAACACTTTTTCGTTGATCAAATCCACATCTGCATTTTTTGGACATAAAATTGCCATTTTTGAAAATGTTTTGGCATCAACTGGCTACAGCGTTTCACCATAGATTTCGGTTATTATAGAGCCTTTGCAAATGAGGTTGATATGATGATTGTTGGTTAAAGTTCCATCGCTTAATTTAAGTAACCAATTACTGTATTGTGGGTCCACTGAACGTACATTATTCTGGAGCCTGTGAACTTTAAACTTTTCCCAAAGACCATTAAATTTTAAGCTAGCTTCAACAATTGGAGGCTGAATACCATGTACAACTACAGGTAAAGTTTGCTTAAAATCGCCACTAAGTAGCATTGTTTTACCGCCAAATGGTTTCTATTATAGTTTCTCATTATCTCTTTACAAAGTTTATCGACAGCATTCATAGCAACACCAGGTGCCATTGTAGCTTCATCCCATACAATTAATTTTGCCTTTCTAATTAATTCTGCGTCAATAGATGTCATTCGCATAGAGGACGTTGAGGTTTCTACGATTGACACAGGTAATTTAAACTGGGAGTGATATGTTCTGCCTCCGTCAAGAAGATTAGTAGCAATTCCTGTAGAAGCAATGGCAAGTACATACAACGTTTGATTCTCTGCGAATCGTGCAGCGTTTTGTACAGATACGTTTTACCGGAACCTCCTGGACCATCTATGAAAAATAATCGATATGGAAGATTATTATGATTTACAGCTGTCATTATGGTTTCGAAAGTTATTTTCTGTTCTTGATTTAATGTGCATTGCATAGCATCTTCGATTTCTTTTTGGATATGTGCATCGTAAGCAAACATCTCACAAATTGTGCATTCATCAGTATGATCTCTGTGGTAGCGAACGTAATCATGACATAGCTCCTGTTTAAACTTTGTAAACAAATCTAAAGCATTTGATGGGGATGCGAAAACACAAATACATGCATATAAATCTCGCAACTGGCGTGGCATGCTTGCTGATATAGCGTCTGCTAATGTATGTACTGTTATCATTAAATAAACCACGTTTTTGATCCTCTTCTTTAAATGTTCCACTTGTGTAGCCATTGAATGTCCCCAAAAGATAAGATTGCAGGAACGTGAAGAAGAAGTAAGTGTAGACAAAATCTTTCGATATCTGTCATATTAACCGAAAACATTCGGCCAATGTTAATATTTCATATTTTTGTCGGGGTTTCCATGCACCATTCATTTTGTCAAATACATAATGGTTTGGGATGTCGGGATATAAATATCGTCGAGCATTTTCATCGGTTTGATTTAGTTTGTTCGGTAAATAAGACAGTTTGATCATCTGGAAAGTGGATTGGCAGTCTCACAATGATGTGTGACTGTTCGTGCATGTTGAAACTAAATATAGGCACCAAGCTGGCTCAGGCGCACTTACATACCAGGAGTCCATGTACGATTTAATCTCATCATGATCCAAAGTGCAATGTTGAACGAAGGTTATATTGGCGCAATCGTGCCCTTTGTAGACATACTTAAATAAATACTTCACACTTTGAATTGATGAACAACATTCATCATTAATATGACAGTAAATTTGAGGCTTAAACGTGGATTATACGGAACAATCTCAATGAATTCTGTACATTTTGGATATCCGTTACAGTTAACTATCGATTCATCTTGATATCTTTTAGGGAAATTTTTGCTGCATATTTCATTAATTCTCCACAGGGACCATGTATCATGTGTTTTGTAATGAAAGCATGTAGCTTTGGATAAAGGTCAATATCTGGAATTTCCGCAGAAATGAATTTATCAATGGTTTCTGCATCTTTTGGCTTATATTCGTTTCCGACAATCAAGAAAATATGGGCATGAGGTAATTCAATCAATGACATGTACCTTCGCAACTGAAACTCCGAAAAGATGGCTTTTTTGAAATGTCATCGAGCAATTCTTGGAGCTTTAATTTGAAGACGCTTGCCACTAAATCGGGGCGAAATTCCGGAGACTGACCTTCCAACAAATTGTTACTTATTGCACTCCATTTCGGATTACATGTCATTGTAATGAAATAGTCTGGCTTGCCATATTTACGGACAATCGCCATAGCATCTTGATAGTTTTGGGCCATATTTCTCGGGCTTCCTTGGAATGATGATGGAAGGATTATAGCTTTTCCAGGGATTAAACCTTGGTTAATAGCTTCACTTTGCAAGTAATCCATAAGGTCACTGTATTTTTCCGCTCTGAGTTTTTTTTGATTTTGTCGAACATAATTGAGACGATTTGCTTCTGTTTTAATATAAGCATCAACCAGGCAAACCAATGCAAACCAATACCCCAACTTAGATCACCAAATGGAAAAAACAATGGATATATCATTGGTTCTAAATTCGGATCAAGTACACCAATTCTCTCAGTTTTACGTGGGCTTGCATTATTTAAATTAGCGCGGCAATGAATTAACAGATCTCGTTCAAGTGGAGGCTCTCCATTATCATTTTGAAAAATAAAAGCAACTTCATTAGATCTCGGAGAATTATAACGTCGTTGATCTAATCTTCGATCTTGCATTATCGCCATTGAAATTGAAGGCGGATTTGCACCATTTTCTTGAGCATCGTGAATGGACTCTTGTTCTACCTCATAAAGCATTTTAAATGTTTGTGCTAATAGATTTATGGTGACCATTAACGAATTGAACTCTTGCATTAATTGCCGGTTACACTTAGCATTTTCACATTCCCATGCGCTGCTCACATGCTTCGTTTGCTTCAAAAATGTATAATTGAGCAAATCTCTGTTAATCTCCATTTTCAGGGTGTAATGTCCCAACTCTATGGTAAATTTTTCCATTAGTTTGTAGGCAATACGGACCATGTCCTGGAGGTGGCACTATGTTCGCACCCATAGACGCAAATGCCAACGAATTGTTTATTGACCGAATCTTTCGAATATTGAAGATGCTTACAAATTTTAGAGAAGGCTATAAAATATGAAGATAGTGTTCGATATAATCCACAACCATGATAAACCGTTAACTGGTTTCTTTTCAGCTCGGCTCACTATTAGGCATCATTAATTTTTATTTTTACTGCAAGACAAATTCAGAGGCAAAAACCAATTTGATAATGAGGTCAAAATCAAGATCAAAGTCGCTGCAAAATCTAACACAGTTTGAATTAAAAAGCATAGTCAAATTCGAATTCAAAGGACATGCCTAAGACGATTCCGCAGAATAGTTGATTCGAAGTAAAACTCGAAGTGAAATACGAAGTGAAAGGTTAAGTTAATCTCGAAGGCAATTCGAGGTCAGAGTCAATTTTAAAGGCAAACAAAATCAAAGCCAAAGTAAAATGAAAATCGTGAAGACAAATTCGACGTAAAAGTAAAATTCATATACGAAGTGGAAGCCTAAGTTTGGGCCTCGATGGCTCAGCGAATAGGAATTTGTTACAAATGTATGTTGTGCTGCATATGTAGTGTATTAAATCCATTGCAAAAGTAACAAGCAAAAATTTAAATCCGAAGACAAGATTGAAAGTGAAAAAATGGTCAAAGTAAAAATTGAAGGCAATTCGATGCCAAAGTCTGTTTCAAAGCGAAGTCAAAATTAAAATCGAATACTAATAATGGAAGTCGAAGACAAATACGAAGCGAAACTTTAAGCAAATTAAAGACGAAGGCAAGGTTGAAGATAGTTTTGAAATTAAAATTACAGTTTACGCGATGTCAAAATCGGGTTCAAATCCAAAATAGTAAAGATAAGTTCTAAGTAAAATTTGGTAGTAATATATACATATATAAAATGCAGGCCTAATTGAAAATAGAAGGACAGGTCGATGCCAAATATCGAAGACATTTCGAAAAAGAAGATAAAATCGAAGTCAAAATCAAAGAAGCCAAATTTCAAAATGAAAGTAACTGCAAAAAAATTCAGCAAGTGCCACTTCGTGACGGAAGTTATTAACTAAGTGTAAGGGTTGTAGTCCTACTACTGGGGGTTTAGCGTTGCGTTGCGACATGTGTTATCTTTACGATACTTCAAGAGGAGTCTCGGATATTTTTTGATTCACAATAACGATCTCGGACACGGTACGGAAGATAACGATTTTGCTAAATCGCCCGGACAGCCTCCATCAACTCTTCGAACAAGCAGCTCGAAATTGATTGGCAACCGGTGTCGTTAATTCACGGCTGATTTCATATGTCGTACCGACCATCTTAAAACCGTCTTTAGCAAAATTCCGTAACCTGAAGTTAAAATCGTGTTGGCCTGAAGTCGCTCCAATTGGTAGTAGTCGCAGTCTATATCGTATCATCATGTGCCTAAACTCCTTGCACCCTTACTCGAACAACAACAGGAATAAACACCATCGAGATAGCCCTATTTTATACAACTTGTTGGGATTTCAATACATATTTTCAACTTAAATGTATTTACAAAGCCCCATAGAAATCGATCGACTGGATCAACCAAACACATCGACGAAAGAAACAAGAGTGGCATGTACACCAGGCAATCAACATCCAAAATTGTAGCCTGAGAGATAGGTATCGATACATAAGTGAAATATCTAAAGAGTTTCATCCACGTAGCAAGATATATTCGCAACGTTCCGATGAATTAAAGATGGACACTAAAATGAAAGCAAATGTTGTGGTGGAGTTAGTTCGCCTACCTTCCGAGCAATAAAATCTTGCTTCAAAAAAATTAAGCCATTTCTCATTATCTTTTGTCATCGAACCGGAATTCGGGCGCAGGTAACTTTGGTATTTGCAACGGAATGCTTAAATCTGGCCACATGTAGATGCTAATTTAAGGCAATTCGAATGCCATTTCGAAATGGGAATTCGAAAATCTGCAGTGCGTTAAGGACACCCAATAGCTCGAACTCTCTTCAACCTGTCATTACAATAGCATCCGTCAGCTCAGCATCAGAGCGCGCCAGCCAGTCCTATTCCCCTTAAAATTAAATGCCCAACAAATTGGCTTTCAGATAAACGAAGCGAACACCAAATATATTGCCAGAGACCCAAGACCAAATATCCACTGAGCAAAATTCATTTCTGTTGACATTTTATCGATCGCAGTAAGCTATCGAGCATTTTACGCCAACAGCAAAATATACACAACCTACAAAGTGATAATAAGGCCGATTGCCTTCTTCCTCTTGATGCTTGGGTACTATATCAGCACAAAACATCCAAAAACTAATGTTAACTGAGTGTAACATCAAACAGAGAGACATATAGAAAACGAATGAAAATCAGAAACAATTTCGATAAAGTTGACATAATCGCAGTTACAAAATCGTCAATCGCTCAAAATCGCTTAAACAAGTTCTTCGTACATAAGATTGGGCCACCAAACAGGCAGGAGATGGCATACCTGATGGATGGATGATGTTACAAGGGACCTAAACACCCTCGGCCAACACGTTTAGCGTTCTCTTGTTGTGGATCGAACTATTTGGGCAAATCTATTTGGTCAAATCCTTCACGGGATGTACATAATGCCAACGGGAGGAAAGAAATGTTGAAGTTACGGTTAAGTAAAAATTGAACATAATTCGATATAAAATCTGTTTCAAAGTCAAAATTGAAGTCGAAGAGAAATTCAAAGTAAAACTCGAAGCCAAAGACGAAAGTATGATTGAAGATAAGACAGAACTAAAAATCGATTACTATTCAATATCAAAACAGGATTCATAGCGTTGTTATAAAAGGTATATACTTTTTACACCGTTTGAACGGTATTAGTGTTAATCAGTACTCATTGAGAAAAATTAATGCCAGTCCAAGACGCGGGAAAATGGGAAAGCAATTTTCATATTTCGCCTGAAAAAACATAAAAAATGCAAAAATGCGATTTGAGTTTCAGCGGAAATCAGACAACCAAATCAATTAACTTAACATTTTCCATTAGTAAACAGTTTGACCAGATAGGCGCTTTCCACAAAAATGTAAATTTCCACAATTTTCATTCATAAAACGATGAAAAATGAAAATCGAAATACTCCTAAATGACACTATATCGATCTATTGGTCCATTGTGGATTAGGACAATCAGATGCAATATTTTTATTGATTTTTAGAACATACTGTGTCAGAAATAGTTTAAATCAATTATTTATTTTATTCAATTCGGAAATTTTTGAACGAATAAGTGCTTTGGAAGATTCGATATAGCGTCATTTAGGGGTATTGATTAATTTGCATTTTCCATCGATTTATGAATGAAAATTGTGAAAATTTAGATTTTTGTGGAAAGCATCGATTTTTTCAATGTGATAACTAATGGAAAATATTAAGTTCATTGATTTTAGTTGTCTGGTTTTATTCCAGGCAAAATATGGAAATGCGTTTCCCATTTTTTCAGCTTCTAGACCTTCTAGCTCTAATTTTTTTGCAATTAGCACTAAGTTGGTTCTAAATTCTAATGGTACGAGAAGTTTCATTCTTAAATCTGAAAGTTTCCCTGCTACACAATTTTGTTACTATGGTATATATGGAGTTAATATTCCCCAATCCATCAACTGTTACATTGTTTGTAAATTAAGCGAATAAATTCAAATTGATTTGAAATAAATAAAATTACTTACGAGCACAGAAGAAATTGGATAATATTGTAATAAACGAGCATTGTACCTGAATTTCATTTAAAATTATCTGAACTCGGGGAAACAAATATTTCTAAATTAAATTAAATGTAATTTAAATATTATAGAAATTTGTAGTATTGGGGATATTTTGAGAAAAATAAAAATATTATTTTTTAATGTTTGCATTGCTTATGTAAATAAAATTTTCTTGTTTATAATATGTATGTATAAGTATTTGTATGCTGGGAATTTTTTTGTTTTTTTTATTTTTATGAAAAAACTTGAAGAAAATGGGAATATTTTTGTTATCTTCTTCCTGGTATTTTACATAAAGGTTAGGTAGGTAAAAGAAGAATTATTTTATTAGAAATACAAATCAAGATTCAAAATTTAATGTACGCATGAGATGGGTATGCAAATATTTATGATATTAAATATGATTTATACCATACATAGGTTTGGAAATCTATGCACTTTGAAACTTTGGTGTTACACTAAATGGTAATCAATTTGGCTTTTCATTTTCATATTTTAAAATAGTTTACTTGAAGTTATTTGTTTATAAGAGTGAGTTAAATTTAACTGGCAATTTTCACCTGCTGCTTTAGGTGGCCGACCCTGTACCATCACTTTACCCCAAAGAAACGAATCTCGAATAAGTTTAATAGGAAGAAATGTTTGAATGTATTAAAATCAATACTCTTTCGGATTTTTATAGACAAAATATATTAACAATAACGTCATTCACAAAATTTTCGATTGGGTAATCAGAAAAAATCCGAAAGAATCTTATTGATTTTAATATATAGACAAACTTCTCTTATATTATTTGTGTGGGCATAAAACACACAGAAATGAGGGTTTGAATTGCTTTTTTTATTTAATGAATATAATTCGCTAAATCAATGCTTTCTTTACTCATACTTTATGTATGAAGTGAGAATTGTATTTTGGTCGTTCGTAGTTCCGTAGCTATGAGCTATCTGAAGAGTAGACCGACCTTTTCAGTACGAAACCAACCAAACTACCAACATTTGAAACTCAAGGAGGGTTGGATACTTTGTGAATGTAATTATTGTTAATATATTTTGTCTATAAAAAGTCGAAAGAATCTTATTGATTCGACTAAGTTTCAAAACTGCGATATCCAATAAGTTTTACAGCTTCCTAAAGAAAATTAGGATTTTAAAATAAAACAGAAGAAGAATTTGATTTTCCCAACGTGCAGCTTTATAATAATATGAACGTTATACATATTGGTGTAGACATCTTGACCTCGCGGGACCTCAAGCGACCCTCTCCATCGACTAAGCAATCTAAATTCACGTTGCCACACCACTTACAGGCCCCGAAACCTATCTTTAGAGGTATCAAGGACCACAATTGCAGATTTTGGATTTGTTGGCTCAGAATTTACTGATTTATAGCAAGGTGATTATCAGCAGTAATATCCCAAGAGCATTGATAATTTCCCAAAATAATTTTATTATATTTTTCGAAAGCACGTTGCTTGGTAACAGCCCGAAGCCGTAGGCTGAGGGCTATTACCTAAAAGCAACGTGCTTGAGGAAAATATAATAAAATTATGAGGTATTTATCAATGCTCGAGAGGTTTTTTTTGTTTTTTTTTGTCTCTATCTCTGCAATCTTTTCTGGGCCTCTAGGCACTTCCAACTCTTTCGCAGTTCCCTTTTAACGTCCTACCTTACGCCGTTGCCAGCCAACTCGAGGACGTACGGCTATAGACTCGCTTTTGTTTAAACCACCTGCACATTGCATTGATTCATGCCAGCCTATAGTACTGACATGAAAGGTGGGTCGGCCCATGGATTCCGCACTCTCAACAGGGGGTCATAGATGTGTTCATCGCCATCATCGATCGAAATCAGATGATGAAAATCCCTTTTGCATCCCGCCCCTATAGGGATTCGAACCCGGTACCTCCCGATTCAACCGCCGTAGCTTTAACCACTGCGCCGTTTGGTCGGTGCTCGAGAGGTATTCGACGAGAAAATTTTTAACAATTTTCTTTTATTCTAGTAGTAAGGCTGCTAGATTGTAAATTGTTCTATGAAAGTGTCATACTCGTTAATAAAAACCGAGCATAGATACAAATTTTATTCTCACACCGCCTTTTAACTATTTCTAACGGTGTGTTTCACAATGAGTGACGGTAAAAACGAACCGGAGGTGAAACCCACGACGGACGGAACGACCCAGGTGTACAAAATGGCGGTGAAATACGCACCATTCAATCGTGACGATCCAGAAATCTGGTTCACACAGTTTGGAATTAAGGGCATCGCAGCCGATGTTACCAAATATGGCCATCTCATTGTAGCTCTCGTACACGGTCAATTATTGAACGTTTATGCGAGTCGGCGAAAATTAAACTCGATCGATTACTGTCCGATACTGCTCCTGGACGATAAAAAACCATCGCAGCTTTTACCAGAGATGGAAGCGCTGATTGTTCATCAAGTAACCGAGCCAGTATTGCGAAATTTATGGCTACAGTGGCTCCCAACACAAGCACAGGAAATCTTATCCTGCATGGACGAGTCAAACCTACAAAAGTTAGCAAACGCTGCCGACAAAATAATCGACGTGCAGAAACCCGCCGGTATATATAACTTAAAGGCTTCGAGAGGAACTGTTCGGTCGATTCGCTAAATTTGGAGACAAATACACTCGTGGACGATCTCAAAGTTCTAATTTCTCTAACTCCCCTCGTCAACGCAGTAGTTCGCGTTCAAAGGAACAGGCCGCAAAACATATTCCAAATTGATGGTATCATTACAAATACGGCAGGTCGGAATCAATCAATCCAGGCACCTTACTTCATGCGGCCAGTGATGGTAGCTATAATTCAAGAAGCCGCTTAATCATTATCGATTCACAAAACAAATTACAATTTTTAATCGACACAGGCGCCGATGCTTCCGTCATACCACCAACAAGCCGCGAAAAATCCAACCCATCAGTATTTAAATTGTTTGCAGCAAATTCGACAACCATCGATACGGATACAAAAATTATACACTCAACATAGGTCTTCGCAGACCCTTAATATGGAATTTTGTTGTAGCTCCAGTCGACCGATGCATTTTGGGCGCCGATTTTCTATCACACTTCGGTTAATTGGTCGATACCATCACGAATCTCAACGTCCAAGCGGAATTGGTAATCAACCTGAACAAATGTGATTTCGCCAAGGACAAAATATCCTTTCTCGGATTTCACATCTCAGCAGACACGGCATGTTACCCGACAAATGTTGCAATATTTTATAACTTTCCGTTTTATCGAATCAACTAGCTGCGTGGGGACGCTTCGCGCCCGCGAGGCTAGTGAGCGCAACCGGCTTGGTGCTTCGCTCCACTAAAGCGCTTCGCGCTGCTGCCCCTTTTGTGGGAGGGAAGAGTTTAGAAATATATTTAAGAGAGAGCCTCTTTATAAACAACGTTGCCAGTTCTAGCACCATGAGCAAATATAGGTAAAGTTGCCGGCTGGAGCTAACACGGAAGCGGGCAACGTAAATTTGCCATGAGTGAAACTCTCGCCGCGAAGGTCTACACCGCCCAATGTTTGGCCCTGTGCCTTGTTTATGTTTATGGCGAAACACACTCGTACGGGAAACTGGAGGCATTTGAACTGAAATGGAACATCAGAAGGGATCATAGGGATGCGAGGGATTATCACTTTTTCTCCAGTCGCGCAGCCGGTTAGAACTGTAGCTTCTATTCCGAAAATTTTGAGACTGTTTACTTGCAGGCGGGTTCCATTACAGATATTTGATCGGTTGAGGTTCCGGAGCAGGACGACAAATTTGCCGATTTTCAGTTTCAGCTGGTGAATCGGTATATCAGACTGGTTTAATGAGTTTAAAAATTGGACAGGATATTGAATTGTTTCTTGAGGATCAACGACAGTATCTATGGATTTGTATGCTCTGGATGGTGCTTCAAATTTGTGTAGGATGTACTCGTTAATGTGGTTCACTGCTTCATTGGTCGACGGCAAGATAGCTCTTCCTCTGAACCAGGACAGGGGCTTTTCTGGAAGATCTCCGATGCCGGGATATACGGAGTCTACTAATATCTTTACATCATTTATTCGACGGATACTTTATGTTCACGTTCAGGTAGGTCACCATTTCCTAGCTTCAGCAGAGTGTTGGAAAATTCGTCCAAGTTGTTGTCGCCACAAAATTTACTGAAAAGGAAATCTTCACTACTTCCGACCATGTGTAGGGCCGTTTTCAGACATGCACTAGGCTCGTCGGCACGCGTGCCTCTCGGAATGATTGAAATTGTTTGTCTAAAGTCTCCAGCAAATATTACGGTAACTCCACCCATAAGCGCTCGGTTTTCTCGGAAATCTGTGAGTGTCCTATCCAGAGCTTCCGCTGATGTCTTGTGTCTTTTTAGAGCAATTTAGCGATGGCACTCTGTTTTGAAATGTTGTATACGGCAATGTGGTCATTTCAAATGTTAACGCCAGCTTAAAAGTGGAACTGGCCGTTCTACCACCTTCTAGAAGATTGACCGCTATGCCGGATGAAGCTGCGGCAATCGGATCTTAGTATAGCTAGGACTAAATTATTTAAGAATGTTTTTCCTGTATCTCCAGGTGCATCTAGGAAGAATACTTCTCCGACGGGCTCGTTAACGCTAGCTAAAATTATATTGTAGGCTAACCGGGCTGTTCTGAATTTAATTTGGATTCCCTATTGGTTACAATCTGTAACATGGCCGATCTATCATATATGATGTCCCACGGACGAATTCCATTTCTAAAACTGTTGAATCATTTATATTTCGTCTATGCAAACAGTTTTATTCGCAAGCGTTTTCACAATTTTATTCAGTTCCCTTAATGCCAAAGCCAAGATATGGTCGCTGAAATCAAGGGAATAATCGAAACGCTCCGTCCGAATGCGATGCAATACGTCATCTGACATATTCTCCCTGTGTGCTACCCATAATGATAAGGGTACGGATGGATGGCAAAATACCAAAATGATGGAAAACAAATTTCTAATAGAGGCAACAGAGCAGCTTAAAGCTGCCTCCGTCAAGGTATCGCACCAATGAGAATCACCCTCCAGCAGACCGGGTTCCTTGCAGGCCAACTGGAAAGAAGCATGCGTTACACCGTTTATTATGGGTTAGTTCACAAAGGAGGTGGAGCCCTTGACAACGTGTAGCAACATTCTTAAGTAGTAGCATTCGGTATTGTTTGGGTGGATTGTGTAGACTCGACCAAGAGCACCACTCTTCTTTACTCCAGGATATCCTTCCACGGGACTCCTTGCTTACGACGGTTAAATTTCTTGTTACTCCAAGTATAGTAAGAAGGAATCTCATTATATGCCAAAGGTCTGGCAAAAGCATCGTTCCAGCATAACTTAAAAACGCAGTCAAGGTTGTGTCGCTGGGATTATTAACGATACCGTCGGCATTATTCTCTGTGAAGTAAATGCGTTGGCCGTTTTCAAGGTGGACCGATAGTTGGATTATTGCCGGCTCGCGCTCATAGATTTCGAACGTTAGTATTCTACACACCGCTTCCGAAGTATTAATGTATCGCCCGGACTGAAACTGGTCCACCTCTTTTGCTGCGTGAATACTGAACGTCCCTCTTGTTTATATATTTACAAACATATTTGATTGACTTACTCGAGCTACAGTGTTCTACATTTATATGAGCATCGAAAGCTTTTTATAGCACACGATTATGAGGCACCACCCATCGGTTGTCAATGCGCAAATCACCCTTTCGTACCGTTGCCTCTAATCCTACCTCATCAGGTTGCCTCCTACGAAATTTCGGATATCCGTCTTCTCCCGTCGATGTATTACTTTTAAAGCTCTTCGGATATTTCTTGCCGCATGCACCGGACTGCATGCATGGTGACGTCGGGTTCATATGATCGCATTAATCGAAAAATAGATCAAACAATTCGGCATACCATCAATCATTGTGAGCGATAGAGGTGCACAATTCGAGTCAACTCTGTTCAACGAGCTCTCAAAATATCTGGGATTCCATCGCAAACGGACCACAGCCTGCAATCCGGCGTGCAACGGTATCTTAGAATGGTGGCATTGAAGTTTCAAGGCCGCAATAATATGTTTCGAAAAGACCCTCATAGCACTGCAGCTGAACTTTATCAGATTATTTTCTACGATTTTTGGTTCATCATTTAATATTGTTTGTTCAAAAAGTAATTTAGCATCCAACAATGCTTCCATCATAATACTCCATATAGCAAGTGTCGCGATATTGAACATTTTGGTTTTATTATATAAATCCATCGTTTTATGTATTAACATTATCACTAACCACGCTCTGCTACTAATTTGTTGTTTAAAAATTCGGCTTAAATACAATAAAAGTTCACGATGTTTTATAATTATGTTATGTATTAACATATTATGTATTGGTTTTTATTTCTTTACTTAGCACCGGAAGAAATCCTCTCGTATAACTAATTTGACATTTCAGCATGAAGTTGCATTCAACATAAGTCCCAATAAGCCAAATAACGTCAGTACATTAATTCTGGAAATCACCAACAGAACACCGGATTATTAAAGAATGTACAGTAAACTATTGAGGAATTTTAGTTTCAGGTTTGGTTTGTGCGTAATTTATTCATATAATATGTAACTTACGTAGCTTAGGCAAAAGTAAAACTGTTTTAGCTTCTAAAATATATGTTATGTCTTAAATGACTTTGCTTTTTTAAATTATAAGCTAAATAAGTCGAATTACGTATTTCTCGAAGAAAAATTAACAATATTTGGAAAAACTCACAAAATTGTACTAAAACATAAAATAAGTAAAATATGTAAAATGAAAGAATATGTAAAAATGTGTGATTATGCAAAAACATTTAATGGTATGTGGTAACATATAGGGTTCAATCGCCTTTATTTGATCTGTATCGAATGAATATTCAAAAAATATTTTTTTACCTAAGAATCCTAAGCCTAAGTAGTGATTAGGCTAATTTCCTCTGGATTAAATAATTGAAGCTCTAGAACAGCAACAGCACTGGCCAGAAGTAAACAACTTATTAGTAAGATTATTTGTTGTATTTCTGTTTTAGCCAAATAAATGTTTCCGTCTATTTTCTAAAAATTCCACTTATACATATGTATATAACTACTCGACGTGATTAAACGTAAAATCTAAAGGTTATTTTTCAAAAATCTAAGCCTTTATAGATAAGCCCATCAAAAAACATTTAACTTTAATTATTGTATAAAGTTTCTTGAAATCAAATAAATAATACGATGAAAACTTAACATGCTGCAATGCTGCTCCTTATTACATATCATTCAGAATTCTTTAAATTTAACCACGATTTTCTACGAAAACTTTCAAATACTTGAGTTTCAAAACTCATCTCTCTTTACCCCAAAAATAAAACTTACTTACGCCATTATGTATGTGCATAAAGCATTCCGCCATCATTTCCAGCATCATCATCATCGGCTGCAAAAAACAATAGACACAATTCAACAACAAAAAATTATCAGTAATAGAATTTTTTTTTTTATTACGATTTTCTTCATTTTCATCTCGTTTTCTTTAAATATTTACAAAGTTTTTGAAAACACAAATAAAAATAGAAAATACAAATAAATAATAAAATACGAAAAATAAAGAGAAAAGCATAGAAAAAAAGTTTTCCAACTAAAAACTGAACTTTCTCTGTTTCACAACAAAACTTTCAGAGCTTTTTCCCCTTTCAATGTCTAAAATGTTAAAAGAAAAAAAACGTTGATGCTTTCTTAATTTTTTTTAATCACTTTCTTAGGAAGAATTATAAATAAATATAAAATATCTACAAAAACAAAACAAAACGTTAAATAAACTTTTTTTATTCTTTTTTGTTTGATGATTATACACTTTTTCTTAGAGACTGGTCCGAGACTGGCAAAAAGATGTTAGTGATAAAATTTTTCTTTTAGACCCGTATACATATTTTTCTTTTTTCATTGTTTCTTTTGTTTCTGTTTTGTCTTTAAAAAGCGGACAAAAGAAGAGAAAAAAAATATTTTAGCTAGATATAAAAATAAATATTACAAGAACCAAAAAATTAAATTGTTTAGATAAAATACAAGAATATTTTAAAAATTAAAAAAAAAAAAAAAAAACAAAACAAATTCGCTTAAACTTCAAAATATTATATGTTAACCATCTGTTTTGTTTTGTGTCTCCCATAATTTCGCATAGAAACCATTTTTCTGTAAAAGTTGTTGATGTGTACCCCGCTCGCCTACTCGTCCATTTTCTAGTACAAGAATTTCGTCAGCATCCATTACTGTTGATAGGCGATGGGCAATGCATATGCTGGTTCGTCCTTTGGTGGCACGACGCAGTGCTTGCAGAATGTTCTGTGGAAAGAAAAAAAAAAATTGAATGAATCGAGTTATGTATGCCTTCATCATGACTATATATGCAAATAACGCATTTGCTACTTTTGCTTTTACTACTTGCTCAAAAGTAACTGGAACTTAACATGCTGCAATGTATGTATAATGAGCTGCCAGAAGAATTTTGTAAAAAACATATTCGGCATAAACTCTGATCTTAGTAGAGTGCTGAGATTTTTTCATAACCATGAATTCACAACATTAAATAATCTGAACGAATGAAGGGGATGGTTTGAGTTTTATTTGTTAAAAGTTGTTTCTATGATCGAAATGTTAGCCCAGTCATTTAAAGCTTAAATTTTCTACAATTTGAAAATATACAGGGCTGACTTCCAAATCGATCCTTAGCTGAACGATTTATTCCATCTTACTCAGCCCCAACTCAATTTCCAACCTAATCTCCTCAACTCAATACATAACGCAAATCAGCCCTTAACACAATCCCAAATCATCTTTTATCTGAACTCTTACCTCAATTTAAAACTCAATATTCCAATCAATACTGAAATAACTCAAATCGACCCAATTTAACCTCCAACTCAACCACCAAATAAATCCTTAACAAACTCACTCGACCCTAACTCAACCCTGACTCTACTCGAAACTCAACGGGCAAGTTAATTCCCAAATCGGCACGGTCCGAAAAACCACATATATAGATGAACCCAACTCAATCTAACTTCCAACTCAACCCAAAAATTAATCACTAACTGCATTCCTTTCTCAACCTCAATTCAACCCGCAACTCGACCCTAACTCAATCCCCACCAGATAAATTCTTAAAAAGCTCCCTCGACCCCAACTCAATCTCTCACTCAACTAAAAACTGAACGCGCACATTTAACTTAACTCAATCCAACCTCCAACTCAACTAAAAATAAATCTCCAACTGAGCTCTTCACTCTACTTCAACCCAACCCCCAACTCTTAACTTAACCCAAAATTCAGAGTCCAACTCAATCCTTAAATCAACACGGTCCGAAAAACTACATGCGTACATGAACTGAACCCTCTACTCAACTTTAATCTCACTCTCGGTTAACTCGATTGCAAAATCAGCTTAAATAACCTCAGACTAAACCCTTAATTAATGGCCAACCGTACCGCTCATTCAACCCCGAACTCAGCATCTAACTCAATCCCAATATCAACCAACCAATAAATCCCGTTCTCAACCCCAACTAAACTCCCAACTGAACCCTCAACATCAGCTTTCAACTTAACCTCAAAGTGGAGCCTCAAATCAACACGATCCGAAAAACTACTTGCTGCTTCATGTGAAAACAACTCAAGTAAATTTCCAACTCAACCCTCAACACAATAAATTCCTAACTGAACCGCTGGAACAACCCCAACTCAGCTTTTGACTTAACCACTGAACGTTCAACTCAACCAAAACTCAATACTCAAGCCAGCATATAAAAAATCTCCTCAACGTGGTCTGAACTGAATTGTTCATTCATCTCTAACACAACCCACGACTCAACTCAAACTCAACCAAAATCCAATCGTCGAACCAGCATAAAAAAAATGTGTCAATGTGGACCGAAAACCACGTGGTAATACCACGTGCTAAAACACGCGTGATTTTGGGTCAATTCGTATAGCAGACCCGATCGTATATAACCCGATCCTCCGTCTTGACCATAGAAACAGATTTTGGAAAGAAACCTCACAGACGAGCGGACATTTTATTTACTTTTTCGAACTCAGAGATCTTGAAACAGACAAGAAAAATGTTTTGGACAGACAACATTGTTGATCATTTTTGGTAAACTTTCAATAACTCTGGTCGGCGATTACGAAATTTGGCCGGCAATAAATGTATCTTATAAATGTACCACTGGCTTAATCGTGGTATAGCAAGAGTCCATTCAATTGAAAGAAAGCCTTCGCGTGAGGCATGATAAATTTAAGACCAAGGAAAGAATTACCTAGACGAAACAAACAGTAAAGTGATTTAAAGAGAAAGCGAAAGTCCGAAGACCACAAAACAAATTAAAATTCAGAATATCACAAAACGGGAAATAACAAAATTTCACCAAAATCGTGTTGTGCCCGAAAGGGTTAAGTCGACGCAATCAAGAAAAAAGTTGTAACCAATTGAGACATCAGATTTCTAAATCAACTGAAACTTCTCTAATAGCTGGCCCTCCTCTGATGGCTGAGAGAAGGCATAAAAGAAGCAGATAATGCGGCAACGACGTGAGTTACTGAGTAACAGAAGCCAAAGGAGTTCGGGTTTATCATCGGTGCTCTCTTTAACAATGTAACAACGTGCAGACGACGAGTGTAACCCCAATTTACACAAACACCGGGTAGGCAACGCAAGACGTATGGTATCTACGTAAGCATTTATGAATCCACATCAACACCTATATAACGTAATTTAGCCGACGAATTAGGTCTCGTAGGAGTGTCTGAAAAACTTTCCTAAATGGACGAGCGAAATTATCTACAACGAAAAACACAGCTGTAAAGTGATGATGTTGTCAACGGAATCTTATTAAAATCAAATTTGTTGACGGGTCTTGATCTCTTCGCAAACCTTAGCTGTACTAACCAAAATTTGAGAAAACAGGTTGGGAT
Organism: Tipula helvola; assembly: GCA_963556165.1. Taxonomy (NCBI): domain Eukaryota; kingdom Metazoa; phylum Arthropoda; class Insecta; order Diptera; family Tipulidae; genus Tipula; species Tipula helvola. Next base: position 61,490,701 of record OY744483.1, read on the forward strand.
CAAGCAGGACGACCAAAACATTCAGCGATGTCTTTGGAGAGATCGTTCCGCGTTAATATGCAACAAATAGGGATAGATGGTTGTCACTGATATCTACCTTCAACATAGGTTTGTGGAAACAAGTGATCACTTCGTTCGTATAACTAGTCGAACAATGAAATAGGAGGTGGCTTCAAAAACGAATATCGTGCCCAATAAAGCGAATTCAATTCTACTTACAACTCCGTAAAGAAACAACTAGGGAACATTGCGGACGAAGCCTGCGAATGGAATCAGAGCTGGCTATATTCATAGACCATGCAGTAAATCGCGTAAGGAACGAGTCCCGAGCCAGGACCGGGCGATGAAGGGCAATAGAAGGTACGAGGCTTGTATGTCGCCGTTACCCTAAAACCAGACAAACTAACACTCGACCTTCGAGCGGTTTTCAAACTTAATCAGAACGCAATGATGCTCTAACTTACAGGATCCGAAGTGTCCATAAAAGTCATTCCACAACGACGTAGAAATCATAAAAGAATGTCGGAACTGTAGAGCAACAGCAAACTGCTAAGCGTGTCTGCATTGCATGATTCCCAATCCATCATCAGAACGAGGAATAGGCTGAAAAATGCAGAGTATCTCACGTAAGAGGAACGATGTCTGATTATTCTTCCAAGCAAAAACAAATACAGAACTACTCATCGCCATTTTCCATCACCAAATGTACCACCAAAATCATGCTACAATTTTAAATGAGATCAAGAAGCGATACCACCTACCCCAATCGAGAAGTTGGCTGAAAAACGTGTGAGAGGAGTGTGCAAGATGACGCATAATAGATACGAGGCCCGAGGTACAGGAAATGGTAGAAATACAAAGATAGTAGATTATTTCGATTCATGTTTGACTGCAAGAGCCGTACTTTATATTATTATTATATATTCTTCTGCAGACACATATAGTCACAATGGGATGGACTTCCGAGAGGCGAAACCAGCGAAATGTCTTGCAAAAAGTCAGCAACGAAGCATTTGATCGGTTTGCCAACATTAATTGGAAATTTAATCCGTTGACCACATCCCATAATAGGGGGCATGAGAGAGGCACATCATCAATCGCGTCAAAGGAGTAAAAATTTGAAAAATTCAAACCAACCGTTCTTCCGAATGTTGAACAAGAAGATAAAGAAAGCGTTACCCAATATCGCTCATCGAAGATTAGTATCATTGAATACAAATTAGGTTGCCGTTCATACCGCTTCCGAATCAAGCAAAAAATGTCTGTCCTTTATAATACAGAGGCAGACTCAATGTAAAATCGATCGTTTTTATTGTACCTCATTCCAACACGTTTCGGACGACCTATCTGCTTTATTTTACTGCAGCTGGTACCTTGATTGGTTATTGACGAGTTGATGAATCCGGCACAAAATTACGATGAAGCAGCCGTCCAGTTAAAAGTTTTTTGAAAGAGACAGAATAATATATTTTGCGCAGAATTAAACGCTTGAGGTTTATTGAAAATGATGGATCACATTTTTTAAGTATGTCTTGAAAGTGATCAAATAACGAATACACTACGAATACACAACTTATTTGAGCAATTCCCACACTATTAATCATACAAAAAATATAAAAAACAACAATACTTACGTGTTCCGTAATCGAATCTAAACTTGAAGTCGCCTCATCGAATATCAAAATAGGAGCATCCTTCAAAATAGCCCGCGCAATAGCAACCCGCTGTTTCTCACCACCCGATAATTTCAAACCACGTTCACCAACTTGTGTGTCATAACCCTTGGGCCACGTTAAAATCGCATCATGTAAATCAGCCATTCGTGCCGCCTCTTCAATATCCTTCTGTCCTTTCTTAATATTACCATATCCCACATTATGTCTGATCGTATCGTGGAATAACACCGAATCTTGAGGTACAATCGCAATAGCCTTACGCAAGCTATCAATATCAATGTCTTGTATATTTAGCCCACCAATTAGAATTTCACCACTATTTGGCTCAAAGAATCGGTACAATAAACGCACCATAGACGATTTCCCCGAACCGCTACCGCCAACGAATGCAATCTTTTTACCCACTGGTATTGAAAAATTTAAATTCTGAAATATTGGTTTACCCACTTCATATTGAAATTTAACGTTTCGAAATTCGATTGATGAATTATCAAGCGTGATATGTAGTTTGACGGCATCCGGTCGATTTTGAATTGCCGTCTGAACATTCATTAGTGTAAACATTGCTCTCATATCGATCAGGGCTTGCCGAACTTCTCGATATACGCTTCCTAAAAATCCGAGTGGTACCGATAGTTGGAATAGTAGCCCGTTCACCATCACCAAATCACCAACAGTTAAATTACCCTTTGCGATTTCATTTGCAGCCAGCACCATTATGGAACTAAGCGCAACACTAAATATAGCGTTTTGTCCAAAATTTAGCATAGCCAAACTTGAACTCGTCTTCAAATTGGCCGTCTCATATTTTTGTAAAACTTTGTCATATCGGTCCGCCTCATATTTTTCATTATTAAAATACTTCACTGTTTCGTAATTGATTAATGAATCGACAGCTTTATTGCTCGCCTCGTTCTCTGCCTGATTCATATAAAGACGGAATTTGGTGCGCCACTGTGTAATCCCTAAAGTCCAAAGGGCATAAACACCAACACATCCCATTGACACACCAGCAAATGCAATACCACATTTAAAACCTAAAATGCTTGATACCAGCACCAATTCGACTATAGTCGGAACGACATTAAAAATCATAGCGGAGAGTACAAAATTAATACCGCGTGACCCACGATCAATGGTTTTCGATAGGGCACCAGTTTGTCGGTTCAAGTGGAAGGCCAAATCGAGTTTATGTATATGAAGAAAAACGTTTGTTGCAATTTTTCGTATTGAATGTGATGCAACTTTTGCGAATACGGCACTGCGAAGTTCATTAAAACCGGCAGCACCAGCACGAGCGATACCATCTAAACAAAAGACAATAAAATTGGTTAGAATATGATTTAATCAAAAAAAAGATTATTAATGTTACATCCAATTAAAAGTGATGCAGTCGTTGCAATAGCGGCATCGGCTGGTGTTGCCAAACTCAACACGTTTATACTATCAACAGCCGCTTTGAAAAAAAATGGAACACTAACGTTTAGCATTTTTCCGGCGAGTAGAATACCCAGGGACAGCACAACTCTGAAATTTAATGAAATCAATACAGTTTAGAAATCATCACAATTATAATTTTAACTTACCGTTTTCGAATAAATCCATCTTCTTTAGGCCATACATATGCCATCATAGCTTTTAGCATATCCTTTGAAGTAACATCTGGTCCGTCATATCCAAACGATTCGGCTGGTAGTCCTGATGATGCGCCTGGATGGAAACAGTATCGAATTTGCTGATGATAGTGACCTAAGGAATTACTACGTTTAATAGTTCACTCCAAGGATCACAGCAAAAGCGGTTAAATAAAACAATTAAATAAAAAAAAACAATCATGTGCGTATTTAGCAACAGAGAGCATTTTAGATTAGTTTACATATAAGGATATGCCATAACAATGGATTTTTTTAAGCAAACACCCATCAAACATAATAAATTAGACGATTACCATTGGACGATATGTTGTAATATTTCGCCAACAATCTATCCTTTTTAAAGAAAACACTCTTTAATCTTCATGTTAATGGTTTTTTCAATACGAATATAAACACAGTTCGTTGAATATCGATTTTCTAAACGTTTAGATTATTACTAATCGTAAGTGTCGCTTAAATCACAGCATGACAATTTTTGAGTTATCGATTATATCTATATAATAATAGTTCCATGCTGTGTCGAATAAGATCTACGAGAATCTATATAAATTTGATACTTGGGACATGCCTTAAAAGGACCGAAATAACAACATCTAGAAAAATCAGTTTACCCTCCGTAATGACAAATTCTTATTTTTTTATTACATTTTAACGATTGTATATAAAATTTATCATTATACCACAAGGGAAGTTTAACCACTGTAACGACTGAAGCAAATTGTAATTAAAATCACTTTTAATTTAAATAAACATAAAATTATTTTTCTTTTACGGTCGATGGAGTTCCGCAAATTTGATTTATCTTATTCCGGGTTATATAAAATATGACGTACTAGACGACTTTCCTTTCTTTCGATCGGTAAAACGTGTGCTGTGAGAAATATATTTTTGGTTTTCTTTAAATTAAATTTTAATGTAACGTAAATGATTTTGGAGTACTGACCTACATCTACATTTGGGCTTGCTTGGCTACGTCTCAACATTTTGTTCCTAAAGAAATTTAAAACATAACTGTTTAAAACAGAAATTGGCCTTTAAAAAACCTTACAATTCCTTTTTAATTTTCGCCTACGCTTATGCAACTGGTAAGACAAATAATACTTTTCTCTTTCATCTTCAAAGCTACTTACTATTTGACGTAATAGGTATGCGGAAGAAAAGGAAACCCTAGATCTGTTACATATTTCGTATTACACTAAAACTAAAAAGGTAAGCTTGGCTTCGCAAAACCGTGGCTAACAAGGGCAAAACGTTTAAAAATTACCACCTAAACTTAATTTCATGGATATTTATACCACTATCTCGAAAAATCGCGAGACACGAACGGTAAATCATACATACATTCGTTTGATTTTTATCTACCAAATTATTTTGAAAACAAATGAAACTATTTAGCTAATAATCCATGCAGCTAGTCATTTAATCCCAGAAAAAGTTGCTTTAGGATGAAATTCTGGATTTAAGCAGATATCTGTGTAAAATTTGACATTTAGATGCAAAAAAATGTTTTTTACTATTATCTCGAAAACTACTTAATAAAAACCGATTTCTCCAAATGAAACAACCTTATGTCTGCGAGCTGGTAAAATCTCAAAACTGAGATAGATTTTAGTCCATTCGCTTCGCTTTTTTTTAGTTGTATCTCGACAACGGATGGACGAGCAACCAACCTACATTTTATTTTTTTATTTAAACCATAGATATTCCTTCATAATTTATCTTGAGCAAGAGTTCACAACATGCATATTATGAGGAGGATTGACATAATAAGAAGTTACAAAATCATTACAGCCAGAATAACAACACACCATTCAAATTCATTCGATATTAATTACTATCTGGGGCCAGACTAGGAGAGGAATCGCCGTTTTATAGACATTTGGAAATCTTGTTTCTCCAGAAATTTTATTTCATTAATTTCGGGAATCCTTGCTATTCGAGAAAGAGTTACAAGAAAACGTTGTAATGCAAACTGTAGGGATGCAGACTGTCCGGCACTGACGATTTCGAAGTTATTTTGCAGGGGTATAATAGAGGTCAAAATTCTGAATAACAATAATAAAGCGGCTTTTTCAAATTCGTTACGTATAATCCGTTAAAGTAACAAAATCGCATTTTATTTTTTTACTAACATTTAAACAAATAAAAATTAGATTAAATCATAATCTAACATCATTGGATTAAGAAATAATTTTCCTTTTAAATTCATGTTCAGTCAATACAAAATTTGATCGAAAATTACTATATTATTGAAATCAAAATCTATGTACAATAATGAAAAAATGGAGTTCACCAGTATTTATCACATAACACCAACCTTCCTCGTCAAGAGGTCTGGGGAGTGCATTCAATTTTTGGGTTATAAATCAATGATAAAATAAATGGAAACATTTATTTTGATATCAATTGTGAAGATATGACAGATATTTTATTAAGCAGGATAGCGATTCCGAGTTCCGACTGCATTTTGGGTCATTTTCTTAAGCATTATTTTTAGCCTAAATGCAGGCAGTAAAAGTACAGTGGAACCCAGGTATAATACCACCCCGGTACACGACAAACTCGGTATACGACCTTTTTTGGCTGAGGAAATTTTGCTCGGTATACGGCGCTTCGGTACACGACCATATTTTCATACGACGTAAAATTCGGTTATTTTTATTTTTTATTATAAAAACTTAATGCGTGCATGCGCAGAAATTATTTTTCAATTTCTTTTTGTTTTCATTCTCTTCACAAAAAAGAAAAAAGAAAAAATATGAAAAAAAAATTCTTTATTAATTTAAGGCGGGTTTTCAGTTGCAGTCGTTCGTTCGTTCTTTTGTTCTGAATTTTTTTTAATCCAATCAAAGGAACACGAACGAAAAATAACGTCATTTTCAACGAATACGATTGATTAAAAAAAAATTCAGAACGAAAGAACGAACGAACGAATGCAACTCAAAACCCGCCTTTAGTTATCACAACAAATACAATAACAGTGTTCAAATTACAGTGGTACCCCGATATACGACCTTAATTCGTTCCTGGTCGTATACCGAAGCAACCTTTCTCATAAGAAGCCATATAAAAAAGAATTACATAATCCGTTCCGGTCGGATACCGAGTTTGGTCATATACGGGGTATCACTGTATTTTTGAACTCATTAATATAGTTATATAGGTAAAATTTGCACATGGGAACGGAATAATTCGTTTTACATGGATTCTTATGGCAACGGTTGCTTCGGTATACGACCGAACCTTAAAAACGAATTAAGGTCGTGTACCGGAGTACCACTGTACATACAAAATATTATTAATTGCGTGGCTGTCACTGAAAATGTAATAAAACAAATTTTTTTGTTATAATTTTAGCAAATTATTTTATGATCGTTGTTTGAACATACATATACAGTTGACCTCCAATTTACAAAACAAATTTGGTCAAAAGGTTCCATCGTTTAGTGAAATTGTCCTAAATTGAAACCAACATTTCGGAATATTGTACATTTAATTCTATATTAAATGATGTAAATGTATAAAAATTATTGACATTTAATTGGAAAAACCCAAATTACATCGCACATAGCGGACTTAACGTAATATAGGGGTTCGCCGTACATATTTGAGATATTATGTTTGTAAGTATGTAGGTATTTTTTTTCAAAGGAATTTATCAATATTGTAAAATTTTGGTTAATAAGGTAAATACCCTTAATCTTTAATAAGTTTTAATTCCTTTTATAGCATTTTGATAATTTATTCGTCTTGGTTGGTGTTCTTCATATAAAAATTTTACTTAAGTTAATGAGTCTATGAATCATTCTTACAATACCTACAGGTTTGCCTTGCATTTTAGATGGAAGAATTATTTATTATTTTATTTACAAATACCACTAAAAATCAAACAAATTGTACATAGTATGTATCTTAACCATTGTGTACTCACCCGGCTACCCGGGTAGCCATTTCAGTTTTAAATATTTGTGGGGACTGCAATTTTTAAGTTAGAGGTTTCTAGCTTATTGACATCCAAGAATTGACTATTAGTTTTCGATTTTTGCATAGAAATTGGATAAAAATTATTTCTTGATGGAGTTATGTGTGAATAATTTTCTTTACCCTTCTAACGTACACCCGGCCACCCGGGTAGCCAGAACAAAATATAAGGAAAAGACTTAGTTTTATTTTAATTTATTTTAAATTTTATATCCCTGTTGCGTTCCGTCATTGTAATTTTGTATACAAATTTAAAAATGTATTATTTTATACCAGTGTTGGCAAGTAGTTGCGGTTATTACCGTGAAAATACAATTATATTTTTAAATGACTGATTTGCTGCGTGCCAAATCAAAATATAATATTTAAATATAATATTAAGGATCACCAGAGTTCTATTTTAAGATGGATTTTATTATCCCAAAACTCGGACTGAAAGTCTTAACCCGAGACAATTGCCTAAGGCCGTTCTATTCCGAATTCTTTTCAACATGTTCATCTATAAAAATACGAACCCACAATGATATTTGGAACAAACATTTTTTATCTATCTATTTCAACTATTATGAAATGGTGTGTCAAAATTCTGTTACACGATGATCTGGCATCGTGAACTAAATGGTCAAGTAGGTTTAAGTAGATAAAGTAAAACGATTCAAAATTTTAGATCTTCTTACGAATTTCCAGTTTTAAACCTTTACACGCGAGGGTTAACCTTTCTGCTTATCGCATTTCTCTGGAATTTTATTTAAACTTTTGGTTCAATGACTTTTTAATTAATTAATTAATTACATTTTTTCATTCAAGAATACTATCGCAAAAGTGCTTCTTAATTCTCGTAATTTGTAATACTAAATAAACCCTGAACTATGATAAAATTACAAGCTTACGAATAAAATATCGGTAAACTCACCCATTTGAAAAATATCGGTAGCTAATATCGGTAAAAATATGTTATCACCTAGTAATTTACTTTCGAACTTTCCGTATTTGTCGAAAATACTTGACATTCATTTCAACGGTGGTTGTTTGAATGACCAAATTGATTTCGTGTTTTCCTAGTTCTCCAGCATTTCAATAGTTAGGCTTTATTAAAATTCTAAAAGACTTATCTCTTTTTTGGAAAAATTACTACGATTGTTGAGTACCTACTCTAAAATTTTTTGACGTGCCAGGCCAATTTTTAAAAGTGCAAAATACAAAATTTATAAAATAAATGCAACAACATAGCGAAACCGGCAAAAAATCTGTTGAAACAACCGAAAAAATACACTTGGCTGCCCGGGTGGGTCGAGTGAGTACTAACGTAAATTTTTTTGGGTATACACCCAAGGGTTAAAACGTTCGCTAATCATCTGTTTTTTTTTTTTGGTGGACAAAAAAAAACTCACCGTGTTGAAATAAAATGCCATGAATAAGGGCGACGACTGGGCTCCCAGTCAAACTACTTGACACAAATATGTGTTAACTACTTCTAGAAACACAGCCGTATCGCAAATCATCGTAACAAAAATTACTACAAAATTATTCTGTTATTTCGTAAAATTTTGCGTCACATATTTGTGACATGAGTTTTAGGGAAAACTAGCATGTCAAATTATAGTATGTGACGTTGAGTGGCGAACGTGTTAAAATAGTATTTTAAAAAAATTACGACCCGCCTAAATGTAGGCTAACGAATTACATATCATGCGTGACATAGAAAAAATGCTAACCAAATTATAAATTTTAGCAGTATCTTTCGAAAATGTAGGTAACTGCAGCAGGGAAACTTTCGAATTTAAGCTGAAAATTTTTCATACCGTTAGAACCGAATTTGTGCTAATTAGTGCTAATTGGAAAAAATTAGAGCTAGTCCAGGAGCCGAGAAAATGGAAAAAGAACTTCGAAAAGAAACTTCTCATACCGTTAGATATGAGAAGTTTCAATCTTTAATTCGAAAGTTTGCCTGCTGCCATTAATCGTAATTTAATTAGCACGCAAGGTGCCTTTTAGATGACTCAAACTGTGTTATAAATTTTCATATTTCCTTGGTTTGTATAAAAATTGTCAAAATTTATATTTTTGTGATAAGCACAAATATCTTCATTGTATTTAATAAGTCAAAATATTTAGTTAATTGGCTAATCTTTTTTGGTTTCCGCTGAAAGTCAAGGTTTTGTTTTTGTTTGTTTTCCATCTTTCAGGCGAAATATGAAATTTCTTTTCCCATTTTCTCGGTTCCGGGTGTATCACTAATTTTTTCCAATGAAGACTAATTAGCTCAAATCCGGTTCTAACGGTATAAGAAGTTTCAAGCTTTAATTCGAAAGTTTGCCTTCTGCTGTTTATCATGATATTTTATTGTACATTGGATGATTCAGAATGTATTGATAAAATTTCATATTTCCTTGGTTTATTCATGAAAATATTCGAAGTTTATATTTTTGTGATAAGCACAAATTTCTTCAATGTGTGTAAAACATTTTATGTCGGAAATAGTCTAAATCAATTATTTTTGTTGTTCAATTTGGAAATTATTGAACGCAAAATGTGTCTTGGATATTCCGAATAGTATCGTTTAGGGGTATGAATTGATTTTTATTTTCCACAATTTATGAATGAAAATTGTCAAAATTTATATTTTTGTGATAAGCACAAATTTCTTCTATGTACTTACCAACTAAAAATATTAAGTTAATTGGTTAATCTTTTCTGGTTTCCGCTAAAAATCAGATTTTGTTGTTGTAATTTTTTACCGTCTTTCAGGCGGAATATGAAAATTATTTTTCCATTTTCTCGGCTCCTGGGCTAGCACTAATTTTTTCAAATGAGCACTAATTAGCACAAATTCGGTTCTACCGGTATGAGAAATTTCAAGCTTAAATTCGAAAATTTCCCTGCTGCAGTTACACACATCTTTCGAAACTATACTGCAATTTTTTAAAATTAATGTCTTAAGCGCAAACCCGCAGAAAAACCAAAATAAAAACCGACGTTCATTTTTTCGGGGTTTCCAAATTTTTGATTGAATTTAGATAAATTCTTCGGAAACTTATTCGAATGCCCAGAAAAATGTTTAATTGGTTTAGAAAATTGGATTTTTTCGGTCAGAAAAACATATTTGATACAGAAAAAATTGAACTCCAATTTTCTAGTAGATTCGATACATTTTCAGAAGATTTTAGCTAAAATAAAGCAACATTTGGAAATTATTGTGAAAAAATTAAACGTTTTTGTTTTCGTTTTTGATGTGAAAACATCTTTAGCGGGGGTAAGCCAAAAATTTCATGTAAAAAAAGGAACGAAAAATCCGGTACGACCGAAATTACAAATTAAATTCGAGAAAAACGAACAAAAAATGCACCGAACTTGCATACGATATAATTCGAATTACAATTTCCGTCAGAATAAAATGAAAAGGCACAAAAAGGTTGCATGTGTAGTGTAAGTAATTCAAAAAAATTGAAATGGAAGTACGTTAAACAAAGACAAATGCACCCATACATTAAATATTAAATATGTCATTCATCTTAGCGAGCTGTGAAAATGGCACATATGTACATACGTTGATACATAATAAAATAATAATTTTGGAATTGTTTAATCGGTATGCTATGTTTAGCATTGCTCATGCTATTGCTAAGTAGTTTGGTTATGCGGGGCATATAGGAAACAAAAAGTATAAGAGTGGTAAGCAGATTCGAACGCCATTTAATAAAAAGATACGAGCAAGGAAGAAGCCGCAGGGAGATATGCTACCGTCTTTCCAGCTGATATGATTTTATGTACAGTCAAAATTGCGATTCTATTCAAAATAGTGCTTTTTAGCGCAAACCGTCATATTTTATTTAGTTCAAATTAATCAAATCAGCTATGCCACTTTGCTTTGTTCACCAGGGCCTCTATCATGTTCTTTTCGACCCACTTCAACTTTCTTATTATGAATTCCGCTATCGTAAGCGGCATTATTTTGAGACTAGTTTTGATTGTAGTTTAGATTAGATGCAAAAATTTGTCACAATCCTCAACAATAAATCAATCGGAAAATTGTCCGCCTTATTTTTGTTGGCGGAATTTTTCTCGCTATTGAATAGATGGCCAAAAAGTGTCGTGTTTTGTGATCCCAAATTCACGATATCGTAAAAAAAAAAATTTCGCGGAAATCATGATAGGGCCCCTGGTTTGCCGTGGCCATTCACAAAAGTTTAAATATGGAATCATCAACAACTGTCTTGTATGAGTAATGGTGAATTTTGAAGCGTCCAGGGCAGGTTTATAGATAATTAACTTAACAGAACTGTACTTTGCTCAAGCTCACCAAGACATCGCTATACTGAAATATAGTCGGTTATAAATTTCAATTTTCAATTAAACAATGAGGGTCGGCAACCTTTCCTCCAAATCCAAAATAGAACAACTTATTGACTTTTTAACCAAAAATTGTATCGTAATTTAAATACTGAGCGAATAGTTCTCAGGCCTATCGAAAGACTTGAAATGATTCAATAGTTGCAGGTTTTCACATAATTCTTTTGCGAGTTGAGTGTGAACTCGCCCGTTGTTTTTCTATGGATTTTGGGTTTTAGTAAAGAGTATATTAAAAAAGTTTGACAACTTCAAGGTAACTCGTGCTATAAATATAATCGAAAACCTGTAAATAAAAAATACAGCGTGTATCAATAAAATTGTGCGATCAAAAATTTTAATTTGAAAATCTTAGTCTTAATTTTTTTAATTTTTGTACATATTTATGGTCGCCTTTCGAAAAAAACGTAAGCTAGCTGCAAATATTCGATACATAGAAGCTCATTTAGATTGCTTGGAATGCTTTGCTATAGACCCATCGCAAGGGGGTGTAATATAAATGGAGAATTTCTTCCGTTCGAGCCGTGGGGGTTTTATTGATATATTTTGTTTTTTAATTGACCTTTGTGACGATATTATACAAATTTTGGCTGCGTATAACCATAATATTTTCTAACATAATCGTTGAGTAATATGTTAAATATTTTTTGAGAAAAACACGTTGAATAAATAAGTGCTCATTTCATTGGCCCATCCTGTTCATAAATATTAAGTAAGTATTAGGGGTACCCATAAGTAATCAATTATTTCAATAGGAAAATTCCCATTCAGTGTCATTTCATTCGCTGCGGAGTTAAGACGTGTTTTATTGTAGCATATGACAAATTATATTGTGGACTTATTATTTTCAACAATAATAAAAATTACAGTTTTGCAAAAAGAAAATGGCGGCTAATGAACCTTCAAAAGAACACATAAGTCATTGTATGCTGTTTCAATTTCGATCGGGATATAATGTAACAACTGCAACAACAAATATTTGTGATATCTACGGTGATGTTTTGAAGATCAATAAGTGTCAGCGTTGGTTTAAGAAATTCGCTAATGGTGATTTTGATCTATTGGACAATGTTTGAAGTGGGACACCTTCTAAATTTGATAATGGTGATTTGCGATCAGTGGTTGAATCGGATCCAAAACTGAGCATACAAGAAATAGCCGACACACTTCGGGTCACCTGGTCGACAGTGCAAGTATCCCGACAAGGTATTTGAGTTCCACTTCAATTGTCGACTTCAAACAAAGACCAGCGGCGAACCATTTGCACATCGTTATTAATTAGGCAACAAAGGGATCAATTTCTTAACAGAATTGTGACCGGCGATGAGAAATGGGTACTGTACAGCAATTTGAAACGCTTCAGTGGCTTTCTCCAAAACAACGAGCTATACCTACACCTAAACCGGATCTGACACTGAAAGGTCTTATTGTGCGTTTGGTAGGACTGAACTGGAAAAAATTGTTTTGAGCTACTAAAACTCCTAATATTACGGAAAGCCGAATGAAGAAGAGAAATGAAATTCGTCGGGAACCAAATTCTCGGTTTCTTGAAAAATGAAATTTCTCAGGAAATTGCAATCTCTAACCACTAGTGTACTCACTTTTTGGAACATTTCGGCATTGTCCACATGTTTAATTTAAAACAAATACATATTTTATTAGAGAAATAAATTCGTTGGTCTGAAAGTTTCGAAAATGAAAGTTTTTAACACTATGTAGAACTAATACCAAAGCAACCTTGATTATACAAGCCATAATCTAAAAAACGAAGCTTTTATAAGGGAATTAGAAACAAGGAAAAAACCAAAATTTCCATAGTAAAACACATAAAACATATGGGAAATCACTTTTTTTCCTAAGACAAATTTCTAAATGAAAACGTTGCAAATTCTTAATTATGAATTCTGAAATATTTTCATAAATGTTTGAATTTCAACATATATGAATATCGTTTAAGTATATCGTTTTCATTTTCTTGTAATAATCGATTTATTTAAACCAAAATATAAAAAAAAGTTCATAACAGCAGCTTTCTGGTCAAATTAAAAAGAAAAGCTTACTACAAATCGTGTGCATTAAGTACATACATAGATGGCAGTGGGCAATAAACATTTTGAAAAATCGTACCAAAAATTGCGACCTGGGAAAATTTGAGTTCAAAAGTTGTAGGAAAAGCAAAACAAATTCACAAAATATTTAAGAACGTGTCATAATTTTGTGATTAAACAATCTTTTACGTATTTTTCTGTATAAATCTGAGACATCTAACGTACACTAGTAAAACTAAAGATAAATTTAGCAAGTATTATTTTAATTCGTCAGAGCCAACTTTGATGTATTTTTCAAAATGAAAGTTCGAAAAATATATTTTAGAAATAATTTAATTTTAATATTTCTGCAATTAATATTTACTTAATATCAATAAACCCTTCCTGTATATTGTTGCTAAAAATATGTAGAACACTTTTGTATAAAAATTTTGTAACATTTTTGCTTTTTTCAATAAAAAACTTGAAGCTAAAAAACACCATTTTTACTATGGATTCCTATGGAAATTAGTGAAAAGTTATACCACTAAAAAAGCTTCTAAAAAATACGTCATAATGATTATGGCTCTATACTCTAGAAGGCTCTGCTAATACCCGTCAAAATGATGGATTGTACATTTACTGAATATTTTTTTTGCTTTATTATTATGTTAGTATTGTTTTGGAAATTTATGATGAGTTTTAATATTTGTTGTTATATTAAATACATAGATTTAGAAAAAGTCATAATACCTATTATCATAAAATATTAAATGCAACCGGTCATTTTGACCGGTAGGTACTTCTAGTGTTAATAGATCCAGCATCCTTCGATTTAGCTTGCAAAACGTTGCATTTCTTTTTTATCCCCCTTAAAAATACTACACAACGAACGACGAACATAGAAACTACAATTTTTGAAAATAGGCTGCTTTTTATCCGTTTTCAGCCGAAGTGGAATCTTAATGGTTTAATTGATTTATGACCTAGCCATCGCATGGACATTTATAGTTAAATAAACCAATTGTCATGGAATCTGTTTTGGCTACTAAGTAAACTAAGTAGCAAATGTGCAGAACACGGAAGAACAAAACTAGGTTAACACCCATTTGAAATACATGTTTGCCTATATGATATTTTTAATGTTGATGTTGATTGCATTTAACTTTACACCAATTATTTGGTCAGTCCAATCTCTTTCGATTTATTCCAGTGTTGTACCGTGTTGTGCAGTGTTGTGTGTTTTATTTCGAATTCATTCATTTATTTCGTAAATATTCACCAACGATTCAACTTTTTGAACGAATTGAAATTGAGCAATATATTAACCCCCTCGCTCCCTCCCCCAACTAACCAGACTACGGTGTTGAATCTCTAAAACTTAGAGGTATTTTCCTTTCTATACCACATAATCCCAGGCTGACCCATATAAAACATCCAAAAAGCAAAACCTTCATATGTAGTGCCACATCATGTCATTGTTTCATATAATAACACAACAATACAAAGTTAATACCTGTTCTAATCGATAGCATTAAGAGTAAAACGATTCGCGTTTGTTTTTTCCTTATCGTTTTATTGCAAGGAGTATATTGTTTACAGTTTTACTAGTCAACATTGTTTATGTATTATAATAAAATTTATGGTCGAGACGTTAAAATGTTTATTGTTACACTTTATTTTGTGTGCGCTTGCTTCTTTGCTAAGAATTTAATTAATTCTGAAATTTTATTTTGACAGTTTTTTTTCTTCTTTATTTCTTGCTGTAAGGTTCTAGTGCTTCAGTTCTTCGTTATACCCGTATACCTAATCTACAACTTATATAATTTTTTATATTCTTTCATCACCTGTTTATACTCGTACATACCATGAGTATTTCCATGTTGGTATTTTACTTATTTTCCCAATATAGAAGAAAATTTCTTCGTTTCCTTGAAGGTATTAATATACGCTTCTTATACAAAGAGGATTTTGTTCGTTGTTATTAACTAACTGCATTGAATTTTTCATTTTTGAAAACGAGCTTTAATAGAATTGACTTATTAATAAAAAAAAAAAATGTTCATATATTTTCTTATAATTTTCTTCTCCTCGTTTAGATTATTTATTACTAATATTATTTTTTTTTTTTGTGTACGTAACTAAGATATTGATTTTTTATTTAATAGAAAATTTCTATACATTACTTTCTAATGATAATCATTTTCTCCGTGTCTGTCTTTTTTTGTAGAATAATTTAATTTGATTTTTCCTCTTAAATTATCCAGAGCACAAAAAATTGAAAATATATATGTATGTATGTAGTAAGAGGGTAAAGCGAAATGTAATAGATCAATTGGTTTTTGTAGCTTAGCAAAAAATATGTCGATTAGAAAATAATCGAATAAGACATTGAGCAAAAATGAATGTGAAATTTACATTTTTTTCTCCCTTAATTCTTTGAGTTTCTACAAATTGTTAAAGAAATGTTTTTTATGATAATTGGATAGAGAAAATGCTTTTCAATTAAGAAAACGGCTTGATTAGTAGAGTTCGTATACCGTTTTACCTTGGACTCCGAAGTTTCTAAATGGATTTAGATAAAATGTTTTAGAAAGAGAAGTTTAGTTGTCTGTATTAAATCAATAAGATTCTTTCGGCTTTTTATAGACACAATATATTAATAATAATGGCATTCACAACATTTTCGACTTGTCAATCAGAAAAAATGAAAAGGCCAGTCATTTATAATATATCTACCAAAAAAGTAGAAATATCAAAATCCCCCCCGTACTTTAACCCGAGAGTTAATACAAAATGTATTTTGACTCTAAAAATGAAAACCTTTCCTTGCGTTTTCTGTGGGTAGTTTGGTTTCGTACTGATAATCTCAAAACAAAAAGTTCGATCTACTTATCAGATAGCTACGACCAAACTACAAAAATACAATTCCAACTCCATACATTAAGTATGAGGCAAGAAGGTAGTTGACTTAGCGAATTATAAATAAATTCACTAAATCAAAAAACACAAGGAAAGCTTTTCATTTCTGTGTGTTTTATGCCAACACGAATAATAGAAAGAGAGATTATTAATATATTGTGTCCATAAAAAGCCGAAAGAATCTTATTGATAAAATGTTTTGTGATCGAGTTTATATACGATTTAAAACAAAGGCTACCACCTGTAAAGGCTTGCTTAGGTTTTATAATTAATAAATCACTGTTTTTTATTACAAAATAAAACAACAAAATTTACGATTAGCCCAATAATTAATATTAAGTAATGAAACTCAGAACCCAGGGGTTGTTTGGGTCGCTGACATTATTTATTAATTAGAGAAATTTCGTTTGTTTGAATAACGTGAATAAATTTCTTACTTAGTTAACCAAGAAAATAAAATTAATATTTATCTATTACCCATTTGGGGGACTGTCTGTAATTCCAAAATGAGGGAAATTCTAACACTGCAGAATAAAGCATTAAAGGCTGTTTACAACTTACAAAGCTTGACCTCAACCAAGTTATTGTCTTATTCAACTATATTGACTTTCCCTAAATTGATTAGTTATGAATATATTCTGTTAATTTATAAAGTGAAGAAATCTCTTATTAAAGCAACTAATTTTCTAACTAAAAACCTCGATATAACGGACTAATTCGGACGAGGGCCATCCGTTTCCGTTATAGCCGATTGTCCGTTATATAAAAATATATAATTTTTTTTTCCTTTCGGTCATTACATGATAACCCGGATCACCTTCATCTTCCAACTACTGCGACACATTTTCCTTTTCATATTTTAACCATAATCCTGTATTATTCTGCTGTAATCGGTTACTTCTACCCCTTCTAAATCGAACATTCTCTAAAATTCGTACTTTCACTTAATTCCAGGATGCCGCAAAATAAAAAATCGCTGATATTAGGATATTATAGTAAGTAGTTTTTTATATTTTGTAAGGTACGCTGCCCTCTAGTGCCTTCTTCATTAAATTAATCTGGTAACACAATTATTACTTCATCTAAAGATTTTTTTGCGGTATATACGTTTAGAGGCCAGAATTATTCCTTGGTCCATTGTCTAGATAAGTGAAGAGGTATTTTTGAACTGGATTAGTGAAGTTGTATATCGTCTGCAGAAATGCAGAATGTTTAAGACCATTTTTTCTAATTTTGCTTTTTTCGCATCAAACGAAAGAGGGAAACAATTTGCATCGACTGCCATTTATAAAATATTATAAAAAGTTTTTCTAAGGGCAGAAATTTAGAAAGTAATTTGGTGTTTGCTTGTAGACGATAAGGAGAGTGAAAAATAATTTTCATTGTCTCCTGAAAAAAAATGTTTGTGGACTTACACAATTTGCATTTCTCGACGTATACATATATTCTAATTAAAAAAAAAAAAAAAAAATATTGTCCGGTTTATCCGAAGTTCGGTATATCGGGGTCAGTTATATCGAGGTTTTACTGTACTAATCATTCTATCTCTAGTCGCATAACCAGATCCTCTGAACACTGTTGTCTGCCTAAGCTTAAATTTGTGGTTGCATTTGATGTTGAAAGGCCGACTGCCGCCCGGCCGAATGTCGAAAGGCCGAAAGCCGAAAGGCCGAACGGGTCGGAAGGCTAAATGTTAAAAGGCTTAATGCACAAGGGCCAAATGTGTCGAAAGGCCGCATATATAATGGCCGATTGTGTTGAAAGGCCGACTGCCTAAAGGCAGAATGTCGAAAGGTCAAATGGGTCGAATTGCCGAACATATATAAAGGTCGAATTTTCATGAAATTCTCCTACATCTAATTTTTTAAAATCAATATTTAAAACCGTTAAATTTATTTCTTAACCTAAAACGATTTTAAAAATTTTAAAATAGGATACCATCAAATTCTCAAAAATAAAAATCCCCAAAAAAATCCCAAACAATGAAAAATATCGTGCCCATTAAAAACACAGACCCCCATAAAATTCTTGTTAACCACAATATGAAAACAAAAGGAAGCTACACAATTTCTTGTCATCTTTGCGTAGAAAGGAAGAATGCTTCTTTTTTGGGGAGTTTTTTATTTTAGTATGTGAAATACAAACGTAAATATTATTATAAATGTTAATATTTTTGTATTTTTCCTGGCGTTTATCGATCATCTTTTTCGCAAAGGGTCCAATGCTAAGCGGCTTTGGGGAGTTCTCTATTTTAGTATACGAATAATTATTAAAAAACATAAATTTTTAAAAAAAGCTCCAATCTCTATTAATGGTAAAATTTTAAAAATCGTTAAAGCGGGGGTTTGAGGGCGACAGCCCATGTACCTCTGTCTAAGGTACATATACAACGAATTAAAATAATATTACAAATTGGTTATGATTAAAAACTTGATTTTTGGGATTTTTTTTGTTTTCTTCGAATTTTTTATTATTTTGGATAACGATACCAACCCACTAATAACTCCCCTCTATATGCAGCATATTAATGTGATCAAATTCTTTCAGAAAAAATGTGTCTTTTTTATGGTGTGTTTTTGTTTATTGCTATTTGATGTATCGGTTACATTTTTTGTATGTTTTAGGATAACTACATTTGCCTTAAAAAAATCCACGAATTTTAAAATTCAGATTAAATGACAAATTAAAATCCAGAAAAAAAATCCCGAAAAAATCTAAAAGTTGCCAGAAAAGCAATCCAGAAAAAATATTTTGTTTAAAATATGAAAATATGAAATAAATTCCATTTTATAGGCATTTCTAGACCTTTGTTACCACTTGAAACATTTGTGGTACATGTAATTTCTTTGATCTGTGTCTGCAAGGTAGACGAAGCATTAACAAATTAAATACAAATCCGCAATTCGCTCTAATACGTTTGTTCGTCGATACCATACTAACCCAATGAAATAAGCCAACCAGAACACAACTCGAAACATTTGTGGTAAAATTATCAGTAGTATCAGTAGAAGCGATACGAGCGATATAATTGCTTTGATCTGTGTCTAAAAGGTTGACGAAGCGATTTCCATTATCATAATCTAAAGCAGTGCTTCTCAAACTGTAGGCCGCAGCACTCTAGAGAGCCGTGGAGCTGTTGCTAGAGTGCCCTTAAACATCGCTTTGATATCTCTTATGAACAGCACAACTTTCTCGCATGCAAATTTCTGAATCTACCTATTATCAATCGCAGCTATAATTTTCTGTGCTGTTAATGGGTTTTGTAAGATATGTGATATGTAAAAAATTTCACAATCACGAGGATCTAGGTAGGCAAGTTCTTATTCTACAATGAACATGAACAGGAATTTC
The DNA here is from genome assembly GCA_963556165.1 of Tipula helvola. Classification (NCBI taxonomy): domain Eukaryota; kingdom Metazoa; phylum Arthropoda; class Insecta; order Diptera; family Tipulidae; genus Tipula; species Tipula helvola. The sequence continues at coordinate 61,510,660 of OY744483.1, forward strand.
AGATCACAAAACCAGATTTGTGGGATAAAAAATCATGGTTAAAATCATGGCCTTTTATGAAGCAACCACATTTTTAATACGATGTAAATTCTTGGAAATTTAGAAACTCAATTTAAAGTAAAGCAATAGGAACTGAGATCTATGAAAACTTGCGTAATTTGATATTGAAAAAGTAGGTATTTAGTATTTAATTCTAAAAAGTTACTCGTACTTTAATTTTATTTGAGTTTTCAAATGGCAGCTTGGTTAAATTGTAAATCAGGTTAGTGTTGAGAACTCCAAATCGAAAATTCAGGATTCTACTGCCGAGTTTCTTGTAGGGAATCCAATACCGGTTTATTACCGAAATATTCGTAAATTTTTGGAATACATAACGAAAATTTCTGTAACTATCTTCAGATAAAATGCCTATAAAACACAAATTATTAATAATAATTAGTTTTTCATAAAAACATGTCTTATTCGTCATTGGTGGCATTCTAATTTTCAGACTAAAAATCTTTTGATTGATTTGCAAATCTACTTTACCTACCAAATCTAAAGAAAATTTAATTAATTCGAACAGTTTATCATGAAAGTTGGCAATTAAGGAAAAAGTAGGCAACAGGTTTGAGGACTAAAATCCTTTACTATTCAACGCAACAAACTTGCAAGTCAACACTTTCTAACTAACTTCCGTGGAATCGAAAGTGTTTTTTCGGGCTTGGAGCAGTTTTGCACAAAACTGCTCTAACTATTGATAAGCTTTGTTTAAGGTTTAAAATGACCACATTTAAAATTTAAATTAAATGTTTACTTTAATTTCTAGTAAATGACGGTATTAATAAAATAATGAAGTTGGTAAATTTTCTAAAAATCAACAACCAAAGTTTGTGCGTCAAACTACTAATACAAACAATGAATAAAATGAGCTTTCAATTCTGACAAATTATGTGTTCACTAAAATTTATAAGCGTAGGAGGAATATTCTTAACTGTTTTTCTAGCAAAGTCAATTTTTCGGTAAATCACGGAAATTACAATTAAAAAATTACCGAAAACCGGTAATTCAAAAGCTCAGTAATTTTCGGTTCCCTAGTTCTTTAGGACCAAAAAACTGATCTAATTAAAAAAACTGAACTACTATCGTGTATCGTCTGCTGAGCTATCATTTCCTATACAATGGCGACTTCCGTTTCTTTTTTTTTTTGAAAAACTCAAATTATCAATATAAAATTGCTAAGCGGGCTAAAACTTTCAAATTGGCCGATTATACATTATTGAAAATTTGTAGTTGAGAAAATCTTAAAAAACTTTGAATAACTCTGAATTTTTTACAAAAAAACTCAATTTCTTTTTAATGTTTAAAGTATTTCCAGAATTTTCATATTTCGATAATTCAAAAGAATATATTAAATCCAAATTTGATCTTAAATACCTAAGTAAAAACCATTTGACGCTAAAATTAAAAATGTAACGAATTTGGATCGGTTTGCGGTCGAATTATAGAGAAACGTACAACAATTAAATTTTGACAGATCCAGAATAGTGAGCTCAAAAATGTTTAGCTTTAACCTTAGATAGTCATTCTGTCAGTCTGTTCTACTCCACTCATATTTATACATTTTTTTAAATAGTTTCTTATGCCGAATCATTTTATGTTTTTCAAAATGTTTAATAATTTTCTGGAATTATAGAATTTTTGCGTTTATACATTTTTTAATTCTTCAAATTGGATGAAGCTGAAGAAATATTTTGGGTTGGTAGAACATTTTTTTTAAATTGCGGAACATGGATATGGAATACTATTGATAAGCTATGCGGGACATCTGATATCATTGAACAGGAATGCCCAAAATGCTTATAGCTGTAAATTCTTTATTATTGAATACAATTTTTGGGAGCCCTGAATTTTATTTTTCCGATTTCGGGGGCCGCAGTATGAACAAGTTTGAGAAGCACTGATCTAAAGAACTCTAACGGAAAACACAAATTTTATAGACATTCTATTTTCGTGGAATCAACTCTTGAGTTTGGTACTACTCGAATAAAAAGGCATGGATGACAAGTGCAATACGGGAAGATTGGTTGACTGTGTCTAAACACCCACTACCGGAAAAGAATATTAATTGCAATGTTAAACAGATTAGTGATGGTAAACCAACAACCAGTAATTTGCTGGATGGTGTGAGAACCATAATTTCTGCTTGGGTTGTCTATATAACTGAACACAATAGAAAATTGTTTCCGAAAGGCCGGGTTTATAGAAAATGTTGATTGGGAGGACGAAGACCTAGTACCACTTGCCGAATTGAGACGGCAAATCGAAAGTGAAGAATTGGGACTCGAAAGATACAGATCTTTATTTAACGAATGGAAAACTAGGACGAATGCCAATCTGATGAAAATTTCCATCATTTGGATGATGATGTTTGTGGTAGAGAATTTCTCGATGACAAAACAATTTTAGAGGGAAAAGAAAAACAAATAAATCCTAAACCAACATTTCAACAAATAATATGCACGGTGAAGTATATGATGAAATCCATTACTGAATTTACAAGATAATTTTTCAATCAATCAACATTATGTACTAAGCAACAAAAATAAACGGTTTTTGTCCAACAAACAATGCTAGGTTCAATTGATTCTCATTTGCAATTATTAGTTATTCCATATGAATGCCTACTTCATATTCCACAAAAAATGCTTATTGTCTTAGCAAAACAAAGCAAATATAACTAGGTTATACCTAGGTTATATATACTTACCGTAATTTAAAGCAACATTTAGTATTAGAACTTGCTACAAAGTATCGCAGATTCGAAGTTCATGAACGTCAATTAAAAACATTAAGGAATAGACTTTAGAGCAATACTATATGCCGATGAGACGATTGGACGCACGTTGCTAAAATGGCTAAAACGGTGATCAAATTTGAATAAGCCTACTGATATGACTTTGGGATATTTTGTTACAACTATGAGGGAAAAGGCCGAATAACACCAAAAGATGCCCAAATAGGAAGAAGGGAACAAGGGTTTCTAATGATTAGAATATAGTCATAGTGCTTCGGAATGTAAACAAATGTGATAGGGGAAAAATTGGGCCAGATTGATGCCGTGGATAAAATTGATCATAAACCAGTAAGAATGCTGTGGATTTTATTGGAAGTGATATAATATCATAATAGAGGATAATCATACGATGTAATGTGATCGTCCCTGCCGGAGAATATAAAAACGAATATTATGTTAACCAGGCGGTATATCCTTTTCTTAATCAACCATTAATACTAAAGTACTGTATAAAACATTTAGCGACATTTTTAAGAATATTTTTGTAATAATCGAACCATGTTTAAATTCAAATGATAATTTTATTCTCTGTCTCAATAGTGTTTTTTGAGTAAGCAATTGGAAAATATAACTAGCAGATATCCTGTAATTGTTCAGTACTACTCATAATCTAATTTTATTTCCAAACACATCCTCTCCACGTTTTTAGTATATACAATTGTTGCAAATTTTGTTGTAAATTTCTATGTTTATGCAAAAAAAAAAAAGTATCCAGACTAGAGTAGAGAGTAGTTAAACTAAAATAAACCATCACAATTATTTTATTGTTGTGAATATTTTATTATTTTTCATTTGTATTTTCCAGTTTATGTTTTCCAAACTTCATAAAAACAAAAAATAAAAATTTTCTATTATTTTTTGTGCTTACATTTCCATAATAATTTGATTATCATTTCCCGGTTTTTTATTTATTGTTGTTGTTGTTATTTTTGGTCCGTTTTAATCAGAATTATTATTACGTTGCTAAAAGCTAATGTTGATTTATATTTATTTTTTCATCTTCCACAATCTATAATATGGTAGGTATATCTGTAAGTTTCATTTTTTGCGTTTATTTTTACTTTTTTTTATTATGTTTTGACTGCTGGAGATGTTTTTTTTTGTTGTTGATCTTTTCTTAAGCTGTTTCTAAGAAAAAATGCTTTTAAGGCAAGAAAAAGGTATTTAGAGTTTTTATTTTTTGGTCGGTTTATTAATTATTGATGAAGAAATTGTCATTTCCGGTAATCAAATGTGAAACGCATTAATATTTTAGGTCTAATTTATGGAAAGTATTTTTATGGCTTTTAACATTAATTTTGGGAAAATATTTCTTAAAACTTTTTTTGTTGCACTTTTTAAAGCCAATAATGCTAAATGTTCAGTGGAATTGACATATAGCGTTAAAATAATCTATAGAAATTAATTTAGAAATTCGACTTTCTCTTCTCAATTAATTGGAAACCAATTGCTATTAATATGTTGTGTTGAAATTTTGCATAAATGATTGGATATTTATTTATTGATTTGTAATTCTTAAGAAAGGTTCCATGATTTTATTGATTCAGAGAAAATTGAAAAGTAAACACAAAATAAATTTGAACAAATACTACGAATGTGGCATGCTTACTTTTTTAGACAACTGTTTGCAATTCAGCAATCAAACCGTGTTGACATAATTCTAATTTTTATACCATAACCATTTATTTGACTTGACAACATTTTTTGATTTGTTTTATAAATTCTCTTATTAATTATGCACATGGCCGAGGAAGATAAATGTACTGTTTTTAAAGTTTGACTGGCCATTGTAAAAAAAAGTGTTAAACCATCCCAATTTTTGAAATGAAAACATCGTTCCCTTCTGCTACTATTAAATTTCGTTTCACATCGTTTAACACAATTAATCAGGTACTATTATACAAACCGAGCTTGGCGTTTATAGATACCGTGCGTTCTCCCTCGAGGATGGCAAGAAAATCGTCATTTACTTGTGAAGAGCTTTCCTATATTAATAGTTTAGATTTAAGGATTAGACTGGCAAAACATCTAACATTGGTCTCATACTGGAATTTGGTTCAACCAAAGGAACTCCAAGTTGGTATTTTGATTGGTAAAAAACTTTCTCCGGTACCGTCCAAGAAGAAACATCGGCTGCGTTTATACATATGTCATCGACGAATGTGGAGATGGGCAACATTTTCAATAAAATGAGGCTCACACATTCTCCCACACTGCAATTTCGCCACTTTCTCGCGAGTTCCAATTCTTTCAGCTTTATTAAAATCAAGAGAAGCATTAGCAAAAAGATGGAAAGTATCGTTTTCTAAAGTTTGATTTAATTTCAAACATGCGATCAAATTTGTGTCCGCTCTTTAGGTCTTTCAAGAGATTATTGAATGCGGGAAGGATCAAACATAACAAGAATTAGCAAAATGTGATGGGACGATACTTTTCGAATTCATTTACATCAACTTTGGCAGTAAATATTCCCTGAATATGTTTCTAGTATAAATCCTCTAACAGGGATTTAAGTTTAATTTGCAAAACCGATGGTCGTATAACCCTTTGTAGCGTATTTTATGCGCGGTTTTTATTCCTTTAATATTGAACTATGTAAATTTAGGTTATTCGCCTTCGTCTTAACAAATTCCTCAAGCAAATACTGTTAAGCCAGCTTCCAGTGGTTATAAAAGTATTAAATTTAATCGGAATTGATACCGTTGCATGTTTTTAAAAGATATATATTTAGCTGAAGCCTCTAATGGATTACCAGTGCTTCATAAAATTAAGTGAGAAATTGTCAGACCAGTGTTAGCTATCACTTTTTCCCCAATTGGCTATTATGGCGAGCCACGACAAAAACAATGATGCTTACGCAAGGGCAGAAAACTAAAAGTTGAAGGATAAACTATTTCAATGTGATTAGTCATATGATTGTGACTTGCAGCAACCTTTTCCTTAAATGTAATGGACTAAATCATGCTAGCCTGTTAGAATATAGTATAGCAAATGTCACCAAGATAAAGTTATAGGTGATATGACATAGTCCAAATGGACATTATCTCCAATTTTCTTTATCTCTTATAAAGGAACATAATGCCCAACAAATTTTTTGAAATAATGTCCAATGGGAAAAGGGTCACAAAATGAAAATAATATATGTAAAGTATACAGAGCGGAAAAACCGACAACAATGTGTTTTGCGTTTTCAAAACTAAATTTTTCTGAGTGACTTTCAAAAGCGGCCTTTACAAGGTCAATACTAATGTCATTACCGTTAGCTAACTCTTGCGTCATTTCTCCTTGATTATTTTTAAATGGCACAATCATTTTAATATCACTTAAAATTATTGTGTGCGTTATAAAAATAATGAAGGGGTAATGACGGAAGAGTTTTGGAGATAATGATGTTTTCGGTAATGATATTAATATTGACCTTGTAAATGCCGCTAAAGGAAATTGATTTCAATGAAAGATAACAGTTGCCGCACCCGTATTATCTTAATTTCAAATAAAATCGCAAGTGATCGGCGAGGAGTTGACTTCGAGTCAGTGTGTTGTATTTTTATTTTTCATACGAAAAAATAATATTATTTTTTTTTAATTAGATCGTATACATTTACAACTTGCTTTTAATGCCAAAACAGGAATTAACATTCCTAGAACCAGTTAAGAAGAGTGGAATGTTTTCCAAATGAAGAGATAATGGACAAGGGAAGGACTAAACAGCAATTTGGGATATTGGTTGCAGTTTCTTTTTCTATGTAAAATATTAGCCATATTGCACACTCTAGAATGAGCTATAGCTCAAAATAGAGTATGCCAAAAGTATTGTAGGTACATAAATAAATCTGATGATTTATTTATTTCAAATCTGATAATTTATTTATTGTACTTTAACAATAATTTAGTATTAAAAGGGAAAGCACAGATGGAAACAGAGTAGGAACAAAAAAACAAAAAAAAAAATAATGAAGCTGCTTCCATTAGGCAGAAAAACCTCTTAAATTTTTTCAAACAATTTCCACCTCATGCATACACATTCTATTTTGAGCAATAGCTCATTTACAATAAAATGTACAGTAAGAGGTGAAATAATATTAAAAATTAACAATAAGAATAATATTACAAATAAATTTATAAAACTACGTATCGCCCATCAATCACGCTACTCCAAAAATTTTGACTTAAATAATTTGGCCGATCCTAAACTCTTAATTTCCAATGGAATTGAATTCCAAAGAGAAACTCCCCTAACGTAAAAGGATTTGTTTAGCGAACTACAACAATTTTTTTCCGGAATCAGGCGGAAGTTTGAAGAATGAAACCTACTAAACAGTAACTTCCTATAAAGATAACAAGGCTTCTTAGCTTTGAGAAGTTTCAAAATAAAAAGACAAATGCGAAATTCGTAAAAAGTAGATAAACTACATCCTAAAACAAGGCTAGAGTAGGCAGAAATATGATCGAATTTCCTAATACCAAAAATAAACCTAGTACAAGCATTGAAATATGTTTGGAGAACGTTCATATTTTCCTGAAGCATGCCGAATAAAACTATGTCACCATAAATAAACTGAGGAAGAAGATAAGACAAAAACATTTTTTTCCTAAACTGACTATCAGAAAATCCTACTACTTTATACAACCAACTAAGCATACCAAACACCCTCTTACTAATACTAACTAAATGGTCACCCCACGAAAGAGTTTTATTAATAACTAAGCCTAAATCTCTAACAGTATTTGAATACCTAATTAGCAAACCCTGCAGAAAAATACCAGGAAAGGACGAGGTGTCTAACGATTTTTTATAAATTATAATCGACTGAGATTTATTCGCATTTAAAACGAGCCTATTAGAGACCGACCAACTAGCGATATTACTTTTAAGCCTTCATTTTTCAGAGAAATATTCCTATCAATAGAATCCTGATCTAAACGACTATTTTTATAAATTTGAACGTCATCAGCGAAAATGTGAAATGAACAATGGTGAATAGAGGATTCTATGTCATTAATGTACATAGAAAACAATGGAGGACCCAGCACTGAACCCTGAGGAACGCCGGAAATTACAGGAAGGAAATCAGACAAATAATTGTCGAAAAAAACTGTCTGAGAACGATTAGAAAGATAGTTAAAAATTAATCTGGCAGCGGAAACCGAAAATCTAAACTGAGATAAGAGTTTGTTAAAAAGAATTCTGTGATTAATAGAATCAAAGGCCTTAGAATAATCTAACAAAGTTAAAGAAGTCAATTCCCTATTATTCATATTACGCCTAATATCATCACATACATTTAATAACGCAGTAGAAATGCTACGAAATTTTCTAAACTCAGATTGGAAGAAACTAATGCTATTTAGATGCGATTGAATTTGAGTTTTAACAACTATCTCGAAAGCTTTAGAGAGGGAACTTCAAATGCTAATTGGTTGCAAATGAGATAGCTCTGAAGGATTACTGATCTTTGGGATGGGGATTATTTTACTTAGCTTCCACTGATCTGGATAGGAAGAGGATGTGAGAATAAAATTAAAAATATATAACAAATATTTTGAGACGAAAGGGAATACTCGCTTCACGAATTTTAAATTGACGTTATCCAGACCAGAACATTCCGATTTAACATTCCAAATGGCAGACTGTAAATCCTCGAGAGAAATATTTGAAAACGAAAACGAATTAGAGGACGCATTAGAGAACAAATCGACGGTACTATGCCCGAGTTCAAACTAGAGCAAAAATAACTATTGATATCATTGGGCTTAAACACACCACTAGAACTACTCTTGCATCTGCCTAGGCCTAAATTACGAACATTACGCCAAAAAACCTTGGGAGGAAGGGAGGAGTCTAACTTGTCCTTGTAATTATTACGTTTAGCAATCCGAATTAACCCTACAACTCTATTACGAGCCTGCTTATAATCTAAATGAGACTGACTATTAGGACACCTTTTCCATAAACGATATTTACTAACTCTAATACTTATGACATTCAAAACTTCCTGAGACAACCAAGGCGGAGATTTCGCTTTGAAAGTAACCTTTTTAAGCGGTACGCAACTATCAACGACTAAACTAATATATGAGTTGAAAAATTCTACTTGGGTAGTTGCTGAACTAAGGTAAAAAATATCCTCCCAAGGAACCGAGTTACAAACTAAGTAAAGGCGGGAATTATCCATACTAGCAAAATTTCTAAAGCTAAAACTATTGGGTTTAGCTGGAGAGTAACAATTCACAGAAAAAACTAAAACATCATGATGGGATCCAATTCCGAGAGACAACTGATTGAAAAAACAAATAGAGTTATTAGTAAAAGAGATGATATGGTCAATAAGCGAATAAGAGGCAACGCTAGCGGTTGGACAACAAAACGTCGGCGCCACAGTGTTGTGTACGGATTAATTAAGACTATTTAAAAGATTCAAATAATCACGAGGGAAGCCGACATTTTGGAGTATATCGAAATTGAAGTCACCTGATATATATATTTCATCGAATCTACAAGAGAAATAACTAAACAAACTTTCTAAGTCTACAAGGGATTTTTTAAATTGGGCATACGACCTCTTACTAGTTTTTGGAGGGTAATAGACGGTACCGAATAAGATTTTACGACCATTAATGAAAACGTTGATAAATAAAAACTCTAAATCCGATACTAACAATTCCGAAATAGAAGAAGGTATGGTAACTAATCTAGCCTTAATGTGATCACCTATACAAACATACATAAACCACCATAATTAAGGGGAGGTACTATATATATATATATTAAAACCTTTTATGGAAAAAGCTGAATTAGGGATATTTGGATTTAGAAAGATCTCAGAGAAACAAAGTATGTCCACTGAAGCGCCATTAAAAATGTGGCGAATCTCGTCAATATTTGGGACTAGACTTTGGACGTTTAAACTGACTACATTCAATAACGACCTATCAACTAACATGGATTTCAGGATTAGATTGGGATAATTAAGCGACATAACCAAACTAAAAATCAAAATTTAGCGTACACACGACGTGGGCGTGATTAATATGCAACACTTACAAATAAAATTAAGAAACGCTTCGTCCAGCTTTAAAATAAACCTCAACGACTGGAAATCTAAAACGAGAAGAAACAAAAAAAAAAGATCCAAAGTAACAAATGCCAAGAAAAAGTAAACAAAGGAACAATACTTAACCGTAAGCCCCAATTTATGCCCCAAACATCGATTGAAAAATTTAATTTTTTAGTTTCCGAAAAGAAAAGAAAAAACGCGACACTTCCGTCTAAGGCCATTTGATGTTCGTATCTCGTCAAACATGAAACTCGTATTTTCTCTTCCTATTTTCCAAAAACTGGCTCTTTTCTGTATAAGAAGTAACAAAATGCTGAAAAAATTCAACCGAAGTCTGTGAAAATCTGTGTTCGCAATTGTTACGCAGTTGGTGACAACTTCGTAAAGAGCCAGACACCGAGCGGCAATCGGTTTTTTCGAAATAAAGACAAACTAACCGAAGTGCTATATTTGTAAATTTATTGTTGCCATCAGATTTCATTGAGAAATCGCCTAAGAGTTTGGTGAAGTCACTGGTCTAACTACCGAGACGTCTTAACAACTTTTTCAACCTTATGACCGAAAAAATTTTCAGGCCATGAAATAATAAGTTTTATATTAGGAATTATATAAAGGATCTGCAAAATATTTCAGATAATTATACAATTTCACTAAAATCGGTCAACAAATGTGCTTGTTCCTATTGATGCTAGAGATTTAAAAGATAGTTAATGAACTAAATATGTAAAAATAAATTTGGCGAATATAATTTTTGATTCATTCCAATCAAAACATTATTGGCAGTGTTCTGTAATATTTTTTGAATTTGAGTCATGGTTTATTAGAGCCGGAATTAATTAATTTTATACCAACAACAATCATTTAGATATGGAATTCTTTCGAGCGCCAAAAATTTGGTTTTATATTAGGAACTATGTAACTTTTTCGGTTATGCATCAGTTCTCTTCAAATTTAGTATCTGACTTAACCAACATATTTGATGATCAATAAATTAGTTGCAGCACATCTAAATCATGACCGTGGAAGCGGGTTTGAATCTTTTTTAGAAGAGATATACACAGTTTTGCAACCAAACCAATTTTATATAGCAATTTTTTTTAATTAAATACATAACAGATTTCGACACTTAATAACTGTCCTGCTTGTTTTTTTTTTAAGTCGAAATGTTCTGGTTTCCATCTTAGGTCTACCATATTGATATGAACCAATGTCCACATTAGCTAGCCAGACTCAAGCATTTGATCCTTCTCGGAATACTACAGAAGGTTTATAAAACAACAAAAAGTCGAACATAGTCGAGCAATATGAGATATTTTTATTTTAATTTAATGGTAAGAATCGCAAACAACTAGCATAAATCTTGCTAAATATTTCGACAAAAATGTCTGGATGAAATTAAGATTTCCCTATATTTTAGCTAATACAATTATTTTGAAAAAGAAGCGAACAGTGGGTGCTATACAGCAGTCTATACAGACTAGAATATGGAATTCTGAATTTAAAAAATTCATTAAGGATAAGAAATTATGATATAACTATACTACACGAAATCGGAGAGCGTACAATTGGGAATTTAATTCGAAAATAAGAGGAACCAATACAAACAAAAATCATGCCGGAATGTATTAGCAGATATCTTCTTTAATTGCAAAGCAAATAGTATTACGATCGATTGCTATTGGTTTATTGCTTGACGAGCGGTTCGTCAAGTAGTTTCGTATTAAAAAGATTTTTTCAAATCTTTAGAGTAGTAATTGCAACTGAAAAATTCAATTTAATTTTCCATTCTCGCAACTAAATACTTAAATAAATAAATTATTCAATCGTTTTAAGAATGTTTCCGGGAAATACAAAATATTGTTTTTGAAAGCCGGGAAAATTCGAAAAAAATGTTTGAAACGGAAATTGAAATTAAGTATAGAGGTAATGGGTTAAGAACATTCTTGTTTGTTTATATTTGTATTTATATAAGAACTGTTCTTATTACAAAATATTTCAAAAACTACTAATAAACATGTTATGAATATCACACACATATCCACGTATTACCAATAATTTTGGCAACATGTTTAGATTTAGATTTTTTTTTTTCATACGACAACTACGTGGTCTAAATACTAGAAAACATGAAATAAAATTGTTATTGATTCTGCTCTATATAAACCAACCGATATATACAATAACCATATTGAGTTATTAATACATATGACGGTCTGTGATATATAGAAATGGTGTGCTGCATTTTGATGTCAACAAAGAAATGGGTTAACCACAATTTTTTTTTTTTTGTGTTGGGTTGGATGTTTTTTTAGTCTCTTTATAAAGCTAATTCAACATTTCGCTTTTTTTTTTTTTAACGTAAACATCACAAACAAAAGAGGTAATGAAATTTTACGGAAAATAAATTAATTAACTTTTTTTTGTTCCTTTAACAGGGCATCCAACCATAAAGTCTGACATAAAATAAATAAATCAAGCTCTATGTGTATTCTATTTAGGCGAGATTGAATTCAATTTAGTGGAAATTCGAATCTACATAACTCGTGTACATAAATCGAAAATTTATTTTTTTATGTGTTTGAATATTTTTTATATTGATGTATATTAGGGCTTTATATTCCGAGCTAGATCTGTTCAAATCGAAAGACGATGATGATCTATAATCTAATAATACATTTTCTTTAAAATTAAACAAGGTACAAAGTGTTAGTCATTACTCACCTGCTATATAATGGTGTTTACCTATGTATACACAAATAGATAGAGTTTCGTGACAGTAAAAATAAAAAGAAAATTTTGGTTTTCACCTTGTCTGTATAGTATATACAGGTACAAGTTATAAGATGAGAAATTTTATGAAAAACCTCAAAAAATTGAAGCAACCAACTGAAAATTATAATTTAACGATTTTTCAGCATGGCTGCTGTCACCTTTTTCCTTACATATCGGATGTATGTATATTTACTTGTTGTTGATTGTGTTGTCTATACAATATTTGTCTATATTACAAATAAGAACGTAAATAAAAACAAAGGAAATTCTTTGTTTTTCTGGTTGACTAGTCAAAGGCGATGGAAAATTTTTAGGCAAATAATTAAATAGAATGTTTATACCGCTATATATTGGTAAAACGGTAAAACGTTGATGAATAGAAGCTTTAGAAATATGTATATATATACGTATAAAGGACTGATATTTTAATTTAGTTAAATAAAGGTTATTTTGCAATACGTCTAATCCTAATCAATAATTAAAAAAAATAAAAATAAATAAAATAAGGACTATAACACACTAAACAGTTTGGAATGAACATGAGTTTATTACAAGCGACTAATAGGAGATTGTAGAAAAACAGTTATGTTTTAGAATTTTCCTTTTTTAATTGTATATAGGTACTGTAGGACAATCTGCTCATGAAATATTATATCAATCAACAAAGGACTGTGGTAAAATATAGATGAATACAAAGTGGTATATTATTTAGGGTTTTTCGTCACATTAACTTTTTGATAAAGCTGGGCAAGTTGTGAAAGACAGCAATTTGACACTATAGAAGATTCCGCCTCCTTCACACTGCGGAAGACAACTTTCTTTCATTTAGGATTGTACATGACCAGATTGGTCTCTTTTGCAAATAGAAAAACATTCAAATGTTTCTGATTATTTTTAGTCACTGTAACGCAACATCTTACGCGTTTACCCCATTTTCTCAAGGTTAAATTATAATCCAGTTTGGCAGATATTTCGGTTCAAACGTATCAAATAAACGAATATTTATGTACATCATTTTCGTAAAGCGTAAAGACGTTTCTAGTAGTAGCATTGAGGAGAACAATAGAGGAGGATTTTGTATGAACGAAAAATGATATGAAATAAAATTTAGCTTTTTTACTAAGCCGTTCAAAGCGATATTGTGAAAAGGAAGTATAAATTACATAAATTTATAATGGTCTCTTTTTATCCTATGAGATTTCTATGCGCATTTAAATAAAGTGACATAAAGCGAAAACGAACACAACAAATCATCGGCAGAAGGGCGTGGACAAATTATAATTCAAATGTATTTGTTTACAATTACAACAAACACGAAATAAAAGGTCGAAATGAATAAAAACAAAATTCTTTGTTTTGCATTTTAGCACTAATACCATGACATGAGAGAGCAAATATCAATAATAAAGTGTTTGTGTTTAAAAAAATGATAAACAATGTTCATATACGACTTGATCCTATTGCGTTTGCATACTGTCGATACAAAAATAATAAGGAAGAAATAAATAAATCGCATTGTGAAATATTGATAACCTTTTGAGACCAATAATTTGGTTTATTTATTTCCACTAAACAAAACCGAATTTTGTTGTTGTTTTTAATGTATTGTACTCACATAAATTGCAGTTTTACTTGTACGAGTACAAATGATTCGCTGTTTCCACTGTCTTTTGAAATTACATGGTAAAATATACACCAATACAAACTATTTAATTTATGTACAGATGTGTGCAATATTCCTGTAATATTGAAATAAATCGAGGAACATTTTACGTCCCGTTATTTTTCTATAACATTCATTAACACAATATTTCATATTATATAGTTTCTTTATTTTCAAAAACGAGTTGTGAACAAGTTGTGCTTCTAATTGTGTTAGATTTAAATAAAAATATTAATATTAGCTAACAGTTGATAACCTAATTATTGATTTTTAATTTGCTGCCATGGCTGCTGTACCAACAAAAACTAATTTCTTGATAAAGGAACCTCTTAACACCTGTAAGTATAAATCAGGAAATTAAGATGTTCATATTTCATAATCATAATACTATTTCTAAACTAATTTATTTAGTGAATCGTGATCAAAAAAGGGTCTCTTGTATTGTTCCTAATTGCAACTCTAAATCTGCTCAGACTAGCATAAAGTTTTACAATTTTCCACGAGAATCAGTCAGAAGGAATAGCTGGCTAACGTCTATAGGGCTAAAACCTGAAGATTTAAAAAATGTACACAATTTTGTGTGCCAAAATCACTTTCGCCCAGAGCATATTGGTTATGCTCGACTTACAAAGAACGCAATCCCTTGCTTAAATTTATCAAAATCAACAAGTATCAGTGTTCAAAATGAACTCCCGGTCGAAATTCATCAAGAGTTTATATCTGTTGGCATTCAATGTGAAATCAAAGACGAGGAAGAACAGTTATTAAAATTAATAAATTCAATAAATTGTGTCCATTGTGATATAGACAAAAATTTAATTGGTGAGTGTCAAAACTGCTTTAAAAAAAACAAACAATTAAATGTGTACAAAGCAAAACTAAAAAATTTAGAAAAAAAGTTTAAAATTGTTAAAGCGTCAAATATAAGATATAAACGGAATCTACAAATTCTGAAAACTAAATATAAGAAAACGAAAACGACTACTGTCGATGACGTAATTGACAATACTAACGTAAATGTAAATACAAAAAATGTCAGCAAACTACTACTGAAACAAAGCTTTTATTATACAAAACAAGAAAAAACATTTGCTCAGTGTTTATATTATAAATCAGCAGCGACCTATAAATATTTACAGAATGTTTTGCAACTAAAGTTACCATCGGTGTCTTCTATTTACAAGTGGTCACCAATTAAATTTATTCCGCCTGGAATTAACGAGGTGCTCATGGCGCAACATAAATTTTTTTTTGTAAATATGCCGTCTATATCAAAGATCTGCGTACTGAGCTTTGATGAAATAGTCATCAAACAAGATTTGACGCATAACATCATGATGGACCGGATTGAAGGCTTTTACGACGACGGCCACCAAAGAAAAAATGAAATAGCGACCTCGGCTCTTTTTTTTCTTGTACGGTCAATAATAGGCGACTGGAAGTATGTAATTAACTACGTACTCATTAACAATTCGTTCTCTGCAGAGAATTTAAGTGAATTAATAAAACAAAATATTAAAATTTGTGAAGAACAACTAAATTTGAACGTTGTAATGTTGACTTGTGATCAAGGTGCAATTAATGTACAGGCGTATAAAAAGCTAGGTGTTAGTACAGAACAGCCATATTTAAATTTTAATAACAAAAAAATTTTTGCGCAATATGATCCTCCGCACCTTATTAAGTCCGTTCGAAATGCGTTTATTAGCAATCAAATTTCACATGAAGATTATGGAACAGCTGATATAAATGTGGTACGGAAAATGTTTGATCGGGACACCACTGAAAAGTGCAAAGTACTACCGAAACTAACCCGAAAACATTTATTTCCAACAAGTTTTGAAAAAATGAACGTATCGTTGGCCGCACAACTGTTAAGCAATACAGTATGTTGTGCAATAAGAACCACTATACAAACTTGTCCGGACATTTTAGGAGTTTATATTGAAAACGCAATACCTACAGCTAATTTTATTGAACGGTTTAATAATATTTTTGATTGCCTAAATTCCAGAAACTTTTCTTCGACATCGCCGTATGAACAACCTCTAAAAGTGAATAATAAAATTTATGCATATCTAAAAGACAGTTTACATTTTTTGGAACATATCAAAATATTATCAAAAAACCAAAATTATTTTAAATTTATCAAAGGCCTTCAAATAACCATCAAAGCACAACTAATGCTTATTGAATATTTAAATTCAGATTTTGATGTGGACTACATTCTCGTCGGAAAAACAAACCAAGATGGATTGGAAATTTTTTTTTCTAGACTTCGAGGAAAGGGGGGATTTAATTATACACCCAGCAGCCACGAAATAGGAGTTCATTTCGCTAACATTACTGTCATTAAATTATTATTCAATAGTGAATATTCCAATTGCCTTGCAGATGAAGGAAGTATGGTAGAGCTCGAATGGAATACGTTCCAAAATGATTATAAAACAAGTTTAACGCATGCCGAAGACGAACCTTGGCCTGAAGAGTGTGAGTTAGATAACATTAACACAAATAATAACATTTTAAAAAGAAATGCAATACTATACTATGCTGGATATTGCGCTTTTAAAAAAGTAAACTGCAATGAATGTAGTCAAAAATTATTAAAACAAAATGACAACATAACATCAACGAGTGAAAGATTTATAACTGAAAAAAATTTTAATAAATCATCAAACTTTGGGTCACTCAGAGCACCGCAGACGGAGTATGGTGAAGTAGCATTTGTTTTAGTAGCAGTATTTGAGAAAATGTTTAGAAAAAACTGTCATTTGCCAAATATCGTAGCAAACATTTCGGAAAAATGTATGAGTATTGTGGCTCGGGATTTTCCAGGATTTTTGCCTTTAAAAGAAGAAGGGTCGTGTTACGACCATTTTAAAATTCTAATACACTTTTTTATTCTTGTGTTGACCAGAAAAAATTCAAAATGGTCTTTAGTAAAAGGTGAATTTAAAAAATTTAAAAATAAACCTAAGCACCAAGCATCTACCCAAGCTTCCAAAAAGCTTAGAATTTTAACTACATAAATAAAAATAAAATATTAGGTAGCTTTTTTTAAAAAAACATGTTTAGCTTTATTTGCTATTACCTACTTTCAAAATAAGTGTTGGATTTCATTTGTGTTAATTTTAATAAATAATTATTGCAAAAATAAAATTGAAATTTAATTTCCAATTTGTATAAAAATGTTCATAAAAATTGCAGTAATTCGGGTTGGTTCTTCCTTTAATACACATTTACACGCATTTGAACATTATTTATTTGAAAGAAAACCATGAACCTATATCCGTTGGAGCATAAATCAAGATCATAATTAGAATAGATTTTTATTCCTTTTAGCAAAATTATTACATTTATGGATCATAATTTGACTTTTAGAACTAGAATTATGTATATCAAAAGTGTTGAGCAAACGAACATCACTTTAGATACAAACTATCGTGGTAAAATAATTTTTTTTATAAGGTAATCCTAATATACGTACATAGTTACTCAATGCAATGTATTGTATTTCAGTGAAACCAATTTTTTATAATTTTTCAGCTACCACGTTAACAGCTAACTTGCTAACGCAATTTTAAAATAACTTGCACAATGCATAAATGGCATTCACTGGGTTAACAAAACCCATACAAAAATATTAAAACGAGTAAAAAAAAAAATTTGCGCTCCTCCTCCTACACGTATCATATAAAAAATAAAAACAAAAAAGCAAACGAAATTCATTTAGGTACGACTGGATGTGTATGAGTACATAAATGTATACGGTTTTTATTTATCGGTGTATTTTTAGTTATTAGTCAAAACCAACACAAATGTACTACAAGCCTGATTCCGTAATGAGGTACACAGATATCTTCTTACATTAAATCGCTTATACTTGGAAGTATTGGTGGGAAACTTCGTATGTTTTGTTTTGTCTACAATTTATATAGTGTATCCGATCACCAATACTTTCATGTATAAGCGAAAAATCAGTTAGGATAGTCAGGCTTGTAATACATTAATGTTGGTTTTGTATTAGTTGTTATTTTAATCTCGCATTTTTTGTTTCTTTTTCTTAATGTACGAGTAGTTAAAACAATTTGGTGTTATCATTAATTGTGTTTTTTGGTTTGGTTTTAATAAATCTAACCAACACTAAAACAATACAAATACGATCGATAAACGATCCCATTGGCATCAACTGTTTTCCTTTTTCCTCTTTCAAGTCTAAAAATTAAAATATCAACATGCTAACACATAATAAAAAAAATATTAACACCTGTGCAATTTATATTGACTTTTTTGATCAGCTGATTTTGTTTACAAAATATTATTATTCAACATTTTTGTTCGTTTTGGTTTGTATTCGTGCTTCTTTGTTTTAGAATTTTTCAAGGAATTAAAGTTTTGTTAATCTGTTGAATATATTTTTTTGTTCATTAGGAATTGGCGTTCGAATTTTTGTTTGTTACCAATACAAAGAAGAAAGAATGAAATATTAAGCCCCTCCTTTACATTTTCACTCTTTTGTGTATTTTTCATTGTGTTCATTTATAATTTTATAATAATACGGATGGGAATGAAAAACTTGAGAAAAAGAAAGAGACAATTAAAATTTATGTATTCTTTTCGCAATATCGCAACTAAAATCTTCAAACGAAACAGAAATTATGTTCCCTTGCACATTTTACCCATACAAAATCTTCCTCTATTTAAAGTACTTCCTCAATGGTAGTAGGTAACGTCAGATATACTAAAAATGTCAGCAAAATTTCATTTTCGAAAAGTTTATGGCAGAATATAATATTTTTACAGAATGCGATTTGAGTCAAATAAGATAAATTTATGTGTAAACTTTGGATGTATAAAACTTTACACTTTTTCCTATTTACACATTATCTTATTTTGTAGAGAACCAGATAGCTGACGTAATATTTATAATTTATTGATTTTTATTTGAAGTTAATATTTCCGAAAATTGTAAGGGCATTTTTAATCCAGTTTCGAACTGATGAGCTTATGATTATGAAAAAATCAACCTTCTCATCAGACGCGGCTACTGGACTGATTGTACCACAATTTTCATTCTAATTTAATCTATAATTTCTCTAATACAACCTGCTCAGTACATTCTATATAATTGTGGTACAATCAATCCAGTCGCCGCGGCCTGATGAGAAGATTGATTTTTTCATAATCATAAGCTCATCAGTTCGAAACTGGATTAAAAATTCCCTTACAATTTTCGGAAATATTAACTTCAAATAAAAATCAATAAATTGAAAAACCTGTCGGCTATCTATGGGTTAGTTGAATAATTATTCTCGTTTAATAATACTTTTTACACTTTCTGTAATAATACTTTTTCACACATTTTTAAATTTTTTTTAAAAACACTTTTTAAATTGCGAAATATTTAACAAGTGTTTTTAAAAAAAATTTAAAAATGTGTGTACGTGTAATAATACTAATATACGTGTTAATCTGTAAAACACATTAAAATGATCTTTAGGATCGGTTGCATTTTTAGTGGTTACACAAATTAAATAATTAATTCAAGTGAAAGAAGAGAAAGAAAAAATTATGTAATATTTATAAGGTAAGACGCCACCATGTGGCTTCATAGTATTCTTTATACCATCACTAAATTTAAACAAAATATATTAAATAGTGCAATTTGCGTGTTATTATAAAATTAAACGCAACCAGTTTACTCACGAAAATTATACACAACTTTACATGAAATATTTAATGAAAAAAAAAAAAATAAACAAAGTGGCAGACAACGTTTTGAAAGGAAAATGGTGGATTCAGCGAGAAAAATTTGCTAGCTCATGATCACGAATTGTTGAAATTCCGTCATCTTTTTTACCCCCTCCTATTTTTCTTTTAATTTTTTAAAAGAGCAACCATAAAAAAAAGTAAAAAAAATTGGAGAGAGTAAAAAAGATGCCAAAATTTCAACAATTCGTGATCACGAGCTAGCAAATTTTTCTCGCTGGATCCACCATAAACAATTATCGGACAGCTGATATACTTATAACCTCAACTACCCAAATTACAGAGACGCACTATTGATAAGGTCAAATGCAACGAAACAATGCTTACACCTACAACTATAACATTAACTCAGTGTTGTTTGGAATGTCAGTGGGATAGTTTTCTCAAACAAATAATATCCAAAAGAAAATATTATTGGTTAACTTTCTCAATATGCTAAATTTATCTGCACACATCAAAAAAATAACAGGCATTTAATTAAAAATTATTTGAAACACAATACGAGACTTAAAATATCTAATTATCAAATTATAAGGAATTAGAATTTTGGCCATAGTGGGGGATCAACTATAGTAATTTAAACTGAATTAACATTTTCAGTGTTAAAACGTTCAAGATAGAATAATTCGATCGATTTCACAACAAAACCTTGGCATTGTAGATCAAATGTTGGAGTTAATATATATGTAGTGGGTCCTACCCGGGATTTCCCGAGATCGAAATCCCGGGAAATTGAGCAATTTTTATAATCCCGATTCCCGGGAATTTTGGTCACGTTTCCCGAGAATTTTGATTAAAATCCCGGTATTTACAAAAAGTCTCGTATAATTGAATACATTTAGGCGCATTAATTTTTGTTTATTTAATAAAATTCGCCATAAGGATTTGTTTATATTCGATTCTAATGCTAAATTATAAAGTGTTTTTGAATTTGAAGTAAGAAGTTTTTGAGCGTTTTTGAAAGTTTTTGACAATTTGTGTGATTACATACCTTGTATAGTTGTACATGTTTATTTTCGTCGCTTCCAATTAAGAGTATGTATTACATCTGCAAATCACTAATTTTGTTGGAGAAGCCTTAACATTGTTAATGCTAATGTCGACTTAATTTTTTTTTAAATAAATTCCTTCCCAAAAAGTGTGGCAAGCATTTTATTTAAAAAAATTGGGCCGAATTTAACATTAAAAACTGGACATACCCCTCCAAAAAAATTAATGATTTGCAGATGTAATACTTAATTGGAAGCGACGTTTTGTTAATTTTGTAAGTCGTATTTTAATTATTTTTTTGCATAGTGTAGTGTTTGGTAAATAATGCACAAATGTACTGCGTTTCTTAACGTATTCGAGACCGAGTGACGTGGTAAGCAAAAACAAGAAAATTTGTGAATGTGAAAGAGAACTGAATTTAATTTTTCCGAATAGAGAATATTACGGATAAATAATTATACAACAATTTTTTTTGAGAACTTGTCTAAAATAAATGTATCAGGGATGTGGAATCATTTCAAAAGAGACGAAAGTCGCGAGAAAGCTTCTTGCATACACTGTTCAACCACGATTGTTTGCAAAGGGTCGTCAACCAGTGGATTACTCCGTCATATTACAGCAGTTGATCCAGAAAAACTTAGTATGCCAACTGAAAATGAAGCAAATTTATGTGCAGGACCATCAACATCAAAATATCCTAAAATTCAACCTACCATATTAAAGTACACCAAACGACAGTCTATGGCTGAAATTGTGTCTAAACTACGTGCATTGGATGGTTTTTCAATTTCTGGTGTGTGTAGGAGTGCATTTATAAGAGAAAGTTTATGTGCTCGTGGCTTTCAACTACCTAAAGCAAAAACTAATGTGATGAAACTCATACATGATTATTACGAATCGGTAAAAATAGAAACGATTACGTGTGCTACAAAAAATTGCAAAAATCGAGCTTGGAAAAGAACTAAATCTCATGCTCGATTCTCCAACACGATGGAACAGTATTGTTCCGATGCTCGAACGATTTTTGTTGATGAAAAACTGTATCAAAAAGGCTTTAAAGCGTCTAGGTTCACCGTTAAAGCTGATCGAGGAGGAAATTCCCAAGTTGAAGCTTTGAGCCAAAGAAATTGTAATCTAGTTACTTCTGAGGGTATTATTAAATTTTTGTTAATCTCGCTTTGTGAAATACCTGGTTATTTGTCGAAGGATTTTTTGGAAGCTCTGTAAATCAGGTTATCGGAGAGACGCTGTAAGGACCTCATTACGCTCGTAATGTTTCTACAGAACCCGGTAAATTTAAAACCACCAGGTGAGAAGTATAATCATGGTAACTTTTTCTCAAAATCATCGATATCCACGCAAATGGTTTAGTTAAAATAATATTTAAATTATCATGATTCATGAAGAGCAGAGTCAGCAGAACCAACGATCAGGTTCAATTGAAGAAACCGATTTTAATGACGATATAATGATACTGTTATTATTCCGTTCGAAAGGCGCAACTTATAATTCTCTTAAGTTATCTCTGGCA
Source organism: Tipula helvola (assembly GCA_963556165.1). Taxonomy (NCBI): domain Eukaryota; kingdom Metazoa; phylum Arthropoda; class Insecta; order Diptera; family Tipulidae; genus Tipula; species Tipula helvola. Next base: position 61,533,282 of record OY744483.1, read on the forward strand.
AAGGCTATCACAGCTTCCCAAAGAGTCATGGAGGATTTAAAATATGCTCAAACAAAACCAACTATACTGCAGGAGATGAAACTTTATGCAGCTACCGGAACAATATCAAATACACTAAAACGTATTTATAATTCGTTGATAACCAGCCGACTTCAACTGAATCTGAGCGTGTGTTCTCTATTTCTAGCGCATTTGTCACGAAAAAACGTGTTGGCCTATCTGATCACTCTATTGACATTTTATGTTTTTTAAAAACATATTTTAAAAATAAAAATCTTTAAATAAATATATTTTGTTTATTCCATTATGTTTTTTTTATTGGTTATTTTTTAATATAATTTATTGAAATAAAAATTGTCTGTGAAAAGTTTATGAATTTTTACTATGAATCGAGGGAATTCCCGGGCGAAGGAAAGGGAAGCAATTTGGTGAGCTGGTTTATTGGCTGCGAAAAGATGGGGTTTCCAGAAAATAAAAACAGTTTACTGGATTCTGTGCAAAAACTAGTAAAGAAATTGAACATAAAAACACGTTTTAACGATGATAACAGGACAAACTTGGTTTCACAGTTTTATAAGGCGCCACCCAATCTTATCCCAGAAAAAGTTTGAATATGTGAATAAGGCTCGTGGACTGGTTCCAGAAGCAAAGATTCGTTCTTGGTTAGACGAAATTAGCATTTTATGGACGAAACTGCTTTCAGTTTAGCTCCAAATGGGGATTTAGCTTTATGTGAAAAGGGAAAGCAAGTTTATGATGTGTCTCGGAATAACAGCAAAGAAAATATTACGACACTATTTACCGTCAATGCCACAGATGAATTTGCACCTCCGTTAACTCTTTTTAAGCATGCGCGGGTACCAAGTACCATTAGTAAAGCTGCTCCTCCAGAATGGGGGATTGGTCGAATATAAAGCGGATGGATGACTAGCGAGGCTTTTTATGAATATATCGCTTTTCCTTCTGTTTTAAGAAAAAACGGCATTCAGTTTTCCGTCATAGTATTTACGAATGGTCAGGTCAGTCTTCTGAGTAAATTTTGTAAGGATAGCCAAATTATTTTAATTGCTCTTTACTCTAATTCAATTTATATTTTGAAACCTCTGGAAGTTTCAGTCTTTGGTCCCATTTATTGTATTGTAGAAAACAATAAAACGACAGTTTCGAATTGATAATGATAGACGAGAAATGAAAAAAAAACAGATATTCTAAACTGTTTAAATAAATTTGTAGCAGAAAATTCAATGTGCGAAAACATAAAAGCAGACTTTAAATGTATCGGTTTATATCCGTTTAATGTGGATGAAGTAAATTATTCCAAAATTGTGTTAAAAAATCCTCCCGCAGTTTCAATTAGAACCAACAGAACGATCATTTGCCTGATCAACAAACTAGGACAAATTTTACGGATATGGATGGAATAAAATTTGTGGAAAATAAAATTGAAGAAGTTAAAATGGCAAATGAATTAAATAATGGTTGGCAAGGCGATACTAAATGGTTGAAACTATTTAATTTTTGAGTAAAGATTTCTGGTTCACACAAGTCGAGTAGTATACCTACTGAAAATATTGTCGAACCTCCGCCCAATAAAATAAAGGAAAACTAGATTTAATATGCCAAGCGTCCTCACCTCAGATAAATGGGTTGAAATTTTTATGGCAAAGCAACTATGAGAAAAAATCAAAAGAAGCCGCTAAGAAATAAAAACAATTAAACAAAGTTTCTAAATCAAAAAAATTTGTTCAAAAATAAAAACTGATTGAGTTCTTGGGAACCTGTTGAAATAAAGAAATACCTTTGAATTATTAAATTATAATAAATGAATTAGTTTTTTGTAAAATTCTTTATTTTCCTTATTTTTGTTGAAGAAAATAAAAATTAACGGTAGGTAGAATTTTAATTATCGGTAAGTGAAATTTCTTATCGGTAAGTTGCATTCTCAATAGCTCATTACAGATTTCTGAAAAATTCGTTCCCAAGGGATCTTTTTATTTGTCGGTCATACTACATATTTCGTTTGTTAATAAATTAGTAAAATTGTTCTTAAATAAATCTTAGTTTTATAACGTTTTCTTAATTCAATATAATCTCTATAAAATTTAAAATCATTAAGGTATCGGTAGGTAACACTTCTACCCTAATAAGTGATTTTGTTAATAATTTTGTTGAATTAAATTTTGTGTTAAATAAATAAATTTGTTTGTGATAAATTGAAATGGCTAGTTTTATTTACAATCCAATGATTCGAACCTTGTTTGCGTCATACCATTTACAATCCTGGTAAAAAACCCGACCGCTGACAAAGAAATTTTAGACGAATTAACAAAGAAGACGTTGATCAAAGTAATAGAAAAAATGATTTTAAGTAGGCTAAAAGACTCAATTGAAACAAATATTAGTTGCTTTCCAATCGACCAACCGCAAGCACCCGCTAGTGAACCGCTAGTAGAATGGTTTTTGTCTTCGCTAAATTATCTAGATAATTTAGCGAAGACGAAAACCATTCTACTAGCGGTTCACTAGCGGGTGCTTGCGGTTGGTCGATTGGAAAGCAACTAATGTAATTCCGAACAAGCAGTTTAGATTTAGGCCTAGCCATACAGCACACCGTGCTCTAAATTATGAGTTGTTGTTGATACAGTTAATACTTCATCAGAAATTTGTAATATGTTTGGTTAATATTTTAAATCAGTCTACTCTAACATTCAACCCATTAATTTGGCAACCTCAAAAAACTTAGGGACTTCATTCGGTATCGACGATATATTGACATTACTTATTACGATGTTAGATCCGAAATTGAACGTATGTGCTTAAACAAAAGCTGTGGACCTGATCTAATTCCACCATCGTTTTTCAGTGCTACATCTGAGTCTATAAGCCTGCCGATTTCATTAATTTTCAATTAATCAATAAAGCAAGTGATATTTCCTGATAGATTCAAAATCGAGAAAATAATTCCTGTTTATAAATCTGGTGATAGGGGACATGTCGCTAATTATAGACCAATTGCAATTGTAAGTGTTATTTCAAAAAATTTTGAGAAACTACCTTATGCTAAGTTAACTGAACCATTCATTTAATTTCATCCAGGCAACATGGTTTTCTGAAACCAATCTTACAAATTTAATGATTTTTGGTGAATATGTTTATGAATCATTACATTCCATCATTATACAATTTTGGTTTTAATGACACTTTTCTTCAATGGGCTTGCTCTTACCTAAGCAATAGATCTCATTTTGTGAAAATCAATAACCATCAATCAATTTCTCAAGCCCTTCAGAGAGAGGTCCGTATGAGAGAGCAAAGTGGTTTGAAAAGGCCTCGCATTAGAAACATGTTTTATTTACCATTCAAACTTTAGCAAGTACTCACCATTACTGGGATCGTTTCAAGAAATTTTTTATGTACATTCGGAATGATATAATGAATATTTTATAAAATATATTTTCAATTTTTGATATATAGTTGTGAATATTTCAAATGTCAAAAAATCCATGAAAATGCATTCTATCTGTATATGTGCAAAATTTCCCATCTCTATTAACAGTTATTTGTCTCTAGGTGTTTACTTATTTTTAACACCGACAGTATACATGTACTCATATAAAGTCAACATCATAATCATAATATCAACACGATATAAATCATACCAACCATACATTAGTTTACATTATCATTTTCTATTCTATTCACCTTTAATGTAACCATAAACCTAATATGTAATAACATCATATAATACAACATACATTTATAATTCAAATGTGAATTATGGTTTCCTTCACATACGAGTATAGCTATAATGTTTGCCATATTAAACGGGTAACACTGTGTACCAAACAAAAATAATGAGAAAAACCAGTGGAAATATTTTTTTATTTTTTTTATCACGATAAATTAATTTCGCGAATTCATCGTTCAAATGGTAAACATTGTGTTATGTTGCACATTATATTATATATGTTCGTTTATTATAATGAAGCATATAACCACTGTAGAATATCACAAAACCAAAATAAAATTATGAAACATAAAAAATAGTAATAAAATAACAAAAATATTTCAATTGTTGGAATTTGCGGAACTTAGATGTAATAATATATCTTGCACATACTCGTATAGAAAAGCTAAACTCAACGGGTCACCTCATCGCATACATTATAATATCGTGTGTGTATACACGTTTATAGTAAATGGAAATATTTGAAACATATTTTATTATGTAATGGCAACGGAAATATAAACAGTATATATCCCATCTTATGTATATACATTCATACATACATAAAACATAACACATAAAATAAGCTTTTGCAAAAAAACTTTTTATGCGAGTTTTATCACAAAAAAGGATAATATTTTGATTATGGATGAAGCTTAACACTTTAGAAGAGGAAATAATCCATGGTTCTGAAATTTTTTTCGTTTTTTTTATTTTGGGGACTGATGATTGATGGGTGTTTTTGTTTTTGTAAACTATGTATAAGGCACAAGAAGAATATGATGTGTATCTCTAACATCACAAACATACAAGGGTGTGACATTGATTTTTCTCGAACGGATTAATATTGATAAGGCATGTAAACGTAATGAAATTTTTGAAAACCTATAAATACAAACGTTCGAAATGATTGAGGTTAAGGGTTTGTATATACCGATTTTTACCATCAACTATAAACGGCATAAAGTTTACATATTCAATTATAATAGTCCCACAAAAACACATCACGTCTTAAATATACAAGATATGTGGTGAAGGAAATTAGAAAAATTGTGCCCTTCTAAACATTCAACGTAAACCATAAGAGACAGAAACGTTTAGAATATTGTATTTATTTACAGTCTCTCGTTACATGTCACATGTTATATGTATATAAAAGTTTTGTTTTTAAAGCTTAAATAAACACATAAATTGGAAAAACATAAATACTTAATATGAATTACTAATGTCTTCTAAAAGTTTGGTTGTGTGTCGTACAATAAATGTTAATCTCAACTTTAATTTCCGTCTAATGTCACAAACGCTCGTACAAGCCTATAAATGTATACCTACGCTACCTACCTATACCATGGTATAAGTATAAAGTTTTTATTTTCCTTCGTTTATAATCTTGTGAAAATTTTTTAGGTTTTTGTTTTATTTTTTCCAAATAAAAACTTAATTTTTTTTGTTTTTTTTTTTTTCTTTGCTGATATTTCACAAAAATAACGAAAAGTACAAGGATGTAATAAAATAAATTCTTGTACGTTCTACATTATTCGCTAAAAACAAAAATCAATAGGAAATTGTAATTTTTAATTTATTGGAATTTAATGTTATTATTTTAATCTGATTTTTATGTCCTGAAAAATTGAAAAACGAAAAAAAATGTTTTTAAATTAAATTGTATTTGCTATGGTGCTTTAAAATTGTAACACAAGAAAATGAAATTTGGTATCATAATTCGTTATGTCAGCCAGTAAATACATTATATCGAAGTGGATTTTAAAGGGGATAGATATTATGTACTTTTATTTGCTAATAAAATATTCTGGGTAATTTAAATTTTATTAAATTTTGAAATTTGACGAATATCGTGAAACCAAGTAAAATTTGTTGGCAATAATTAGGGCTGAAGTTTGCTTTTTTGATTTCATATAACTTTTGACTGATTGACGAAGATGAAGTTATTTACAATTGAACAAATGGTAAACGTAAAACAATAATTTAATTTTTTTACATTTTTCATCGAGAGCTCTGCGCCGCACCTCATACATGATTGGCCAAAAAAATCGTACCTTTCTGCAAATGGGAAGTTGGTGAGTACCATGTTTTGGTTCATTACTTCAAGCACAAACAGTATTCCATCATTTACCAATCATCATAATGCCGGGTACAATATGAGATATTTAGATTTCTTGGAAATTAGTTAGTGTATAGATAATGTTATACTGTTTAGAGTTTCTGTTTCGAAATTTTTGTTGCGTATTAATTCTTCAGATAATTAATATTTTTTTACTAATTTCGCATTTGTTGCCGGAGGAATTACACTTATTATTTGATTTGATTTTTATGAAACAGGTTTTTTCTAGGGAAAAACGATATGGTAATAATTAGTTCATCTTCTTGTTAAATGAAATGCCACTGGCGAAAATAACATGTGTATTTCTTAATTTTAATTTAGCTATAAAGCGCTCAGGATGGATTTCCCTGTGATCCTGAAAGCTGGAATTAAATTTATTTGAAATTCAAAAATTTACCGGCTTAATCAATTATTTGGTACTTGGCCTTATTAAATGTATCTCATCGTCAATTTTCACGACGAGAAATGTTTAATTCCATAAAAGTGGAATTTATTTTCCCACTCTACTGAAGTGATGCGAGATTCTCGCATCAGTATGAATTAACTCCGATCCCGAAAATATTTGAGTAACGAAATTAATTCCGTTTGCAATATGATTTCGCGCTGCTTTAGTTCAATAGGAGAGTTTTTAAAAATTAAATGTAGCGTATTTAATTCATTTTCCAAATGAATTTAATCCCGCCGATAAATATGAATTTGTTCCGACACAAAAATTAAAAGGTTGAAATACAATACAAATTGATTGTCATCGAAAGTGGAAGAATATAACATTGAACGATTATTTTAATGAGATTGAACAAAATGCCATTACCCCATATGCGGCACTCCAAAATCAACCTTTTACAAATAAAGTTCATCAACTTACAAATGAAATTCATCTTTATTGAAAACATATTCATTCTTTTCTAAACCAAATTCAAATTCATTATTTATGAAAATATGACATTGAAATTAAAAACATCAGACTGAAGTCCTTCGACTCACTGATAATTCGTATTTAGAATTTTTGAGATTATTTCGAAATTATTGAAAATTTTCAAATTGCTCCAAGTTTTTGATATTGGTCTGCGGCGTAAAAATTGTTTTTCTCGATTTAATAATGAACCAGCAAAAACAATTGTTTGTACCGGTAGGCGGTGGAGGAACTGAACTTGCCTGGCACCCCGTTTTTCCACCCATTGCCAGGCAATGTTTTTTTTATTTATAGCGAAAGAAGTCAAATTTCTTGATTTCTCGCTTATTGATGCATGATTTAATGTTTGTGTGGTCCATGCATGAAATTTAAAATTCAAAATGTCTCATAATTATGTGGACCCTAATTAAAATTAAATCGGGAAAATTGTATAAAACGCAGTGGAATTTCTGTTCATTTCATGCACGGATGCGTCTTATTTTATTGTTACCAATACTTGCACGTATTTGTGGGGGACGAGTAGGAGAGTTAGCAGAGGTGCAACAACTTCAACAACAAGGTCAAGCAACACGTGCTACAGTTAGTACAAATTTGGGTGACCGCATGGGAACATGATGTTGGAACGAAATCTCGCCCCCCTCCCTCACAACCGCCGATGGAAATAATAGTGGAAAAGTTTCTTACAGCTTTTCAGAAAAAACCAGCGGCACTAATGGGGAAGGGAACGCTGATAAGGAGATTGTGTTTTCTTGTAACTAACAACTTGTCAAAAAAAAAAAAAAATACTAACAAAATTTACTAACTATCGATTGCATAGGTGGCTAAAACCGGGTCGAGTCTATAATGCTATAAATATTCCTTTCCTATAGTTCGGACTTGTTATATGTAAACGGTGGATCCAGCGTATTCGGGAATCTTTCAGAGGCTTGGCCTTACATCCGTATCAATGAATCAATCAAAACCAATACTTGCAAGTGTTTGCATTTTATTTTGTTGATAGTATAATCACAGAATACCCAGAAGCGACATAACGCGGTTTTTATATGGGGAAAATTGGACTCATTTTTTTGACCTTGGTTTATCGAAGGTAAGATTTTTGGTGTTAAATTATCGTTCAGTGGCTGAAAATTCAAAATTTACATGTAAAATATAAGGTAAGAGCTAAAATTTCTTGATCCACGTAATGTCGGTTCTGGTTGTTTATTATTCTGTGGTATAATCGACACAAATGTATTCTTGATAAATTCCTTGATATGTACATAGAATAGGAATATTTGTGTGCTTCTTGTAGAGAGTTTTAATATGTATGTGTATCTATATTAGTATAATTATTTCATTGAACATTGAACTGTAAATCTAATTTCATTAAAGTATAAATTCTGTATACTGGATTTATTTAGAGAATACATGTACGCATTGGTACTACGCTTCTGCGCACATGGACGATTGTATGAAAATACATACTATATTTATTTTCTCATGTGTGTGAGCGGTTGAGTATGTAGTACGATTCTATTATGTGGTGTATTTTATCGTGTCTCATTCTCTGTATCCATGAACGAAATAACTGTGGTGATCTTGTTTGCCTCCTTCTCGATCGTGTTTTTGTTATGTGTGAATGGGTTAGTTATGTATGTGCGAGCGCGAGGCAAAGAATGCAGGAGAGATAGTATAGTTGGTCTTGCTTTTATCGTAAGAACGTGAACATCAAACATGTCATTTGGTTTTTATGATTTTTATATGCAAGATAGATGGGCGTGTGTAGCTAAAGGGGACATTTCGTTTTGTATTGAGTGAACTATGGACTATCTCGTTTGCGCAATACGTATTGAAATCTGGTATAGAGTAAAGAAGGAGCAAACCAAAATGGAAAGTACATAGTGACGATCGTTATTTAATACAAAAAATTTGTACATACACAATAAATTGTACATTTTTATAGAAAATCACATAATTTAAGAATTAAAATAAATGTGAATTAAATTAATTTTAAAATGATCCGTAAATTAAATTTAAATCGAATACGTCGAGTTGTATTTAGAAATTTCGTGCGCCGTCCGACCAAACAATTTTTGCTTTTGATTGTATTCTAAAAAATCTAAAAACTTTATTATGATATGCATATAAAAAGTTTTTCATAATTATTGTATGTAATACACATAAATGTATATGGGGCATTTGCATTTAAATCTCACATAAAAAAATTTAAAATATAATTTTTGAATCATGTTTCTGTTTCTTTTAAATCTGGTGTGAGCAGATTTGTGTTTTGCATTTTTTTAAATAATATTTTGGGCTATTTTTAATTTTTCTGTCATGAACGTTACCTAAAATACGTTATTACGTTATTTTTAAAATTATTAATTTGAAAATACAAAAGATTAATATACCATTTGGAAGTAGACATATCACCAATGTGCATAAACGTCGATAAATTAAATTTATATTTTTGAATTTCACAATTTATCTAAAATAAGTAAAGTAACGTTCATGACAAAAAAACTCGATTTTTTGTAAAATAAAGGCCCAAAATAATTTAAAAAAATACATTTTCATAAATGTCTGTATTGTGATCAAATACTTAACTTATACCCATTAAAAATTATCTGTAAAATGCTAAGGGGACAAAAAAAATGCTTGGGGACAAAAACATGTGAGATTTAAATGCAAATGCCCCATATGTATTGAATTTTTAAGAGGTAATTTCAATAATGCGAAATAATTTTGATTATTCAGAATACCAAAAGAGCACAGCAGGAAATGCCACTGCATGATTGGGTTTCGAATCGGACGTTTTCTACAATAGTGTTTGCTTATATTTCTAATCAAAATGAGATATATAACTTCGGGTGAACTGGTGAATTGGAACTTAGTTATTAAACAGGAGCTGAATCAGCACTAGATTTCCGGAAGTAGGAACCACGACCCTAAATCAGCTGTGGAGGATACTTAACTGATTTGTTTCACTGAGATACTTTGTTTCAGCGTCTAAACTTGAATTTATTCTTCTAGTTCGGTTTATTGGGGGGTTGCTTGGGAACAACTGATTAGTTTGATTTCAATTTTCAGAAAAATTGAATTGGAAATGGATCTGAAGTAAATTTTTTAACCTATTAACCTACAGATTGGTTTAGATATGGAAAGTTTTAAATATTTAAATTGATAGTTCATCTCGATTTGATTTTGAGGAAGGTGTAGAGAACCTGGATCAATCTTCCAGAATCTTCAAGTATGGATGAGTGGAGTGAAAATTGAAAGAATCTCTACCATAAAACCGTCATGTGGTTAGAATTGCGAGTGTGTGTGGGGGATGTTTTTCATCGTGCACAGTATTTGAGAGGATGTGTTGGCTAAGCTGCTGTGGAGTGAACTCAGTTGATGTTTTGTCAGTAGTTGTAATGGTCCGATGACACGAATTTGATTTGTGATTTTCATAGCAAATCAGATAAAAACAAACTGGAAATGGAATAAATGAATAATTGATTAATTGATTAGTTGATTTGAATTTTCAGTGATATTAATGAACATGATGATGCATTTGAAAGAGAGGGTTTGAATTTTAAAGGCAGGTGTATATGAGTACTAATGGGAAATTATTGGAATGATTTGTTATGATGAAGGAGGTTATCAGTTAGCTGATAATTCTGATATTTAATAATTTACTGTAGTATTACTTTGGAATTTTGCAGCGACATTGCCGTCTGTTTTCATGCCGTTTGGACTAGTTCAAAACAAGTTTGTTATAGAATGGTTCTTAAGGTCAACTGATAAAAGTAAGAAGAAATTATTTCCTGTCTTATTTTGAGCATAAATTACATTTTATTCTTATAACAATTATTATTCCAGTTTCCAAAGTAAGTCGGCATATACATTATATTGGTTTGGTTTTCGTAGTAGTACAGGTTAGAATTATAACAGGCATGGAATTAGTTGTAGTAAAATCATTCTGGATTCAAATATTTTACGTTTAGGCAAATTACTATTTTAAATTACCAAAGTAAAACGGCTTATATGTACGTTGGTTTTGGTCTGATAGTTTCACAGTTTAAAACTGTGATTGGCATGAAACAGTTGAAGTCAAAGCATGGAGTGACTACAGTAAACATATAATATGCGTTATCTCGATCTCAATTTTTATTTAATTATTTTTGATTTTATTATTTTGTTTTATCACATTCGATTACACTTCCATCACGAGGTGGAGTTACGTAGTCCTAGGAGATCATTAAAGTAGGTGGCCAATACTAACTGAATTTATTATATTAGGTCGTCTCTGAACTAAGTTTTGAATGGAATTTTGAACTTGAATCAATGATGATTACTTTCTAAGAAATACTTTCAATCCTATTAATGAAGTATCAACTATTTAATGAGAAGGGGTTAATTCTGATTTTGTTTCAGAATTTCCTGCGGAATTTGATTCAGCTTCCAGAAATTTCAAGAAACCAACGAATATGTAGTTTAAATTGTGTTGCCTAGATTTGGGTCTTTTAATTTATAGCACTTCAACGCGGTCTTCATACCTTAATCCTATAATTTTAATTTTGGTTACTGGTAACATTAACAATAATTCGTTACAGGATAGCGCCCATTACAGATCAAATTCCCAAAATTTTAGAGGCAGATTTAGCTGAAACTTTACGTCTATTATAGGTTGAACTTATAAATACTGTTTTTATTATTTATTTTAGCACAATTTATTTATTAATTTAGTTCAATTTAAATTAAATTAATTTTATGTGTAAACATTTATTAATTTATCAACATTTTGAGGGTTAATTTTACCCCGCGCGAGTTGGGCGGCATGTCACCGCATTGAAAATCGAGAGCAGACTGAGAAAATTTTAAAATAGAAAAATTAATTTTTATTTTGTGATATGTTCGTCGTCGTGTATTGTTGTTCGTTTTTGGACAAGCCGGTCTGCGTTTGGTTGTTTAGATGTCATGTCTCATGTGACATCATGCCCAATGTGTTGGACAGGTGGCACCCAATGTGCGGCGAGCTTATGGTTGTACCCGAATAATTGTAGTGGTGCATTGGGTGAACCGCTAAAAACTAAATAGTAGTTATACGTAACGATAGGGACCAGTATGGAAGAAATCATGTGAATAAACAGCTGATTTCGGTAATAGTTATTACTTATTAGCTTTAAGTCAATTTTAAATTCATTATGATCATGATTTTCAGAAGGGCCCAGGAATCTGATCTAGCAAACTAATAAATGTATTTCAGAGTGTAGTTTTAATGTTAATTTAATTTTAATAAAACATAAAAGAGGAAAGATTTGCAATGTTATTAATTTTCTTCTTCCGGATATGTGGAAACTGCCGATTAGTTTAGTTCTTGGGAGAAGTTATGTTTTAATTTTAATTTTATATCTAGTAACTGGGTATATGAGCGTCTTATAATTTTATTATTTTATTTTAGGTTACTGATAACATTAATTAGAATTCATTACAGGACAGCGCCTATTATAGATCAAACGAATAGAATCTTAGTGGCAGATTTTGCTGAAACGCTATATGTATTATATGTTGGACTAAATTGTAGTTATAAGTAGCGACAGGGACCAGGATGGACAAACAGATGATCTCGATAATATTATTAGCTCTAAGTCAATTTAAAATAATTTATGATTATTATTGTACAATATATATTTTATATTTATATATTAAATATATATTGTACAATACAGCAAACTAATAAATGTTATTTTAGAGTACAGTTTTAAGTTAAATTCTACTAATCATATAAGTAGACTATAAATATGTTGTTATTGTGTTACTAACTATTGGCTATACTTAGGTGTGTGTAACCGGGTCAATTTCTATCTCACTAACTAAACCTATCCAAATCCTCTTTAAGTTTTATGTAATAAAGTGTTCGGTGAGGCCCGGCCATTAATAACCCCGGGAAATCTTGCTTAAAGCTTGGTCGAACACTTCAATCAATCAATCAAAAATTAAATATATTAAATTAAATAAATTCTGTTGGTTTTTTATCGTCTACGGTTGAATTTGGTTTGGAAAAGAATGAATATGTTTGGATAAAGATGTATTTCATTTGGAAAAAGACGAATTTGATTTGGAAAAGGATGATGATTGAAACCGTCAATTTGATTTTAAATTTCATCAGAAAGACAGAGTATGTATGTATGTATAATAAAAATTTTATTTATTTCGTTTCAAACTTATTTTCTTTATTTTACAAATCTCCGACGTTTCGGTGGTACTTTCCACCATTCTCAAGGAGCAATCCAAACATAGCATTTGAAAGCTACTTTTTCAAAAATTATGTATAGCTTGATTCAAAAATATTTTTATATAAACTTAAGTGAAGAACTTTTTAATCATATTTATGTATGTTTTTGATACCCGGATACTCGGGTAATCCATTAAAATAAAAAATATAGTATAAATTTGAATATACCATTGTATGTCTACAAGGTTTATGAAACAATTTTGAATTAAATCTCCATTTTCCAAAATATTTTAAAATTAATTTTTGTTTCTAATAGTTTTCTCTCAATATTTTCATTTCGATTATTTTGAAATTTTTTATTTTAGCCCAAAAATAATTTTTTGTGGTCCCTTCCAATAGTTCCAACAAATTATAAATTTTACCAATTTATTGTATTTTGTTCGAAACAATTATGTTCCAAACACTTTACAAAGGCAAATGGGGTTACTATGTTGTCGTTTCCACCGCATTGCTCGCATAAAATGTAAACTCTAGATCAAAGTGTATATGGTCCATTTAAGCGATATTTATGTACTGCGTAAGATGCTTGGAAGCGGCATAATCCTGGAAAATCCATGACCATATACCACGTTCCACACATGGTAGCTGAGGCTCTCCCGAAACCATTTACATCAAATAATATAGCTAACTGTTTCAGGGTTAGTGGAATCAAGCCACTGAACCGTGACATATTTACCGATGACGAGTTTATGGTATCCACAGTGACGGAACGTCACGAGCTTGAGCAAGACTCTATTGATCTGCTGGCAAATCAGTTATAACCGAGCGACATTTGTCAACAGGTGGCGAATATATCCACATGGTAGAAACCAAAAAAATTAGAATCTGATGATTTTATTGTTTACTGGTAACAATGAACAAGAGGTACTGAGCAAATCTATCTATACACTGTATTAATTGAAATTGTCACAATTTTTATTCTTTATTACAGTTTCAGCTTTACAACGTCTCATTAATCATCGAAGTTGATCCAAATAAACATTCCAAAGGGAATAATTTCAGATAAGTTTGTGCCACCACCCTTAGTAATAGATACTGAGTTAGTAGAGTTTCAGCCAGAACAAATACGGCCATACCCAAAAGCAGGTCCAAGAGCTATGATAAACAAAGAACGCAAAAAACAAAATTCACCTGTATGGCAGCCAAAGTTACGAAAAAATAAAAATCAGAAAAAAAATGTTGCCAATGTTATTTGGCTTTTATGCCTTATTGACATCTTTATAGTAAGTTATTGACATTTTCTTACTAGAGATTTATGTTATAGATGGAGTTTAGCAAAGAGTTGATGATAATTAGTAAAAATAGAACCGAATGAAAAAATTCAATAAAAGTGATAAAATTAACCGAGAAAACAAATAAATTACGTAAGCCTTTATATATAGGAGAGATAGATAGTCACAGTTAGTTGGTTACAAAAAAAAAACACTGAAATAAAAAAGCTTAACCATAAATCAAAATATTTCACCCAGATAAAATAAATTATATCCAAATAAATTAATTTTTATCATATACATACAAACTATTGGTATATATAGTACACCCAGAATTATATTGTTCATAAAGAACGAAGCAATAACTACGTATGTATGTAAACATAGTTTACCATAGTTGGTATAACTTTAATATAAACCGAAAACTTTTTATTTAACATTAACATTTTATGAAAAGCCACGAAAATTATAAAAACCACATAATACTGACCGTAACCCTATATATAAGAAATATCAAAATGAAATTTTTCTTTTTTTTGTTGTATTTATATAAAAGAAAACCTAAATTTAAGACTATCCAAGACAAATGTTGTGGTTTTCTATAAATTTTCGTAAACATAATGTAAGGGTGTAAAAAAATAAGCTTTTTTACGATATTAATTTGTTTAAGAATTTTTTTTTTGTTTTGAATTTTTATTAAAGGTTTGTTAAAGCTGTTAGCATTTAAAATTTAGATTATAAGAAAGTTTATCTCTAAGACTTTTTATGGTGATCGTTAAGTCCACGGCTCCAGGGTATTCAATTACTATTGAGAATATTAGTGAAAGGATGATTTATCGCTTGTAATTGGGTCGTCCTTTTACTTTCTTCTACGTAGTAAAATGAATCAAGGAAAACGTTTTTCTACATTTTTTTGTAGATATACACGTTTTGGAGTTGTCGGGGCAATAAAAATGGTTTCAAATTAAGAAAGTCCCTAAATTGTTCTCGTACAATTTTCAAAATTTCAACGGAATATTATGTAACACTTTTAGTTTCATTCGAGTTTTGCACAGAATATTTGACTTCTCAAATCGCCAAAAATAAATATTTCATGCTATAGTACATTGAACTAAGTTCCGGTCTCATTCATAAAAGAAACTCGCTTGATGGGTACATCACAATGTTTTTGCAATATCAAGATGAATATATACAGTAAATCCTTAAGGCGTTTCGCTTTATATGGTTATTGTTAACAAGTTTTCTCGATAAAGAATTGTAATGATTTTATCATAGATTATCCAGCCACCATTTCATTTTTGGACACCATTTACTATACAACTTAGCGGTAAATTATCAAAAACAAAGAACCAACCTTATCAATTCTCAACAAACATCTAAAATAAATAAAATTATTTGCAATTTTGAAATTTCTAAAAACGAGTGAGTATATCCATAAAAAATATTACCGGATTGGATTATATCAAAACTAAATAAAAAATAATCAAATTTGGATCAAATATACCACAAATTCATCGAAAATCATTTTTTCTTGTTGCCTCAACGAAACGATATTTTGTAAGTATACGAATACCACAAAAACAATTCTCCAACAAATATTTTGTGATTCGAAAATATTTCGAATACCGCGTACAGTTTTGTATGGTATGAGTACATGTATTACTAACATGTATTATGTGAGAAATGTGTTTGATTTGATTTATTGGAATTCTTGTGCTGTTGGTAGATTTAATGGTATTTTTGTAAGTGCTGTTTTAAACAACCTAACATATATTGCGATTGTATAAATTCCTAACCTAAGAGACTAATATTAAACTTATGTCTGGTTTAGCAACAAAAAAAAAATATCATTTTCATATGCGAGCATATACTTACATAATATCGGGAGAATTAAAATATGTATCAAACCAGTTTCGTTATATTTACTGAAGTTTAAATATGTATATATGAAACCGAGCATTTATACTTTCAATAACAAGCCAAAATGTGGTTTGAACTTCTGTAAATAAAAAATTGGGATAACTTTCCTTTCATAAATAACCAACAAAGTTTAGTTCTTGATCATAAACGATCAATATTAAAAATTTAATCGATTTTTTCTATTCCTGCCTAAAAAATATGAAACCTGTATTTATAGCTTGCTTACGGTAATCGGCTGATTACACTCCCATAATACCGCTAAGGGAATAATTTAAGTTGCACAATTTAATATTTTCAAAATCTAAAGCGATTGATAAACACTCAATTTGCTGCTTACTGTGTAATTTAACTATAGAGTAGACGCGAAATCAGTAATTTTAAGAAAATCTTCACGAAGCTTTTCACCATCAATTTAAAATTGTGTAGATATAAATATGAACTTTTATTTTTACTATTTAGTGGAAATCATTACAGTGAACGCAAAATATTTAAGTAATTCGCTTTGACCTATGTAGTTCTTACCTCCAACGAAAATAGGTTTTACTTTAATTAATTTTTAATTAATAAGTTAAAACCGCTAATCAAGTGCATACTATGGACATTCGAAAAAAATCATTCGACTTTGGGATTTTTGGTTTTTGCTGACCAAATTTCGTCGGGAGAAAATCATAGAACATTTAATGCAGATATTGCCTGTTATTTATATGGCCGACCCCACTACGGACATTTAAGAAAAATCTTGTTTGGTGTCTTTTTTGAACAAAAATCATCACTGACTTGTATTATTATCTATTGGGTATTACTTTCTTTATCCACATTCAGGCGTATAATTTGTATTACCACTACATATAAATACGTATCTATACACATATACGAAGAATTTGTTTTGCTATGTTTTTCACAGGCATTAATTGGAGCATTTTGCAGAATGAAATACTCTTGGCTCTCAACGATTATGATGAGACCGAAATCAACATCGGACAATTAAACGAAATCGTCAAAAATCGTATTAATTTGGCTGGAGAAAAACAAAAGCAAATATTGCACGCTACCCATAAGGTTTCGCGTGCGTATCAAGAAGTGGAGTTAGTGTTCGTAATATGAGGTGGGGACCGGAGCCGGGTTCTTCTCATAAACTAAATGTTTCATATCGGAAACCATATTTGGTAAAGCAAGTTCTACCAAAGGACCGATAAGTTATCGTATATGTTGAAGGTACAGAACAGGAAGAAGAGGTTATGAAGGCGTGCATGTCAGCAAGCGGATGAAACCATGTTGTGCATTGCAGAATTTGGATTTTGATAATTCTGATGAGAACATCAGAGAGGTCAAGATGGGCGAGTGTAACTGCAAAGTGACCATATGTAAATTTAATGTTCGGAAAAAGCTTTGGGATGATCCTATTTCAATAATTAAAAACGCAAACTTGACAGTCGAATCGAGAGAAGTCAACGAACAGTAATGGTGAACGCCAATTATAGATTTCAATACAAAAGGATTCATGTAGAGTTGATTTAAAAGAAAATATAAATAATTAATAACTATTAAATAAAATTGTGTGAATTAGTTTACCATTAAAGGGACGTGGTTTAGTTTATAAGTTATGTTACGCCTGACGTGCGTTTAACTTTTGTACGTGTTACACAAGAAATTCATTTTTTATTAAATATTTGGTCAGCACTGAGAACCGAACTCGAGACCACAGTATACTAAGCACTTATCTTAACAGCTGCTCTACAATCTATTAAATGAAACTTCAATTAAATATTGACTTGAACTGTTAAAATTTAAATATCTGGATTTGTTTAATGAAATTTTATTGGTGATTTGATCAATGAAATATGTTCTGGGCCTAGTCCTAAGTCTACAGCAACAATGAATTCAGCCGTGACCAAAATTTATTCCAGATTTTTTTTGGAAAATTTTATGAAATAATTTTGTTGTAGAAAAACAAGACTCGTTAGGTCTTTATTTCCCTTTTCCAGTATTTACACATGAACTTGAAAATTTAATGTGCAGTCACCCCTGATCTTCTTGCTTTCCTTTAGTGGTAGCAACCGCCACTGGTCCATGGACCTTATTTCCCAAAAATATCCATGTTGTTGAGAAGTAATTTCTGACAATATTCAAATAAAAACTAAATTAAAAATATTTTCGGTTTTGAATTTTTTTAGATTCTTTTACATTTGACCATTTATCTATTTCGAAAATCTCGATTTTCGTCGAAAAATTTTAATAATAGATATTTCTGGGTCCTAACTGTAACTATGCTATTCAACGGATAATTTCGATGGCAGTGCGTATGAGAGGTTACAGGAAAAAAAAGGAAAACAATATTTTAACTTTACTATTGGTTTCCTTTTTCTTTCTGTACCTTCTATAGTAGAAAATGATAGCCATCGAAAATAGTGGTCGAATTGCATAGTTGGGTCCGTGGTAAAAAGAAGTCTCCGATAATTTTCTAGTGAAATGCGTCATTTCAGTCGAAAATTTAAATTGTTTTATACTAAAATCACCGGCAACTTTTTTCAGTGAATTACAAGAATACGGGCCCAGAGAAATGACTTGATTTTTTATTTCAACTAGTCGGTTGCATTTTTATTTAGAGTAGGCGAAATAAAAAATCAAGTCATTTCTCATTTTCATTTATCATTGAACCGGCATTCGGGTGCTGGATCCGTATTCTTGAAATTCATCCGAAAAAAGTCGCCGAAAAATATTGTCGTCGAAAAATTTCGTTCAAAAGTTGATGAACTTTCTCGTCTAGAATAAAGTCGGGGGATTTCATTTTCGCATACGTTTATCTGTCAAATAATAATTAAAGCAAATATTTGTGGTTTTATTCTTTTTCAACAGTTTAAAAAAAATATTTTGTAAATATGAGTATTTATTGTGAAAAGAAAAAAGTGTTATGAATTGTGAATTGATTGAAAATTTTCTCTAAAACGAAAAGCAACAAAACCAAAAGCAAGGCCCTTAAAGTAAATTTACGAATTGCCGATGGCTTTGAAAAGATTGCTTGAATTATTAGGCAATACCCAAAATTCAGCCTGCGTATGTTTGTGCTCGCAAAACTCGAAACGTAGTCGGTCGATTGAATTGAAATTTTGACACAACGTTGTATTTGAATACGCGCGTGTTATTATATTGTATATAGATGTCACACCTGTGACAGGTGGAAACATACTTTTTTGAAAAACAGCGCCATTTGTTGAACATAAAAGCAATGTTCAACATTCAAATTTTTCTATAAAATTACGTTATATTTCGAAAAAATGCTATGACGCAGTAGCCGTGGTGGTGGCGTTGGTGTTTTGAAATATTGAGGTTGCGAGTTATATTTTTATCAAATGCTTTAGGAAGAATATATACTGTACATCCGAACAACGCTGAATGCTTAAATTTACAGTTGCTCCTGATTACCGTTCAGGGTCCAACATCATTTATACATTTACGAACAATAGATGGAATAGAACACAATCGTATCGGAGTGCGTGCGAGGCACTTCATTTGCTGGAAAACTACGATCATTGTGACATGTCAATTGAAGATTCATCCGCCACTTCTAATCCATTTCAAATACGTACGCTATTCGTAATTATTTTATCTACAAGTTCGCCGTCACAACCAGTACAATTGTGGTAGAAATACAAAGATTACACATGGCCGAAGATATTCTGCACAGAATGCGTCAAGAAACACAAAATATGGTTTGATTTCGCACAAGAAATATACAATGAACCGCTAATCTTTATTGAGGATTTTTGGCTTGGAATGTGTGGCAAGTTGCTGGCACAATTGGGAATAACATCACCAAATCGGTCTATTAATGCAACATTCGACAGAGAACTGCTCAGAGAGCAATCATACAACAGAATGGACTTACAGCAGCATTGGTGTTACTATCCGATGATTTCAAGCAATCGCTTCCAGTTATAACTCGCTTAACACCAACTGATGAATTGCATGCCTGCGCTTGAAATATTCAATTTTTTCTAGAACAGTAAAAAAATGCATTTAACAACAAATATGAGTCCGAGTTCGCGACAATATTCTGCGGAAAAATTTTCAGCAGGATTGCATGCGATTTAAAAATATTTTATTCGGAAGGGGAAATTTGTTTACGAAATAGACTACTTTGATTGGTTGCTTGCTGAAAAATTGTCCGCAGAATATTGTCGCGAACTCGCAGTGAGAGTTCGGCCCAAACCGATCCAACAGCTGACATATTTTCAAGACAATTACTCGAGATCTGTAACGGTACTATATCTACAAATCTAGAAACAGGAAAAATCACCTTCCCATCTAATTTCTTCAACATCGTTAATTCAAAAGAAGAATTAGTAGACGAGGTTTTCCAAAGCATCGAAACAAATTATAGAAATCACGCATGGTTGAACGGAAGAACCATTCTAGCAGCTAAAATTGTCGACGTACACGATATGAATAACATCATTCTAAGCAGAATCGCAGGTGAAACAGTGACATACAAATCTATTGACTCCGTGACGAACCAAAGTGAAGTAGTAAATTTTTCAACAGAATTTCTTAATTCTCTCGATGTTCCCGCAATACCGTGAAACATTCTGAATTTGAAAATTGGAGTGCAAATTACATTATTCCGAAACATCAATCAGCCAAAGTTATGCAATGGCACACGATTAGTAGTTAAAAATTCAATGAACAATCTAATTGAAGCAACAATTCTGATTGGACCTCATAATGGTGAAGACGTACTAATTCCACGAATACCACTCATTCCGACCAACATGGCATTCGAGTTCAAACCACTTCAATTTCCAATAGGCATTGCGTTCGGTATAACTCTCAATAAAGCACAAGAGCAATCTTTGCAAGTGTGCGGCTTGCATTTAGAAAACCATTGCTTCTCTTATGGACAATTATAAGTCGCATGCTCAGGAATCTGTAAACCTTCTGATCTTTATATTTATGTAGAAAACGGACGAACAAAAAATGTGGTCAAAATCCACTAGCTTTTCAATAAAAAATGATTTTCTATGAAAAACATATTTTTTCTTCCTTTCTTTTCATTCCACAGTATAGCCTCAGCAACGCAAGGCAGGGGATTGAATTCAATGAAGTGTTTTCTAGGTGAATCTATGTTCGCTAGAATACTTTTAATTATTTTCCGATTCATTTCATATCAGACAAAGCCACAGCGAAATGTAGCCGTGTTTAGTTTCGGAATATGGCCAACGGGGCCAACAAAATATGGAACTTATCCATTTATAAACCAATCATGATGAAATTGAGCATGTAGCTTGGGAATGGGATCAACCAGCCAGCAAAATGGAATTTAGCCATTTATAAACCGATCATGATGTAATAAAGATGATGGCCTAGGATATGATGTTAAATTGGTACGATGGTATGATTTTATGATGGTTTGATGGCATGATGGTATGATGGTATGATAGTACGATGGTATGATGGTATGACAGTATTACAATAAAATTATTAATTTTTCCCGAGCAACGCCGCGCCGGGTGTTTCAGCTAGTCAATAAAAATTTCCATTTTTGAAATCCTACTATATATTTTTGAGTCTAATAGTTAATTTGTAAAATGTTGTCTCACAATGATTTCTTGTATCCTCCTACCTGCATTCAATCATGGATTTATTTGTTATACCCCGTCGCTTATCATCCCGTCCAATAAATCGTAATTTTTCTGTGGTAGATCGTTGTCCAATTTACTTAACATGCACATATTATACAAAGCACAACATGTTTTTATTATTTTAGATGTGGCATGTATTACATATACATTTTTTATAATCCATTTACGCGTTCAATGAGGCTTCACGTTAACATTTGGCATGGATTTTAGTAACTAAGTGGGGTTCCGTCTGTTACAGTTGTAAACCGTATTATTTAAAGGTTGTAATTTTGTCATTTAGGTGTTGTAAAATATCCATTCCTTTTGCTCGTGCAATGGCAAAATGAGATAAAATTATCACTAACTCATCTAATCGGGATAAAATTATCACTAGCCCATATATCCTCATCCATTTTAAAATAATTTGATTCAAATTAAACGATTATTAAAAATTATTAGCCACAAGCACAAAACACTGTTTTTCGTCATAAACTCTCAAACATTTTTATTTACCACAACGTAAAGTTGGTCAAAATGCGAATATAATGAAATAAAACTCGATTTATTTCAAGAATACGGAAAATCGTGTAAGTGAATTTTTCGGTGATTTTTGTGGTGGAATTTTTCTGATCGAGAAAAATCACCAACGACTTTTTTCGGTGATTTCAAGAATACGGGTTCTCGTCTTGCTCAATCAACAAAAAAAAGATTTGACTTTACACCCTTTTATAATTCAACTAAGGCAAGAAATAAATGGCCAATTTGAAGTTTTTCCAACTTTTGGAAAAAATACCTTCAGTCAAAATTATTTGTACTAAGCGAACATTTTTTATTTCCTAATTAAAATTGGTTTGGAGATAATATCTGGGCCATATTTTATATTGAAATAAATTGTATTAGTTACGTCAAAGTATCTATGATACATAATTCAAAAGACACATTTGTTTTTAATTTTTAATTAATAAAGAGCAATTAAATTAGTTTTGTTAAAATTATTTGTGTAATACGAAAAAATTTAAAATAATGGTTTGTGAAATAGTGATTTAATCACTCGTATTTTATGTGTGCTTCCTTAATTTTTGTTGCCTGTTCATGACATCTCATTCGTGGACAAAAGACGCGCCAAAAGGACGCGCTGAAATTGTTATAACTTGTATTCCAAAAAATAAGACAATTATTATTTTAACTCAACGTAAATTTAGAAAAAATTATCATAATTTAGTATGGGTCACGCGAAAACCTGTGAATTGGTCCGGCTGTCTAGATCTCCTGATTTTTATAAATCACAAACGGCGTACCAACCGGCGAACATTCGAGATGAAATCCTTGCAGTATTTGATAAAAATAATCCGAAAAATACCATTCTATCTTATTTATTTAAAAAGTTATTTTAGCAATTAAAATGGTAGAGCGATGTTTGCTCCACGAAAGCAAGTTATTCAATTTAGAAAAAAAAACATTACACTGCTTAGACTCCCTGTAAAAAGTGGGGGGGAGTTGCGAAATATTTTTGCAATTATAAAACAATATACTAAAGGACCACAAACCCTAATAAGTCCAAATATACAGAGCAGCAATTACTTTATTACAATGAATTTCAGCACTGACAGTTTCAAATTACTTTTTTTCACGCTGGTTTTTTAATTCCCTGTTGCTTTATTTTTATAACTATCTGAAGCATAAATTTAAGTTTTCACTATTCAAATATGTAAAGAGAATTTTAATAGAAGAAATTGACAAAATATTTCGATGCAATTTTTAAATCGGATCCAATTATAATTTGTGGAATATCTAAAAACTCATATAAAACTTTTATATTTCATCTAACTATTTTAACTTTAAATTAAAACTAAATCAAAATTTTTCTCTTAACCAAATTTATAATCGAATAAATGAATTTTCCAATAATATGTAATAAAAACTTTTATTATTTTGTCACACAAATATTTTCCCAATTTTAATTTTAATAAACAAATTTACAATGTATACGAGTACGAATGTAAAAATAAAAATTATTACGATTATTATTATTTTTGTTGTCGAAAATAAACTTAAATAAATAAAATTAAATCATTTTTATTTTTTATTTAAAAATTCATTATTTATATTTGATTTTATATTGGATCTATAAAAAAAATTCTTAATATTATTAATATTTATTGTCTTTTGTAATAAAAAAAAAGAAGAATGTTGCTTTTGGTATTTTGAAGAGATTTTTATGGTTTTGAATAAGTATTTGGTGATTTATTTTCTGCTTTTTAGGAGTTTTCCCCATTTTCTTTGCATTATTCGTAAAAGTGATATATTTGAATTTTAAATTAAATACCATATTAAAATTTATTTAATATAGTTAATAGGAATTTTGATCACTTTCGAAACAAGTTTTTTTAATTATGGATGTTGCCTAAATTTATTCCATTTTATGCAATGTATGTAAATATCGAAATCGATACTAAAGAAATATTAAAAAATTCATTTTTCACACGTTGCACAACTGAGTACACCTGGGAACGAATCACCGTGTAAAAAGAGAATTAGGTGTATTCTAAAAAGAAAGTTGACCCTAATACAAGCCACTTAATAACACCTTATGCAACATAAAAAGCATTAGTACCACTTAGCATAATAACAGAAAAACTCTCAATCAGTACATATTTCAAATTTAACCATCTGTTCAAATTCAAACGGCTGCTACATAGTGTGTTAATAAATTTATATTCTAGATAATCATTTTTTTTTCTTGTATATTTTCTTGTTGGTATATCTAACATTCATATAATTTTCAATAATACACATTTTTTTAATATTTTCCGACTATGTAGCAATATCGAGAGAGTATCTTGTAGATACAAGAATTTCGAGTTTCCAACCACATGTGGAAAAACGCTGTACAATATATGTGTATGTACGCTCGTTTATATCCCAAGATACAACAATACAATAAAATTAGGGCGCACCATTAAACTGGAATATAATGTGGTTGTAATACAATATACGACAAGTACACCATATATGTACTCGTATAAGACCAAATTATGGTTAGAAAATAGACGTTTGGTTTTATAACAAATTTTATCTATTTCCTTATCTATTGAAAAAATATTTTATGCACATATTTTAAAATATATATTCGCAAAAAAATTGACTAATGGAGGAAAATTTGTCATGGAAATATTTTATTCATGTAATATGAATGCATATGTGTATTGTCTCCTCTATATATATTTATCTAGATAGCTGTAAATATATGAATACAAAACTATATCTAAAATAATTTATAATAGTTTTTGAGAAATGTATTATAAGTTATGGTTTCAGAAAGCCCCTAAAGCATAACGCCAAAAAAAAAAAGTTTAATTTTTTTTTAAAGAAATTGAAATTTCCCTTGTTACGTTTAGTTTACACAAAATAAAACTTTTGTCGGTTTCTACAACAACATTTGCAAGAGTGAAATATTATATGCGAAAAGTGGAACTTTTTCAAAACCTACGGGTATATTAAATTTTTATTGACATCATTAAGAAATATGAATATTTAAAATATAAAAAAATATATTCCGCTATTTAAAAAATTAAGCTTGAATTGAATTTCAAATATTTAAAAATTGGTTTAGCTATTTGGATTTATTATCACGTTATTCAATAATCTTATGTCGTCACGATATTAAACTATTGTCTTTTTCGATTGATTAGAAGAAGTGGTTTTGGTTATTAAAAAAATACTGTGTTTATCGTTATCAACAAAGATTTTTTGAAAATTTAGATTTACCACAACGAGAACTAAATTAAATGCTATAAAGCCTGATCATAGTTATTTGTGAATCTATATATAGCACAAAATGCAATGTGTTTGCAAGTGACCAGCCGGAAAATTCAGAATATTTATGTAAAACTATCGCCAAAATCCTTTAAAATGGGGGTCTAACTGTACAATTTTGCAAATTATTACGTTTTCAATTTTTTGAGTAATGTTGGTCACCCCTTTTCATATTTTCATCATAGCTCCCAAGCTATGGGCTCGATTTTAATTCTGTTTGCAGTTTTTGAGTCACTTTATTGGTTAATCGCTTATGTGTCACTTTATTGGTTAATTTGCACACTTAGCCAGTTTTTTTTAAAGAATGTAACAAATTATTCTCTACTTCCATTAACATATTTATTTTATTTGTTATTATTAATTTACAGCATAATATCTACAAATTCACAAAACATTGTTACTACCTAACTCATAAAATATTCGAGCAGCAATTTGTCGAAAAAGGGCATTTGTAGCCGTTTTCTGAAGAAAGGGTCGCTCTTTTTTGGGAGAATTTTACATAAATATTCCGAATTTTCCAGCCGACGAAACACATTGTATTTAGGTACCTGTGTCTACACACATTCAGCGGGGAGAATCATTTCGGCGATAAGGCCAATTTTTGCTCAAAAATGAACATCTTGTTTTATTAAGATAAATAGCTCATCACAATTCGTAATAAAAACCAAGATAAATAACAAAACAAAACCAGAAGATGGTGTCACAAGGCACAAACCTATAGCGTTCACGTAAACCTAAAAATAATTTTATATTCGACGTTAACGTTATATTTCAATTCAACCCATCTACACCCTAAATTAATATGATTATAGCCATCATAAAAGTTAATGTAATCGATGCAGTATTGGAGCAACGAAATGGCAGAAATTCGGAACCCCTAAGTTTCTTTTACAAAAAGCTTTCCCGAACAAACATATTCTGCCTTCGGCAGGGAACTGTTGGCCATTTATTGTGCCAATAAGCATTTCCGATATTTTGTCGAAGATAGAATATTTTCCGTGAATACCGACCATAAACCGTAAACTACCGCGATCGCGTCAAAGTCTGAATGAAGTCCTCGACAGAGCCGACAGCTCGACTATAGATTTTGCAATTTATCACCGACATTCGGTATGTTAAGGGCGAAAACAACGTGGTAGCAGATACCTTATCACGCGCTGAAGAAAGTCAAGTGTCTACTATTTGTCATACAGCCATAGATCTGAAAAAATTAGTTTCTCTCCAAAATTCAGACGAAGAGCTCAAAACACTTCTAACTAATTCCGCAAACTCGCGTAATTCAAAATGTAAGTTGGAACTGGTTCCTGATCTATCAATCTGATGCGAAACATCGACTGGTAGTAATCGTGCTTATATACCCAACGAAATGCGTCAGAATATTTTCGAGAAATTTCATGGTCTTTCCCACCCAGGAATACGCGAAACACGCAAGTTAGTTGCATCCAAGTACTTTTGGCCCAGTATGAGCATAGATACGGGGCTTTGGCCTAAAACCTGCGTTCCTTGTCAGAAATAAAAAGTGAATAGACAAACGCGTTCTGAACATGGCCGATTTGACATCCCCTCGGGCAGGTTTGAACATACCCATATAGACTTGGTCGGACCATTACCTACATTTAACGGCAACTTATTCATACTAACGATAATCGACAGATTGACGCGCTGGCCAGAAGCGGTACCTATAGCCGATATGAGAACATCCACTGTAGTAACAGCTTTCGCAGACCAGTACATTTCGAGATTTGGTATCCCACTCGAAATAATGTTTTAAATTTAATGATCAGTATGATGAAATTTATCCCCAATTTTCTGAATGGGTAATGGAAAATGGAGAAATCGAGTCGGATTGAAATAAGGCGCATGAATAATATTCATCACTCCCAAACGCACATAACATAGAATAGCAACACAAATTAAAAATTCAAGTTTTTTAAGAGAGCAAAAATAAAAAATGCCAATTTGAATTTTTTTTTTTTGTATTTTAAATTTACAAGTTGTAACAAGTGAAAAGGAGCTCAAAACCTAATCGCTTCTTCAGTTACGTTAAGTTTACCGAAAAAATGCAGATCACAGAAGAATGAATCACTTGATTAAAAAAAACTAAAAATTGAGGTCCACACAAATTTCTTTTACGTATACGGGAAATTTTGAGAAACTTGTTAAGCAAATTTTTTACAAATTTAATAATTTATTGGTTTAGTTTTGTATTTTTTTTATTACTTACAATATTTTGTATTTAATAGAAGTCAACAGCTTAAATCAAATATTTTTTGAGGTATTTTATGAATAAGTTTTCTCTGCTTGGAAATTGCCACTTCCGGTTAGCCGATTTTCATTAACAATCAATGAAACTCAAAATTTATCAAAAAAAAATTAAATGTGAAGTTTGAGCTAGGTAGGTTAAGCTATCTGGACTTT
Source organism: Tipula helvola (assembly GCA_963556165.1). Lineage (NCBI taxonomy): Eukaryota > Metazoa > Arthropoda > Insecta > Diptera > Tipulidae > Tipula > Tipula helvola. The sequence continues at coordinate 61,561,289 of OY744483.1, forward strand.
AGAGAGGACACAGACAGACACCACTTCGGAAACCAATTTTTCGGACTCAGCGGATCCCAAAACGGATAAATCTAAAAAAATCTCATAGTTAAAATTTTCATGATTACTAAACTTTTTTTACTAACGTATACAAAGTAAAATGAGACAAATCTAAAAAAAACAGTGAGAAATCGAACTGCGGAGAAAATGACGTAAATAAATTTTGGCAAATAAGTTAAAAAAACAAAACCTCGTTTTTTAATATTGGTTCAGTTCAGAGTAGGTTTTCTGGAATTTCGTTAGTGTCAGGTGGTAAGTTGTGCCCACAATCAAGTATTCCAGCTCCAAGTTGTAACAACCAATTATTATAGTCTTGATCAACGCATCTCATGTTCTCTACTAAACTCCGTTTCTCAAAATTGTGCCAGTTGTGCGAATACTTTGAGCTTGGCTGAACCACAGTAGACCGCATTGCTTGTGGAACAATAGTTATACATTGCCGGAAATCGCCTCCAATTAACCTGCCCTTTCCACAAAAAAGAACGTTTGTTTGCGTTATCATCTGCAACATCACTTCCATCCTCAATCCTGAGACGAATGTTTCACCAATTGGTACAGGCAGTTTAAAAAGTGAATAGCATGTTCGTCCATTAATTAATAAATAAAAAACTATTCCAGTTGTTGCCGTAGCCAAAACTAAGTCCTTCTTAATCTGTGCTAATCTTCAATTGCATCAACAATATCCACTTGACTGCAGGGAATAAAAGAAGAAATCATATTTTCGGCAATCTCATTCTCTTCTTTAAAATCGAATCGAACGTAGTCAATATTAGGTAATCCGTTTGCAACTTTGAGTAGTTGAAAGACTCTAGAGTAAATCCTAGTATCTATAAATCGGATTGAATGTCCTTTAAAGCATACGATTTGCAACTGGTACAAGGCTCAGCTCTTTCATGGAGTTTGCGGCATATATCTTCAGTCATGTCTTCTTTATCTTCATTCCAAAGCAACAAACGGTCAGATGGCGAGAAAAAGGCACAAATATATGCAAGAAACTGTCTTCCAGAGTTTTTTGCCAAATTGAATCATCGAAAAGATATCCTTTTTTGCAACATTTGACCCCTTCCGCTAACTATAATCGTTCTAACTTCTTCACATGATTTCCCGTCTCATGTTGAAGCATGAGACTAAGATAAATTCTTTCAGAATCCTTGATGCTAACAGTATGCATCCGTCCAATTATTTTATTCCTACCACGTTACGTTGTCGCTTCTTCTAGAAAGTGTTTTTGTCGTTCCAAATATAATGAACGGGGATTTCAAAATCGTCGAACATGTAATAAATATCATATTTTCCACAGAGTGTTGGAATGATATACATACCTATTCAATCATAGCGATGTTCTCAAAAGTGTTTGGACATCAATGAAATTTGATAATATTTTCTTTTGATAATGAACCGAAGTTTTGGAATTTTTAATTCTCCATGTACAGCCCATTTTATTATTGATTTGAATGAACTTTCATTCGGTTTCGGAACGCTTTTCATGATTCATGTTAATTATGTCCATAATTGTTGGAGGTATTATTAAACTGACGTAGATCGAATATGATACAAATCGGCAAAAAATTGTCCTATTATTATGAAAACTCCGAAAATTTAACGAACTTTTGTTCGAGAGGTACCCGAAGAACACGAAATTTAAAAAAAAAAACATTTCTTAGATTTATCCTCGGCATGCAAATCCTACATACATATTAAAATTTGTATGACAATCGGTTTAGCGGCTGAGGCGCCTATTCGACACAGACATACATATGTATACCATATGTGCATACTGCGTACATACGTTCCCTCTTAGTAATATAGATTAGCTGTGTTTTATTTTGTGGTTGTGACGCTGAATTAAAATAAAACAAAAAAATCAATATTTAACCAATCATCGGGGTTTAAAATAATCGAGTGATCAAAATACAAGAGTTTTAAAAAATTATTTTAAGTTTTTGTTTTAATAACATTTTGGCTTTTCTTGATTTATTTTGTTTTTGTGAAATTTATGTCCTAGAATAAATAGTTGTCACGGAAAGCTAAATAATTCCGAAAATCTACATTAATCCAAAATTCTCAAAATCTTGATAATCTTGCATCTCTGAAAGATCCTGTAATTCAGTGGTGTGCTTAATTCAACTCCAAGCTAAACTGGAGTAATATCGAAAATATTAAATAATTTTGAAAAACTAATAAAATATCGCACAATTTCTATTACATAGACTGCGATCGAATTCTCGGGTAACATTTACCTTTTTTTATTTCGTTTACCCTCCATAAAAAAAGGTAAATGCATTTACCGAATTTAGCGGATTTACTTGAGAATTCGACCTCAGCCATAAGATTCAAATTCAAATAAAAATCTCAAATAAGCTTAAAAATCCCAAAAAATGTTGAAAATATATCACCAATTCGGTAACATTACTTAATTACAGTGCTTTGCAAATTTAAGGTAATAAACTAACATCGAGAAACTCGCCCAGATTCGAATAATGTTAAATTATTTTGAAATTCAAGAATAATAAAACTTTTTTAAAATTATTCTGATGTATTCCAGATTGATAAATATTTAAGAACAGGAGAAATTGTTAAGAGTTTGCAATTCAGTTTCGATCTGCGAGCATGTGAAAAATAAATCATTTTTCAGTACATCTCATCAGGCTATAGCGACTGAACTGCTAATTTATTACACTGATTTTTTCCTATATATAGGAATCAACCGTGCACTTGTAGTATTAGCGAATTTTACATTCCCCTTTCTAAACTTTTAACAATTTCAATGTTAGTGTATTTAACGCATACATTCGGTTACATTCGCATGCATGCGCATACATTCAGTCGCTATAGCCAGATGAGATGTACTGAAAAATGATTTATTTTTCACATGCTCGCAGATCGAAACTGAATTGCAAACTCTTAACAATTTCTCCTCTTCTTCAAGAATAATCTTGATATTCTGAAATAATTTCGAATCTTCCCGAAAACCTCGACTCAATGCACTTGTTCCTAGAAAAATCTTCAATACTAATTGTAAAGCAAATCAAAAGCAAAAAAACATACCTTTTGAAAATTAATCCAAAATAAGTAATTCAAGCTAAAATCGATTAAAATCGATTTTCTTCGAAAATCTCGAATATTCTCGAAAAATCTCGCTTAATGCATATCTTTGTGTATATATATGTACCTAAGCAAAACACTCCTAGCGGCAGATGATCGATAATCTAGCAAATCACAATTGGGATGTCGAAAAATATGATTACTCGATCAATATTACCAATCAAATTTTATTTATATTTAAAAAAGTGAACCTGGTTGAAAAAATGCTGAACTCATCGTAGACGATATTAAGTTCAGTTCAGTTTTTTTAATCTATACCAGTTTTTTGTGTCAATAGAGACCACGACATTAATTTCAATTTTTATTTTTTCTCAGATTTTGTTTGTTTTTCAAGTATACAATGCTATAACAATTTCCCGGGTCCCCAAATAAAATGAGGAAGCCCAGCCAAAATAAATACTGACGATAAAAATTGGTTCGAAAATATTTTGTTCCTTTCTTATGGAAATTGTCTGGTAATTAAACTGTTACCGCAAACAAATCTAGAATAGGTATTCGAAAAATCGAAAATTCTGGCAGCAGCCACCACTGCTAAAAAACAGCAAAAACCATCATTTTTAGTGTTGTTTAACTAAATACGTAACAACATTGAAAAAAATCGAGTTCAAAGGGTTAATACCTTCTCAGAAATCCCCGTTCATAAAAGAAAGTCATGTGCTGGACACGTCAAGTTTTTAGTTCTGTATTCAAAGGTATGAATTAGTATCGTGAAGTTAACTTTATGTTAAATTTAGAATAGTCGTAATATTTTTCATTTCAAACTACATACCTGTAAAAAGCCCTGGTATAAAACATGCTTGAAAAAGTTACAGCTTTTATAATCTTCTCAATATTTTTAAAATAGACAATGTTCGGCGCAAAATCTTAAGAATAAGCCGTTCTAATTGCGAAGAAGATCGCAAATGGAATAAATATTGAATCGGGAATGATGGGTTTTGGTGATACTTAATTTGGAAATTGTTTAGAACTATTCAGTTCGATTCAATGTAAATCTTCTATTCTAAATATCTTCTATTCTTCTATAATTTTATATGAAAAATATATTTTGTTAAAATAGAAGGAAAAAATAGAAGGAATGCTATTCAACTTAATAAAAAATATATTTTTTTGAATTTTTCGCTTAGAAGATTTTTACTAAAAATAGAAGACATAAAATTGTGACTTTTATGATAGAAGAAATAATTTTTGTTGGATTGGTTTTGGAAAGTTGAATGTTTTCTAATTTTGTTGATTAAAGTAAAAAGTTATTTTTAAGAGATGGATTTTTAATTGCTGCGAAGGGAAATAAACCACCAAAAGCGACTAGCTACGTAAGTAAATTTATTAATTAATTAAGAAAAATTAATTAAATAATTTTTTTTTTTTTGAAAACTAAAAATGATACTGAAGGACATAATAATGAACTGGGACCCATGCATAACATAAATATTTCATAAATGAAAAATCTTTTTATCGATCTTAGATCCATCTAACTTTACAATATTACGATATTTGGAACGTAATTTGAGTGCTAAACGCGCATTTAAATAAAGGGATATCAGCGACATGCTTATTTTCTAATGTAATAACCTCTAACCCTTAGTGATTTCACACTTTAATCTCTTGACAAATAAATCTAAATTATTTTATAATTTGTTAATTAAATTATAAAATTGAAATATTATTTAAATAAATGTGATATTGTATTCTTTTGAAATATAATAAGTTTAAGGATAATATTGTTTTTTGTTTCCTCTGAAAAATCTTGAATTTGTGGGATAATGCTTATTGAAGATAAGCCACCAATATGCAAAAAATGATTTTATTGTTTGCTGTAGCAGAAAATTTAAATTTAAAATAATTTAATTTATTGAAAAGGGACGGTGCTTTAACAAAAAAATATTTTGTAAATATTAATTAATGCGCTTAAATTAAGTTTTGCGCAAAGATTAATCTAAATTAAATTAATCTAAGCGCATCAATTAATATTTACCAAATATTTTTTTGTTAAAGCTCCATTTGGCAAGAATCTATTTGTGAACTGTAATTTGATAAATACATTTTTGTTAAATGATTTTTTTGGTTAAATTTCTTTTTGTATTTTTTTTGTGAAATTGCATTGAAAAATGACTATTTGCGAAATGACTTTCGGTTAACTGCGCCATACCCGTTTCTCAATGATACTGCAATAAACGCCGAAAATTTAATTGAACTCGACGGATTACAAATTACAAACGAGGATTTTTTATACGAAACATCAGAAATCTCCATTCTATCTCCAATAGAAACAATGGCGCAATTGAGGATGCCAAATTCGAGACTGATATACGACTATTTCATAAAATCATATACAAACAATCAAAATTTCAATAAAATAAATATCTACATTTATAAAAATAAAATAATTCAGTTTTTGTACATAATTCATTTATAAAAAATAACAATAAAATAATTCAATCTGCATTTGATCTTAATGTAAGTAAAAGTTTTGTCATTTTGGAAATTATTACTGATTAACAAAGATTTCCAAAAGATGGCAAATTGTTTTTAAAGAACTGCTTATTTCCTTAATGGTCAAGTTTAGTTCAGTGCAGAATTTGGGCTTATCTTCTTCCGGTTTTTCTGAGAATTCCTTGAATTCTCTATCTAAAATTACAGAAAGGTTAAAATCAACATAATAAAATGAAAACATAATTAGATTACCAGCTGCGGTAAGCCGGCCTCGACCAACTCCTAAGTTTTTATCTCTTCTGTTCTGTTCGGTTAATTTAGGCGATATTTGATGGACTTGAAATGTGGCATTTGTACTTTCGGGTATTAATTCACAATTCATTACTTCGGTTGCTTTATTTTGGAATCGAACTGCCGCTATTTCCACGTAGCCCTACCCCAGCAACTTAGCGCCCTATTCTTAATTTCGGATAGTTCTTTTATTTTGCTGAACCCTACTCTAGTTTTAGCTGCTTTTACGTTTAAGTACCGCTTATTAAAATTGGTGGCATAGCGTCAATTATCAAAACCTTAAAAAGCATATTGTATTGAATATGATATGAGTGCATTTAGAAATTCCTATCAAACTTTACCTTTTTGAATCTGTTTTTGATTTTACAGGACCCTTCGCTTCATTAAAAAATTTCGTCGACTCATCACTATTTTTCTATATTCTAGTCTAGACAGTTCATTTCATACCATAAAACTTATATAAATCTCCAGTGTATTTAAATACATAGAAACTAAAAATTACTGTAGTTTACTTTGCTATTTAAAAAAATAGAAGAAAACATTCTATCTTGAATTTCGATAATGAAAAATAGAAGATTTGAATCACACTACTACATTGAATACCAATATAGAAGAATCTTCTGTTTTTGATTTCTTCTATTTATTTAAAGAAGATTATTCAAGAAGAATAGAAGATTTCGTTGAATCGAACTGATTATTAATCCTAAATATTCTAAAATCATATTGTTTTAAGTTTACATTTTTCAAAATTTTATAGGTTCTAAAATACTTACTAAAGATCTAAATATTAATTTTAAAGGTTTCGTAAAATTCCTAATTTCTTATTAATATATTTCTTAATCTTCATAAATTTTATTTACGCTGTTCAAAATTAATAAAAAAATTTAATTAATTGAAAACATAATAAATTTCTAGGCTTGCAAATTTTGTAATTTTATAAATTCTTAAATTTCCCGATTTCAAAAATTTTTTAAAGTTAATCTCGGTTTGGTATTGTTATTCAAAATAAAAAAATCCCAAAAAAAACAAAAATCCCAAAAAACCAAGTTTTTTAAAAATATCAAATTTTTGAAATATTATTTTAATTCGTTTTATACCTTGGAGGATGACCCCGCCCTGACGATTTTTTGAAATTCTAATATTCACAGTGATTGAACCATTTTTGAAAAATTTGTATTTTTTAATAATAATTCACATACTAAAATAGAGAACTCCCCAAAGCCGCTTAGCAATCGACCCTCTTTGCGCAAGGATAAAAGGAAAACGTCAGAAAAATTGCAAAAATATTAACATTTGTAAAAATATTTACGTTGTATTTCACATACTAAAATAAAAAACTCCTCAAAGCCGCTTAGCATTGGTCCTTTCCGCGCAAGGTTGACATGAAATTATGTAGATTCCTTTTGTTTTCATTGTTATCAAAAATTTATTGGGGTCTTCCCTTTCGATGGGGCAGTTTACTTTGTATTTTTCGGTATTTTTTGGGGGATTTTTTCGTTCGGGAATATGATGGTATCCCGTTAATCTCACTTGGAAGACGGATTTTTATCTAAGACAGTTTACCTAAAAATAATTTATCTAAAACAGTTTATCTAAAAACATTTCGTCTAACAACAATTTATCTAAAAACAATTTACCTAAAAACAATTTGTCTAAAAATAATTTGTCTAAAAACAATTCGTCTAAAGAAATTTTCATCTAAACCCAATTTATCTAAAAACAATTCGTCTAAAACAATTTAACTAAAAACCATTCGTCTATATACAATTCACCTAAAAACAATTCGTCTAAGCACAATTCATCTAAAAACAATTCTCCTAAAACAATTTAACTAAAATCAATTTACCTAAAAACAATTTGCCTAAAAACAATTCTTTAGATGAATTCGTCTAAAACAATTCGTCTCAATTTTTCTAAAATTATTTAATTAAAAATAATTACTAACGTAAACTTGGCCATCGCACCCAAGGTGTTTTTCGACGAATTGTGTTTAGTTAAATTGTTTTAGGTAAATTATTTTAGATGAATTTTTTTAGACGAATTGTTTTTAGACAAATTCTTTTTCGGTAAATTTTTAGGTAAATTGTTTTAGATGAGTTGATTTAGATGAATTGTTTTTAGACGAATTGTTTTTAGATACATAAATTGATTTTAGGTAAATTGCTTAAGTCAAATTGGTTTAGATAATTTGTTATAGATCAAAAGTCCGCGAATCGTGGGATGATGGTCCACATTCGCATTTTCATTAGTTAGTGTTAGGTTGCTCATACTTGTCCAATTTCTTGAAATCGGGATAAATACTTAATCTTGGAAAACCATGAAATGTAATCTTCTCGAGAGCAACTGATCTAACCAGTTCTACCAATATTTTGGTATCTCAGGTGATTTGCGGTTTTTTGGTTCATCCCCCACAATGGCTGCGTTTTTTATTCGGTACCGATAGCTGCTATCGAGAGCCGTCTTATAAAAAGTGGCTCCCGATAGCGATCCATATAAATAGGTAAATCCAAATATATTTATATGAAGTTTTCGCTAAACAATTGAATTAAAAATGATAATTTGATGTTAAACAAATTTAGTTTACCAATAAATAGCGCATCAAATTTATATTAAGGTATAGAAAAATGACGGCTTTTGATAGCCGCTTTCGGAGCCACTGGAAAATTCTGTTAAACAATTTGGGCTGTAGAGAGGACACAGACAACCGGTAAATATATACCAATTGGAAACCCAATTCAAGATAGAAAATTTTCAAGATGTTTACTAACGTAAAAGAAAGTAAAAACATCATTCCTTCTTGTTAAGCAAAGTGTCTGATTTTTTTCTAAAATTCTTCGGTTTAGAAAATCAAAATAATTTACTGTAGAACCTCTTTTATCCGGCATGATTGGGACTGGAGCAATTCCAAATAAATAACTTTTCGGGATAATAGATTTTTTTTAGAATTTCATAATAAAACAGCTTATATAAAGGATTAAATTAGGATTAAAGGAGTAAATTAAAAAATACGTAAAAGATATTTTCTGGATATTAGAGGATTTTTGGATAAAAGAATTCCGGATATTAGATATTTCATATATATGGGATTCCACTGTACACTTTATTTCATTTTAAGAACTGGCTTTCAGGACTTTAAAAATAAGTATCTAAAAAGCTGATGTACAACACCTTTCAATTCCTTATTTGATAATACCCCCAAAAATTCAATAACCAATAACAAAAACAAAAATAAATTATTTTACAAAATGTCATTAATTAAATTGAACATTAACTATAATTAATTTATTCTCTCGTTTCAACATACATACACAATAATTAATGTTGATTAATTAAGATTTAGAAACTTTTTCAATATTTTTAATTAAATATTCATTTTCATTAAATAATTAATTTTAAATTTAACAATATCAAAAAAAATATCTTAACATCTAAATCTCTTCAAAATACAAAGTAGACGGCTGCAGGCAAAACGAATACGATTACATATCTACACAAATTAGAGACAAATGAAAATCAATTAAAAATTAATTTCTACTTTAATTTTGATTTTCCCTTTAAGCTCTTTGTATTAAATCATTTTAATTTTTTTTTTCGTTTCAGTTTTCGCCTGAATTGCTGTAATACTTCTTAGATGCGAAAGAGAGAATTGGGGGAGAGAAAACGGAAATGAACAAAACATTATAATTTTTTTTTTTTTTTTTTTGATTAGGATTAAGCGCAAATTATGTTCGTACGACGAGATTTGAGATAAAAAAAATTGGCTTTTCCTTAATACATATTAGGATGTAGCATAAATACGCCAGAACTTTTTGTACATTACTTCGCCGCAATTTTGTTATACATAAAAATAAATATGGTAGTCATCTATAAGGGGAGAGAACGCTTTAAGTACTTATGTATAAGTCGGGCGGAAAAGGAAGAAGAGATTTAACTAATTGTGGTGATTAATTGTTTAATTGGAAGTTGTAGTATTCATCTTCTCCGGGTTTTCATCTTATAGCAAATGAGTGAGATAAATTGGTTTCATTTTGTTTTGTATATTATTTCATAAAAAGCTGTCAAGTTGTACAGTTTTGTATATTGTAAAGAAGGTAGTTCATCATGTAGTATGAATTTGAATGGAATGTGAATGTGATGATGTTAGTTTATCGTTTGGGGAATAAGAAATTTACCATACTATAACGTAACCTATATACATACATATTATGAAAAACCACAAAAGTGATAAAGTTTTTCGTTTTACTGAACCCTTATCCTAATTAATGTTGTGATCAAGTAAATTCGACTTGAAGCGAACAAACTATTAACCAATTTTAGATGGGAAAATTGTTATGTATTTTTTACTGGACATACATCTAAATATTATTAAACGCTACTTCAGTTGAATGATACGGCCTAAATTTCTATTTAAATATTCATATCGCATCTGAGAAAAATATTATTTGCATTTCTATTATAATCTAAAGCCAAAGAAAAGCAACCATATAATATTCATGCGTGTCCCCTTGTTAGTTCTCACTCTTCTAAGGCTGTGAGACAAGTTGAGAAAATAGATGGACAGTTTAGTTGTCTAATGATGTATAAATCGGAAATTAGTTTTGTAGGTTTTTAAAAAAAAATTATTAATTGTTCAGTATTAGAAAGACCTCACAAATACATTCGCAATTAATGATCCATTAAACATAAATTTATAACGAAAATAGTAATATATGAACCACAGCGAAATAAAATTGAGATATCAAAATTGAACCATAAATAAAAAAAATGTATCTCTATATATTATAAACGTACACATTTAATGTCATGACTTGTAATTTAATCTGCAATCCATCACAATCAAAAAATATATTGAAAAACAATCTTATCGTATTATATATAGAGAAGACGAAAAAACGAAATTTTTGAGGTTCTCTAATATCACGTCGTAATATTTTTGCTCGGTTCCGCATCTAACCCAAAGCTGATGAGGAAAAAACTGTTGAGTATAGAAGCGCACACCAAAAATAAAATTAATGATAGTAATTTTTTATGATTTCACAAGAAATTCCAAACCAAAACTAGCAACAACACTGTACAAAAAATAAAAAAATAAATAAATAAAAATGGGAAAAACATTTTCTTATTACTTATATTTCAACACTAAATATTTTTGTTGCGTCATGTATAATATATACATAACCCAAACAAAGCACAAGCAGCAGGAGTAAGATGAAGAAAATTTATTCACCAAATATTTCTTTACACATAGCTATACACGGATATCATTTTTCCCTCTATAAACGCCGAGCGCAATTTATCATGAAAACCGAATTTTTCTTTTTCGTCAGCTCTGCTGGGTACACTACTTCACGTTTATGTTGTGTGTTTTGTATAATATTAATACTGATGCTGCCTATTTTATATCATCTCTCGCACGACAGTGTCTTATTTAAAAGGCGAAAAGAATTTTAAAAAGAAAAGCCAAATTTCGTTTGAACAAAAAAAAAGAAAACTTTTTGGGTAAACAGGAAATTAAATATTCAATTCATGTTTGGTAGTTTTGTGTAATTTAGTCGATTCAATTTTTTCTTGTATGTATATTGCTACATGTAGATAAATATTAGTTAAGAAACTGAATAAATTGTTTTATCTTAACTTTTTATTGCTCAAAAAGTTCATTGATCCAATTTCATGCAGTTATTGGGTATTTTAATATAAGGCATTTTTTTTTTTAACAGAAGAAAGTGTTTACTAAAAATCTTCATACACAAATTTGGAAATATTAAGTATTGCCTACTTATAGCAGGAGTGCTGTTAGACAATTTTGAGTAGGTATTTGAGGCAGCATGAAAATTTGTATGGCATTTCTTTAGCAATGTCTAAACACGAAATCAAAGACCTGGCTGAATGGTAGCGGGGCATAATCAACCCTTAAATTTTTTAAGTTGCGAAATATTTTTTGGAAAAAATGTCCTTGAGGCATTTTGAAATTACCTCTTAATTTAGTATTTAATAAAATATAAAATAAAACAGCCAGATCATTTAGTCGGGTCTAAAAGGTTGCCAGGCGGTTTCAAAATTTAATTTCGTAAATATTTAAAAAATATATTTCAATAAAGCTAAGAAGACAACAAAACATATTTTCAAAAAGACAGGCCTTTTTAGTGAGACTTCTAACTGACAGGTGGTCGGGAATGTTGTACATGAATGCGAGCGAGTGAATGACGCCTTAGGTAGGTTGAAGTGTGAGAGAGAGGTGCAATTGGCTCTTGCAAGACCAGGTGCCATCGAAGGCATGCAGCTATCCTGATATAAAAAATTTTGGAATAGTTAAAAGAGATATTATATACGTCATATAAAACTGAAGCGTTTTACCATAAGCTCCATTCAAACAGGCTTCTTTATGTTGAAGATATGAAGATAATATGAGGTTTGAGGCATCACTATTTTGTAAATATAAAGCTCTATAAGATAATTTTTGATCAATAAACTACATCAGCTATACGAAAATTTTCTATAATCGTTATTTTTTCATTTTTCAAGAAAAATTGAAAATGCAAAATTTATAATCCAACTGCCATCAGTGGGTGAAATCGTTTACATATTTAAAAATGCTTGCCAGAAAGGAATGAATCAACAGATCCATTTGCTATTTTTCACTTTCAACAGCAATATTCATTAGTCCATAGCTTTGAAATATGCAAGCATAATATGAAAAGATCCTAAATGCTCGCTAGATTGAATTTGCATCGCAACTTTAGCGACGGCTAAATCTTACGTAACTTCAATATGAGGCTGCTTTCTTCAGCGATTTTCTCGCTTTCTTTCAGTGTTTCGCGAACAACATTTTTAGAAGTAGATGGTTAATTCAGGCGTTAGATAACAAATTTTTTGTTTAGAGATATTAAAGTTTTGTATAAACTTGCTGCTAAAGCCAACCCACATCGGAGTAAACCCAACACTTTTTTACACGGTCTCTTTTACACAGTATGTATTTCATTTAAAACGTTTTTCCGATTATTTGAAATATGGTTTTACGTACAAGAATCTTCCGAATTGAGGTTTTATCTAAGGATTCGTAAGAAAAAAATCCATTAAAAACAGTGTAAAAAAGACCGTGTAAAATAAGAGTTGCGTGTATTCGGAATTTTTAATGCATGTGACAGCATCCAAAGTATATCAACATTTTTTTATTAATTATAAGGATTCTGGAATTAAGGAACGTTGCTAATCTATAGGAGGTAATAACGTTTCCGCCATTCGTATTTTTATGAATCCAACTTGGGAGTAATTGCATCAAACTTTCGTCGTCTTTTTTACATTTGTTTATTGCTAAAATTGTTTGCAGGTTAATCTTCTTCTTCGTCATTATCCGATATATCTTTTTCGATTTCATCTAAATTCTAAGATATCGCCTTCTATATTGTCTACCAGAGGCATATACAGGGTGTCCGGGTTTGGGATGCTGATCCGTCAAGGGGTTAAGGGGTGATTCCTTGGTTCATTCTGAGAAAAAAATCGTATGGAGAAGGGGGAAAAGGGGGGGGGGGGTCCATTTTTGATATCCTTTGAAATACAGGGTGTTTAAAAAAGTTGGTTCAGAAAAAAAGTATACCTAAATATTAAACTGTAACTTCCAATATATTCATCGGAGAGCAACCAACTTAGTCTTATTTGAATGGTAATTGTATACGCTATTATTAAGATTTAAGTGGTATATTGCATCTGCAGCCGTTTGAGAGCTATGATGCTTTAAAGTAAAAAAATTTATCTTTTTTTTATAAAATTGAGTTTTTGTCAAAAAAAAACGTTATAATTTTTGTTTTTTTTTACTTAATTTTAATTCACTATCTTTTCCCCTACAATCCCCCAATATATTATTTGTAATCACGTGCGATAGTTTTCTTCGTATTCCGTTTATTCTCAATCTAATTAAAAGATGTTAGAGACTACTCACACCAAACTCGAACTGCGAGTTGCGAATAAATTCCAAACACGAATTCGCAAATTTGATTCAGACTAAACGCGAGCGAATTTATATATCAAAATCAATATCATCCTTGATCAAATATTTATAGTAAAGACTAAAACACCCCAAGCGGCGACGGCGGACGATAAAATTAAATGCTTGTAATTTTGGTGATTTAATGAATACAAATCATAGTTTAAGCAAAAATATATATAAATTTCATTAAAACATTCAAGTATTTCATAATTCTAATAGAAAAATGTACATTAAAAGAAAATCTATCACAAGTGGAATATGTGGGACATGTCGCGGTAATATTTTCCAAAACCTGTTTTTTTATATTATTCGGTTTAACAAAGTTTATAATACATTATTCGATATAAATAATATTATTTTAATCTTTAAAAATTATTTTGATCGTATTTGAAATTATTTATAACAAAATACTCGTACGAATGTCAATTCTCGGACGAATAAAAATTATGTAGAACACGAGTGGAACGTAATTTTATTTTAATGTAATTAGAACAATGCTAAAAATTTCGATTAGATAGATACTAAAAATTTCAGAAAAAAATTAAACGGCGTGGGGATAATTTGATTTTTTGAAAAGTAGAGCGGTCCCACGGACCGCACAACGCTTTTTACGGGTTACGTATATTTTATGTCAACATTTTCTGAAAAATGGTTACTCGCAATTCGCTACTCGCGCTTGGTGTGAACAATCCCTTATAGTGTTAATATTTGATCTGTAAAACTTATGCCTGTATTCCATGGGAAAAATTGACTGACAGTCAAAAAAAACGAAAAGAGAAAAATAATTGGATGACCCAACCCAAGCCAACGCGTTTTTAGCCAAATTGTTTTGCTATAAAATAAAAAACAAAAAAAAGCGTTGTCTTTGTCTCTTATATGGAGTATCAGATTATTTTTCTCTTTTCGATTTTTTTGACTGTCAGTTAATTTTTTCCATGGAATTGAGGAATTAAGATGCTATTCCACTTGACTGAAAGAAATATTTGTGTCCGTAGTATAGTGTGACCGCAATAAAAAGTATCAAATTGAAAACATTTTATAGCAGTCACACTAACACACATGCATAAAATTAGGAACTGATGAGAAATATTTCCCGCACACTAATAATTTTATGGTAAATATATTTTTCAAAGTTTCTGCCTTAAAATTTTGTTATAAAAAAGGAAAAATAAAAAAAACATATGACGTTTTTTTGGTAGAGATTTTTTTAATTTTTACGGAAAATATACTAAAAAATATAATTCTGATATGAGTATTAATAATATTTAATTTTTTAGATAATTTTGAGATACAAAAATAACCGAATTAATAGTAATATTTAATTTTTTTAATATTTATTGGTTATGTTTTTGTGTGCTGTCAAAATTTCTCCTCAAAATTTTGCTATAAAATGAAAAAATAAAAAAAACATTGCCTTTGAAAATTTCGAACTTTTTTCTCTTTCTGTCTTTTTTTACTATCAGTCAATTCAGTCAAGTGGAATAGCACCTTTACTGAGAATCAATTTTTCTCATAATATCTGGGCTCTGTGTGGTAATTTGCATTTTTTCTCGCGTATAATAATTTAGAAATCAAAATATTTGAAAAAAAAGAAAAAAAATCGTCCAACCGACGTGAAAGTCAAAGCCAACCATCGGTCCCTTTTTCTTACATATTAATACAATTAAAATTCTTACCAAATAAAAAGCGTATTCGACTGGACTGAAGAGTACAACTCTTCACTTCAGTTAATTGAATTACTCTTCACTTAATTGAGTTACTGAAGAGAAGAGACTGTTCGATTGGTATTCTTCACTTCAGATAAATGTTAAAATAAAAATAAAACAATTTATTTCAGTTTGGCTTGTATATTTAGAAAAAATGTTTCAAAATTTAATTTTCTATTAATTTCTAGTAATTTATTATTAAAAATACTTTTTGTAGGTCGCAAATTCACAACTAAACAGTCCCGAAATCAACACACGAGAATATAAACAAACGAAAATAAAGAAATCCAAAAAAGAAAAACAAATAACTCATCTGCACCGTGATTCTCTAAAAAATAAGATAATGGATAAACGTGTAAACTTGCAAAAAGCGAAGCCTACTTTAATGAAATCGTAATTTTTCGTTTTGATTACTACTTCAAATAAAATCGAAAAATTGCAAACTAATAAAAGAAATCTTTGCTTTTTACTGGTTTATACGTTTACACATTATCTTATTTTTTAGAAAATCAGGGTACTGAAGTAACTACATAAGCAAAATATCTCTTCAGTTAACTCTGTTGCTCAATTTTTAACTGAAGTGAAGAGTTGTCAATCGAACAGTCTCTTCACTTCTGTTACTTCAGCTACAGCTACTACTTCAGTTAATTCAGTCCAATCGAACTTAAATTCTAAAGCTTTCGGATACAAAGTAACTTACAATTTTAACGGACACAATTTTATGGGAATTTTTTTATAGTTTTTCGCTTTCGATTTTGTATATAAAAAGAAAATTATTGTTTGTAAAAATATTATGAAATGGACTTGGAATTAGAGGAGGAGAACTATCGATAGTTTCCAATAGTACTATCGGATAACTATGATAGTTTTCGATAGTTTAACCCTAATCAGCTTTGGTCATTTTACCGACATAAAAGGATGCGATGAGTCTCTTGGACTCATATGCAATTTAACCATAATCAGCATGGGTTGAGTCTCGCAGACTCATTTAATTTTATTAGCTAAACATTAACCGTCGTAACACAATTTTTTATTAAAATTGCGCTTTATGTATTCTAATAATTATTATTTAAGATCAAGAATTACCTACTAACAATTTTTTACTTGGGCCGAATATAGGCCTAACCAGCCCATTTTCAAAAATCAAACATAAAAGCATGCGATGAGTCTCTTAGACTCAATAGGTGATAAAGAAATTAACTTGGTATGGGAAAAGTCCAGCATTTTAGACAGTTTACAAATTACTGGTAGAAAAAATTCAATGTCAAGGTGCATATGCATTTTGATTATATACTCCAATCAAAGGCGGCTGGGTCCATGAATGCAACGCATTCACTGCCTAAAAAATTTCCAAATGGTCGAATAATCTCGAAATGGTCGAACAGTCTGACATTTCTAGAATACTCTAGCTCAGATATTCAAAAAAAGAATTTCGAATATTCCCAGAAAACTCGAATAAATTTGAAATCTTATAATAATCTTGAAAAAACTAGAAACCACTAAGGAACTCGATTCTGAAAAATATCAAGCAGATTTTACGAAACCTCAAATAATCTCGAAAATATTGAATAATACAATGGTTATAATTTTGCTGTCATACGGCACTCGACGGTCTTTACCTGATATTAACAATTTAGAAATCTAGATAAATCCAAAAATCTGAATTTAGAATCTCATCTCTGTAAGATCACCAAACAGAATACTACGCTGAATCGAACTCTAAACAAACCTCGAATTACACTCCATGCCAAACAAACCTCAAATATGTTAAAAACCTCCTATAAATCCTATAAAATATCTAAAATCTTGACATAAAATTAGAACTCTAGACTAGAACCACCTTGAAAAATTAAAATATCAGTAAATATGTAACGATCTGTAATAAATACTATGTATAAGCAAATAAAAAACAAGAACAACTTTCTCAAAATAATAGCTAGAGGATGTCGAATAATCTAGGAGATATCGAATATTATTGATAATTTCGAATAACTTCGATGGCACACGCAACTTAAAATTAATCAAACTCGGAAATCTGCAAGTTAATTTCAAAAACTGAAAATCTCTAATTTCAACAATCTAACCCAACGCTACGCTTAATTCAATCCAACCCAAATTCGAGCAATATCGAAAATATATAAAATTTCAGCAACATATCGAATAATCCTTATTTAAGACATTTTCAATGTATGTATAGGTAAATTAAGCTTTATTGAAAAAAATGTTTAACACTAGAATTACCGACCGGCCCAAATGACCGTTTATACTAATTATTGAATTCATTTTGCTAAATTATAATGTTAGATTTGTTTTGGAAATATGTCATGATTTTTAATATAAAATTACTTTATTGTTAAATTAAAAGTCATGATACATTTCTAAAATAATTCTAACATAATAATAAAAAAAACAAATTCAATATAAATGTTAATCCGTCATTTTGACGGGTTGGTAGTTCTAGTGTTATCCAAGAAATCCGAAAACTGGATGCCTGATTTTACAGAATTTTTTCAAAATTGCGACAAAGCGCGATTATGTAAGATATTTCCAGCTTTCGTACCTCGTACATACATAATTGCGTTTTCCTATAATTGCGTCTTTGTAAATTGAGTTTTCGAAACACGTAGCTGTAAAAATAATAATAAATAGTAATAATCGGCACTCAAAGAAGGTGAAATTGAAATGTGGATGGAGTACAAATAGCTAACAATTTGGTTATTGATTCTAATTCTTTTGAAAAATTATTTTTTTCACAAAATATAACAAATAATTCAAAATACATTTTATTCTCGGTAAAGATCGGTTATTATCGGATCGATTAAACGGAAAGTTTAGATTGATTGGTTATCCTTAACCGTTTGTGAGTTCACTATCTGTGGTCGAATTCTTTCAAATTAGATGCCAAATACAAAATCAAATCATTTATGTAGGAATGTTTTAAGCCATTAAAAACCCAAATCAAAAGAAGATGCCAATGTTTGAGATTTGACGATTCAGAAGGCTGATCAGTCCGAACAAGTCAAGAAATTTCCGTACTATTGATAAACGGATGTAACAATTTTGAGAAAGACTTCTCTCCCTCCAGCAGTACATTTCATCTAAGCTTGACAAATATGGAATGAAAATTTGGTAGATTTGGGATAGTTTAACAACAAATTCATTGAATTCCAGAGTAATTCCTATTTTGAAAATGAGCGTCCTCAAAAAATGGGGAAGAATAGCCGTGTACTTCGTATTACAATAGTCATTGCAGCATCAAATTGGAGTAGGTTTAGTAGTTTCGAATTGGTACAGAAAGCACTGCATGCATATATGGTTTCACATATTTTAGTCGATTTCGACAAATTGAAAGGTCTATAGGGATTACTTCTCAAGCCTAATGAATGAAATGTTTTCGGTTTTTCAAAAATTTAAGCTTGCTCAAGAACAAAATCGAACCAACATTTTATTTCATCGATTTTTTCGGTGACACTACATATATTCTTCAAAAAAAGAAACCTAATCAGTGGACCCCTAGCTCTACTTTTTCAAACTAAAATATAGATGAGAGTATAGAATTAATTGTAATGCTACTGCAAGCCAATTAGCAAACGATACGACGATTACCAAAATATTCCTTGTAAATTTAGAACAGGAATTCGTTGAACCAAATAGAAATAAGTGCAGGTCTCTCAGTTCTTCACGTATACCTCATTAACAAAAGTATTAATGCAACAACTCACAGACGGCACCTACTAGGTATTAATACTGGGCATAATTCGACCAACCAATTGCCATACTAAATTTTGTAGAAATGTTACGCAACAATTATTTGGTTTTATATTTATAGTAAAGCAATAAAAATATAAAATGGTTAAATGGTACATTTTTCCTCCTGCATTTAAGCAGATTTGCCAGTTAAGTAACTGCCAAGTTTAATTTTATTTTTGTTATTTTAATTTATAAATAAAGCATTTCAAATGTAGTAATTGTTTCAGTTTTCTTTAAAATTTCATATGAGTCCTAGAGACTCATCGCATGCGTTTACGTAAGTAAAACGATAAATGCTGATTAGGGTTAAAAACCATTATAAAATTTATTACGTTTATAAATTGCATAACAAAAATAAAATGTAATGTTTCCAATACAACTAAAAACAATATTTAAGAAAATAAAAAAACACATTTTTAAAAAACAAAATAAAACATGTTTTATTTAGAATTCTTAAAATTCACGAAATTTCAGGTACACAATTTAATAAAGGAACTAAATATAATTGTATTGTAAATTAGGTTAAGTAAGTAAATTAAAGGCAGCTAAAACCAACTATTTTGGCTAATAAATACTAACATATCGACACTTTTATGTTTGATTCTAGATCGTCGGTTGGAGATTATTTGCCCTGTTTTGCTAAATATTCTTTCGGAGGGCACTGATGTAGCTGGTGCACTGAGAATTTTTTTCGCACATCTCTGAAGAGCATGGAACTCTAACCGATTTACCTTAAAAATCAAGAGTTTTATTATTGAATTAGAGAGTGTATACATGTAACTTTTACTTCAATATCCCATGTTTACATTGCTCACCTAATTTCCGATGCAATATTATCTGCTGTGTGATTAGTGTTTAATGCATTCGTTGATATAAGACAGCGCATCTTATTCTAAAATCATCATCGACAGAATAACATGTGAATCACAGTTAAAAAACTATCGTTAGTCCGCGAAGACCATAAATCGCATATTAGATTTACTGAACGTACATCTTTAAGTATTGTGCACAGTTTCGTTTTACATATGGCGTAATATTCTCTCGCAAAGTCGTTTTGCTTGGTAGTTCGTATTTTGAATCCAATAAGTGTACAAACGATCGGAATCTTGTATCATCAACTAAAGAGAAGGGTTGAAAAACCAAAGCAATCATTTCAATCAAACCCCTATCTAATTCGTTTTTCCGACAACAACCGTTTTCATTTTCAAATATTCGGGATGGTTACGTTTGAGATGATCTAAAAGTATACTTGTGTTGCCACTAGTTTTGTAATCCTTGTCACATTTTAAACACTTTGCCAATATGTGTTCTTTGTCGCGACTAAAAAAGACTCCACTCATTCGATATTTTTATTATTACGGCATATTTATTTTTTATTGCACGCAAGTTTAACCTCCGTTTGTTTAAATTTAAATTTTAAGCATAATAAAAAGAAACTACCAAAACTAAAAAAACCATAAGCTAACAATCAAAATAATGAAATATGTAACTAGACTAGACTAGAAAGACATTTGACATTTCCACGATTAAATATGCAGTTTTGCTTTCTACTTGTTTTATTACACTATATAAATAAATATTGAGGAATGAATCAATATCTAAGTTTGATTGAAACTTTTATTCTCTATACCATTAATCAAATACATTTCTAAAAGTTCCGTAAAAGTATCAATAATAATTATTGAATTTTGCTCTTTTAAAAAAGGTCTTGTGTGAATTATGTTTGTTTTACAAATCATTTTGTAGGGTAACATGGGCTTTATTTTCCATTTTTTTAACTTTGTAATTCGTAAAATGAGGTTAGCAATGGAATAATAACCACTCTTTGATTTACCCGTCAAACTTGGTGGTTTGGCGTCTATTGGAAGGGGCTCCGTAACCTTCCAGTAGGCGCAAGTGTACGTACTGCCTCCTCGTGGCAACCACCGGTAACTGTAACCATTAGGCTGAATATAGACTTTTGTGACAGGCTAAAATACGGCGCTAAAGGAGAAAACCTTGACAAAAAATCCCTAATCTAAGGTGGAACAGCATATGCCGATGGATGAATGGCTGATAGGTTAATCAGTCTATATATGCGGACTCTGGATACCAGGCACCCTCCAGTTTTACTTAGCCTTCCTGTAGTAAACCTGGGTGACCTACAGGCGACTCTTTTATTCCCGGCAACTCGCAAGAGTCAAATCAAAACGGTAGACGAGGCACGGGAAGGAATACACGGGAGTGGTTCTCCCCTCTCAAAGTCCTTGATTCCCAATGCTACCGCTTTTCTAGCAGAAGTAAATGTTATTACATCTAGGAGGGAGAGCAATGAGCCCAGATAGTATGTAACGCGTGTAGAAGTATTTCCTACAGTAGACATCCAGGAGGGAGAGCAATGAGCCCAGATAGTATGTATCACGTGAAGAAGTACATCCAACAGTAAACATCTAGGAGGGAGAGCAATGAGCCCAGATAGTATGTCCCAGAAACTCGCAAGAGTAAAATCAAAACGGTAGACGAGGCACGGATAGGAATATACGGGAGTGGGTCTGCCCTCTCCAAGTCCTTGAGTCCCAATGCTACCGCTCTTCTAGCAGAAGTAAATGTTATTACATCTAGGAGGGAGAGCAATGAGCCCAGATAGTATGTGTCACGTACCGGTCGGCAGTATTATCAGGTTCATTAAGAGCCTGAATATTGGCTGGACGGATAATTAAAACATCTAGGAGGGAGAGCAATGAGCCCAGATAGTATGTATCACGTACCGTTAGGCAGTATTATCAGGTTCATTAAGAGCCTGAATATTGACTGAACGGATAATTAAGTAGGGCTTATGCACAAAAGATCTTTTAGGTCGCAGTGCGGGGTGGCTTGAGCCCCCACATGGCCCTCAAGTAATAATAATAATACCCGTCAAACAACGTTACAAAAGAGAAGAGATACAAATTCGCTTAAATTATATATTTAGAATCAACAAACATTACAATTAGGGATTGCAAAATTTGCTTAAATTCATTTATCGATAATTCGATAATTTTTCTCAAATTTATCGATCTATCGATAATTTATCGATAAAATTTTAATTATTGCTACTTTTAAATACGTAATTAAAAAACACAAAAATTGAAATTAAAAATAAGGAATCGATCACATTTATAATGAAAAATAAAATTCATATTTATAGCTAGTTGCTAGATAATCAGAGAAGTTCTTCCTGTAGGAAAACCACTCATAAAAACACAAAACGTTTAGGCCTTTATAATTTAGTCTCGATAGAATTTTGGTATAAAACAACTCGGTTGCCAAAAATGCCCTTTCGGTTTCCATACTCGTTGGCCTGATTGAACTTAAAGTTAAAAACAAGCTTCAAATATTTTCCCCAAATTTGTATATCGTCAAAACAACGACTGTTGTTTAATAGCCTTGTTTAGTTTATCTTTCAGTGATCCAAATTAACGGCTTGTTTTATTAAATACTAAATTAGTTATTTTTGTTTACTCTAACTGCAAATACATACCTGGATTAATAAGATAATTAAATAAATCCAAATACGTAGTCCTTCTTGCACTAAAGTGATTTTTCAATTCAGATTTAAAAACGGAACTTACAAATGAATTTTGAGCCGATAATTCATCTAATAAAAATTTAATGGCAATATCTACTGTAAATAAATTTGGGTTTTGACAACAGAGTTTCTCTACTGCTACTTTTAAAGAATCCAAACAATAATTCAAATTCTTTCTCTGACAAATTAATTACTATTCCATCTTGTTTTGGAGCTCAATTTCAATTGGATTAATTTATTAAACTGTTCTTTCTAATTTTGTAGTACATAGTCAGTTTTTGTTGGCAATCGAGAAAAATGTTAACCACCTTGCGAGTTTTATCTACCAATGGGTAAATTTTTGAGTGTAAGACGATATTTGAGCTCAAATTATTTTCATTTTTGGTGTTTTCAGCGCCATCCTTATCATCAAAATCATCTGAGCTGAATAATTCGGAGTCCGGTCTTTGTCGACTTCAGTACCCTTCAGCTGTTCTGCAAATTCATTTTGCGGATTTATTTTTTGGTAGAGAACTTTGGCAATCACTGATGCACCATCCATAGTAATTGCAACGATATCGTTAATCGAAAGGTCAAACTCCTTTAGTTTGTGTTGATGTGCTCAATACATTTTTCTGCCTGTTGCGAACTTTAAATACGGGATAGGTCGAGATTTCAAAATTTGGTACCATTATGAACATTAATATTCATATAACGTCGATCTTAAGTGAAGTCCATTCATCGAACGTTAAGCAAAACATTTCATCGCTTAATTTGAGCTTCGGCAAATCAGCTAATACTAACTGATGTTCTTTTGCTGCATAACTAAACCCAATTTTACTAATTGTGTTAGCAGATTTTGGAACGTCATTGCGACCTTTGGATTTGAGTAATTGTCTTAAATCGTAAGACGTACAAAACTTGCTAAATGCAAAGCAATTTTTAGCTGTTATATGAGAGACGATAGCTTTAAAAGAATGATCTGTTTTTTTCTAGAAGAAATTTGTTATTTTATCTTTTTTTACCTGAACGGGTTTCAAAAATTCACAATCATAATTTTGAACCTACGATACCAGTTGATCCCTTTTCAATAGATTTATGTTATGTTAGCTTTTTAAATGGTAATGCAATCCAGTAGTACGTACTACTACCACTCACAGATTTGATTTCTTTTGAACTTCCCGGAATTATAATCCCGCATTTCCATATTTAATTCGACGATATCATCGTGTATTATTAAATAAAAATTTGAGTTGAATGTAAATCACAATTTTCGCTAATATACTTATTATGATAAATCCTAATTATTATGCAAAAATACCAAAATATAATGGCAAAATGCAAACACACTAAATTTAAACTTTCTTTCATTCTAAAATAAATTAATGTAACTATTTTCCTCTTATTCATGTTTAAAATAATCTTAAACTAATACTTTTTTAAGATTCGGAAGATTTGTTGGCAAAAGCTGTAAAAATGTCAGGCCACGATAATTCCTATTTTGTTACAACTTACAAAAACATTAGGGCACTCTATAGGAGGCACCAGATAAACTCAAGCATGGCAGAAATTTCGTGATTTTAACAAATAACTTTTATTTGTGATTTGAATATAAAAGCAATACGGCAAGACAATTTCTACAGCCATTTAACCTTTCCAGACTAGAAAGTGGTATGAAAGTCTGAATTCTGCAGTATGATACGGCAAATTTCAGTTGCGCGACACACCTTGAAATCAATATTCTCAAATCGTTTGCTAGTTGTAAATTTATATTAATACCTCCAGAATATACAAATTATTGTACATATAACCGTATTGCACGACTGAAATTTGGCTTATCCATATTCACTGCATTTAAATAAAATCCACACTTTGATGCATCTTTTTTGCCTGGCAACATGTTTGAAATGACATATTTGCCTAAATATGGCATCGATGAAAAGGTTCGAAGCCAAAGTTGCTCTAAGATAAATTTTTCATTATAGTTTGCAATAACATTTAGCTATAGCTAGAACTAGCTAAAAATTAAAAATTGAAAAGTTCGCTTACGATTTCGCTGATCTCTTCTGTAAGCGAAAAATTTAAAAATCTCGCCTCCACATCTCTCCACGAAACCATATAATCTAACAATATCTGTGATTTCGTGGAGAAATGTAGAGGCTGCGGTATAAATGTATTTAGCTCGAGCAGAGCTTAACGCTTTAATCGTAAAATAGATAAAGAACCAAAAAACAAAACAGTTTTCTTTTAATATTTAAAATTGGTACAAAAGCTAAAAACAATTTTAGTGTAATTAGCTCAACCGCATTTTTTTTTTTTTTTTTTAATACAAAGCAGCAAAATTTATTTATGTCTTTGGTCTAATTAATACAGGTATTTCGTAAGTATACCTCTTTGACTAAAAATCTTCCCTGAAAATTTGAAATGTACTCTGAAGTTTTCAGAACGAAAGCACAATTTTTTTTTTTTTTTTAGCAAATTTTGTTTGATAGGATCGACCTAAATATTTTTATAGGATTTATCGGTAAAAATTCCGTAAATTATCGATAAATTAAAATACGATTTTCGGCCGATTTATCGGTTAATCGATTCGGCCACGAACATAAAATATACAAATACCGGAAATTTTTGCAAATTATCGATAGACTATCGATGGGGGTTCGATAGTCAAAACTATCGATATTATCAGAGCCTTCTAGAGCAGTGGTGGCCAACCCGCGGCCCGCGGGCCGCTTGCGGCCCTTGACTTGATTTTTTGCGGCCCGCTGCATAATTCAGTATACATATTAAATTCAGTATAAATGTATCACAATAATATTTAGTTTTAACGATTAAAAATAAAATTTAAAGACAGAAATAAAACTTACGATAAATCATTCGAAATCTTCACTTCGCCATTTAATGTCGTTGTTAAAACGATTCCAATGGAATTTCAAATGGAATTAATCGATCTACAATGCAATACTGAGCTGCAGCATTTATATTTTACAATACCAAAAATGGAATTTTATATTAAATATGTGACCGAAAGTAAATTCCCCAATTTGCGCAGACATGCCATAAAAATTGTTAGCATTTTCGGATCGACTTATTTGTGCGAATCCTTTTTTCGAAAATGAAGTACAACAAAAATAACAATCGAAGTGCCCTTACGGATGTTAATTTGGAAAATCAATTAAGATGTGCTACAACTAAAATTGAAGTAAATATAAAAAAGTTGAGTGACGTTAAAGAAAAACAAGCGTTCCATTAATTTTTGTAGTTATGTGTATGTTTTTATCATTTGATGTTTTACGTAATATGAATAGTTATATGTACATGAATTTTTAATAAATATGTTTATAAAATATTAAAGCGTCTTTCTTGTAAAAAAAAAAAATATGCGGCCCGCTCAAAATATAGAAATTTGAATTTGGCTCGTGGTGTAGTTAGGGTTGGCCACCCCTGTTCTAGAGTATAGAGCCATAATCATTATGACGTATTTTTTAGAAGCTTTTTTAGTGGAATAACTTTTCACTAATTTCCATAGGAATCCATAGTAAAAATGGTGTTTTTAGCTTCAAGTTTTTCATTGAAAAAAGCAAATATGTTACAAAATTTTTATACAAAATTGTTCTACATACCTTTAGCAACAATATACAGGAAGAGTTTATTGGTATTAAGTAAATATTAATTGCAGAAATATAAAAATTAAATTATTTCTAAAATATATTTTTCGAACTTTCATTTTGAAAAATACATCAAAGTTGGCTCTGACGAATTAAAATAATACTTGCTATATTTATCTTTAGTTTTACTAGTGTACGTTAGATGTCTCAGATTTATACAGAAAAATACGAAAAAAAAATTGTTTAATCACAAAATTATCACACGTTCTTAATATTTTGAGAATTTGTTTTGCTTTTTCGACAATTTTTGAACTTAAAATTTCCCCAGGTGGCAATTTTTGGTACGATTTTTCAAAAGTTTGTACTGCCATCACTGCCATCTATGTAATGTATATTGACTTAATGCACACAATTTGTAGTAAGCTTTTCATTTTTATTTGACCAGAATGCTGTTGTTATGAACTTTTTTTTATATTTTGGTTTAAATAAATCAATTATTACAAGAAAATGAAAACGATTTACTTAAACCACATTTATATATGTTGAAATTCAAACATTTATGAAAATCTTTCAGAAATCATAATTAAGAATTTGTAACGTTTTCATTGACAAATTTGTCTTAAGAAAGAAAGTGATTTCCCATATGTTTTATGTGTTTTACTATGGAAATTTTGATTTTTTCGTCGTTTCTAATTCCCTTAAAAAAGCTTCGTTTTTTAGATTATGGCTTGTATAATCAAGGTTGCTTTGGTATTATTCGATAGTGATATTGATAGTTTTCCACCTCTACTTGGGTTGGGATTGGTCTAAAAGCTTAGGTAAAAGATAAACAAAAATTAAAGCCCAAACCAAAACCAATAAAAATATTTTACTTCATTAAAATTGTGGTTCAATAATTATTTAAATTTAATTCTTCTCATCGGTTTTGCTTTTGGACTAAAATTGTTTAATACATACTACATAATTATGTACATATGTATATAATACATTTAAATAAAAAATATTCTTGTCGATATTTCAATAGACAAACTCTCTGTCGATTCCACAATGTTTATTTTTGTTTTAATATCGATATTTCTATAGAAACCAATCCTGAATAGCTATAATTAGTATAAAATTTAAAAAAAATATTCATTTCCAATTTTTTTTTTTGTAAATTTATATTTGATGGCCCTAAGTGGTTATTTTACAAAAACATTATAATACGTATAATGTGCGATAAAAATCAAATAAGTAAATTAAAAACACTTAATTTTACAATGATGCTAAATATATAGCCCCAAAACCAGATTTTCCGTAAATCTGTGAAAAATGAAAATGAAAATACACAAAAAAATAACTTCGTAAAACATATTTATGAGAAATAAATACATACCTACATACATCAATTTGTCTGTTTTATATTGTATAATATTTCCCAAAAGCCCATGATGCGATATCATAATATTGGAAAATTGGAAAAAGAATCATATTTATTACGATGAGATTTATTTTTTTTTTTTTTTGAGCTTTTCACAATTTATTTATTTTTTCCAGTTTATCTTATCACAAAAATTATCTACAACATTTTCTCTTCGTCGTCTATTTATGTGCTGTTGTACTATACTATAGTAAAAAATTCATTCCCGTTTTGATTTTTCCTGATTTGATTTCACATCTTCGTTGATAAATTGGCTTTTGAGTATCTATTTTTATGTTTTTTTTTGTTGGATATGAAACAACATTATTTAAAAAATAAAAAGGCGTAATGGAATCGATTTTATATAAATCTACAAATTATTCCCTCGAGGTGATTGCGAAGAATGATTTCATCGAAAATCATCTGACAAGAACACAAAATGTTTTATATTTAAAAAGTAAATATTTTATTTTACTTTAATCCGACAATTGTATTTTATTTTTATACATATAATTTAAATATTATGTCAAAATGTCAATTTAAATAAAATATTGTATTAAACATTCTCGTTCTTTATATAATTTTCGATATACAAAAATCTCACCTTTAATGTATAGATTTTATTGATGTATTATTGTGATAATTATCCATCCATAATCGTGTACATATAAAAATAAATGTATGTACGAATGTTTTTTTATTTATTATACATTTAAAACAATATTGTGTTTAATTTTTAATATTTATCCTGAAAATGTTAAAAATAATATTGATAATAAAAGTGGCTTGGTTTAATTAAAAATCCTCCATAATAAATTTTAAATATTTGTCCTTTCAATTAATTTTTATTCATATTCATATCTATCTATTTACATTGTGTAGTATACATACTTAGTTGGTAATTTTCCAGATTTCACATAATTTATACATTTAAAATGTCAAATATTATTCTGTTTAATGTATGATTTAAAATTGTATTCAATGTTATAATACGAACAACATACGTATTATATAAACAAAATAATTATCTTGTCAGGATAATTTAAGCATGATTGAATGAATAATGTAAATAAGATAAATAATGTTGATCTATTTAAAAAAGATCATTGCGCCTTAACTTTATGATGGTTAGTGTAGGAGTTTGTCAATAAAAAATTAGCATTTAGTTGACTGAATATAAGTACATATGTATTTTGCGAATATTTTTAGTCGTAAAATCATTATTTCAAGGTTATTTGAAAATTTATTGAAACATAAATAGCTTCGCACCTCAACCCCGAGGCTGTTAAGCAGTAGTTATTGGTTTACGTGAACCTTATTCTATTATCAATATTCTAAAGTATGATGAAGATGTATCAGCTAGTTTGATTGTTACAATCTGTGCCAGTCAAAGGCGATAGAAATTAATTTGTTTGTAAGTGGTATTACGTATAAGTGATAAACGTTTTCTATTCAAATTCAATAAGACGAGCTAGTTCATAACAGAAAATTGTGCAATAAACTAGATATATTGCTAGAAATCCCAAAAACTGGGTCAAAAGATTGGAGCGCAATTTAGTTATGTTAAGTCAAAACAAAGTCGGATTTTTCAACGACATCTTTTCAGATTAATGAAACAAGAAGAATCGGAAAAATTTGAAATTTTTTTCGTATGATTGATTTTTGAAGCAAATTCATTGGAATCGGTCAACAGGCAAATACAGGTTTTTCCGAAATTAAAAATATTCCAACTGGCGTAAATAAGCTTCAAACGAAAAATACAAATCGGAAAACGGAAATACATTGTGTTATCAGTGTGGAGACAAATCACATTTATCCACAGGTATAATTTGTCCAGCTAAAAAACTAGTTTGCCATAAGTGTGAATATAAGGGGCATTTTAGGAAATATTGCGGAACAAGGAATAAGAAAAGAATAAGCACCACTAGTTTTTCAAGGTATCCAGACAAAAGAAAAAAATCGAAAAAATTCAGGTTAATCGAGAATGATAAGGATAGGGAATATATTTTTCATTTTGATAGTAATTATGCTATACAAAGCAATTTAGGAGGGGTTTCAATAGAAATGTTGATTGACTCCGGAAGCCTGCGAAAACTTGGGCATGTTAAAACAAAATAATGTGAAAGTTAAAAATCAAGGCCGTTGAATGTTTTACGAGCATTTGACGCAGAGATTATTGTTGGGAACAGAAAAGAGCTTGCCACATTTTATATTGTAAAATATGGTTCAAGAAATCTTTTAATGTAATTGGATTGAATGTAAGTTCAATTGAAATTCCTTTCCCAAAATTTAAGGATATAGTTAAAGGATAATGGAGAAGTGAGAATACATATGCATAGATATGAGACAAGCTAACACTGATTTATCACGTGAAAACCATATCTGCCGACCATGGATGTATAATTACCAAAATTGAAAAAATCGAATTATTTCTCTAGGTTAGATATTAAGAATGCATTTCATCAAATCGAAGTATCAACAAATTCTCGTTATACACTGCGCCAATTAAAAAACGGAACAGAAGTTTTCTTTGAAAAAATACCCAGATTTGAACGCTTGTATCTTGATGAAATAACACCTTGGAAAAAAAAAATTGGTTCTAGTTGAAGGAAATTTTGTCTTCTTTTCGATACTGGAATCCATTTTATTTAGTTTTGTTTTTTATGACTTTTTTAAACAAAAAGATGTCTAAAAAAAATATGCTTCTGTTTGAAACTGTAAACGAACTTGCTAGATATTTCATTCAAAACTCCAAATCGGCCATTTTATAGAGAATTTAGAAACCTTGAAAATGATACTATGGAAATTTCTGTGTGTCACGTCGAGTTCGCGAAGGAAGATTCGTTAGTTTGAAACTCATGTTTGAATTTTTTCATTTTTATATTTTCGATGTGTAGCACTGAGTAAAACAAACAATTTATGGAGCATATTGTTTTTGTTGTTGTTGTTTTTTAAGACACAGGGTGTCAAATATTTAACATTTGCTTGCGCTTGGTGTTGTATTTATTGCCAAAGAAAAAAATTATCCGCAAATTATAAAATTGGGCTCATTTTAAAACTAGATGAATAGGGATTATAAAATAATTATAAAAATGGAGCCATCTTTTATTTCTTCCTTTTCAAAATGGACGTCGAAACATTTTTTTTTAGATTTTCTCCCATGTGTTTTAGCCATTTAGTTCTAGTCAATACATACTAAAAAACATACTAAAACATCAGGAAAGTATCTTTTTCTTGCAAATTACGTCTAAATATAAAAAATTTGTAGATTGTCATACTTAAATGTATTTTGCAAGAAAACGAAACGAGATGCTGTCCTGATTTTTTAGTATGTCTAATAGAATTGAATAAGGAAAAAGATAAAAAAAAAACAAGCACATGGGAGAAAATCGAAAAAGAATGTTTCGACGGCCATTTTGAAAAGGAAGAAATAAAAGATGGCACCATTTTTATAATTTTCGGATAATTAGTTTTCTCTTTAGCAATAAATACAACACCAAGTGCAAGCAAATGTTAAATATTTGACACCCTGTATCTTCCAAAAAACAACATGCTACATAAATTGTTTGTTTTACTCAGTGCTTTACATCGGAAATATAAAAATGAATAAATTCAAACACGACTTTCAAACTAACAAATCTTCCTTCGCCAACCCGACCTGAAAAAATTAAATCGATATTTTTTCAAACATAACCCGCCTTGTTCTGAACAATTCTTTAATACTTTCTAAAACCATCCTATTCAAACCGCAGCACTACAAGCTAAATTAATAAGAGGTTTTATTTTCATTCTGCAAAATCTTACTTTATAGTTGGTGAGAGTATTTCAGCGTCATGTTTCCCTTATTTCTTTCCAATAATTAAATATGTTAAGACTTTTTGAATTTCTTAGAGTAGATTTTGCGTTGATTTTTAATTTACATAGCGGCAGTTATGCCGCTATGTAAATTAAAAATCAACGCAAAATCTACTCTAAGAAATTCAAAAAGTCTTAACATATTTAATTATTGGAAAGAAATAAGGGAAACATGACGCTGAAATACTCTCACCAACTATAAAGTAAAGCAAACCCCGCGCTGCGGGGGAGCCCGCTACGCGGGTCCCGTGGTCTTTACTCTTGTGATGAAGAACTGTTTCATACTCTCCACAATATGATTTTCTACATTTCAAGTTAAAATTTAATAATATGATAAAATATTAAATTTTGATTTAAAATGTTGTATGCAGCCAGATAAATTTGTGGAAATGAATGGCGATGATCTCATGAAGTCTGCAGTAGCGATTCAAGAAAAATATAAAAACAACCTATCGGAAGAGTTTCCGCTACAAATGGTGATAGTAAAGTCAATGCTTAACGAGGAAATTTCAGCGATACCTTTAATACTTGAATTCGCAGAAGTTCTAATAATACAATTTCCTATAGCAGCTTCAAGAGTTTCGCATGTAATAACATCGACCTTTTTAATTAATCTGAAGGGAAATACATATATGCAAGGTGCAGGGAGGGTAGTAGTGATGTGCTAAATCGGTTTATTTTGTTTTGTTTTGCTTTTTTTCTCTTAAGTTTTTATCAAAAAAGAACCGACTTAGCCCATCGCTAGAGCGTACTGTAGGGGCCCACATTAAGTTTTGCGGTGGGGCCCAAAATTTGTAGTTACGCCACTGTTACAGTTGCTCAATCACATAAATTATTTAGATTCTAGATTCAGATTTAACGTGAAACATCCAAACGGTTTAAAATGTATAAAACGTTAAAAATAAATATTCGATGGCACACATATATCCAAACGCAAACACATATTTGGAAATAATTTATTTGGAAACTAATTAAATATATTCTACATATTTCAGTAATCATTTTTGTATGCGTACAAATTTTATCATCGGCGACAAAAATTTTCATCGACAAAAATCAGTCTGATAAATTTATTGAATTTATTTCAAATTCATTAAAAATTTATCATTCGTCGCTTGCTTGAAATCGAAAAATACAGTGTATAATAATGATACTTTTATCAGATTTCATTATCATCGAACCAGAATCGCATCCCAGTGCAATAAGGCATGCATAATTTTGTTTTGTACATAATGAAAAAAACTAAAACCGATGACTATATGGGAATAAAAATATTTTTTATCATCGGATTTGAATGCATCTCTTTTTTCTCAACTTAAGGAAACATATCGATTCGTCCAACGTAGTATAAGGGGAAAACTCCAGTTACCAACTTTTTACACGACAAGTTTTTTTTTGTAAATCAGCTCATCGAGTTACATAATTGAGCAATCTTAGACTTCTATCTTTCAAAATGGCATTTCTACACTAATTTTTAAAATTACAACTTATTGTGTCGCTGCAAAAACTGTTTATAAAGAGTTGCAAAGTTCCTGCACTGATCGCAATATCAAAATAATTTTATAATTTAAAGCTTTATTACACGGACGATTTGTGTAAAGTAATGTTTGCAAATAAAGTTCTAAACTTATTATGTGATTGTATTTTGCGGAAATACAATGATTTTTGCGACCAATAGTTGAAAACACCCACTAACATCATATGTTTCCGAATTCGAAATATATAAAAGTTAGAGTTATTTTGTGTAACGTTATTTGTAACGTAACGATATACATGCATGTAGTATTTATTTTTTGTTATTTGGTTTCAATAGAAAATTTTCGGAAACTAAAGAAATAAACATCGAGAGCAAACCAAATCAAGAAAACTGCGTTCATCTATTTAAATATATTTCGTCTTTTTTCGATATTCCTTATTATCTTTTAAGCTTTATTGCACTTTTACGGAGCTAAAATTTGGCACAATAACAACATTTCAGGGATACAGTTAAAATTCAAATTCTTATTTAAAATACAAACCGTTTTAATAATTGTAGTCCTGTAACCTATATGAAGGCCGTTCAAATTAACGGCAAAAAAAATTCCATGTATAGCGCCAAATAAACTCACTGAAACCCCAAAAGAAAACCTACATTTTGTTTTCTCGCAATAATTCCCAAATTTTTGATTTAGTTTAGCTAAAGTCTGCTGGAACTTGATCGAATATATCATACAATACAATTTTTAAAACAAAAAATTTCAAAAAATTTGTAGGTAATTATTGCTTAGAAAATGGGAATTTAATTTGTTCTGTACAATTTTTTTTTTTCTTGACTGAAAAAATTAAAATTCAATTTTCTGAACAAATTAATAGTAGATTGTTCTACAAGTAAAGAAAAGTGATAGTTTTCCAGCGAGTGTAATTGTTTAATTCACGAGCGAGCGCTAGTGAGCATGGAAAACCACTTTTCTTACGTGTCGGACATGCTATTTTTTCGTGTATTTGATGACAAATCAGGTAAAAATAAAAAAGGTAGACCCAGTTTGGATCAAAGTATGTATGCATAGCGTGTACATAACAATCACAGTAAGCAAATAAATAAAAGTCAAAAATTCAAAAATTATTTGGAAGAAAGCGTTTCTATGAAGAAAAGTGTTTATAGTGAAGAAATGTGTTGCTAAGGAGAAAAATAGCAGTTTTCTTTACTGTTTTCAGCCAAGAAATGACATTCTTTGCCATTAAGTACACGAAAAAATAATTTTTCTTCTTCTAACCGCTGGCGCTACTTTCCATGAAGGGATTTGACCGCCTCAACGATGTTCCTTCAAATAGATCAATCCGCCATAAGAGAACGCCAGACATGGTGACCGAGTGTGGTTAGGTCCCTTTCAATGTCGTCCATCCATCGGGCAGGTGGTCGCTCACGAGGTCCTACTTTCGTTGGTGGCAACTCCCTCCAAGGCCTATTTAGTGGTCCGATTTTGTGAATGAAGTATACGCCCAAGCCCGATGCTGACAACAGTCAATGTTATCGATATATAATTTCTGATCTCATGATTCATTCGCATTCTGTAAGTGACTGCCTCTTTAATTGGACCTAGAATTATTCTGATGATCTTACGCTCAGTTACAGCAATAATAAATATTTTTGGATTTTCTAAATTAAAAATGATATTGTATGGTACATGAGACCAAGGTCCATACTGGCTAGGCTAAAATAATGCTAAAATTTGCGAAATTTCAATATAGCAATTAATTTGTCCATTCCATCTTTGGTTTCGTTATATTGCAATTAAATAATTTAAAGCATTTCAAGATATGTGCCCAAAAATGTGTGCGTGGGAGCTTACCACTTTCAAATTTTATTAGAAAATACTGACACCTGGGATAACAAGGCTTCTACCTAAATTCCAAAACTCAAATGTTCTTCACTGTAATATTCGCTTGAAAAGAAACTGGATTTAAAAAAAAATGTCATAACTAAATACATATTCAAATATCATAAGTACTTATGCAGCCAGTTAGGAAATGCTTCATTTTGTGTAAAGAGAGTGATATTTGCGAAACGAGCGAGGTGAGTTGCACCCACATTTACTTATTAAAATATTTCGTCGGGTGACAGGAAAAATGGACGAAGCCGATATTTTGCACCAAATAAATCATTTTATCACTAATGTGTACATGAAAAACACACTACCTCTTTATATAGTCTATACCCAAACTTACTAAAATGCAAAAGTAACCAATTTCATATTTTGGTAAATTGCGACGCGACGGCAGGTAAACTTCACTTGTTACTTAATGAGTTTTACCTGGCGGCATTTACGTCATTTATTCTTGTCATTGTGAAAATCAACAAAAATGTTTATACAATCCGTATTATTTCATAACAAAAAAAATCTGAATCGTAATTTATTTTGCAACAACTATAATTATTCATTTTTCAAGCAAAAG
Source organism: Tipula helvola (assembly GCA_963556165.1). NCBI lineage: Eukaryota > Metazoa > Arthropoda > Insecta > Diptera > Tipulidae > Tipula > Tipula helvola. Next base: position 61,596,915 of record OY744483.1, read on the forward strand.
AAAGATCTTTGTGCCACTTGCTGCCGATAGGAACAAGCTTCTGATAGTCAAGCGATGAATTATATCTTCCCAAGTAGCAATCTGAAACCATAGTTTTAAAAAAACTATAAAATTGGGTTCATATTGGTTTTATTGTAACTAGTTATTTTAACACGGTATCTAAATGTTTTAAATTTGGATTATTCGTTTTTTTGTATCCAAATTATAACTAATTAGATTATGTAAAACATATCTAAAACCAGTCAAAAACGGATTCTTTGTTCTTTATGATTTTAATTTGGATTATTTGGAACGTATTCTAAATGTTTTTATGTGACCAAATGTTAACTAATTAGTTTTAGTAAAATGTATCGAAAACAAGTCCGAAAAGGTTCCGGAAACCCATTATTATTACACAAATTACAAAATCAACAAAAAAGAAGAAAAGGAAGTTTTTAGTGAATATAATTCGCTAAGTCAGTGCGTTCTGCTTGATACTTAAGGTATTATTAAGCGAGAATTGTATGTTTGCAGTTATAAATTATGCTTATAGTGGAAATGAATGTATTAGTAAATAAATCTTCTTATGTATATTGAAGTCAAGCAGAGTCCTGTGTGTTTTAATAATTAAAAAAGTGGTGGTAGAATTTATTCAGTATTTTCGGTACTTTATAGCTCTTTACAAACCGGTTAAAAATGGATTTTTTGTTGTATTATTGGTACTTTTTAATTTTTTGCAAAACCGGTTAAAAATAAATTTTTTTCGGTTTTTTAGTTTCCGTGTTATTGAAACTAAAATAAACTAGCTCTTGCATAGTTGCAAAAGAACTGATTGGTATTTTTACAACAAAACATACAAAGCTTTTAAACTGTAACAAAAATTTTAGATTTTTTGAAACTAACTAAAATAAGTTCCCAGGTTGTATAAACAAAACGTAAAAGTTTCAAAAAACGCGTCCAAAACTGGGTTCTGCAACGGTTTTGTACTGTGTCAGAACCATGTCTGAAACAATTTTTGAAACTTTTTGGTTTTGAAACCAAAGTTTCGGATCGATTCCAAAACTTATTTGAAACCAAAAATTGCTACTTGGGTTTCTACAATCTTCTGATAGTGAAACGAGGAATTTGGAAACTGAATATATTTTCCACTTGATCAGAAAACAATTAAATAATACTCAAAATAATTATAAAACGTTTCCCGGAAAATAAATAATAAGCACGGCGTTGTTTGGTATTTCTTCACAAAAACACAATTTTTATTACAAATGGTGGTTCGATTATAATTGTTTGATGGATTAATGACGAGTGAGTTTTATTTTTATTTTCTCTTACAAAGTTAATTTTGGTAGTACATAAAAATTATGGCAGATGGCTATTCTTTAAAGTAAACCTGAACTTAACCAAAATACAACAAATAATAACTACTGAATGCAACCAATAAAAAATGACGTAACAATCAATAACATTGTCAGCTGTCATTACTTACTGGATATAAATTATAAACAAAAGCACAGGTAAGCTAAAATTACAATAATTATATGAATTGAATAATATTAATTAATATAAATGTCTTTCAGAATGCTAAATGCGTAAAATATTTGATTGCAGTGTAAAACAAGTGATGAAAAATTAAAGATAAGTTTTAAATACAAATTTTACTCTTAACCTAAAATTAACTATATAATTTTATTCTAGGCGCAGCATGTATGTCATCGACTGCTTCAACATACTCCCGGACTATTAAAAACTCCAGTTTTTAATATACAAATGATTATGGACTGTTGTTGGAGTTACTGGATTTTTCATCTGATATTAATTGACATATTTTTACAATGGGCCGCCTTACAATTCCTGATGATGTTTTAATTGATACGACGCGAACCAAACCATCTTTGCCTGGATGACATTCGACAATACGACCCATTGGCCATTTCGACGGAGACATGTTGTCTTCTTTTAGCAAGACAAAATCACCCACCTTGACGTTATCTAGTTTTTTATTCCACTTTCGACGATGTTGAAGTGTGTGCAAGTAATTGATTCGCCATTCTTTCCAGAATCCTTGCATTCTGGCTTGCACATTCTGCCATCTGGAAAGTCGATTACATTGCAAATGATCCAATGACGGTTCAGGAATTGCAATGATGGGTTCACCGATTAAAAAATGTGCTGGTGTGAGCGCGCATAAGTCATCAACATCGTTGCTCATCGGACACAAAGGCCTGGAATTGAGTATTCCCTCGATCTGTATTAGTAACGTCTGCATTTCATCTGATGTCATCATGGTATTTCTGGTTACTCGCTTCAAATGATGTTTGATAGATTTTACTCCGGATTCCCACAGACCTCCAAAGTGTGGGGCATTGGCTGGATTGAGAATAAATTTAATTTCATTCTGTGAAATAAAGTTTGAAATTAGTTGGCTTTCATTATTTAGTTGGTATAATTCATAAAGTTCGCCGATTTTTCTCTTAGCTCCAACGAAATTTGTTCCATTGTCGGACATGATGTCTAATGGAATACCTCTCCGGGATATAAATCGGCGCAGAGCAGCAATATATGCTTCAGCTGTCATATCGTGGCACAACTCGATGTGGACGGCCTTTGTGGCAAAGCAGACAAAAATGCAAATATATCCTTTAATGATTGGACTTCGACCTCTCCCGGTTTTTGATTTGATATATAGAGGCCCGGCGTAGTCTACACCCGTATGTAAAAAGGGGCGGCTTGGTGTAATTCTGGCTGAAGGTAAGTTACCCATAAGTTGTTGCGACGTAACAGCTCTTTGTCTTCGGCATTCTAAACATTTGTGAATGAAGTGTCTTACGATATTTCTGCAATTTATCACCCAGTATTTTTGCCGAATGATGCTAGTTTGTAGCGTTGGACCTGGGTGCAAGTACCGAATATGCGTGTCGTCAATGATTTTTGCACACAAGATGTGATTTCCTGGTAGCAACATAGGATGCCTAGCGTTCAATGATGCGTCTAAATTATCTAAGCGTCCTCCGATTCTGAGGATGCCTTCGCTGTCGATGAATGGAGATAACGATATTAGTTTGCTTTTTGACCCAATTTCCCTTTTTTGTTTTAACGATTGGAGTTCTTTCTTGAATTCTTCGGATTGTGCCCACAGCACACACAGTTTTTCAACTTTCTTCAAGATATCTACTGCATCCAGATTTCTATAAACCTTTCGCCATCGTAATATTCTTGCCAGAATTCGTTTAATCTTCATATATGAGTCAACTCGCAGGAATAAATTTTCTAGCAGGTGTTTTGATTTAACGTCTGACTGGGACACCAAAGAAATCTGTCGTTCCTCTAGATTGGTTTTGTCGATTTGTACCTGGCTGGGCCATTCCTCTACTGGGCTTAATAACCATCCTGGTCCATTCCACCACTGCTTATATTTCAAGAATTGCGTAGGAGTAGCACCTCTGGAAGCAATGTCCGCAGGGTTGTCTCTTGAAGCAACGTAATTCCATTTGACTCGGGGAGTATTTTCCAAAATTTGTGCGGTTCTATTCCCAATGAAGCTCTTCCAACGCCTGGGAACATCAGACAGCCATGATAGAACTATTTTTGAGTCGGTCCATGCAAAACACTCTACATTGTCGATTTCCAGTAAACGCTCGGTATGGTTGATAAGTCTGCTTAACAAAACCGCTCCACAAAGCTCTAGTCTTGGAAGTGACACTTGTTTCAATGGTGCAACTTTCGTTTTTGCCACTACGATTCTGGTGTTGGTTCCATTGCTGTGTGTTGAACGGAGATAAACAACCGCTGCATACGCATGCTCCGACGCATCACAAAATCCGTGAATTTGGAGGTTCGTTGCTGATTTAGTCGTCATTAAAAACCGAGGAACTTCTATGCTCTCCAATTCTTGCAGTGAAGACTGATTCGCCATCCATTGTTGCATGATATCTTCGGGGAGTGGATCGTCCCAATCAAGTTTTCTCAGCCAAAGTTTCTGAAGAACCATTTTAAACGTAATTACAGCGGGTGAAACCCAACCGAGAGGATCAAAAATTCGAGAGATCTTAGACAACATTTCACGCTTTGATACCACATTGTTGTCTCCAAGTTTGATTTTATATGAGAATGTGTCCTTTGTTGGGTTCCATTGCAGTCCCAATGTTTTTACTGTTTCTGGACTATCATCAATACGAAGACTGGTCTTCTCTCTGAACTCGGATGCAATTGTGTTCAACACTTCTGCTGAATTAGATTTCCATTTGCGGAGGTTAAATCCGCCCTTAGTTAACATAGATGATAGGTCCTGTATGGCTACTTTTGCATCGTCGATTGAATCAGCTCCAGATAGACAATCGTCTACATAAAAATCACGTTTTGCAATCTGGGATCCTACTGGATGCGCTAACTTGTAGTCCTCTGCGATTTGATGCAACGTACGAACTGCCAAAAATGGTGCACAAGACGTTCCGTACGTAACTGTGTTTAATCTAAAGGTTCTCATTGGCTCATCAACGGAATTTCTCCAAATAATTCGTTGGTAGTTTTGATCCTCCTGGCTTACTTCAATCTGCCGGTACATTTTTTCAACGTCTGAGGAAAACGCAATGGCATGTTTCCTGAATAATGTAATATTAGACACCAAATCCTTCTGAATAGCGGGTCCAACAAGCAATCGATCATTAAGTGAGACTCCAGACGACGATTTGCATGAACCGTCAAACACGACACGCAGTTTTGTCGTAGTACTATCGTTTTTAATAACGGCGTGGTGCGGTAGATAGAAGCACTCTGTGTCTTGGCATGGTGGATCGGTGGATGGTACCTCATGCATGTGTCCTAGAGTCAAATATTCGCTCATGAAGTCGCTGTATTGTTGTTGAAGGTTTGGGAACCGTTTAAACTTCCGCTCCATCGAAATCAACCGATTGATTGCAGCCGATTTCGAATATCCTAATTCTCCGGAATCTGTCCTGAATGGCAGTCTAACGACATATCTACCATCATTGTTCCGTGAATGGGTATTCACGAAATGACTCTCACATCTTGCTTCTGTCTCAGATATTGTTGCTGCAGCTGGAACCTCTTCCACTTGCCAGAATCGTTCCAATAATCTTGTTATATCTTCTTCTTGTATGGTCGCTGTGAGCACCTTTGAGTTAACGGGTTTGCCTTGTGCTGCTCCGGAGATGACCCATCCGAACTTAGTTGACTGTGCAATGAGTTGGTCTCTGATGATAAGCTTGTCGGACAGAAGTACATCAAAGAACATGTCGGCTCCAAAGAGAACATCTATTTTGCTTGGAGTGTAATATGTTGGATCGGCTAACTGCAGATTTTTCTTTTGCATCTCACTGACCCATTGCGCTTCAACCTTGAACTGTGGAATGGTCGATGTCAATTTTGAAAGAATGAGTGCTTCAATTTTGTAGCACTGACTGGGTTCGAATCTGGACTGAATGGTTAGCTTCACGAGGCCTTTTGATGTTTCAGCTTTCGTCTCTGATATTCCCGTTACAACAACATTTGAACAAGATCGTGCTAAATTCAACTTTTGAACGAGGGTCTCGCTAATGAATGTTGATTGTGACCCTGAATCCAGTAATGCGCGAGCCACATGAAGTTGTCCAGCGGAATCATGCACGTGAATTAAAGCGGTTGGTAACAGCGCTAGACGCGTTGTGCGGGCACTGAGTGATGTAGTGCTTGTGCTCGTGTTGGGTTGTGGACCGATTACAGGATCTTTAACTGGAACGTTTTCCACCAATGTTTCTGTTTGTGCAACAGAACTGATTGGCGCCGATGATGTTGGTGTGATAGAACCTGCTTCGAGATGAAGCAATGTGCTATGCTTCTCGTTACAGCGACGACATGAATACTCCGTGGGACATTTACTAACCTCATGACCTTTCCTGAGACAATTATAACACACTCCCGATACTTTAACTATGCGCCTCCTATTCTCGATTGTCATTTCTTTAAACTTGCGACACCTCCACAAATAATGTTGGCGATTACAACACGGGCACTTTTCTAAATTTGATGAACTATGCATTGATTTCACTGTCACTGTTGATGGTTTAGTTCCCTTTTTCTTTGTATCACAGAAAGCACTTTCCTTGGAATAACATCGGTTATTTAAGAATTCTAAGAATTCTTCAGCCGTTGGAAATTCTAGCTCTAGAGTTTGGTTGGCCCATGCAATACGAGTTTCGTCATCTACTTTTGACAATAAAATGCGAATGAGCCAAGGATCTCTAGTTTCGGCTTCAGAACCCAATGATTTTATGCCTCTGAGTATTTCATCCGAAGAATCACTTATTTGACGTAGTGTTTGAGGAGAACCAGTGTTTGCGGATGGCAGTTCAAAAAATCGATCAATTAATGAATTTAATATTGGTCGTTTTTTGTTATAACGTTGCACCAATTTGTCCCAAGCTTCGGTGTAGTTTGCTTCGGTGACTAAAAAGTTTCTAATTATATTGAGCGGCGGACCGATGAGCAAACCCCTTAGAATTTGGAATTTATGAACTTGAGATATGTTGGTGACATTATGTACCGAGGACGTGTATAAATCGTAGAAGGATGGCCAGGCTTCATATTCACCAGAAAACTTGCTGATAGAGACATGCGGTAATTTAACATTCTCCGAAGATTGAATAATTGAACGCTCATTTATGGCTTGCGTACGATCCGCGAGATTCTCCAAAAATATTCGTTGTTGATCTAAGAGTTGATCAAATGAATTGTTATTATCAGCCTGAGGTTTTATAGGTGGTTGTTTTTTTCGAAATGCTTCCAGTAATTTTGACTTCGTATCAAAAAATTTTGCTTCGAACTCTTCTTGCTTTAACTCAACAGTTGCAGCGGGATTATTTGCAAGAATGATAGCAACTTGAGTCTCTTGTTCTTGAAACTCACGCCAGAGCTCGTCAAGTTTATTTAACCTCACTTCAATGTCGCAACATGTGGTGTCGGCATTTATTGCTAATGCGAATTTTTTCAGTACCGTTAATGACGCCATAACACGCCCACGTGATTGTACTGCTGTAGCCGCCATGTTGTTGCGATAATTTCAAGCGAGGTTCTGATGATGAAATTGCGTTGAAATAACAAATGCTGCACGAGTACCCAACAATGAACTTTCGTGATTTATGCACATTAATTTCTGCAGTGATGAACCCAGCGACTATTGGTTGAACGTTCAATATATTATGGCGTGCTTATTAGCCTTCGTGTTGCGGCGTAATGAAACAGCGGATGATAGTGTGAACTTCAACCAAATTGTAGCGTGCTTATACGTATGAATCTGCACTTCATAAATCACCTGATAATGTTGGATGGTAAGCCACAAACTGTATGTGTCTGCGTCCAATATGGCAGCGTTTTCTTGCAAACTGCGTGGTTATAATTTTATGCGCGAACTTGTTACACTTTGTTAGTCACTAAACTTTGCATTTAATAACTACACTATGATTTTAATGCACTCAACTTCGGCATCCGGCTCGAAGGACCATAAATAATACTCAAAATAATTATAAAACGTTTCCCGGAAAATAAATAATAAGCACGGCGTTGTTTGGTATTTCTTCACAAAAACACAATTTTTATTACAAATGGTGGTTCGATTATAATTGTTTGATGGATTAATGACGAGTGAGTTTTATTTTTATTTTCTCTTACAAAGTTAATTTTGGTAGTACATAAAAATTATGGCAGATGGCTATTCTTTAAAGTAAACCTGAACTTAACCAAAATACAACAAATAATAACTACTGAATGCAACCAATAAAAAATGACGTAACAATCAATAACATTGTCAGCTGTCATTACTTACTGGATATAAATTATAAACAAAAGCACAGGTAAGCTAAAATTACAATAATTATATGAATTGAATAATATTAATTAATATAAATGTCTTTCAGAATGCTAAATGCGTAAAATATTTGATTGCAGTGTAAAACAAGTGATGAAAAATTAAAGATAAGTTTTAAATACAAATTTTACTCTTAACCTAAAATTAACTATATAATTTTATTCTAGGCGCAGCATGTATGTCATCGACTGCTTCAACAACAATAATGCAATGAAAGCAAAGAAAATGATAAATTGAGATGTAAAAATGACTCTTCATTCATAAGTTGTTTGTTTGATCTCCAAAGTGTTCTGCAATTGCCTTATTCAAATGTATCTTTGTTTTACTATGCAAGGAAAATTTGTATCTACAATCTGGCCATTTATGTTGAATATGGACAAATAGCTCATTGTTACACTTGGAATGAAATGCATGGTAAAAGGAGAAGTAATGTAATAGGGTCTATATTATATCATTTTTTTAAATCACAACCTTCCTCAATCTTAGAAATTTCACTCTTTTGTGATACATGTGGAGGACAAAATAGGAATCAACAAATAGCTGCAATGTTACTCTATGCTGTACAAGCCATAATTACTTTAAAAAAATAGGAACTCAAGTTCTTAGAGTCGCACAGGAAGTGTGATTCTATGCACTCAGCTAGAGGGTCTGCCAAGAAATATAAATCGGTGTACACCATGAACGACTGGATGTGGATACACATATTTAAATCTGCTCGAAGTCAAAAAATGCACAAACATAAAACAAACGTAGCATATAAGGTGCACTTGCTCAAATTTAATGATTTTTCTGATCTAAAGGGTGTTTTTTATATAGAGTTACACAAGTTTAAATCAAAACAAAAAGATATATTTTTAATATCAATGAAACGGGCTTTATGATTTCGGACATTTGGCAGCCACGGCGGCGCGTACAAAGCGCAATTTGGAACACCAATGTTCACAAACTTTTCGCAGCATTTGCGGAAGTATTTCACCAATAACTCTTCGAATGTTGATTTCCAGGTGTTCAATTGTCTCTGGTTTATCGACGTAGACAAGTGACTTTACATAACCCAAAGAAAATAATCCAATGGGGTTAAATCACCATTGGACCATTAAGCGAAATTATTCTTTCATCAAAAGTTTCTTTGAGCTCCATCTTGTTCGAACCACATGTCAGCAAGATTAATGCCAGCTAATCGAGGTACGAAAAAATTTCTAATCATCCCTATACCGCCCACTATTGACAGTAACATTCTGAGCATCATCGTTTTTGAAGACATATGGACCAATGATCCCGCCAGCCCATAAAGCGCGCCAAACAGTAATTTCTGTGGATTTAATGGTGTTTCGACAAAAGCTTGTGGATTATCCTCACTCCAAATCCAACAATTCTGCTTATTTATGTGATTTACATGATTTGGCCTCTGCTACTATTAAGAATCGAAATAAGGATGAAAATAGTAATACTGTATCATGGCTTAAGTTAAAATGCATTAAATTTGAAAAGGAATACCCGAACATAATGTTATATAGGTGTGACCATACTTCAGATTATAAAAAGATAAATATTGCCAGCAAGGGCCGAAGAACAACTCGTCCTGTAGAACTAAAACTTGCCAACAAAAATCAAATACCTATATCAGAACAAAAAAAGCCTGATATTATAAAGCTAGTAAGAGCTGGACATTTAACAGAAGAAGTGATTATGTGGTATAAAAATTTACCATCCGAGAAGTTCACCAATAGTAATCACTTACCAGAGCCAAACTATGATGAAGAAAATGAAGAAGTTGATTAATCTGTTTATTAACATAATTGTAAAATTATTTCCTTTAAATGTCTTGTAATAAGAATCATTTTTTGGTTGCTCAATAAAACATAAAAAATCTCATTTTTATTACTTGTGTTCATTACTACTCCTATTTAAAGCAGGAAAAACTCACTAAGTACTTTTTCATCAATAACTGCTAATTTATAGAAAATAACATAAAAACAAATTACTGTGATGTGGCAGTGTGGGCTTTTATAATACGTTACTATCAAAGTGGATTTTTGTCAATAGAAAAAGAATAAATCGTCCATTACTCCATTATCTTAGTATGACAGTAACTTTTTCTTGTCATCCGACAATTTATTGTGGTGACGTCACAAATCGTGTTTATCTGGTTCATTTTTTCTATCTTCTGTAAGAAGCGCTTTTCCTACTTTTACAGATTAATTGTAATTCAGAATCCAATTCATCCGAATTCATTTGTTAACAATTTAACATACTTAATGAGGACAAGCGATACCTGACTTAAACATCGATTATAGGTTGCAAGCACTTCGTGTGATTTTACTTTTTAAATTTTTAATATTATCTAAAGTGATGATTTGTGGCCCTATCATCCCATAGAGGGATTCGGCCGCTTCATGATTTATTTATCTAAATTTGGTTGTTTGTATTATAACTGGAAAAATATTTTTCTAGTCTAGACACATAAATTTTGGTTTATTGACGATTGTAAAAGTAGAGAAAGCGCCTCTCGAGGAAAAAAGTTAAAACGATGCACCTGATAAAATGACATTTGTCACAAATGCGACGGAAGAAAATTTAGCAATGAGGTAATTAAAATTTGTTTTTATAGTCCAAAATTGGAATTACATATTTCCAATTATTAGTAATCCGGTAAGGAAAAATTGTGTTTACAGTTGGAATTGTTTACAATAATTTTAAAATTGGAATTGTTTACAATAATTTCGAACGTCAAATTATCAGGTAGCTCTGTTTAAAAATGTTCCACTAGGTGGAATCCGTAATGCTCCAATCGTCAATACGGAAAAAGGTTCAATTTTTTTTTGGTTTTGAGAGCGGCGTGCCAACTGTTAAAAGTTAAAAAAAAATTATTCTTGCCTATTACTTTGGACAAAATTTCATTTCTATTTGAATAGGATTTCCACAATAGCAAATAACAATAGTAAGACCACAATTAACGTGCTAGCTTTTCAACTTCAACTAAAGAATATTTGGAATTAAATTGATACATAACTAATATAAATATCAATTATTTTCTAATTAAACCCCAAATTTTCATATAAAATATGTTTCATTGTCATTACTGTTATCAGACCACGTGACAAGAGATACGTGTGACTTTATCTCCTGTATTTTCATGAATTGAAACATTGAGATGAAGTATGAAACCAAATATTACATAATAGTTTGTTCAATGCTGGGAGTGGAGCATATTAAAATTGAAAAAATCACGTATTTTAGACGCTGTTTCTGCCTTAGCCCATTAATGGGAAATTTTTTCAAATCCAATATTAACACTATCAGTCCTGAATTTTTTAAAATGATCCCAATTTCAAAGTTTAGTATTCTGTTAAATTTAGTGCCCATCTTTTACGGTGTGTCTGTGTACTCTTGCGAATGAGCATCTGCTTAAAATATAAGTATGTATAGTAATTTAAGATTTGTATGCCTAATGCAGCAACTAATTTATTTCTCAAAAAAAAAATACATTTGTAGAGACATGCTCTTCAAGCATTGCTCTAAGCATCATTTGATTTTACGATAAAAATGTTTGCCTTTCAATTCTCCCGAAAATGATTTGTTATTGAAAGATTGAAAGATTTAAATATTAAATGTAATACAGTCAAACCTGTTTTTGTGCGGTAGATAGGGACCGTACAAAAAAAATCGCACAAAAAAAAAAATTTCGCAAACTCCATAAATCGCTATAATAAATAATTTTGTACAAAAATTACAAAAAAAATTTTTTATGCGGTGGATAGGGACCGCATAAAAAAAGTTTCCCTTAGAAAATACATGTGTCAAAGTTTAAATAATTAAATAAAAATAATTAATAAATAATTAAATTACACGTGGAAACATTTAAAAAAATTTTAATTTCTCATTTTAAAATAAAACGGTAAATTTCCTTTTTTCTTACATAATTATTGTATATTGTTTTAGTTTATGTTCAAGGTTAAAAATTAGTGTGGCTATTACTACGCATTTCATTAGTTGTGAAATAAACATTTCTTTTAACTAAATTATATTCTTTGTGTGCAAGATAATATGTAATTACATATTGAAATTTGCTGGAATATGAAATATATAAGAATATTGAGCATGTCTAATGATTAATGAACTTGGCTGATGCATTAGGTATGAAAATGGCTGAACAGAATCGCGATATTCATATACCGCATAAAAAAAAATCGCACAAAAAAAATCGCATACAAAAAAAATCGCACAAAAAAAACGCATAAAAAAATTCGCATAAAAAAAGACCGCACAAAAACAGGTTTGACTGTATGTATATATCGTATATTGCCTAAACCCTGAACGTATAAAGAATTATAGAGGCCCAATATATATTAGGTTTTCAGAAGAAATAAAATATTATAAATTTTTCATAACAAGTTGAAGCAAAACTTTTTTTTTTTTTAATACAAAATAAATAAACTCCTAGTAAAGATGAACATTTCTTATGTATACGTAAACATCGTACATATACAAAAAAAAAATCAATTTAAAATAAAATTCTTATTTCTTATCGTTTATGTGCCATATATCCTACGCACAAGAAATAAAACTAAAAAAATTTGATGATACCATACCGCACGAGGGTATTTACCAAAAAATTTAAATACATTAAGATTAAGACGTAAAAATTGTACATTGTGTATAAACATAAAAATAATTGTATATACTCGTAATAATATGGTGTTTTGTAATAACAAGCAAAGACAAAGCCAACAATTTAAGGTAAGCAAAACCATGGCATTCAAGCGTAATGATTATTATTATAAAAGTCAGGAGTGATATTTTTTCAAAATTTATTATACTTTATTTTACTTTAGTGGTTAAGATTATGAGCCTTGTGGGATTTCAATAAATCCAATCGAGGTATCTAATCACCAGAACATTTTATTTTTGTTGTGTACGGTATAAAAACGCTGCTAGGGAAATTACCAAGAAATACACGTATCTAAATAGTAGAGTACGAGTATATATACGTAAATACCACGAGATTATCCAAAGGATAAAATTCAAGAAAATCTCATAAAACTATAAGACATTTATGTATGTATATTATTAAAAAAAGCCTGAAATAATCTTAAGAAGAAACAGCATCACTGATAAATAACAGACAAATGAAGCAGACCATAACTAAAATCTGTTACATGCGGGAATAAAATTAAATTAATAAAATCGATGCACAGATTAAAGATTATGTTTTAATTGAAAAGACATCTTAATTATGTTATACGGATACACTGTATAAAATCGATTAGGTATATACAAACCAATTTCCAAGATTTTATCGGTCGAATATCTGCTGCAGAAAAAATAATCGTTCTCTCAATTTCGTTTACGTTAGCATATCTTTTACTAATGGTACGTGAAAAATTTTGTTCTCTATTTAGCACGAATATTTTCAACTTACCTCATTAAAAAGTTTTGAATATACATATAATTATATAGATTGACTTTCCATAATAATAATAATGCACAGAAAAACAAACTTTGTCTAAACTACAGAGTAACATGAACTGAACTTTCGTATACCAAAAAATTTTAAAATTAACCACTGATTTTTGAAAAAGTATTATTTTGAACTTTCATATTTTTATAGTTAGAACGAGACTTACCAGCTGTGACATGAACTATAAAAAAAAACTATTTTCCTAATTATTTTCCGTTTTTGTAACAAATAATGTTTTTATGATTTTATAATAATAATAAAATTTGAAATGTTGGAACCAATAAAAATTAATTATCCGAACAAGACTGAGCAAAGCAGATGTGGAGGAGAAGTTTAATTTCATGTAAAGTACAAAGTTACCAGTACTGTAATTCATTGATTTTTCTCAAATTATTTTTTTAAGTATAGTTAAATAAAGTATAGCGTTTTATAGTAATCATTTTTAGGACCGTCTGAGCCAAAAAATTGATTTTCAAAAGGGGATCTGCCACATTTTACATGGAAACTTTGATCCAAAAACAAATTTGGGTCAAAATGTGTCTATGGTTTGCATGTAAAATGTGATTTGATCCGGATCTATCGTCAAAGCAGTTTCGTTATCTAGTCCACAAAGAATTCAAAGAATAAAAGACAGTATTCTTACACCTCAAGATAACCCAATTAAATCCACACCGGAAGCAGCGTTGGCATTATGTTTAGATTTGCGACTATCCAAAAAAATGTATAATACTATTAGGGCATCACTGAAAGACCACAACATCAATTTCCTACCCAGCTATAATAAAATAGTAGTAGCTAAAGATGAGTGTGTTCCAAAGGGTTTAGCCGTTACAGAAACATCCGAGATAAAATTGCAAATGCTTTTAAAAGTGAAGATTTTATAGAAAGTCTAACAAACGAAGAGCTTAACTTATTCAGCAAACTCGAGCTGTGATGGATCATCAGGACAAGTCGAATATAAGTAGAACATAGGTACATCACCAGAAGCTTCAGATTCAGACATGTTTATGGTTTTCAATCGTACCTCTAAGGTTGCAATATCAAAATCCAACCATTGAGCAAAAAATCTGGAGAAACAGTCGACCAAATACGTACGGTTCAGTTTTGTAGACCTACGAAATTTAATTCTGTGAAAGAAATGAAAAATGTTATTTATCAAACAGTGCAAGAAATAAGTGATCAAATTGGAACATTGGTACCGGGTAAATGTATACGACATAAGGCAGGGAAATATTTGAGGAACACAAATTATTTTTAATAATGATGGATAGAAGTCCTCAATGCTGTTACGGAAACAAGTTCTATAAAATCGTGACCTTTGTGCAAAGTAACCCAAAAACAATTTCAAGGTACAAAAAATGTACTAGAAGAAGAATTATGCTAATATGGGCTTTTGCCACTATATGCTTGAATTCGTTTTATGCAGTTTATATTAAAGCTACGAAAGAAAAAGCAACGAAAAATTGAATTAAAAAAAATGAGAAGAATCTGGACTATAATAATAGATAAACCAAAACAACATGTTGGCAATAGCACTTCAAGGAGATTTTTTGATAATCCAGAAATAGCGGTAAATATTACCGCCATTAATCGCGATGAAATAACTAAATTTAAAACAATTTTAAATCTTCTATCATGTAGTCACTTACAACAAGGCAGAGAAATTTGGGCAACTTACAGAAGAAACAATGAAACTTTTACAAACTGCATATAAAAATAGAGAACTGACCCCTACCATACACAAAGTGCTTTGTCATGGGAAGCAAATAATTACGCATTATATTTTGCCAATTGGAGAATTATCAGAAGCGCAGGAACCTGAAAATAAAATATAAAGGGCTGAAACCTCACGAGGTGATCAGAACTTCGGTCTTTGGTGTTTTTATTGGGGATAGCATTCACCTGTCACCTGTGTCATAAACTTGGTGTGACAGTTTTAACAGTACTGATTTCTATTTTAACCAACATATATTTACTTACATAAACAACAACAGCCAAACAGGTCAAAAGCTTCAGTAACATGGGTATAGACCCAATTTAACACGAAAAATCGTATTTTAGAACTTTATACCGAAAGTAGTATACAAAATTATACTGATATTTCTAACCGTGCAACTGACCATATTCCAGAATTTTATCCAGAAATTATTTTAGAATCCCATTTACAACGCACATGCCAAATTTCATAATAATCGGGTAAGGAATAACCAAGTTCCATCATACTTGGCCATATTCCAGAGCTTTATCCAAAAATCATTTTAGACTTCCATTTCCAACACACATATTAAATTTCATTATAATCGGTTAAGGAACAGCCAAGTTCCATGCTAATTGGCCATATTCAGGAACTTCATCCGAAACTCATTTAAGAATCCCATTTCGAATACACATGTCGAATTTCATCATAATTGGTTGAGAAATAGGCAAGTTCCATCATACTTGGCCATATTCCAGAACTTCATTCAAAACTCATTTTAGAATCCCATTTCGAATAAACATGTCGAATTTCATCATAATCGGTTTGAGAAATGGGCAAGTTCCATTCTTCTAGTCCATATTCAAGAACTTCATCCAAAACTCATTTTAGAATCCCATTTCTGACACCCATGTCAAATTTCATAATAATCGGTTGAGAAATAGGCAATTTCCGTCATACTTGGCCATATTCCAGAACTTCATCCAGAAATCATTTTGGAATCCAAGAACTTTATCCAAAAAACATTTTAGAATCCCATTTCCAATACACATATCAAATTCAATCGTAATCGGTTGAGAAATGGGCAAGTTCCATCATACTTGGCCATATTGCAGAACTTTATCAAAAATTTTAGAATCCCATTTTCAACGCACATGTGATGGCCATATTCCAGAATTTCATCCAAAAATCATTTTAGAGTCCCATTTCCAACGCACATGTCGAATTTTATCTTCATCGGTTAAGAAATAGGCAACTTCCATCATACTTGTCCATATTCCAGAACTTTATCCAAAAATCATTTTAGATTCCCATTTCCGACACACATATCAAATTTCATAATAATTGGTTGATAAATAGGCAAGTTCCACCATAGAAAAAGATTATTAACTACCCACTACATCCTAATCCAACCCCAACTCAACTCCAACTCAACTTCAACTCAACCCGCAAATTGACACCTAATTTAACCTTCAAATCAATTCCCAATTAAATACCCAATTCGATAATCAAACCAGCATATTATCTAAAAAAAATCGTAAATATTTATAAAACCAGGTATTTTGGGTCAATTCGTCTGGCAGGTACCCCACCCTCTAGACGTACAGTCTCCAAAAGCTTTTCAAATCTCCGCCTTGACCATAGAAACAGATTGGCGAAAAAAAATTCAAAATCGGACAAGTCGTTCTCGAGATATCACTGGTACAGACATCCAGACAGCCAAACATCCAGACGTCCAGACATCCAGACAGACGGACGGACATTTTTTTTTTTTTGCTTTTTCAGATTCAGGGACTTTCAAAAGGTCGAGAAAAGTGATTTTGGACCAACCAAATTTTTCGACATTTTTGGCAGGATTTCAATACTTTGGTCTTTATAGACCGAAGTAAAGCTCTAAACATATAGAAGTCCAAATACCTGCAAAGTCCCGCGTAAACATCAAAATGCAGATTTTATAGAATGTGCAGTGGGTTGCTCACATTTCATTCATACATTTTTTTATCACCACAATTTGCGAATCATTCCGATTTCAAACCCCGAATTTTATACGGCCACATTCGAGACTCACTGCGAATGTCGCCGTATAACACTCCATGTCACAGGGACACAGCCGAGACTCACTTCGGCTGTCCCCCCACACAAGTCGAGACTCACATCGTCTTTCCCCGGCCACAGTCACCCGCTGGCCGCAAAGCAGCCATTGCCAACACCTTCCTTGGCTGGCCTCAAAGCTTAAACGACGTCAGATTGCAGAATTACGTTCTGGTCTCGACGTCACAGGTTTGCTCCCCGGCATGGATACCCGGTCGATATATCACTCAACTCCCACCAGTCTGCGGCGTAGCACTCAGTGGGGACAGTTTTGAGGCGCACATTAGGTCTATGGTCGAAGCCCCTGCTAACAACTACCTGGTGTGTCCTTCATCGCTCTCCTACACTGCTGCCCGTATGACCACAGGCATCGACCGATAACATAATATAGGCAAACAATCTCATCCCTGTTACATACAGCATTCTACAACTTATCTGACTAATGATTTTTTTGGTACCCCCAAAACATTTCAGTTATTTGACACATCACCTGCTTATGTACAACACCACAACTCACAGGGAGGGGAAATCACTTGCGGAGGAGTAATGTGGCGGCTCGCTCACATTTCATTAATACATTTTACATTCACTTACCACCACAAAATTATTCAGCTGCGAACACATTTAAAAAACAAAACAACGCACCTATACTTGTGCAAGAGTAACAACGGAGCGACAAAACATAACATCAAATACGATAACACAAAAACAAAATAAATAAAAAATTACAATTCAGTCTCGTCTCAATCTGCATCGCTAATCAATCATCTCGTAAATCGTATTGTCCGCCATACATGTTTTTAATGTCGTTCACATGATGGTGTGAAATATATTAAATTAAAAATGTTTTACCATAAATAAATAAATAAATTTTGTTGATTTAAATAATCAAATAAATATAAAATTTAACTAAAATAAATTACGCAAAAGTGACTAAACTGTGTGAGTATTTATTTACTCAAGTTATTATTGTGTACTATAATTAATAATCACAACCACGATCAGTATAAATGCTTGCGTTGTAATCGGATCCATTTATCTCTTCCCTTCGACATAAAACTTACAGGAAAGAATGTTCAGAGGATCCACTTTCTGGATTTTATTTTGTTGATTTTGGAGCACATTTAGAATAGATGACCAAAACCAAATAGGGTAATTTTTATAAAAATGAGATTCTGATGAAAATATATTTTAACCTTTAAAACACGGAGCGGCGTAATTTGGGTGCCAAAAAAGGTTTTACCCTAATTACATCGTTAATATGTTTTTATTATGTTCTCCTTTCGTGTAGCTCATTCATATAGTAGAGTTCATGTAGTGTGGTACAAATAGTGTATTTTAACCGTTTATTTTTTATAAAAAGGTAAATTATTCGTTCGGGGATTCTATTGGCCATATTATTATTTATGTTTTTGAATTTTTGCTTTAAAATTGGCATCTCGAAGTGAATATTTGAGTCTAGAAGATGCGGTTGAGTATTTTCAATTTTTGTCTGATAGTAATAAAAAAAAAAAAAAAATGTAATAAGTCACGAAAACCATTAAATATTCAAATAAGATTCTTTCGGTTTCTTATAGACAAAATATGAGCCGTTTATTTTGAAAGTGGAATAAGTCAAATTTTTAAAAAATTGAGTTAACGTTATACAACATGTTAGAGTATAGTGAACTTTCATATTTTGTAACATTCTTGCGCTTAACTGTATAATAATTCCTAGAAATAGTGGTTAAAGAATAAATACTAAACGCTATCAATATTTTGTTTATTATGAAAGTGGAATAAGTCACATTACACGCTTGTTCATTCGTGTAATGTCATAACAACTAATAGTATGATGAGTGTATTATAAATCTAGAAGGCATTGAAAGCAAAAAATACAACAACAACAACAATTTACATTTAAGATTTCTAAGATTTTAGATTTACTACTGTTTCCAAAAAGTAAAGCCAGTTTTCAATTTAAATCACGCGGATAAACCGCACATCATAAATATTTTTTTTCTAAGTTGGCAGTATTGTGGTATACATCTGTGACAAATTTTATTTCAAAACATTCATCAGTTTTTGTTTTACGCTTGGTTTTGTACGACACTAAAATTGCATTCGGCAATTTGTACATTTTCTAATTATATTGAGCAAAGAAAAATTGCATTAAATTTTGTTTGCGGAATGAAATTTCGGATACAGAAACGTTAAGGATGTTGCAAAAAGACTTCGGGGACCATGCTTTGTCGGAAAGGAATATTTACAAGTGGTATGAACAGTTCAAAGAAGGTCGTGAAACTGTTGAAGGTCATGTTGACAGTTTTCATCGATTATCGTTGTGTTGTCCATTCAGAATTCCTTCCACCTGGTCAAACCGCCAACAAATAGTATTATTTGAGTATTATGCGTCGTTTACGTTTAAAAGAAGAGGCCATAATTGTGGGCAGACAATTATTGGTATTTGCAGCACAATAATGCACCTTCTCACACTGCACTAGTTCTTGTGATTTTTTCACCAAAAATTCGATCCATATCGTTCCACAACCATCGTATTCGTCTGATTTAGCACCGTGTGACTTCTGGCTATTCCCGAAACTCAAAAGACCTCTGCGGGGAAATCATTTTGAAACGATAGAAGAGATAAAACGTGAATCGCTACGCCCTCTGAAGGCTATCCCGGAAGGCGATTTTAATTCTTGTTCCGAAAATTCGAAAATACGTTGGCATAAGTGTATTGTATCGGGAGGGGATTACTTTGAAGGCGAATAAATAATAACTGTCTTTACTTTTTGGACACAATATTATAAGAGATTCTCCTTATAAAATGTAACCATCCTTGACTAGTGATGCAGAGTTTTATATTTTGGACTTAGCACTAGAAAGGAATGACCAAACAATTTTGGTTCTATAGAGTTACTGCCGTTATACTCAAGTGGGCGACTGGCAAGGCAGAGTAGTAACGAATTACATATATTTGAATTAGATAATGAAAATAGAAATTACAATTTGTAATTTTATTTTAATTACTCGTTTTCCAAGTAACAGTATCTTGTATTTTAATTACTTAAATTCTAAGTAATTGTAATTTGTTTTTTAATTACATCAGTTTTTGTAATTTATTGTTTACATATTTACAAGGTTCATTAAGATTTGGTTCTAGAGCCATCAGTATAAAATCTTATGTTGATGATCGTTATTTTAATGATGTTTTTTTACTAAACGAATTTCGTCAAATCAAATTTTTCAATTTTCAAATGTAAAGTAATTGTAACTTGTATTTTAATTACTGAGTTTGCTGTAATTTGTAAAAGTATTTTAATTACTCAGTGTCATGTAACTTGTCCAGCCTTGGCGACCGATCACAATCGCGAAATATAAAGACATAATGGATTTGCTTCCATATATGATATATCCCACCTGTTCATCATGGCTATTTTCAAAACTTAAAAATGTCGGATAACTTTCTCTTTGTAATAACTGGATGTCATTTATAATGTAAAATTCTCTTTAATGAATTAAATCAATATGAAATGATGGTATAAGTCATTTTTATTCAAAAACGTTTATTTTGAAAGTGGAATAGTCATTTCTAGTACAAAAAACTAGTATTTTACCAAGCCTTATTAGGAAATTTATCACTTTAGCTAAAAGTAGTAAGTATAGTAACATCATAAATGCAAAAATTTTAAACAAAAGTTGTATTGATTTTTCTCATAACATGAAAACGCAAATGTTTAATTATCTCAATATTAAGAAAATGTGACTTATTCCACTTTCAAAATAAACGGCTCATATATTGACAATAATGGCATTCTCAACATTTTTCTACTTGTTAATCAGTAAAAATGAACAGGCCAATCATTTATAATATATCTACCAAAGTAGAAATATAAAAATTCTACCCGTACTTTATCCCGAGAGTCTACAAAATGTATCGATCCTGAATAACAAAAAATGGGAACCCTCCTTGAGTTCTCTATGTGGTTGTTTGATTTCGTACTAAAGTTTGTACGAACAAAAGTTCAATCTACTGTTCAGGTAGCTACGACCAAATTACAAAATACAATTCTAATTTCATACATTAAGTATGAGGCAATAACATACTGACCTAGCGAATTATATTCACTAAATAAAAAACTCAAGGAAACCCCTTATTTCTGTGTGTTTTATGCCCACACAAATAATAGAAAGAGAAGTTTGTCTGTATTAAAATCAAATAAGATTCATTCGGCTTTTTATAGATAAAATATATTAACAATAATACCACTCAAAACATTTTTCTTTAAAAAAGTAGATATATCAAAATGGTATGATTTTAGCGTCTCACACTGCATTGGTTGTACGTGATTATTTAACCAAAAATTCGATCCATATCGTTCCGCAACCACCCTTTTTTAGCTCCGTCTGAATTCTGGCTATTCCTGGAAACTCAAAAAACCGCTCCGGGAAGATCGTGTTGAATCGAATAAGGTTTTAAATGTCATTACGGAAATCAACTTTAACAACCAACAAAACGTTGGTATAATGCCGTGGCTACACGAATGGAAAATGTCGACCAACGTTAATGATTTGGCCAAATAACCAATCGTGCAAGCAGAAAATAAATACAAACTACATATCAAGGTTATATTGGTCCAGCATTGAATATATGTTCGCTCTATAGGCGGTTTTTATCAAAATATCAAAGTAAACTATATATACATATATATATTGGTACTTCCTCTACACGATTTAGTGTATTCTATCCGCGGCTTTAGTGTATTCTATCCGAAGGGGATTACATTGAAGGGGATAAAACAAATTTGAATGAATAATAAGCCTTTAGTGTTTTATTAAAAAGTCTTACTACTTTTTGATCATAGTGTAAAGTCGTTCTACTAACTGTATAACATTTGTAAGAGTTGACTTTTGGGTTACTATAGCATGCAAAAAATCAGAGATGACTTTTATCAAGATAATCAAGAAAGCGCAAATGGCTATATATTATTCGTTGTTGGGGCTTTATTAGGAAATAATTTGGATTTTCGTTAAGTCACCCAGACACCAATTCAGATATAGAAAATAATGCAATCATCAGCCATAAGTGGCATTCGAGAAGTCTAGGTTAAGCATTGATAAATTAAAATGTTAGTTGGCTGACTATATTCGATTGTTCACGCATTTGGTACATTCAATTAACTAAGTTACTACCTGTTGGTCTAAAAGAAATCTTTTACAATATAAATAACATTTATATACTGATTTATTAATATGGCTTATTAAATAGACCAGATAGTTTAAGGAGGGAATAAAAATTTAGTAAGTCGTTAAATTAATTAAACCAATAGGTAATCCTAATTAAAAATTAGATAATTTCACATCAAATTCGATCCATTTGCTCGTGCACTTTTCAAAAATTAATGGTTTAGTGGAAAAGAATAAAGTTAAAAGCTTCCTTCAGTACTAGCTAACTATAATATAAACTAAAAAAAACAATTCTTAGTTTTCTTTCAATATTTTAAAATAATTATTGAACATTTTTGTTATAAAATTAAAAGTTTTTGTATCTTGTTTTTTTTTTTTGTTGCTAAACTTATAGAACGTGCGAAGTTGATTTTTATGTATTTATTGTTAACATTTTCTATCAACAAGAAAAAAAGTGCTGGTTAGAATAAAGATGAAAATTTATTTAACAAATAAACCAGTATTGTTGTTGGTAGATCAAGGAAAATTACTTAAGCGAAATCAATAAAAAAAAAATTAATAATAATTTATAAATAAAAAGTTTTCTTTTTTAAGAATATCAAATAATAATAATAATTTAAGTAAAGTTATAATAAAAATATTATACAACACAATGAAGAAATATTTCAGTTAAACGGAAAAAGAAGACAGCACCGTAGCAATATTTAATAAAGTAGCTGGAGAAAGCACCACTAAAAAAGATGTATAAATAATATAAAAAATTTATTTACTTCTTTTTGGTAATTATATTAGAAAAGTTTGTTTTATAACTTTTAAGTATATACGAATAAAATTTTATTGAAAAAGTTATCTTCAAGAAATGAACTGATAATGGATAATCTACTAACATTCTTATTCTTTATATTCCCGAAAATAGAAGTTTTAATATCTAAATATTATACATTTTTTGGTTGTTTATTTATTTCACAGCAGCGGTATCTATTGTGCTATAGCTATAGAAATGATGCCTGAAGATAAAATTGTACATTCGACAATTATGTTTGACTAATTTGCCTCCTTCTTTCGCTTGTAATAATAGTTTTTAAGTAGATTAGTAGGTATATACCGTATTTTATAGATATTTAAGAAGGTGACGAAGATGTTAAAGTTTTTCGAAAATTTTGTAATCTGTGACAGAAATTAAGAAAAATATATTTTCACTGAGATATTGATGTATGTATGGTATGGTGTGTCGAGTCGATAATAGAATTTACCAAAACTGCTTAGAGTTGATGGTGCTGTTGTATGGTCCATATTGTCTAAATATTTTGACTTAAGTGAGGCTTAATTTTTTAATAATTAAATGCACATAGTTTAGTAGCTGGAAAGTTATGACTTTCTTCGATTCTAAAAGAGTTAAGTTGAGTAAGGCTTTTTTAGCCAACTGTTTGTTTGAAATGTACGTAGCTAAGTGCTTTCCCCAAAACATTAATTCTAAAATCCTAATTTTTAAATATGTAACCAAAATATACATAAACACGTACATATAAAAACAAATCAATCTATGTCACTCTAGCAAATCCCACTTAATACCAAACACGAAAAAACAAAATTAAATTTCCTCTGAAAAGAAAAAGTCAAATTTTAATCTCAAGTATAGATATTATTAAAAAGAAATAAATCTCTCGCATACACAATTTTACCGTCGTCTTCGAATGTCGTCGTCTTGTCAACCCGCTTAACACAAAAAATGAAAATTATATATAGATAAATTCTGCTAGCTAAACTCCAAATTCTAAATATTTTAAATACATTTTCCAAGTACCTAGTGAAGAAAATTCGACACCCAACAACCGACTTTATCTTAGCTGTTGTCTTTAAAAGATAAAACCATTATAAAGTTATAATTTAAATCTAAAGTAATTTTCATCAAATATTTTTTTTTTTTTTTGCAATGTGAATTTGTTTTTTGTTTCGTTTATTTGCGAAACGTAACCGGAAAATATTTCTCCCTTTTTTTTTTTTTTGCTTTAATTTATTATTTTTTACTATATAATATAATTCTGCAAATCCTATCATCATGAAAAAAAAAATATTTAAATAAAAAATTATAATAAATATTTTTTTTTTTATTCATCGATGTGAAAAATAAATTACGTGAAAATATCATAGAAAATGTATAACAAAAAAATAATTAAAATTAAAACTCTTTAAGCCAACGCACTTTTTAAATATGGCAACGAAAACTTCTAAATATATAAAGACTAATTACCTTTTGGTGGAAATTTCATTTTGAAGACATCACCCAGTATATTTGTCCCCAGTTGTTGGGGTTTCTGTTTCGCATGTTGAGTTTTTTGCTGATTTGAGTTATCATCAATTTGCAATGCTTTTGTTGATAAATTCTGGAAAATCAAAATAAATATAAAAAAACGTAAACGAATGATATTCGGTAGCATAAAATATTTGTTTTTACTTTCTTTCATTTTTCATTTTAATTTTTGTAATTCATATATGAATCAATTTAATAGAATATGAACGTGGACAGTGAGGTAGTGATTACTGTTTAACTGTGTTCGCGATATGCAAAAATAACATATTTGTAGTTTTGGAGGCCCGATTCTGAATTCAAAATGTTTTATCGCAAGCGAGGGAACAAAATAACAAACGAGCCGAAATCAAATTGTACTCCAATATACAAGTGGAAATAGAAAAAGATAGACTTTGGAGTAGAACTTAAATATTTTAAAGTTCAAAACAATAACCAGAAGTTCTTGGTATTTGCTACCTACATAGACGTCATATTTGGAAGATACGTCAATTCAAATCTGTCAAATATGCGAACTAATTTACGTGATTTTTACAAAGCTAGCTTTTTGAGATTTAAAAGACATTTTGGTAAAAGTTTTGAAAATATTCTTCAAATATAATTCAGCTCTATACGTTCCAGAAATACTCATCAAAAATTTGTTTGAAAGATTGAAAGACAATTTCTTTAATTTTTCAACCGAAGCTTTGATTTAGTGAATATAATTCGCTAAGTCAGTACGTTCTTGCCTCATACTTAATGTATGAAGTTAAAATTGTATTTTTGTAGTTTGGTCGTAGCTACCTGAAGAGTAGACCGAACTTGTGTTCGTGCAAACTTTTCAGTACGAAACCAAACTACCACATAGAAAACTCAAGGAGAGTTTTCATTTTTTGGAATCGATACACTTTGTATGACTCTTGGGTTACTACGGGGTGGATTTTGATATTTCTACTTTTTTGCTAGATTTATTATAAATGACGGCAAAACAGATTTATGTAATATTTTTACAGATTTCTTGGAAAATGTTTATTCGTACAGATTTTTTAAGCCAAAATTTATATTATTCTTTTTCTGTTCAAATTATGCTTAAAGGGAAAACACGCGGATTATGTTTTAACAATATTGTTTATTTATCTTTAAAACACATAGGATACTAAATAAAACTACAAAATTATCTACGCTAAAGTGTATATATTGAAACAGGTTTTTAAAATACATATTAAATTTAAAAGTACATATCTTCTAAATTCATAGAAAGATTTAAAAATAAAATCGGTGAGTTTACATTTTAAATAATAAGTTGAGGTTCCTGAACTATCAAAGTGGATTTTAGCATTTAAAGTGTAGTTAGTTGCTTCTTCATAATATTAAAGTGAACAACCAAAACAAAATAATATTAAATAGGCTGAAATAAATAAAATTGATGGAAAAATATTTTAAAAAAGTTGGTGAATTTACATTCATTTGCCTAATATAAATGCGGTTATAAAAAATATGTTTTTAAAAATTGACAGGAACTAGTGAAATTTCACGCCAAAATAATAATGAAGAGATAGAACTGGTCATGGATCAAACCTCTTCATTAAATCAAGAACATTCGGTATGAAGCTAATAATATTGGTGTTGGAATTTTGTAATGACCGTTTTTTATTTTATTTTAGTCCGTCATATATATAAAAAAGCGTAAATCAACTAATTCTACGGCTTACTGTCAAATTTGCAGTACTGAATTAAAAAGTACCGGAGGAATAACAGATTTGAAAAGACATGCAAAAACGGTAAAACATATCGCCAAATCGAAAGCCATACAAACACACGAGCACAGCAAAAGTTTATTTTTGGGAATTCGTAATCAAAATAAAGAAGTAGCGAAGGCGGAAATGCAGCTAAGTTTTTGACGATAGATCATCTCATATCGCTGTTAAAAGATGCATTTCCAGATTCCGAAATTATAAAAAATTATGTGCACCAGAACAAAAACCAATGCCATAATTCGAAAGGTGATTGGAAATTCCCAACTGGACGACCTTTACCTTTGTGCAATAATGAAAGGAAATTATTTTTCATTGTGTATCGATGAATCTGCGGATATATCTTCAACTAAATTATTAAGTCTAGTGATTAGGACGCAGTTAAACGGGAAATGCTGGATTTTTGTTTGGCTTATTGAAAATAGAGGTATGTGATGCCGATTCAATTTATAAAAAAAGTATTAATGTTTTTGTGAAAAAAATATTGATTTTAAGATGTATATGGTTGGTTTTGTGGCTGATGGAGCTAATATAATGACTGGCTCCAAACATTCTGTCGGTACTTTACTAAAAAAAAGACTGCCCTCATTTGATAATATTTAAATGTTGTTGCCATTCTTTTGCATTATGTGAGAATCATGCCTGCGGTTTTTTACCAAAATACGTAGAATCATGTACTAGAGATATTCACAATTTTATACAAAATAGCCCGAAACGTATTGAGCTATTCACTGATTTGTAAATATTATTAGAATACACTCCCAGAAAAATGCTCCATCCACCACAAACGCGATGGTTATCTCTCGAAACAGTAGTTAGCCAAATTTTAAGCAGATTTGAGGAATTACGTCTCTTTTTCTTCATGAGGAACTAGAAAAATTTGATTCTGTTCATCGAATCAATGAATGCTTCCTAAAACCACAATTTGAGCTTTATCTTACATTTATAAAATATGTATTGAATGATATTAATAAACAAACTATTTCAAAGCGAGTCGTCCCAACTCCATGAACTCTTTTTTGAAGTAAAACTCCTCTATAAAAAAATATTTCAGAATTTCGTGAAAGAGGAAAAACATAACAGAAGAAAATTTCAATAATATTGATTTACTTGATGATGAATTGTTAAGATGAATTTTAGTACAGTTGAAAAATATTTATTTAGGTGGGGGGGCGAGTAAGAGAGTCGGTGACGTTGCGGTGACGCAACAACTTCAACAACAACGTCAAGCAACACGTGCTACATTTAGGTACAAATTTGGGTGACCGCATGGGAACATGATGATGGAACGATGATCTCGCCCCATCCCTCCTCACAACCGCCGATGGAAAAAATAGTGGAGCCAAAAAAAATCCTTACAGCTTTTCATAAAAAACCTGTGGCACTAATGGGGGGAACGCTGATCAGGAGATTGTGTTGTCTTGTGACCAACAACTTGTCAAAAAAAAAAAAAATACTAAAAAAGTTACGTAATATCTCAAAATGAATATCAGGGGGGCTATTTATGAATTCGATTCGAACGTATTCGACTCTTCGAAGTATAAGATTCATATTTGATTTAAATAGGAAACGAACGAATATGATTAAATTAAAATAAGAATCCAATACGTCGAACAACCGAATACGTTCGAATCGAATTCAAAAATAGCCCTCCAGGAAATTGATGATGAATGGAGAGAAGTTAGACTTCTGAATTTTAATGTACTCAAATTAAGTTCAAGTATGCATATTGATATTTTTTTGGGAAAGTATATTTAAGTTGGAACTAGGTGATGGCAAAAATCCGTAATGGCAATTTTAACAATTCTCGGATTTTTTCTCAAATTAACTTAAATACAATTAAAATATGCAACAGGATGCAATCATCTACAATGGCTGGAATTTTGTTAACAAAAGATTTCTTGAAAAAGAATCAGCAGGACTATACTACTTTCAAGCCAACTAATTATATGTATCAAAAATTTAATTCTGAAATGTAAGAAAGTAGGCAATCACAAGGACAAGGAGATTCAACTTCGAACAACTGCAGCGCCGCCATTTTAAATTTTTTCAACAATAAGTTTTGTTTTTCAAGTAGATTATATTATCAATTTTATAATGTTCTTTATTGCAAATGAACAAACTTTCTCATTTTTTAGTAAAAAATTCTTGAAAATACAGTTGTTTAAATGAGTCTCCCCTCTTAAATTAAATATAATGTACGACCAACCAGTCAATAATAGGAAAACCAGAAGTTTTGAGCATGAAAACAAAGAAAAAGCCTAATTATCACGCTTTTTGGAGGACGAAATTTTGCTTCCAGGCACAAAACCTTGCAAACGATCCGGAGGGCCCGGAGGTTCCTATTATTTCGAGGTGCTCGGAAACAAAAACTTGCCGAGGGCTCAGATTTTTTTTTAATCCGCAACTGAATAAGTTGCATGAAGTCCTTCGAACATCTCTGTTTTTGTACTCTGGATTGAAAATGTTACTTATCACGAAGCAAAATATGCACATTTACGACACCCCAAAATATAGCCAACACTTTCAATTCAAGAAGATCTATTTAGAAACAAGGACTATCGACCACGTGTTAATTTCAAAACGAGGAGCTCGAGCCGTCCAAGATGTAAAATCATATCGACAGGCTATCAAGTTTATGGCAATTTTAGGCAATTTTGGCAGTGTTGGGCTTTTATTCTAACCGACCGAACTGGCATATGGCTGACTGGTACATTAATTTCGGAGGGCACACATAGCAATACGAAAATAATGATTCAAAGACACAACTGAATCTAAGGTGAAGAAAAGATTATTGTGGCTAACAAGCAATTCTGAAAAATTTCAAAAGTATTTTGTGCCGAATCGGAACTGCGAAGTTCACAAACAGCTATAGTCTAAAACAAAAAAAATGCGATCAACTGAGCTACTTGAACCCCCGTACATTTGGATCTCTTTTGTGTAGTTTCCGACATCGAAAACGCGGTTTTCGAGTTACCAGTTATAACGTTTCAATATCCGAAAGATGTTATTTGGGAATGGGTACGAAGGACCGAATTTCAAAAGGCCGAAAGGGCCGAATGGGTCGAAGGGCCGAATTTTTTTGTTATTATTTTTTTTGTTTTTAGAAATATAGGGCCGATACTTTTTTTTTCAGACCATTTTATATTCGTTAGAGTGAAGGAAAATTCTATTTAGACGAATAAAATAATTTCATTGTGATTTAGTGATGTAAATTAGTAAATATTAAAAATTCGGCCCTTCGATCCATTCGGCCCTTCGACCCATTTCGGCCCTTCGACATTCGGCCCTTTGATATCATTCCGTTATTTGGACACCCTTTATGCGCGAAATTTTCAGCACATATTAACTTTTCACACCTAAATGAAATTCGTATTATGCATACTAGTGCAGCATTATATTATTTCTTTTGACGTGTGAATATAATTTAAATTTTTTATTCCAGTTTTTAAAAATATATGAGATGAAAATGTGTGCATGTTCAAAAATCACTATGATTGAATGTATGTATAGAGGGTATTCGCTATTCGCTTGTAATTGTAAATCTAAAAAAATGTAATGTAGTGAGATTATACGAGATAGTACATATTAATTATAATTCTTTTTTGCTTTTCCCGTATATTACATTTACTAAATGTACTGTTATCATGCATTTTCATTTGGTAACTGACTTTGTTCAAATATATTTTCATTAAACATACATATAAGTACATGGAAACGATGATTCGGTGAAAAAAATGATAATTCCCATTTTAAAAAGGAAATATTTATGCGATTTTATACTTTTCTATGTACGTACGAATAGGTATATCAACTACCCCAGAGCAACAGTTATATAATAAATTACTTTAAGGTGCACGTTACAGGGTAATTGATTTATTATTATGGTACACTATCTAGCATCACTTGTCGAGGTTACCAATATAACCTTACACAGAGTAGTTTAATTGAATTAACAAACTCTCTTGATAAAAGTTGAATACTTTTATCTAGACAGGAAGACTGCACATTAAAACCTTACAATTTAAACAGATTGAACCTCGCGAGATCATTTGTGAGATTTTATTGCATTTTCTATTGGATCCGGAGAAAATATTCTAAATACGTCGGTTTTTTTAAGAGTTTCGTCAGTATTGAGAATCACCTTGTAAATCAAATCTCATTTCAACCAACTATTAAAATTGTTGAAAACATAGGTTGTGCTTGTGAATAACAAAAAATCTTTGTCGGTTGTATTTCGGAAAAATCAGTGGTTCCCATTCATTCCAAAAAACCCACATTTCACTATATAATAACGAATTTATTTGGAATTTTGAACTAAAATATTAGGCAAAATAAGTACGTCAGGCTCAATAATTTCAGGCTCATATACTTTTGTTTAAAACACATTTTGGAACCATGGATTGCAAATTTTGAAAATGTTAACTGAATAGTTAATATGTAGGTCAATCTAAACTGTGTAAATTAGGAATTGAGAAATGAGAATTTCATATATAGGTACAAGTTAAGCATAATACCTACATATTCAATTTTATTATTGTGCGGTGTAATTTTTTTCTTACACAGCAAAATAAGAAAAAGGCATATTTTGCAAAATGTACCTACTTTTAGTATACCTCTCTCATGTTTCAATAATAAAATTGTACTCTGTTTCGTTTTTCAATTATGCTTTTTTTCTTGCTATCTCAGCTTGCTCGAATAAAACAACATTCTATTTCTACATTCTACTTATACTCATGATTATTTATCACTCAAATTTTTGTTTACACAGAATAATAAACAACCAGAACCGACATTACGTGGACCAAGAAATTTTTGCTCTTACTTTATATTTTACATGTAAATTTTGAATTTTCAGCCACTGAACGATAATTTAACACCGAAAATCTTACCTTCGATAAACCAAGGTTCAAAAAATGAGTTCAATTTTCTCCATATAAAAACCGAGTTATGTCGCTTCTGGGTATTCTGTGGTGATACTTTATCGATTTAAAGGAAAAGAAAAGTACGCAACAAAAAGAGATCGCAATAGAAAAAGCGCTATCAAAAAGCGAAATAGAGTACAAATTTATTCTTGAAATATGAGACATAAAATCTATCGAATTCGAATCGAAAGTGATGTTACAACATCCCACCCCAGGTGTATGCATAAGTATTTTTCGGTTTAACTAAGAGATGGCGCCAGCGAAAAGTACGCAGCGTATTAATTTGACACATACGTCATTTTGTACGGCTGGGGCTGACAGTCTGACATTTAAACTACAAACACACAAAGTTAAGTCCGCCAAAAATTAGCGTCTTTGTTGTATCGTTCAGTGATCATATATTCATGTGGAGCTTTGTGCCTGAAAAAGAACATTTGCGGCACGCATTGCTTTTCTTATTTGATCAAAAGAAAAAGGCTGTTGAAAGTCATTGTTTGCTGGTAGAAACATATTATGGTGAACACGCTCCATCGATTAGAATATGTAAGACATGTACTACGTTTCCATCATGACAGAGTTATCCCGAATTAAGAGTTTCGTTGAGTTAATAACATGGCGGCGCTAATCCATATCGTTTCCATGCAATTGTAAATTCTAGAGTAATTTACCATTTCTCAACAATAAAAAGTCACTTCTGAAAATTTTATTTGTTTTATTGTGATTTTTATAATTTATAAAGTATTACGGAGAGAAAATTCATTCAACAATTTCATTTTGAATTGGAATAATTGTATTTTATGTTTTGACAGATAGAATCTCTTCTAACCCTACCACTTTCGTTGAGTTAAGTTGGACTTAACGAAAATCCTAAACTCGACATGTTTCCATGATGAGATAATCCACGTTAATCCCGGTTAACTCCATCATGGAAACGTAGTAATGGTTTCGATAATTTAAAAGTGGTGATTTCAATGTGAAAGACAGTGAGCGCTCTGGTAGACAAAAAAAATGCGAAGACGAGCAATTGAAGGAGTTATTGGATGATGACCCAACTCAAACTCAACGGCAATTAGCAGAAGCATTACATGTGTCACAAGTACTGAAGTTACATGTTGAACCGAAACATGACCGACCGAGTTGTAAACTGAAAATTGACTGAACGAACTTTTCAGTCGTAAGTTATATACATGTGTTTTCTATTTTGTGACCGAGATGACGTATAAATGTCAAATTGTACAACAACAAAATTAAACTAAATAAAATCAAAACTAACACATCTAGTAAAACATCCACTTCTTCATCTGACAACAAATTTCGTTTTTTTAAACTCATTCTGTGTTTTGTACTTCAATTGATGATTTATTATTCTAAGATTTAACCTAGAAATAAGCTCGTGAAATGTCATTTCAGTCAGTCCGAAGTTACATGCTACACCGAAAATTAAAACCGACTCAACCAACCTAATGTTAACCGACTGACTCGGTCATTATTTCGGTCGCAATTTCGGTTGGGTTGCGGTTTACATGTTAGACTTTTCGTTAAGTTTCAGTCGGTCATCATTTCAGTTCAACCTGTAACTTCAGTAAAGAAATAATCAGCAGACGTTTATGACTATAACTACGTTTCCATGACAGAGTTAACTCGAATTAAGAGTTTCGTTGAGTTAATAACATGGCGGCGCTAATCCATATCGTTTCCATGAAATTATAATTTCTAGTGTAATTTGACATTTCACAACAATTGAAAGTCCCTCCTGAAATTTTTATTTGTTTGGTGAAATTTTTTAAATTTAATATTTATTGTGACTTTTATGATTTATGAAGTATTGCGGAGAGAAAGAATACTCGCAACACCACTTTGTATTGGTATAATTGATTTTGCAGTTTTGACAGATAGAATCCCCACTTATCCTACTACTTTCGTTGAGTTAAGTTAGATTAAGAAACATAACGAAAATCCTAAACTCGACATGTTTCCATGATGAGATAATATCTACGTTAATCCCGGTTAACTCCATCATGGAAACGTTATTGAGGGAAGATCAATAAACTCGGTAAATGGGTCCCACACGATTTGAATGAACGTCAAATAGACAATCGCAGTCAATTGTGAAATACTGCTTCAACGCCACGAAAAACAAATCGATTGGGACCTTACTTTGACTGTTTTGAAGGTTATTTGAAGGTCAACTCTTATTTTTTATAGAAGCCCTCATTTTACAAACAGCTACATAAATACAGGAGAAGAAGCGAAAATAAAAAAATCGAAATTATAAATTTTACAGTTGTTCGCTGACATCCAGTTGGCCTTCAAATGACCGTGACGGTAAGGGTCAAGGATACAGCTCGGCACCTTTCGTCTTGACGCCAACAAACATTAAAATTCTTCATCTGCTGGTTACTTCGTACCATATCGTGATTTAACCTTGAAATGACCTGAATCATTTAAAAATATGCCTTAAGTAGTAAGTACCTATATAAATGTAAAATTGTACGCTCTTTCAGAATCCAGGATCAAAAATGAGGATTCTTATAAAAAACTAATTCTTTGTTAATATTGCTTTAGAATGATGACGAAGCACGCCTAAACAGTAAATTGAGTATCAGATAAACTGGTAAAGCGAATGATAAAAGGAATCGGTATTCTTCATTGGAATAATTGATAGTATATCGCTTCTCCGGAAGAAAACAATGACACAACTGCAAATTAAAATTTTTAGGAATTTTAAAACGGATTTAATCTTACCTAGGACTTTAACCAGTCTTTAATATTGCAAGCACGTAGCAACTATCTTTCAACCGATAAAAGTAGTCGTACCTCGCAACGTCTTTGGAATATTAAAAACACTTCGTAAGATTCAATTGTTTTTGCAATTCCTGAAAATTTTAATTTGCCGTTGTTTCACTGTTCTTTTGGAGAAACGATTTGTAAGGTAATTGTTCCTGGTGGCCAAATTTGGCATCCAAGACTCAAGGCGTACTCATATGCCAGGGGCTAATATTTCCCAAATTATAACGATAGGCAGCAGCAAATATAATCGAACGAGTGGGATTGACGCCGAGAAGCGTTTCGAGTGAGTAACGACTGATAACGAGTTAGTCGGCCCACGCTCTAAGAGAAACTTGAACACATTGAAAGACAATTAATTGTTATCTTGTTAGGTCCTCGTCTCACGATTAGAAATAGCTTCAGCAAATCCTAGTGCAAAATTCTGCATAACTTTGACGATGAAGTCATATATAGCCTACCGGCCAAAGTGGTTAAAGCTGCGGCGTTTGGATCGGGAGATCCGGAAATTCAAAACCCGATAGGGGAATTGCAAAAGCAGTTTTTTTTACATCTGACTATGATCGAGATGGCGATAAACCCTTGTTGCAGTGTAGAATTCATGAAGCGATGGAAGGTAGAAAAGGTTAGGATGTTAATGCGAACTGCTAAAGAGCTGGGAGTGCCTTGAGCCCCAGAAAAATTGCAAAGGTAGAAACAAACAAACGACCTATTTTTACTCTTCCGGTTTCACAAAATGCCTTCGGGCTTGAGTTACTAAAATACATTCAAATTCAAGTGTACAATTTAAAATTACAAATTTCAGCATTAATTGCCAAATTATCACAATTACACGCATAATCGATAAATCAAATTTCCCAATTTAATCATATCATTCCTTATCAGAAATTCCGTGCACATTAAACATAATAAAGTAATTAACCATGACTCTTTCCTTTTTGGCTAGGTAGTCAAAATAAATAAAACACAATTATTTACCTAAGTACATACATAATACAAAATAAAATCAAATTAGTTTTATTGAAATATCATTCAACAGTGATAAGCATTCGTTTACAAATAAAAAATAAATTCGACCACTTTCCGATAATTCATCGAGCTTAGTTTTTCCACGCAGACACGTTTCAAACTCATTTCGCTTGTAATTCAATAGGTCTATGATTATTGTTTTTAAAACACTAATTTCAGGTGTATTACCAAAACAAACTTGATCAAATTCAGTAGGATAAACGGTTTCATCGACGAACAGGAAGTAAAGCATTATCAATAAATTATGACTGCACAAGTCTTCCGTAGTTAAAAACATTTGTGTATCAAGGCCATGATCTTTAATGTATTTGAATTTAATACTTGGAATTGATAATTTTTTTAGTTCCACGTTCGATTTTATAAATGCTCCCAAGTCACTCATTGTAATTTCAATGAAATCGTAACGATTATGATTTAAAAAAAATCCATATTCTAGCAATAATTTTGCATTATCATGACATCCATAATTTATATAGATTTGTTGATTTTTTTTGTAGAATTTTTTAGCCACCAACTGAAATGTTAGTCCTCTTTGCTTATGGAGCAATTGTGATTCCATTTGTGCATCATCACTGTGATTAAAAAGATCGAGATAAGGTGCTAGTCCCATATTTAATTCGTCATCTATGATTTGTTGGATTTTTTTGATCTGGATTTGTTTTGTGATTATGTGAGGTTTTAAATAAATTGATCTAGTGTTTATCACAAAATAAGACCACTTGAATTGTACTAAATCGATGATTCGATAAAAATTTGTGTCCGGTTTTAGTAATTTAACGATCACTTCAAAGTAATGTTTTATTTTATAGTTTTGGTCGACGATTTTCTCAAGGAGATTATTGTGGATACAGTGCAGCTCTTCTTTGCGTAGAAAATATGGATTTGTGAAGGTAGTCGGTAGAGATGAAATATACGGTGACCATTTCGTTTCCTTGTGTTTGAGATAAATTAGATAGAGAGCAAGTAAACTTTGCAGTGAAAGAACTTTTGAGATCGACTTTAAATCGACAAAATTACTTATGAACTCATCGTCTAATTCAATAGTGTTGATTGAGATGAGCAAATCAAAAGGTAATTGAATAATAGTGTCATCTCTGCGTAGATTATATTTTGAGCATAATCCACGACCCGTATTCCCAAAATATTTAACCCGCAAACGTGTCTCATTAGTCCAGCCCTGGTCTTTAATCAAAAATTTCACAAGTTCAGCATTCATGTGGGTCGTACTGTTATCCCGTCCGAATGAGTTTATATTTTTGGTAATTAAATAATCTCTCCGCCGTTTACGATGTCGTTTTGTTCGACCCATATTTTAATTTGTTTTAATTAACGCAGTATTAAATAAATGATTAACTTATGTAATCAAGTTTAATATTAATTCCACACAACCACACTGTTTCAATGTCGTGTACGCCAGTATTCGGAATCAGATACAAATTGCGCCCTGAATCAAGTATCAATTCTGAAATCAGGAAAAATAGAAATAAACATTTTAATTACAAAATAGAATAGAATTTTTATAAATTAACTTATTTATAAAAAGATATTTCGAATGAACCAAGACCAAATAAATCACAACATTCAAAATTGACACTTGATTTAGAGAGGTTATCTTTTGAATAATAAAACTAAAAAATAATATAAATTACACATACCCTAGATAATAAAATGAAATTGGATTTTATTAAACTCGATTTTTCACTGTATAAATTGGTTGTATTTTTATAATTTAAAAAAAATAAATGATTTTTTGTAACACAATTTTTGCTTAATTTTAATATCGCGGCCATTTTCAATGTGACAGTTCAGTTAACTTGACAGCAAGCGAATTACAAAAAACAAAAAAAAATTGCATATATGTATGTAGTACAGTGTACAGTCCGGGAAATAGTCTTGATTTGGCCGTGTTGTTCGACCCGAGTAACCAAAAATGATAATTAAAAAATTGTAAACAATTTGTCACAAAATGTAAATTTTTACCACAAAAATTTGACAATTTGAGACAAATTTTTGCGAGTATTTTTATTTCATGGCAAAACATTTTGATTTTACACAAAAAAAAAGATGTTGGTCACCAATATATCACAAAACATAAGTAATTTATTGTGAAAAATAATTAAGTTGACAATTTTACAATAAAACATGCAAATATTTTGGGATTCGCTCGAAACGCAACATTTCAAAACGCGATATAACAAAACGAGATAAAGTACAAAACGCGATATTTCAAAACGCGATATGGTACAAAACGCCATATTTCAAAACGCGATATTTCAAAACGCAATATGGTAAAAAACGCGAGATGATACAAAACGTGATATGGTACAAAACGCGATATTTCAAAACGCGATGTGGTACAAAACGCGATATTTTAAAAATTATAATTTAAAATAATAATAGTTATTAATCTTCCTTCATTTAATAAAATTTTCCTTCAAATATTTTGTAGTTAAAAATTATTTCAGCCATTCGCCATATTATGTTAGAGAAATTAGGACAAGAAAGCAGTGCATATCTGCTGAAGGCAAGGAAGATACAATATTACTGTTTATTTTTTTCATTTTTTATTTGTTGAGGTATTACAATGTATATTTTATTGATTTTAAAATTAAATATTAATATAATTAGTTATTAAAAATAATTACAATGAATTTAAAAAAACTTTCTTTATTTTTACTTCATTTACAATATTTTTTATGATGTTGAATTATGTAAGTAGGTAATAAACGCGACGATGTACTGAACAAAAGAGAAAAAATATACACAGTTACTTTGCAATTGAAAGAAAGAAAAGATTGAACGATAGCTTGAGATGAAATTGAGCCTACGATGGAAAAACCATCGATCTTCCAGTATTAAATTGCCGGTATTTAAGACTATGAACCAAACAAAGTTATCCTGTATGGTGCAAAAACCATAACGCAGTTCAAAAAGAAACTAGGTTGTCGCTTATGAGCCGATAAGAAGCATATCAAATTGGAAACCCAATGCAAATTCAAGGATCTGAGGCCACACAATGTAGAGGGAATAATCAAGTCGTTAAATGTTTTGTTTGTGGGGAACCATATAATATGAATATGTCCACAAAAAGGAAAAAGCGTTAAGTGCTTTCAATGCAAACAAACAAAGAGGAAAAGGCGTTGTGTGCTTTAGTTTCGGGAGAGCTATTCTGCGACTAGAGTTATGAAAAGAATAAGCATCGAAGGTGTTGAGTTGGGTTACATTAGTACGTAGTGGAAGCGATTTTCACCCAGAAGTTACACCAAGAAGCACGACGTTAAGAGGGATTGGATCGGAGCAATTGAACACAATCAGGTGTAATCAAGTACAAATAGAGATAAATAACAACAAATACAATGTTCCACGTAGTATATACAAGACAGAATGATACCCATAGATGTAATCATAGGCCACGAATTGTTGCAGAAATAGTGGAGAAACCGACGTTTGAAATGATTAAGGTAGAAAGCTGAAACTTGGTAGCAAAGTTGACGAACATGGTGGAAATATCGGCGAAATAAGGACGCGGTTTGCCAAGCAATAAAAATTAATGAAGATTATACTCAAAGATGGAACGACGATCTCATATCGGCCAAGGGTACTTTCGAAGTATGCAAGCCAGATCGTTTTGGCACCTAAGAAGGATGGAACTAAAAAATCTGTGTAGAGATTATCGTAAATCAAAGAAACAAATAGGAATCGTTACCTCCTATCACTTATAGCAGATTCATAAGTTACATATAGAGGGGCGACTTCGTTTAGTACATTGGACCTAAGGAATGGATTTTTCTACGTGCCGATAGACTCCTAAGACTCCTAAATCCAGAGCCTTCGTTACTTCCTTTGGGCAGTATGAGTTTGTGAGAGCATTATTTTTTGTGTAATTCACCGGCAGCTTTTCGAAGATTTGTGAAAAATATTTTCAAAGAATTAAGTAATACAAATCTAGTGTGTGTTTATGTTATATGGGCGATTTGATCATTCCTGAGAAATCCGAAGAAGAGTCCGTTAGGAGGATCGAGCAGATACTAGACGTGCGGAGTGCAACAGGCTGCAAATTAAATGGGCGAAATGTATGTTGATAAAGATGGTGCGAGTGATATTGGGAAAAAAGGAAACAAAATATTCTTATTGTTTCGTGAGCAAATTTTTCAAATATACTGGTAAATTTCGAAAATGTTCAAACTGTTCAAACAGTTCCGAACGTAGATGAAGTTAAAATTGTACATTTTTCAATTGTTTTCGCTGTCAAAATTGTCGAAAACACAGTTTTTGAAAGACTGTCAAGAATTCGTGCCAAAAATATCAAAAATCATATCATATAAAATATTAGTTTTCGATACTACCCATCTCTGATAAAAATCACAAAAATTTCACATAAAATGAGAGATGGATAATGTCGAAAACTTGATATTTATGACATAATATTCGACACGAGTTTTGGAGTTTTACAAAACCTGTGTTTTCGACAGCTTTTGACAGCGAAAATAATTGAAAAATGTCCAAGTTTTTTAAGTTCGAATGAAGTTTCAAAATTTACCAGTATATTTCAAAATCTTCAGTTAGTGACACTTTTCGACCGTTTTTGGCATTTTTCGATAGTTTTTGACACTTTTCGATAGTTTTTTTTTTTACGATAATATAATGTTTTTGAACTATTTTCTTTTACCCATCTCTGCATAAAATGATGATTGGCGGAAAAATTGTGGGAATTTATAAAATATGCTGAATGGAATTGACGCTGATTACCACGAGAAAACAAATATTTGTGAAATAAAATTGTCAGTTTTTGTCATAAATTATCCGCATAAATAATTAAATATGTAGTAAAATTATCAACAAAACTTTGCCACAAAAAAATAAAAAATAACATAAATTTTATGACAAATTGGCGACCAAGAAAGTATTGTTTTTTTTTTATGTGGATGATAAAATCAAAATGTATTTTGTCACAAAATGTTTGTATAAAATAAATATTTCCCAAATTGTCAACTATTTTGTGTGGCAAACATGTATAGTAACTTATGTGACAAATTGGTGTAAAATTTTGTGATCACCATTTTTGGTTACTCGGGTTATTGCAAAATGTGATGCCGCAATCCGCATTCTGCATGTGATGCTGCTACTTTCTACCAGACGCACGAAATTTTAACGAAAACCACGGTTCGCCCCTCTGGAAAAAAAAACAACGAATTTTAAATATGAAGTCAAAATTTTTATTTTCTTTCGTTATATTCAGCGAAGTAGTTACACACATTTTTATCAAAATTTTATTTTAATTTTATTTAATTTTTAAACTCAAAATTACATGTCAACAAAATTCAATAAAATCACTTTAGAATATGGTCCTTATGAGGTTTACGGCGTTATTGAACATCGTGAGCCCCGACTATACAAATTAATAAAGCAACTAAATCTAGCTAATTTCGATGTTGAGCTGGAGAAAATTGATGCAGTTGATCGTGCTGTATTAAAAATAGGCAACCATGAAATTTTTCGATGTCGCTTCTCATTTTTACACTTTGAAATATCACCCCAAATTGATATTGTAATGGAAAGAGCATTGCAGGCGGCAATTGAAGCCCGGGCCCGTTTTAAATTGGCCGAAACGAAGTTCAAAATTAAAGAATTATGTTCTTGCAAATCTGTTTAATAAACCTCTTGATTTTCATAATAAAATAATTAAAGCTAGCTACCTGACATATTAAATTTCTAAATTTTTAAATATCTCCGCGTCGTGTCGAAGAAAAATAACACCAGTGTTGAATGTGGTCCAATTCTTATGTACTGAGCCCAAAGTCCTTTGTATAGTCCAAATAAACCTTCAGTTTTTAATACTTT
This sequence comes from Tipula helvola, assembly GCA_963556165.1. Lineage (NCBI taxonomy): Eukaryota > Metazoa > Arthropoda > Insecta > Diptera > Tipulidae > Tipula > Tipula helvola. Next base: position 61,637,792 of record OY744483.1, read on the forward strand.
CCAAAAACAATCGATTACTCCTGAATACATTGTGCCCTTACCATTGGCATCAAGTGGTTGATTATAAAGCCGGCTTGCAATAACATCGGGTGGATTAATAGCCAGTGACATAACAGTTCCGGCTAGCATTCCAGAAACAAATGATAACAGATATGGATTTCCTGAAGCAATGTTATTTCGTTTTAGCAGATCTTTGGTATATCCAAATGACGTTAGTTGGGCCCCACTACCTAAACAGCCTCGAATCGAAGCTATCCGAACACTACGATATAAGCCACGAAAACCATTTTGTTTCACTATTTTTTTAAAAGCGTGGCTCATACTCAGGTGCTTGTGTTGATGGCCAACTGCAATAGCCTGCGCAGAATCCGACTGCAATTGGGTTTTAACAAGGAAAAAAGGATTTGATATAGCAGCGCCTATAATTCCGCCAATCCCACCATAAAGGGCTCCTTTAGCAAGTGATTCCTCTCCGCTTTTAGTTTTTGTTAAATTATGCGAGACGGCTGCATCATATATACAAAGCCTAGTAAATATTAAATAAATTGTTAAAATGTTTCATAATATAAAAAATAATTTATTTACCGTGTCGCATTAATCGTAAACTGAAACCACAAAGCAGCCGATAGTCCCTTTTGTAATGAACCGACGCCTTCATGTCTGGCAATTTGAACTAGTGCATGTACAACATTTCGATATGACTCAACATAAGTTCCTCGGGCGGCCAATTCTCCTTGCAATTGCATCCGTGTTTTAATCACCTCGAGAGGGTTCGTGAAAAATGTTGCCCCAACAGAGGAAAAACCACCCAACATAAAAACCTTGAAATCCATATTTTGTTCGATCAAAAAGTTATAAAGTCGGTGAATTATAATGTCAACATAATTTGACTACTAGTTTTTATTATTATTATTATTATGTAACAACAACTTAAATTAAAAATAAAATAAAATTTTTGTTATGTACGCATTTTAAAATTCTTCTTCCTCGTCTGAGAACGACGAACTCAATCTCATAAAATTGTGTGACTGTAGGCGGAAAGTAAACATGAATGAACTTATGACATTTCACAGCTGATTTATCTACAACTTTTTAAAGCCGAGTTGATAGTGGTAGTATGCGGATGTGATAAAAGATGTCAGTAGTAAATAGGCAGCTCCGCAGCTGATTGCGGTTGACAGCAATTTATTTATCCGCAATATGTCATTATTCGATTTTTCCAAATTAATCTTTGAAAATTTTAATGTGAATTTTGAATGTCGGAAATCTTATAATTTAAAATTGGAGAAAAATTAGAAGACAAAATGGCCCGGCGCACAGAGATTTCATTAAAAAATTTCTATATTTTTAATTCAACGTTTGCGGTTAAGGAAGGCGAGGTGAATCACTCTTCGTCAACATTTCTGGGTGGTAGTATTTCAAAATAACTCATTTTTCGTATTGTATTTATAGGAAGAGAAGAAAATTCTATTCTACTATCCGGCTGAGACGAACGTTGACATTAAAATCAAGGAAGCTGGATTCACAGAGGCCATTATCAAATTTACAAAGTAAGTGCGAATTAAGTTACAGTAAATGTCATCGCTACTGACACAACTCCAAATTAAGGACATCAAAACAGAAACCGATCCTTCTGGTTTTGTTCATGATCGATACCCCGTTTATATAATATGTAGTATGGGATTAGAAAAATTTGTTTTTCTTTCCAGTACATTCACAAACGATGAAAGCTGTAAAAGTCTTCACACACAAAAGACAACCAATCTCTTCTATCAGCCAGAGAAAAGTTTTTGGATGGTCATGACAATAAATGTTCCATATGAAATTAAAACGAAAGCTAGTGAAGAGATTAGCGAATATAAAAGTGAAGAAGTGCATGAATTAACCTATCGAGCTGTACTAAAGCAAGCGTACAATATGTTCCGCCTGTTCATGGGGACGTTCGAGATGAACTTTATAGGAGACACTGAAGATACAAAAATCGCATGTCTAGTCAATAAGCTGGAACATTTCTATTCCAAGTACGTTCTAACGTTACGTCTACAAAATTCGGACATTCTCGATGTGTTGCAGAGTATTCAATATCTACCACTAAATCAATTGGTATTTTTGCGGGTTCATAATTTCATTAAAATGATTGAGTCAACATTTCCAACTATTAAGCATTCGATATTTTTGTATAAGGAACAGGTCGTTTGGAGCGGGATCAATCCAAGCGATTTGTATTCTGTATACGAGTATTTGGTTGGAACTCTATTCCCCAATACATTATCGACTGAGCTACAAGGTGGAAGTATTCCAAAAAGATACTCGTTCAACTCATCCCATTACGGTGGTTTCATAACAGGATCAGGATCATTCGAGAATTGTGTTAAAGTTCCTAAAATGTATATATTCAATGAAGGCGGGCCGAAGGAATACTATCTAATAGTATATAAAGCGCTTAGCGGAATATTATGCCTGTTTTTTGATGCAGAACAACAAATAACCGATGAGTTTTATCAGGAATTGCATTTGTTTATTGGGCCGCAATTAACGAATATAGCATCAGAAATTGGAGAAGGATTCGTACTGAATGCGACTTCACCTTCGACCAATTCTACAAATGATTCAATCTCCTATATTAAATATCTGTATTTTAATGAGCTCACATCAAAGCATCAAAGTACGGTGCACATTATTAACAACCATGTAAAAAGTTCGACTGTACCAACGAACGTTATGAATCTGCTGGTCGATTTATATGACAACGCTGAAGACTACAATAGTGAAGCGAGAAAGAACAGTAAAACTGAAGAGACCGTAATTAAGGCGGCCAATGACTATTGGATCATTAAGAAAAGTTCAAATTCACGCCACTTTTATGTTATCATCAATAAAAATTCAACTCTGATGCAGATCGCCGAAGAAGCAAAAAAATTGTATGAGCAACATATAAAAAATGTATTTTTTGACAAAAATTAATAAACCACGATTATATTTACAAATAAATGATATATATTATAATTAGCATATTTATTTCATGTAGATTCAGAGTTTTATTCATTCTAAGCGAATACGCTTGCCTCCGGATCGGGCATCTGGGCTTGATGTTGACGCCTTTTTACAACGAAAATCTTTTTATTCGATTGACAAATCGTGTAAAAGTGTTCATCGTAAATAATAGAAATCTTTTTTATACTACTTTTGGCAAATATTTTTGTGTCGACACTGAAATAAAACCGAAATATTAAAAAACAAAATTCTGAACCAACTCTGGAGGCGTAACTTCACCTGTCCGTGAGTGTGATCAACCCCATTATGATGTTTGCACTTTTTTCATCATTTTCTAGATCTCCTCCCGATGATTGTACAGCTCCATCCTCGGTTAGGATTAGGTATCCTGTTTGGTCGGGAATTTTTTCAAGTGCCAGCATAATTTATACAATGAAATCAGATCAATCACAAAAACCAAAACAAATTACGAATGACAGGAATTTTTTGATGAATTTGACATAAACGCTGAATAAAATGTACACTCGCGTCAATAAAATTAAATATAGCTAAACGTGTTCAACCCTATCGTGCTGACTATCAAAAAAATCCGCTGTCTTCCAATAATTTGGAACTCGGCTTCTCGACAACAAGAAGCCATATTGTGAAAAGCTGTGAAATAGAAAACATCGTTAAAATATTAAAAGAAAATTAAAATATTATTTATTAAAAAAAAATCATTATAAATGTGCTAAGTGTCAAAGTGAAACGCTTTAATTAACAATTTGGATAATAAACCACAGTAAATTACAGGTAAGTGAGATTTTAGTGAACAAAAAAAAGACAAAAAATGAAGCCACACCCAGGCAAAAGTGGAATATTTGTAAAAGTTCAAGTTCGTTAAGTCTAGTTAAAATAAAATAAAATCTTTCAAATTATATCATCTCGTGAAGTATTTGATCCTAAAATTGTTTTTCTATTGCCGTAAGTTATAATATAAATATTAAAAATATAATCGGCAAATTTGCAATAAGAAGATGGTCGACGCCATCATTCCAACTGTAAAAAAAAGTAGATCAATAACAACATAATTCCTATAAGAAAAAAATATTCGCTTTAAACACTGTGGTTGCATAACACACCGCTTAATAAAAAATAATTTATCAAAAAACCAACATAAAAATTGATAAGCGATTCAGTATTTGCAGCTTATTATATTCTTGAAATAATTAATTAAACATTTCAAGCCCTGTGTAGAAAGAAACGAAAAAAATTGATTATTTTTAGAAAACACGTCAAGTGAACTGAAGAGAAATTGTTGGTGTTTTGACAATTAGAGAAAATTTTCTATTCTCACGCGATTTGAATTTGTAATTTTTCTTACAAATATAATTTTAAATTATTTTAAAATACACAGTACCTAAATGATGTAAACAAAAATGTTTTATGCGGCAATTTGTTTTATTTACTTTCGTTTCGACGATTTTTTTCCAATTAGAATGCAGTTATGTAATTACGTCATCGTCTATTTTTGTCTCCATGAATGAATTTTTAATTTTTTTGTGCAGTGGCGTTCTCATTTTAAATAGGTTTGGTTTTTTCAAAACCATTTTTTGGAAGTTATTTAGAATTTTTTTTAAAAAATTTTCTCAAATTTTGAGAGTAGTTTGAACCGAATTTTTTCTCATTTGATTTGTTTTTGTATTTGATGGATAAATCTTTCAATTGTATAAGCAATTAGCTTAATACCAATGTTCCGGTTAAAACTTCCTTTGGATTGCGAATTTTAGTAACACAAGTACGTGTTTAGGAGACACAAATACTAGCAGCTAATTTCAGAATTGTCTGGAACTCAAGAAAAATTCAGTTCATTTCATAAATCCCAAATATACGAGTGGGGTCTATTTTTAGATCAAAGTCTGTGACCTAATCCCATACCTTTGATACGCAGCTGCGCTTTTAGGGAAATTTCTTATTTGGGCTTTAATCTGTAACTGTTTTCAATATATTTTGAGAGAACCATAACTGGAATTCTTTGGCATCGGTTCTAAATTTCTGTTCCAAAATTCAATACAAAATATTTCGCATTTTGAGATAGATAAGGCTACTATCAAATTCAAAATATATTTGTGCTAAAATTGGGATTTTTGTAAATTCGGAAAATCTAAAATTGTTTCAGAATTTTTAAAATTGGGATTTTTGTAAATTTGGAAAATCTAAAATTGTTTCAGAATTTTTCGTATTTTTAAATCCGTGATTTTACTAAAGGTACTTGAACTCGGACTTTAAAGATTCTAAGCAGGCGCTGAGTTCGACGCCTGCACGCGCCTTAAAAGTTATGTTCCATCTTCTTCTCGTTAATATTTTTAGTAAATAGATGGCGGCAAATACGGCTACGCGACTCTGGCGTTTCTCAGTGGAAATTTCTTCAGACAGGGGGGCTATTTGGGAATTCGATTCGAACATGTTCGACTCTTCGATTTATAAGATTCCTATTTGATTTAAATAAGAAACGAACGAATCTGATTCAATTCAAATAGGAATCCAATAATCGAAGACTCGAGTGCGATCGAATCGAATTCCCAAATAGCCCCCCAGGTCACTTGACGGTAAGCACTTCGCTAAAGAAGAAGTCGGCAAACCTCGATCACATTACACCAATTCTATGCTTCAAGAAAGGTTTACATACCATATTCCCCAAGAGAATCCTGGAAGAATACTCTAGCTTTGCAATTCTTCATGGACATCTTCAACCTAGACGGCAAGGTGGAGTATTCTGTGATAAATTGAATGAGAACATTTTTATTCGTCTCCATGATTACTGCAGCGTGTACCAAGCTGAGGTGATAGCGATTGAGGAGGTATTGGTCTTCCAGAGCGAGTGAAAATGCACGGTACGACTGACCGAGAAGGAGGATGTTCACTTCCTATGATCATGTCCGGTTTTAGCACACAAGGCATGAACACTTGTAGATACAAAATGGATAATCTCCCTTCATAAGTCTTCTCTCTTCTCGCTGCATAAATAAGTAGCTTCAAATGGTTCCAATAACGGTGAAGGGGAAAATTCTTATGGTATTACAACGGTTCGTGACCCGTCTAGTGTGCCAAAGCAGCCACTCTAACCTAACCTAACCTAACCCTAGGCATATTGTGTATAAACAGGTCTGATTTTGTAGACAATTTTTCCGTTTAAACTTTTAGTAAGAGTCATTCAAAATTTAGAGATTTCAAAAATTGTTTCGGGTTTTTTGGGTTAATGATTAATGACTATAAAGCCCTAGACAGACTATGGTTTAATAAATCCGACTTAGTGAATTTTCGAAATTTGCCATAGCTAGATTTACGGCATTTATGCTTTATTTCGAGTTTAAGGACTAAATTCGATGTAATGGGCGTATTTTAGTTTGACACATATTATGAAAACAATAACAGTTTAAGTGTATTAAATCGCAGTCTGTCAAGGGTATAAGATTAATGTGAGTTCCAGCAAGTTAAACGAAAAACTTCTAATGACATTCTGGTTGGTTGGCACATTTAATGATACTTGGCGAAAATTATTCAAATAATTTTCTGCGTGTGAGTTCAAATTTAACACACATAGGCAGTTCGGGTTTTGATTATCTTATTGATGTGTTTGCCCGAGTCTTCTTCTGTTACGTCAGCTTGAATGTCAATGAAATCATTTCGTCATCTAGAATACAATGAAAAAGTTTCGCTGTTGCCTTAAGTCTGATTTACATTGAAAGATTTTTGCAGATGCAGATGTCAAATCAAAAATTCGTTTTTTTTACACATTAAAAAATAAATTTAAACAAAAAATGTCATAAACCATGCCGCCCCGGTGGCACAGTTGTTAGCATGCTTGCTTTAAGCTCCGGAGGTCCCGGGTTCGATTCCCGGCGGGTGATGAAAAAATCACGGCTGGTTTAATGTAAGGATCAATGAACTAATCACTCATTATCTGTTGTAAAAATGATCACGAAACTTCAAAAAAAATGAAGCGGCCAAATCCCTCCATGGGATGTAGCGCCAGCGAAAAAAAAAAAAAAAAATACAAATGATTGGTTTTCTTGTTTATGTAACCTTATTATAGTTATTTATTAACATTGACGATTTTACAGAAAAAAGATGAAACTCGACATCTGCAAAAAAAGCAGATGACGACTTCTGGGTTTGTTTCTCGGGTTTCAATTGACTTTTTTAAGGCTGGCAATAAACCGGCACACAAAAAATTAATATTTGAGATACAAAAAAATAATAAAACGGCACAAATTAATGAGCAACAAACAAAAATTTCTTGGCATCATAATAATAATTTGGCAACATTTATAATTTTTTGGCACTATTGGAAGGGTACACAAAAATTATTTTTTGGCATCGAAATAAACATTTTGGGCGACAAAAATAATTAACTGGCAACAAAGTTATAAATAAATAAATTAAAAATTAAAAAAATTAAATTAGTTTTAAAATATTCTGGAAAATGGAGATCCCTAATTTAACTTAGAATTGTAGAGGCTAACGGCTTCGGTAACTCTCACGGGCACGCGGGAGGTCGCTTCGCTCCCCCCCGCTTAGCCCTCCGAGGGGCCTTAAATTTAAACTTCGAGGGACGTAGGAGCCAGGATAGGCAAACATGTCGCACTGCGTGCCGCACGTAGGAGCGGATTATATAGAATCTATTAATGACACTGCAATATTTTATATCGATCACCCATCAAATATTAAATAATTTGTATCGATTAAATTTAATTTTTTGTCTCGATTTTTTTTTTTTTTATTCTAAAAATTATTTTTTTCTGTTCCAAAATATTATATGATATTTGTTGCCAATTTATTAATTTTGATGTCAATGTTTGTCGCCACAGTATTTAATAATATCCTTCAAAAATATTTGTTTGTTTTTTCATATGTGGTGCCAAAATATTATTTGTGATGCCAATTTATTATTTTTGATGCTAATGTTTGTCGCCAAAAAATTTTTCTTGTATGCCCGTTTAAATTGTCCCCTTTTTTAAGCAGACGATTATTTTTTCTCTTTTTGTCTTTGCTGTTTTTCATATGTTGTGTTTCAACTTTTTTGCGGACGTTGAAAGTCGTTGAATGTAAATCAGCTATAACTCGTATTTTTTGGTGATTTCTTGTTAGCTTTTTCTTGAGTAGACCTAAATCCCAGTACTCGATATATTCCTTTAATCGGCCTTATATTTTCAGTTATGGAACGTTCATTTCGTGGAGTGTTTCGTTGCAGAACTTCTGTTAACCTTCGGAAATTTAACCTCTTAGAAACAATGTTTATTTACATAATTTTTTTTTTAAAGTGTGCACGATTAGAAATTGATGATTAAAATATTAAAAAGTGTTTCAGCTACACATTTTGCATGTTAGACGAACCAGTGCAACACATAACTGATGGCTAGAACATGAGAAGAGGATATTATCTTCTTCCACCGACACTACAATCCATGAAGGGATTTGGCCGCCTTAACAATGTTCCTCCAAATAGTTCGGTCTGCCGCAAAAGAACATCAGACACGACAACCGAATTGTTTTCTTTATGTCGTGTCCGAAGTCTTTGTTGTGAATCCAAAAATATCCGAGGCTCTTGTTGATGTTTCGTAACAATAAGGTTTAATGTTTTTCAGTTTGGGTTGTTAACCTAACGCTAACCTCCCGTAGGAAGATCACAGCCCTTACACTTTAGCCTGCTCCTTTAATAGAGTAATTTCTAGCGGTCGCTACGGAGAGGCAGTATGAGTACTTGTTGAAGTTGTCTTAAGTTACGGCACATGACGCGAGTCTTGTATTTATCCCTCTGCATACATAGCAGCCTAACATACAGGGTGTTCGGCACATGGACCGACACAATTTTTTGGGGGATTGGGTGGTTCATTAGCTAGGTTTCACCTATACGACCCTACGTCCTAAGTAACACGGTAACTGAGATATGAATTTTTTTCGTCTTTTATTTAAATTACCTGAAATCTCGCCTTTAAATCGTCATATTTTTTTTGTTTATGATTGTAATAGCACGAAATAACTTTTATTGTATTCTGCAATGTATTTTTAGTCTAAATAAATCATTATTTGGTACAAATGGCTTCAAGAAAATAAATTATATGAGCTTCGAAAGTCTTTAAAATGTGTAAATGTATGAAAAATTTCAACTTCTAAATTCAATATAAAAAAAAATAAACATTATTTTGAACATAGGTTTATTTTAAAAAGTTGTCTAGTTTATACCCTTTCCAACGGTATGCTACATGTTGGAGGAATTATTTATAGTATGGTCAAAATAAGTGATAGAAGTTGTCAGGGTCAAGAAAATTCTTTTTATCTTTATTATGTTTTTATTAAATATGAGTTATAATATTTGTTCGAATTGTTCTCCTCTACTCCGTATGCATGCACGACACCTTTTCCTTATTTCAAATGTTGATGTGCGAAGTTGCATTTCTCTTTTCATTATTCCAAATGCAGCTGTAATTGGCTCCTTTAAAGTTTCACGTGAGGGCACCTCTGTTGCATAAACCAATTCCTTTGTATGTCCCCAAACGTATAAATCGAGGGGTGTCAGGTCTCTTCGTTACTAAAATTAGGCATTGTAACCACAACAGCGAAGACAAACGCAACAAAAACAATTCTGATAACAGTTTGAAACAGACTAAACAAGAAGAACAAAATATTTAACAAAAACAAGATTTAACTAAAACAAAAGAATAAATGTAATAAATAGGTTCCTACGGTTCTTAACTTTTGCAAAACGATTTACCCAAACTTTTATTATCAGTTTTGGTGGTGCCGATCGTCTTTCAAAATGATGGCTGTCCGCCACACTATCATCGAATGGTACGTGAGTACTTAGACAATTCTTTTCCGAACTCATGGATTGGTAGATTGGGGCCTATTTCTTGGCCCGCACGGTCCCCAGACCTGACACCCCTCGATTTTTACGTCTGGGGACATGCAAAGGAATTGGTTTATGCAATAGAGGTGCCCTCACGAGAAATTTTAATGGAGCCAATTACAGCTGCATTTGAAATAATGAAAAGAGAAATACGACTTCGCACACCAACATTTGAAATAAGGAAAAGGTGTCGTGCATGCATACGGAGTAGAGGAGAACAATTCGAACAAATATTATAACTCATATTTAATAAAAACATAATAAAGATAAAAAGAATTTTCTTGACCCTGACAACTTCTATCACTTATTTTGACCATACTATAAATAATTCCTCCAACATGTAGCATACCGTTGGAAAGGGTATAAACTAGACAACTTTTTAAAATAAACCTATGTTCAAAATAATGTTTATTTTTTTTTATATTGAATTTAGAAGTTGAAATTTTTCATACATTTACACATTTTAAAGACTTTCGAAGCTCATATAATTTATTTTCTTGAAGCCATTTGTACCAAATAATGATTTATTTAGACTAAAAATACATTGCAGAATACAATAAAAGTTATTTCGTGCTATTACAATCACAAACAAAAAAAATATGACGATTTAAAGGCGAGATTTCAGGTAATTTAAATAAAAGACGAAAAAAATTCATATCTCAGTTACCGTGTTACTTAGGACGTAGGGTCGTATAGGTGAAAGCTAGCTAATGAACCACCCAATCCCCCAAAAAATTGTGTCGGTCCATGTGCCGAACACCCTGTATATTTCATAACCACTATATTTCGACACTATATTTTATAAAATAAACGAAAAATCCAGCAGCACTTAAATTTTTAGATAGATTTTAACTATTTTTAGTGCGAGGAAAATAAATTTTTTTTACATTTTTAATTTTATTATAAAAAATGTGAATCAAGTTTAATGACCTTCGGAATATTGACTTCTAAATTTAAAGAATTTTATTGCGTGATTAGAATTTTTTAGTTTTATAAGATGTTTAGTAAAGTGACAAGTTTTTGAAAATAATCGGACAAGTTTGTAATGTTGAAATACTTTCTACTAGACATTGAAATTTTGATGCTTATTTTTATAATTAGGTCATAGACTTTAGTTCCATTAAAAATGTTTTTGACTTTCAAATTTTACTCATTTGCTAATTAAAATTTTTCAATAATTTGTTAGTTTTCATGTGTAGCTTAGTGTGATATTTTGTGCAGTATTAATTTTAGAGGAAGGTTTGCTCCATTCAACAACAAAAAAGAAAAATCGCAAATTGATTTTAATTTGAAAATCATACTAATTAGGTCAATACAAATATGTACTTTACACAAGTGTTAAATAATTAAGTAATTTAAGAAGAATACAATAAATTCTTAAACAATATACCTAATAAATGAGTTAGTTATATGTACATGACATTTTATTACACAGTTTTAGTTATGAATTCCTAAACATTACGTCAATCAAAAACATATTTTTTATTTATCGTAAAGACGATTTTGATATTATGATAATTATAGTGCGGTTAATATCTATCTTAGATAAGAAAAATTGTAATTGTTAAAGGAGCGGCTGTGAATAGTAACTTCCTCTAATAGTAATATGATCTTACATATTTATAAAATATCAGTTAGCTTTCAAATTTATATTGGTAGGGTCTTAAATTTTTCATCACCCCTTGTAATAGAGCAACATTCATTTCCCATGTGTGCATGGAAATTTATCATTATATAAACATTTATACAATTCCAAACAAGTTGTGTTCAATTATTTATTTTTAAACAAAACCAACATAGCCTAAAATAATCTATGAATTAAGATTATGTCAGCCTGATGTTAGTTTTATTTTATTTATTAGTTTCGTTAATTGAGTAAAATAAAAACGAAGAGAAGTAGTAATAAAACGGAAAACTAACAACACTCAGTCACACACATACAAGGGCCCTGTCTTCCGCTGATGTTTGCGCTTATACAATTATTAATTATGTCATCGGTTTAGATATAAATGTACATATTTTTTCACAGTATACTAATGTAAGAATTCCGTTGATTAGTTACTGTTTAGTGTTTGGGTGTGGTGTATCACGCAAAAAAAAAACTGATATACATACTAATCTAATTTTTTTCTACTAAATATTTATATAGATAACGAACACAAGACGATCGAGTTTTATTAAAAGTATTAAGAAAGTTTCATTAGTTAACGATGGAACAATTTACCCCAAAAGAAGTAAGAGTTCTTGAAACGGTCGAAGATATTCAAGAACGTCGTGAACAAGTATTAGGCCGCTATACAGAATTTAAGTTAGAAACCCGTCAAAAACGTGAGAAACTCGAAGATTCACGTCGATTTCAATATTTTAAACGTGATGCTGATGAGCTCGAGAGTTGGATTCATGAGAAATTACAAGCAGCTAGCGAGGAGAGCTATCGTGATCCAACCAATTTACAAGCCAAAATTCAAAAGCATCAAGCATTCGAAGCCGAAGTATCAGCACACAGCAATGCCATCGTTACACTCGATAATACTGGTCAAGAAATGATCAGCCAACAACATTTTGCATCGGAGACAATTCAAAGACGTTTGGATGAGCTTCATCGTCTGTGGGAATTACTTCTTAATCGGCTTGCCGAAAAGGGAATGAAACTCCAACAAGCACTAGTATTAGTGCAATTCTTACGGCACTGTGAAGAAGTTATGTTCTGGATTAAAGACAAGGAAGCATTTGTAACAGCCGATGAATTTGGTCAAGATTTGGAGCATGTTGAAGTTTTACAACGTAAATTCGATGAATTCCAAAAGGATATGCAATCCCAAGAATATCGAGTGACTGAAGTTAATGAAATGGCCGATAAACTCATTCAAGATGGTCATCCAGAACGTGACACCATCACCAAGAAGAAGATTGAATTGAACGAGGCTTGGCAACGTTTGAAACAGCTTGCAATCTTGAGACAAGAAAAACTTTTTGGTGCTCATGAAATTCAACGTTTCAATCGCGATGCTGATGAAACTGTTGCATGGATTTCCGAAAAGGATGTTGTTTTATCATCGGACGACTATGGTCGTGATTTGGCTTCAGTGCAAGCTTTGCAACGTAAGCACGAAGGTGTTGAACGAGATTTGGCTGCTCTAGAAGATAAAGTAGCTACTTTGGGTGGAGAGGCTCAACGTTTGTGCGGAATTCATGCCGATCACAGTGATCAAATTCGCGAAAAGCAAGCCGAAATCGCAGCCTATTGGACATCTCTTACAGCCAAAGCTAAGGAACGTAAACAAAAATTAGATGAGTCATACTACTTACATCGTTTCTTAGCTGATTTCCGTGATTTGGTATCTTGGATCAATGGAATGAAGGCCATTATTTCAGCCGATGAGCTTGCCAAGGATGTCGCAGGAGCCGAAGCTTTGCTAGAACGTCATCAAGAACACAAAGGAGAAATTGATGCACGTGAGGACAGTTTTAAACTAACAACCGAAGCTGGTCGCCAGTTATTAGATCGCCAACATTATGCCGCCGCCGAAGTGCAAGAGAAATTAGCAGCCCTGGAAAACGACAAAACCTCATTGTTAACATTATGGGAAGACCGTCGTGTTTTATATGAACAATGCATGGATCTCCAACTTTTCTACCGCGACACTGAACAAGCCGATACATGGATGGCTAAACAAGAAGCGTTTTTGGCTAATGAAGATCTTGGTGATTCGCTAGATTCCGTTGAAGCTTTGATTAAGAAACACGAAGACTTTGAAAAATCGTTGGCTGCCCAAGAAGAAAAAATTCGGGCTCTAGAAATTTTCGCCACCAAATTGATTGATGGGCAGCATTATGCCGCTGATGATGTGGCCCAAAGACGTGCTATGTTATTGGCCCGTCGGTCGGCTCTTTTGAAGAAATCATCAACACGTCGTACCTTACTCGAAGATTCAATGCGCCTTCAACAATTTGAGCGCGATTGTGATGAGACAAAGGGATGGATTAGCGAGAAATTGAAATTCGCCACCGACGACAGCTATTTGGATCCAACCAATTTGAATGGAAAAGTACAAAAACATCAAAATTTCGAACAAGAATTGAACGCTAACAAAAGTCGTATTGAAGATATAACTACCACTGGACAAGAACTCATTGAAAAGGAGCATTACGCATCCGATCAAATTAATTCACGTATGCAGGAAATCGTAACCCTTTGGGAGACGCTTGTTGAAGCATCCGATAAAAAGGGATGCAAATTGCAAGAAGCTTCTCAGCAACAACAATTCAATCGTACAATCGAAGATGTTGAATTGTGGTTAGGTGAAATCGAGGGTCAACTCATGTCCGATGATTATGGCAAAGATTTGACTTCAGTTCAAAATTTACAAAAGAAACACGCCCTTTTGGAAGCTGATGTCATGTCACATCAAGATCGTGTCGAAACTATTAAAGTAACAGCAGCTAAATTTATCGAAAATGGACATTTTGATGCCGATAGCATTCATGACAAAGAGTCTGCTCTATCCAAACGGTACGAGGCGCTTTCTGAACCGATGTATGATCGAAAAAATCGTCTATACGATTCACTTCAAGTGCAACAATTATTCCGAGATCTCGAAGATGAAGCCGCTTGGATTCGTGAAAAGGAACCAATTGCCGCCTCTACAAATCGCGGGCGCGATTTAATTGGTGTTCAAAATTTGATTAAAAAACATCAAGCCGTATTGGCCGAGATAAATAATCATGATAGTCGCTTGGTAGCTGTTATTAACGGAGGTGAACAAATGCTTGCAAACAAAGGATTTACTTCGTCCGAGGATATTCGCAATCGTCTTGATTCGTTACAAGAACAATGGAATCAATTAAAGGACAAGGCATTCCAGCGGAAACAAGATTTAGAAGATTCACTACAAGCACACCAATATTTTGCCGATGCTAATGAAGCTGAATCATGGATGAAAGAAAAGGAACCAATTGTTGCTAATATTGATTATGGGCGGGATGAAGATTCATCGGAAGCTCTTTTGAAAAAACATGAAGCACTCGTTTCTGATTTGGAGGCATTTGGGAATACAATCCAATCTCTTCAAGATCAAGCTAAAAATTGTCGTCAACAAGAGACTCCAGTTGTTGATATCACCGGAAAGGAATGCGTTATGGCGCTATATGATTACACCGAGAAATCGCCACGTGAAGTTTCGATGAAGAAGGGCGATGTCTTGACTTTATTGAACTCGAACAACAAAGACTGGTGGAAGGTCGAGGTAAATGATCGTCAAGGTTTTGTACCAGCCGCATACATTAAGATTATTGGTGCTGGTTTAAGCGCAAGTCAACAAAATCTTGTTGATGGGTATTCCATTGGCAAACGACAAGCCCAAATCAATGCTCAGTATGATAATTTGTTGGCAATTGCCCGTGAACGTCAAAATAAGCTAAATGAAACTGTTAAGGCATACGTATTAGTGCGTGAGGCAGCTGATTTGGCCGGATGGATTAAAGATAAGGAAAATCATGCTAAAGTTGAGGATGTCGGTGAAGATTTGGAAGAGGTTGAAGTACTTCAAAAGAAATTCGATGATTTCAATGATGATCTTAAGGCGAATGAGGTTCGTTTGGCTAAAATGAATGACATTGCTGTTCAATTGACCACACTTGGACAAACCGAGGCTGCAATTAAAATTCAAACTCAAATGCGTGAACTTAATGATAAATGGCATTCCCTACAAGAATTGACCGCACAACGTGCTACTCAATTGGGTTCGGCACATGAGGTGCAACGTTTCCATCGTGACATTGATGAGACCAAGGATTGGATTGGTGAGAAGGATAATGCTCTCGATAATGATGATTTGGGCAAGGATCTTCGCAGTGTTCAGACTCTACAACGCAAACATGAAGGTATGGAACGTGATTTGGATGCACTTCGCGATAAAATCCGTCAACTTGATGAAACTGCTCGTCGCCTAATGCAATCACATCCCGAGTCAGCGGATCAAACTTACGCCAAACAAAAGGAAATTAACGAGATGTGGGATCAAGTAACAACAAAGGCCCAAACACGTAAGACTCGTCTCTTGGATTCATACGATTTGCAACGATTCCTAAGCGATTATCGCGATTTGATGGCTTGGATTTCATCGATGATGGGTTTAGTCACCTCCGAGGAATTGGCTAATGATGTTACTGGCGCAGAAGCTTTGATTGAACGTCATCAAGTGAGTATTCCTTTGTTTTTAACGTAGTCCATTCCAGTTTTTAAACAACATAATTTTCCCATTTTATTATTTTTTTATTTCCATTTTCCCGAAACATTTTAGAATCATCGAGCAGAATTTGATTTCAGTTATGGTATTCCCCAGGTAGATAGAGTGCCTGACAATCTAAATTTTAAAATTCATTTTTTTGTTTTAACTTCTGTGAACCGCTCCTACTAATACCAAAACGTTTTTTTGTTGTAATTATACACTTTATCTGTTGTGTTTTATGTGTGAGGCGGAATTTTAAAAGGGATGTGGTTTAATCATTTTCTTTTACGATTCTCCCTCTTTTGAAATTATTTTTAAATTTTGCGGTAACATTTTTTTGATAAAGGTCTTCATAGAAAAACACTTGGCACATTTGAGAGAGCAGAGTATGAGAATTTTTGATCGGCTAATTAATGTTGTGGTTTCGTTAGAGGTTACATATTGCTTTTAAATCAGTCATTGCTGGAATAACATTTTTTGATTTAAGGTGTCTCAAAACTTAGACCTCACCCTGATGTTGATGTATTACAGTGGCATCCAAATATCGTAACTGATAACCCCAATGAATACATTTCATTTCATAAATCTAAAATTCAAAAAAATTCTTATATTTCTACCAAAAATGTCTTTTAAATTTCTAAATTTCGTACGTACAAGGAGAACTTAATGGATCACTTGTAATAAATTGAATTTAGTAACAAAATTTATGTATAATGAATTTTTAAAATTTTTGATTTGTTGATACGTATTTTAAAAGTAGATCTGTGTATTGCAAAAAATAGTGGAAACCACTGGTCTAACGCTTACATATTTCAAAATTATTGTTCAACTATACTAACTCGAGATTACAATAAAAATTCTCGTACTTGTTGCTACTACTACTTTACATCATTATATTGCATGAAACACATTACACTAAACATAAAAATATTTTCATATCTATTACTTATACAAATTATCATAACTTTTATACATACACTCAAGCATATTTATGTCCGCTATTTTAATTTGTTTCGAACAGCAGAACAAATTAAATCGTTTCGTTGTAACGTACTTCGGTCTCAATAATTATCTCAACATACTAATCTTGAATTAATTTTACTAGGAACATCGTACTGAAATTGATGCGCGCGCTGGAACTTTTGCAGCATTCGAACAATTTGGTACCGAGCTCTTACAAAATAATCATTATGCCTCGCCAGAAATTCAAGAGAAAATCGAAGGATTGGGTAAAGCACGCGAAGAATTGGAACGTGCCTGGGCTGATCGTCGCCTACAATTGGAACAAAATCTTGAACTACAATTGTACTTGCGTGATTGTGAACAAGCTGAAAATTGGATGAGTGCTCGTGAAGCATTCTTGAAACCGGATGAAGTGGATACCAAGGGTGAGGGAGATAATGTTGAGGCTTTGATTAAGAAGCATGAAGATTTCGATAAGGCTATTAATGGGCACGAGGAAAAAATTGCTGCCCTCCAAGTTTTGGCTGATCAGCTAATAGTGCAAGAGCATTACGCTTCCAAATTGATTGATGACAAACGGCAATCTGTGCTCGACAGATGGCGTCACTTAAAGGAGGGCTTGATCGAAAAACGTTCTCGACTCGGGGACGAACAAACACTCCAGTCGTTCAGTCGTGATGCTGACGAAATTGAAAACTGGATTGCCGAGAAATTACAATTGGCCACTGAAGAAAGTTACAAGGATCCTGCCAATATTCAATCGAAACACCAAAAACATCAAGCATTCGAAGCTGAATTGGCCGCCAATGCTGATCGTATTCAAAGCGTTTTAGCCATGGGTGAGAACTTAATCCAAAAGAATCAATGCAGTGGATCCGAGGACGCTGTACAAAAACGTCTTACTCAAATTGCCGACCAATGGGAATACTTAACTCATAAAACAACTGAGAAATCTTTGAAGTTGAAAGAAGCCAATAAACAACGTACCTATATTGCAGCCGTTAAAGACCTTGATTTCTGGCTCGGCGAGGTTGAAAGCCTTTTAACCTCTGAGGATGCCGGCAAAGATTTGGCTTCGGTCCAAAATCTAATGAAGAAACACCAATTAGTCGAGGCTGATATTCAAGCCCATGCAGATCGTATTAAGGACATGAATAACCAAGCCGATTCACTTGTGGACAGTGGACAATTTGATAGTGCAGGTATCCAAGAAAAACGTCAATCGATCAACGAGCGTTATGAACGGATTTGTAATTTGGCTGCCCATCGTCAAGCCCGTTTGAATGAGGCTATGACTCTTCATCAATTCTTCCGTGATATTGCCGATGAGGAAAGTTGGATTAAAGAAAAGAAATTATTGGTCGGATCAGACGACTATGGACGTGATTTAACTGGTGTACAAAACTTAAAGAAGAAACATAAACGTCTCGAGGCTGAATTAGGTTCGCACGAGCCTGCCATTCAAGCTGTACAAGAGGCTGGTGAAAAATTGATGAACGTTTCAAATCTTGGTGTTCCAGAAATTGAACAACGTTTGAAAGCTTTGAATCAAGCTTGGGCCGAACTTAAAGGTCTTGCCGCCACACGTGGTCAAAAGTTGGATGAATCTCAGGTTTATCAACAATTCTTGGCTAAAGTGGAAGAGGAAGAAGCATGGATCACTGAGAAACAACAATTGTTGTCGGTCGAAGATTATGGAGATTCAATGGCCGCCGTTCAAGGACTTCTTAAGAAACACGATGCTTTCGAAACCGATTTTGCTGCACATCGCGATCGTTGTTCTGATATTTGTGATCATGGTGCTAGTCTCGTTGCAAATAACAATCATCATCAAGAATCTATTCAGCAACGCTGTGCTCAATTACAAAAGAAATTGGAGAATCTATCGTCGCTAGGAGGACGCCGCAAGGCCGCTCTACTTGATAATTCTGCCTACTTACAATTCATGTGGAAAGCCGATGTTGTTGAAAGTTGGATTGCTGATAAGGAGAATTATGTTCGCTCGGAAGAATTTGGCCGTGATTTATCAACTGTACAAACTCTCTTGACTAAGCAAGATACGTTCGATGCAGGTAGGTGTTAATGTATAGACTACATTTGGACACATATTGATTCATATTTTATTTTAGGTTTGAACGCTTTTGAACAAGAGGGTATACATAATATCACAGTTCTCAAGGACCAATTGATTGAGGCAAATCATGCCCAATCACCGGCCATTCAAAAACGTCATGACGATGTGTTAACCCGTTGGCAAAATCTTCGTGCCGCTTCTGACGCACGTAAATACCGTTTGATCGATATGCAAGATCAATTCCGTGAAATTGAAGATTTGTACTTGACATTCGCCAAGAAAGCTTCAGCCTTCAATTCATGGTTCGAAAACGCGGAAGAAGATCTCACTGATCCAGTTCGTTGCAACTCAATCGAAGAAATTCGTGCACTTCGTGAAGCCCATGCACAATTCCAGGCTTCATTATCGTCGGCACAGGCTGATTTCCAAGCTTTGGCTGCACTAGATCAAAAAATCAAAAGCTACAATGTTGGACCCAATCCATATACGTGGTTCACCATGGAGGCATTAGAAGATACATGGCGTAATTTACAAAAGATTATCGAAGAACGTGATGGAGAATTGGCTAAAGAAGCTCAACGACAAGAGGAGAATGATAAATTGCGTAAAGAATTTGCGAAACACGCAAACGCTTTCCATCAATGGCTAACTGAAACTAGGTATGTACCTTAAATTTATTCTAATTTGACATTCTATTAGTATTCATTCACATTCAATCCATATTTCATATCTCAAATATATTTTGTGTTTAGATTTTATATTCTTGGATGGGAGATCAATGGGTAAATTATTGTTGTTGGTGGAAAAAATCGCTTTCAATTTTCTAATACTAAACAGCAATAATTATTTTTTTTGTTTTGTTGATTGATTTCTAACCTTATAGTGATGTTTTGTAATTTCGATAAATTAACACAAGAATTTTTTGTTCAAAGCGATTAATCGAGGCTATCCTGAGAGCAAAATCAATTATTATTACTATTTGTGTATATTAATGGACCTTTTTCTTTGCGATTTAGAACATCTATGATGGAAGGATCCGGGACATTGGAACAACAATTAGAGGCGCTCCGTTTGAAGGCAGCTGAAGTTCGGGCGCGACGTGTCGATTTAAAAAAAATTGAAGAACTTGGCGCATTATTGGAGGGTCACCTGATTTTGGATAATCGTTATACTGAACACTCAACAGTCGGTTTGGCACAACAATGGGATCAGCTAGATCAATTGTCGATGAGAATGCAACACAATTTAGAACAACAAATTCAAGCTCGTAACCATTCTGGGGTATCAGAGGATTCACTACGAGAATTCTCAATGATGTTCAAACATTTCGATAAGGATAAGAGTGGAAAATTGAATCATCAAGAATTTAAATCGTGTCTTCGAGCCCTTGGTTACGATTTGCCAATGGTTGAGGAAGGACAATCCGATCCCGAATTTGATGCAATTCTCGAAGTTGTCGATCCAAATCGCGATGGTCATGTATCATTACAGGAGTATATCGCCTTCATGATATCAAAAGAAACCGAAAATGTACAATCGCACGAGGAAATTGAGAATGCGTTCAGAGCTATTACCGCCTCGGAACGACCTTATGTTACTAAAGAGGAACTCTATAGTGTAAGTGTTAAAATTATTTTAATTTTTGTATATCAAATTTATAACATTTCTATATTTAAATAATTTTAGAATCTTACAAAAGATATGGCCGACTATTGTGTTCAACGTATGCGACCATATTCCGATCCAAAGGGATCCACAATTCCCGGAGCCCTTGATTATGTTGAGTTTACGCGCACACTATTCCAAAACTAGAGCTGAGCAGCAGCGTCGATGTTTCGAAATAAATTTATTTTTTTAAATTATTTTACTTGCTAAATAAATAAACACTTCCTATACAAAACAAAAAAATGCTTTTCTTTTTTCATTCAAATAAAAATATTTATAAAAATTACGTTAAAAACATTAAATATATATTTATTTTATTTTAGCCATTAAAATTATATCCAGCTTTACAAATTATATTTAAACAAAGTTTTCGTTAGATTTGTAGGTTTGGATTTTCGTTTCAATTGTATGATAATAATAAGCAATAATTTTTTGACATCATAAACAATAAAATAAAATGCTTATAATTTTTAACTATTAAACATAAAATATGTAATTCAAAAATATTATAAAGAATTAAAAAAAAAAAGTAAAATAAAAATTATATATATTTAAAAATTTAATGTTGGTTTACGGATTTATTTGGCACAGTTTATACACTCCAATTCCCATAGTCGTGTAATTTCAGGCTACGTGACCTAAGTCACGTCACGTCGCTTGTAAATTGATATTCTTCAAGTTCTGTTCAAGTGACTTACAAAATTCAAGTAACATCTGTCGTATCATGTAACAAACGACTAAGAGAATAGGAAAATTGATGTGACGTGACTATAGTCATGAAAAATAACGTAATACGACTATGGGAGTTGGGGTGTTATCCTACATCCCTTAAATTTATTTAGAGTTTATTAAAAAATTGTGGTCTAATAAATGTGCCTTACTGCCTTAGCCTTTTCTATTTAGGGTGCCTAGTTTAAAGCTAGGTTATTTTTATAAGATACAATCTTCTAGGTTATTTAAGTAAACTATAATGTCCTTTATAACGCCTCGGTAGCGCAGTAGGTAGCGCGTAAGTCTCATAATCTTAAGGTCGTGAGTTCGATCCTCACCCGGGGCAAATTATTTTTTAAAATCTTTATTTAAAGTTGTACCCCAGAGAACTGTAAAGGCCAATGCTCTATTTGATAAAGGGGGGAATTACAGTGACATTGTTATTTTATAATCTAGAAATTCTAAAAATGTCCACGGCTTTCCGCTAAATGATTATGTACAAAGTTATGTCGAAAAAATGGAATTTTTGATTGAGCATACCGAAGTGTAAACTAAAGGAAAATTGAAACTTTGTTTTATAACCCGTGGAAGATACCGCCTACAAGATGTCACAAAGATTACTGCTACTAAGTTTGTTCACTCCACCTGTTGAAGTTCAATTCTCAAGGATTTGATAGATACTACCATAGGGTATTTATTTTCTGTTAACGCAGTGTTTACAGTCAAAGACGTGCAGTCACGTACTCCATTGCCCAAAAAGGCGAGTTATATAGGCTTGAAGTACTTGTATCTAGGAACGAATTTATTCCCCGCGTTATCAAACGGAGTATCATGTTTGCTGCATCTCACATCAGGACATGTACTTCCCTTTTTTTTACAAAAATTGGCACGTTGGATAAACAATTGGTTCGTTCTCCGTTTTATTGAGCTATGTTTTCATTTTAAAATTAGACCCCCAGTTGCAAGGTACGAATATCTAGAGAATCCTCTTAGAAACACATGTCTGACAGATTAAATTAGAGAAATTCCTAGCGCCTTATTTTTGGTAATTTGTACGAGCAGGATATACTTACAATCTTTATTCAAAGCTGTTTCTTCGTTTTCCGCTCATATAACTTAATGTTGATCACCCAGCTCTTATTTAAATTGTCATTTATCGTCTGGAATAGCGAGATCCAAAATACAAACCGTTATTTGTACCGAATAACGCAGAGAAAATTTAAATCATTTTTCATATTATACATTTTCGAAAAATGTTAGTCCTTTGACGTTGCGGGTGTAGCATATAATATGAACTTTGAGATGATGGCAGCTACTCGCTCGGGAATAAATATTAAATTAAATATTTAAATTATATATCTTCTCGCTATATACATATGTATAAATGTGTTATGATTGGCTAATGAAGTGGTTAGGACAGGTGTTATCTGGGCTGACATGATGTAACATCAGTTTTTTCGTTTCGACAAGGCGGCCGCTTCATTTCCACCCAAAGCACTCGTAATAGCATTTTTAATTGTTCTAACCGAAATTTCGGCAGCTCCATTAAGGTCGCAGCAAATTCCCGAGCTGTCAATATACGCCTAATCTTCCTATAGTAAACCCGGTAGTAGGACTTTTTGTTACAAATCCCACACCCATTTAGATTTCGAATCTACTACCACCAGTAAATATGAAATACTTAACGAACCTACATAAGTAATCAAAACGTATCCTACTAAAGGAACACTCGCTGGTTGACCATGGTATAACCTTGCTTTTAGGAGGATTAAAGTAGTAGGTGCAAGCCTCACAAGCTTTTATTACTTTAACCACATCCACATCAATCCAGGCCACCACGCATAAGACCGTACCAATGCTTTAGTCTTAACTATTCCTAAACAGATCTCATGAACATGACGTAAAACAGTATTTCGAAGACTCTCTGGTATAACTATTCTATGACCTCGCATTAATACATATATCGTTCTCTACTACTAGTTCAGTCCTATTCCGTAAATATTTTATATATTTCGTCACCTAATTTCTCTTATGTGCCCGCTTGCACAGCATCTCAGAAATTGTATCATCTTTCCTCGTTTCGTTTCTTGCCTTATTAAAATCGATCGTCAACTCCCTATTTTTACTAATGTAACATAAATAACTAGCATAAAATAATTCTGTCGGTTTCGTTTCTAATGGTAATCTCGACTACATATCAGCATAGTTTTTATCTGAGCTAATGCACTTAATTGTCAAATTAGAACATGACAACACTGCTGTCTTTAGGCAAACATCTGATGAATACCTTTCTTGTCGCCAAAAATAGACAATGGGAGAGTCATGATGCTAAATCATTTTGGTGTCTTTTTTGAGGCTGCTGCACTTCTCTTGATTTTGATTTGACATTCATAAGACGAATTAAGACCGCTACCTATTATCCATCATTATTATACTCCGATTTTGGGTTCGTCTAATTTGGAAAAGTAATAAGGGCTTGTTTAGTAAAAATACAACTTTATTGTAAAAAAAACCACTACTTTTTCTCATCTTTCTGGTAAATGGATTCTACGTTGAAAGAACGACATATCTTTAAAGTTATCCAGGATTCGACCCATTTTTGGTATCCTCATAAGATTGGAAGCGCTACTCAGCCAAGTTATGCGTCATCGATCGAAATATATAGGTAGTAATTCGTAGGCGTAACAGGATATTCCAGTTGATCGCATCTAATGAATTCCTTGGCCGGTTTCGCGACAAGAGGTACAGCGTTGTCGTGCTGGAAAATCACTTTTTCATGTATTTTCGCGTATTCTGGCTATTTTTGCTTCAATGCTCGGCTCAATTGCATCAATTGATTTTGGTAGCGTTGGAGCAGCTCATAATCAATACACCCAGCTGATCCCAATCTAATACATAGCATGAGCCTGGCGCAGGCCTGGATTAACCATTGAGCAATATAAGCACATGCTTAGGGCATCAAGAGAAAGAGGGCACCAAAAGGATTTAAAGAGTATTTACGTTTATTTAGTTATCTAATTGTAAAATTAAAAAAATAATTAAAAATTAATAATAAATATAAAATATAAAGGGCTGAAACCTCACGAGGTGATCAGAACTTCGGTCTTTGGTATCTTCAATAATATCATAAAGTTGGTGTGACAGTTTTGACATTATTGATTTCTATTTTAACCAATATATATTTACTTATACAACAACAGCCAAACAGGTCAAAAGCTTCAACATGGGTACAGGCATCCAATTTAAAACGAAAAATCGTATTCTAGAACTTTATACCGAAAGTAGTATAACAAATTATACTGATACTTCTAACCGTTTAACTGACCATATTCCAGAAATTTATCCGAAAACTCATTTTAGAATCCCATTTACAACGCACATGTCTAACACAATGATACCCGCGGTTAAGGCATAGTCAAGTTCCATCCTTCTTCTTCTTCCGCTGGCGCTACATCCCATGAAGGGATTTGGCCGCCTCAACGATGCTCCTCCAAATAATTCGATCCGCCACAAGAGAACGCCAGACACGGTGACCGAGTGTGTTTAGGTCCCTTTCAACGTCGTCCATCCATCGGGTAGGTGGTCTCCCACGAGGTCCTACTTTCGTTGGTGCCGACTCCAAGGCCTGTTTGGTGGTCCGATTTTGTGAACGAAGTACGTGCCCAAGCCATCTTAGCCTTGACGATTTTATGAATCCAATGATGTTAACTTTATCGAGATCATTTCTGATCTCGTGATTCATTCGCATTCTGTACGTGGCTCCTTCTTTAATAGGACCGAGAATTCTTCTTATGATCTTACGCTCAGTTACAGCGATTTTCTGGATGTTTTGTGCTGTCAGCGTCCAAGACTCACAACCAAAGGTGATAACTGGTCTTATCAGCGCCTTGTAGATGTCCAATTTTATTTTGCGCGATATATGAGGAGACTTGAAAATTTTTATATTCGCGTAAAATGCTCGGTACCCTGCTGCGATCCTCGATGAAATGTCCACAGAAACGGAGTTATGCTCAGTGATCAGCGATCCTAGATATTTGAACTCATTCACCTTTTCATATTGAGTGTCTCCTGAAATGAAGTCCCCACGAGTCTGCCTTCTCGCGGTCACCATGTATTTGGTCTTCGCTTCGTTGATCTGAAGGCCTATTTGTTGGGCTGTTAATTCCAATGGGAGGAGGACTTCTTTTAGGGATATGATGTTGCGACCCAGAATGCAAATATCGTCAGCGTATGCTAATAGCTGGGTTGATTTATAATACAGGCAGCTACGCTGGGCCATATTGAGCTGACGAATGACATACTCTAATGACAGGTTGAAAAGAGTTTGAGCTATTGGGTCTCCTTGCCGCACTCCAGATGTTATCTCCAAGTTCCATCCTACTTGGCCATATTCCACACATATCAAATATTGCCATTTCCAACGCACATATCAAATTTCATTATAATCGGTTAAGAAATAGCCAAGTTCCATCATACTTGGCCATATTCCTGAACTTCGCCCAAACCTCATTTCAGACTCCCATTTCCAATACACATGTCGAATTTCATTATAATCGGTTGAGAAATGAGCAAGTTCCATCATACTTAGCCATATTCCAGAACCTCATCCAAAACTCATTTTAGAATCGCATTTCCATTACACATGTCGAATTTCAACATATCGGTTGAGAAATAGCCAAGTTCCATCATACTTGGCCATATTCAAGAACTTCATCCAAAAAACATGTTAGAATCCCATTTCTAACACTCTTGTCGAATTTCAACGTAATCGGTTGAGAAATAGGCAAGTTCCATCATACTTGGCCATATTCTAGAACCTCATCCAAAACTCATTTTAGAATCCCATTTCTAACACACAAATCAAATTTCATAATAATCGGTTGAGAAATAGACAAGTTCCATCATACTTGGCCATATTTCAGAACTTCAACCAGAAATCGTTTTAAAATCCCAGAACTTCATCCAAAAAACATTTTAGAATCCCTTTTCCAATACAAATGTTGAATCTCATCGTAATCGGTTGAGAACTGGGCAAGTTCCGTCCTACTTGACCATATTCCAGAACTTCATCCAAAACTCATTTTAGAATCCCATTTCTAACACACAAATTAAATTTCATAATAATCGCGGGTTGAGAAAT
The DNA here is from genome assembly GCA_963556165.1 of Tipula helvola. Taxonomy (NCBI): domain Eukaryota; kingdom Metazoa; phylum Arthropoda; class Insecta; order Diptera; family Tipulidae; genus Tipula; species Tipula helvola. The sequence continues at coordinate 61,664,458 of OY744483.1, forward strand.
AGACAAGTTCCATCATACTTGGCCATATTCCAGAACTTCATCCAAAACTCATTTTAGAATCCCATTTCCATTACACATGTCGAATTTCATCATAATTGGTTGAGAAATGGGCAAGTTCCATCATACTTGGCCATATTCTAGAACCTCGCATCCAAAACTCATTTTAGAATCCCATTTCTAACACACAAATTAAATTTCATAATAATCGGTTGAGAAATAGACAAGTTCCATCATACTTGGCCATATTCCAGAACTTCATCCAGATATCGTTTCAAAATCCCAGAACTTCATCCAAAAAACATTTTAGAATCCCATTTCTAATACAAATGTCGAACTTCAACGTAATCGGTTGAGAAATTGGCAAGTTCCATCCTACTTGGCCATATTCCAGAACTTCATCCAAAACTCATTTTAGAATCCCATTTCCAACACATACTAAATTTCATAATAATCAGTTGAGAAATAGACAAGTTCCATCATACTTGGCTATATTCCAGAACTTCATCCAGAAATCGTTTTAAAATCCCAGAACTTCATCCAAAACTCATTTTAGAATCCCATTTCTAATACAAATGTCGAATTTCATCGTAATCGGTTGAGAAATTGGCAAGTTCCATCATACTTTGCCATATTCCAGAACCTCATCCAAAACTCAATTTAGAATCCCATCTCTAACACACAAATCAAATTTCATAATAATCGGTTGATAAATAGACAAGTTCCATCATACTTAGTCCTATTCCAGAACTTCATCCAGAAATCGTTTTAAAATCCCAGAACTTCATCCATACATCATTTTAGAATCCCATTTCCAATAAAAATGTCGAATTTCATCGTAATCGGTTGAGAAATGGGCAAGTTCCATCCTACTTGGCCATATTCCAGAACTTCATCCAAAACTCATTTTAGAACCCCATTTCTAACACACAAATTAAATTTCATAATAATCGGTTGAGAAATAGACAAGTTCCATCATACTTGGCCATATTCCAGAACTTCATCCAGAAATCGTTTCAAAATCCCAGAACTTCATCCAAAAAACATTTTAGAATCCCATTTCCAATACAAATGTCGAACTTCAACGTAATCGCGGTTGAGAAATTGGCAAGTTCCATCCTACTTGGCCATATTCCAGAACTTCATCCAAAACTCATTTTAGAATCCCATTTCCAACACATACTAAATTTCATAATAATCGGTTGAGAAATAGACAAGTTCCATCATACTTGGCTATATTCCAGAACTTCATCCAGAAATCGTTTTAAAATCCCAGAACTTCATCCAAAACTCATTTTAGAATCCCATTTCTAATACAAATGTCGAATTTCATCGTAATCGGTTGAGAAATGGGCAAGTTCCATCATACTTTGCCATATTCCAGAACCTCATCCAAAACTCAATTTAGAATCCCATCTCTAACACACAAATCAAATTTCATAATAATCGGTTGATAAATAGACAAGTTCCATCATACTTAGTCCTATTCCAGAACTTCATCCAGAAATCGTTTTAAAATCCCAGAACTTCATCCATACATCATTTTAGAATCCCATTTCCAATAAAAATGTCGAATTTCATCGTAATCGGTTGAGAAATGGGCAAGTTCCATCCTACTTGGCCATATTCCAGAACTTCATCCAAAACTCATTTTAGAACCCCATTTCTAACACACAAATTAAATTTCATAATAATCGGTTGAGAAATAGACAAGTTCCATCATACTTGGCCATATTCCAGAACTTCATCCAGAAATCGTTTCAAAATCCCAGAACTTCATCCAAAAAACATTTTAGAATCCCATTTCCAATACAAATGTCGAACTTCAACGTAATCGCGGTTGAGAAATTGGCAAGTTCCATCCTACTTGGCCATATTCCAGAACTTCATCCAGAAATCGTTTTAAAATCCCAGAACTTCATCCAAAACTCATTTTAGAATCCCATTTCTAATACAAATGTCGAATTTCATCGTAATCGGTTGAGAAATGGGCAAGTTCCATCATACTTTGCCATATTCCAGAACCTCATCCAAAACTCAATTTAGAATCCCATCTCTAACACACAAATCAAATTTCATAATAATCGGTTGATAAATAGACAAGTTCCATCATACTTAGTCCTATTCCAGAACTTCATCCAGAAATCGTTTTAAAATCCCAGAACTTCATCCATACATCATTTTAGAATCCCATTTCCAATAAAAATGTCGAATTTCATCGTAATCGGTTGAGAAATGGGCAAGTTCCATCCTACTTGGCCATATTCCAGAACTTCATCCAAAACTCATTTTAGAATCCCATTTCTAATACACATATTAAATTTCATAATAATCGATTGATAAATAGGCAAGTTCCATCATACTTGGCCATATTCCAGAACTTCATCCAGAAATCGTTTTAAAATCCCAGAACTTCATCCATAAATCATTTTAGAATCCCATTTCCAATACAAATGTCGAATTTCATCGTAATCGGTTGATAAATAGGCAAGTTCCATCATATAAAAAATTTGTTAACTATTCACCACATCCAAATCCAACCCCAACTCAACTCCAACTCAACTTCAACTCAACGCGCAAATTGACCCCTAATTTAATCTTCAAATCAATTCCCAATTCAATGCCAAATTCAATGCCCAATTCAATAATCAAATAAGCATATATAAAAAAATCGTAAATATTTATAAAAGCAGTTATTTTGGGTCAATTCGTATGGCAGGTACCCCACCCCCTTGACGTACAGTCTACAAAATCTCCGCCTTGACCATAGAAACAGATTGGCGAAAAAAAAATCCAAATCGGACAAGCCGTTCTCGAGATACCATGGGTCCAGACATCCAGACATCCAGACATCCAGACAGACTGTAACGAGCTCGCACCCTCGATCCTATTTCCATCCATTTTCACAAAAATAATGAAGAAGAAATATGACCAGAGAGATTGACCTCATTAAAGAAAATACTGAGTCAGAGCTTTGGGTCGGTCATCTTGGCGTAGCTAAAGCTCAGGAGCTGATGGGGTGGGGTTTCCCAAAGAATAACTCAGTCTTTATAGACCGAACATAAATTATAAAATATAATAAAAAAAAACCATACAGAGATATAAGCAATTCCAAGCCGAAATCAAACCAAAAGAAACAAATAATGTCGCTAAATCGCCTCAAGAAAAATCAGACCCCATCATTAACTGATCACCCTACTCAAAATAACACATAATCAATATAGGTATATAAAAATTATTCAAGTTCATGTACATTAGTCATAAGAAAAAATTTAAAACGGTAATGTAAGATATTTGTTTGTCGTAATGAAAGCCCTTTTTTTAAGAAAAAAAAAAAAACTTGAAAGTTTCAACACCCCCAACAATTTCACCCAAAAAAAAAGAAATTCCTTTACAATATAAGGAAAAAAAATGAGATGTAGAAAAAAAAAATATATAAATTCAATGATTTACAACTAAATATCCGGAATCTTGACCTTGATAACGGTCTCTGGAACATGAAGCATGTTCCAAACTGTATCAATTACACGACGGTGCTGGATTGTCAACAATTCAATTTCCTCTAAATGGAATAATAAATATATAGATCACGATCATGCTCTACTGGCAACAAATCATTTTCGTTTATATCCACAAAAAGTATCAATGTGTTTTTTTTTTATTGTTGGTTTACAACAGATTGATTGATTCGAATATTCACTTTAGTTGAAATAACTCAATGTTTATACAAGCGAATTATGTTCACAAAAAAAATTGAACTTTGGTATATTTAAAAGCATTGATGTACCATGTGATGATTTTACACCTTTTTTTTTTGTTTAGGCAGAATATTCACTTCGACTCGAAACATGAGAGACAAAAAAAACCACACTCAAAAAAATAACTCAATACACTTCATTACAGTTTATGTTTTTTTTTTATTTCATAAAAAAACAAAAGGGTTTTTTTTTTTTGTTTACAATAATTTTGATTTATAAATTTATTATAATATTATTATGTATTTAAAAATTTATTATTATTTTTATTTTTATTTATTTTTTTTATTATACAAATACATATCATCCACATCGGATAATCATTCTTTTATAATCTATACAATTCAAGTTACTTTTTTTTTTTGATCCTCTTTTTCCACAAGAACCTCTCTTTTTATAACTTCAGGGCTGTGTTGTTGGTGTTAATTTTATTCAAATTTTTTTTCTTGTTATTACCCCTCTTTAAATTTTGGTAGTACCCAATTCAATAATAATTACTACTACCCGGTAATTCATAACACATTGATGGGCTGTGCTTTTTTCTTAACTACATAATACTTAAGTACACCAAAGTGAAAAAAAAAAAAAATCAAAGACAACCAAACAAATAAGTTACATAATAATAAAAACCATCTCCCGATAAAAATCCCGTGTATCGTTGTAATTGATTAAGATTAATTTGCAACAAGCGATTACCATGCGATGTTACAAGACGGACGGATATTTTTTTTTTTTTGCTTTTTCAGACTCAGGGACTTTCAAAACGTCGAGAAAAGTGGTTTTGGACCAACCAAATTTTTCGTCATTTTTGACAGGATTTCAATACTTTGGTCTTTTCAGACCGAAGTAAAAAATAGGTACTAAATCATTTTTTAACTAATAGATGTCGCGACTCTGTGTCACGAGAATTATTGATGCCTATACTCAGAGGACTTAAACGCCAACTTTGCAATTGAGCTTCATCATAACATTATCGTTACTAATTACAGAAGCAGATGTGTTGTGACCACTAAATTTTGATGATCTGATCAAACAATTTGCAATAAAGAAAAGTCGGAAAAACTTTTCAAATGTGCTTTGAAAATGTGCTTCCCGTCTTTTACTTTGTTTAAGTCTTCTAAAATATTACCGTTACGCCATTTATATGTATATAGAGTTTTGAAAATATTTTATACTAGAAGTGGGTATGATAAAGTAAAAACTAACATAAAGTATAATTTAAGAACTACAAATAGGTCCATTTACAAAGAAAGAATATTTTCGTCGATTTTATGATTGTTCCGCACCATACTTGTATAATAACTTACCCCAGTTTGTGAAGTCAGATAACCGAATAAATATTTTCTTACGGAATCTTAAGTTATGGCTGTTTGATATGCTTGATGACATTGAAAGGTATTTTTAAAGTAACTGTAATGAACTCGTCGTGCATTTGTTCTCATGTTTATTTATACAATTTTTCTTTTTCTTTTATCATTTTTTCTCATCCAAAGTTTTTAAAGTTCTTATTTTTTAGTTTTTGTCTCTCTAGGTATGTTTTCTTATAATATTTTCTAGTCATACATATATGTACACATATTTTAATAATATAATTAAATAAATAATTGATTGGTTGCACCTCACGCAAATAAATTTGATTATAAAATATTTTATCTTGATGGGGCATTTAACACAACATTTCTATATGTTTCAAATGTTCCTAATTATTTATCTGTTGTCTTGATTATTTACTTTTAAGTTAATAGAATGTTTATTTAGGTAATTTATATTGTTATTGTATTAATTTGTAAGGCAAGGTTATTAAATAAATAATAAAAAATTGTATTTAATTCATATAAATAAAAATAAATAAATAAATAAATATATACATATATGTATAGTACATACTCACTATTTCATTTTATCGCACTAATATACATACATTTATAATATTCTTTATTGAAAAACCTCTCGCCATGATGGTGCATATAGGTAAGGGGCACCAAATTGTTTTTAAGTGTTTAGGGCACCTCGAAGCCTTAATCCGGCCCTGGCCTGGCGCCATAAATATTCGGCTTTGCCGTCGATGATTCCTCTAGTTCATCATGTTTTTTTGCGCTTCGGATGCCACCCAATTTCCTTGCTTATACATGTTAAGTTGTTCTTCCATTTGACTTAGGTCTTCGTCGAATAAAGCTTCCACTTCCTCATTTTCAAACTATTTCGGCTGGCATGTACGTTCCCTGTCTTCTGTATCAAAATCCAGTATTCACATGTTAAAATCGATGGAGCATAATCATCATAAGCTTCCAACAGCATTCGTTGACTTTCAACAGCACTTTTCTTCAAAAGGAAGTAAAAAGCACACAGAACTCACTTGTTGCCACAGAATTCATCGTATTTAATGTTAAAAAATGACGTCTTTGACACTTCGGTAAAATATGTAATACATACTGAAAACTAAAGTTACGTCATAACGCTTTAACATGAATTTAGCAACGATATTAGCCGATGCGATAGAGTTACAGTTACGCCATCTCTTGAAAATCCCTTAAAATTAATGCACACTCCTAATATTCTTTTATTTAGCGGAACTAAACGTAAAAGATCACTTTAATTTCCTTTGGAAATTATTTGTCATAGACATTAAATCAAAAACTTTAAAATAACTTTTAAAAGCTTAAATACAATTTTATTTAATTCGTTTTATAAATTTCATGTTAATTTAGCACCGTTTTTGAATAGTCAATGTGCTCAGAAGAATCGTCTTGTGATTATTTTTATCCAGCAACCAATCGTGAACACTAGCATCACCCATGCTCCTAGCATAATAAGCAGCTTCAGATAAGTGCTTACAAAAGCATTCGAAATACCTTCTTTGGATATCGGTACATCCTGTTCTTTACTAATATCATCCACCTTCGATGGTTTAGTTGTATGCGTTGGAACGGATGTAGTTACAGTGGTCGTTATGATAAATTCTTTTAAAACATTTTCAAAATAATCACCCTTTGTAATCGGACTATCAGGAGATCGATACGATTTGCTCATATAATTCTTTTTCAACAAGTTATTTTCTACGCTTGGCGTTGGCATAAATTTATTCAAATCAATTTGGGATTGCACAAGCTCTTTATACTAAATATATCGAGTGGTACTTCCGTCAAACTGTTATTATTTAACATGAGCACTTTAATTGCGTCATTTTGTAGAAATGATTTTATCGCAATATGGCTAATATTGTTGTGATTCAAAATCAAACGTGTAAGATTTGGCAATTTTGAAAATGTTTTGTTATAGATCCGCGTCACGTTACAGTACTCACTTTGATAGCTAGTTAAATTTGTATTTATTAAAAATTCTTGATTTTCAACAAAACCAAAATTTTGATTAAAATTCATTTGTAACTCTTTAAATGCAAATTTTCCTACGTAATTTAGTAAATTTGGAGCTATCGTTCTAATATTATTCGAATTAACAAATAAAAATTGTAACTTTAGATTGTTTGCGAATATCGGTCCAACTAATGTTTCAATATTGTTGTGATTCATCGATAGAGATGTTAAATTTGGTAGTTGAGAAAATGTTTTTGGATATATGGCAAGTATTCGGCAAGAATCGAGTGATACATTTTGTAGATTTTGATGAATCAGAAATACTTGGTCCTGCTTGAATTTATAATCGGCGTTGTTGTTCATAACAAAAACTTCTAAACTGGATGCATTGCTTAAAACATTTTTGTCAATGGAGACAATTGAATTGAACGAAAGATTTAATAGTTTTGTAAATTGATTAAGAAGGCTCCCATCTACTGTCCCGGTAAATATACCATCTAGACGAGCTGTTTCGGAATCCTTGTATTTGCTGGGTAACTCTTGTGAAAAGCAAGCGGTACTGCGAAATAAATAAAATTAATTTAGATTCAAAATTTATGCTATACATAGTCACTAATTCTAAAATTTATAAAATAATATTTTTAAGTGTGGTCGCATAACTTATAGTTTGTAATTTCTAACATATACAAAATCAGTAGAGTGATAAGATGGTAGTATGGACAATCCACAAAGCAAACTATGATCTCTTTCATCTCCGTCAGTCATACTTAATTATGATTTAATTGATCGTGAGTTCGACTAAATCAAAATGTTCGATGTATTTCACCAGCCTCTTTCTCGAAAAATTGGCCTTTATGTTTACCCGCACCTTGCCACGAGTGAATGTGTGCTCAACAGGGTCTCCAGTTTTACTCCGTAAATAGCGCCCAGGCGTTTAATTCGAGAGTCTCAAAAATTAGCAATTTGCAAAGTTCTCGAAATAGTTGGTTACAGGGCCCTCTGGTATAAAACCTAGGCTTAATATTTAAAATTCCTCATAATATAAAAATTAAACACGTTCTTGCAGTTAAAAAGCAAAGAGAAACGGTAATTCGATTATTTATTATTGAAATTGGTTGGAACCCTTAAACAGAAAATATTAAATGAAACAATTGAGAAGGAAGCAAAAATTATAATCTGCATTTAATAATAAGGTGATCACGATTTGTCAGATTGCTCCAGAGTTGCCAGTATGAGTGGCTCTATCTAGGGTCACTTCTTCTTTACTCTTTCTTCTTTACCACTCCGTAGTAATAAAATTAACAACATTTTTTGGGTCATACCACGAATAGATTTTTATGAAAATGCTACAACAGTGTTTACTATGTCGTGTTAATTTATTAGCGGTATCTCAACCATCTTTTAAAAATGTTTGATGATTAGTTATTAAAGCCATCATCATATTATTTAAAGTTTGGAGCAAATGAATACTGATGGATTTATCTTCGTTGCCGAAATTAGTTCCAATGGATATTGCAACATATCGTCATGTATAGGTCATGTAGTGCAAAGTGTAGCATCATGTTTTACATGTTCGGTCATTTTGGAATATTTGAAAATAGAAACTATCATAAGGTGGCTATCTTATAAAAGGTAAAGAATACTCTCTCATCATAACCTAACCCTAAATTATGGAGTACCGTTTGTCCTCTTTACATTATATATGGTGACTATGTGAAACAATCTATGTAAGTAGGTTGAATCGGTGGCATCATGGTGTCGCCCCAAAATCTTGCCCGCCCTCTATCACCCCTTCAATATAATATCTTCAGTGCCGATCATGAATAAAGTTTGTATATTTCAATTTTTTTTTCTAGAAAAATGTTTTATTGCAATTAAAAAAAAAAATAGTGTTTTCAAAATTCCCCAGATAAAAACACTATTTCTCGAGAAACAAGAATTCCTAAAATTATAGTGAAATAAAATTTCTCGAGAAACGAGATTTAAAAATTCTTATAAAGTGTCGAGATTCTCGAGACAGGAATTGCCGATTGTAATCTCTAATTTGCGTATATAATAAGAAGACCAAATAAATTAGATTTATAATGCCCTGTTTCAGAAAAAAATGGCCCTCTCCAGTTAAATAATATTTCCATTCTTTCTTCTTTTATGAAATTACGTTTGTTTCATAATACAAATTCAATGCAAGTTGGTTAATTTTTTTTTTGTACAAAGAAATACTTGACATTCAGCTAAACATTTAGCTGCATGAAATTGGACAGTCAAATATTTAGCCCTCAAGTTAAAATGTTCATGTAAAGAAGAAACACATTACATTGAATTTAAATTATGCAACAAACGCAATTTCATAAAACAAGAAAGAGAGGAAATATTGTTTAACTGGAGATTATCTCTATTTTTTGTTAAACGGAGCAAGTGTGAAGTAATACTGTAATAAGATTTAAGCCGTCTTGTCTAATTAAACAAACTGTTAAACAATATTGTAATTTGGTTATAGTAATCGGGAGAATATAAAAAGTTGAGCATGAATAAATCAGTGGTTCTGTATAATTGACAAAATACGGGGTTTCATTTTTATCTGGCTTTATATCCATTTATTAGTCACATTTATCAAGCAGAACGGGTTTAATTTAAAAAATAATAACCTTGAGATAACCTTGAAACGTCTATCAAATTAAAAATAAATTACAATAACATATTTTCTTCTTAAACCAAACCTTTTTTAGAACAAGCCGAATTCGTAGCACAAAGTCGTACAATGGCCACAACTTAAAGTAAGCTTACTGTGACAGGAGTTTGTGTAGTCGGTGCGGCAATTCCCAACTTTTCAGATTCAATCAAATGCCAGTTAAACTAAACCAAAATACAAAACTTTTGTTAATAAACGATTAGTATAATTTAAACAAATTTATTAAAAGCTTGCTGAAAACATTTGTAAATCAAAATAAACTATCACTCTAAAAAAATATTTCACGTAACCCCAAGAAGAAACTCAAGAAATTGTTCCACAGACACTCCCAAGATTATTTTACAAGTAAATAAACAAACGAATTACAACTTACGTGCAAATCAATAAAATTATTAACAATTGTAAATTATTCGACATTTTAAATGTAATATAGTTTAACAACTAATTGGAAACATTTGGCAATGAAAAATGTATAGTTTCTAAGGTGTGACTAAAATTTTTGTTTACTCAAATCTATTTGCAAAACCAATTTGTTATCTTATCGCGTCATTATGGTATCATTTATGGATAGGCTGTTACGGGGCCATTCTAGGAATAGGGTAGTCACCGTTAGCTAAAAATAATAATGAAAATAGTATGTGGTTGTGCCAATAAGGTACGCCATATTCGCCACTGCTCATTGTCAGTCGATTCTAGGTATGTTGGCAGAGCCTTCTAGAGTATAGAGCCATAATCATTATGACGTATTTTTTCGAAGCTTGCAAATTAAATTATTTCTAAAATATATTTTTCGAATTTTCATTTTGAAAAATACATCAAAGTTGGCTCTGACCATAAAATAAAGAATAATAAGAAGCACTAAGCGCATAGAACAATGAAATTCAATCAGCGCACTACGGCGAAAATAAAACTAACATTAGGTGTACACCGAGGGAAACAAATTATTTATAAACGTAATGAAATTCTTTATTTAAAATGGAATATTTATTTCCTTCACTGAATCTGCTCTTTAAACAAAAAAAATTCTCTCTCGTGCTTTTACGAACATTTTTTTTGTGTTTCTTTATTTATATATAGTCAAAATAATATCTCGCTGAAAATTCCTATTCGTTCATTCCCGAGTAAATACAACAACAAATTCATTTTTTGTTGTTGTTATACTCGAGAATGAAGGAATAGGAATTTTCAACGAGATATTATTTTAACTATACGTTTGTGTACATTATTTTGGTTTTTTGGTATATGTACATATGTACATATAGTAGTATTCAAATCTCGCTGGAATTCTGACAGTTCTCGCGCAGAAAAACATGGCGGATACACAGTGATGTACTATTTCGGCTTAATTGTTTACATTTATATGTTGTATTTGTACTTCAGTTTTTAGGTTAGGTTTTTATTTATATCATTTTGTTTTAATATTTATATGTTATAACGTTTTGAATCATAAAATGTTTTTATAATTTTATTTTAAAAGAATCGTTTGAAATCGATAATCGAAGAATTAATGCAATTTAACAATTTTTTTACGTTATTGTGGTTTTGATCGATATGACTGGCATTTAGTTATTTATTTTCCTTAGTCCGTCCGAAAATTAAATGTTGACGTTGTTTCCATAGGCGTGCAATATTTTTTTACAACTATTAATTTTCACATGAAATTTGATTGTAATAACATAAAATCATCCCCAACCGCAGCCCTGCTGGGAGGAGAGTCTCAGGAAACTGGGGAGTGGTTAACCTCAGTTTAATAAATTCTGAGTGCCTATGATACCCGGTATGGAATGGCGAACTGATGGCGCCATAAAACCATCAACAAATAACCACAGGCAAACTGAGCGTCACATTTCCGGGGTCTCCAGGTAGTGAGTGAGGGGCCCCTATAAACGGGTTACCCCCTTGAATGATGAAATGGGTCCTATTGGTTTGGGATATCCATATGGATGGGTGAATGGTTGAGTGAAAGATGAATAGGGGCGGGGGTGCTGGGATGTGATGCTTGGTGAGCCAATGGGCTGGATTAAGGTGTTATGCGACCCGTGCTGATGATTAGCTAGGCTGGGGGCCCATTTAACAAAGCCCAGTCGTTAACGGAGCCCTCTGGATACCTGGCTACCTCCAGTTGTATTTAGCCTTACCTGCGTATACGGATCTCTGCGCAGGTGGACCAGTATTTCTCCGACACTCGTGGGAATATTATGGATCAGTTAAATAATAAAAATAAGGGAGCCGGTACCCTTGAAAAACCGGAAACAATGAAGGAAGAAAGTGGCTCTTACCTTAAAGGTGGAGCTACTTCATCAGTGGCAGGGGTAAGTGGCACCATGGCATCAAAGCCAGGAGTCAGCGATACCAATGCCAGGCAAGAGAGCGGGGGATCGGGAAGGATCCCTCCTGCAAAGCGACGATACAGGGAGAAACGGTCGGCGCATAAAATTCTGGATAAACTGGCTGCAACCCCTGAGGGGCAGCTTACAGTAGAACAGAAGCAATCTGTGGCTTGGGCGAGGGAGATTGTCGGCCGCGACAGCTCGGATAGGGTCCTTGTGCCTAAAAGGCCGAGGTCTCAGGATGAGCTCGAAGGGGGCGACAGCAAACGAGCCAAGACCGTCACTGGAGCGATATCGGGAGATCCAAAGGAAAAACCGAAATTGTTCAGTGAAATAGTAAAGGAGAACGTACTGGTGCTAGCGGTAATTGACAGAAGTCAAGAAGATGGGAGCATCACGGCAGGAAAGTGGAGGGAAGTGTATAATGCACTAAACTCCATTTTCATCAAGGTCCTGAGAGAAAATCCAGGACCCCCTCCGTTCTGTAGAGATGCGGGATGGCATCAAGGGCGCGTAAAGTTAACTGCGTGCTCGGATCAAAGATCGGTGGATCTTTATAAAAAGGCAATAGCCGAAGTAGGTGAGGTATGGGAAGGCGCGAGGCTTGAGGCAGTTCGAAAGGAAGAAATTCCGAGTAGACCAAGGGCCCGCGTCTGGTTACCAACCAAACCAGAAAAGCCAGAAGAGATCCTTGAGATTATTCAGGCAAGTAATCCAAATCTTCCAACGAAAGATTGGAAGATTGTCAAACAGGAGGAGGCTAAAGGGGGCTTCAGAATGGCAATCATGCTGCTCAATAAGGAGTCCCTTACTCCCCTGGCAGAGACAAAGGGGGTGATTGATCAGCTTCGGTTTCGGGTCGATCACTCTCAACGTTTTTAAAAAAGATGAGGTAGGCATGCGCTCGGAGGACGGGCCGGAGGTGGACGTCGGACGGACCCAGCGGCAGACAGTCGAGCAAGCGCATGGGGTTATAACAGACGATGACGTGGAGCTGCTATTGGAGAGAGGCGGCCTTCTCTCGCTTGGATCCGATGGGGACACCCTGTCGGAAGCTGAACGATGAGAGGCTGGGGATTCTCAAGGCAGCGAAGCATCAATTATGGGGGGTGACACGGCGGATACTAGCGGCCCCCCGGAGGAAGGTAGCATTAGCCTGAAACAGGGAATGCATGAAGAGGTAAGTGAGATAATGCATGGTGATTAATATTGTGCAGATTAATCTTCACCATACGAAGGCTGCTTCGGCGGCTCTCGTTCTCAGACTGACTAGATCAGGAGAGGAGCTAGTGTTAATCCAGGAACCTTGGATTAACAAAAACAGGATCTGTGGCCTTAAGGTGAAAGGGTATACAACTTTGTACTCAAGTAACTCTGAGAAGATAAGATCTTGCATTTTAGTGAAAAATACTTTAAAAATTTTTCTACTTCCTCAATACAGTAGTGGTGACGTTACTGCGATCAGTATGGAGGTTGGCAGAGACAAGTTTTGGCTGGTCTCTGCGTATATGGATCGGGAGAAGGAGATCCCGCCGGATAACCTGGGGGACCTGATCCGAGAAGCAAGGAAAAATAGGATTGGTGTGATACTCGGATGTGATGCAAACGCGCATCACACAATTTGGGGGAGCACTGATATTAATGAGAGGGGTGAGTTATTTTTTGATTACTTATTAAATACTAACCTTTCAGTCTGCAATGTTGGACAGGAACCGACATTTATCATTAGCAATCGGCAGGAGGTTCTAGATGTGACCCTCGCCTCGGATACTATTTTTCAGTTGATTAGGGGATGGAGAGTGGCGAAGGAGCACTTATTCTCTGATCATCAATATATAACTTATAACCTTAACATTCACCCGGTTACCCAGAAGCCTTTCAGGAATCCTAGAAGGACAAACTGGGAGAAATACGGGGAGGTGTTGGAGGAACTATTGCCGGAGGTCCCCGGACCTCCGGAGACAGTGGAAGAATTGAATTGCATTGTGGATGTTGTCACAAGAGCATGCAATCTTTCCTTTAATGCTTCTTGCCCCCTGATAAAGCCAAGGGGCAGGCAGAAACCGGCATGGTGGTCCATGGAGTTGGAGACCTTTCGGAAGGCGTGTAGGACAGCCTTTAATAAGGCAAAGAGCACGAGGCATGTACGGGACTGGGACTCCTATAAGGAGGACCTAAGAAAGTACAAAAAGGAATTGAGGAAGGCACAGAGGGGATCTTGGAGACTCTTTTGTGGTAGAATGGAAGAAGTCTCTGAGACTTCCCGCCTTAGGAAGATTCTATCTACTAACCCAACTAGTCCTAGTTACTTAATTAGACCAGACGGGTCATGGACAGCTTCAAGTGCGGAATCGTTGGAGCTTCTCATCGATACCCACTTTCCGGGAAGCTTTGATGACTCGATGGAGCCTGGAGCTCATCGAGGAACACCTCCAATAGAGATGGAGGGCATATTGGATAGAGAGCGGATCAGGTGGGCGCTGCAGGGTTTTAAGCCTTATAAGTCGGCGGGCCCGGATCGGATTATACCAGCAGAGATTCAAAAGAACTCGGCAGCCATCATCCCCTGGCTAGAGGTTATCTTCAGGGGATGTTTGAAACTAGTCTATATTCCTAGGAATTGGACAGAGGTCAAAGTAGTCTTTATTCCGAAATCGGGAAAGAGCTCACATGCTCGTCCAAAGGACTTGAGGCCTATAACTCTATCATCCTTTCTGCTGAAAACCCTGGAAAGGTTGATAGATGTGTTTATTCGATCAAGAATTGAACCCAGGAATTGGGCAATGTCGCAGCATGCGTACTGTAAGGGAAAGTCGGTGGACACAGCTCTGCACGATCTAGTACGCACAATTGAGAAATCAATTTACTTGCAAGAGTTTTGCATGGTAGCATTTCTCGATATTGAGGGTGCTTTTAATAATGTAAAAACGGAGGCGATCATGGAAGGATTGTCTTTTTTGAAAGTGGACTGCTCTATAAGTAGGTTAATAAATCAGATGCTGGTAAGCAGGACTATTACCTCGGAGTTGGGAGAGTCCAAGATTAGAAGACGGGTGGTTAGAGGAACCCCACAAGGAGGTGTAATGTCCCCCATTCTCTGGAGTGCAGTGATTAATGGATTGCTGCTGGAACTAGAGAGAGAGGGGATAGGGGTTGTAGCATATGCTGATGATGTAGCGATAGCTGTCTCAGGCAAATATCTAGATACGATTAGGGATGTTATGCAGAATGCACTCCTGATCGTTACGAAATGGGCCAGCAAGTGTGGATTGGGGATTAACCCGTCCAAAACAGAGCTGGTACTATTTACTAGGAAATATAAAATTCCGGTGGTTAGCCCTCCTATCATAAACGGCAGCGGACTAGTTTTTGCTGACCGAGCGAGATTTCTGGGCATAATCTTTGATAGTAAGCTCAGCTGGAAGCCTAACACTTTGGAAAGAGTGAATAAGGCTATTGTAGCCTTATACTCGTGTAGAAACGCTATAGGTAAGAGATGGGGCTTGAAACCGGAGCTGGTATACTGGCTCTATACCTCCGTGGTAAGACCTGTGCTAATGTACGGGATGGGTGTTTGGTGGCCAGCTCTGGATAAGGTAACTTATAGAGGTATGATGGAGAAGGTGCAAAGAACGGCCTGTATGCTTATAAGCGGGGCGCTTAGGACAACACCTACACGCGCTTTAGAGGTTATGTTCCACCTTATTCCAATCGACCTTTATGGTAAACAGATGGCAGCCAACGTGGCTACGAGGCTCTTGGCTGTCTCTCAATGGAAGTGTCTTCAGGTGGGACACTCGACGATAGGTAGATTCGCTGGCGAAGAACTGGCGAATCTGGATTATATTACACCAACGTTGTGCTTCGATAAGGGTTTCCGTACCATCTTTCCCTCAAGGGAATCCTGGAGAAACGGATCAATCCTGGAAAACGAGGCAGTGCAATTTTTCACGGACGGCTCGAGGCTAGACGATCAGGTAGGAGCCGGAGTCTTCTGTGATAAACTTAATGTTAATATTTCTGTTCGTCTCCCTGACTACTGCAGCGTGTACCAGGCTGAAGTGGTGGCGATCGGGCAAGTCATGACATGGTTGAAGCATAATGTGGTATCCGGGAGGGATATCGCAATTTATGTGGACAGTCAGGCAGCGATCAAGTCACTTGGGGCAGTTTGTCTGAAGTCGCGGGTGGCGCTGGATTGCCGATCATCTCTTAACGAGATGAGCGAGTATTTCAGCATCCAGATAATCTGGGTCCCGGGTCACTCGGACGTCACGGGGAACTGCAGGGCGGACGAACTAGCTAGGTACGGTACGACTCTCCAGATGCAGCCGGAAATGGTAGGTCTGGGGAGGCCTATGACAGTGCTAAAATGGGCGCTCAGTAAAAGGGCAATCGCCTTGACAAATGAGAGGTGGATCAACACTCTCACGTGCAGGGTAGCAAAGCAAGTTTGGCCAAAACTGGACTTGCGGCGCTCCAAGGTACTAATATCCCTGGGAAGACAAGAAATAGGATTGGTCGTAGGGATAATGACAGGTCACTGCCTTTTTGGGGAGCATGCGAGAAGGCTGGGGATACAGACGAATGACTTTTGTAGAAGTTGCATGGACGAAGAGGAGGAGGAGACTTTGGAACACTTCCTATGCTCATGTCCGGCGCTATCATACAGAAGGCATAAGTATTTGGGTGTGTACGGTATGGACAGCCTTTCGGAACTCGCGGACTGTGGAGTGCGAGATTTATTACGCTATATAAATAGCTCTGGTTGGTTTCAACGGGAGTAATGGGGAGATGGGATCCTGTGGTATCACAACGGGCCATTGCTGGCCTAAGTGTGCGATAGCAGCCACTTCAACCTAACCTAACCTAACCTAACATAAAATCATAAACATTTTGAATGTTTTGTGTATTAAAACTGAAGTATAATACATTTGAATGATTATTTATTATTTTAATTAGGTTTACTATCTAAGATAAATGCGACTCAACAAAATTTTTAAAATTTTTTTTCTACATCACTGGAAGCTGCGCAGAACAATTAAAATTTTTTTTTTTTTAAGATCTGAATAGGACTATACCTAATTTTGTTAACCTATTCTTTATTTCGATAATTTTTACACGTCCATGGGCCTGTTAACATACCTACACAGCAGAGGAATATATAGCCTGGGAACTGTACGTTCAAATCGTGTGCGGATTGTAAGCTGCCGAGTAATGCCGAATTAAGTGGGAAAAAAGTTGAACGAGGATACTCTGAGGAGTATGTGGGTAATGCTTATGGAGTCAACATTTCATCAGTTTTGTAGCAAGACACAAAAACCGTACGGCTTCTGTCATGTCATGTTGGCACGAAACCATTTATTTCTAGAAAAACCACCACCTTACAATTACAGAAAGCGATGGGATAAAAATGAAAAACAACAGTATGGGTTTGATTGTACGTACATACATAATTAAAGAGTACAACCGGTATATGGGAAGTGTCGATTTGATGGATGGATTGTTAAGCCGCTACGATATACGCACTAAAATCCGTAAATGGTCGAACCGTATTTTTTTCACCTCATCGACGTAGCAATTGTAAACGCTTACATTCTGTACCATAGACTAAACCTAAACCACGAAAAAATTAAGCGTCTTCCAACATTTCGGACTGGTGGCTGGATCACTCTATTTGAAAGGAATGATGGAAGAAAGAGAAGAAAAATGTTGGGCGACCATCTAATGCATCTCAAACAGCTTCCCCAAAAACATCCAAGATAGCATATCTTCGCAGTACAGATGTCCGTTACGATCAAGTAGGTCATTCAATGGTGCATTTTTCGTGACCGATCAGGTAAACGCCAATGTAAATTTCCAAAATGCACGCATGAAACACAAGCATTTTGTGTGAAATGCAATCTTAGTTTGTGTAACTCACGGAATAAACATGATTTTATGAATTCCACAATAAATAAAAAAAGTATGACAGATCCCAATTTAAATTGCTAACTGTCCTAAATTTATTTTTTAATGAATTTTATTGTTTTACTTTGTCTCGTGAATAAATGACATTATATTTCAATAATTTGTTTTATTCTGTCTTACTGCATAAGGCAAGGCCGCCTAAAGGAGAACTTTCATTTTTGACATGTGGGTGGAGGGATTGGCCTCACAAATAAATTTTTAACTTTAAATCCGCCCTTTTCAACACAATTTCAACATAGTCTGAATTTGTCAGCTCGAAAATAATTTATGCATGAGGGTTAAGAAGCATGCAAAGAAACACGTACTGTACAGCACATTAGGCAACATCAAAATGCGAATTTGCTTCCTATGCTGATTAACACAAACCCAGTAAGACGAATTAAGCCCTTAGAACTAGGGCAGCTAAACTATGAAGAAACCAACTAGGAGCTAACCACTGGGTTATACATATACTCCACAAACATTTAACAACATTTATATGTAGATAAATTCTATAAAAAATAGATAAACTTACAGTTTTGTCAATCTGGAAGTTATGGGTTATGAACAGACTTAATTCAGCAAGAACACATCGAAACTGCTTGGTCAAAAAAGTACCCGAATATATTACTCAATGCCAGAAAAGCAAAGCATCCAAAGTATCCACCAGGAACACGAATATCCTAGAGTTACTATAGCTTTTCATTCGAACTTGTTTATTTTCACGATTTTTTTAAGGACAGAACAGAATTTAATTTAAATCAATCTATCAAAATTTCCATATTTAAGGGATCTTAAATGGGTGTCTGTGATTCAGAGAGTCTGAGTCGTTAGTCGTTTCCCCTAATGGTTTTTACTCTGTTTGTGATGCGTGATTTGGACGTTAGTTATTGAGGTGTTAAAATTAGCTGATAAAGACTAGAAAATTATTCTGCGAGTGCAGAAAGTAAATCTGTGTTCAATTAGCTAAATAATCCTTTGACCATTTCAAAATTGCAACCAAAGATTATACACATCCATAAAATCTTCTTTGTTCCAACAATAGAGCTTGTGAATTCGGATCATGACCGTTAAAAATCTGACAGGGCAAAACCTGACAAACTGTATTGTTTTTGGATACTTAAACCGTAGTTTTTTCATTTATTCTGATTTTAGCCATGATTGGAAAAGTAATTTACACAAACCTGTTTTATTTCCACTGCACCAAGGGTATGATAATTTGATGGATATACTTCTCTATTTTAGATCCTTTTGAAATTAAGTGCCATATATTAAGTCAAAAACTTTAAAATGTCTTTTAAAAGCTTAAATACAATTTTATTTAATTCGTTTTATAAATGTCATGTTCATTTAGCACCGTTTTTGAATAGTCAATGTACTCAGAAGATTCGTCCCGTGATTTTTTTATCCAGCAACTAATTGTAAACACTAGAACAACTATTTGGAGCACAATAATCAGCGTCAGATAAGTACTGATAAACGCATCCGAAATACCTTCTTTGGATATCGGTACATCCTGTTCTTTACAAATATCATCCACCTTCGATGGTTTAGTTGTATGTGTTGGAACGGTTGTAGCTACAGTTGTCGGTATGATAAAATCTTTTAAAACATTTTCAAAATAATCACTCTTTACAATCGAACTATCATTAGATCGATACGATTTGCTCATATAATTCTTTTTCAACAAGTTATTTTCTATGCTTGGCACAAATTTATTCAAATCAATTTGAAATGTGGACAAGCTCTTTATACTAAATATATCGAGTGGTACTTCCGTCAAACTGTTATTATTTAACATGAGCACTTTAATTGCGTCATTTTGTAGAAATGATTTTATTGCAATATGGCTAATATTGTTATGATTCAAAATCAAACTTGTAAGATTTGGCAATTTTGAAAATGTTTTTTGATCGATCCGTGTCACGTTACAGTACTCACATTCGAAGCTAGTTAAATTTTTATTCATTAAAAACTCTTGATTCTCAACAAAACTAAAATTTTGATTAAAATTCATTTGTAATTCTTTAAATGCAAATTGTCCTACGAAATTTAGTAGATTAGGCGCTATCGTTTTAATATTATTCGAATTAACAAATAAAAATTGTAACTTTAGATTTTTTGCGAATATCGGTCCATCCAATGTTTGTATATTGTTATGATTCATCGATAGAGAAGTTAAATTTGGTAGTTGAGAAAATGTTTCTTGGTATATGGCAAGTATTCGGCAAAAATCGAGTGATACGGTTTGTAGATTTTGATGTACCAGAAATACTTCGTCCTTCTGGAATTTATAATCGGTGTTGTTGTTCATAACAAAAACTTCTAAGCTTGGTGCATTGCTTAAAACATTGTTGTCAACAGAGCTAATTGCATTAGACGAAAGATTTAATAGTTTTGTAAATTGGGTAAGAACGCTCCCATCTACTCTCCCATTAAATATGCCATCTAGACGAGCTATTTCGGAATCCTTGTATTTGCTGGCCAACTCTTTTGAAAAGCATGTGGTACTGCGAAATAAATAAAATTAATTTAGATTCAAAATTTATGCTATTATAGTAACTAATCCTAAAATTTACAAAATAATATTTTAAATCTGGTCGCACAACTTATAGTTTGTAATTTCTAACATATACAAAATCAGTAGAGTGAAAAAGTAAAACTATACAATAGACAAGCTTCAATAGTCCTTAATATTATGGACAATCTACAAAGCAAACTTTATGATCTCTTTCAACTCCGTCAGTTATACCTAATTATGATTTAATTGATCGTGTGTTCGACTAAATCAAAATGTTCGATGTTTTTCAGCAGCCGCATGTTTCATTTGGGAATTTAAATCGCCTGTCAAAAATAGAATAAATTCAATTCACTTGACTTTGATTAAACAATTTTTCTAAACTGCTCTTCTCCAGCCGATGTTAACAGTTTTCATTTATAGAGGGCAACAGCTTATATTAGCGCCAGTGTTAATTTTGAGTTCGAAAAGGTTTGATTTTTCGACCGAAGGTTCCTAATTTTTTTTGGACAAATTAACGTGTTTGTTCATAGTATGAACAGTTTATTATATACAATAATTTTTGTTATAACTTAGAATTTAATAAAACAAATTCTGCTATACAAGCAGGTCAATAATTTTGGATAAAACCATCAAATTCTTAAATAAAACAAAGAAAGAATACAGCTGTCAAACAACTACTTTCGATTAGCCCCGACCAATGGCAAGAAGAAAGCAAGTTTACAAAGCATAAAGCAACAACCATTAATTTCTCTGGCTGCAACAGCAAGAGACACATTGGTCCTTCGAGCTACAAGAGCATCCAGCCCTTACCGACTGCTTTAAAGTTAATCAGCCAAATCAAAACCAACTTCAAGAAAGATAAAGCACACAGAAAACGGAGAAATACTGTAAGGAATGACTCATAAACCTTCAAGTGCTTTTCGACAAATTTTGCACTTTCGATGTAGAATTATTCATACAGCGCTCAAAATTATTATGATCAAGTGAAGGCAATATACGAAGAAACCAAAACATCTATTCTTGATGCAAAATATAAGGCAATACCAGGCGGAGAAAATAATATTCAGGTCACAGCAGGATTGCAGCGAGAAACAACAGATTTTTCCTCGTACATAAACTATGAAAATGAAGACGAGGATGAATATCATGAAATTCTAAAACCAGGCGACGTTATGATAGAGTCCGTACAACAAGCAAAACTCTACAAGCTCCAACTAGCGAAAGTTAAAATCTTAAAGCATATTTTAGCAGTGGGGGTCGAGTATATGAGAAATAAGAGGCATAACAACTTGACTAATAATGTCATGCAACATTTGCTATGGTTAATACAAATTTGGGTGACCACATGGGAACATACGTACAGTTAAATAACATAAATATCGACCATTGGCTATCGTACACGAATCGGCGACTAGAACATCAGAACTGTATCAGAAGCATCAAGGTTAGCACAAGTAGAGAATTAAATGAAGCGATATAATATCGAGATACTAGACCTCAGGGAAGTAAAATGGAAAAATAATGGAGAGCTTTCAACACGTAATTATCTGATGTTCTCTGGTAGAGCAGACACACATGAACAAGGCGTGTAGGCATAATAACAACACAGCGAAAGGAAAGAATAAGGCTCTACTCGAATGGAAACCAATAAGTAGCAGAATAATCATAGCAAGCATGATTTCAACAATCATACAGTGGTATGCACCTACGGAAGAGGCAGATGACATAACAAAAGAAGAGTTCTTCTTCTTACAAACAGTAGCAATGAACAATATCTAGCGCACCATGAAACAATTTCAATGCTAAAATTGGAACCGACAATGCCGGCATAACGTTAATCGCACAAACGCATGACGTTATATCA
Organism: Tipula helvola; assembly: GCA_963556165.1. Lineage (NCBI taxonomy): Eukaryota > Metazoa > Arthropoda > Insecta > Diptera > Tipulidae > Tipula > Tipula helvola. The sequence continues at coordinate 61,686,877 of OY744483.1, forward strand.
CAAACCAACCATTCATATGAGCGAGTAAATTCGTATACAAAAATATACCCACAAATACACTTGGACATCACCAGATGGCAGAACCAAGAACCAAATTAATGATGTACTGGTTAATACAAAATTCTTTACTTCCCTTCCCTCCAAGATACCAGAACAATGTGAGGAGAAGACGTTCACAGCGACAACCAACTGGTAATAGCCACTCTTAAAGTCAAACCAGCCGCTGTAATAACATACATGAAGCCAAATCGGAGGAAGTTTAACATCAATAGATTGAGAACCGCTGATACCAAAAATACCTTCAAAGAAACGCTCCAACTCAGCAACTTTATAGGTGGAAAGAACACTTTGTGGACAACTGCGTAGATAACGAAAAAATTACGAGCTTCCGGATGGCAAATAACGAAACTATCAACACTCATACATCAAAGGTGGAAGTTAGATTGCCATCCTAAAGCTAACGAACAATAAGGCCGCTGGCACAGACAATATACCATATGAAATATTCAAATGCAACGCTTATATAGCAGCAGAAACTCTCTAGCACCACTATCAGTTGACATTTGGAATACAGGGAGAATTCCGCAGAAATGGAAGGAAGGTTTGACCACAACAATCTCAGTAGCATAACAGTATTTGCGATGATCATCCTTGGATGAATACACGGAAAAAAATAAACTGGTCCTCGGCTAAGAAAACGGACTTTTAATTCAAGAAAATGTACTTTTTCTTGATTTAAAAGCTAACTTTCTTATTTCTTTCGAGTTTTTCTTCATTTCAAGAAACATAATTTTTACATGAAGAAAAACTCGATAGAAATAAGAAAATTAGCTTTTAAATCAAGAAAAAGTACATTTTCTTGAATTAAAAGTTCGTTTTCTTAGCTGAGGACCAGTTTATTTTTTTCCGTGTATCTCCATCAATCATCAATCAACACCTAAGAAATAAACAAGCCAGCTTTAGGCCAGCTAGGAGTTGAACAGATCATATCAAAACGATCCGTATCATTTTCGCCACTATATTTACTCTAAGCGAGGCGCAATATGGGAAAGTACCTAGCAAAATAGGCTTACTGAAGAAAATAATTGAATTAATTCAAGAAATATATCGGGTTCAAAATCAACACCAGTAAAACAAAAGCCATGAGACTGAACACGAATATTAGTAAACCAATAACAATCAACAACACAATAATCGAAGAGATTAAAAAATTCGTATACCTCCATTGTACAGCGGCAAAAATAGGCTGCAAAGACATAAACCAATGCATTTACAAAGCAAGAAATACTTTCAACATGCTTCAATGATCAAATGAAGTTGCAAATGTTCAATGCATGTGTAAAATCAGTACTGCTGTATGGGAGTGAAACATGGAAGTACACACAGAAGATCACGAGAAGACTCCAGGTATTTGTGAAGAAATACCTTAGAAGGCTGATAAAATACTTCTGGCCAAACACCGTCAGCAACATAGAACTTCTGCGGCAAGCAAAGCAAACATACATTGAGACCGAAATAATAAAATACAAGTACAAATGACATAACACGGGTGTCATTAGAATGGAATCCGCAAGGGAAACGAAAAGTGGGAAGACCCTTAATAGAGTCAGATGGTCCAGCCTACTAGACTCCCTATGCTCCTAAATTGCAGATAAAGGAAAAAAAAACATTTAGTTAAAAAGTTTAGTAAGACTTACTGTGAGCTCAAATTAAGACATCACACAGATTCATGGGCTGCATTCTGCAGCAATCTCGAACAAATTATGGCGAATGCCAATAAAGAAGAGTTCGAGGCCGAGGAATACTTCGAGATGAACATTTTCGGCAAAATACAGGCGAAGTACGAAACGATAGTCATCAATATACAACAATGCTTGAAACTATGTTCAACAAAATCACTTTTCAAGGTATTAATAAGAAGCAGTCCCAATGTCAATCTACCTATTATAGAAATTCCTTTGTTTTAGGTCTACAGTTTATTCAACAAAACTGTACATTGCAACGAAAACCTATCTAATGAAGGAAAAATGTACTACCTACTCTCTTTGGTTCGAGGACAAGTAGGAAATCTATTTAATCACTTAACGCTGTCGGAAGAAAATTACCTGAAAGCGTGGAATACCCTCCAACAGATACAAAGACAAACGGATGCTAGCTAGGAATCATAATGACACACTTACCAAGCTTAAACGTAGATACATCAAGCAGCTGAGATCAATGTATAACAGCGCCCTAGAATGCCTTAACGCACTCAATAATTTAGGCATACAGGCAAAACACTGAAGTGCCTTGGTGATATAAATTTTAACAAGAAAGAAAAAATTGAAAGCATTAAACTAAAGAGTGCGAGACCCTTTGCCTGACACATTTATTTATTTGAAAAATTTAGCAAATGAAGGTTCGAAATCACTTATTCGTGTGAACAAATATTTCTCTCAATGAATTACATAAAATTATCAGAAAGAAACCGACTCGGAATGAAAATGACTGCTTTATGTGTGATCTGCATGATGATTAAGGCCATATTCACTTGATTGTTGATTCGAGAAAAATCATTTGGCTCTGGAACTTTTGATTTCTCTTGAATAAATTTCGTCGGCGGAAAATCGTACAACATTTAATGCAAATATTATTTGTTATGTATATGACTGACCACAAGGATCGGCCATTTGATTATTTTTGTTTGAAGTGCATACGCCCGTAGCATTCGAGAAAAACCGTATGACTTTGGGATTTTTGATTTTTGTTGAACAAATTTAGTCACTTCCATCATTTGTTCGACGATACAAAAATCGCCGAAATGTATACTATTTACTTTGCTCACACTTCAACATTTTTTGCTATTTGCTAAATACTCCACTTCGGTTAAATACTTTGTAATTTTGAATTTTTTTTAATACAATAAATTAATTTAAGAAGTGGGTGGTATTTATTTTGGAAATTACTCTATTACATGGCCTACGAATTTTTATTACAAATTTTCTAATTTGATACTGACCCACCGCCAAAAAAGGTTCACCATCGCTGCGAAAGAGCAAAGTGTTATAATGTGGGGATACTAAATAGGTTTTCACTTAGAAAAGTTTAGAAACATTTTATTAGATCAAATGCATAAATAAATCCCACATAGATATCGGTTAAGCTAAAACTTTAGATTTTGGTGCCTCAAAATGCATTCAGAAATTGAAAACATTGTGAAATTATGTGTCGTAGGTAGAGAGCATCAAAATGTATCCCAACCGATGCATTTTTTAAATGGTTAGAATTATTTATGGTCTACGATATAACAACGCAAACGGCGATTGAGTGTTTAGAAAAAAAATTCTAAAATTTAAATAGAAACACCATGCATTAGGCGACCAACAAGACTCCATTTGAGCTTGTGTTTGCTGGAAAACCAAGCCTCAGATGGAGCGCATTATTACCTAAACAAATAAAAGAGATTTTTTTGAATCTTTCATTTATAAAAATTTTAAAATGGCGCTGAGCAACAATAACAGAGAGTTTAAAAGGCATGCAAACCATGAAATGTTTTTAAAGCAAAAGCTAAATAGGTATTGATGACGTCGTTGGGTTGTAAATAAAATTAAAATGTTGAATCTTAACATCTCAAGGGACATAATGTAAACCTAGAAGAGAAAGAGCAAAGCGTATTTAACCCTCTAATGCATGAATTTTTAATCATTTTCTATCAAAATTTTGACTTTAACTCGCAGTTGTTGAACAAATGTGCATATTACAACAACAAAAACCAAACCGTTATGACGAGAGTACTTTAAAAGAGCATACCTCATGTAAAAACTAAAGAAAAAAAATATTCATGATAATGTCAAATTAGATAATTCAAGATAACGTAAAGTCCGCCTTTAGGCGGAGTTATGCATTAGAGGGTTAATAAGTAGACCAAATAATTTAGATCTATACAGCTCGGTTTCACAAAAAATTGACAATCTCAAGTTAAATAATATTTCCGCTCTTTCTTCTTAAATGAAATTGCTTTTGTTTCATGTTGATGCATGTTGATTATATTTGTTTTTACAAAGAGATATTTGACCTTCAACTAAACATTTAGCTGGACGAAATTGGTCAGTGAAAAGTGTAGCTCTTCAATTAAAATGTTCATGTTAAAAAGAAATGAGTCAGCAGAGACGCAACAACGTCAAGCAACACATACTACAGTTAGTACAAATTTGGGTGACCGCATGGGAATATGACGGTAGAAAGAAATCTGGCCCCCCTCCCCTCACAACTGTTGTAATGGAGTTCGACTAAATGTATCGGTTGCTTGGGTTAGTACCACATATACGCGGTTAGTTTCATAGTGGTGAATGTGAGAAGTTGAATGGAAAAAAGAGAAAGAATAAGAAAAGCAATCACGAAGTGAAAACGTGTTTTAATGGAAGATATAACATGGAAGATATAACACTGGCGACGAGGATAAATAAATAAAGTATAAAAAAATAAAGAATTTTAATTCAAAATAAAAGCAAGAAAATCAGTAGGGATACGATAACAAAAAAAGTGGCAAAAAATAAAAGGTATTACGTATTCGGTACTCGAATTGAGATAAAACAAAAAAAAAATTAATAAAAAATAAATCAACATGGCGGCTAAACAAATTTTGGAACCGTATATCCAAGGTGAAAGTATAATTGAATATCAGGAAAGAATAGGGATATATTTCGAATTAAATAAGGTCGAAGACGAGAGAGGCATGTACCAAATTAGGCGAGCGTGTTTGCCAGATAAACCACAAGCATTAAAATACGAGGAAATTGTGGCAAAATGCAAAGCATTATTTGCTCCACAATCAAAACCGTGTACAAACGCGTTAAAATTTGGAAGACGATACTAAAAAGAAAACGAAACAGTGAACGAGTTGGGAGTCGAACTGATGATGATGGCCGAGTCGTGTGATTTTGGTGAATACAGTTACAGAGAAAAAGGATTAAGAATAACAGGATTAAGAGACAAGAGTATGAAAGCGAATTTAATGGCATTGGGCGACAAATGTAAATGGAAATCCATGCTAGATAAAGCTATTGCAATTGAGATGGTGGAAAAAGACTTAAAGCAAATGGAGGATGAAAGTCAAAGTCGCATAAAACATGTTGGTAGAGGAATGAGCTATTATAGAGGACGAGGAGGAAACGGAGGAAATTGTGGTTATTCAAGGGGAATATTTACAAATCAAAATAGAAGTCAATGAAAGTCGTCGGACGTAAACAATGGGACATGGTGTTACACATGTCAAGGCATTGGGCATATTGCAAAAGTTCACGAAAAAGAAATTTAAATTTAAGTGACATTAATACTGATAACTGTATAGATAATAAAAGAATAAATTTCGATAATGTTAGTTTTAGCAACGCAAATAATGATAATTTTACCAAAGCGGATTATCAAGTAAAATTATAAGACAATGGTAAAATAAATTCAATAGAAAAGTTTAATTCAAAATTTAAAATTGCAAAGTCGAATATATTGAAGTTTTTATAGAAAATAACAATGTGTTTATGGAGGTAGATACAGAAGCTTGTGTCAGCTTATGTACACTAATAGATTATCATAGATATTTCGAACATTTGGAAATTGTTAAAGTGGGAATTCCATTGTCTGTTCTAACTGGAGATAAGATTCAAGTAAAGGGTAAAATATGTGTGAACGTGAAGTTAAATGAAAACGAAGGCTTTTTCCAAGCCGATTTGATTATTATTGATACACCTAAACGAATGAAAATGTTGTGTGGGCGGGATTGGTTAGATCTATTATTCTCGCATTGGAGAAATTTATATAGAGTAAATATGGTTAATGAATGTGGTGATTTTCGAGATAAAATGTTGCCACAAATAAAAAATAGTTTTGAGAAGCTTTTCGAAAGCTAATTCGAAGTAAATTTGAATTTAGTTGATAATTGTGTACCGATTTTTCATAAGGCATATACGTTGCCGTTTAACTGTAGAGATTTGGTTGAAAAATAATTGAGTTCATTAGAAAATGAGGGTACCTATTATCGAGAAAGTTGAATTTGCAGAGTGGGCTTCACCAATCGTAGTCGTGCCCAAGCCAAATAATAAAATTAGATTGTGTATTGACTGTTCGGTTACTGTCAACAAATTCATAAAAGCTCAGTTTTATCCTTTACCAGTCATAGACGAAGTTTTAACATGTTTAGTGGGTTGTAATTATTTTATATCTTTAGACTTGAAAGGTGCGTACATCTAATTAAAGCTTAGTACAAGTGCACAAAATATAATGGTGATAAATACACATAAAGGATTGTATAAGTATAAACGATTACCGTTTGGTGTGGAACCAGAAGCTTCAGTTTTTGAATCAATAATCGATTAGATTCTTAAGGATATTCCTAAAACATATGCTTATTGCTTACATTGATGAAATATTGCTAGGTGTGGAAATTTGCAGGAGTTGCACGTAAGATTAATGACTGGATAGGTTACAAAAATTTAATGTCAAAGTGAATTTCGAGAAATGTAAATTCTTTGTTGAAAAACTTACATACATAGGGGCATGAGGTATCATCACAAGGTGTTAGTCCAAGTAAAGAAAAAATTCAAGCAATCGTAGATCCACCACATCCTACGAATCTAACACAACTCAAATCTATCATCGGATTATTGAATTATTATGGGAAATTTCTGCCAAGATTGCATTGTAGCCTATTATATCGGTTATTTCAAAAATGAGCAAAATGGCATTGGGAAAATGATATATTAAATAGTACAATATTAGAATAGTATGATCCAAATAAGGAGATAATTATTGTTTGCGATGCAAGTGATGAAGGGTTGAGCGGTATAATAAGTCACATTGCCAGTGGTGTAGAGAAACCAGTAATTTTCGCAACAACAGCCAATCACGGTGGCCTTTTTGTAATCGATCTTTTTCGTTCAATTTTAACTGCTTAAATGGTGATGAAACACGATCGGCGTACGTTTTTTGTTGAAAGCGTAATTTTGCCAATTTTTTGGTGACACCGCTGATGATTTTCGGTTTGAAATCGTCTTGACTGATAGATATAAATGTTCTTGTGCGACGGCTAAACAATCGTTGGCATTGAGAACCCAAAATATCATTGCGTGGTGTATTTCGCAACAATAACAATGCTTCGTAGATGTCTGAATCGTCATGCCAGCATTTGCGGAGTAGATTTTTTCGAGCTGAACATTGCGTTTAGAGAATCCATTTGACCGAGCGTAATGTGGTGATGAAATGCGATGGTTGAATTGCCAACGCAACGCGAAAATTTTGAATTCTTTCGATGTGAACTGTGACCACCATCTGATTCCAACGTTTCCGGTATTCCGTGAATAGCAAACCATTTTTATATTAATTGCAAAATGACTGCTGCCGATGTTGTTCTTTACTTCTTGAAGATCCATAAAACCGGAATAATGATCGGCAATAATGATGTAGTCTCTGCCCTTGAACATAAACATGTCTGTATAGAAACTAGTTGAAATGGATAGTCCGGCAAAACCTTCTGTAGTAATGGTTCCTTTGTTTTTGATCTTTGAGTGCGTTGACATGTAGAGCACTTTTCGACAAATTCCTTGATTTCCTTTGTTTGTCTAGGCCAGTAGAGGCTGCTTCGCGCTCTTGCCAATGATTTCGACACATCTGGATGACCTTTGTGTATATCAGCTAACACTTTTGGGCGTTCAGCTGTTGGGACAATAAGTTTATTAGCTTTAAATAGTAATTGACCATCATACCAAATTTCCTCCTTGAAGCTCGCATACGGCTTGACTGCTTTTGGCAATTTGCTGTCATCCATTGGCCATCCTCTTTCGACAATTGTACGTAGCAATTGTAGTTCGAAATCTTCGTCTGTAAATTTTGCTAAGTGATTTTTCGTCACCTCCGATGTCCATTTTTTGTCAATTGGTTCAGCTTTGCAATCGCGGCTTGCATAGCAGGAAATTTTAACGCTTTGATTTACGTCATAGTAACCCAGAACTGGCGTTGTTGTGATAACCTCTTTTAACTACTCAAAAGCTGTTTGTTGGTCAACATCCCATACCCATGCGGTGTCCTTCACTATTAATCTTCTCAATGCTTCTGTCAAATCTGAACATTTCGGAATAAATTTTGCAAGGTATGGTACTGTACCAAGCAATCTCTGCAATTCCTTGACATTAGCTGGAGTGTTCAAACGATGAACTGCTGATACCTTATCCGGATCAATCTCACAACCATTGGATGTAAAAACGTGTCCAAGAAATTTTACTCTGTTCTTGTTGTATTCACACTTACTCTGATTTAATGTGAAACTAGCATCTTTTAATCGATGCTTTACCTTTTTTGTGATTCCCTCTAACATTTCCGCATTTTCCGCATAAAGAATAATATCATCCATGGCAACCTCGCAATTGTCGATACCTTGCAATGTCTCGTTCATAATCTGTGAAAATACTTCAGGTGCAGAATTTACACCAAACGGCATGCGTAAATAACGTAACGTCCCCATGGCGTACCGATGACCAAGTATTTTGATGTTCGTTCAGTCACTGTAATCTGCCAGAAACCATGTTGACAATCCAATTTTGAAAAAAAACTTGGCCTTTCCTATTTTTGCGGCTATTTCTTCTACTGTTATTCTTTCCGTTACATACTCGAATTTTTCATTCTGTCCAATTCCTCTTTTGTTTTATCTCTAAATGCAGCTAGAACTCGACACGGTGGAATTATTTTGAATTTCGGATTGTCAACAAAATCGATATCATATTCGTAATTGTTGCAACAACCCAACTGTATATCCACTTTATGAACGCGTTTCACTAACCCCAGCTCTTCGCATGAATTTCGACCAAGAATTGACATTAAATCCTCGTTAATTACTTTAAAAATCACGTGTCCTGATTTTTGCGGCGATACACACCATACCTTGGTTTCACCTATTACTTTGACTGAGTCGAGATTATATGTTGATAGACGTTTAGTCGATGAAATGTTTACTTTTAATTTTAATAAGGACGCTTCTTTCCGCGATATTACGTTGCAGTGAGCTCCTGTGTCCAAATCAACTAACAGTTCACCCTTTTTCAATTGAACTCACTTTTATTTCTTCATTTTCACCTTTAATACTGCTCACATTGTAATCATACTCGCTCTCGGCGCTCGAATCTGAGTCACTTTTGGAAGAGTCACTGGCTATTTTGTTCACTTTCCCCGATTTTTTATGTTTGTCTTTTTTATTTGACTTTTTTCCCGATGATTTCTTTTTGGAGCGACAATTTTTTTTAAAATGATCCTTATTATCGCACTGTTCACATTTTTTGTTGAATGCTGGACAGTGTTTCTTACCGTGTCGTGTGCCGTAGCGCTTACAATCAAATTCGTCATCGTCTTTTTTATTTATTTTGTTTACACTTGATGACGAATGTGCAGGCGTCGATAGATCACTCAGTGACTTTATTTGTTTCTCAGCACGCTCTGCAGCACGACAAATTTTAACCGCTTTGGCCAATTCCATATCATCTTCGACCCACATTTTCGTTGCGAATTCCTACAACGATTTGATCCATCACGAATTCATCTTCTTTTGTGCTATATCCACAATGCGTAACTTGCGTTTTCAATCGTTGCAAAAAATCTTCGAATAATTCACATTCTTCTTGCTTAATACGATGAAATTTTGCGCGATGGTGCAAAATGTTTTTTTTAATTTGTCGATAATTTGCTTCGGATCCTTCTTTTCGCCGTCTGTGGCGCCCAAATTATTTAATACTTTCAATGCGGGGGCGACCAAGGCACGAAATTAATGTTGATGCTTGAATTTCGGCTGTCTTTTTTGTTAATTCCATCGAATTACTGTAATGGGTAAATAATTCGATCCATTCCGTCCACTCTTGAGCCATATCTAGCTCTGAATTTATCACAAAATTCTTCGGTGGTTTAATGATACGGTATCGATCGTTCTGTTGAATTTTTCCTTTACTCAAAATCGTATGAGTTTTTTGAATTCTGCTTTTTTAAATGATTGTTACGGTTGTTTGTAGTTGCTGGATTATTACAAAAAATTGAAATAATATGAATTCGAATATGGAGATCTCAAATTTGAAATAAAACGTAATATGGAATAACTCAAGTTATTACGTTTTGCCCTGTTATCGGGTCGAGTCTATAATGCTAACATTCTTTTCCTATCCTTCGGTCTTGTTATATGTAAAGGGTATACGGTGGATCCGACGTATCCGGGATTGTTGCTGAGGCTTGGTCATACATCCGTATCAATCAATCAAAACATTTAGCTAATTTAGCATTTATTTAGCTTTCTCAAGAAGTTGTTGATGAAATTAAATAAACATATTTTTGCTTAGCGCTTTGTTCAACTGAATTTCTTTATGCTTGCAATTAATTCAATTGCATTCATATGCCAACCGGCTCTGGTAATAAATCCTAGTACTAACGAAATTTTGAATCGACCACTTGGAAAAATTTCGATTTTACGGGTACAAAATAATAAATCAAATTGCAAAAGGATGATATAACTGAATTTCACTGAAAACCACTCAGCTGTCCGAACGATGACTGGCCTATTGCTATGGAAACAGGCCGGACCAGTTCAAAACCGGTCAGTTAGCAACCCTAATTGTAACTTGGATATAGTAATCGGAGCAATGTGAATAAGTGAGCATGTATAAATCTGTGCATTCTGAACAATTGACGAAATACAGTGTACCATTTTTATCTGGCTTTATATATATTAGCCACCAAAGTAAAATCTGTTGGTTACATTGAATTAAGCAAAGTTAAGTATAGGCAGCTCTGATTGTTAAATTATCCAACAAAATAATCGATTTTTATTACGATAAAAATAAAACAAGATGCAACTGCAATAATCATTGGACGATTGGAGACATTTTTTATCCAAAATTGATAGCAGAAAAAATTGATGTCTCAAAAAAAATGCCTTATATGTTTAATTTATCAAGTAGAACATGGTACTGTAACAGAAAAATAGAGGTTGTCATTTAAAAAAATAAAATGACGGTAAAATAACCTTGAAAATGTATATCAAAAAATAAAAATAAATTACATCAACATATTTCCCCCTAAAACCAAACCTTCTTTGGAACAAGCCCAATTCGTAAAACCAAGTCGTACAATGGTCAAAACTCTGTTTTTAAAGTAAGTTTACTGTGACAGGAGTTTGTATAGTATGCTACACGCATAAACATAGCCAATGCGGTAATTCCCAAATGTTCAAATTTAATCAAACGCCAGTTAAACTAAACCAAACTACTTTTGTAAACAACTAGCACAATTATCACAATTTATTGAAAGTCTACCAAATCAAACTAAACTATCACTCAAAAAAAAAAAAAAATAAAAAATTGACATAACCTCAAGAAACTTAAGAAATTGTCATACAGAGACACTCCCAAGATTATTTCACAAGTAAATAAACAAACGAATTACAACTTACGTGCAAATCAATAAAATTATTAACAATTGTAAATTATTCGACATTTTAAATGTAATATTGTTTAACAACTATTCTATATTTCGCTTAATTATTATAAACATTAGCAATGAATAATACGTTTTGCTTCTACGGTATGACTAAAAAAAAATTTTTTTTTTGTTTTTTACTCAAATCTATTTGCTAAACCAATTTGTTATCTTATCGCGTCATTATCGTATACATATTATGGATAGACATATGCATACGTAACGTACACAAAATATTTTCTAAGTTTTGTGTCTTTATGTCTTTAATTCTGATGTAATGTACGTCACCATTACCGTTTCATGAATCGTTAAACGTACACGCTCTTGAAATTCATATCGTTGCGATATTTGAAGCCATGATCGTTCTCGGCTCATCGATAGCGGCGTCTGAAACCATGTATTGTAATCTATCTTTAGGCCACCCGTTAATAATTGATCGAAAGTTTGATGGCCAATGTGAAACATTAGTTTGAGCAGTGATGGATGCTCAACTTGTAAATTTTGTCCAGGCAGCGGTTGATAAGGATTTATCTCAACATCGCTGACCTCGAGTTTTTGCAGTAACCATTCAATATTACATTTTAAATATTTGTAAATCATCTGTGAAAAAAAAAAAATTACAGATCATTTAGGGCAATATGCCAAAATTCTATATATCTACCCTAACACATTGTTTACCAACTTGTGTAGTTAACACATCACTAATTAAAACATCGGAAATATATTCCGCATTTTCAACATCATACTCCTCGCCAGATCTTGTGCTAGGTGATGGTTGATTTAAATTTTCGACATCGCCGATCTAAATAAATTTCGCATTAATTAAAAAAAACGCCAATAGCGAACAATAAAATAGGCGCTTACCTTTGCTGTGCTGACAAAACTCAAACCGGCTGGCTCATCATTTTCCATCTGCAGTATATTTGAATTCCGCTGGCTATCCCGGGTCTGGTCTAAAAACAGTTTTATGCGTTCAGTATGTTTATTATCCTCGTCTATTGCACAAATCGCTTCTGCGAGAGTCTGGCAAATTGTAACCTTTTCCTCATTGGAGTCCGTAAAATGTTCAGCCGTTTCCAACAGTTTTGTGTACAATGAACAAAATAATAATTGAATTAGAACAGCATCGCCTAGCGGTTTAATATCGGCCGGAATAATTTCCGACAATGATGTAGCCACATTGTACAAACAATCTGGTACACAGTCCCACATTTCTGAAAAGCAATTAATTGATAAGGACATCGCTTGGTACATACTGCCACCGCCTCGTACCGCGGACACAAGCATATGAACGATTGGATCGAGAATTGGATAAATCAAATGTATTATAGCTTCGAGCCATGGTGGTCGTTTTTGATTCCATACTTGGCGCCGATCAAGGCATGCCGCCCAATCTTTAATATTCGTCTTCTCGAGTGCCGATATTAAAACATTATCAATATCTGAACTTTTACCGGTCATCATTATGATATAGGACAGGGCGAGAACAATCTGATAATTTGTTTGTCCTACTGGATCATTTAATTCTTTTGTCCACGACTCAATCTCTTTACATTCGTTGCCGCACAAAAATCCATCGCATTTCGTAAAGAAACGTTCATGATTCATAAGCGGTTGTTTTAGGCTGGGCATAAAATTTTCTGGCGTTGGTAAATTATTCATGAGATGATGGAATATTATCGATGACAAATAGGCATCTCGCATTAATAATATTTTTAGCATAAGTGACCAATTCGGTTGAGGGGCTCCAAGTAGTACTTTAACTTCGAGCCCAATAGCTGTGCTAACACCAAATTCTGTGCAGCGGCTAGCCCAATGTGCATTTTGTGAGATTGGAAATAATTTTGGTAATGCAAATATAATCCAGGGTGATGGTAAACCTTGTCGCGAATTAAACATTCCGATTGATGAATGACCTTTGCGTAAAAATTTGTACAGCACGCCCAATGATACGCCGCGTAACAGAAGGCAACAAAACAATTCATGACACTTAGCATGAATATCACGAAGAATTTTTGATTGATTCACAATATTTAGGCCGACATAACCTTCACCGTTTTCCGCGATTAACGGTAATAATTCAGCTATGCACAGTAGCAGATTGCAAATATCGACCAAAAGCAACGGGCTTCGTTCTTTACTCGGAACTGTTTGTGTATATCGAACCGTTAATATCGTTAACGTTTCATTGAGCATGCCCGAAAATACACGTTGTGCCATATTTGGTGGTACCGAATCCCATAAATCCTGTTTAGTGCCTTGCATATATAGCCACCACATTTGTATGGTGTACGAACCACGTTCTGATTCAAAAAATGATTGTTGTGCTTCCCAATTTAAACAATCTGCATCTTGTATTATGTACAGCGTTAATAAACGGCAATGCAGATCGAGCAGCCGTTCAGCCAATGCTTCGGTCATTTCTGAATACTGTTTGTAGCTCATTTTTAGTGATCCACCTTTTTCATCACCCTTTGGCGGATATACCGTCACTGTGCTGCATTGCAGATAAATTGACAGTGCATTTTTGATTAATGCAGCTGCTCCAATTGTTGCCGTAAGTACAGTTAGATCGGCATGATCTAGAGCCTCTTGACTGAGTGTATGTAAATGTTCTAGTAAGCTGTCAGCCGATTTTGTTAGAAGGCCAACAAATTTTTCTGGGTCTGATGTTTTTACGATAATTGGTGCGATGGTTACCTATACAAAAAAAAAAATATTAAGCCGAATTATAATCGATGCATATTGCAAATTGTATCTACTTACATTATTTCCCGTCGTTTTTTCTTGTCCATCTTCATCGAATTGATTATAATTCAAAAGGCCTGAGTTTTTCTTGTAAGCGGCATAGTATTCATCTTCCCACCATAGCACGATTTTTACCGATGCAAATGACGCAGTACGTGGAAAATCTAATTTTCCTCCAACGACACCGTGACAAATGGTTTCCTGTAACACAGTCTGATGTTGTTGATAATATTGGAGGTCTCGTTGCAACAATATAGGGACACGATCCATTAAATTTCCTTCTTCCATAACCTCCATGGCTCAATTTTATTTTATTTTTCACTGTAATTTAAACACAATTCACAGAGTTTTATAGCATGGAGTCGAGTTGCAAACGATTTTCTTTCATGAAGAAAAGTTTTATTTTTTGTTGTTTATCGATTAAACAAATTTCGTTAAATGTTTTGATTGCATATGACGTAGCCGAGTGCTAAATATAATAAAAGTATTAGATATATTGCGGTTATTTATTTGCATAACCTACTTCTTTAGAATTATATCCCGGATTGCAGGTTTAAGTGAATAAAAGAAAATAAAGTGTTAGTGTAAATAAACACTTGCGTTAGACGGAAACTGGACTTTATAAATATTATTATTTTACAGGTGCATTGGCAATTTAATCAATGAATAAAACTAGCAAATTTGTCCAGTAGCTGCCAAATCTTTATGCCAATCTGATAACAAAACGGCAACATATATGTATATTGATTAGCAAACTCGTATAGGAATATAAATCAAAGTAAATAGAAGCAAAAGAAAAAAAATAATTCTAAAGCAGATGATTTACAGGAAACAATTAAACTGTTTGAACAATTAATCAAGAAAATTGATTACGTCGTTGTTCAGCAAAAAGATACCATCGAGCAAATAAAAAAATGAGCAAGGCTTTAACTGCAACCAATGAGGAGAACCGTATTTTACGTGAAGGTATGTAAAAACTAGTTCAAGAAAACAACGATCTGAACACATCGATTTGAAATAGTCACAGCTGATATAGGAAGTTTAAATCAAAACAAAGGAGATTTACTCAATGTTGTGTCTTTAATTAAACAACATATGTAATTTTATAATATAATTCAGTTTTAATCTTTTATTGTACTTCCATTCAAGTAATATGACAAAAGACTAACTGTCCTACATATAGAAAGACACAGCTAGCTATATAATGATTTCAGGGCTGCCAACATCTCCCCCTAGTTTAATTCAAACCCTTCCAGTCGTCGAGGTAATCTTCGTTCTCTAGTTGATCGACGAACCGGAGTAGATCGATGTTGCCCATTGTTTTGTTGCACATCAACCGCTTCTTCATATAGAGATTCGTTCTGATGGTTTGGAACTGAATAAGTAGAACCCTCAGCCAGGAGCGTGTCAAGTGGTAATTCCGATCGAGAATCAGATGAGGCTGATGGTTCTTGAAACGGTCGAGATCGCATTTGATTTGCATGTGAACGGACCATTCGGTTAGTGTTTTGTAACTTGACGCGATACATTACATTTCCCAGTCGTTCCTTGACGATTGCAGACTGCCAACGATACTTGTTGTTGTAGTAAACCTTGACATCGACTGAGTCATTGACATTGAACTGTCGATTCTTAGCGCCATGTTGCTTGTTGAATTGTTCATTCTGTTTCTGCTTAAGATCATCGTGATTAATGTTTGAATGATCAGATGGTTTTAACAAATCGAACGTCGTTCGCATTGGTCGTCCGAGCATGATCTCGGCTGGTGATTTCTGCAATGGTGTGTTAGGATTCAGCGTTGAGCGATATGTAGACAAGAATATTTGTAGAGCTTCCTCGATACCTCCTTCCCCTTGATTTTTCTTAAGAGATCTCTTGAGCGTATCGACGAAACGTTCCGCCTGCCCATTTGATTGTGGATGGAATGGGGCGGTACGCACGTGTTTGATGCCATTTGACTCACAAAATTCTTTAAATTGTGCTGAAACAAACTGAGTTCCATTGTCCGACACGATGGTTTTTGGAATACCAAAACGAGAAAATGTTTCCTCCAACATTTTTATAGTTTTTGTTGAAGTTGTTGTCTGAGACAGAAAAACTTCCGGCCACTTTGAATATGCGTCGATGATTACGAGAAAGAAATACCCGTAAATGCGTCCGGCGTAGTCAATGTGAATTCGCTGCCAAGGACCATCAGGTACGGTCCAAGATTCGAGGAAAGTTTTCGGTGGTGATTTAGCTGCACTCGCGCATTGATTACAAGCGCGAACCATCTCTTCGATCTGCTGATCGAGGCCATGCCAGTATACATAACTTCGAGAAATCGACTTCATTCGCTGCATTCCCTGATGTCCTTTGTGAAGTTGTTGAAGAATTCGTCGCTGAAATTTTTCTGGAACAACAAGGCGATCACCGTACATGAGACAACCGTTCGCTATTGACAGTGCTTCTCGACGATGAAAAAATTGTTTGACCTCAGTGTCTTGAATTTGCTTGAATGAAGTAGGCCAGCCATTGTTGACGTGTTGAATGACTGTTTGAAGAACAGCTGACTTTTCCGTTGATTGCTGTATCATGTTGTGTGTTACGGGCAAATGATGAAAAATTTCGAGCTGAACTGATTGAAAATCGTCGTCCGCTTGAATTGACGCAATCACAAATTCTTCGTCTGGTTTGACGTGAGAGTTGATCAATCGTGAAAGCA
Organism: Tipula helvola; assembly: GCA_963556165.1. NCBI lineage: Eukaryota > Metazoa > Arthropoda > Insecta > Diptera > Tipulidae > Tipula > Tipula helvola. The sequence continues at coordinate 61,703,807 of OY744483.1, forward strand.
CATCTGCGTATCCGAAACTGTTTGTGGACACATACTCGATGTTGAAGTTGTACATAAGTAGTGTGAGTGCCCATCTCTGAAGTCTATTCGCTGTGTATACAGGAATACCTTTCTTTGAACCGAAAATTGACAATAATGGTTTGTGATCCGTTTGAAGTAAGAACTTTCGACCGAATACGAATTTATGAAATTTAGTCACAGCGAAAACCAAAGCGTAGGCTTCTTTTTCGATCTGACTATAATTTTGTTCAGCTTTGTTCAAGGTCCTTGAAACGTGATAAACTGCTTTGACAGATTTGTCCGGAAACCGATGATAAATGCAACCTCCGATGCCAGTGTTGGATGCGTCAGCCGCTACGATGATCTCAAGACTTGGATCAAAATGAGTGAGTAGCAAATCAGACTTCAAAATTTTTTTGAAACTGTCAAATGACCTTTGACAATCTGGTGTCCAATTCCATGAGACATTTTGTTCCAACAGCACGTCGAGTGGTCGTCGTAGTTGATGCATTTGTTTTACGAATTTACCATAATAATTTATAGCACCCAAATATGAACGTAGAGTTGCTATATCTGTCGGTGGTGGCATGTTCGTAACAGCTTCCACTTTACCTGGATCTGGGCGTAGACCATCCTTGTCAATGACGTGACCCAGATAGCGAATTGATCTCATTGCGAATTTGCATTTCTCGATTTTTAGGCTGAAACCGAAATCTTGTATTCGCTTGAGTGCGCGTGTCAGATTTTGATTGTGATCCAACTTGTCTGTGCCGGAGACGATAATGTCGTCCATGTAGGCAGCAACTCTTTCCAAATCATCAACCATGTTTGACATGATTTGTTGAAATGCACCCGGTGCCGACTTTACGCCGGGGGGTAAACGGTTGAATTGAAAAAGTCCTCGATGCGTTGTGATTGTGAGTAGCTTGCGAGATTCTTCTTCGATCTCCACTTGAAGAAATGCGTCGGAAAGATCTATGTGACTGAAGACTGTTCCGTTTGCTATTTTTGCGAAGATCTCTTGAGGAATTGGTAATGGATATTGATTTGGTTCCAAAACGCTGTTCAGACCGGTTGAATAATCTGCACATATTCTGACATTTCCCTCTTTTTTTTTGACAACGACTATCGGCGCGGCCCAATCGGAGTATTCGACTGGAGTAATGATGCTCAAATTCTGAAGACGTTTGAGTTCTTCATCAATGAGTGGCAGTGCCGCAAAAGCCACTGGTCGTTTTGCTCGAAAGACTGGTTTCACATCCGGCTTTAGATGTAATGTGACCTTCGTTTTTGTACAGAGACCCAGCTTACCCGAAAACAAATCAGGGAACAATGATTTTACATCTAAACTTGATACGTCTTCGGCGGTAATGTGATTGCAGACCACGTTAAGTGGCACATCCCACAGATTGAATTTGTCCATGAAATCAATCCCGAAAATGTTGATGTCTGGCGCGACGTAAATTATTCCTGATTTTACGACATTTTTGAAACTGATGTCGCCTTCAAATTGTGCAGTGATCTTGAGTTGGCTCTTGTCTGCGGTCCGTGCTCCGAAAGTTGGTTTTGACAACCGGGGCTTCCCGATGCGATGCCACATCGACTCGGATATGATTGTGATGTCTGAACCACTGTCCATTTGAAGTTTGATTTCGACGCCGTTGATGAGTACTGCGATAAATTTGCGCTTATTCGCAAATCCACCCATGCTGTTAGCAACTGAGATTTCTTTAACACTTGGATTGTCCTTTGGATTGTATTTTGCTTTGGTACGAATCTGTGTTTGTTGTGACTTCTCAGGAAAGCACCCGCAGTAACCCTCCTTGTGTCCAGTTCGCTTACAATTTTGACATTTGTGACTTTTGAAGGAACAGTCTGTCGAAAAATGCATGCCTCCACATGACCAACAAGGGGTTCTTGGAGTTTTTGCTGGATCTTTGTTGGAAAGGTTGTTGTCTCCTGCGTGCTGCGTCTTGTTGTACACCTTCTTCACTGTTCCTGTGTGCTTGATCAGGTTGACAGCTGGTGACTTCTCTTGCTGGTGTTTCTCAACCAACCTGACATCAGACCTGAGGTTAATGAGGGTCTGACATTCTGCAATCAATTTGTCTATGCCATTGATTTGTTCGTCTCTTGTGTTCATCTTTGACAAAAGCCGTATGCGCATTTCCTTATCGCGACTCGAGCGAAGACCAATGATGAATATCAAGCTTTTGAATTGATCGCTTGAAAGATTGGCCAAATCGAAACTTTCGCACAACTTGTTGACTTTGCTCCCGTATGACACAAAATCCTCACCGTCGTGTTTTTCGACCTGTAGACACTCATATCGTCGGTGAAATAGAGATTTCTGTGGTCCGAACAGCTCTGTAAGTTTCTGAACTGTCTCGGCAAACGAAAAATCTTTCGGTGTTTTGGGTAGAATCAGATTCGAATATTTTTCATAGTTCGACGTGTGTAGTTTCATGAGCAGAAGTCTCACTTTCGCTGAGTCGTCGAGATTCTTGGCGTCTTCTTTGAATAATTCTGCGAATCTGCTGTACCAAGCCTCGAAGAAAACACGTGAATCAGAATCGTAACAAAACTCTGTGATTTGCGATGAAAGATTGCATGCAGAATTTGAAGTTATGTTGACTGATGTATTTTCATCTCCAATTAATTTTGCCAAATGATTGATAGCGGCATTCTGGTTTTGAAGAATTTTATTCAATGCCTCCAAATACTTCGGATCCATCTCTGATATTTTTATTGGTTTTTTTAATTTTTTTTATTAAAAAAAATCTGCCACAAATTATTCGCCACGTTGAAAAAACAAAATGAAAATTTGATTTGTTTTTTTCTTTAGTGCACGTTCAATTGCTCGCCAAAAAAAATTGATAAATTGTTTCTTTATCCTCGTCGCCACATATATGTTGTGTCTTTAATTAAACAACATATGTAATTTTATAATATAATTCAGTTTTAATCTTTTATTGTACTTCCATTCAAGTAATATGACAAAAGACTAACTGTCCTACATATAGAAAGACACAGCTAGCTATATAATGATTTCAGGGCTGCCAACACTCAACTTGGTCACCAATGATATCGTTGTACTGGTAACCAAAATGGATGAATTGAAAAGTTTGATCAGTTCCCAGCGCCACGTTCAAGTCATTGATGACCTATCACCACACTTCCCGTCGTTGTCATCCGATGACGTTATTATGAGCATTCCAACACCTATTTCAACATTTATTGTATCGGACTCTTAAGGAGGCTCGAAGGAAGTATTTGTATATTTCCCGTCTTCATCCAACTATTACCTCCGAGTTGATATCCCATTACATCACGTCTGAAAACAGCGTTTTTAACCCATCAAACGTGTTCTGCTTCTCACTGTCCTATAGAGACCGGGATCCAGCATAAATAACGTTTGTGTCTTTCAAGATTGGAGTCATCGAACGCTTGCATAGTTTCTTAAAAATCTTGATTGTTGACCACCTGGGGTTCTAGTTCGCGATTTTCAAGGAAGATGCCGTCCAAAAAACGAGGAAGGAGCTTGCTGCAAGTTATCAATTTAATTCATTAAATTCTAATATTTTAAATACTAATCTACCAAATTCTCACAATAATCTTAACACAGTACATCCTAACATTCTAAATTCATATAAATATGTATATCTAATTCTAGCAATATCATCAATGGATCTAACAATGTGTTTAATAGCTTATCAATTTTTTATTTTAATTGTAGTGGCATACGATCACAATCAAAAAATATCTATTTGGGAATATTGGAATCTAATTACGACGTAATAATACTGACCGAAACATGGCTTGTAGTTGATTTTAATGATGCGAAGTTTTTCCCTTCAGACTTTTGCGTTTTCCGTCGTGATCGGTATAACGGTATTGTGCCTACGGAAGGACAATGGTGGCACATACCTAAGAGCTTGCCTCCCGAAGGAGTCGCCTTAAGGCAAACATCAGAAATCACTTCTGAATTGATTCTATACGGCTAGAGGAATTGTTATAGTACGGATTCCAGACAATTGAGGCATACTCCTGGTGCGAACGAACCAATGACACAAAGAGGACTTTTAGAGTATACGAATCATGAAAATCTTTAAACGATAAATTTCGAGAAAATAAGACACCTAAATCTAAAAAAGAATGGATCCGATCAATCATAACTCAATTTAAAAATAAGATAATATCACAGCCATTTCGTCTTCTTAAAAAGTTGATAACTTTACATTTAGAATCGTTTAGACAAAGCTTAAAGTTACACCATTCACAGAAAATATTTAATTCCTGTTGTAGATTTAACAGATCACCCTCATTTTTAATCTTGCAAAACACTTTTAAATCATCATCACCATATAAATCAAAAACTGACAATCTTTGAGGCACCGCTTCACATCGTCTATGAATGCAATGAACAAAAGAGGCCCTAGATGACTACATTGTGGAACGCCAGAAAAAACATTTATATCTCTAGATAAAATAATATTTAAAAGAACTTTTTGAGTACGGTTCGTTAAATAAGACAAAATCCATTTTAAAGGAAGAACGTCGCACTTGAGTTGTTCTAGTTTCTTTACAAGTAAGACATGGTCAATTTTGTCGAATGCCTTACTAAAATCAGTAAACACAACTTCAACATTGTCACCACCTTCTAATGCCAAAGTCAAAAAATTTGCGAACAGAACAAGATTAGTCACAGTTGATCGTCCCGGGTAAAACCCATGCTGGCTTTCAGAAATGGAATTTTTTATTAAGTAAAAGATTCGGTCTTTGACCATCGATTCGAATAATTTAGGAATAGCCGATAAGATTGAAATACCTCGGTAATTTTCAATATCTGATCTCCGTCCACTCTTGTAAATTGGCGTAATGAAACTGGATTTCCAAATTGAAGGAAATACTCCATTCGCCAAACTCAAATTGAAGAGGTACGTCAGCGGTTGAATCAAACCATAAGCACATTCTTTTAACATAATAGGATGAATTTTGTCCGAGCCACTACTCATACTCACATTAACATTCAATAATGCCTGCAGAACGTCATCGGTGCTAAACTGAATATGAATGTTAGAATTATTACTAAAATCAAAGTCGAAATCATCATTTGAAGATGGGACATACACATTTTCAAACAATGCTGCAAACATGTCAGAGATTCTATGTGGATCATTTACAGTCACAGAATTGAAAGACATTTGAGAGCGAATACCTCTACAGCTCCGCTTCGAATCAACATAGGTCCAGAAACATTTAGGATTGATTCTAATAATTCGATTCAATCTCAACAATATATGAATTATACAAGAAACGATTTAACACTTTAAATTGAGCTCTAAGAGCACTAAATCTATCATAATTTACGACGGATGGATTCAATTTATACCTTTTATGAGCTTTAGATTTCTGATTTTTTAAGCCTGACAGGCGACAATTAAACCACGGCTCGCGTGCTGACAAAACTACCGGCGACCGAGGAATAAATTGTTCAATTGCAGAGTTCATTATTTTATAAAACTGATCAATATAAGCGTCCAAACTACCAATCTTATATTGATCTCAATTAATATTGTCCAGAAACTCATTTAAAGCAGGATAGTCTCCCTTTTTAAAGTTGAAAGACTCACTAGAATTAAAATTAACGTTAACATTAACCCAACTCTCAAAAGTTAATTGGATGTAATGGTGTATGAAAAATACTCGAAGAACTGCCTAGATCATCACAAGCTATGATTGTGCCATGTAATTCCACTGGTATGAACACTAGATCAAGGATATTGCCGCTCTGGTTCTCAATGTTGTTAATCTGTCTTAGTCCAAGAGAACAGATAGAATCCATCACGAGGCCTGAGATTAAATCGCCATTTAGTGGCAGAAGATCATCATCAACAGCACGCCAAGTTATTTTCGGCAGGTTAAAATCACCCAAAATCATCATAGAATCGAATTCCGCTGCCACAGCTGCAAGTTGGTTTGAGAAACACGCAGACAACTCTCCGTACATATAAGCTGAGGACCCACATGGAATATAAACACTTACTATCAACAACAGCTTACCCTTGAAAGCAAGTTTAACAGCTAAAATCTCCAGCCCATTACTCTTCGGGACAATAATATCGGCACGTATATCCTTCGAGACCGCTATCAGAAGTCCACCACCACTCGCCAGTGATTCACTCTCCGAATAACGATCGCGTCTGAAGACTTGGTAGTCCGGAGGGAAATACTCTGCAGAATTGTGCGAACGAGTCAGCCATGTTTCCGCGACACAAATGACATCATAGTCATTTTCCAACACCGATAAATACAGTTCATGTGATTTTGAACGAATACCGCTAGAGTTGTGATAATAAATCGATAACGTGTCATTATGGTTCACTCCAGCAGAAATCGGTAATGCAGGTTGAGTGATAGGTGCAGACAGCGGCATTCTCTCAAGCTCTACAATTTAATTCAAACTACTTAATATGCTTGCCGTATTAACAAGCTTTAGATGCCCACCTACCACCCCATTCCCCCGTCACTCTCCTTATTCTCTCCAAATAAGCTGGACACTTATCATCCCATGCTGAGTGTTCGTAATCAACATTAAGATTCCTTTTCACCGCCGCCTCCGCACAGTTTACGCACTTAGGCTCCCCGTCACAATTTCTCGCAAGGTGATCCCCTTACCACACTTCCAACACAATGGCTTCCCTTTCATGGGACAATCTCTGGCCAAATGCCTTAGACTCACACAATTATAGCACCTTCTCACAAACACGTAGTCTTTCACCTTCGCACAGCTCCACTTGCAGTATACCACTCCCTTACTCAACATCCATTTGTGCGTACCCGGATCAACTTCCAGAACCAAGTCTATATCCCGAAACCGTTTATTTTCCACCACCTTCACTACTCTTAAGCAAAAACCATCCTTCTCCCTATCCAGCCTATTTTGTGTCACTATGGCTTCCACCAGCTCTGCCTGGTTCACATCAGCATCCTTCTTGACTCGCTGCAACTTCACCATAGGGTTCTTAGCTCTCGGTATCTCTAACATGAACTTCTTTTCCATGGATACTTCCGCCATCTCTTTCAGTTTCTGCACATCTTCTGACCCTACATTCCGACCCTTCTCTACATTCAACTACTACCCCTCATTTACTTATGCTCTGCACCTTTTCAATTACGATTCCCAAGCTCACAACGTCCACTGCCTCCTTCAGCCTCTCTCTAGTATTATCCGAAGAGGTTTCCATCTCACCTTCCTTCGGCTTAATAATGAGCACTGGATTATCCTTTCGCACTTTCAAGACATCCTCATAACTTTTCTTACAATTACCGTCACCTCCTAACCTCACATGTTCTTTAACCACTTCCACCTCACCTTTTAACCCATCAATCACCTTTCATACAACCTCCTCCATTTTATCATCAAACATTTTATTCATGCCGTCCATCACACTATTTAATTTATCATCTAATTTAACAATATCGGCTTTTTGATTCTCAAGACCTTTTTGCATGTTTTCATAATCCGTTTTTATTATCCAGTATAAAATGTCAACAGAGTAAATAACTTTGGGGAAACATGCGCATTATAAATTAATTAATTTTGAATATCCTGAGAAGGATGGCCTCTACTTATAGAGAGATCTTTCCTAATTATAAAACCTAGTCGCTCTGAGTCGCCGAATCCGGTCAAAACGAAAGTTTGCCAAATAACTATTGAATCCACGATATTGCTTATCAGTATTAACAATGGGTGTGATTATGGTAGCTCATCGTTTTTGAAAGAACATGAATGTCCAATGGTAAAACCAATGACTTACAAAAATCATTCACTATATTTCATTTGTTTTCCCATTTTCCTTTTTCAAGCTGCGCTTGCATTGTCAAGAGAAGTCAGTATTAATGGCCTCCTATTTATAACCTTGTCAATCGACAATAAAACTGTCAAATTTCTTAATACAGCAGCAGATTAATAGTATGAGTACAACAGCTCTGATCACGTAAACTGATCAAAATATTTCGAACACGAACTGATTTAAAAATAACTAGTCTGTTCAATTCCGCCACTATTAACGAGATGACAGTTCATAAAATTCAACGAATTCCACCACCCATTTCATAAATTCTATAATGGCCTAATAGGCTATGAAAATTTAACAAAGCTTAACGTTTTATTTAAAACAAAGCAATCAAAAAGCCCAAATTTCTCAACTGGTTACACCAAGGAAAAATTAAAATTTTCATGAATTTTCTTTCGATATTTCTAAGAGATTACTACGGCTGAAATGGATATTTTCAACATTGAACTAGATGCGTCTATCCAAAACATATCACTTTTCCGGAAAATGTTGGGGGAAATGTCGGTTAGGATTCCACACTTAGTTGCACCGGAAAAGTGATATGTTTTAGATAGAATGGATCTTAGTTCAATATCAAAATGTACATTTCAGCCAATGGCCGTATGCTAATAATATGGATTTGCTTTCCTGTAGTTTGAAAGTTGTTACTTTCCTATATGCGGATGACACAGTTTACCTTAACTATACAATGTCCGGAAATAAGTTAACCCGTAATGCTAGAAATCGTTTTGAACGAGTTTTGAACCATTTGGATATCATAACGCTTCATCAATGGCTATAGTTGTAGCAATGTTTTTTTAACCAAATAAGTTGCAGAAGCTGTTCCATAGGTAATAGTTTCTAATCTATAACTGCTCATTAGTTTATTTGTTTCAAACCGCCACAGGATTCGTTGAAAATTTTTATCTTTGCGGGCTATTTTGATCTGCCTGAAAATTTTCTCGATGTCTGCTGCAATCAAATAACGATATTTTTCCACCTGATCAATATTGCTGTTAAGTTGTCTTGTAAGGTTGAAACTACATGCATCATTTCATTTGATGTGCCTGTTATTGTTTTGCAGGAAACACCAAACACTATACCCTCAATCTGAGGGCAGAATGATGTGGCATGTATAGTACATGTATTGCATAGTAAACACAAGAAGCGTCTGTCATACAATCATCTTTAATGAATTCCATATGGTTTAGTTGGATGTTTTCGTTCTTGAATTTTTTATATTGATTTAGGCTTTGCTTAGGATGTAGTACTACCGATTACCAAAACCGTTTTAATTGCTTGTCTAGCTCTGTTCTTTGCACTATGCGCTTATGACGCGGATTCCTTTTTACACCTTCACACATAAATTCTTTAATTTAAAAGATCAATAGATCTGATTATCTCCTTTTGTAATTCGCTATCAAAACCCGATAAGTTATTGTCTGGAAGTGGTTTCGTGATAGTCCTCAGAATTAAAGCATTAGCTTGTATCTTGAAGGTCGATAGAAATCTTGGACTTATGTCTATTGCTAACTGTTGAAATTCGGGGAACTTCAGTTAAAATCCTTGTCCTTGGCAAACTTAGTTACTGGTTGCTCTGTGACGAAAGTAAGCCTGGATCGATTAGAGCCTGTAATAAGTTAAAACAACCGTAAATATTCTGTACTTTAACTAGAGCTGTTGTTATAAGTACTTAGTGAGTCACAATCCTTGTCGAATATTGATAATATATTCAGCAATGTATTTGTTAATTTTCACTTTATTATCCAAGTCGTAAATTTGGACAAGCGATAAATCACAATATTTATGCAGCTAAAGAACTTGCCAATGTAGGGGAACTTTAGCTGAGAATGAATCAAAATGTAAGTGTTTATATACAAAAATAATTTGCCAACAAAGCAAAAATTTTGTGGGAAACAATTAGTATAATTCAGAAATTGGATTCTATATCCGTACATAACAATTTTACTTAAAGTCACTTAGATGACAATTATTGCATCGCTAGTTGTTGTATTTGTAATGTGCCATGATTAGTGCAATGTGTTTGGGTTGCATGATAAACGTAATCTATGTTCAAATCTGTGATTGAACAGTATTATCTCTGCGTGTATAGGTAAAACAATTAATTTTGTGTCATGTAAGGAGCCATTCCATGTTACTAGATGCTGATTCAATAAAGTGTTGAATAGATTAGAGCGGTTTTCTAAAGTCTCCCTAGCTGCATTGTATAGTTGTTTCCAGTGGGTTCTAAAGACATAATAATTTCCTAGCTGACCCCTCTACGTCACTTTTAAGGTATTTTATTTTATGGGTTGTGGTAAGCTATAATTGTTGTCATGAACTTGCTTGAGAAACCTACCGACTTCATGTAATCTCCATGAAAATGTGGGGTCTCTACAGGTGGTAGACGAATTTCTAATGGTTTTCGTTTGCATACTTATTCGGGGTCGAAACGATATCTCGCATTTGAAAATCCCGCTTTATCAAAATTCCGCCCAAGCAAAAAATCCCGCTTTTTAAAATCCCGCTTTTCAAAATCCCGATTCTGCAAAAGTAAAAATCCCGGTTTTCAGAAAATCCCGGTTTTGATTTTGATTTTACTTTATAAAATTTTCCTTCACCAGAAAGTGCGGCTCGAATTAAAAAAAATACGTCTTCCATATTTCAAAACCAAGATTTTGAAAAGCGGGATTTTGAAATGCGGGATTTTAAAAAGCGGGATTTTGATTTCGGGATTTTGAAGGCGGAATTTTGAAAAGCGGGCAAACTTACCTTTCCCTACTTATTCTTCTAACAATGTTGTTAATTGTATTTCGTGTGCGTTGCTTAAATTTTCGTAGTATCTTGATGTTGCTTCAACTATTGCCTGAAATTTGACAATTGGCTGAATTCAAGGTTTGACTCGAGAAATTGAATCACAAAATGAAAACCTTCCTAGAGTTTTCTATGTGGTAGTTTGGTTTCGTACTGAAAAGTTAACACGAACAAAAAGTTCGGTCTACTCTTCAGGTAGCTACGATCAAACTACAAAATACAATTCTTATTTCATACGTTAAGTATGAGGCAAGAACGTACTGACTTAGCGAATTATATTAACTAAAACAAAAAAACTCAAGGAAACCCCTCATTTCTGTGCTTTATGCCCACACAAATAAGAGAATACAAAAACAACAGAACAAAACACATTGTGGAATTCGAGAATAGGACCCCAACTACTAAATATTCGTATTAGTGATATGAAGGACAAATACGTCATTCTTATTTTATGTTTTTATATTTTTTTACAAGGGCATATTTCACCAAAAACTAAAAACCCAATTCGCTTTCATAAATAGTAACTATTATTAGTGAAATTTTGTTGCAGAATGTCCAGTACGCAAATACATATTTATTTAATTATTCACTATATTAGCTACATGTATCCATTACAAAAATTACAAATCGATCAATGAATTAATTAACCACTTAAAGTAATGTTCCATTAAATAAAAACAACAGCCTGACAAATCGAATAAATAAATGAATTCAATTTAGTAATGCGATGATGGTCACGGTCAGTCGAGAGTCGAAGTCGGGAGACTAAATTGTTGTATTAGTATCTGTTTTAATTAAGTCGAAAATACTCAATAATAAAAGATTATGTCGAATTTAACTTGGCTCAAGATCTTGATTGGCTATCTATCTAATATGTGCATCGCTCCTTCGATTAAAAATTTAGCAGCATTAAACAAGCCGCTACACCCAATTAATCCAGGCAAATTAAAATTTGTACTCGCAATAATGCTAGTTTTACTAATCGATATTTTCATATACCAGTCCATTAAATTTGAACTTCAATCAACTTATCGAATTGAGAATATTTTACTACACATTTACCTAATAGCATGTGTTATCAACCTGAATGTTAACCTTGCGATACATTTTAAATCGTACCAAAGGCAACAAACATTTTTTAAAAATTTATTCGAATTTACCGATTATGCCAGCAGAGAATTTGGCATTCGTATTGGCATAAAAAATATTAAGCGTTTATTTTATGTTAATATTGGTTACACAGGATTCACAGTTTTATTATTTTTATTGTTGATTACGATGTTTATTGTAACTTGGTTTAAAATAATTCATTTTGTGGCAATAGTATTCCTTGCTAATGTTATCCTAAAGCTTATTTTAATTATTTTAATATTAGTATACAATACGTTATATTTTCTATATGTAATTGTCTTGATTAAAATTTTAAATTTGTATTTGACTAAAGTGAAAATGGTTTTGGTGAATACTGTCGAAAAGCTAAGTTTACAACGGCAATTACAAATCAATAAAACAATATTTATTCAAAATATGAATAAAACGTTATATTTAAATAATTTTTTGGTACGAAAATTAATTATGGAAATTATCGGGATATTTGGTCCGAACATAATATTTATGGTGTTAAACGATTTAATACTTATTGTAATGCATCTCACAATTGTATTTACTTTTTGGGTAAACACAATCCATGTGGTTGGAGTAATGTTTCTTTTTATTTTAACATTTACCCTTGTATTTGGTCATGCATATTATAAAGTTATACTGTTAGTAAGAGCATGCAATAGTTTAAATGGGTTTCATGATATTTATAGGGTGATGATTAATCGTGAAACTACAAATTATTGGGATGATAAACAAACAATTTATATGGTGAGAATATTTGCTGTAATTTTTGGACTTAACCATGTTATATTTGTTCTTCCAGATTGAAATGTTAAACTACAAACTTCTTCATTCGGATCAAAAATTTATGGCCTGTGATTTATTTACGATTGATTTTAAACTACTTTATGATGTACATACGTCAAATCGAAACTGTTGCTTCCGACCTTTGCGCTAATTTTCAATTTTTTTGTTTCCAGTTATTTGCAGGAGTTGTGCTGTACGTTGTGATCGTAAGACAGTTTGCTATAAATGAGTGAAATGGAGTAACCAATCAACGAATGGTCAGTCAGTTGGCATTTTGTAATTTATTCAATAAATTATTAAGTAAAATTAAATAATAAAACAATTTTTTTGAATTAATTTGGAATTATTAAATGAATTAATTTTGATGTTTAATCCGGCAAAATCGTGAAAAAGGCATTTTCAACAAAGTTACTATCAATATTTTGTATTGGTATGTCATTGTAATGATCAACGTCAAATCAACAGCCAAAAAAGTTGTTATATGTTTTAATATTATGTTGAGTGAGTGACATTATTGTAGCTACATCGCAATTACCTACCACAAATAATTCACGATATCTGTAAAATTTTTACTAAAATTACGATACATTGGTTTTTAGTAAAAGCTGGAGTCTGTAGCAATACGAATTTACAAAAGAAATACAATTTGCATTATTGGACCCGTGTAAATCCGAAAGTTGTGCAGCTTAGTCATTTGATATTTCCAATACCAATTTGGAGTGAACATGTGGGCGTATATGTAACGAATATGTACATACGGACCATATTTAATAAAAAAAAGTTCAATTACAAAACCCTGTTTTTAGATTATTTCCAATTTGCAATTTCTGATACCATCTTCACAAAAATTTTGTTGAATAATATTCCATAGTCGTCTTTTAGGCGCCCAAACAATCATATAAATGTTTTCTTGTGCCCGATTTCAGAACAAAACAGCAATTCGTCAGTTAAATAATATTCCCTCCCTTTCTTCTTTTATGAAATGACAATTTGTTTCATAATTCAAAATCAATGCTATCTGATTAAATTTCTTTTTTCCATGAACATTTTAAAGGGCGAATTAAATTTTTATTTAAGCGATATTAAAAAGTCAAATATTTAATTCTCCCTTTAAAATTCTCATGTAAAAAAGAATTATGATCCAGATAGCATTGATTTTGAATTATGAAACAAATTGCAATTTCATAAAAGAAAAAAGAGAGGAAATATTATTTAACTGGCGAATTGCTGTTTTGTTCTGAAATCGGGCATTGGTCGAATAATCGCGTAATCCAATATCATAACAAAAACAAGCATAAAAGAAAATGTTTACTACTTGAGATGACTGACACCGGCATATCGAAAACAGCGTATATTTATTTATTTAAAGCGTATAACAATCAATTCGTGAAGTGAAAACATCGCGCACAAAGGCAACCGATGCTGCATCTCTTCGATGATGTAATCGTTGTAATTTTAATAAATTGCAGCGATATTTATAAGGCAAAAAAACATTTTTGTTCATTCTTTCAGCAGGTAGGCCACGAAGAGCATATGGTACTAATTGCTTCCGAACGCTTTCAATTCTATCTGAATGATACTGATAAAATGGTGACTAGATCTGAGAAGCGAATTCAAGAATAGACCGAACAAAGAACACATATAAAGATTTTAGTGTGAGCGGGTCACAAAGGTATTTACAATTGCGCTTAATGAAGCCTAACATAATGTAAGCCTTAGCAATAATAGAATCAATATGTTTTGTAAACGAAGGATCAGAAGAGAAAATTATAATCAAGTCAGACATGAACTCAACTTTGCCAAACGCTATATTATAAAGGAAATACTGCTGAAGGCAGTTTACATTTGGCCCTATTCAACAACAATTTGTTGTTAAATGACCAACGGCAAAATGTACTCAAATCACTTTGTAATTTTATACAATCAGAAATTGTACGACATCATTAATAAATAATGAGAACAGAAGTGAGACAGAAAGATAAGATTGCAACCATTTGATAGGGATGAACTCACAATTTAGTTGCTCTAGCTTACATGTAAGTTTTAGAAAAGTCAGTGTAAACTACATCTACCTGGCGCGGCCAGATTTGTAATTGTAGATCTTCCCGGATGAAACCCATGTTTTTCAGGCAAAATAAAAGATTTCTTCAACTGAGCAAATAAAAATCTCTGCACCAAAGCTTCGAAAAATTTGGGAATAGCAGAAAGAATAGCAATTCCTCGGTAATTGCTAGTTTCACATCTTTTGCCAGATTTTAAAAACGGACGAATGAAGGATATTTTCCAGGGATCAGGAAAATCTCAGTCCGAAGTCTTTCATTAAAAATGTGAGTCAGCAGAAGATTTAAACTTTCTGCACAATTTTTAATGCAGATGCGTGGAATGCCATCATGACCAGCTCTCTTATTTACATGAAGAAGAGACAAGCAGTCATAAACTTCCAATACAGTGAATTTTAATAAATGATAACCAGTGCGATTACAAGTAAGTGGAAACGTATTATGTGCTGGAAATTACATCGCGGATTGTTCATCCACGGACTCAAAATATTTGGCGAACAGATAGCAGATATCAGAGGGCTAACTCGCCAATGAATTCTGATAAATCATCGGTGAAGGAAACCCAACTGGTTTCCTTTCACCATTTATGAAATTCCAGAATTTACTTGGATTGAACATCAACTCAACTTCAATCTGTAGTTGTTATATAGAAACCAATTTAAAATTTAAAATTTCTTTTGAGCTGTATCGAATCTAGAAGGGCTAAAACCTCATGAGGTGATCAGAACTTCGGTCTTGAAAATTAATTCAACTCCCAAATCCAACCCTAACTGAACCTCTTAAGTCAATCTTCAGCTCGACCTCCAACTCAATTTACAACTTAACCTCCAACTCAACACAATCCTAAACGCACCCACTAAATTAACCGCCAACTCAACCCCCAACTCAATCACCAAAACAACCCCCTTCCCTCAATCATCTTTCAAATCAACCCTTAACCTAACCACAAATCAACCCTTAAATAATTCCACAACCGAACAACTCATTTAACCCCAATACAACCTAACTAAACAATAACTCAATTTCAACTCAATTAATCTCAACCCTTTGCTCAACTCCACATTTAATGGTCAACCCAATCCCAAAATCAACTCAATTCGAAAGCTACATGCATGGCTCCCACTAAACCCTAAACTTGACCCCAAATTAATCCATAACCGAACTATCTCATCATGATCCTATACCATTATACAATCGTACCATCGTACCATAGTAACGACGACCATCACACTATCATACCGTGGTATAGAGGGTAGATCTTAACATCAATCCACCAAACCGCCATACCATCAAATCACCGTAACTTCGTGCCATCGTACGATCATAAAATCATACCATCATACTATCAGGCCATGATATCGTCATACCATCCATCCGTCGTACCATCATTCTAGAATATATGCCGTTATACCATCATAAGTAGTATCAGTTAGACAATCATATCATCGTATCATTATACCATTCCATCATATCACATACCATCATAATATCACACCACCATATATATTATCTTAGCACAATACCATCATACCATCTGACCGTCGTAACATCATACGACCAATACCATTATACCATCATACTAAGTATTATAATGTCGTACCATCATACCATCGTAGCATCAGACCAAAATACCATGAAATCATCATAATATTATACCATCATACATCATACCATTATACAATCATACCATTATACCATCATACCATCATACCATCATACCATCATCCATCATACCAAAATACCATCATATCATCATAACATCATCCCATCATACCATCATACCACCATGCCATCATACCATCATACCATTATACCATCATCCCATCATACCATAAAATCATCATACCATCATTATATCATCATAACATCATACCACCATTTCCATCCAGGTCCCTACAATCATTACAGAACCACATTATGTTGGCACATTTCAGCGTGACAATAAATTACGTGCGATACACTTTTGCACAACTATAATATTAAAGCGACATCCTATTGCAAAAACCAGAGCATCCGATTTTAATAATTTTAGGGTAAATATTTGTATTTATGAATAGGTAGACGATCCAAGATTAATGAATTAATTCAAATTAGCAGATTTTTTTTTGTTAATTAGTAAAAAAAGACCTGTAGTGTACCAAAAACTCAAATTAAGTATAAAATATAATTTTACAATAATGTGGAATAGTGGAGGAAATTCAGTGATTTTCGGACCACCAAATTTTCTATTAAAAGTCCGAAAATCACTGAATAGAAGGAGTCCAGTACAAATTATAAAGGGAAAAAGTTAATTTAGTTTTAATCCAAAATAAAGATAAGAGTAACAATCTAAACCAATTTTTTGCTATGTAACATATAAAAATCAAACGAGAGGAGAATCAGCAACTCGAACACGGTCAACTCGGCGACGGTCAACTCGGCGACGGTCAACTCGGCGACGGTAAACTCGGCGACGACCAACTCGGCGACGGTCAACTCGGCGACGACCAATTCGGCGACGGTCAACTCGGCGACAACCAACTCGGCGACGGTCAACTCGGCGACGGTAAACTCGGCGACGACCAACTCGGCGACGGTCAACTCGGTGACGACTAACTCGGCGACGGTCAACTCGGCGCCGACCAACTCGGCGAATAAAAATCCCGATTTTCAGAAAATCCTGTTTTTTTTTTTATTTTACTTTAAATGAAAATTGTCCTTCACCAGAAAGGGGCGGCTCGAATTAAAAAAAATACGTCTTTCAAAACCAAGATTTTGAAAAATGGGATTTTGAAAAGCGGGATTTTAAAAAATATCATTTTTATATCATTTTTATTGCTTACTGCTGAGCTGACCGTCGCCGAGTTGGTCATCGCCGAGTTGTGCGTCACCGAGGTGGTCGTCGACTGGTTGATCGTCGTCCAATTTGTTGTCGCCTAGTTTACCGTCGCCGAGTTGTCCGTCGCCGAGTTAGTCGTCGCCGAGTTTACTGTCTACTGTCGCAGAGTTGTCCGTCGCCGAGTTAGTCGTCGTCGAGTTTACCGTCGCCGAGTTGACCGTCGCCGAGTTGGTCGTCGCTGAGTTGACCGTCGCCGAGTTGTCCGTCGCCGAGTTGTCCGTCGCCGAGTTAGTCGTCGCCGAGTTTACCGTCGCCGAGTTGACCGTCGACGAGTTGACCGTCGCCGAGTTGACCATCGCCGAGTTGGTTTCGCCGAGTTGTCGCGTACCGTCAGCAACTTGTGGTGAGTATCAAAAATAAATTAAACAACTACTAACTAAACCGGTCCGGCCAGAGTCGGGTAAGCTAGCTGTCTCTCAAGAGATGGGTGAAATATAGTGAGGTTATGCGTGAGTATACCCTTCTGCTGGAAACACGCCACTCACCTTAATTTGTTAGTAAGAATTCCTCTTCAAGGGAATCCCTCATGTTTGACAAGCCCAAACATGTGTATGGGTTTACTTTCTTCTTTTTTTTATACTTGAACTTAATCATAATGATTATTGGCTAAGGCCACACTCTCTCTGTGCAGGGATGATAGGTCCCTGAACAAACAATTGCATTAAGCTAGAAATGACACAGAGGACATGGTCCAAACAATTATCTAAATCCAATTCCACTGAATCAACATTATGTATATCTTTAATATATTGCTCTCCACATTATAATCTGCCTAAAGAAAACTGTGTTACGCGCTCAGCTTTAACTTCATAATCGGAGTTGGTTTTAATGCTAAACAAACATAATGGGGATCAAATCTAACAATAGAGGAGATGAGGAGATGAGGGTAAGGAACTGTTTGAAGCTGAAGAGGCTTATATCCCAGTATATCCCACTAACAAACGGGATATCTGAAAACTATGTACTAACGAAAACAGTAAAAGAATTTCGTGTGGCTACACGCCTGTCATTATAACACTCAGTGATACCATTTTCAAGCAAGAAAATTTGCCGGTTAACAAATAATAAAACAAGCTTGGATCTCTTCCGAAACTTAGTCGAAGACAATACTGAATTACAATTACGAATTACAACTCCGGAACAACTTGTTGACCAATTAGAGCTGCTAAACAACAGTATACTGACAATCAGCGTACGGTACTCCTTCTACTCGAAACCAAACGGAAAATCACATCAACTATCTAGTAGGAGTGAGAGATCTGGTTAGAGAAAACGAAAAGCTCGAAAAATCTGGCAGAGGAACCGAGCACCACAAACCAAATCACGATTTTATTATTTAAGCAAAAAATTGAAAATGATTATCAAAAAAATCAAGAATAAATCTATTAGCGAGTACCTGCTCGCCTTTCTGGCAACAAGGATACTAATTATTCCTCTTAGAAAGCAACTAAAGGTACAAATAGCTCCTATCAAGAATGACTATGAAACTTGGGTAAGAAGTGCCAAAAAAAAGACTACTTTCTTTGCAGCCTACGTTGAAGACATATTTCAATATTTTCCAAGGTAAACAGCTGAACAAAATATAATTCAAGTAAATAAAGTGGACAGCCAAAACATAAGGCCTGTAACACTGCAAGATCTAACAGATGAAATTAACAACAACTTAAGCTCAAAAATCCCCTGGTTATGACCTAATCACTGGACTTATAGTTAACAGCACCTCCCAGAAAAAGGATTTCGAAAATTACGGCAAGTAATCAATCCTCACCAGTTTGGATTTATATAGGAAGTAAGAGTAAGATAATCTTGAAAACAAAAAATATATTCAAGTGTCTTCTCGGGCGTATCTCAAACCTTAGACAAAGCACAGCACCGAGGCTTGTAATTAAATTAGACAGAGATCTGCCGAAGCAGGTTTAGCAGGTTCCACAAGGAAGTGTTCTAGGGCCAATATACTTTATACTGTATAAGCGAGACTTACCAAGTACAAAAGGAACAAGTTTTGCAATATTTACGAATCATACTTCAATTTTGGCAATTGGAGACAACATTTGGGAGTGAACCAGTAAATTCTAAAATGCCGGCAATTCACTGAATAGTTCATCAACGAAACTAAATCTATACATTTAGATTTCCCCAACAAAAGTTTTAATTAGTTACCTGTTTGGCTGAATTCGGTTCGGAACCTTAATGGTCAACTAAAGTGGAAAGAGCATGTTCAAAAGAAAACGAAGTGTTAAATATCAAATATAGAAAAATGTATTGGCTGTTAGGAAGGAACGCTAAGCAAAAATTACATATTGAACTGCTCTATCGGCTGATATTGGAACCTATATGGACGTATGGTATACAGTATGGGGCTGTTCCAAGAAAACTAATGTAATTGTAATTCAAACGTTTCAAAATAAAGTCTTGCTTAGCATGATGACCGCAGCTTGGTACATAAGGAATGATAACTTTCATAAGGATCTAAAATCGAATACGGCAGTCAAGAAATTAAGAATTATACCAGGACCAGGCATAGACACAAAAAGGTCCGTAGCCATACCATAATTTAAAAATTTTCCTCCAACTCATTGACACCACTTTGAGCTTGCTATGAAGCGCTGGATACTCCTGACATCGCTCCCGCTGAGCTCCGTCAGGTCATTGAAAAGGGGTGCCCCTAGAAAATTCAGTCTGTTTCGAGCCAGACTAGGACAGGTGCAAAGAAGATAAAGTACTGTCTCTTCCTCCTCTTCGTCCTCCCAACTACGACAGTAGTCATGTGAGAAGAAACCAAGTCTACTCGCATGTCTGCCTACGAGACAGTGCCCCGTAATCACTCTTACGGCGCCTTAGCCAACATCAAAATGCTGATTTGCATCGTATGCTGAAGTAACCAACTTGGTTCCACAAACATTTAACAACATTTAATAAAGATAAATTACTAGATGAATTATATTCAGTTGTAATATTTATTACACATTTTTCTTTATTATTTCCTTTTTAATTACAATCTAGCCTAAGACTAACAAA
Source organism: Tipula helvola (assembly GCA_963556165.1). Classification (NCBI taxonomy): domain Eukaryota; kingdom Metazoa; phylum Arthropoda; class Insecta; order Diptera; family Tipulidae; genus Tipula; species Tipula helvola. Next base: position 61,724,323 of record OY744483.1, read on the forward strand.
CAATTTTATTCTAACTTAAATTACTACATTTTACTGAAATTTAAGGGTTCATCCATCGATGTACTTCTCAGTTTTTATTTTTATTATTTAATCACGCTTTTGTTGTGCGCTAGATAAAGATTTATTTTAACTGATTTTACACTAACTCAAAATGCTTTACTCTTTTGAGCCTTCTACCTATGTTAACATGGTGAAGTAGCCGTTGTTCATGACTTCAAGCAAATTTCATAATTTCGGTTTTGATGGGTTCTTATATGCCCAGGTGTTTGTGGATGTTGTTATTTCTGAAAAACCATGGTGCCTTGACGAAAATTTCTTAGTACTTTATTTTGGAATCGTTGGATAATATCCTTGTTGTTCTGCTTGGTATATCCCCATAGCTGTATTGTATACCATAAGTCCAAACAGGCTTCAATATTTGCTTATAAAGCAGAAGCTTATTAGGGATTGATAAATGAGAGTTTCTTCTTAGTAACCAATACATTTTATTGTATTTTAATCCCAACTCGTCTCTTTTCTTTTTAACATGAGCTTTCCAGCGAAGCTTAGCGGCTAATGTTATACCAAGATATTTGGCAGTGTTTGCATGTGCTATTTCTTGATTATTTAGATATACCGGTTTGTGTATTAATCTCATTTATTAATGTATTAATCATCTGCCACATTTAATTTTATGCGCCATTTTTTTGTCCAGTTGAATACCTGCTCTTTAGCGATTTGTAATTTCAATGTTGTATCTGAGTTATTGTCACCTACTGCCATGATATCTGTGTCATCGGCGAAAATGGCTATTGTTGTTTTGTGGGGTTGGAACATCTCGGGTGTATAGTAAATACCGAAGTGGCCCAAGTACACTTCCTTGTGGAACTCCTGCTCTTATTTCCTTAAGCTCAAAATATTCATCTTCTTGCTTAAGCCTGAAATATCTTTCCGTTATATGTATATAATTCCAGTATTATGATGTACTGTGTTGGTAGGATTAATTTAAGTTTGTAGATTAAACCTTTGTGCCAAACCTTGTCAAAGGCCTGCGCTACATCAAGGAATACTGCGGAACAAACGTTTTCTCTTCTAATGTCTCCTCAATAATATTGGTTATTCTATGCACTTGATCAATAGTTGAGTGCTCACTGCGAAAACCAAATTGATGATTTGGAATTAGGTTATTTTTTCAATTATTACTTTGGAGTCTTTTTAATAGTAACTTTTCAAAGAGTTTAGACATTAGGTATCCGTAGCAACGATATAGGCCTATATGATGTTATTAGATGTGGCGGCTTTCCTGGTTTGGGAATTATGAGAACCTCAGCCACTTTCCAAAGTTTTGGCACATATTTTAACCTGAGATTCTCTCGGTAGCTGCTTTATTATTTCTCCGGTAATCAGGTCAAACCCTGGTGCTTTCTTTAAGTTTAAATTGTTTTTAATTTCGTTTGCTACTTCAGTAGGCGATGTAGGTGTGACATCTTCGAAAACTTTCAACTCGTATTATGTTTTCAGCCAATGTTTCTCGTACTTGGTATTCATGAGGTTGAAATATATTTTCAAGATGATTAGCAAATCCTTCAGCTTTTTCTTTGTTTTTCCTTGCCCATGTTTCATCCATTTTCCTGATAGGGTGAATCGGCATTATTGGCCTTTTCAGAGTTTTAGTTGCTTTCCAGAGCAAATAATCCGTATTACTGTCATTCGTCAACTTATTTAAGTAGAAATCTACTGACTCATTTTTTAATTTCTGAATTTCTCTTGTTAATTGTTGAGTAAGATTGTTTAATCTTTTTCTGTCTTGCGGAGCTCTAGTTAGGTGCCACTTTTTTTCTAGATTTGCGTTTATCCCTAAGGAGATTTCTAATTTCCATTGGATAGTTATTTCCTTTTAGCCTTGATTTGATTTCTGGAGTACTTTCCCATGTTGATTGTTGAATATCCGTAATGAACTTTTCTACTTCTATGTCCAGTTGATCCATAGTCTTTAAAGGAACTTTCAAAAGTATTCTTTGTTCAAGGTGTACTTTGAAACTTTCCCAGTCTGTATATTTGTTGGTTAATTCTGGATTATTCCCTTTTTGGATGACATACTCACTTATATAGAGTTAGGAGAATGATCTGGGCTCATATCTTGGCTTTCCTCAACTTTCATAAAATTATTTGAAATATTTTTCAGATTTTTTTCCTGGGTCAATTGGCCAATTAGTTGGTTTTCCTGTGGAAATGGATTCACATCCATTTTCTTTAATATGGCAATCAGTAATTCCTTTCCTTTTTTTGTGGTTAATCTAGAACCCCAATGAGTATTATTCGCATTGAAGTCACCACCTATTATGGACCTTTTTCCCAGACGCTTGAAGAACTCTGAGTATTGTTTGTTTTTAATAGAATGTCTTGGTGGAAAGTACAATCATGCCACAACAATAGGAAAGTTGTTGGTTTTTATATAAACCCCTGTGGCCTGAATTTCTTCTTTTTCATATTTTGCTTCTTCAATTAAAATTGGTTTTAACAATTTTTTAAACTTATTTAAACACAACAAAAAGGACCATGGTTATTTTTATAATAATATAATTGACTAATCGATTTATTTGTAATTATTATAATGGATATGATAATTATGCTATACAGTAACATTAATTTAGGTAAACATTTACGCATCGCTTCTTCCCAGAATGATAATATATGCGGTACATAAACGGATATGCAAGTTTTGTGTTTATAGTTACTTTTTAGTGATATCTGGATAAAGTAATATTATCAGTATGTCGAATCTAAATTCGCTAAAATCGTTAATTGAATTTTTGTCACATATCTCAATAGCGCCCATTAGAAAACAATTAAATACACCAAATCAACAACTGAACAGAACTAGCAAATTAAAATTTATTTTAATATTATCACTCTTGATAATCCTGAACTTTTCCGTTTATAATGAAATAAAATACGAGCTAAACGGTATTACAAAACAAGTAGTCGATATTTTATTACATATCTACCTAGCAGCAAGTGTTATAAATTTAAATGTTAACGTTTGGATTTATTTTAAATCGTATGACAGGCATCAGATATTGTTAAACAATTTATTCACCTTTAATCGAAATATTATAGAACATTTTGGCATTCGGATAGACCTAAAAAATATTTTTCACCTATTTTATTGCAACGTAGCATACGTTGGCGTAATAATTTTTGCCTTTGTATCGATGATAATAACGTTCCTCGTTACATGGTTTACAGCGTTAGAGTACAATGTGGCCAAAACAATGGGCATTCAATTTGGTATAAAAATTCTTTTAAATATTATGCTTTTAACTTATAACTCGTTATATTTTTTATACATTATTATTTTGATTAAAATCATAAATTTATATTTGAACGAGGTGAAAATAATTTTTGCTAATTTAATTACAAAACTAAATGATGGTGAACATTTTAAAAATGTAAAAACTGAATTAACACAAAATATCAATCAAATACTAAATGTAAATAGTTTTTTGGTGCGTAAAATAATTTTGGAAATTATCATAATTTTTGGGCCAAATATGACTTTTATGGTCCTAAACGATTTAGTTTATATTGTGTCGCTTTTGGTACTGATCTTTCATATTACAATTATTGCAAATAAATTTTATGTAATTGCTGCCACTATAATATTCATATTAACCTTTATGTTATTATTTGGGTATACATACTATCGGGTATTATTGTTAGTTAGTTGTTGTAATAATTTACATAGTTTTCAAGATGATTACAGACGAATAATTAATCGCCTTACGAATTATGATGGCCAGGATAAACAAGCACTATACTTGGTGAGATTTTGCACTGTTATGCTATAATGACACGTGATTATTCCATAATTTATTTTTATTGTTACAGATTGAAATGTTAAACTTCAAGTTGTTGCATACTGAAGTAAAATTTACTGCTTGCGATTTATTTACGGTCGACTATAAACTGCTTTACGATGTACTAGTAAATTGTAAAATTGAAATTAAGCAGCGGAAAATATAATTTTTCTTTATAGTTACTTACAGGTGTGATACTGTATTTCGTAATAGCGCTACAATTTGCTGTGACAGAAATATAAACTATTGCTACAAAGATAAGAAGTCTACATTTACGGGAATTTATATCTAATAAATATACAACAATTATTTTATGTGTATTTTAATAATTAAAATTGTTTATTCTTGTGTGGTCATTTATTTTGGTATTCCACCAACAGATTTTCTTCCATTTTTATCTTAGACACAATTATTACAACAACTCGACCAACGACCTGTTTCATCCAAGACACAAAAAAAAACTTTACACTAACAAAATATAAAATAAAAATGATTTACATTTACCTTTCTTTGGAAATTACAAACTTTAACCTAATCGATGGCCATTGCTGCCTTATAAATTTGATAACCGATGTTTAGCTTACACAGTTTCCAATTAGAACTCAATTAGTACTCTTATTGCGAAGAAAGTTTAATTAGTAATCTTATTAGAGAATCTTGCAGGTTTTTCTTTTCAATTATTGTTTCACTGCTGGGGAGCCGGAGCCAGAGACGAAGCCAACTTTCCTATCTCGAATGTTTTGTTCCTCTCCCTTTTGTTGTTATAACTCTATAACCCTAGTAGGTATTTTTGCCGTTGTATATTTTCCCCATTACCAAACTTTAACATGAAAAGCGGCAGCCCACGCTTCGTGAGGACGCTATTGCCTTTATCACTAACGGTTTTTTTCTCTTTCTCGATGAGCTTTATAGTTAGTTTTCTATAAGTATCTGAATCTTGGACGTTTACCTTCCAGACATCTTTATTTATAGCGCTACCAGGTAAGCATACTTCAACTATTTGTCCATAATTGATGTCATCAGAGCTTTGATAGTCTATTTATTTATTTATTTATTATATATATCAACAGGAAAGAATCCTATGTTGACAATAACAATAGACATCAAATTACTTTTAATAAGTTAAAATCGGATAAGTTAAAATCGAACTCATTAAAATTAGCATTAAATTAGCCAGAGACTCAAACAGATTTACGGGGCACATGAATGTCTATATTGGCAAGGAGTTCAGTAAAATCAACTACACTATTGTAACGCAAATGATTGCTTTGGTGCACATGCTTGAAATCTGCCGTACTCATGGCTGGGAGGGTTTATTTTGAAGTTCATGGCAACCAGCATCACAAAAAAAATTATTCATGTGCAATTGCGACTTAAAAAAAAAAAATCACCCCAAATACCATTTCTCCGACGCAACTGTTTCCCACAAACAAAATCAAATAATAACACATCTTCATTATTTATACGTTGAAATCATTATATTTGAGTTTCAAACAAACTAATCTAATTTTATTATTATTATGTACTTTATTATTTTATGTTAAGAACCTTGAATCAAATCTTCACAAAAAAAATTTATTCAAAATCAAGCCGTTATACAGGGTGTTTTGTACTAGAGTGTAAATATTTTCAGGGATGATTCCTTGATTAATTTCAAGCAAAAAATCGTTCCTGGAGGGGGGGCCCATTTTCAATATTTACTGAGATACAGTGCGTTAAAGAAAATCAGTTTGGGGTGGTACCTGTACGCATATTTTTTTAATTACTCTAAAGATAGGAAGACTAAGCCAAGCATTTGTAATATTATTTTTAGGGACTAGAATTACCTATATTTTAATGTATTATGTAAGTACGTAGCCCATTCCGTTGTTTAAATATTAATGTTTAAACTTTAAATGTTATTTAAATATCACTAAAATTTTGCGTTTTTCATAGTTTTTTACTCATAAAACATATAGAAATAATAAGTAATTTCTAATTTTTGCTTATTCCTCTGTCAAATACCTACGTCGGGACTACTACGTAGTCTAATGAATGAGGGTTGACCACATGGGCACATGGGAAAATTTTGAGCTATATTGTTTATTGTTCACACAATACCTCAAAGAGTAAATTTATGGGGACTCATGAACTCCATGAACCAAATTAGAACACATCAAAACATGAATATTCCTACTATCACTCAAAATATATTCCCGAATTGTGTACATGTCAGAGATTTCCGATCGCATGCATGAGTTGGATTCTTAAAAACCACTTCGGTCATCTGGATACGACCCGCACAAACCAAATTACAACACTTCAAAACTTGAGCATTTTTACTATCACTCAAAATATATTCGTGAATTATGAATTTTCGATCGTATGCTTGAGTGGGTTCATTTTTTCTAATGGCTATGTCTGGGCCGATTCTGAAGATTCTGAAGCTGATTTGCTTATTAGTATTTTTACATCAATAAATGTGATGTATGATCAAGATTATTGTGACCCTGAAATTTGTCCTTGCAATTATTAACTACATATTTACTTATACTATTTCGATTAAGTCAACAATATGCTTAAGAACTTTCATTTTTTCAAATGACGCACAAAACGTTCAAATCACAAAAATATTGATCAGCAAACAGATTTTGCCAAAATTTGCTTTTTATTTATATTTGAGGTGGAAATAAATTGTTTTTGTTCACGTGAACATTATAGAAACAGAATTAAAACTTTCCATACTTTACAAAGACTAACTATTTTTGTAAGAATAATAAATAAAATCTTCCACTTGAATAATAAATACGGTGCATAATAATTTAGTCATCATCATTACCCTGAACCATTTTTTTCAAAGCCAACTTAAACATCATCATTAAGTGTAACAATATTTATTTATTTCATATAAGAATACTGCAGGTTCTAAGTAGTTCTAATTCATTATCAAAATAAGGAAATTGGATCAAAAATATTGTATTGCAAGTACATTTGCTAAACAAGATGGTAAATATTTTTGTTCTTCACAGTGAGGTAAAAATCATCAATAAGGTTAAAAGTAAATTTTCAGTAAACGGTGTTTACTAGTTAAAAACAACTTATTGAATATAATAATAAATATAAATGAGGTGAGTGTTAATTAAAAATGAATGCAATTATTCAAATATATCGAATGCATAATTAAAGTGATAAATACGATTAATGAATCATGCAACTTTCATTTTTAATGAATCAGCAAAATATTCCATTGATGTTATTTTTCATGTTTAAGGGTGAATTGATATTTAAGCTGCCCCATGAATCATGTTGGCCTTGAAACTGTCGTGCAGGAGAGGATATTTCCCAGGAATAGGAATTTCCGCTCAAAAAAATATGTACGTGAGGCAGACCACGTTTCTGAAACCCCACAGCAACATGAAGCAACGAACTCTACCAAAGAAGTTTCCTTTGGTTCCTCATAATATAGCAATAATATTGTGATTATCGTGGGTTTTATGTTCAGGCATGGTACTGATGCGTCGCAGTGTATTATCGTTCAGCCGATATTCTGCCATTCAAACTGTTGTTCGACCATCACTAAAGCTGCCTCATTTGCTGCTGGTGCATTAAAACGACCTCTATGAGCATCAGCGGATGTTCTATCAGCGTGAATAGCACCTTCAAATTCTCACAGTTCAGTGATATCCTGCTTAGAGTGGTTTTTAAGTCCTTTTAATAGGTATTGTGATTGTGTAACTGTTTCATTAATCTCGGTTTTTATGTGACAAGCCTGATAATTCGAGACGAACATCTTGGACTATTAAATGCGGGCGCAACATAATGAGTCAAGTCAATTGATTTTTCTCGAACATAAATAATATGCACTTGATGTAAAAATTATCAAATGACCGGTCCCTGGGGTCGGTCATATACATAACAAGCAATATTTGCATTAAATTTTGTACGATTTTCCGCCGACCCAATTTGTTAAACAAAAATAGAAAGTCCCAAAGTCAAATGATTTGTCTCAAATGTGTGTAGCACTTGATGTAAAAATTATCGAATGGCCGATCGCTGGAGTCGGCTATAAAAATAACAAGCAGTATTTGCATCAAATGTTGTACGATTTTCCGCAGACCAAATGTGTTAAACAAAAATCAAAAGTCCCAAAGTCAAACGATTTTTTTAAATGTCCATAGCACTTGATGTAAAAATTATCGAATGACCGGTCCCTGGGGTCGGCCATATAAATAACAAGCAAAATTTGCGTCAAATGTTGTACGATTTTCTGCCGACCAAATTTGTTAAACAAAAATCAAAAGCCGCAAAGTCAAACGATTTTTATCGGATGTCTGTAGTATGCACTGGATGTAAAAATTATCAAATGGCCGGTCCCAGGGTCTACAATTATCACCACGAAACCCCTACCACGCATATGGACCACCGAGATTACAGTCTCAGGAACTATTCAATATTGAAGAACAAATCAATTATCCATGCACATGTTACTCAGATGAGTAAAATCTATACGATTATGACTATTACACAGAATACAACGAAACCGATAATAACTACGACTTAAATACAATTGATCCTGTTCACAAGTTAACACAACATTACTACGTTCAAACTCGGGATAACGAAATGTGATTTTCATTTGATGAGGATTTTCTCAAGAAAGCTTCACCGAACCCATCTGATACCTAAATATCAATAACCATTCAGGTTACACATTACCCTACATAGAAATTAAAACTCGAGATCACCTTCTAAAATTATAGATCGACACCGGATCAAATAAATCTTTCATAAACCCCAAATTAGTTCAAATCAAACACATACAGAGAATAGAACCGGTTACTATCAAAATATTGTTCAATAAACCCATACTGCTGACCAATCAATAATAATCAACGGATTTAATGAATTTAAAACAAAATAACCAATGGAATTGATTCTCTTCAAATTCCACGAATATTTTGACGGACTCATATGCCTAGAACTAATGCAAAAATTGCAAATAACGATAGACCTTGGAAAATCGAAGTTAATCACACCTAACACCCAAATTCCCTTACTTTTCAAGCCAAATCACATGTCTCAACAATATAAAATACTCCCCCGTAGCAAGTTGATTGCCCAAATTCCAGTAGACAAAGAAAATGGAGAAATCTATATCAAACCTATCGTTATAGAAGTAATTAACTACAGTGACCAAGAACATACGTTTGTATCTATTACACCTAGTAAAAACTGAGAAATTCGAAAACTATCACTTCGAAATGTCTAATCAAACAACATACGAACAAATGTCCACTGATAGCGAGTCTATCACCCAGCTTATTCGAAACCAACATCTTAATATAGAGGAAAAGAAAGCTATAGAAAAACTCTGCCTAAATTTCGAAGAAATCTTTCAAAAGGAAAACAAAAAAACTTACATTTACTAACGCAATCAAACACGAAATCAATACAGGAGACGAGAAACCCGTTTTTAGGAAGTTGAGAAACAAATTATGCACATGTTGGACCAAGGCATTATTCGCCCTAGCTTCTCACCCTGGAGTAGTCCTATATTGATAGTTCTTAAAAAGCTAGATGCTTCAGGGAAAACCAAATGGAGACTTATGATAGATTATCGCAAGCTCAATGAAAAAACTGTATCAGATAGATACCCACTTCCCAACATCACTAATATCCTGGATAAACTATAGGAAAGTGCATCTATTTACCACTCTGGATCTTGCTTCTGGTTTTTAGCAAATAGAATTCAATCCCAGAGATATACCCAAATCGCTTTTTCCGTCGATCATGCGGGCATTATAAATACATTCGAATGCCTGTCGGACTCAAAAATGCACCCAGCACATTTCGACGAGTAATGGACAATGTGCTTGACGAACTTCAGGGGAAGATATGCTTATGTTATATGGATGACAACATTATCTTTTCCACATCCCTAAAAGAACACATAGAAAGTCTAACTAAAATTTTCCAAAGACTCCGTCAAGCCAACTTAAAAGTACAACTTGACAAATCTGAATTTCTACACAAGGAAATTGCATTCCTTGGACATTTAGTCATATCAAACGGAGTACAACCTAACCCTCATAAAATTTTTGCCATAAAAAACTTTCCTATTCCAAAAACTGAGAAGCAAATCAAAAGTTTCTTAGGACTCATGGGGTACTATAAAAATGCATCCCAAACTTTGCGAACGTTACAAAACCTACGACCGAATAGATATCTTAGGAAAGACAAAAAAATAATATTAGATACAAACTACACTAAATGCTTTGAACATTGCAAAACACTTCTATGTATGTAACAACCAATATTACAATACCCCGATTTTAATAAACCAATCCTAGTAACCACTGACGCTAGTAATGTGGTAGTTGGAGCAGTCCTTCCTCAAGGAGACATAGGAAAAGATTTACCGGTCTGCTATGCCTCTAGGACATTATCGAAAAGCAAACAAAATTATTCTGCGATAGAGAAAGAACTTCTAGCTATCGTTTGGGCAACTGAATATTTTATATTATAAGCCACTAACCTGGCTGTTCCCATTAAAAGAGCCTAATAGTAAATAGGTCAGATGGCGTCTCAAGCTAGAAAAGTTTGACTATACGATACATATGAATTCAGAACTCCAACGTTGACGCTCTCTCTCGAATAGAACCAGAATCCGTATCAACTCCAATGGAAATAAATATTTCCGAGTCTAGCCAATCAAGCAATGATACGCTAATTTCCACAAAAGAAATTACAATACCCGTCACATCAAATCCCATTAATCATTTTATTCAACAATTAATACTACAACTTTCTTCGACAGTACCAGAACCTCTAATCAAAGAAAAAATTATTTTCGATACAAAAAAACGCGTAACAGCAGACATATCCAACAAATTAGGAGCTCAAACAGTCATTCAAAACATTTTGAAAAAACTTACAGGACATAACGAATGACGACAAACTTGCGTATTTACCACAGAAGAATGCTTCGATATATTGAAGAAGGCATTCGCCGCAAATTTCCACCCTAATAGACGAACCACTAATCCTAAGGCCACAGAGCCACAGTCCTTCGATCAAAGACCTTCCTATAAGACATATTAACAGAAACAGAGCAGAGGGAAAAAATAAAACACTTGCATGAACAAAATAACCATAGAGGAATTATAGAACATTATGATCACCTAAAACGTGCCAACAAATCAAATATGATAAGCACCTCTTAGACTTCAATTGGAAGTAACGGAAACACCGAAGAAACCAATGAAAATAGTCGATATGGATTTATTCCAAATGATGCAAAATTCTCTAAATTTGCCATCGCATACCCAATACCTGATAAATCTGAAAAAACATTATTAAACAACTTAATACATTTTTGTAGTCTACACCAGTGGTTCCCAACCCAAACATGATCGCGGACCGGTGAATTTCGCGACTTGAATATTTTAAATAAATATATAGTTTAAGTACACGTTTATGCAACATTTCATACGTTATTTCAATTCCATATACATACAAACAAAAAAAATATAATATTGCAGAAAATGCCGATTCACCTAAATATGTTGTTGCAAATGGTAACATTAATTATGCAGCCTTTTGGAATAATATTGGGTATTCTTCCTTTATTTGTATCAAAAATTGAGCTAACCTCATTTTTGCGAATAACGATTTTAAAATTAATTCTAAACTGAGTGCAATGAGCTGTAATTTTTCTTCATATGTCAGTTTATTGGTTTGGTGTTCCACGAAACGATTAGGAAAAAGTTTTGCGGACCGTTGTAATTTTTTCGCGGACCGGCAGCGGTCCGCGGACCGGCGGTTGGGAACCACTGGTCTACACAGTACCCCTAGATAATGAATCCACTTTCAAAGGATCAAAAATCCAACAATTCATAAACAAATATAACATCACACTACACGTGACAACACCATACCATTCCACAGGGAATTCCCCTGTAGAAAGATTGCATTCAACAAGAAATATTCGGTATAATCCACAATGAAGAAAATCGTCATCTCGAAAGCGGCACAGTCCGTAATAATCTTAAAATGCATGCCAATCAAATAAACGCGAAATTTTTTAAGTGCGTAAATGATGAACAACACTTCCAACTCATAACTGCTATACTTTCTCTCTGCGTCTGTCGTCTTGCGGCTTGCGTTATAGATTGGGTGAGACTTTCCATCGTCATGCTGCTGCATCAATATGGAACCGTAGCCGTGCATTGAAGCGTCTGTATGAAGTTCAGTGGGCAGTCCGTCTCTAAATAATTGAAGCACAGGAGTACTCGTTGGATATCGTTTTAGCGAATTAAACGCCATTATCTCCTCCTCTCTGAACACAAAATCCACACCCTCCCTCAACAAATCGCTTAATGGCAGGCCCTATCCCGTCAGGCCGAGAAATTATTGAATCTGCTTCTTTGTCTTGGGCTGCGGAAAATTCCTCACGGCCCTCGTCTTGCTTTCCGATGGACTTATCTTGCCGTCATGAATAACATGCCTGAGATCTTCCAGTTAATATCGAGTTCATATTCAGAAGCCAATTTCAGTACAATTTTCAATCGCTGATTCATTATCGGTTGCCAGAATAATGATATCGTCGAGATAAAGCGACATTATCCCTTTACGTATTAAATCACGAAGGATGCTATTAACGAATCTCATGAATACACCAGGACATGTTACATAGCCCAAACGGTATTTTCCTAAATTGGTACTGCTCTGTTGGTGTCACAAATAATGTATATTTGCGACTTCTTTCTTCAATAGCAACATGGAAAAATCCGTTTCTTAAACCGAGCAAGCTAAATACCCGAGCATCTTGTAGCTTGTAGGGGAAGCGATCTTTAACAATTTGGCGGTTAATGTTCCGGTAATCCACGCACAAACGTTTTGAGCCGTCTTTCTTTGAAACCAATACAATTGGACTAGAGAACTCCAATGAACTAGGTTCCTTCTTATAAATCGACAAACGTCTTGGACTCTGACTAATTGGCGTTTCATCCTTCAAAATTATTTTGCAGTTTATATCTGAAGTTTTCGTCGGTGCCGGTGATTACTGCTGATATAATTGCTTAACGACCTGAGCATCACTTCCACACGCAGATATCCACACCGTTCTCATCGATAATCACTTTTGCTTCACAAAGCAAATCACAGCCAATCAAAAAGATTTACGGGGATAACATCGTTAGCGTTAGGCACTACATGTGTACCGGCACATGTAAATTGCTACCGTTAATAATGATATTCGCTTCAAATTTTTCAAATGTCTCAATCTTCTTACCAGCAAGTCCCGTCAACGTTGATCTGGATTTCAGAGGTTTCATATTATTCAAATTCAAATATACGTCAGATCGGATCAAATTTACGGAACGTCCCGTATCTATCAGAGCACACACTTTCATATCGTCAATTAATACGTCAATTTTCATTCGATGTTCTTTTGTCGTACACAAGCTAACATTCGTTTTCGATGAAGTAGGGTACTCGAAACTTTTATGTCCAAACGTATTTCACTTAAAGCACCTTGTGCCATCGGATTTCCTTTGACAATCCTTCGGCAGATGACCGTATTCATTACAAACACTTAATCTTATTACGTCGGGGATTTATTGATTTATGACCACTCGGCATTGGTTGCTCCAGTTGTTGATCGATTGTTCATCGATTTAATTTTTAACTTTTCAAATGCTTCATACATACATCAAAGAACCAAATCTTATTTGAATCCTCAATACAAACACCATCAATGATGTATTCCAAAATTACTTCGTTCTCGATGTCAGCCAATGCACCAATTTCGCGCATACGTAAAATGTACTGATGTATAGTTTCATCTTTTTTATTTTTTGCCTTTATTAGCATCTGGTGAACAGTAGCGCTACTAACATTCACATGAAATTCGTCGAGTAATACTTGTTGTAATGATTCCCAATCCTTTGCGCTCGTAGAACGTAATAGCATCTTGGCTGTGCCCGTCAAAAGTCAATAGTTCTGATGAAAAGAGCCAAAACCAAGATCACCATAGCTCCGAATATAGTTCCAGCCTGCTCGCAGCAGGCTGACACTACTCTTAGAGGGGAGGAGTCATATCCGCTCACTTCCATCACCGTTCCCGTAAGAAGACTCATGGATACAACAACAACAATAACGAAACCTTGTTAGCGGGTCACCAATCAACCAGATAAAAAAATGCAAAAACAACATGATCATCAATACGTAGAATGCAATCACCCACATAAGAATTAAAATAAAGACGCTAAAGGAGAAACCCTAGTAAAAAGCCCTACAAGAAATGTTTATACGTTCGTTCCTATTGTATTTGCAACTATTGATTATTAATGTTAATTAAAAATTGATTAGCTCGTAGTACAACTACAATCGAGTAAACAATAAATAATAAATTCAGTTAAATTAACTAATTGATATGATAATTACTTTGTCGTTCGTTTATTAGTACAGAACAGAAATTACATTCAATCGAACCGGACACAATATTGTGTTCCAAACTGTTACCAATCAAAAATGCTATCAAATTCAAAAAAATTATTAAAAATATTTAAAATATTTTCGATATTTTCTATTTCGCCACGACTAAAAAATTTTGATCCCAGTTCCTCCAGCCAATTTAAAATCAATAAATTTCAATATTGTACAACTGGCCTAATTCTCATATTTATGAATATAATTTTTGTAAATAAATTTTATTCAATATTAATGTTTGCCGTATTTTCAATTCAATTTGTATTATTGTGCTTGCTTTTGGTAATGCTTCAAATCACATTCAATATCAATGTAATAATTTTTCTAGTGATGTACCAAGATCATATCAAATTTATAATCGATTTATTTGCTATACTGCAAATATTTGAAATGCATACAATATTTCAATTACAAATCAAAACTAAATTATTTAAAATAATTTTTTTTACGACATTTTTAATTTTTAACTTATTGTGTATTCTACCAACTATATTTCCAGATGATTCGTTTACATTTCAAGCATTACTAGGCCAAATAGTGGACTATATATTTTGCATAATTTTATTGGTAATTAATTATTTCAATTTATTCTATTTTGTGCTGGTAGTTTATGTGATTAATAAATGTTTGGATACATTGAAAAAAGCGTTCAGTGAAATATTGCGCGCAAAAAATGATGACCAATTTAGGAATAATGCAAATTTGATTGCGTCCATTCATAGTTTAATATTTAATTTGGTCGATAAATTTAATTTAATATTTGGTTTAAATATATTTTTAATAATTTTGAACGATATATGTTTGATTGTGATTCATTTTTATGTCATGTTTTTATTAATCGAAAAAAATATTGAAAATTTGGCGGGTATTGGACTTTACGTCAGTGCATTCTTTGTAATTTTTTATTTGCGATTATTTGCTATAATTGTTATATTTAATAATATTAATAAGCATTTGGTTGATTATAAAAATATTTTAATCAAAACGAATTATAAGTTTAATGATAATTCACAATACGTGGTAAGTATATACAATAAAAGAAAACTAATTTTTTCTAAACCGTGTATGGGATTCATATCTGGGGACTGCGGAGGTGATTTAAGCTGTTTTGGAACATTATACAATAACCATTCCTTTATGATCACTGAGGTATACTTATGGTCGTTGTCTTGTTGAAAGATAAACGAACCTACCAGTCCAAACTTGTGCGCGCTATTTCTTAAATTGTTATGGTGTCCTATTGGTGTCTACTATTTGGTGTCCTCCAAACTCGTATTCGACCATCATTACCGTGGATATTAAATTTACTCTCGTCACTAAATATAACTGAGTTCTAAAAATCTTCACTGTAAGTTACTTGATTTTTAGCAAATATTAGTATTTTCCTTGCATTTATTTTATTTATGAATGGCTTTCTTATAGCAATACGACTTCTATAACCAGCTCTGTGTAGCATTCTCGTAATTGTAGTACGATGACAAGTTTTCCCAGTGTTAATATTTACTTCTTTTAAAATTTTATTTGACGAAATTTTAGGATCAATCTTTACTTTGCGCACAATGTTTCTAGTTTCAGCATTATCAAACTTCCTAGGTCTCCCAGTACGACGCTTATAATTTTTCATTTGATATTAACATTGAGTGCCTGTAAATGTCTCTTATGTTTTCAACTCGACATGATGTCTACTTACTCGCTAATTTTAAAGGTCTTTTCAAGTACTTGAAGAAACATCTAACAAGTTTTTTTTTTTTTCAAAAATTTGCGTTTTTCCGTTATTTAATGTTGAAACTTGAAAGGTTTGAAGTCAGTTTTCGGCAAACAAATAGTCACTTTCAACGAGCCACAACTCGGTTCGTATTGCATCAAAGCAACCTTGATTATACAAGCCATAATCTAAAAAACGAAGCTTTTATAAGGGAATTAGAAACGACGAAAAAACCAAAATTTCCATAGTAAAACACATAAAACATATGGGAAATCACTTTTTTTCCTAAGACAAATTTGTAAATGAAAACGTTGCAAATTCTTAATTATGATTTCTGAAATATTTTCATAAATGTTTGAATTTCAACATATATGAATATCGTTTAAGTAAATCGTTTTCATTTTCTTGTAATAATTGATTTATTTAAACCAAAATACAAAAAAAAGTTCATAACAACAGCTTTCTGGTCAAATTAAAAAGAAAAGCTTACTACAAATCGTGTGCATTAAGTCAATATACATAGATGGCAGTGGGCAGTAAACATTTTGAAAAATCGTACCAAAAATTGCCACTTGGGCAAATTTGAGTTCAAAAGTTGTAGGAAAAGCAAAACAAATTCAAAAAATATTTAAGAACGTGTCATAATTTTGTGATTAAACAATTTTTTTCGTATTTTTCTGTATAAATCTGAGACATCTAACGTACACTAGTAAAACTAAAGATAAATTTAGCAAGTATTATTTTAATTCGTCAGAGCCAACTTTGATGTATTTTTCAAAATGAAACTTTGAAAAATATATTTTACAAATAATTTAATTTTAATATTTCCGCAATTAATATTTACTTAATACCAATACACCCTTCTTGTATATTACTGCTAAATATATGTAGAACACTTTTGTATAAAAATTTTGTAACATTTTTGCTTTTTTCATTGAAAAACTTGAAGCTAAAAAACACCATTTTTACTATGGATTCCTATGGAAATTAGTGAAAAGTTATACCACTAAAAAAGCTTCGAAAAAATACGTCATAATTATTATGGCTCTATACTCTAGAAGGCTCTGATTGCATTGGTCCTGAAATATTTTTTGATGAAACACAAGGTTTTCGAGTTATTAGTGAAAAATCGCTCTAAAACATGCATTTTTTAGATGAAAAACCAGCCTTTTCGATTTATCGAAAAAACTTCATACGATATTTTTTGCTTAGAATTCATCCCTCTAGCAATTTCTGTGATTATTTTGAGTGTACTAATTTCCAACTCCAGGGTAAGAGCACACATCTGCACTATTGAGGCCTATTGTGCATCCCTAGAGATTCTTATGTGAAATGTAGGTCTATGTCCTTGATAAACGCCGCTACCTGATGCATATCCAGTGGGTCGGCGTTAGGCCACTGGATTGTGTACGCATTGAAGAACTTGAATCTCTTTAGGATGATAGCATTGCATGTGAAGAGTACGTGTTCCGATGTCTCCTTACCGCAGTCACAGAATCTGCACTGGTACGTAAGGGACTTTTCCATTTTATGTAGATGGCCATTAAAAGGGCCGTGCCCTGTTATAAACCAAGTAAGGGATCTCAGGGATTGGCGGGCCATCCTCGGTGCCTCTCCCAGACGTATAATATTGTAACTGAGTGATTTCTTGGCCTGTCTCATCCCAATGGAGGACTCCCAGAGTAAATTCGTATAGTTCTGCTCCCAGTCCCTTATACCCTCTGCCAAATGGGTTTTTGAAAAAGCGACACTAGTACTGGGACCCAGGAAATCTCGGCTTGCTCCCATATTTACACATCGGTCTGCTGCCTCATTTCCCTTAATGGTGGAGTGACCAGGAGGCCAAAAAAGGGTGATTTTGTTTACTTTACCCAGTACTAATAAATTACAGTAGCAGCTCCAGATCAATTTCGAGTTGAGCACTGAAGCTCCTAAGGCTAGAAGAGCTGCCTGGCTGTCCGAGATTATATAGATCTCGGTCTTCTTATATTTCTTTTTGAGACATTGAAGCACACATACCTCAATAGCAAGGGTCTCTGCCTGAAAAACTGTGGGAGTGCTACCCAGTGGTATGCATAGTTCTAGGTCAGCCCCGACTATCCCTGCACCGGTACTCCCATCTATCTTTGACCCATCCGTATACCATACAGAAGCATGGCGGGGGATGGAGGAGATCATATTCTCTACCAGTACCCTATCCGACAAACTGATTGTAAAATTCCTCCGACAGTCGATTGTCCTTACCATCAAATTTGATAGTTGAATCAATTCCTCCTTGAGATTTAATTTATGTAGGATACTGTTGTGTTGTGTGTCCTTATGGTTTTAATTTTAGCAGTAATTTTTAGGCTTCTTGAACCGGCTACTTTTTTAATGTGTAGGTGCATTGGTGAGAGCCCCAAGTATTTTTTCAAGGGCAGCTGTTGGACAAGCCCTCATTGCTCCAGTTGCACCCACACAGATTAACCTCTGGATCTTGTCCAGAATTCTCCGTGCACCAGTCTGCTCCGTCTTTGGCCACCACACAAACGGCGTAAGAGAGCATGGGCCTTATGACGACCCGGTAGGGCCAAACTAACATTTATGGGCTCAGCCCCCACGTTTTGCCAATCATTCTTTGGCAGGTGAAGTAGGCCTTGTTGGCCTTGTTTGTGATATGATTTAAGTGGGGATTCCATGTCAATTTCTGATCAAGTATCACACCCAGATATTTCACCTCCTTCGACAGTTGGAGGGTTACTTCCACCCCCCTCACCTCCCCCTCCCCTCTTCGCGGGTTGCTTTCTGCTTTCAGATTAATAAAGCCGAGTAAAATAAGAAATTTGGTCACAAACAATAATGTTCTAAATTTTTCAGCAAAATATTCCTAAAACTTATTGAGTTTTCTTTAAATTTTTAGATTGAAATGCTTACGTTTAAAATACTCCACGTGGATGTTAAAATAACAGCCTTTGACTTATTTCCAATCAACTTAAAATTAGTAACAAATGTAAGTAAACTGGCTCAGATAAATTTATAAGTAGTTAATTTAAAATTGTTGCAATTGAAGCTTTTTGCAGGTGCGGTCACTTATTTGATGGTGGTTATTCAATTTCAAGGTGTGCAACAATTAGAATAAAGGAAATAAGTATTTGTCTTGTAACAACATAACCTTTCGACTCGTAATTTATTTTAAAACGAGAAAAAACATCTTTCTCTCGGATTTAAAACTCAAAAATGAAACTTTCAGGAAAAGTCTGCAGCCCGGGGGTCCTATGGTATGATGTACACAAATGTGTACATCCACAGCCAACTGTTGTAGATCACAAATGTAGATATTAAAACTTTTATGGGATACATTTTCGAAGTATGTATGTAATTAGTTAGGTTCTCAATTCAAGGATTTTCTTTTTTTAAATACTTTTAACAAATCCACAATACAAAAGAAAAACAATATATTTATATATAAATTCATTAAATAATGTAAATAAAAATTAAAAATAAATAAATAAAGCGTTATGTTAACAAAAAAGATCTAATTCAGTCGAATTACACTAACTCTTTTAGATTTTTATTTCGTATGGAATTGTACGAAGCAGCTTTTACCCTTGTTGGATTGTACCACAATTTTACATTCTGTGTTTCATGTACTGTGCAGGTTGTATTAGCGAATTTTATTAATAAAGCCAAATTGTTTTACAATTTTTCTTCTTCACTATCGTGAACACTCTCATACAGCCCTATTTCTGTGTTCAGTCGCTGCGGCCTGATGAGAAGATTGATTCTCTCATAATCATAAGCTCATCAGTTCCAAACTGGATTAAATTCTCTTACAATATTCGGAAAGGTGTGAACGACGGCTCCAAAGACAAAAGCAGAAGGGTTTTTTGCAACAAATCGTGACTGGGGACGAAAAGAAGATTCACTATGACAGCCCAAAGCTTAAAAATCGTGAAGTAACCTCGGTTACGCATCAACTTCAACGGCAAAACCGAATATTCATGGCAAGAAGCTAATGCTGTGCATCTGGTGAGATCGGTTCAGAGTGATCTACTATGAGCATATCATAGCCTAACGAAACCATCACCGAAGAACGTTACCAACAACAATTGATGCAATTAAGCTGATCATTGAAGCTCAAACGCCCACAATATGCCAAAAGATATGATAAAGTGACCTTTCAGCACGACAATGAGATGTCCTACCCCACCCGCCGTATTCACCAAACATTATTCTTTCCGGCTACCACTTGTTTCAGGTCGATGACTCATGGCCTGGCCAAGCAGCACTGCACTGCACAAAGAAGCCAATAATTGGATTGATTCTTGGATCACCTCAAAAGATGAGGAATTTTTTCGAAGCGGTATTCGTTTGCTACTTGAAAGAAGTGAAAAAGTCGTAGCTAAAGCTAATTTCTCTGATTAAAGATTCGAAGTTATAAAAAAAAACCTCAAAAGTTATTTGTACCCCCAATAATTCATAAAATGACTCATTTTTAACCATAATTTTTTTGTCCCGCAGATCACGGTTTGCGATCTCAAACTCCTGTTCATGTTCATTGTAGAATGAAAACTTGCCTACTAAAATCATTGTGATTGTGGAATTGATATACACATCACATATTTTACAGAAACCATTAAGCCGCAAATACACTGTTATCACGTCACGTGAGCTCACGTGCGGTCACGCAAACTCACATCACGGGTAAAAAGTGCACATTATCGTTTTACATAGTATTTAAATGGATCAGAAATATACTGATATCACCTCACCTGGATCACGTCATGTTATCAAACTCATGTGTGACAGCACGTTTCTATTTTCTGTAAATTTACATATTTCTGAGTCACGTAACCTCACGTAAATTTGGTTTTAGCAATTATTTTTTTACAAATTCATGGATATCCTGACTGTATTAGAAATGCAAAAAATAATTAATAGGCGGTAATCTGCGAAATCATTGACTGTGCTTGTGTTTGCTCATACAGTTGCCGTTATTTTAAATTTGTGGCAAGACAAAATTGAATTTACATCACAACTTTTACTTCGTAAATGGAATATTAGTTCTTGTTATATTTAAAAATGGACAAGATTTTAATAGAAAAAGTCAGGGAACATGAGGTTATTTATAACCATGGATTGCCTAGTTATCGCGATCAACATATTCGACAAGCAGCTTGGGAGGAAATTGGAAGTGAACTACAAATATCAGGTATTTACAAAATTATTTTTATTTTATAAATCATATAATTTTATCGTGAATAATTTTTGATTATTTATGGATGAATTCTTCCCTTACGCACATATCAAGTTGCCAAACTACACTACCGGCTTCAGAATTAAAATATTCTTTAAATTTCTCTCGAACTTGAAAAAATTCGCGAGTGCAATTTCTTCTTAGAGAATCTAAATTTAGTAAAGCTGATTCTGAAAGATGGAGTGATTCGAAATCTGGTTCAAATGCATTGGTCATGCATAACATATTATGTAGGCAGCACGATGCAAGCACTATTTTGTCAACAAATTCTGGTTGTACTTCCAAATACGTCCGAAAACATTTCGAACGCGCAGCTAGAATGCCAAAAGCATTTTCTACGACACGTTTTCCCCTTGAAATCTCTAACTAAATATTTTATTCGGATCATTGTCTTCTAAGTTATTTCGACTATATGGGCGAAGAAGGTAAGTTTTCTGCGGAAACGCTTCATCTCCAACAACGATGTATGGTTGTGGTTCGCCGGTTTCAATTATAGACGTGCTGGTGGTGGCACATTGAAACTGTTACTGAGTAATTTTTTACTAATTAATGAATTAGAAAAAATCCCACCATCACTATTTCTACCATATGAGCCGACATCAATCGCAATAAAGTTATAATCAGCATCAACTAAAGTTAAAAGTACATTAGAATGGCTTCTTTTGTAGTTGTAATACGTAAATCCAGCATTAATAAGGCACTGTATGTTAATATGCTAGCCGTCGATAGCTACAATGCTGTATTGTTTGTATCGTACTGCAATTGTTTTCCACATATCTTCCATTGGCTCTGGCATTGCAATTGGTCCAAGCTTTGTCCAAATAGCATCACAAACTTCTTTTACAATTTGTCGAACAGTGTTAAATCCCAATCTATAGTTGAAGGCAATACTTCTAAAAGAATTACCTGTCGCCAAAAATCTGAAACAAGAAAAGTATAAAAAGGTTTCGATGATTAATATTTTTTTTTTCAGCAAATAAAGCCAAAGAACGAAGGGAAGAAAGGCTGACAAAAAGAGATCCGTTTGGAAATACGAGCAGCAAATGTCGTTTATTATTCCATTTTTAGAAACCAGAAAGTGAATGCAAAAGCGTTAAATTATTTTGTTTGTTGCGATTTTACGCCACATTTTTCTATTACAGGGTGCAATTTATACGAGTCTGAAGATATAGTAAATTTGTCCGCTGAAATGGAAGATATTGCAGACGAAATAGAAATAGAAGCGATTACACCGCGCCAGTTGGATCGGGGGCATATCAATTTAGATACGGAATCCGAAGGTAGAGAACAGGACACCCAAGTTGCAGATGAAGGAGCAGTTTTTCAAAATGCTGAAACTCCTGAAATGCGTTACAAAATCGTAAAAAGTTTACAAAAAAAAATAGGTCACTAGTTGATACTCCGGCGCAGCAAATTGTTGAACTTTTAAAGGATAATTCGGCTTTAAGAAAACGTAAACACGAGGAAAAGAGCACGCGTACACAATCATGTAATCTTCAAGAGTCACTGGATGAAATCACATGTTCTTTCTCAGAATGTCAAGAATGACAAAGCAGTTGCCAAAATTGGAACAGCCAAAAATCAAACTAGAATTGAGCAATTCGGTGCTATCGGCAGAAATAAAATGTAATGAACAATCGCTTTCTACAACCAATAATCCGCAACACCCCTTTAATAAAAATCCTATGCAACAACAAGTATGTGTTTCATCTACGCCTAAGATAATATCCGTAGAACCGATAACGTTACTCTCAGAATATAATTTAACTATTTCAGGAGAAAGACCAACATTATTTGAAATGACGATTCTGATCTCTGAACACTATACCAGTGAATTAAATAAAGGATGTTGTGTTATTAAACTTATAAATAAAATGTTATAAATATTTAATTTATTTTAAGTGTTTGTTTATTTAAAACTTACCTCAAACAAACAACTAATCTTTCTTCAGTACTGACAGCTCTTCGAAATTGTGTATATGACGCTTTTAATAAGGTTGTGCAAAAAATCAAATTCTTGCATGGTTATTCGAAAATACATATGAAACTTTGTAGAATATTTTCTTAGTTCCGGGACTAATGTATGAAATTCACGCAATTGTTCTCTTTTTTTATTTATTTCACAAAGCAAAAAAAGTGTGGTACAAATTAAATCAAAAAAGAATTTATATAGAGCAATGCGGCTAAAAGATTCAAAATAATTCTTATTGAAAGATTACAAAGTTTATTCTTTAAAAGTATCAAGTAGATAAATCTTTGAAAGAGTTCACTACAAGTTATTCTTTTATCGAATTATCCATTTTGATTCTATGAAAGAATACAATTAATTACAGGTGCAATATTTTCGGTTTACTTTTTTAGAATTAATTTAATCATTTAATTTCAAATTGATTTTAGACTTTAATTATATCGATCCTATTCTTTTAGAGTATAATTCAATTTTTGAAAAAATTTAGATAATTTTTTACAAGAATAGAATCAAATCCAAATATTATTAAAATCAAATCAAATATAAAATTGGTACAAACTCTTTAAAAGAGTAAATTTAATTTAATTTTAATTTAATTCAGGTGCAGGGTGTATTTTGTTTTTTAGTAATAAATAAATAGTTATGTTAAATATTATAATTCAGTATCTTTATTAACAAATTATATGTAATTTATAATTTTGAAGGAATTATTATAAACATTTGTGTGTTTCTTGAGATTACTGCTTCGAATGTCATTTTATTTCGAAGTTGTCTTAAATTAAAACTATTTTTAACATATTTAGACGAAACTTTATAGCCACTATGAAAATAATTAAATTCTTCTGTGACAAATTCTTCGCATAATAAAATTATATCATTATCTTTATTTAATGTTACTAGTTCAATGCAACTAAAGTAAGGAAGCCTATTGCTATTGCTCAAAATAGAATGTGTATGCATGAGGTGGAAATTGTTTGAAAAAATTTAAAAGGTTTTTCTGCCTAATGGAAGCAGCTTCATTATTTTTTTTTTTTGTTGTTCTTTTGTTCCGTTTACTCTGTTTCCATCTGTGCTTTTCCTTTTAATACTAAATTATTGTTAAAGTACAATAAATAAATAAATAAATAAAGTCATATGAAAAAAAGAAAAAAAAAAAAAAAACCTATTTAACTTCAATGAGATTATAAATAGTTTTGGTCGATAATAATATCCGGATTCGTAATAGTTTATTACTCTTAAATCGCAATTTAATCCATATTTTCTTATTATGCCATCATTGCCTAATAGATTGTCAATGCATTTTCCAAATTTCACCGAACGTTCTAAAATATTCTCTTGCCATAGTAATGCCAAATGTCGTTGATGTTTAAACGCTAAAGTATACAAAATATTTTTGAAGTTTTTGACACCAACCACATACTACTTATATACTTGAAATAATCCACTATATACTATATACTTGAAATAATTTTAGTTTATTAATATTTTTAATTAAATTTTAATCGGAGTATTATTTTTACTTTTATAAACGTTTAAAAAAAGAATTATGAATAATGAACATCAGGAAAATTCTACATCGTAGAAATTTCTATTCTTTTTTGGAATTCGTTTTATTCAGAAAAATAAACTGATTCTTTAATAGAATTAATTTTGAAATTGGCTCCAAGTAACTCTAAAAACTAATCAGTTGAATCCTTTTTTAGGTTTAATGTTAATTTTTGGTTTTTTGAATTCAAAATAATTCCTTTTTTGAATTAATTTAAATAAATCTAAAAAAGAGTCACTTGTTTAATGCTTAAAAGAATTAATTTAATTCAATATTTTGGTACTCCATAATTCTTTTCTAGAATTTTTTGCTGTGCATGAACCCATTCCCTTCTTTTTTAATTTTTTTTTTTTATTGAGAACTAAAACCACAGCCGCAGTTTCAATTTCATCTTCCCAATCTGAAGAACTAGTTGAACTACAACTTTCCATCGTTAAAAACAATGACAAACTGGTATAGAGATCATACAAAATACATTATTGTGTGATAAGACGTGACAGCTGTATATTTCTAAGCATAATATTACGGTTTAAATTTGTCTTCGTGATAGCATGTGAGCTCACATGACGTGACAACAGTATGTTTGCGGCTTTATAACAGGACAGAAAACCATAGCAGTCATAGATAATATGCTGATTTATACATTTGTGTGTGAGGAAATTATGAGGTTTATTAGAGATAATATACAATAAATAAGGCGAGATTTTAAGCCTCCCTGAAAACAGCTAAATGACTCCCTAGGGGGCGCGGTCCACAGTTTGAGAAGCACCGCCTTAGATGATCGAGGCGCATTACTTTGTATTTTTTTCTTTGCCAATAAGCCTAAATGAGATTCCAAAATGAGAGGATTATTCCTGCAGAAAACAGAAAACTTGGGGTTGATCCAAGTGGTTTCAGCAAGCAGATAAACTGAACATTTTTCAATAGTCTATTTTTAAGACGAACACTATTTTATTGTTCAGGAGACCATTAAATTGAATATAACGAAGAATAAGATGCAACCGATGATTTTTTTGCAACCACCGCAGTGCAAAGTAAAAGACTGTCGTGGATTTATTGTTTATTTTATTGAAATTCAATACATTACAAATACATTTTGAGAATACCACATCAACAACATTCAAACATCGAATTTAGTAAGCAAGTCGGTTTCTTTATCATTTATTTGTTGAATCTTCCACTATTTCGAAATCTGAAGTAAGAATTTAGTAAATTATTTAACACTTGCTAAAATTGCATTTATTTGATCGTACATTTCCGAAATACGTTGAAACAAATTCTGATGATATGTCTGTTTATTCATGTGATTTTACTAATTTTTATTTATTTGGTTTAGTTCACTGCGATTAAAAGTAAAAAAATTGAATATTTTTAGTACAAATACAAGTTGTTAATTGAAACATTTCTTGTTATTGCCGAATCTTTCCACCATTTCTCAGAAAGAAACCAAACTGAGGGTATTTTGTCGTACATGGAGAAAATAATTATGAGGGATAGAATAAAGAATATAGCCAAAACCGTTATAACTTTTAAAATAATAGACTCACAACGATGGTAATACATATATTTTTTTAGAACAAGAAGCCCTGTCGCGATAAAAAAACTCGCACATACCACTACCCCTTACCTAACGAAGTGGAGCTACTATCCTAAAATCACTGCTTCTGAGTACAAGAAACAGCAGTCAGTGAAAGAGCGATAGATCTAATTATTTGGCCTTTGATTAGTTGTAGATTTGTATTTTTATTTTCATTCATTTCCACACGAACCACCATAGATTTTAAGACACGGAAATAAATTGTTTACTAAAAATGTTTATTTGGTGGGCAACGGGTAGGAAAAAAACAAATGAGTGTTATAATATTTGTGTTTTTTTAATTGTTTGTTACTCAATTATTTATTATTGTAAAAATATTGTGTATTATCATATTTTTAGAGAATATTTTTAATTTGTAGTCACTCATTATTACTTACAATCGGGGTTCGAAGAAAAATATTAACTTGAACCAGTTTTTTAATGCATGTTATTTAGAGCTTTATCACGAGTTCTGGTGGAGTGAAAATTGCTTCTCCACCGTAATTTCGGTACCCTACAATAAATAATAAGAATCCAGAAAATGATATTCAGAGCGGAACACTTTTTATACGACTCTTACAAGCAATATTCAAGAAATACTTAAGTGATAATCAAATATATAAAAAGCTACTCAGTCTATAAAAGAAGCCATTAAAATGCCAATTTTTATAATTGTTTTATTTTTATTTTGCAAAAAGCTCATTGCAGTGTTGTGGTATTTACAAGAATTGTAATGAATTTATTGAAAAATTTTATTAATTAACTACGAAATTATTGAATTTATTTTATTATACGAGCTTAGATGATATGTCATAAAATAAACATTTTAGTTAATATTTCAATAATAAAATATCTAATCCAAAAAACATCTTTTCATTAAAAAATATGGTATTAAAAGAATTGGTGCTTTTATTATAGGGAAGTTTTTTTTCGTCGTTTTATGCCCGCTTATCTTAAACCGCATTTTTCACCTTACGGCTCTGTACATATATGACGTTGGTGGTTCTGGATTATACGGTTGAAATTTATTGCTAGTTTCATAACTGGTTTGATCGCGATTTTAAAAAATAAAACAACTGAAAAAAATTATTTTAGGAATCCATGTTTAAATTAAATATTTGCTTTTTAATTTTAAATTTTATAATTTTATTACTTTATTGTAAAACAAGAATAAATATAGACATTAAATAATATGAAATCTTTAGTACATACATACATTAAATTTAAACCAAACAATGTTTAAATTCAATCAAAGATTTGATTCTCTAGATTTTTTAAATGCACAATTTTTACTTGTGAATTCCTCTAGATTCATTGAACGACTTGTGCCGGAATACGAAAATATTATATTCAGTAGGTTTCATATATTCAGACGCGGCAATTAATCCATTTAATGGCTCATTTGAGTATATTTGCGTAATGGCTCATTTGAGTATATTTGAAAGGCTGTAATAATTTTGTTTTTTCTAACTCCTATGCGTTCATTGAATGATTTGTATCAGAATACCGGTAAAAAAATATTTGATTCAGCAAGTTCCATGTCTTCAACATCAGCAGTTGCGTCAACTAATTCATTTGAATATATTGGAATATCTCGCTTAGTTCTAAGTACTTAGTGGCTCATTTCAGTATTTTTTACGGTTGTCACATCTCTGCGTTCTCGAATTCCTCTGCGTTCAATGAACGATTTAGGCCGGAAAATCTGTAGCAAGATGTTCGATTCAGCTAATTCCATATCTTCAAAACCAGCAGTTGCGGCAGCTAGTTCATTTGGTAATATTGGTGCATCTCGTTTAGTTTTTAATGCATTTTGTATGGCTCTCAAATCTCTGCGCCCTCGAACTCTACTGTGTTTATTGAATGGTTTGTTCCGGAACATCGGCAAGAAGATGATCGATTCAGCTAATTCCATATCTTCAAAATCAGCAGTTGCGGCAGCTAGTTCATTTGGTAATATTGGTGCATCTCGTTTAGTTTTTAATGCATTTTGTATGGCTCTCAAATCTCTGCGCCCTCGAACTCTACTGTGTTTATTAAATGGTTTGTTCCGGAACATCGGCAAGAAGATGCTCGATTCAGCTAATTCCATATCTTCGGCCTCAGCAGTTGCGGCAGCTAGTTCATTTGGTAATATTGGTGCATCTCGTTTAGTTTTTAATGCATTTTGTATGGCTCTCAAATCTCTGCGCCCTCGAACTCTACTGTGTTTATTGAATGGTTTGTTCCGGAACATCGGCAAGAAGATGCTCGATTCAGCTAATTCCATATCTTCGGCATCAGCAGTTGCGACAAATTGTTCATCTGGATGTATTGGAGCTCCAAATATTGATCTTGATTCGACTCTTGATAAGCTGATAGCACAAACAATCACAATAACAATTAGTATTATTTTTGATGCCATTTTTATATTTTATAACAATGATTTTTTTTTTCTTAAATATTTAATAATTCACGATCTGTTCAATAAGAATATAACTTTGTTAATGATTGCTAAAAATGTAGTTTCGGCTTTATATACAAATTTTTGCTATGTAAATAATGTTATTTACGATTAAAGAGAGATTCACCAAATTTGTCTTCTCATATTTTCTTAACAACACTAATATATTTGGTAAGAAAAAGTGACACGTATATAAGATAAGATGTACTAATTAACTAATTAGAATAAAATTAACTAAGGAAAACTTTGAAAATTTGCGCTTGTACGAGATAGAGAGAATTTTAAAATATAAGATAATTTCGCAGTTCTTTCATACAAAACTTGTATAAGAATTTCGCAAGTTTGAGTATTAAAATTTTAATTTTTATCGCGTATGTAAAATTGGTAATTTATAGAATCTTGGTATTTCCGTATTACCCTTGTAGTAATGAAATGAGGGGATACTTGGATGCACTCATTGATATATGTTCCAATATGAGAATTATGTAGAAGTATATTCAAAATTTACGATTATATGACTAACTATTTCCTTAGCACTTTGCTAGATTTCTTACTACGGTTCAAATCTCAAAATTGCAGAATCACCATCAACCAAATGACCATTTAGTTTGCTCCATAAATTTGGTACTCAATTCTATGTTTGAGTGGAAAAATATCAAATATATTTATTTTTATAAACAATAACATGCACCTGAAAACTTGTTTACGTTGACATGCCTGCCAAAATACAAAAACAATAATATATTTACAATA
Source organism: Tipula helvola (assembly GCA_963556165.1). NCBI lineage: Eukaryota > Metazoa > Arthropoda > Insecta > Diptera > Tipulidae > Tipula > Tipula helvola. The sequence goes on from OY744483.1 coordinate 61,753,857, forward strand.
ATAACTAATTGAATAATATTATAAACAATAATAAAAACAAAAATATTATTTAATATCAAAAAATAATAACAATACTCATTTGTTTTTTTCGCAAACATTCAAAATGAGAAGAGATAACAGTTAAATTAAATTCAGTTGTTAAAAAATGTGTAATTTAGATCTAGTTGCCTTAAGACTGATTTACATTCAAAGATTTTTGCAGATGCAGATGTCAAATCAAAAATTCATTTTTTTTACACATTAAAAAATAAATTTAAACAAAAAATGTCATAAACCAATACAAATGATTAGTTTTCTTGTTTATGTAACCTTATTATAGTTATTTATTCACGCATTGACGATTTTACAGAAAAAAGATGAAACTCGACATCTGCAAAAAAAAAGCAGACGACGACTTTTGGGTTTGTTTCTCGGGTTTCAATTGACTTTTTTAAGCAGATGAATATTTTTTCTCTTTTTGTCTTTGCTGTTTTTCATATTATGTTGTGTTTCAACTTTTTTGCGGACGTCGAAAGTCGTTGAATGTAAATCAGCTATTATAAAGTATCCAAAGATAGTCAATTTGTTTTATGTTTGGTAAAACATATAATGGGACTAGTAAGTTTTGGGTTCATGTTACACGCTGCGTTAGATAATATTATGTTAAATGTTACGTTAAAATGTCATGTACAACGTGTTATGTTAAATAAAAATATTTACCTCTCTTTTTATTTAACACATTAAAATAGAAACAAAACATACAAAAAAACATAGGGAGAGTAGTTTCAGTGGTCACGTTAGTTGTATGCTGTGTTAAAATGTCAAGACGACATCTTTGAGCCAATAATTCTGTGCGTCTGACTTTTCCCATTGTAAAATAATTGCATACCATAAATTTTCAATGATCATCATTTTCAAAATACCTAAAATTAAAAAAACAAATCAATTGTTGACCTTATGTTTTATGCCTAAACATTTGCGGTTCAGGTTGAGCTTGAACCCCATTCGTTTTTTAAGTACTATTATTCGGTGGTATTATTAAAGAAACCGTGGCTTAAAGCAAGCATGCTAACAACTGTGCCGCCTCGGTGGCACAGTTGTTAGCATGCTTGCTTTAAGCCCCGGAGGTCCTGGGTTCGATTCCCGGCGGGTGATGAAAAAATCACGGTGATAAAAAAGCGGCCAATTCCCTCTATGGGATGTAGCGCCAGCGAAAAAAAAAATCTTAAAGAAACACGCTTATAAAAGCAAACAAGGATTAATTACTTTAATAACAGCGGTTGTTATTTAAAAATTTAAAGTTAATCATTGTATTAGTTTAGCAACAACAAATATTTTATTGAAGAAATTATCAATAAATATTAGTAATCGTATTTATTATTTTTTATTTGTCTTTCAAATTATCAACTTTTAAACGTGTCGAAAATTAAAAATTTGGATTTTATTTTTATTAAATAAGAAGAATGCAAAATTAGCTAATTTTAAGCTAATTAAACATTTTTTCGGGAACAAAACCAACATGTTTGTTAAATTTTCGGTTGCTATTCAATATAATAACTAGGGGACCCCTGTGCAATTGCACAATATTAATTTTTATGTGAAACATTTTTGCCATAATAAATACAAACAAACTTCTGCAAAAGGAATACTTCACTACAGGTTGCCCCGACGAAAAAAAGACTTCCAACTCTAATAAAATAGAACGCATTTAATTGCGTTTAATGCATATGCATGAAATGAAATTAAAAAAAGAATGTACTGTTAATAAAGGCCAACATTAATTGAAAAAAAAAAGAAATAAGAAATTCTCGGCAATCGAACTCGAGACCTTTAACTTTATAGCGCATCGTTCTAACAAATGAGCTATTGAACTATGCTTAATAATTGATATATGAATAGAAATTTATAGCTTAAGAAAATATTGAACATTCTTGTATGTATGTATATTATATTATATAGATAATAGATAGATATAGATTAAACAGAAATGTTTGTTTGCGTGTAACGCTCAAAGGTTACTATGATTTTTTCGAACTTTTTTTTTGAAATTTTTTTTTGAATATTTGTATGTTTGTAGTGTCGCAAATTTTGTATCTGAGCAGCCTAAGTGATATAGGTGTTGACTATTTTTGGTACACCGAATGGGTAAATTGGAAAAAAGTTTATCAAAGTTACATCAGAATTATTTAAAACAACATAAGTCATCCATCTTAATTCCGAATAATCGCAATCTTAGTACATAATTCAGAAATTGAAATTCACATTAACAACTTGACTGAACTAATACTAAATAATATAAAGCAAAATAAACCAAAGGTCCGTAGAAAAAATAATATGGAGTGTTTTACAAATCAAACCATAGAAAATTTAGGCTGGCAATAAACCGGCACACAAAAAATTAATATTTGAGATACAAAAAAATAATAAAACGGCACAAATTAATGAGCAACAAACAAAAATTTCTTGGCATCATAATAATAATTTGGCAACATTTATAATTTTTTGGCACTACTGGAAGGGTACACAAAAATTATTTTTTGGTATCGAAATAAACATTTTGGGCGACAAAAATAATTAAATGGCAACAAAGTTATAAATAAATAAATTAAAAATTAAAAAAATTAAATTAGTTTTAAAACATTCTGGAAAATGGAGATCCCTAATTTAACTTAGAATTGTAGAGGCTAACGGCTTCGGTAACTCTCACGGGCACGCGGGAGGTCGCTTCGCTCCCCCCCGCTTAGCCCTCCGAGGGGCCTTAGATTTAAACTTCGAGGGACGTAGGAGCCAGGATAGGCAAACATGTCGCACTGCGTGCCGCACGTAGGAGCGGATTATATAGAATCTATTAATGACACTGCAATATTTTATATCGATCCCCCATCAAATATTAAATAATTTGTATTGATTAAATTTAATTTTTTGTCTCGATTTTTTTTTTTTGTACTCTAAAAATTATTTTTTTCTGTTCCAAAATATTATATTTGTTGCCAATTTATTAATTTTGATGTCAATGTTTGTCGCCACAGTATTTAATAATGTCCTTCAAAAATATTTGTTTGTTTTTTCATATGTGGTGCCAAAATATTATTTGTGATGCCAATTTATTATTTTTGATGCTAATGTTTGTCGCCAAAAATTTTTTCTTGTATGCCCGTTTAAATTGTCCCGAAAATTTATACAAACATAAGAGTAGAATTATAACTAATCTCAAAAATTTGAAAAGAACTGAAGCCCTTAACAAATCTACGCATCAGGCTGAAATCAGAAATTAAACGAACTAACGAATTAATTGCCAAAAACATACAAATTTAAATAAACCAACATTGGAAAAACAAATTAGCTTCGATTGTTCCAGGATCAAAGATGTTCGGAAGCATTAAACACATTATAAGCCAACGAAAATCAAAGGGAACCTAAAACTGCTTGAAATTGACTCCGCCGAAGTTGCTAACATGAACAAAATAAATTTAAACTGGAACAATTTACCAAAAAATAATAACAAATACAGATGGCCCAATATTATTGAAAACCTTAACATTATTGGGCATTATACCGCAAGCAACGTTAGGAAAAATGTCACATTTTGGCGTCATAAATGAAATTACACAACAGCAAGAAATAGATGCTAATAACAATGTTACTAAATGCATCTTTAATACCAACAACAAAGCAAATAACATACAAGACCCAGATCTTCAGAAATATTTTACGTCAATAGATTATAAGCGAAAAATTATAGCATTTTCATCAATTAATCATTTAGGTTGAATACCAGCAGCTATAATATCAAATGAAAATTTATGAGAATTTTATTTTTGTATTTATGAAATTTAACATAGACATAATATTTATCTTAATCAATATGCTTTATAAGAGAGAATTCGTAACAACCGACGGAATCGAAACTTCCAGTTTTACTTTCAAAATTTATAATGGATTGCAGCAAGGTACCATTACAGCACCAATTCTGTTTAATTTATATACTAGAAACCTAATAGTGAACAGCAGAATAAATAATAAGTTCATCAGTACTATTGCATATGCAGATGATATAATCATCTACAGCACAGACTTAAAAATCAAGAACATAACATTCAACTTACAACAAGCAATCACATTTATGACCGATTATCTTCATACATGGAAAATTAAAATCAATGCTAATAAGTGCGAAAGCATATTATTTCGAAAGCCGGTACAGCGAGCAACATACGACACAATAGTTATTTACGTCACAAGGGCGGTAAATGAGTTATTACAGTACGAGTTCGACGTTTGAACGAGTACTGTAACGATCATTTAACGTACGTGTAACGTACAACGTTTTATTTTAAAAACATGAATTTGAAATTTAGAGAAAATCAATCCAAATGATTTTCAAATTATCAAGTTACCCTAGTTATTTTTTTTTTTTAGTTTTGTTTTCCGGACACTTTTGTTCTCTGACGTAATGATTCCTTTCCCGGACTGAAATCAATCACGTAAACATTGATTTTCGGTATAGTATGAAATAAAAAAATATAAAGACAAATTGTTCATTAACATTGGTGCCACTACAATTCCGCAAGAAAGCAGCGTCAAATATTTAGGGATAAACATCGACCAATTTTGTTACCTGAACCAGCACATTAATATACAAATAGCGAGAGCTAAACAAGCCATCATGTCACATAATAAAATTTTCAGATCGAAATGGCTGACGAGCCAAGTGAAAACTATATGTTACAAAACATTGATCCGCCCTATAATTACATACGTATGCCCCACTTGGTATAATTGCAGCGCTAGCTACATGGAGCGATTACGTATTTTTGAACGTAAGTGCATACGACTTTGTACTGGAAAACATAGAAATCTTAATATAGAAAATCGACATTATATTTCAAACTCAATCCAATATAAAGATTTCAATTCAGAGCGAATAGATTTACACATTATAAGATTGACGAGAAATCACATTTTACGAACTACCACAAGTAATAATAGCTCATACTCATATGGGCCATATCGCACTGATGAGAGGTTATTGGAAAAATCCACGTTAGTTGGTAATCTTCCAGAACCGGCGTCATTTATATACCTTGACAGGAAGGAATACATTCAAAATGCAGATCAAATTCCAATAATTTACCACGTAAACAGACGACCCACTGAAAAATATTTTGATCGTTTAAAATTCAGATACTTTGAAGCAAATGTAAGATACAGCACAGTATTTGTTAAATCAGATGAAACTAAGTTTATTACACAAAAATCAAAGTATTGGTGGCTAAACAACGGAGACGGAAGCTGAACCTCAACCTGGAAGTGTATTTGTTAATGGGAAGTAGTTGAATTGTAGGGTTAAGTAGTTTAATTATTGAGAAGTAGCATGTTTTTTTAGCTTATTTTCATGCATAAACAAAACCAAATTAAATTCTTACTTCGTAAATTGTTATCTATAATGATCAAACATACATACATTTAAAAAAAAAATATTTATAGAACTTACTTTAGAACCAAAAACCTGTAACAACAAACTTCGAACAGAAAATGTTTCTGATTCGATGCTCACCAAAGTACCTAATAATTTTTTTTAATAATATTTTTATTCCATAACGGCATTTCATTGTTTCAATACGAATTGAAAAACATAAAATTTTGTATTGTAAAACAAGGAATATATTATGTATATATCACAGATTGTCTCACTGATTGACTCCGGAACGCTCGCTTTCCGGAACGTTTGATTGGTTTTTTGAATTGGTGAAAACTTTTTCTTCAAACGATGCGTAACTACAAAAATACGATAGTTGTTTGCGCCAAATAGATTCATGCGATATACTTCAAGGAGTCAGTTCCAGATTTTACAAGCTGCGCCTTACCGAGATAATGTTAAGATACAACTTACAAATCTGTCTTTTACCTAAAAAAAAAAATTGAATACAATTTTGGAGGTCCCTAACAGGTAATTATAAATTGTACCTGTCCTAGGACGGGCTGTGCCCCCTAGTTATAAAGAATTACAGTAGGAAATAGCTGCTATAAACGAGTTTGGTTTTGTTTCCGCTCATCAGATGTCATTACCGTCGTGATAAAGGTTACAATAAAGTTTGGCGTTTAATTTTATGGCTACTATAGAAAATTCTTTCGGAATACTTGTGGCTCATTGGACAATTTTATTAAACATACTTGATATGTATCCAGAGAATGCTAGTAAGATAGTTTTGGCTGCCGTTGCAGTTCACAATTTCATAAAACTTAATGATTCCGCCAATAAATATTGCCCAAAAAGTTTTCTGAATTGGGAGGATGAACACAACTTTATACATGACAATGAGTGGAGAGGGAATGTCGAAGTAAAATATATTTCAAATTAAAGATTTCAATCGATAAAAGTAAATAATATAAAGAATTCACAAACATTTGTATTTAATACATTATACTATTGGTTACAGCATCTTGTGCCTTCATCAGCATTTGTTTTTTAAACTGTTTTTTTTTTTTCATTAGACATTTTTTTCATACTACAACAGATGTATTGTAAAACAAATCCATCCTCATCATTTTCCAACTGGAAAATGACGAAAATGTAACTTTGAATTTTTATTGTAACTGTTTTAATTTTTTTAATTTGTTGACAGAAAATAAATTGTGCGGCAAGTGCCAAATTGGAGGATAAAAACTAAATAATTTGTGACAAAATAAGGCATCATTCATTTAAAAAAATTGTACATTAAAATTAGATATGTAACAAATAAATACCAGAAATAAATATTCTGCTTGTCAAAAAAGACATGTAAGTCACCCAAATTTCTGCCGGTAGTGCTGCTAGCAGAAATACTGCTCATGTGTTTCCAGCATTAAGCAATCTGGTAAGTAAAAATTGTGTTTACAGTTCAAAATTGGAATTGTTTACAATAATTTCGAACGTCAAATTATCAGCTAGCTCAGTTTAAAAATTTTCCACCAGTGGCTCTGCTTAGAGAAATTTTAAATTTTGTAGCAGTTTTATTCCCTTTTCCCCAAAGTGTATTCTGGTGTTTGGGAAAAAAAATTTATTGGGAAAAAATTATTCCCAATTGCAGCAGTTTTGACGTTTGTTTTTCCACACCTATTTTGTGAAAGAATTGATAGGGAATAAATTGTTTAACGAAAATGTATGTCTATCTCTAGTTGATATTAATAACACTACCCTGCAAAATTTTGCCCCTGGACAATGAATAGTTGTTTCCGAAGTAATTTTTCACGCTGGATCTAAATTCGGGCTCAGAATTACTCTATCACGTCAGGTTTATGAGATATTCTAACCTAAAAGTGCATATATACCGTAGGTATAAAAGGTAGTGTATAGGTACACCATTACCTCGATTTGCGACGTTTCGAGTTGCGACGTTTCAAATTGCGACGGTACATTTGTTACTACCAAATTTCAGTTTTGCGTCGCTTAAATTATTTGTTGCATCGTTACTTAAATGTTTTTTTTCTGAAAATACGTCAAGGTTATTTAATTATGTTGCAATTTTATTTACAAGACGCATTTTTATGGAACGAATTACCGTCGCAAAGTGAGGTATTGGTGTACAGTATACCGACAAATTCACAAATATGCAATTTTGAAAATGCGATATCTCGGCGAATAAAAAAACATATTTGAGCAAACTCAAAGGCATTTGAAAGAAGAAGACTTGTACTATAAGATCAAACACAAGAACTTTTGAAGAAAAAAAAAATCGCGGTGCTAGATAACCTCAAATACGTCAAAAAACAGTGTTTTTTTGCACTTTTAGGTTAGAATATCTCATAAACCTGACGTGATAGAGCAATTCTGATCCCAGATTCGGATTCAGCGTAAAAAATTACTTCGGAAACAACTATTCATTGTCAAGTGGCACGAAATTTTTAAAATTTTGCAGGGTAGTGTAATTAATCATATTAATATTGTTTATAAGGGTCCTTCGCGGATCTTTCCTAATTTTAATGTGATTCCATGGAGAACACGTACAACTAAATTTATTTCCCCTGTATATTTATTCCCCAATTGCCAGAATACACTTTTGGGAATGGGGAATAAAAAGTTGGAAAAATTATATCTGGGGAATAACTGCTATAAAAACAAAATATTCCATATTCCTCGGGAATAACCAGAATAGGGCCACAGGTGGAATCCGTGATGCTTCAATCGTCAATATAACCAGCCCATAACCGGTTTGATCACGATTTTACAAAAAAAAAAACTGAAATCAAATATTTTACGAATCCATGTTTAAATAAAATATTTTTTTGTTTTTTTTTTAATTTTTAATTTTTATAATTTTATAAAAAAAACAAGAATGTTTAGTTGACTACATACATTAAATTTAAACCAAACAATGTTTAAATTCAATCAAAGGATTGATTCTCTCCATTTTTTTAAATTCACAATTCATCTAGATTCATTGAATGACTTGTGCCGGAATACAGGTCAGAAAATATTATATTCAGCAGGTTCCATATCTTCATCATCAGCAGCAGCGGCAATTAATCCATTTAAATGTATTGGTGCATCTCGCGTAACTCTTACTGCGTGGTTAAGTTCAGTATTTTTCAAGGCTGTAATATTTATGTTTTCTCAAACTCCTCTGCGTTCATTAAATGATTTGTATCGGAACACCGGTGAGAAAATATTCGATTCAGCAAGTTCCATATCTTCAACATCAGCAGTTGCGACAACTAATTCATTTGAATGTATTAGAGTATCTCGCTTAGCTCTAAGTGCAAGGTGGCTCATTTCAGAATTTTTTACGGTTGCCACATCTCTGCGTTCCCGAACTCCTCTGCGTTCATTGAACGATTTAGACCGGAATATCGGTAGGAAGATGTTCGATTCAGCAAGTTCCATATCTTCGGCCTCAGCAGTTGCGGCAACTAGTTCATTTGAAAATATTGGTGCATCTCGTTTTGTTCTTGATGCATTTTGTATGGCTGTTAAGTCTCTGCGTCCTCGAACTCTACTGTTTTTATTGAATGGTTTGTACCGGAACATTGGTAGGAAGATGTTCGATTCAGCTAGTTCCATATCTTCGGCATCAGCAGTTGCGACAAATTGTTCATCTGGATGTATTGGAGCTCCAAATATTGATCTTGATTCGACTGTTGATAAGCTGATAGCACAAACAATCACAATAACAATTAGTATTATTTTTGATGCCATTTTTATATTTTATAACAATTATTTTTTTTTTCTTAAATATTTAATAATTCACGATCTTTTCAATAAGAATATAACTTTGTTACTGATTGCTAAAAATGTAGTTTCGGCTTTATATACGAATTTTTACTGTGTAAATATTTATTGTTATTTATGATTAAAGAGAGATTCACCAAATTTGTCTTCTCATATTTTCTTAACAAAACTAATATATTTGGTAAGAAAAAGTAACACGTATATAAGTCAAGATGTACTAATTAGAATAAAACGAACTAAGCAAAACTTTGAAAATTTGCGCGTGTACGAGATAGAGAGAATTACGCGGTTTTATCATACAAAACCTGTATGAGAATTTCGCAAGTTTGAGTATTAAAATTTTAATTTGCATCGCGTTTGTAAAATAGGTAATTTATGGAATATTAGCATTTCCGTAATACACTTGTAGTAATGAAATGAGGCAAGTATAAATTAAATTAATGCTTCCGACTAAGATTTTTAGTTTGAAAATAACCAATTTAAAAAACAATGGTGAAGGTACCGTCTTGATTGAAATATTACCGTAAATAAGTTTTTAGATGAATTCCCCAGTCCATTGCAGTGGGAGTACATTAAAAAGTTAATTGTGACAAACACAATTTTCTCCTGAATCGACGACGGTTTCGGTAATCTTCTTCGATAGTCACGCTGCGCTCTTGTATTAAAACAATACTTAGTGTTTAGAATATCCTGTATAAAAAGTGAAATAAACTACATTGACGATTAATAATTCATTTTTAAAATAAAAATATTATAAGTAGTATGTAATTCCGAAATTTAATTAATTTATGCATATAACAGTCTTATTTATCTCATATTTAAACTGCAATTATCCAATTTTACAAAAGTCAAAAATTAAAACTTTCTATTGATAAACTCTGTGAAGAAAAGCATACAAGTAAAAATATCAAAATTACACTAAAATTACAATTTAAACACTCGCATGTTGAGTAAAATCAGCGCGATGAGTTGTGAACAATCATAATATCCAGCACGTGTTATTTAATATGCTAGATTTCTTACTTCGGTATAAACCTCAAAATTGTAGAATCACCATCAACAAAATGACCAGGGTCTGTTTAGTTTGCTCCCTAAATTTGGTACTAAATTCTGTGTTTGAGTAGAAAAATATCAAATGTATTTATTATATAAACAATAACATGCACCTGAATATTTCTTTACGTTGAAATGCCAATAATACCATTTTTACAATAATAACTATTTGAATAATGTTATAAACAATAATAAAAACAAAAATATTATTTAATATCAAATAATACTCATTTGTTTTTTTCCTACTCCAACGTTTCCGATCGCAAACGAAATTCAAAATTAGAAAAGATGCTAAACTAAATTATCAGCTAAGTTAAGTTAAGTTGTTAAGAAATAAGTGACTCACATGTAGTTGCTTATAAAGTATCCAGAGATAGTCAATTTGTTTTTAAAGTTAGTCGTAAGTAAGCATTAATTACGTTAATAATAGCGGCTCCTAGTTAAAAATATAAAGTAAATCATTATATTAGTTTAGCAACAACAAATTCAGCAACAACGAATATTTTATTGAAGAAATTATTAAAAACTATTAGTAATCGTGTTTATTATTTTTTATTTGTCTTTTAATTTATCAATTTTTAAACGTGTCGAAAATTAAAAATTTGGGTTTTATTTTTAGAAAAAGAAGAATGCAAAATTAGCTAAATTTGAGAGGTAAATGAGAGGGGTATCGGTTTAATAGCTCTATTCTCTATATGCTAATATTATATTACCACCGTTATGAGTCTATTACTTTAAAAGTTATAACGGTGTTCGCAATATCTTTTAGCGTTTTACTGCAAAGTTCAAAATGTACACCCACTGTCCCTACTATTCAACAACTCCAATTACTTCAAAATAAAGTCAGTTTTTTTTTGTTGAGAAATGGTGGTATGATTCGGTTATAACCAGAAATGCTTTATTATTGAAAATATGTACATAATTAACAACTGGTATTTACACTAAAAAATATAAAATTTTATAAACGTGTCGAAAATTAAATTTTCTACTTTCAGACGCAGTGAACAAAAACAAATAAAATAAAAATTAGCACAAATTAGCTGAACAGACATATGATCTAGTATCAGAATTAATTTCAACGTATTTCGGAAGTATGACCAAAATTTACGATCAGAAAAATGCAATTTTAGCAAGTGTTAATTAATTTACTAAAGTCAATAAAATAATCAATAATATCGCGGCAGTCTTTCACTTTGCACTATGGATGCAAAATAACTGATGAATTTGTCACATCCGCGACTTATTTAAGCAATTTACTGTAAGACGTCTAAGAATAAAATGCTATTGAAAAATTATCATTTTATCTGCTTGCTGAAATCCGAACCACTTGGGGTTGATGTTGTCTATTTTCCACAGGAGTAATACTCTCATTATGGCAATCTTGGTTTTATTTCATAACAACACTCAGGAATCGTGTTTATTGTCAAAACATGAAAATCCCCCCCCCCCCCCCCCCAAAAATACAAAGCAAAGTACCCGTCCAGAACAGAAACACAGATTGAATTTTTATGAAGCACAATATGAAAACAAAAAGGATGCTACATAATTTCTTATCATCCTTGCCCACCGAGGACCAATGCTAATAGGCTTTGCGAGTTCTATATTTTAGACTGTTTATTTTATTAAAAAACATAAATTTTTGCAAAATTGTTCTAATTTCTATGAATGTTAGGATTTCATTAAATCGTCAAAGAGGGGGCTTGGATCGGAAGCTCTCATCATCTAAGGCATAACATTAATTTAAAACTTAATATATTGAGATTCTTTTTTTATATCACCACCAACCCCAACACTCAAGATAAATTGTTTACTCTCAGGTTGACTAGGCATTCACATGTTATATGCATTACTCCCTGGTTGATTGGAATGGTATCACAATTAAATCTTTAAGTATTAATTAATTTTAGGTTGGCGAACGATTTATTTTAAATTAAAAACAGATTAAAATACTTGCAGGAGTAGAAAAATATCGTATTCTACTCGCATGTAATGGTTTTATTACTCATTCGGATAGCTAAGACACTCGGTATCGCTCATATTCTCATGAGTAATAATAATAACTATCAGTACACGGTCGTACAGTAATAATTTATTATTGTGATGGCGTGAGAATTGTAAATTCCACCCGGGAATATTAAATCAACCTGCGAGTAATAAGTTCTGAGGTACGGTATGTTTTCTCCACAAATCAAAGCGTACTTTATAAACGTATTACTAAACATAAGAGAAAGAAACTTGTTATGTGCAAAAATGTATTCACTCGCACTAAAAGCAGAAATATTGAAAAGCTAACTCAAGGAAATATCGGTAGATGCGAAGCACACTTATCACATCACACTTTTCATAATTAATTTAATTTGTGGTTGCCTCATCTCATTACTATTTTATAATTGAGTTATGACAGTATGTAAGTAAATTCGTCGAATTCTTTAAGATTTTATACTGTAGTTCGGCGATTATCCCTCCTCTAAAAACTATAAATAATAAAGTGTTCATATAAGTTAGACTTCGCAGACAGTGCTAATAGTGAATTAATTCAACAAAACTATACAAATAAGAAAAAAAAAGTGGCATAAAAGCGCACATTCAGCAACAACAAACACATATTTTATTGGTTACTATATTTATACTACCAATTATCAACTTGCTAATGTAAGATGGCTATGTATGGAAGCATCGATAATGAAAATTAACTAAAAATAAAACCCGTATACATTAATGGCTTCCATTTGGCATCAAAACCTCATAAAAAAAAACAATTACAAAGAAGATTGATCCGCCAAAGCGCTTGTAATAATTTCTGGATTCGCTCCTTTTTGTATTTCTGACTTCTTTTATATGATGTGCATTTATTCTGTTTTGAAATAAAAATAGTAAATTAAAATTAAGTTCTTTGAAACTGTTAATATAACACTTACTAAATTCTGTCCATTTGCCAAGCAACAGCTCCATCATTAGAATTAAAATATGCCGCAAATTTATCCCGAACTTCCTTAGCGTGTTTGGTCGAATTATAACTTTTAGTGTTCATGCTGCGTATGTTGTTTGTCATATAGTTTCGCCAAGTTCCATTACTGATGGTTCCGTCGTGGTTTACTATATCAACCAAATCTGATGAAATATATGGTGTTGTACTGGATTGCTGCCTCAACCAGTTATGAAGACACACGCAAGCGCCGACTATCTTTTCTGCTGTATCAATCTATAAAATATAAAATAATGAAATGATTAAATTAAACGGAGAAACTAAGTATGTATTCACTTACGTGTGCAATTATTGGATGTCTAAATATTTTCCATTTTGAGACCAATATTCCAAAAGAATTTTCAATTATACGGCGTGCCCTCGACAGTCTATAATTAAAAATTTTCTGGGCCATTGTTAGTGGTAATTTTGTGTAAGGCTTCAAAATGTTCTCGTGCAGACCAAACGCATCATCCGCAACGAAGACATAGGGTACATTTTTTACTTGTGTTGATAAATCAGATGGCCCAGGTATTCTAAACCAAATATAAATAATTTGTTAAACTTGCGGTAAAAATGAATTAATTATACTTACGGTAAGGAATTCGAAAAAAATTGTTTCCCAAACTTGCTATTTCTAAAAATACCCCCATCACTCTGTCTTCCAGCGGCCCCTATATCACACATCAGAAAATTGTAGTTGTGATCGCATACAGTCATTAATACAATAGAGTTAAACTTTTTGTAATTAAAAAATGTTGAACCACCATATGCCGGGGCCTGTTAATAAATAAAAATTTAGTTAGCTGAATATTAAAACCTATGTTTAGATAAGTACCTGTACAGCAACGTGTTTTCCATCAATAGCACCAATGCAGTGTGGAAAATTCCAGCGTTCTCTAAATCCATTTGCCACTTTTTGTAAATTTTGTTGATTTATTGCTGGAAACACTTTAGATTTAAGTGCATTTATTATAGCATGTGTTGTTTCTCGTACAATAAAATGTACGCTAGCTGGTGAGCATTTGTAGGCTGTTGATAGGCTTTTCTGTGATTCTTTTTTTTTTTTTTTTCGCTGGCGCTACATCCCATGGAGGGATTTGGCCGCTTCATTATGAAGTTTCGTAATCAGTTTTTAAACGGATAATGAATGATTAATTCATTGATCCCACCGTTAACCAGCCGTGATTTTTGATGTGAAAACATCTTTAGCGGCAGGAGTAAGTAAAAAATTGTATAGAACTCGGGTTACGGAAACAAAAAAGCCGAACAAAAAATATTCCATGTATGTGTATATATCGACAAGAACAATAAATAAATAAAACGTAAAATCAACGCAAAATCTACGCATACATATGCAATATACAACATCATCCGGCATTTTAAAATCATCGTGAGCCGAATACAAAAAAAAAAATTTAAAAAAATCCGCCTACTTTAATTTATTTGGTTGTAAAAATATTTTCTATATATGGCCGCAGCAGCAAGTGTTTTTGAAAATGAAAATTACAAGCAAAAGGACCACAAATTATGCTTGTGTAGTGTAATGCACAAACGGCAAACCGGCATTTCAAACCGTCAAATCAAATAATTCGTTATTCGTAAAATATTTTATTAAACTTGATTTAATTTCATTCAAAAACTCCAATTTTACGGATTTTTGCTTGACGGCCGGCAAAATATAAAATTGGGGATTTTGAATAAAATTAAATTAATTTTAATAAAATTTTCTTAGAATAAGGTGGAACTTATAGATTAGAACTCTTTGTTAATAATTTTCATATTGCAAAGTGAAGCAACTTAGTCAAAAATTGAGTTTAACGGTTTAAATGCCGGTTTTCCATTTTGCATGCGGGGCAATGCCTTAAGGTACTCAAAAAAATTAAATGGAAATAGCGAGCTGTGAAAACTGCATATATACCTACATTGTGCATAATAAAATAATAATTTTAAAATTGTTTAATCGGTACGCTTTGTTATTACTATTAGTGTTTTGCCCTACCGCCTTTATAATTGCTATGAATTTACGGTCAACATTTCGCCCTAATAGAACCGCTTTAGTTAATTTATTTTAAATTGATATGACAAAGCGATGCATATTTGCTTTGTTCAGCGGGTTTGCCGTGACCATTCACTATTATGGACTCTTGAACAAGATTGCCGTGTAAGAGTAATTATATATTTTAAAGCGTAGATGGCAGGTTTAGATGATTATTGATTAACTTAACAGAACTGTACTTTGCTCATGCTCAATTAATGTCAGTAAGGTTCGTCCTCCAAAATCAAAATCGAATAACTTATTGACTTTTTGAACCAAAAATGTAACTTAGCTTATACACTGAGCGAACATCAGCCGTCTTTATGCAGGGGTTTCTCGGTCTCATCGAAATGGCTTGAAATGATTCAATAGATATTTATACATAAAAGTTTTCACATAAATCTTTTGCAAGTTAAGGGTGAACTCGCTCGTTGTTTTTTTTCATCACCCGCCGGGAATTGAACCCGGGACCTCCGGAGCTTAAAGCAAGCATGCTAACCACTGTGCCACCGGGGCGGCACAGTGGTTAGCATGCTTGCTTCTGTTAATTTTAATTGCAGGAATACATTTTGATGTGCCCCAGATTGGTCCCGCTCGCGATAGTATGGTCGAACCCAATATTTTTTCCTCTTTTTTTGCATTTCATCTTCTTCGTCGCTGGTTAAGATTATTTTTAGTAATAATTTATCGTCATCACTTTTACTATCACTAAATATTATTTGTAATAGCTCGTTCTTATTCAGGTCTTCCATATTTAAATTATTTTGACTTATTTTAGCGATTTCAATTTTATTTTTGTCACAACTGATAAACGTCAAAAATATAGCATCCAATTATAAGCGGCCAAAAAATTATAGCATCGCCATTTTTGTTAACATACCCCTTCTCTTTTTAACAAGTTTGTTTTTTCTATTGTATGCAGCTCTAACCGATACGCAAAAATTTTGTCGGGCAAACATTTTTCTACATATAAATCGGCCATAAGAATGAAAATTTAATAAATTTCCTTAGGTTGATATGGCTTAGTCAATAGAAATGTTTTGGACTAGAGCGGCTAAAGTCCGGGGTTCGATTGTGGTCAAGGCATTTTAGTTTTGTTTTTGAATTTATATTTTTTTGACGTGATAACATCTTGCACCGCATGTTCAGAAAATTAACTTTTCCTTTGGTCATGGGCAATTACTAATCAACTGTAAGCATTACGTTTAATTTAAATGTATGATTTCTTAGGTTGGTCCTTTCCTTAGGCTTCATGCCTCACACATAATATTATCGAATGATTTCGCACGACTTCAACAACTGTAGTGAGAGAATGGCTCATCCGATCCGAGCAATTCTGAAGCCAATTTTTGCATAAAGAAAAAGTGGTGGTTAATTTATTTTAAATTAAAATAATTAATCTAAACATTAATTTTAATTTTAATTAAATCTACAGAATAGCGATTTACAGGGATTGACCGCACTATAGCGAGAGAACGCCTCATCTGACCGGAGTAATTCTGATGCTAATTTGTACAAAAAATGTAGCAGATAATTTAGTTTAAATTAAAATTATTAATCTCAACATTTTATAAACGTTGTCACGTAAAACACCTACGGCCGTGTTCATGACACAGCCCACCCCGATTTTTTTATTTTTTTTTCTGTCTGTAAGGTTTTTTGTGTGATGTTCCAACACAATGTGTGATGATGATGTAACATTTTTTTTCGTCTCTAGGTGACAGCTACTTTGCTTTACCGCTTCCTACAAATAAATTTGAATTTGGTATTCGAAAATTTGGATTTAAGGACTAGGAGAAGATTTTTTCTTTCTCTGTCACATACTAAATACTTTTTCGGTTTCTCCATAAATTTTTGTCTATACCCTAACCCTATCCAATCCATGTATAGTGAAAATAATATCTCAGCGAAACTCATTTTTTCATCGTTGTGCGCAGCCAACAGTGAAATAGTTAAAAAAAATTTAAAACTCAGAGAAGGGTCGGCTGAGTAATATTTTTAAAAACAAAAAAAATTATAAATAAAGATATGTGAAATTTGATTCCATAATGTAATTTATATTGGAAAATATTAAAAATTCTCATTATTTTATAGGTAAATTCTAAAATAACATGTGAAATTAAAAAATATAAAAAATACTAACAACACCACTGGATATATAATGTTATACCCATTTAAAGAACGAACTAGGCATATTTAGAAAGAAATGTCATTTTTCGTGTTAAAGTAAAACAATAAAACAATTTGATTTTAAATTTCAATTTGTTCGAGGCAAGCTAATGACATTAAAATTATCTTAAATGTTATCAAATGTTCTAGTGCTAGTGTGTTATCTAAATTAAAATTACATTAATTATTGTGAGTAAATTTGAGGAAAAACATAATTCAAAATAGACAAATTCTAACCTCAAAATGTAAACAAATTAGCCTAAATACGTCGCTGTGTTTACGCCATTTTTTTTTTTTTTGGTAGATGCGCGAGATCTGTCAGAATTTCGCTGAGATATTATTTTCACTATATATCTCTGTTGTTAACACGTCAACACCTATGTATATCACTTAGGCTACTCAGTTATAATAATTCTACATGTAAATTAGTAATATAAGAAAAGCGTTCTGGAGCCAGGGAATGAATTGAGTAATTATATATTAGAATAATCGTTGAATAAATGAAACAACTGATAAAAACTGCAATCCTGATCATAATTGTTTGCTGAGAGATTAGTTGGAAATTATTAAGTAATATAATATACCAGAGCCACCTATATATAATATACGAACCCTAAGATGATGTCATAATTTTTGTCAAACTTTTTTAAGCGGACTTCTTTTTACAAGATCCCATAAAAATCAGTCGTTCGTGTTTTAATGACCTGTAAATGAACATTCTAATTATGATTTCAATAATAAAATAACTAAACCATCGCAGTTTTCATTGGATAATATCGTATTAAGGCAAAATATTGTGTTTTTATCTGTTTTACGGGGAATTGGTTTTTCTTCGTCTTTTTATGCCCGCTTATGTTAAGCAGAATTTACACCTACGGCTTTGTCTATAACGTTGGATCTGATTATACGGTTAAAATTTATTGGTATGCTTTTTTAGTTTATTATTAAACAAGTCGCAACCGAATTTCGGATAGCACAAAACACAAGTTGATCTAGTGTTGATAACTGGTTTGATCATATTTTAAAAAAAAAAACATCTGAAAAAAATTATTTTAAGATTAAGAATCCATGTTTAAATAAAATATTTGATTTGTAATTTTCAATTTTTATAATTTTATTAATTTAATGTAAAATAAGAATAAATATAAACATTATATGATATAATATGAAATCTTTAGTACATATACATTAACCAAACAATGTTTAAATTCAACCAAATGTTTGATTCTCTTCATTTTTTATAATATTCAATTTTCAAGTTGCGAATTCTTCAAGATTCATAGAACGACTTGTGCCGGAATACAGGTACGAAAATATTATATTCAATAGGTTCCATATCTTACTGCCGTAACATTTTCGCTTTCTCAAACTCCTCTGCGTTTATTGAATGATTTGTATCGGAATACCGGTAGGAAAATATTCGATTCAGCAAGTTCCATATCTTCATTATCAGTAGTTGTAGCAACTTGTTCATTTGAATGGATTGGTGTATCTCGCTTAGCTCTTAGTGCAATGTAGTTTACTTCAATATTTTGTTCAGCTGACAAATCTCTGCGTTCTCGAACTCTTCTACGGTCATTGAACGATTTGTACCGGAAAATTGGTAGAAAGATGTTCGATTCAGCCAGTTCCATATCTTCATTATCACCAGTTGCGGCAACTAGTCCATTTGGATATATTGGTGCATCTCGTTTCATTCTTAATGCATTGTGGCTTATTTTACTGTTTTGTACGTCTGACAAATCTCTTCGTCCTCGAACTCGACTGCGTTCATTGAATGATTTGTACCGGAACGTCGGTAGGAAGATGTTCGATTCAGCTAGTTCCATATCTTCACCATCAACAGTTGCGATAACTTGTTTATTTAGATGTATTGATCTTGATTCGACTTTTGATAAGTTGATAGCACAAACAATCACAATAACAATTAGTATTAGTTTTGATGCCATTTTTATATTTTATAACAATGATTTTTTTTTTAAATATTGAATAATTCACGATCTTTTCAATAAGAATATAACTTTGTTACTGATTTAAAATTGCAGTTTGGTTGGTTTTATATACGAATTTTTCGCTTAAAGAGAGCTACATCAAATTTGTCTGCTCATAAATCGAAAGATGGCTACTTACAAAAGTCACGCTGTGCTAATTGGAATCAAATGAACCAAGCAAAATTTAGAGAAATCAAGCGTGTGCGAGACAGAGAGAATTTTAAAATATAAGAGAATTACGAGGGTCTACAAAACTTATGAAAATTGAGAATTATCATAAGTTTGAAGCTAAATAAATTTTTAATTTTCAGCGCGTTTGTAAAGTTGATAATTGGTAGTATAAATATAGTAACCAATAAAATATGTGTTTGTTGTTGCTGAATGTGCGCTTTTATGCCACTTTTTTTTTTCTTATTTGTGTGGTCTTGTTGAATTAATTCAATATTAGCACTGTCTGCGAAGTCTAACTTATTTGAACACTTTATTATTTATAGTTTTTAGAGGGGGGATAATCGCCGAACCATAGTATAATATCTTAAAGAATTCGGCGATTGTACTTACATATTGTCATAACTCAATTAGTAATAGTAATAAGATGAGGCAACCACAAATTAAATTAATTATGAAAAGTGTGATGTGATAAGTGTGCTTCACATTTACCGATATTTCCTTGAGTTAGCTTTTCAATATTTTTGTTTTTAGTGCGAGTGAATACATTTTTGCACATAACAAGTTTCTTTCTCTCATGTTTAGTAATACGTTTATAAAGTACGCTTTGATTTGCGGAGAAAATATACCGTAGCTCAGAACTTATTACTCGCAGGTTGATTTAATAGTCCCGGGTGGAATTTATAATTCTCACCTCATCACAATAATAAAATATTACTGTACGAGCGTGTGCTGAAAGTTATTATTATTACTCATGAGAATATGAGCGATACCGAGTGTCGTAGCTATCCAAATGAGTAATAACCATTACATGCGAGGAGAATACGATATTTTTCTACTCCTGCAAGTATTTTAATCTGTTTTCAACTTAATATTGGTCCATTTTAATTTTATTTATTTAAAATAAATCGTTCGCCAACCTTAAATTAATTAATATTTAAAGATTTAATTGTGATACCATTCCAATCAACCAGTGAATAATGAATATAGTATGTGAACGCCCAGCCTAGTCAACCTAAGAGTAAACAATTTATCTTGATTCTTAAGTGTTGGGTGGTGATATAAAAAAAGAATCCCAATATATCAAGTTTTTAATTAATTTTATGCCTTAGATGATGAGAGCTTCCGACCCAAGCCTTCCCCCTTTGACGATTTAATGAAATTCTAATATTCAGAGAAATTAGAACTTTTTTCAAAAATTTATGTTTTTTAATAATTATTCACATATGTAGCTACTTACTAAAATAAAGAACTCTCAAAGTCGATTAGCATTGGTTGTCGGTCTCGGTGCGCAAGGATGACAAGAAATTATGTAACATCCTTTTGGTTTTCACAGGGGACACATGCTTTACTTTATATTTTTTGAGGGGTTTTTATTTTTGTCAACATGCTCTGTTCCCAATTCGTTTGGCAAGACTGCCATGATATTATTGTTTATTTATTTTATTGACTTTAGTAAAATAATTAACACTTGCTAAACTTGCATTTTTATGATCGTAAATTTTGGTCATACTTCCGAAATACGTTGAAATTAATTCTTATACTAGATCATATGTCTGCCTGCTAATTTTACTAATTTTTATTTATTTGTTTTTGTTCACTGCGTCTGAAAGTTAAAAAAAAGTTAATTATCGACACGTTTGTAAAATTTTATTGTTTTTTGTGTAAATACAAAACTAAAACCCAAATTTTTAATTTTCGACACGTTTAAAAATTGATAATTTAAAAGACAAATAAAAAATAATAAATACGATTACTAATAGTTCTTAATAATTTCTTCAATAAAATAGTTCTTATGGTGTTACAGAATTTGTTGTTGCTAAACTAATACAATGATTTACTTTAAATTTTTAACAAAGGGCCGCTGTTATTAAAGTAATGAATCCTTGTTTGGTTTTATAAGTGTGTTTCTTAAATAATGCCATCGAATAGTACTTTAAAAACAAATTGACTATCTTTGGATACTTTATAAGGAAACTAGCTAGATGTCAATTACAAATTTCTTAACTACTGAACTTAATTTAGCTGTTACCTTTTGTAATTTGTAATTTCGCTTGCGATCGGAAACGTTGGGGTATAGGAAAAAAACAAATGAGTATTATTTGATATTAAATAATATTTTTGTTTTTATTATTGTTTATAATATTATATTACCCAATTAGTTATTAATGTAAAAATGTTATTGTTGATGTATTCATTGTTATTTCGTTAAGTTTCAGATAGGCATGCCAACGTAAACAAATTTTCAGGTGCATGTTATTGTTTATATCAGATATAATAAAAACATTTGATATTTTTCCACTCAAACTTAGAATTGGGTACCAAATTTAGGGAGTAAACTAAATAGACCCTGATAATTTGAATGACGGTGATTCTGCAATATTGGGATTTATACTGTAGTAAGAAATCTAGTAAATTAATTAACACTTGCTAAGGAAATAGTTAGTCATATGATTGTAAATTTTGGTTATACTTTCGAGTACGCTTAACATTATTCTTACATTAGATCATATATCAGTGGGTGCTTTCAGGTTTCCCAATATGTTGGCAGCGGAAACCTGCTGATAGAAAAAATTGCATTTAAATTATCACATTGCCAAGAAATTTTTAAGATACCATGAGCGTTCACAAGCCATCATGCTTATTTCACTCAACATCTTGCCAACAGTATACAGTGCATTCAGCTACCTAATTTTTATAGATTTTATTTGTTTGCTTTGGTTCACCGCATCTATAAATACAAATTTAAAATTTTTGACGTTTGTAAAATTTGATAATTTGAGGTTTAAATATAAGACTTTTATGCATAAAGTATTTGCCGCCCCGGTGGCACAGTTGTTAGCATGCTTGCTTTAAGCTACGGAGGTCTCGGGCTCGATTCCCGGCGGATCAATAAATTAATTACTCATTAATCGTTGTAAAGATGATTACCTAACTTCACTATGAAATGGCCAAATCTCTCTATGGGATGTAGCGCCAGCGAAAAAAAAAAAATTCAAATTTTGGAGTAAATTGTATTGGTATCAATTATAATTTAAGGTACCCCCAATGCATTGGGCTTAGGAAAAAATACATAATAAATACTTAAAAACTTGTTTATAATAATATTCCAATTAAAACGGTGCCTTCGCCATTTTTTTTTAAATCGATTATTTTCAAACAAAAAATCTTAGTCGAAAGCATCGATTTCGACAAGTTCGTAGAAAACATTGTTAGGGGTAAAAATATGTTCAGTCGCACCAAAACCAAATTATTTAAAGCAAACTAAATGAAATGCAAAAGTATATGGTTAAATACACAGCACACTTGTGATATCACACATTTCTTATAATTAATTTAATTTATACTTGCCTCATTTTATTACTACAACTGTATTACGGAAATACTATAAATTACCCAATTTTCCAAACGGGATGAAAATTAAAATTTTAATACTCAAACTTGAGAAAATCTCATACAAGTTTACTATGATAGAACCGCGTAATTCTCTCTATCTCGTACACGCGCAAATTTTTAAAGTTTTGCTTAGCTCATTTTATTCTAATTAGTACATCTTGAATTACGTACCTGTTACTTTTTCCTACTGAATAAATTAGTATTGTTAAGACAAAATAAGAAGACGAATTTGGTGTATCTCTCTTGTAGCGTAAATAACAAAAAATATTTAAACAGCAAAAATTCGTATATAAAGCCGAAACTACATTTTTAGCAATCAGTAACAAAGTTATATTCTTATTGAACAGATCGTGAATTATTAAAAATTTAAGAAATAAATCATTGTTATAAAACATAAAAAATGGCATCAAAAGTTGTACTAATTATTATTGTGATTTTTTGTGCTATCAACTTATCAACGGTCGAATCAAGATCAGTGCATCTAAATGAACACGTTGCCGCAAGTGCTGATAGTGAAGATATGGAATTAGCTGAATCGAGCATCTTCCTACCGATATTCCGGTATAAATCATTCAATGAACGCAGTGGAGATCGACAAGGTGAAATAAGCCACAATGCATTACGAGCTAAACGAGATGCACCAATATATCCAAATGAAGTAGCTGCCCCAACTGCTGAGGCCGAAGATATGGAACTGGCTGAATCGAATATCTTCTTACCGATTTTCCGGTACAAATCGTTCAATGAACGCAGAGGAGTTCGAGAACGCAGAGATGTGACAAACGTAAAAAATACTAAAATGAGCCACTATGCACTTAGAGCTAAGCGAGATACTCCAATACATTCAAATAAATTAGTTGCCGCGACAGTTGGTGATGAAGATATGGAACTTGCTGAATCGAATATTTTCCTACCGGTATTCCGATACAAATCATTCAATGAAGGCAGAAGAGTTTGAGGAAGCAAAAATATTACAGCCTTGCAAAACTACTGAAATGAGCCATTACGCAGTAAGAATTAAGCACCAACACATTGAAATGGATTAATTGCCGCGTCTGCTGATGATGAAAATATGGAACCTGCTGAATATAATATTTTCCTACCTGTTTTCCGGCACAAGTCGTTCAATCAAACTTGAGGAATTCGCAACTAAAAAATTGAAAATCTTAGAAAAAAGAGAGAAATAAAATCTTTGATTTAGTTGAAATATTGTTTGGTTTAAATTGAATATTTTGTACAAATTTATTGTTGTTTTACATAATAAAATTATAAAAATTTAAAATTAAAAAAAAATATATATATTATTTAAACAATGATTCTTAAAATAATTGTTTACAGTAAAAACACTCGATCAACTTGTTTTATCCGAAATTCGGTTACCGTTCAACAAAAACGGAATATGTATTTTTCAAATAAATGTTAGAATTTGTACTAATAAAATTGCATCACAGGTTTCGGATACGGTCTGAAAATACATATTTAGTAAAACGCAAACACAAAAGGAAGTGTAGATATTTGTGTTGGGTTTGTTTATACCAATTTTATATTAGGGGGTTGTACGCGACTTCGCGAATTCTAAATGTAAATAAAAACTTCAAAAAAAAAAATTATTCGATCGTAATGATGTTGAATGAATTTGTATTGTACATTTTTCTCCTGGAATGGAATAGGATCGAGAAATGTTTGGTTTAGAGTTTAAACAATAAATTTACATCATTTTAGGAAAATCTTAATTTAAATTGCATTATCAAACATAATTCAATAACTAATTTAATTCTTAATGTATATAATTCTCTGTGAATATAATCTAATTAATTATCCTATTTATGCTCATATTTTATGAATTTTACTATGAAGTAAAAATGTAAGAAGAATCATAATAAATAAGGCTAAATATTAACTCCTTAGCCTAGGGTTACCATATCTAGGTCGATCAAAAAAAATATTTTGCCAAAAATTGCAGTTTAATAAAGAGTACAAAAGAGAAGAAAGTACAACAAAATCATATTTTGCTTTACTACGCACTTCAGATAAGAGCTTATGGTTATTCTTGCAATAGTCGTAAAATTGAGGACAAGTAAACTCCTTAAAATTAAACTGAACTATCAGTAAACTTTTCACTGCATCTATTTTGATAGTCTATTCCGCTCATCTGTCCACTGCGCGTTCATTAAACTAAAAATTCTTTCTGTTGTTGCATTCTGCGGTGGTATCGCAAAACAAAAGTTGCAAATTTTAAGGAACTCTGATGAGGTACTATGATTACGATTTTTGAAATATTCAGTCCATTTAACACAAAATTATTATTATATTTGTTTATTTGCAAAGTCCCCGTTTCCGTTAACTTCATCCAAAAAATTGTTCATAGCAACGCTTTGATCGAAAAGCAACGAATCATTTATATATACTCCTTTCTCAGCAAGATAAATAAGCGTTGCTTCAATATCGTTCCACTTCGGCTATGCGTTCAATGTCATCCACTGAAAATTCTTCAGTTCATTCATAGAAGAAGTCCACATTTCCAACGTGAAGTAATTCACCTTTCAAACAGGAACTACTGGGTTCATCGTCATTTTTTCTAATGATTTCGTTCACTTTGATTGGAATAAACTCACTTGCTACTCTTTCCTTTAAAATGTACACCACTGTCGCCAAAATATCAATAATCTTCATTACCGAATTCCGTTCCCTTTCTATTACTTCAATTTTTGAGTGGAATACATACAATACATTAATGAATGTGTAAACCAAAGATAGGCTCCATTTAAAGGGTTTTCAAAAAACATCTAAATTAATACAGGCGTCTGTTTTTGCGATAAGAAATACGACTTCAACAATAATTGTTGCGGATGGTACAATAATTGTTCAAAATCTATATAAACAAAGCTGCAAAACTCCTCTAGTGATTCTGTTCTGATGATGTATACATGAAAATAATTATAAATGTTTAGTACAATAGATGATCTAGATTAATTGGTAGGCCGTCTAACGCATGTTGTATGCAATTATTTAAAATATGTGCTGGGCATCCTACTCCAATTAAATCACGATTTAAGTCTGCTTAGTCGATAAAACACATTATTTTCACCTCGTCTCTCCATTCAACCAAAATTGGTGTTGTAGTTATCCCCAGTAAAAGCGATACATTTTTCTTTTATAATCGGCAATTTTCAAAATTTTTTTTTTTTTTTTTTCACTAGCGCTACATCCCATAGAGGGATTTGGCCGCTTCATTTTGAAGTTTCGTAATCATTTTGTTAACGGATAATGAGTGATTAATTCATTGATCCTACCCTTAACCAGCCGTGATTTTTGCATCACCCGCCGGGAATCGAACCCGGGACCTCCGGAGCGTAAAGCAAGTATGCTAACCAATGTGCCACCGGGGCGGCACCAATTTTCTAAATTGGTACTCACCAATTTACTGATTGTTTCAGATTTTTCATCTGTTACAGAGATCACATTTATGAGAATATGTCGAATCCCCAGTTCAGAATCAAAATATTGCACTAATACGGGAAATATTTTAGTAGCGCCATGATTCGACCCATCCGTACAAACACCTACATACGGAATTTTTTGAGTGTTAATTCGTTCTAGTGCTCTATTTAGAGAGTTAGGGGCTAGTACAATACATTATTCACTATGGCTTCTGCTTTTGTTCTGGCTGATGATATTTTGGCAGCGGTTTTCGAGTCATGTTTAACCGTATGATACGCCGAAGTGGCTTCCGCCGCCAATATTTTCTTTTCTAATTCATTTTCATGCACAATAAACAGATCAATTTTTTTGGAGGTACTCACAGATTGTATGCGATTTTTGTGCTTAATAGA
The DNA here is from genome assembly GCA_963556165.1 of Tipula helvola. NCBI lineage: Eukaryota > Metazoa > Arthropoda > Insecta > Diptera > Tipulidae > Tipula > Tipula helvola. The sequence goes on from OY744483.1 coordinate 61,780,657, forward strand.
AGCAAGGTGTTCTTCTAGATCCGATTTTCCTTTATTTGCGATACGCACATTTACCCCGGAAACTTCGCAGAAATCTTCAACGTCTAATTTTTTACGTTTAAACATTGGATATTTCGCCTCCAATTCGTCGTTAAATTTACATTGTCGACGCGCCATTTTTAGCGCCTAAAATAAAAAAAACAATATGTTGATGAAGATGATGCTATATAAATAATAAAAGATTATAAACAAGACAACACACCTGATACTCACAACTTTCAGCCGTTTTTTGAAATGTAAAATAGCTTTTGGCAATATTTATAGCACAATTATAGCTGTATAATAGCAGGAAGAGCGTTTTAAGTATGTACATATAAGTTTTATTTTTTTAAATACCACAACGAGATAAAACACTCTCTTGACACTTGAGATATTCACGTTTAATGAGAAATTGAGAAATATGAGTTCTAGCGTGAGTATATGAGTTGTTGTAGCTCAGAAAAATGTAATAGTTTTATAGCAGTTTGAAGTGTTATTTGTAGGAAGGTATCTAGGTTTGAGTACATGTACTACAAATTTAATTAATTTATTTTAAAATTACAAATGAAAACAATAAAATTATACATTTTTGTTTAAATATGAAAAAGAGTACTTTTACGACTACATGTACTCTTAACACTAAACGTACCGATATTTTTATATACCTATTCCTACCAGAAAGGGTCAAATGACCCCACTATAAAAAGTTATATTTTTCACGATGATGGTTTAATTTGGTGTATGAATAAAACATTTTTTTTCAAATAACGATTACAAATTGTTTATTTATTAAAGTAACAAAATAATAATTACATAAAAATAATAAAGAAAAAATTAAACGTTTCAAGAAATTCCAAAATTTAGAAGTAAATTCTATGCAAATTTTATTTATGTTCACCACATATTTTGCAAATTATTTCTTTCTCGAAGGCACATTTTCCACACACGTATTTTGTACATTTCAAACAGATTTTTGTAGTTTTATTTCCCTTGCATAAATTTATTTGGCACTTTTTTCGCTTTGGCACACATGAAACTAAACTTGAATCTGTTGAGCTTACTCGTATAATTTCTTGTTCTTCCTGTTGCTCATGGTAAAAATCTTCTGCAAGTTCTTTAGCTAATTGGAATAAAAATTGTTGCCTAGTGATTTTTTCGCCGGTTGTTTCTTTATATAACACCCATGAGTTAATTCCAGCCAGGTCAAGAATATTGAAGAAAATCTGCACAGGCCATCTTCGGGATTTCGATTTCACCGAGTATTTTCTCGCCATCTGATCCGTCATGTCTACACCGAATTTAGTACTATTATAGAACCTTATGGTTTCAGGTATAAACTTACCGTCTTTTTCAATATCTATAAATTTATGCCTTGAGCTTAGTAGAAGCACTTTTTTTTTCGGCTTACTTTTGTAAATTGTAAGTGTGCAATGATCAGATCTATACAGTTTTGTTGCGAAGCGTCGCATATCATCTTTTGCCTGTTTGGCGAATTTTGGTAATTCTTTTTTATTTCCTCGGATAGTTCCAACAATAGTGGTTTTTTTTCTAATAATTTTGTAGCTAGAGATACGCTCGTAAAAAAATTATCAGTGGTAACGCTTCTCCAGCACTCTGTGAATGGTTCTAGTAGTTTGAGAACTACGGATTCCCCAAGCGGAGCGGAAGGATCTCTATTCTCATCCTTCCCCAAATATGGAAATCCATTTATAATGTATTTGGTCTTGACGTCAGATGCTAGCCAGAATTTGATTCCAAACTTATCCGGTTTGCTTGGGATATATTTTTTTTTTTTTTTTTTTTTTTTTTATACATTTTTTTAATTGGGTGCAGAGCGGACTTATTAACGGTCCTAGCTCCTTGTAACTGTCAGAGCTTCTGCACCCAATGCGCGATCCTGCAAGTAAAGATTAATAGCTACCTTAAATTTATTCATTTTATATTCCTTCGGAAATTTGAAATGTATTAGCGAATTCCACTTTTTTGATGTTCGGTATATAAATTCGCGCTTGATTTCTTCAGTTCGAGGTTTCGGGAGCTTCACCGTAAACCTATGTGCATTGGTTGTTCCTCTTGTTACTCTTGTTGTTGTAACGAATGGTGGTATTTTCTCCGATAGTTCTGCAGAACATTTACCATGTAAGCATCTGTAGAAGACGCAGAGTTCTGCAACATCTCTGCGATGCTGTAAGCTGTCTAGTTCTTGAGTAAGTCTGGGATTCCGTATTATTCTGATAGAGCGGCGTTGAACCCTGTCCAATAAGTGGAGGGTGGTACCAGACGCACCTCCCCAAACTTGACAGCAATACTCTATACATGGTCGGATGAAGGTTTTATATATCTGGAGAACTTGATGCGATTTGAAAAACCTTCTGCATCGATTCAGGAACCCGAGTTATTATATTGGGTGTTGTTATATTGGGTAAATCTACACCTCACTTTGGTTGGGAAAAGCTGTTCATCTATAGTTCCATGTGGCCCAGGCTTGTAACAATTTTGGCTATTCTGGATGAATTTGTACCAAACTTCGGAGATTAGAGCAAATTTATCATTTTGCAAACGCTGGCTTCGTTGGTTTTTTTATCAAATCTGATAAAACGCATTATTTCACAAAAAGTATTCCTGCTCATGATTTTCGAAAAAAAAGCAGGGCCCCATTTCTTGTTCCATAGATACGAGATGCTCAAATTTTTTGCCTGATATGCGCCACGTGCATATAGAATTGCAATAAATGCATTGAGTTTTTCAGGAGTAAAATTCCATTTAGTTCCTAACACCCGAGATGCCTCTTCTTCTGTGCATTTTATTATGTGTTTCATTATATTGTTGTCAATAAACAGAGAAAATGCAGTTCTCACTTTCCCTTTCATAATATGCCGTTTGGCATATCCTGTCGGGCCTACAACCTCCCTAAAAATATTATGAATAGGCGCCCGTCCTGGTGTAGATCCTTTTTGTATTTCCTGCCATTTTGTACCATCGGCCGCAATTTCGATGCATCGTTCTTCTTCTTCACTTTCTGAACTGAATAACCGACTCTTTCTCTTTTGTCCTCTGCGTCTATTCAAATTATTCTCTTCTTCACTTTCTTTACCTGATGACTCAATTCCGCTTGTATTGTCACATAAACCATAATTTTTTTCTATGTCACTCACTTCACTATCAGATAGTTCCTCTTCACTGAATTCTGAACACTCTTCATCTATATTATTTATTACTTCCAATAATTTCAAATTTCTTGAATTTGTCGACATTTTTTGGGTAAAAATTATCAATACAATAATGAAAAAAACAATTTTTGGCTCACAAAATAGCACTGTAGCCTGAAATGTTCAAACTACATAACAAATATGAGTAATGCGTTGCGAATATAATACGTATACATATACACCGATAATATTGGAATGGAAAATTTTAATTTTTTTTGTTTTATATTTTTATTGTGTTCCCAGCAGTGTTTAAATTCATTTTTCGTTCCCTTCTTTAATCTCTCTCTGTGAAAGGAAACAAAACAATTTTTTTTTATATCTTTCCCTGGGAACGAAATTTAAAAAAATAAAATATCTCTCCTCGTATAAAAAACAAAGGGAAGGGAAATAGCGATCGATTTATTTCGTTTCTAAAGAGAGGAAACAAAAATATATTTATAAACAACTAAACAACCCAAGTATCACTACTTCAAATAAATGATTCATTTTTATGGAACTGAGTACAAGTTTGAGTTCCATTATATTATAAGATTTCCTATGAAAAGTGAAACAAAAATACTAAACCGATGGAACTTGATATATGTGGGTTACTTAAGTTCCATCAATAATTTTGATAAATGGAAAAAAACCTGGAACTTATGCATGAGTTCAATTTTTGTTATACTTGGGAAAGGAGAGAAGTGAAAAATAAACAAAAACTCGAAATTATAAATTTGAAATTTGTTCACTGGTTCTTAGTAAAATGAGAAATCTATTATGATTCTCTGCAATAGTTTTGCCTCACAACAACACATTTAAACCTTTATGATTTAGCATAAATTCACTCAAGGGTCAAATGACCCTTTGCGGTAGTTAAGCTAAATCTGTTTTTTTTTCTCGAGAAAAAAGTAGTTCGGAGATGAGGCAATATTAAGGAATAATTTGATTCTATATTTCAATAAAAGTAGTGAAATCAATTCTGATTTCGTAATGTTATATTTTCAAGACATTTCAAAAAAGTGTTTAAAAAGGGTCATTTGACCCCTCATGGTAGTTAAAGTGTTAACAGAGTACGGTTGGTAACCCTACCTTAGCCTAACTATATGTACATATTACATTAATTCTTCAAATTAGCCTATTTTTAATGGAAACTTCTGGTACTACAATTTTCTGGTACTATGTTGATTCTGGATTACAGTGGCGTAGCCAGAAATTCGTCGAAGGGGGAGGAGGGGGGGGGGGTTCTTAAACAAAAAAAAATTCTATAAGGAAATAATGCATTCGAATTTATTTGAATTCAATTTTTTATTAGTTTGTTACGGCTGCCTACTAAAAAATTAAAAATGAAATTTGTACCTTGCGGTGTTGCGCTCATCGTTCCAAATTTCTGTAAGGAGTGCGCTTCTACGATATTCTGATTTAGTATATTTCATATATTGTTGTTGTTGGAATGGTAGTATATTACAAATCATACTGGTATATAATTTTCTCTTCAGTTCAATGAACTTGAGTTTTGTTTTCTCGATAATTTTATTTATTTTATGTTTTGGTTTCTACCTACATATGTATGAATATAGTATACCAGTGCATTTCTCAGAATAGTAGTAGTGGATCTTGCGGCGCTTTGCTATTGCTTTGAGATTTGTATACAGGATGGCTATGTAGTGATATTGGTATTGCTTTGTTTGGAAGATGATTCATCTGTTTTAGATAGGTATCGTAGATGTGTAATTGTAAATACATTTTTATGTATACATAATAAGTAAAAACACATAGAGCTCTAAACCGATAAGCAAATTTAAAAATTCAATCGATTTTGGAAGGCCACCGTGTCAAGAGTAATTTAAAATAAATAATAAATTTTTAAAATACAAAAAATTTGTGCTCACAAAAGATTTGTACTCAAAATACAGAAAAATCGAGCTCATAAAAAAAATTTGTAGTGTTTTTAGGCCGTTGAAAATTATCTTATGATAAATTGAAATCAGTTAGTGTGTCTCTATAAAAGAGATGTGAACCAATACAATTCCTTTACGTTTTTTTTACGGGTAAGAAATTGTGCGGTGTAATATTTTAATTAGTTTTTAATAAGCTTCCTTTTCTTTGTGGCACAATAAGCAGATATATAAATGTCATCGTATTGCGGCAACAGATGCAAAATTAGTCATCGCCTTTATATACAAAGGGTAAAATACTGCGCTTGGCGATTTAACGGGGCCTTCTATTTTTTTTGTGTGGATGGAAACAAAATAGTCGCACAAAAATAAAACAGATTCCAGAAAATTCATAAAACCCGCTTGATGTTTTTATTTGGATAAGCGTGGAATTCGAGTGTTTTATAAAAACATTTAGTGTTATTTTTAGTGGATCGTTTGTTTAGTGAGCTAAATAGTTTGGGATATATTACGTCCTAGATATAAATTTGGTTTATATACGTACATACGTTACATAAATTTGTATAGCATTTTTTTTTCGGTAAACATTTTTTGAGTTTCCAGTAGTTTGTTTATTAAATAGTAAATAGTAAAGAAAGTTTGTAATTAGTTGAAAAAAAATAATTGAAATTAAAATCAAATCAATTGTAGTGTAACAGTAAATTGTGTTGTGAGTAAGCGAGTGTGGTAGTAGCAAACAATTTTATTTTCAGCAATCCGCCACAAAGAGCTACGGGTACCCTTGGATACTTTACGGGTGAGTTTTTTTATAGATAACTACTATTTATTGTTTGTAGTGTTTTGCGTATCACACACACAATTTCTTTTCATTTTTTTTAGTAATATTTAGTAGAGTAATATTTAGTGTTTAAATTGTCGGATTTTGTAAAATTATTTTCAAGCATATTTCTTTCATTCTGAATTTCATGATATTCTAATAAAGTTGTTTTAAGAAATAAATTATGATGAGTTAATTACTTTCTAATTGTTGTTGGTGATGTGTTGGTTCGGTTATCTCATGTGATGTTAATTTTTCTTTGATTCTAGTTTTCAACACGTATAGTTTTTGTTGTGCTTCGCGATAAACATGGCGGCAAAGATCCTCCCACTTTCCACTGAGTGCTTTCCCGATAAAAACGTGTTGGCCGCACATGTGGGGGCGCGTAACAAGTTTTTTATAGTTTTATATTGATTCATCGTGACACTAAGGCCAATTATATTGTCTATTTATATAACCACATCTCTGTGAATATTTGTTGACGCCAATCCATTTAGTCGCTTCCACCGATTGTATTTCGTAAGTAATTTTTAAGGCGCCTGAACGTCTTGGAACTCTCCAATTGGAGAGATTATCCTAAAGGTTAAGAGTACTAGTAAAAATCTAATAAATATTTCGTGCTAATTTTGTTATTATAGGTGGAAGTATTTAACCGGTAGATACCTGACCGTCTTTTAAACATTTTAATTAACTTCGTTTAGGTTATATGTATGTGTTTATTCGAACTATAAATTATTTTGTGTGGATCAGCACATCACCATGTAATGATTCGATAATATGTGAAGCTCAGGAGGGAGGGGGGGTTCAACCCCCGCAATCCCCCTTCCCTACGCCGCTGCTGGATTATACAGTTAAAATGTATTTCTATGCTTTTTTACGATATTATTAAACAAGTCGTAACCGGATTTCGGATAACACAAGATGGTTTAGCGTTTCTAACTGGTTTGATCACGATTTTACAAAAAAAACTGAAAACAATTATTTTAAGAATCCATGTTTCAATAAAAAATATTTTTTTAATTTTCAATTTTTATAATTTTATTAATTTAATGTAAAATTAGAATAAATATAAATAATAAATAATATGAATTCTTTAGTATATGTAAATTAAATTTCAACCAAACAATGTTTAAATTCAATCAAAGGTTTGATTCTCTCCATTTTTTAAGATATTCAATTTTCAAGTTGCGAATTTCTCTAGATTCATTGAATGATTTGTGCCGGAATACAGATAAGGAAATATTATATTCAGCAGATTCCATATCTTCATCATCAGCAGACGCGGCAATTAATCCATTTAAATGTATTGATGCATCTCGCTTAACTCATACTGCGCAATGTTTCATTTCAGTATTTTTCCAAGGCTGTAATATTTTTGCTTCCTCAAACTCCTCTGCGTTCATTGAATGATTTGTATCGGAACACCGGTAAGAAAATATTCGATTCAGCCAGTTCCATATCTTCAACATCAGCAGTTGCGGCAACTAGTTCATTTGAATGTATTGGAGTATCTCGCTTAGCTCTAAGTGCATAGTGGCTCATTTCAGTATTTTTTACGGTTGTCAAATCTCTACGTTCTCGAACTCCTTTGCGTTCATTGAATGATTTATACCGGAATATCGGTAGGAAGATGTTCGATTCAGCCAATTCCATATCTTCAACATCAGCAGTTGGGGCAGCTACCTCATTTGGATATTTTGGTGCATCTCGTTTAGTTCTTAATGCATTGTGGCTTATTTCACCTTTTTGTACGGCTGTCAAATCTCTTCGTCCTCGAACTCGACTACGTTCATTGAATGATTTATACCGGAATATCGGTAGGAAGATGTTCGATTCAGCCAATTCCATATCTTCAACATCAGCAGTTGCGACAACTTGTTCATTTAGATGTACTGCTCTTGATTCTACCTTTGATAAGTTGATAGCACAAACAATCACAATAACAATTAGTATTAGTCTTGATGCCATTTTTATATTTTATAACAATGATTTTTTTTTTAATATTGAATAATTCACGATCTTTTCAATAAGAATATAATTTAGTTACTGATTCAAAATTGTAGCTTGGTTGGTTTTATATACGAATTTTTCGCTTAAAGAGAGCTACATCAAACTTGTCTGCTCATAAATCGAAAGATGGCTACTTACAAAAGTCACGCTGTGCTAATTGGAATCAAATGAACCAAGCAAAATTTAGAGAAATCAAGCGTGTGCGAGACAAAGAGAATTTTAAAATATAAGAGAATTACGAGGGTCTACAAAACTTGAAAATTGAGAATTATCACAAGTTTGAAGCTAAATAAATTTTTAATTTTCAGCGCGTTTGTAAAGTTGATAATTTGTAGTATAAATATAGTCACCTACTCCTATATTTTATTACGTATATTGTTAACCAATAAAAAATGTGTTTGTTGTTGCTAAATGTGTGGTTTTATGCCACTTTTTTATTTTATTTGTATGATTTTGTTGAATTAATTCACAATTAACACTGTCTGCGAAGTCTAACTTATATGAACACTTTATTATTTATAGTTTTTAGAGGGGGGATAATCGCCGAACCACAGTATAATATCTTAAAGAATTCGACGAATGTACTTATTTACATATTGTCATAACTCAATTAGTAATAGTAATAAGATGAGGCAACCACAAATTAAATTAATTATGAAAAGTGTGATGTGATAAGTGTGCTTCGCATCTACCGATATTTCCTTGAGTAAGCTTTTCAATATTTCTGTTTTCAGTGCGAGTGAATACATTTTTGCACATAACAAGTTTCTTTCTCTCATGTTTAGTAATACCACAGAATAATAAACAACCAGAACCGACATTACGTGGACCAAGAAATTTTTGCACTTACCTTATATTTTACATGTTAATTTTGAATTTTCAGCCACTGAACGATAATTTAACACCGAAAATCTTACCTTCCATAAACCAAGGTCAAAAAAATGAGTCCACTTTTTTCCATATAAAAATCGCGTTATGTCGCTTCTGGGTATTCTGTGGTAATACGTTTATAAATTACGCTTTGATTTGTGGAGAAAACATACCGTACCTCAGAACTTATTACTCGCAGGTTGATTTAATAGTCCCGGGTAGAATTTACAATTTTCACGCCATCACAATTTAATATAATAATAGGGCATGCTTATAGTAACAATATTCGCCGCTGTTTTAGAATGCAGCACCCTCGGTAAAGGTTAGCATAGCAAATGTTATTTGTGTTTTGTATCGAAAGTGTATGGTGAATTTAATAACAGAAAAGAATTTGTATATTTTAAAATGTTTATAAGTCGTTTAGCGACGCGTTCGAACTTCGTAGCCATAAAATTAAACATTAAACATTATTGTAACCTTTATCACGACGGTAATGACATCTGATGTGCGGAAACAAAATCAAACAATATTGCATGCCCCATTAAACAGAAATGTTTGTTTGCGTGTAACGCTCAAAGGTTACTATGATATTTTTTCGAACTTTTTTTTAATATTTTTTTTTGAATATTTGTATGTTTGTAGCAGGGATGGGTCGTAGTTTTTTATACGTGTATAATACAAGTAAAATACACGTATAATACGGTAACGTAAAAAATGGAAGGATCGTAGTTCTCTACACGAGTATAATACACGTAAAATACACGTATAATAAGTAACGTAAAAAAATAAAAATAAATATAACATCTTGGCTTTTCATTTTATTCATTATATGTAGATACATAATTAAATTATGAGTACTTATTTATATTAATATAACTAATAATTATATTATTAAAGAATGTACTTAAATATGTTTTGATATTTATTTCTGTTCACTTGTTCAGTCAGTATACAATTACAAATGTATTATCTTAAAATTAAATAAAAAAATAACAAAATAAATAGGAACTCTTCATTGTTCAATAAAATAATTTAAAAAAAATTAATAAAAATCACAATCATCTAGTATTCGTCAGACTTATTGCTGTCTTTTAGCTTCAGCTCGTGGTAAATTGCCAGCAATTTCTTCGACCGGTCGAAAGTAAGTCTATTCCTATTACTTTCTTTTACGTAAGTAAAATAAAGTATAGTAATCATGAAAATTTTCGACCTTGAGATTATTGAAGATTTATCTGTTTTGAGGTCCCCTGAGTCCGAAAAAGTGGGTTTCGAAATGATGTCTGTCTGTCAGTCCGTCTGTCTGTCCGTCTGTCTGTCCGTCTGTCTGTCCGTCTGTCTGTCAGTCTGTGTCCTCTCTACAGCCCAGATGGCTTAACCAATCGAACTGAAACTTCAGATTTAAGCTTTTTGGATAAATTGGGAGGTCCCAGTGAATTTTACTTCAAATCGGTCCACCGGAAGTGGCCACTCCCTTGGGCCAGAAAATTTGTTTTGCAAATATCTTAAAAAGTATAAGGTTTACAAAAAATTACTAATACAAAATGTTTCCAAAAATCAAAAAAAAAATAAAAATAAACAAATTAAAAATTAAAAAAAATTAAAATTAAAAATTAAAAAAAAAAAATTTAAAAAAAATTTAAAAATTTTATAAAAAAAAAATTAAATATTGTTTTGCCAACACATAAATATATGTGTATATATAGCCTAATTATGCTAATTATAATTAATTTGCACACTACAGTGACATACTTCCGGTTTTTAATGCAAATATTACATAATTGAATGTGGATCATTTTTTCATGTTTCTTAACTTTTTTAACGACTTATTAGGGTTTGTAATACTTAAGTATATATATCGTTTTATAATTGCAAAAATATTTCGCAACTCCTGCCCCCCCCCCCCCCCACACTTTTTTACAGGAAGTTACAGCAGTTCTTGCATTTGTCATTTTAATTATTGTGTGTATTAGCCCAATTATGCTAATTATAATTAATTTGCACACTTCAGTGACGTACTGTATGTTATAAAAATATTTAGCCTACATGTATGTTAAATTGCCAAATCGGTCAACCGGAAGTGGCCACTCTCGGCCCGAAAATGTGTTTTGCACATATTTTAAAAAGTATAAGATTTACAAAAAATCACTAATACAAATTCCAAAAAATTAAAAGAAAAAATTTAAATTCATAAATATCACCTTTTATTTCTTTTACGTGTGACTGTGTACTAATGAGTTCAAAAAATTGAGTTTTGAAGTGGTGTCTGTTGGTATATACATATGACTGTCAATTTGTAGTCCAAATGGTTTAAGCAATCAAACTGCAACTTCATGTTTAAACTTTTTACATAAATTTTGGGGTCCCAGTTCCCAGCTCCCAGATTCCGTAAAACAGAAAATTTATTTTGCAAATATTTCAAAAATATACAATTTACAGAAAACATGAAATAATAAAAACAATCTTAATTAAGTTTGCGGGAAATTTGAATTATAAAAGTTTTTCAAAATTCGCTGTTCGTAAAAGAAAGTCGTGTGTTGGCCACACCTCCGTTTTTTTTATTATGTACAAAAGACCATCCCGAAAAAAGCCTTTCGATTTCTGCCGAAGAAGCTGGGATTGCGAGAAGCTTTATAGCCAAACAGGAAAGTTGAGGGTATTTAGATTGTGCTAAACTCCAGAAAGTTTTAGAACTTTTGATGTCTTTCGCAAAAAGCACCCCAAACCGCCCGGTTTTGTTCTTATATGCTGTATACTCGACCAATCCGTTATTGTCAAACTCTTCAATGAGGTATTCTTCGACAATTTCGAGTTGCTCGCTTGACAATTTAAGACCCATATACTTCGGATGAAGAAAATTCGCTACCAGGCTTTCTGTATTCAACACCATTTTCTGTCGGATTCTCAATCGAGAGATAAATGAAGGCGGAAATCCATCCTCGATTTTTTCCACATTTCGACTGCATCTGCGATTGAAGCGGTGGATTTTTGCAGGTCATTCACCAATTGGCAAACCGGATCGAGAGCCTCAATTTGTTCATCACAATTTTTAACCATATCTTCATAGTATAGCAACATGACGATATTTTCCTTCACCTTTGAATCGCCCTCGGCGGAAATGGTTTTTAAATGTTGGAGATTTTTCCGAAATGATACAAAAGAATCGCGGTGAGAGCACCATCGGGTCTCTGCGACGGTGATCAATTTGGTTCCGTTTAGATTCTTTAACTTTCTCTCTAAGTCTGGATGCTTAAATTCTTTCACAATGTCCGAAATCTTTTTTGCCGTATCTTTGTCTACCATATCCTTAGCAAGCAGATTGCCGGTGTGACTGCTGCAGGCGAAACTCCAAATCTCAACTTGCCTGCCCATTTTCAGCATGGCAGCAGCATTGTCGGACACGACAGCGTAAACCGTCGAGTCGTATACTTCCTTTGCAAGTGCAATAGATTGTACTACCACGTTTGTTAGAGCATCGCCCGTTTCACTCTCGGTCGAAAAATCGAATGCTTCCAAGAATGCGCTTTGACCTTCAGTAGTTTGGAGCATGGTGACAATATTTTTCGAATTGTTTGCTGTATTCTTCCACCCGTCAATGAGCATCACCGATTGCTTTCCGATAATGGTAGAGTTTAATACGGTATACGGATTGCTCGTACACCTCGTCAAGAATTGTTGATGCTAACGTCTTACGTGTTGGCGGCTTATATGACGGCCGAAGATAATTTAAAAATTGCCGGAAATTGTCTGACTCAACTACACTGAATGGTATATTACAGCCGAAAAAAAACTTGCCCAAACTACGGTTTAATTTATCATGTTGTGTGGATGACATTTTGTCGACAAACCCAACTTTACCGTCCAAAGCTCGTTGGAAGTCAATTGACTGATTCAATGGTGTTCTTGGTTTGTATTTGAATGAGCAATCGTTTGATGATTTTCCAGGGATTTGTTAATAAAAAAGTACAAAAAATAAATTTAAATTTAGAAATTAAAATTCACAAGAAAATTATAAATAAAGCGATTATTAGATTAATTTTCATCCACTTCGATCACGCCATCAGCTGCGGGAGTAGAACTTTCAACGGTAGGTTTGTTATTGTTCGGAACATAGTCATTTTCAAGTTCATCAATGAACTCAAAACTAACGTCGTTTTGCTGGTCCACGCAAACATTCCTAAAAATATTTTTAAATTTATTAATATACACACAATTAAATCAAATTCTATAGATATTAAATAACACAAAAACAAAATTACCGATGTTGTTTCAATCTAGCAATGGAAGTATTCGCAACCACTTTCTTACAGATTTTGCAGGTCGCGCCTTTTTTATTATTATTAGTTGTTTTAGTTTGCATGAACTTAAGTTCATGCCAATAGGTATGAGTCGGGCGCCCCGTCATCGTCTTTCCACTACACAATTTATTGCACAACACAAGTATTGACTTTAATTTAAATAAATTATTCGCTTATTTTAGATTATGGTGCGACTGAATGAAACAATTTTAAAGGTTATGAAGAAAAAACCAAATCTGACATTTGTTGTTGATAGCAGCGCCTCTTAATTCTGCATATGTAATTTCAGTGGAATTTTATAGTAAACTTTTCTACGTTTTCTACTGGTTTGCTACATAAAATACACATTTTTTACACGTAACGTAGAAAATTCTTTTTTCGTTACATGACCCATCGCTGGTTTGTAGTGCCTCAAATGTTATGTCTGAGCAGCCTAAGTGATATAGGTGTTGTCCTGTAACAACAAACTTCAACAAAGTACTTAATAATTTTTTTTAATATTATTTTTATTCCATAACGGCATTTCATTGTTTCAATACGAATTGAAAAACATAAAATGTTGTATTGTAAAACAAGGAATTATGTATATGTAACAGATTGTCTCACAGATTTAATCCGGAACGCTCGCTTCCGGAACATTTGATTACATTTTTTTTTAATTGGGGAAAACTTTTCTTCAAACGATGCGTAACTACAAAAATACGATAGTTTGTGCCAAATAGATTCATGCGATATACTTCAAGGAGTCAGTTCTAGATTTTACAAGCTGCGCCTAACCGAGATATCGTTAAGATACAACTTACAAATCTGTCTTTTACCTAAATAAAATTTGAATGCAATTTTGTAGGTCCCTAACAGGTAATTATATATAAATTGTACCCGTCCTAGGACGGGATGTACCCCCTAGTCTAATATATAATTACCTAATTCATTCACTAACTCCGGAACGCTTTTCTTATATTAGTAATTTACATATCAAAACATTACAACTGAGTAGCCTAAGTGATAGAGGTGTTGACGTATTAACAACTCAGGGTCTGCTCGAATACTGTAGTAATTATTTCCTCGTAGTAGTTTTTGACACTTTAAGAGTAAAATATTCTCTTTCGCTTTTTTCGCTGCCCGAATACTATTTTTGTTTGACGTTAATTGTGTAAATGTGAATTGAATAATTTAACTATTTTCGATTGTTGAATTATGTTATTTTAAATAATAAAAATGGATGAATATGATCAAACAATCAAACTTATGTAGTTTTTATATTAATTGTAGTTCATTTCCAGTTCCACAAATAATTCCAAGATAACTGAAAATGAGTAATTTTTATACTGCACTTAATATCAAATTAGGCCAATCCTATGACATTAATTGCCGTGAAACTATAAATTCCCTAAAGCCTCTGAAATTTATTTTTCTTCTTTTCGAGAAATAAATAACCTTTGACCAAGAAAAATATGGTGCAGGGTGCCACTTGTAGTCATAGTACATAAACTATGTTTTGGCGGATCATTAAATAAAATCATTTATTTAGTTTTGAATTTTTTATCTATGTACATAATTTTAATTAATTAAATTAAATTTTGTGAGGTTTAAATTATGTAATTTTATGTTTAAATCCTAACGAACATTAATTGCTACCGATCTGTCAAACTCTACTACAGAGCAAGACTGTAGTAATTCTGATGAGTGCGTTTTATACCCTATTATATGCCAAAAACTACTACGAGGAAATAATTACTACAGTATTCGAGCAGACCCAAAGTTCGAACGGAAAATATCTCTAGTTCTCGAAGTTCACCCAAATTTAAATTTTATTTTAATTTTTTTTTTTTTTAGTATTCATTTAATGACCAAATATTTTACTATAAATTAAATATTCCGCTTTATAATTATTCCAGTAATTATACAAGAAAATACGTGGTACAAGTTGATTTTTGTGCCTAAATGTATGAGAAGACTACTACAAGTTATTTAAAAGCTTTTATATTGAGTTGTAGTAAGCCATGCGAATTTTTTGGTAAACATTTTTTTCCTATCATTCATAAACTACATAGCATGCTATGTTTGAACCAATATAAAAATGAAAATTAAATTAATTGTATTATGGTGGATGTGGTTTAGTTAGTAGTAACGTATTGGACTAGAGCGGCTCAGGTCTGGAGTTCGATTGTGCTCAAGGCATTTTAATTTTGTTTTTTCAATTTATATTTTTTGACGTGATCACGTCTTACACCGCATGTTCAGAAAATTGAAACGAAATTTTGCCTTTGGCCGTGGGCAATTACGGTAAGCATTACTTTTAATTTAAATGTATGATTTCTTAGGTTGGCCCTTAGGCTTCATGCCTCATGCATAATATTATCGCAACGACGTCATCAGGCAGCGAGGCAAGCCGGGCCGCGAACCTCGGATTTCGCGCGATTTAAATGCTTGAACCAGAGAATGGCTCATCCGATCCGAGCAATTCTGAAGTCAATTTTTGCGTAAAGCAACAGTGGTGATTAATTTATTTTAAATAAAATAATTAATTTCCACACTAATTTTTATTTAAATTAAATTTACAAAATAGAGATTTACTGCACTATAGCGAGAGAATGCCTCTTCTGATCGAAGTAATTCTGGTGCTAATTTGTGCATAAAAAAAACTGTGGCAGATAATTTATTGTAAATTAAAATAATTAATCTCCACATACATTTTAATTAAAATTAAAATCTACAAAATAGCGATTTACAATGCTTGTGAGCAGTGTAGCGAGAGAACGCCTCTTCTGATCGAAGCGATTCTAATCTCAATTTGTGAGTAAAGAAACTGTGGTGGATAATTTATTTTAAATTAAAGTAATAACCCTCCATATAAATTTTAAATGAAATTGAAATCTTCAAAATAGCGATTTACAATATATAGTTTAGAACACTGTACATAGAGAATCTCTCATTTTGTACGTAAAGAAACTGTGGCTTATAATTTATATTGAATTAAAATAATTAATCTCAACATCTTATAAAGGCTATCACGCATAACACCAACGGCCGTGTAGACGATACAGCCCACCCCGATTTTTTTTTTTTTTGAAGAAGAAAAGCAGAGGTCCGCTCCCGCTGTTTGTCGGTTTGTAAAGTTTTTTTTTAGGATGCCCCAACACATGTAAAGTTATCCTTAAAAGCCCTTACTCTTTGGTTTAAGGTCTATTTAGGATACAATAATCTTTAAAAGCCTTAAATTTCGAGCTATTCCTACTCGGCCAAACAAATATCAAATGGTCAACTGGTGATTGTGATAGCGACCACTGCGGACATCACCATTACTTATAAATTGTATCCGTCCTAGGACGGGAAGTACCCCCTAGTAATAAAATATTACTGTACGAGCGTGTACTGAAAGTTATTATTATTATTCATGAGAATATGAGCGATACCGAGTGTCGTAGCTATCCGAATGAGTAATAACCATTACATGCGAGGAGAATACGAGATTTTTCTACTCCTGCAATTATTTTAATCTGTTTTTAATTTAATATTGGTCCAATTTAGTTTTATTAATTTAAAATAAATCGTTCGCCAACCTAAAATTAATTAATACTTAAAGATTTAATTGTGATAACATTCCAATCAACCAGTGAATAATGAATATAGTATGTGAACGCCTAGCCTAGTCAACCTAAGAGCAAACAATTTATCAGGATTCTTGAGTGTTGGGACAAGAAATTATGTAACAGCTTTTGGTTTTCATATTGAACTTAATAAAAATCTAATCGACCTTTTTGTCCGGGACACATGATTTACTTTATATTTTTTGAGGGGTTTTTATTTTTGTCAATATGCTCGGTTCCCAATTCGGTTGGCAAAACTGCCATGATATTATTATTTATTTATTTTATTGACTTTAGTAAATTAATTAACACTTACTGAAATTGCATTTTTATGATCGTAAATTTTGGTCATACTTCCGATATACGTCGAAACTAATTCTGATACTAGATCATATGTCTGCCTGCTAATTTTGCTAATTTTTATTTATTTGTTTGTGTTCACTGCGTCTAAAAGTTAAAAAAAAAGTTAATTTTCGACACGTTTGTAAAATTTTATTGTTTTTTGTGTAAATACAAAAATAAAATCCAAATTTTTAATTTTCGACACGTTTAAAAAATGATAATTTAAAAGACAAATAAAAAATAATAAATACGATTACTAATAGTTCTTAATAATTTCTTCAATAAAACATTCTTACGTTGTCGCAGAATTTGTTGTTGTTAAATTAATGTAATGATTAACTTTAAATTTGTAACTAAGAGCCACTGTTATTAAAGTAATTAATTCTTGTTTGTTTTTATAAGCGCGTTCTTTATTAATCCCACCGAATAGTTCTTAAAAAACAAATGAATATCTTTAGATGCTTTATAAGTCAACTAGATGTATATTTGTATGAATTTTCCGAAACAATAAACCTTAATATAACTGTCAGCTTTTCTAATTTTGAATGTCGCTTGGGACTGGAAATAAATGGTTCACGTTGGGGTAGGAAAAAACCAAATGAGTATTACAAGTATTATTGTTTTTCAATTAGTTATTATTGTAAATATGTTATTGTTGATGTATTTTGGCAGGCATGTCAACGTAAACAAATTTTCAGGTGCATGTTATTGTTTATATCAGATATAATAAAAACATTTGATATTTTTCCACTCAAACTAAAGCAAACTAAATAGACCCTGGTCATTTTGTTGATGGTGATTCTGCAATTTTGAGATTTATACTGTAGTAAGAAATCTAGCAAATTAATTAACACGTGCTAAGGAATTAGTTAGTCTTATAATTGAAAATTTTGATTATAGTTCCGAAATACGATAAACATAATTCTCACATTGGATCAATGGATGCATCCAGGTGTTGTCATTGGAAACCTACTGATGGGACAAATGCCGTGGTCGATTCAGGAGTAAATTGTATTTGTCAAAATTACCCTTATAATACACTCCCGCTGCAAAGGACTGGGGGATTTCTGTACGCTTCGATATGATTATATATCTAAATACATAATAAACATATAAGAACTTGTTTACGCTAGTATTTCAATCAAGACGGTATCTTCGGTACTATAGTTTTTAAATCGTTTATTTTCAGACCAAAAATCTTATTCCAAAGCATCAATAGTTCGTAGAAAAAAATTGTTAGGGGTAAAAATATATTTACTCGCACCAAAGTCAAATAATATAAAGCAGACTGAATGAACCAAAATATGGTTAAATACACTAATCAAATCACACATTCCTTATAATTAATTAAATTTGAACTTGCCTCATTTCATTACTACAAATGTATTACGGAAATAGTATACCTAATATTCTATAAATTACCGATTTTACAAACGCGATGAAAATTAAAATTTTAATACTCAAACTTGCGAAATTCTCATACAAGTTTTGTATGAATAGAACCGCGTAAATCTCTTATATTTTAAAATTCTCTTTATCTCGTACACGCGCAAATTTACCAAGTTTTGCTTAGTTCATTTTATTCTAATTAGCACACATCTTGACTTATGTACGTGTTACTTTTTCTTCGAATATATTAGTATTGTTAAGACAATATGAGAATAGGTGAATCTCTCTGGGGCTAACAATAAATATTAACACCGCAAAAAAAATTCGTATATAAAGCCGAAACTATATTTTTACCAATCAGTAACAAAGTTATAGTCTTATTGAAAAGATCGTAAATCATTAAATATTTAATAAAGAAATCATTATTATAAAACATAAAAATGGCATCAAAAATAATACTAATTGTTATTGTGATTGTTTGTGCTATCAACTTATCAAAGGTCGAATCAAGATCAGTTTATCTAAATGAACAAGTTATCGCAACTGCTGATGTAGAAGATATGGAATTAGCTGAATCGAACATCTTCCTACCGATATTCCGGTATAAATCATTCAATGAACGCAGCGGAGCTCGACAAGGTGAAATAAGCCACAATGCATTACGAACTAAACGAGATGCACCAATATATCCAACTGAATTAGCTGCCGGAACTGCTGAGGCCGAAGATATGGAACTGGCTGAATCGAACATCTTCCTACCGATTTTCCGGTACAAATCGTTCAATGAACGCAAAGGAGTTCGAGAACGCAGAGATTTGTCAGACGTACAAAACAGTAAAATGAGCCACTACGCACTACGCACTAAACGAGATGCACTAAGATATCCAAATGAACTAGTTGCCACAACTGCTGATGATGCAGATATGGAACTTGCTGAATCGAATATTTTCTTACCAGTGTTCCGATATAAATCATTCAATGAACGCAGACGAGTTTGAGAAAACCAAAGTATTACAGCCTTGCAAAAATACTGAAATTAGCCATTACGCAGTAAGAGTTAAGCGAGATGCACCAACACATTTAAATGGATTGATAGCCGCGTCTGCTGGTGATGAAGATATGGAACATGTTGAATATAATATTTTAATACCTGTATTCCGGCACAAGACGTTTAAAGAATCTAGAAAAATTCGCAACTAAAAATTGTGCATTTAAAACATGGAGAGAATCAAACTTTTGATTGAATTTAAACATTGTTTGATTTAAATTTAATGTATATTTATTCTTGTTTTTTAATAAAATTATAAAAATTGAAAATTAAAAAAAAAATGTTTTATTGAAACATGGCTCCGTGAAATAATTGTTTTCAGTTTTTTTTGTAAAATCATGATCAAACCGGTTAGAAACGCTATAACATTTTGTGATATCCGAAATCCGGTTACGACTCGTTTAGTAATAAAATAAAACAGCATAGCAATAAGTTTTAACTGTATAATCCAGAACCAACGTTATATTCAGAGCCGCAAGTGAAAAATGCGGTTTAAAATATGCGGGCATAAAACGACAAAAAAAAAATGTCCCTATGTAAAACAGATAAAAGCACCAATTTTTTTAGTGTGATATTTTTCAATGAAAATATGTTTTGGATTAAATAATTTATTATTGAAATATTAACTAAAATTTTTATTTTATATCATCTAAAACTTGTATAATAGAACAATTCAATATAATTCTTATAAATACCACAACACTGTAATGAGCTTTGAAGAAAATAAAAATAAAAAAATTATAAAAATTGGCATTTTCATGGCTTCTTTTATAGATTGAGTAGAGTAATTTTTTCTATATATATATTTGATTATCACTTAAGTATTTCTTAAACAGTGCTTGTAAGGGTCGTGTAAAAAGTATTCCGCTTAAAAAAAGGCAACATTTATGACATCATCTTAGGACTCTGTTCATATAGGTGAATCTGTTATCATATCGCTCATTTACAATAATGACACAACTCTAAAATTCGCATTTTTGAGGAAAACGTTTTTATTAAGAGTCGTTCAAAATCGTATGAGTTTTTTGAATTATTGCTTTTTTAAATGATTGTTATGTTTGTAATTGCTGTAATTATTCCCTTATGTCATATTGCCACAGAAATTAGGCGACTCATTTACATCACACATACACACCCATGCGCTTAACAACAATTGCTTTTCTCGATCATACTCCATGAACAAATTTACAATCGCCTTTTTCATTCATAAAACTAGAAACGCTAAAGTCAAAACTGTGTTATAATTTCCACACACTGATACTTCTCTACTACCAAATTGAAGGAAGGAATATTTAAGTAAATGTTGCAACAACAACAATTTTTGTTTGGAAAAATTAAGAAATTTTATCTACACAAGTTTGTTAATGCAGCTAAATATGGGGTGCTCAAAATCATAGTGGCCTAACCCACTTTTTGAAACATTTTCGTTTACAGAATTACGTTCTGGTCTCAACGTCACAGCTTTGTTTCCCGGTATGGACACCCGGTCGATGCATCAGTCCGACTCCACCAGTCTGGGGCACAGCACTCAGTGGGGAGGGTCTAGAGGTGCACATCAGGTATGATCGAAGTCCCCTGCTCCCAACTACCTGGTGTGTTCATCAACGCTTTCCTTCACTGCTGCCCGCATGACACAACATCGACCGATGGCACATCCACGGTGGCACTACAGCGCACATCGCCAGACTAATGTTTTGGTCAAATCCAGAACCATTTCAGTTAGTCGATTTAATCCACCTTATTCCGTACATATTCACCGGGAGGGGAAATCGCTTGCGGCAGAGTCCTGTGGCGGATCCCTCATTTTCACATACATATTTGCGCATTTATTCACTTATTCACCTGTTACATTATCAAGCATACTAACTGCGTAACACAAAATCAAACAAACATAAACAAAATAAATAATAAAATTACCTTACCTTATTAGTCTCGTCTCGGATTTCAATACAACATGTTGCGCTCGGTTTGGTCCTTCTTTACAATAGACATAAAATGTCGGCAAAATGTGTGGTGAAGAAAATAATTTGTGATTAAATTGTAAAACACAATAAATTAATTATAAATTAAATAACTCATTATTAAATAAATAATTGCAACAAACATAAATAAATAACTAATCACACGTTTTACATGTGTGTGTAATAATTAAAGGCCCATTTTCTTTTATTTTAATTTAATAAAATCATTAGCTTTTATAGTGTCACAATTCAAAATGATAATTTTTGAGTTATTTTTGGGTTATGACCCCACATATTCGTTATTAGAGGTATTATACCACTGTGTTTCTGTCATCATATTCTCCATTACACCTCTAAATTATACCCATATGCCATTTTAAAGTTATTGTCGAAAAGTATTACAATTCAATGTTTTTAAAAGTGTTTCCTCAATAATAGTAATTTTTGAGTTGTGTCATTATTGCAAATGAGCGATATGATAACAGATCCACCTATCTGTACAGAGTCCTAAGATGATGTCATAAATGTTGCCTAAACGTTTTATAAGCGGAATACTTTTTACCCGACCCTTACAAGCAATGTTGAGAAATACTTAAGTGACAATCAAAAAAAAGTTACTCTACTCAATCTATAAATCTTCTTCAAAGTTCATTACAGTGTTGTGGTATTTATAAGAATTATATTGAATTGTTCTATTATACAAGTTTTAGATGATATAAAATAAAAATTTTAGTTAATATTTCAATAATAAATTATTTAATCCAAAACATATTTTCATTGAAAAATATCACATTAAAAAAATTGCTGCTTTATCTGTTTTACATAGGGACATTTTTTTTCGTCGTTTTATGCCCGCATATTTTAAAATTCATTTCACCTTGCGTCTCTGAATATGTCGTTGGTTCTGGATTATACAGTTAAAACTTATTGCTATGCTTTTTTATTTTATTATTAAACGAGTCGTAACCGGATTTCGGATATCACAAAATGTTATAGCGTTTCTAACCGGTTTGATCATGATTTTACAAAAAAAACTGAAAACAATTATTTCACGGAGCCATGTTTCAATAAAATATTTTTTTTTTTTTTAATTTTCAATTTTTATAATTTTATTAAAAAACAAGAATAAATATACATTAAATTTAAATCAAACAATGTTTAAATTCAATCAAAAGTTTGATTCTCTCCATTTTTTTAAATGCACAATTTTTGGTTGCGAATTCTTCTAGATTCTTTAAACGACTTGTGCCGGAATACAGGTACGAAAATATTATATTCAACATGTTCCATATCTTCATCATCAGTAGACGCGGCTATCAATCCATTTAAATGTGTTGGTGCATCTCGTTAACTCATAAATAGCTCATTTCAGTATTTTTGCAAGGCTGTAATACTTTGGTTTTCTCAAACTCGTCTGCGTTCATTGAATGATTTGTATCGGAACACTGGTAAGAAAATATTCGATTCAGCAAGTTCCATATCTTCAACATCAGCAGTTGCAGCAACTAGTTCATTTGGATATATTGGTGCATCTCGTTTAGTGCGTAGTGCATAGTGGCTCATTTTACTGTTTTGTACGTCTGACAAATCTCTGCGTTCTCGAGCTCCTCTGCGTTCATTGAATGATTTGTACCGGAAAATCGGTAGGAAGATGTTCGATTCAGCCAGTTCCATATCATCAGCCTCAGCAGTTGCGGCAGCTAATTCAGTTGGATATATTGGTGCATCTCGTTTAGTTCGTAATGCATTGTGGCTTATTTCACCTTGTCGAGCTCCGCTGCGTTCATTGAATGATTTATACCGGAATATCGGTAGGAAGATGTTCGATTCAGCTAATTCCATATTTTCGCCATCAGCATTTGCGACAACTTGTTCATTTGGATGCACTGATCTTGATTCGACCGTTGATAAGTTGATAGCACAAACAATCACAATAATAATTAGTACAACTTTTGATGCCATTTTTTATGTTTTATAACAATGATTTATTTCTTAAATTTTTAATAATTCACGATCTGTTCAATAAGAATATAACTTTGTTACTGATTGCTAAAAATGTAGTTTCGTCTATATATACGAATTTTTACTGTGTAAATATTTATTGTTATTTACGATTTAAGAGAGATTCACCAAATTTGTCTTCTCATATTGCCTTAACAACACTATGCAGTAAGATAAAGTAACACGTACATAAGATAAGATGTACTAATTAGAATAAAATGAACTAAGCAAAACTTGGTAAATTTGCGCGTGTACGAGATAGAGAGAATTTTAAAATATAAGAGATTTACGCAGTTCAACTTGTATGAGATTCTCGAAAGTTTGAGTATTAACATTTTAAATTTCAAGGCGTTTGTAAAATCGGTAATTCATAGAATACGGTATACCATCTGTTAAATTTCGATGAACTTACTTCCGTAATACACTTGTAGTAACGAAATGCGGCAAGTATAAATTAAATTAATTATAAGAAATGTGAGATATGATAAGTGTATGCTGTGTATTTAACTATATTTTGGTATTTTATTCAGTTTGCTTGATATTATATGACTTTGGTGCGAGTAAACATATTTTTACCCCTAACAAATTTTTTCTACGAACTTATCGAAATTAATACTTTTAATTAATTTACTAAATTTCTTACTACAGTATAAATCTCAAAATTGCAGAATCACCGTCACCCAAAGTACCATTATATAAACAGTAACATGCACCTGAAAATTTGTTTACGTTGACTTGCCTATCTGAAACTTAGCGACATAACAATGAATACATCAACAATAACATTTTTACAATAATAACTAATTGGGTAATATAATAAACAATAATAAAAACAAAAATATTATTTAACATCATCCCAACGTTTCCGATAGCAAACGAAATTCAAAATTACAAAAGATAATACATAGTTAAATTCAGTTAGCTAACTTTATGTAACAGCGGCCCTTAATTAAAAATTTAAAGTTAATCATTACATTAATTTAGCAACAACAAATTCTGCGACAACATAAGAATGTTTTATTGAAGAAATTATTAAAAACTATTAGTAATCGTATTTATTATTTTGTATTTGTCTTTTAAATTATCAATTTTTAAACGTGTCGAAAATTAAAAATTTGGGTTTTATTTTTGTATTTACACAAAAAACAATAAAATTTTACAAACGTGTCGAAAATTAACTTCTTTTTTAACTTTCAGACGCAGTGAACAAAAACAAATAAATAAAAATTAGCCAAATTAGCAGGCAGACATATGATCTAGTATCAGAATTAATTTCGACGTATTTCGGAAGTATGACCAAAATTTACGATCATAAAAATGCAATTTTAGCAAGTGTTAATTAATTTACTAAAGTCAATAAAATAAATAAACAATAATATCATGGCAGTTTTGCCAAACGAATTAGGAACCGGCCATATTGACTAAAGTGAAAATCAATCAAAAAATATACAGTAAAGTGTCCGTCCCGGTCAAAAAGGCAGAATCAATTTGTTTGCAGTACAATACGAAAACAAGAAGGCTACTACATAATTTTTTGTCATCCTTGCGCACCGCTGACTAATGCTAATCGGATTTGAGAGTTCTTTATTTTAGTAAGTAGACATGTGAATAATTATTAAAAAACATAAATTTTTGAAAAATGTGCTAATTTCTATGGATGTTAGGATTTTATTAAATCGTCAAACCGGGAGCTGCGCGGAAGAAGCTCCTATCATCTAAGGCATAAAACGAATTAAAAACTTGATTTATTGGAATTCTTTTTTTTAGGACGATATTGGAGCCAACCGTAGAAATCAAAATAAATTGTTTACTTTCAGGTTGACTAGACATTCACGGATTATATTCATTACTCACTGGTTCATACCATTCCAACACAATTAAACTTTTAAATATAAATTGTTCCACCGCAAAAACATATTGTTTGAAATATTATCTTAGTAAAATAATTGCAGGAATAGAAAAAATATCGTATTCAACTCGCTTGTAATGGTTATTACTCATTCGGATAATTACGACTTAGATCTGTCGCATCTAATAATAATAATAAAATAACTATCATTACACGTTCTTACAGTAATATATTATTATGTGATGGCGTGAGAATTGTAAATTCCATCAGGGACTAAAAAAATGGTTAAGTTTTGTTGCCTCTAGGAACAAAAGCATACTTTATAAACATGTTGCTAAGCATATGAGGAGAAAAACTTGTTATGTGCAAAAATGTCTTCACTCGCACCAAAAACCAAAATATTGAAATGTAAACTGAAGGAAATATTGATAAATGCGGAGCACACTTATCACATCACACTTTTAATAATTAAT
Source organism: Tipula helvola (assembly GCA_963556165.1). Classification (NCBI taxonomy): domain Eukaryota; kingdom Metazoa; phylum Arthropoda; class Insecta; order Diptera; family Tipulidae; genus Tipula; species Tipula helvola. Next base: position 61,806,403 of record OY744483.1, read on the forward strand.
TTAATTTGACTCATTCCATTACTATTACTAGAATTACGACAATAGGTAAGCACACTCGTCAAAATTTATAAGATATTTTACTGGTTTGGCGATTACCCCTCCTCTAAATAATTGTATAAATAATAAAGAGTTCACATTTCGCAGCAGAAAAAATAAGTTTTGCAGAAACACCGATTCAGCAACAACAAACCCATGTTTTATTGGTGAATAATACGCGTAATAAAATATAGCAATACGTTTACTATATTTATACTATATATTATCAACTTTACAAACGCGCTGAAAATTAAGAATTATTTAGATTAAAAACTTGAGCTAATTCTCAAATCTCATACGATTTGTAGACCCTCGTAATTCTCTTATATTTTAAAATTCTCTTTGTCTCGCATACGCTTGATTTCTCTAAATTTTGCTTAGTTCATTTTATTTCAATTAGCACAGCGAGCCATTTGTATTTGATCATCTTTCGGCTTATGAGTAAACAAATTTGATACATGGTACATATCTCTCTTTAAGCGTAAAACAAATTCGTATATAAAGCCAGTCAAACTAAAACTTTCAATCAATAACTAAGTTATATTCTTATTGAAAAGATCGTGAATTATTAAATTTTTAACAAAACAAGTCATTTGTATATTATTAAAAAATGGCATCAAAAATTGTAGTTATTGTTGTTGTGATTGTTTGTGCTATCAACTTATCAACAGTCGAATCAAGATCAATATTTGGAGTACGTCCAAATAAAATAGTTGCCGCATCTGCTGACGTTGAAGATATGGAACTTGCTGAATCGAATATTTTTTTACCTATATTCCGTTACAAATCGTTCAATGAACGAAAAGGGGTTCGAGAACGTAGAGATTTGACTGCCGTAAAAAATGGTGAAATAAACCATAACACACCAAGAGCTAAACGAGATGCTCCAATACGTCCAAATGAAATAATTGCTGCAACTGCTGATGATGAAGATATGCAACTAGCTGAATCAAACATATTCCTACCGATATTCCGGTACAAATCGTTTAATGAACGCAGAGGAGTTCGAGAGCGTAGAGATTTGACAGCCGAACAAGATAATGAAGTAAACTACATTGCACTAAGAGCTAAACGAGATGCACCAATAGATGCAAATGAACAAGTTGCTGAAACTACTGATAATGAAGATATGGAACTTGCAGAATCAAACATCTTCCTACCAATATTCCGGTACAAATCGTTCAGAAGAGGAGCTTGAGAAAGCAAAGTTTTAATCACTGTACAGAATACTAAAAGGAGCCATGAAAAGCTGCAGGAAGAGCTAAGCGGGATCTACCAACACATTCAAATGAATTAATTGAGACAATTGGTGACGATTAAGATATGGAACTTGCTGAACCGAACTTCTTCACAAAGGAATTCGAAACTAGAAGCATGTATTGAAAAATAGAAAGGGAGAGAAACATGTTTGCTTCTGCGTAAACAGTTTTGGGTTTAAATTTAATTTAACTTAGTACATACTAATAAATATTTAAGTATTTTTATTATTTAATATTTACCATAATGTTATTTCACATTTCATTAATAAAATTATGAAAATTTAAAATAAAAAAAATTTATTATAACATGGATTTTTAAAATAATTGTTTATATCCAAAAGTTCTCAATTGATGCAATACTCGCGCAATTCAAAATTGTTTACATCCATCAGCTAATTTTCATGTTTTACCTACCATTCATTTCATTCCACCCAGGCAGTGACAAGTTAGTTAAGAATGTTTGATTTATTAGTGAAAATCAAGCGGTAGGGAAAACGAAAACTTACTACAAAATTTACTATAAAATATTAATGGCATGACAAGTTAGTAATAGTCTATGTGTTAAACAAATTGCAAATCATGTCAAATCTATCCTAACCCAAGTAACAATTTGGAGTTGTCAAAACGTTGCGCTATCTAAAATTCACAGCAATTTAGTTATAATAACTTGTTAAAAAATAACTAGAAACGTTAGTTTGTTGGTTTGTCGACGTAATAGCAGCAAAAATGGTAATCGTAGTTTGCTTGCCGATATGTTATAGCAACGTCAAACAGCAAACTCGTAATAAATGGTAAATTACTTTTGAGACATCAGTTTGATTTTTTTAATAATATAGGTTTTCAAATAGCAAAAAAATTATATTTGCAGTTTCGCTAAAACATACATAATAAAAATTAATTTTATAACAGCAAACACATTTTAGATGTAATTTCGCTGGTTTGAAAGCAATATAGTTAGCTAAGGGAATCGGTTTTAGAATAGCAAAACGATTAGAAATAACTAAAGAGCTATTATTTTGGAAATTATTGTAACAATAACAATTTGTTGCTAAATTATTGGTAAAAAACATATTTCTATAATTACATCTACAATTTTAATGATGTCATTTTAATGATGTTTTCTATACTTCAATAATAAATGGCACAAATATTTTATGAAATATTGACAGGGTATACATATATGACTTTGCTTGTGATTTTTAATCGTAAAATACACGAGAAACAAATTTAATCGACCAGTTTGAAAAAGTAGGTTAGAAAAGGCAAATGCGACCTAAAAATAATTGATATTAAAAATAAAATCAAAATCAAATTTTTTTTCGAAAAATGTATTTTTGCTGAAAAATAAACCCAAATGTTTTAAAAAGCTTCTGGTAATCATCCAAAAGCTGAAGATTGGCATTTTTGTAATATTTGCATGTGATAAAGTTGTTTTTGTCGAAGTTTTTAACCAGATAAATGATGCAGCCATTTTTATGAGAAGAAAACCTAAATTAAAAGATGGCTTTAATATATGTAACAGTTAAATCGCGTAATAGATAACCATTTTAAGTATTTGTCATAAATTAAATATTATTACAGCTAAAGTGTCTTACGAACTTACGAAAAAGCAACCAAAATATATTAAATGTTTTAAGTAACTAATTAGCTTTTGTATGAGAAAATCACTGATCATAAAACATTATTGTTTTGTGTTAAGCGTTTTAGCTGTTTTACTTTGCATGGAATATTATTTACTTTAACCCTCTAGCAGGCAATTTTTTGACTGGGAAAATTATGGTAGGGTAATTTTAATGTGAAAAAATCGAAAATTGTCTCAGGTAAAAATTACTAACATATTACTACATTAACACACATTATATGTATAATAAAAAAAACATCACTAATTGAAATTCCCGGTGGAACTTTAAAAGCACCAACCGCCAGCCAAATAATATTTGGTCTCTCGAATGCATATTAATATTTCAGAAAGACAAGAAGGGTCCGTTGCGCCTTTTAGCAAAGCTAAGCTATTCGATGAGAGATAATTTTGCTTATACATATCTCTAAATTGCAAATGAAGAATTTTAAAATTTACTGGCACACTTGCGTTAAATAAGCGAGATACATTTTTCTGTTTTGATGCAAACTATTTTAATATTTGTCGCTATGTCAGCTTACATCGCTTTTATGAAGTTGTGGAATATAGCCAATAGGAAAGGAACTCAGCTATTTGTTAAATTTTAGATATAATTTTGCCTTCAGATCGGAGAAACAGGAGCGATTGTCATATAAAAAAGGTCTTTCTCCGATTTAATTATACGGGATTGAATAAATTAAAGTTATATTAAATTTACAGTTAACAATTTTAATTAGACAATCATCAGACATGTCGGCCATTTTGCAGTTAAGTTTATAGTAATCTGTACAATCTAAACAAAAATTTAGAATGGAAAAACGAAACAGATTGCGATCCGATTCTCCGAAAAATAAAAAAACGCGAAAGGCTTTTCTGTTCTATCTTTCTACTCTCTTATTAAATATTTCTTGTAAACTTGAACATTGTAATGCGACAATTAAATATTTATCCGCCCAATTTTGTTCACATAAATATTTAACTGAAGTGTTTGAATTACGCTAATAATAACCGTTGACGTTCTAGAAGAGAAAATAATAATTTTCTATTTATCATGTTTTCTGTGCTCTGTCTTAAAGCGGAAATACCTGCTATAGGGTTAACAATATTGTCTTAGTTATAAATTTACATATAGTACACATATAGATTCTGCGGTGTACTAAGCAGTTTTGCTCTGTGTTAAACAATTTTGCTCTGAGTTAAGCAGTTTTCCTTTTTTATCAAATTTAGTTTACTCATATAAATTTTGCTGTGTCTTAAGCAGTTTCGTAGTTAGGTAAGTAATTTTGCTTTGAGTTAAGCAGTTTTTTGTTTTCGGAACCAATTGACATACCAAGTTGGATTTCTGTAATTTGTTATTCAACAGTATTGTCAGATTAACGCAGTAATTACTGAGACAGTATATTTTATCTTTAATAATGGTAAGTGGTTGCTATGAAATAATTTTTTCTGGTGATTTTAAGTTTATTTAATATTATAAGAGTACTTATTATTTAATAGTTTTGTTATGCTTATTAAATTTTCTGTGTTATCGAAACTGTAAGCAAGAAGGAATTGTTTGTGTGTCCGACATGCTGGTATGAAGGAGATGAAGATAATGGTATCGTTCATTATCCACCGGACACCAAACAATTCCTCAAATATCAAGGATTGCAGAGCAAAAGCCCGATAATTCATGGTGTTTAGAACAGGCACGCTTGCTCGCCAAATATTCGGATTATCAGCTGGCAGTACAAGGTAAGCACCGGTTAGAAGAAGGAGCCACTTCCGAAGAAGGCCGCTGGGATGAAGAGGAATTCAGAAAAGTAAATGCATTACGTAGTAAGTTGTAATATTAAAGTATTTTGTTAATTTGTTTAAGATTTTTTTTTTAAATTTAAATGTATCAAATATTCCTTCGGTGCACGATGTAATCGACAGTCGCAAAAAAACAATGGAAAAACCACCAAATCTTACTGTTACGCTACACCCATCCGCATCAACTGGTACTAGTCAATTGCAAGATGCCTCTTCAACCAGAGCAATTAACAACACTCATTTGTAAGATACCACATCACTATTTACAATGGACGACGATCATAACATCGAAGATGAATTCCACGCACAATTGTGCGAAACTGAGGATCGCACTGAAAATCAAATGATGTTGTTATTGAAATGCCGGAAATAATATGTAAACATAAATATTTATAACAATATTGTTGATATATGAATAAAATGTTTGCTGGTTTTATATTTTTTTATTGTTTGTAAACAATTATATAAATCTTTGTTCGCCATTACATTCGACCTATTTGATTTTATGTCATAAAGGGCAAAATTATGCTGCACATGATATTTGCTTTTTGTATCCCTAAATAATCATAACCGAAAAAACCCTTTTTCACCTCCAAAATTACTTATAAATTTCTTTTAGACTTATTTTCTAACTATTTTGTTATTTTAACAGTAATTTTGATTAAATGCAAATATGCTTGAAAATTAAACCAAAAAGTAAATAAAGTATTATAGCTGGCATACTTGTTTAGATGACTACAACAGCAAAATTGCTTCTCTCCTGACTTTTTAGCTTCATGGCGTATAACAAAATCCCTGCTGAAATGTTTTATATACCTACTTAAGCTAATTAGCATTTTGCTTCACTGCCACAACGTTTTAAAAACTTAGTGAATATCTATTTAACATTTATAACTAATTTGTGTAATTTTTCGGATTTCACGACGTTGCACAAGCTTTGTTTTTGCTGTCTAGGACAATTTACCTATCAAATTGTTACTTGGGAAATATTTAAATTCATAAATTCTTAATCTTATCAATATGCATGCTTGCTTTAAGCTCCGGAGGTTGCAGGTTCAATTCCCGGCGGGTGATGAAAAAATCACGGCTGATTAATGTGGCAGCATGCTATTGGGTTTTACCTGTTTGCTGCCCAATTGATAAAATAAATAAATAAATATAAACAAAAGTGATATAATATGTAGTCGTAAGGTAACAGGACATGTTCTCAAATTTTCTTTCAAATATTACCTCACGTGTGATCACAGGGGTGGGATCATGAAATCCGGTCGGAAATGCCGGTCGTTCATATTGTAAAATGTCACCGCTAGCAAAACTGACAGGGAAACAATCTCGTGAAATGGGGCGATATCATGAAATCCGGTAACGGTGGAATTTTCACGGAAATCGCCCGGTTTTACAAAAAATGGTATCATAAACACCGCTTTCACGGTAAGTTTCCGTCAAAAATCGTCCGTTACCAGATTTCATGATATCGCCCCATTTCACGATACAGTTTGTTCCCCGGTCGAATTTGCTAGCGGTGGCATTTTACAATATAAACCAAAATTAAATTGGTTTAAGAACAAATTTTTTTTTCAGCTCATGAATTAAGTTATCAGTTTTGTTCGTTTTTATATTTGAAATACCTAATTGTTGCTTTGACATTTCTCAACATTTCGGTAACGACCAAGAAAGGCTTTATTGTTGAAAATATTGGCTCCCGAAAATAAAGGATGATTTAAAAGTCAGATTAAATTTTCTCTTATTCGAAGTTTTTATTTATCTCTATTACATAATTGACAGTGTGCGGCGGAACGCTATGTATTTCCTTATATATCCCATTTTGATGCTTGGATTTTATAACTGAGTAGTCTGAGTGATATACATAGGTGGTGTTAACAGGTACAAAAAACTTCTAATGGAAAATGTTTCGGGTTCGATGCACACCGAATTACTTATTAATTTTAATATTATTTTTTTTCCATAACCGCATTTCATTGTTTCAAAATAAATTGAAAAACATAAAATTTTGTATCGTAAGACAATGATTATAATAATAATACATTTTATAAAACTGTAATTAGGTTAGTACCGCAAATTATTTTTCGATATTCAATTTTTTCCAGTATGCTTTCGGGTTCGATTCTCACCAAGGACGTTTTTCATTATTTTTTATTTGTACTTTACAACGGCATTTCATTGCGGCATATTGAGGACGTGTGAAACTTTTTGTAGCAGCTTCGAAAAGTACAGAGACATAAAAATCCAAATTTTAGTCTTGCATGAAAAAGTGAAACCATTTCTGGGAAAATACGGTCCAGTTAGAAAAAAAAATTCCGTATAAAAGTACAAACATGTACACAATTGTAAATAATATAAATAAAAACTTAAAAATGTATGAATATTACTGTCACCAAAACCAATAATGACAATTTTCTGGAATGACGTTGATTTTGATTATACAGTTAATTGTTATTGCGATGCTTGTTATTGCGATGCTTTTTATTTCATTAGTAAACAAGACGTAACCGAATTTCGGATAAAAAAAGTTAGTCGAGATGTTTTAGCTGGTTTGATCACGATTTTACACAAACAACTGATAACAATTATTTTAAGAATCCATGTTTAAATAAAATATTCTTTTTTTAATTTTCAATTTTCATAATTTTATTAATTTAATATGAAACAACAATAAATATAATCTTTGTACATATACATTCAATTTAAACCAAACAATGTTTAAATTAAATCAAAGGTTTTGTTTCTCCATTTTTCTTAAGATGTTCAATTTTCAAGTTGCGAATTCCTCAAGATTCATTCTGACTTGTACCGGAAAACAGGTAGGAACTTATTATATTCAGCAGGTTCCCAATTTTCATCATCAGAAGACGCGGCAATTAATCCATTTAAATGTGTTGGTGCATCTCGTTTACCTCTTACTATATGCGGAATGGCTCATTTCAGTATTTTTCCAAGGCTGTAATATTTTTGCTTTCTCAAACTCGTTCATTGAATGATTTGTATCGGAATACCGGTAAGAAAATATTCGATTCAGCAAGTTCCATATCTTCATCACCAACTGTGGCGGCAACTAATTCATTTAAATATATTGGAGCATCTCGCTTAGCTCTAAGTGCATAGTGGCTACTTTCAGTATTTTTTACATTTGTCACTTCTCTGCGTTCTCGAATTCCTCTGCGTTCATTGAACGATTTATACCGGAATATGGGTAGGAAAATGTTTGATTCAGCTAGTTCCATATCTTCACCATCAACAGTTGCGACAACTAGTTCATTTGAATATATTGGTACATCTCGTTTAGTTCGTAATGGATTGTGGCTTGTTTCACCTTGTCGAACTCCACTGCGTTCATGGAATGATTTATACCGGAATATCGGTAGGAAAATGTTCGATTCAGCTAGTTCCATATTTTCGGCCTCAGCAGCTGCGGCAACTTGTTCATTTAGATGTACTGATCTTGATTCGACCGTTGATAGGTTGATAGCACAAACAATCACAATAACAATTAGTAAAATGTTTGATGCCATTTTATATGTTTTATAATAATATGAATTTTTTTGTAAAATATTTAATAATTCACGATCTTTTCAATAAGAATATAATTTAGTTACTGATTCAAAATTGTAGCTTGGTTGGTTTTATATACGAATTTTTCGCTTAAAGAGAGCTACATCAAACTTGTCTGCTCATAAATCGAAAGATGGCTAAAAAAGTCACGCTGTGCTAATTGGAATCAAATGAACCAAGCAAAATTTAGAGAAATCAAGCGTGTGTGAGACAAAGAGAATTTTGAAATATAAGAGAATTACGAGGGTCTACAAAATTTATGAAAATTGAGAATTATCACAAGTTTGAAGCTAAATAAATTTTTAATTTTCAGCGCGTTTGTAAAGTTGATAATTTGTAGTATAAATATTATAGTACACCTACTCCTATATTTTATTACGTATATTGTTAACCAATAAAAAATGTGTTTGTTGTTGCTGAATGTGTGCTTTGGTACAACTTTTTTTCTTATTTGTACGGTTTTATTGAATTAATTCATTATTAGCACTGTCTGCGAAATCTAACTAATGTGAGCAGTTTATTATTTATAGTTTTTAGAGAAGGGATAATCGCCGAACGACAGTACAATCATCAGTCTTAAAGAATTCGGCGAATGTACTTACATATTGTTATAACTCAATTAGTAATAGTAATGAGATGAGGCAACCACAAATTAAATTAATTATGAAAAGTGTGATGTGATAAGTGTGCTCCGCATTTATCGATATTTCCTTTAAGTTAGCTTTTCAATATTTTTATTTTTAGTGCGAGTGAATACATTTTTGCACATAACAAGTTTTTTAATCTCATGTTTAGTGCATACCTTTATAAAGTAGGTATCTATGCTTTTATTTTAGTCCCGAGTGGAATTTGCAATTCTCACTATACTGTACGAGTGTTTAATGATAGTTTTTATTATTACTTCTAATTATCCAAATAAGTAATAACCATTTTACATTCGAATTTATTACGATATTTTTCTATTAAATTGAAAACATTTAATATTGCACAACCCCCTTCAAATAAAGAACCTCAATAAATCGAGCGCCGCTTTGACTATTTATTGAAATTAGAACATTTTTCTAAAATACATGCTTTTTTAATAATTATTCACATTCTAAGATGTAGAACTCTCAAAGCCTATTAGCATTGGTCTTCGGTGTGTAAGAATGCCAAGAAATTATGTAGCAGCCAACTTGTTTTCATATTGTACTTCATAAACATTTAATCTGCCGTTTTGTCCGGGATGGGCATTTTACTTGTGCTTTTTTTCTGTGGGGGATTTTCATGTTTTGTCAATATGCCCCGCGGTTTCCAAGTGTTGTTATAAAATAAAACCCAAGATTGCCAAAATGAGAGTATTACTCCTGTGGAAAACAGAAATCATGAACCCCAAGTGGTTCGGATTTCAGCAAGCAGATAAAATGACAATTTTTCAATAGCTTCTATATTCTTAGACTTTTTACAGTAAATTGCTTCTGAAATGACTACATTATTTAGCAGAATTTGATACTGACCATTGAATTGAAGATGACGAAGAATAATGTACCTCAACGTTATTATTATGTGACAACTTCGTCAGTTTTTTGCGTCCATCGCAATGCAAAGTAAAAGACTGCCGTCATATATTGAATATTTTATTGACTTGAGTAAATTAATTAACACTTGCTAAAATTGCATTTTTATGATCGTAAATTTTGGTCATACTTCCGAAATACGTTGAATCTAATTCTGATACTAGATCATATGTCTGTTCTGCTAATTGTGCTAATTTTTATTTTATTTGTTTTTATTCACTGCGTCTGAAATTTAAAAAAACAATAATTTTCGACACGTTTGTAAAATTTTATTATTTTTGGTATAAACACAAGTTGTTAATTATGTACATATTTTATATAATAATTTCTGGTTATTGCCGAATCATTCCAACATTTCTAAAATAAAAAAATAAAACAACTGAGTTTATTTTGGCGTATGTAGAGTAGTTGAACAGTAGAGACAGTAGGGTGTACATTTTGAACTTTGCGATAAATCGCTAAAAGATATTGCGAACATGTCGCCTAACTAAATGTAAAAGGAATGGGCTCCGGGATAAAGGTAAATTACCAATTTACAAAGAAAACGTGAACATTTATAAACTATTCTAATGCTTCGAAATTTAATTGTTTGGAGAATGGCAAAGCGGAACTACCACAGCAAAAAAAGGGCATCTTGAGGCAATTTAAACATGCTTATAACCACTGCTGAGGAGTACAAGATATGGCAGATAATGAGCGAAAAATGTAATTATATGGCATTTGAATAGTCGTAGATTACAATTTATTGTTTTCATGCATTTCCAAAGGTTAATGGTTCATTTTATTTGTAAAATAAATGTAAGATTCAATTGCTAATAAATTGGCACATTCTCCAAAACGTCAATTCTCTGCGTTCTGGCAGTCGTTTTGAATTAATAATTTCGTACTATATATCAACCGACAAAGATCCATACGTAGGGATGAACAAATATGTGGCCTCCAAATAACTGTAACTAAAATAAGAAACCCCAAAATTGTGTTATTTGAATTCAGTCATACACAAATTATTGGGAACAATCAATTGATTGCATTAACACGAATCACTTTGGATTATCATCACGCGGACAAATCATCTAAAATGACTCATTAAAAGTATCTTTCATTCTTGATTGCCGAAGACGAACACTGAAGGAAGTTGAACATGTTCTACTTTTTGTTCACTTTGGATGAATCATCCGCGATGATAATCTACAATAATTCTTTTAAATGCATCTTTAAGGATGCTTAATGTTTTGGGCATTAAAAATATAGCAAAAGCCTATGATGATTTTTGAATTGCCTAAAATGTGAGTCGTTTTCTAGAAGTTATTTCCTACTATAATACTAATACCGGTTGCAATGGTGCTGGTTATCTTTAGTTTTATTCATATATCGGTTCACTGAAATTTTTTAGAGTATTTTGCGAAACCTAAATTACGTCTTGTTGTGTGTTTTGGTTGTGTTTTATCTAATTAAATTGGAAATACATTTAGGACCACTCGTTTAGAACTTAACATAGTAAGTTGGCTTTGTTCCCGAAAATTCTTTAATTAGCTTAAATTTAGCTAATTTGGCATTCTTCTTCTTGTTTTTAACAAATAAAACCCAAATTTTTAATTTTCGACACGTTTGTAAAATTGATAATTTGAAAGACAAATAAAAAATAATAAATACGATTACTAATAGTTCTTAATAATTTCTTCAATAAAATATTGGTTGTTGCAGAATTTATTGTTGCTAAACTAACATAAGGATTTACTTTATACTTTTAACTATGAGCCGCTGTTTCTAAATTAATTAATGCTTGTTTTCTTTTATAAGCGTGTTTCTTAATCCCACCGAATAGTACTTTACAAACAATTTGACTATCTTTGGATAATTGATACTTTATAAGACAACTAGATGTGAGTTACTTATTTCTTAACAACTGAACTTAATTTACCTGTTATCTTTTCGAATTTTGAATTTCGTTTCTGAACGGAAACGTTGGGGTCGGAAAAAAACAAATGAGTATATTTTGATATTAAATAATATTTTTGTTTTTATTATTGTTTATAATATTACCCAATTAGTTATTATTGTAAAAATGTTATTGTTGATGTATGTTGGCAGGCATGTCAACGTAAACATGTTTTCAAGTGCATGTTATTGTTTATATCAGATTAACAACATTTGATATTTTTCCACTCATACTTAGAATTGAGTTCCAAATTTAGGGAGCAAACTACTATATAGACCCTGGTCATTTGGTTGATGTAGATTCTGTAATTTTGAGATTTATACTGTAGTAAGAAATTTAGCAAATTAATTAACACTTGCTAAGGAAATAGTTAGTCATATAATCGTAAATTTTGATTACACATACTGCCGAAATATATACACTTAACTTAATTCTCATATTGGATCATATATCAATTTGTGCATTCAGGCCTCCTAGCATGTTGGCAGCCGGAACCTAGTGATTTTATTTAAAATGTTGCCAAATGATTATCCAAACCGTTTGCAATTCAGAAGTTGATTGTATTTGCCACAATTAACCTTTTAATGTACTCCGGTGCAATGGACTTAGGAATTCCTATATGTTTCGATATGATTATGTACCTAAATACATAATAAACACCTAAAAACTTATTTACGTTAATATTTCAATCAAGATGGAGCCTTCGCCATTATTTTTTAGGACGATTATTTTCAAACGAAAAATATTAGTCGAAAGCTTCAATTTCGACGAGTTCGTAGAAAAAATTTGTTAGGGGCAAAAATATGTTCACTCGCACCAAAGTCAAATAATATAAAGAAAACTAAAGGAAATAGCAAAATATGGTTAAATACACAACACAATTACATACATCTCACATATTCCTTATAATTAATTTAATTTATAGTTGCCTCATTTTATTACTACAAGTGTATTACGGAAATACGGAAATATTAATATTCTATAAAAATCCAATTTTACAAACGCGATGAAAATTAAAATTTTAATACTCAAACTTGTGATTTTATCAAACAAGTTTTGTATGATGGAACCGCGTAATTCTCTCTATCTCGTACACGCGCAAATTTACCAAATTTTGCTTAGTTCATTTTATTCTAATTAGTACATCTTGACTTATGTTTGTACGTGTTACTTTTTCTTCGAATATATTAGTGTTGATAAGACAATAATATGAGAAGACAAATTTGGTATATCTCTCTTTAATCGTAAATAATAATAAATATTTACACAGCAAAAATTCGTATATAAGGCCGAAAATACATTTTTAGCAATCAGTAACAAAGTTATAGTCTTATTGAAAAGATCGTGAATCATTAAATATTTAAGAAAAAATTCATTGTTATAAAATATAAAAATGGCATCAAAAATTGTACTAATTGTTATTGTGATTGTTTGTGCTATCAACTTATCAATGGTCGAATCAAGATCAGTACATCTAAATGAACAAATTGTCGCAACTGATGGTGAAGATATGGAACTAGCTGAATCGAGCATCTTCCTACCGATATTCCGGTATAAATCATTCAATGAACGCAGTAGAGTTCAACAAGGTGAAATAAGCCAAAATGCATTACGAACTAAACGGGATGCACCGATATATCCAAATGAACTAGTTGCCGCAACTGCTGAGGCCGAAGATATGGAACTTGCAGAATCCAACATCTTCCTACCAATTTTCCGGTATAAATCGTTCAATGAACGCAGAGGAGTTCGAGAACGCAGAGATGTGACAACCGTAAAAAATACTGAAATGAGCCACTATGCACTTAGAGCTAAGCGAGATACTCCAATATATTCAAACCAATTAGTTGCCGCTACAGTTGGTGATGAAGATATGGAACTTGCTGAATCGAATATTTTCCTACCGGTATTCCGATACAAATCATTCCATGGACGCAGAGGAGTTTGAGGAAGCAAAAATATTACAGCCTTGCAAAACTACAGAAATGAGAAATTACGCAGTAAGAGTTAAGCTCCAACACATTCAAATGGATTAATTGCCGCGTCTGCTGATGATGAAAATTGGGAACCTGCTGAATTTTCCAACCTGTTTTCCGGCACAAGTCATTCAATGAATCTTGAGGAATTCGCAACTACAAAATTGAACATCTTAAAATAAAAGGGAGGAACAAAAAAACCTTTGATTGAATTTAAACATTGTTTGGTTTAAATTGAATGTATATGTACAAAGATTTATATTTATTGTTGTTTTATATTAAATTAATAAAATTATAAAAATTGAAAATTCAAAATAGAATATTTTATTTAAACATGGATTCTTATAATAATTGTTTTCATTTATTTTTGCAAAATCGTGATCAAACCAGTTACAAACACTCGACCAACTTGTTTTATCCGAAATTCGGTTACGTCTCGTTTACTGATAAAATAAAAAGCATCGCAATAAGTTTTAACTGTATCATATAATCAGAACCAACGTCATTCCGATTTCTTTTTGATGTTCTTTCGTCTCTTTTATTTTGTAGTTGATGATACAAGAAATAAAATGACAAATTGGATCAAATTGTCATCGGTTTTGGTGACATTAATAGATATTTATAAATTTTTGAAGTTTTTATTTATATTATTTACAATTGTTTACATATATGTACGTTTATACGGAAATTTTTTTCCAACTGTCGTGAGTCGTGCAAAAGCCTAAAAATTCGATTTTTACGTCTCTGTACTTTTCGAAGCCGGTGAGTGTTTTTGAAATTCAATATGGCGGTTTCAAAGTGTCTGCTATAAAAAGTTTCATATGCCTTCCAATTCCTTGCTATAAATCATTATGTAAAATTCATTAGAACCATTTGAAATTAATTACATTGTCAAACGCAAAATGGCGTTTATTGCAATAATATATGTAGCTGCTATAAATATATACGGTAACTCCTTTTTAGAACAAAAAATGCTACGAAATGAGAAATAGAATTAAAATTAGGTGTCAAACTTGGGTAAAATATGGCGCATCTTATATTAAACAAAACTGAAAAATTAATTCGTGAGCTGATAAAAAATCTGTTCTTAAACCAACTTAATTATCATCCCGCATGAGGTGAAATTTAAAAGAAAATTTCAGAAAATGTAATGTTGCTTTGGTGTGGATTTAAATGTCTTTCGAAGGGAAAGTTAGCAGCATTGGATTTACAACACCTCCAATCGTGACAAATATTTTCTTGCCCCCAAATGACAAAGCAAGTACACTACTCATATTAATACCAATGGTATAAAGTTAGCTTCCTAGGATAATTCATCGTGACATATAAAATTTAGTTTGAACTGGATTACGATTACATGATATATCACTTTTGTTTATATTTATTTATTTATTTTATCAATTGGGCCACATTAACCAGCCGTGATTTTTTCATTACCCGTCATTGACAAGATTACGAGTTTTTGAAGTTAAATATTGAGAACTTTTGGTTATAAAGGGTTATAAACAATTATTTTAAAAATCCAAGTTATAATAAAATATATTTGTTTTAATTTTCATAATTTTATTAATAAAATGTAAAATAACAATTAATAAATCTTAAATACATATGTAAGATAAAATTAAATTTAAATCTATAACTGTTTACGCAGAAGCAAACATGTTCCTCTCCCTTTCTATTTTGCAAGACATGTTTTTAGAATTGTACCGGTATATCGGTACAAAGAAGTTCTATTCAGCAAGTACCATATCTTAATCATCAGCAGTTGTGGCAATTAATTAATTTGAATGTGCTGATAGATCCTGCTTAGCTCTTCCTGCAGCTTTCCATTGCTCCTTTCGGTATTTCGTACCATTGTTAAAAATTTACTTTCTCAAACTCCTCTTCTGAACGATTTATACCGGAATATTGGTAGGAATATATTTGATTCAGCAAGTTCCATATCTTTATTATCAGCAGTTGCAGCAACTTGTTCATTTGAATGGATTGGTGCATCTCGCTTAGCTCTAAGTGCAATGTAGTTTACTTCAATATTTTGTTCGGCTGTCAAATCTCTGCGTTCTCGAACTCCTCTCCGTTCATTGAACGATTTGTAACGGAATATCGGTAGTAAGATGTTCGATTCAGCAAGTTCCATATCTTCAACGTCAGCAGTTGTGCCAATTAATTCATTTGGATGTATTGGTGCATCTCGTTTAGCTCTTAGTGTATTATGGTTTATTTCACTATTTTGTACGGCTGTCAAATCTCTTCGTCCTCGAACTCGGCTGCGTTCATTGAACGATTTGTACCGGAAAATCGGTAGGAAGATGTTCGATTCAGCTAGTTCCATATCTTCACCATCAGCAGTTGCGACAACTTGTTCATTTAGATGTACTGATCTTGATTCGACCGTTGATAGGTTGAAAGCACAAATAATCACAATAACAATTAGTAAAATTTTTGATGCCATTTTATATATTTTATAATAATATGACTTTTTTTGTAAAATATTTAATAATTCACGATCTTTTCAATAAGAATATAACTGAGGTATTGATTCAAAATTGTAGTTTGGTTGGCTTTATATACGAATTTGTTTTACGCTTAAAGAGAGCTACATCAAATTGGTCTGCTCATAAACCAAAAGATGATCACATGCTAAAGTTACGCTTTGCTAATTGAAATAAAATGAACTAAGCAAAACTTCGAGAAATCAAGTGTGCGAGGCAGAGAGAATTTAAAAATATAAGAGAATTACGAGGGTCTACAAACCGAAAGAGATTTGAGAATTAGCACAAGTTTTTAATCTAAATAAATTCTTAATTTTCAGCGCGTTTGTAAAGTTGATAATTTGTAGTATAAATATAGTACTACTCCAAAATTTATTACGTATATTGTTCGCCAATCAAAAATTAATTTGTTGTTGCTTAATGTGTGCTTTTATGCCTCTTTTTTTTTTTCTTATTTGTATGGTTTTGTTGAATTAATTCACAATTAACACCGTCTGCGAAGTCTAACTAATATGAACACTTTATTATTTATAGTTTTTAGAGGAGGGATAATCGCCGAACCACAGTCTAGTATCTTAAAGAATGCGGCGAATATACTTTTACATGTTGTTATAACTCAATTAGTAATAGTAATGAAATGAGGCAACACAAATTAAATTAATTATGAAAAGTGTGATGTGATAAGTGTGCTTCGTATTTACCGATATTTCCTTGAGTTAGCTTTTCAATAATTTTGTTTTTATTGCGAGTGAATACATTTTTGCACATAACAAGTTTTTTATTCTCATGTTTAGTGCATACGGTTGTAAAGAACCTACGCTTTGATTTGTGAAGAAAATGTAACGCACTTTATTACTCGCCGGTTGATTTAGTAGTCCCGGGTGGAATTTACAACTCTCACTATGCTGTACGAGCTTTTAATGATAGTTTTTATTATTACTTCTTATTAGCCGAATAAGTAATAACCATTACATTTGAGTTGAATATGATATTTTTTCTACTCCTCTTTAATATTGCTCCATCTTAATTGTATTTATTTAAAAAGAAGCGTTCGTAAACCTTTAATTAAAATTTAAAGGTCTAATTATTTTGAATTGGTATCAACCAGTAAGTAATGAATATAATCCGTGAATGTCTAGTCAACCTGAGATTAAACAATTCATATTGAGTGTTGGGGTTCGTGGCTATATATATATCCTCCCCCCCCCCCCCTCCTTCAAATAAAGAATCCCAATAAATCTGTGGTCACAAGCAATAATCGTTAAGTCGAGTTAAAACAAAAATTATTTTAATTATTTAAAGTTTTCTGTCTCGCTCTAGCTTCACTAAATTTGACTTAAGTGATAATGCCATAAGGCCAAAACCTGTGGTTGCAAGCCTTAGCAGTTTTACGGCATAAGGAAAAAATGAATTTAATATTGAACTTAGTGTATCTCTCTAGAAAATTTATCTAATTTGACTTAAGCGGTTAGTGCTTGTGACCATAGAAATCAAGCCCCGCTTTGACGATTATTGAAATTAGAAAATTTTTAAAAAATGTATGCTTTTTTAATAAATTCACATTCTAAATTGTAGCTAACTTTCGAAGCCTATTAGCATTGGTCCTCGGTGGGCAAGGATGACAAGAAATTATGTAGCAGCCGTTTTGTTTTCATATTGTATTTCATAAACATTTAATCTACCTTTTCGTTCGGTAGAGGCACTTTACTTTGAATTTTTTTTTTTGGGGGGGGGATTTTCATGTTTTGCCAATATGCCCGGTTCCCGAGTGTTTTTATGAATTAAACCGAAGATTGCCAAAACGATAATCTCAATACAAGTAATTTAAATGAATCCCTGATGTGATAACTTCATCAGTTTTTTGCATCGTGTGAAAGACTACCGTGATATATTGATTATTTTATTGACTTGAGTAAATTAATTAGCACTTGCTAAAATTGCATTTTTATGATCGTAAATTTCGGTCATACTTCCGAAATACGTTAAAACTTATTCTGATAGTAGATCTTATGTCTGTCGGTTCAGCTAATTTTGCTAATTTTTATTTTATTTGTTTTTGTTCACTGCGCCTGAAAGTTAAAAAAATAATTTTCGACACGTTTGTAAAATTTTATTATTTTTAGTGTAAACATAAGTTGTTAAAGCAAATTTTCAATAATAAAGCATTTCTGGTTATTGCCGAATCTTTCCACCATTTCTACATAAAAAAAAAAAAAAAATTAGGTTATTTTGACGTAAGTAGAGTAGTTGAATAGTAGGGACAGTAGGGTGTGCATTTTGAACTTTGCGATGAAACGCTAAAATATATTGCGAACACCGTTATAACATTTAAGAGAGTATAGAGCAAGTAATCCTTTCGCGATAATGCGTATAAAACAAGCTCACACCGTTACCTCTCCCACACGTCGCATGAAAATGTAACTTTTCTGCATTCCGGCCATCATTTTAGGTTCATAATGCCACGGTGGAACTAGCACCGCAAAAAACGGGCATCTTGAGACAATTTAAACAAACCCAAAACCACTGCTAAGGAGTACAAGATACGGCAGAGAAAGAGTGATGTATGTAATTATGTGCCCTTTGATTAGTTGTAGATTAGTATTTATTGATTTCATGCATTTCCAAAGGTTAATGCTTAATTTTATTTTTACAATAAATGTTAGTCACAATTGCAAATAAATTGCCCGCGCACATCCCCAAAAACGTCAATTCTCGCCGTTCCGGCACTAGTTTTGGATTAATAATTTCGTACGATATCAACCGATACGGATCCAAACTCTAACTAAAATAAGGAAAAACATAATTGTGATATTTGAATTCAGTCATACACAAATTATTGCAGAAAATCAATTGGTTGCATTTGCACGAACCACTTTGGATGATCATGTCGGACTAATCATCTAAAATGACTCATATAAAAGCATCTTTCATTCTTGATTGCCAAAGACGAACACTAAAAGAAGTTGAACATGTCCTACTTTTTGTACACTTTGGATGAATCATCCGCGTTGATAATCCACAATAATTCTTGTAAATTCATCTTTAAGGATGCTTAATGTTTTGAGCAATACAAATATAGGAAAAGCCTATGATAATTATTGAATTGGTTAAATGTGAGTTGTTAGGATATTGTGATTTAGAGAAGTTATTAATTATTCTTCTTACTTTGGTTATCTTTAGTTTTATTCATATATCGGTTTACTGAAATTTTTTAGAGTGTTTAGATTGTTCTCCAAACATCTTTAATTAGCTTCAATTTAGCTAATTTTGCATTCTGCTTTGTGTTTTTTACCAAAGATTTAAAACAAAAATGAAACCCAAATTTTTAATTTTCGACACGTTTAGAAATTGATAATTTAAAAGACAAATAAAAAATAATAAATACGATTACTAATAGTTCTTAATAATTTCTTTAAAAAAATATTCGATGTTACAGAATTTGTTGTTGCTAAACTAATATAATGATTTACTTTATATTTTGAACTAAGAGCCTCTGTTATTAAAGTAATTAGTGCTTGTTTGCTACTATGTAACTTTAAAAACAAATTGACTATCTTTTGATAACGGATACTTGATAAGACAACTAGATGTGAGTTACTTGTTTCTTAACAACTGAACTTAATTTAGCTGTTATCTTTTCTAATTTTGAATTTCGTTTGCGATCGGAAACGTTGGGGTAGGAAAAAAACAAATGAGTATATTTTGATATTAAATAATATTTTTGTTGTTATTATTGTTTATAATATTATTCAATTAGTTATTATTATAAATATGTTTTGTTTGACAGGCATGTCAACTTAAAATGTTTTCAGGTGCATGTTGTTGTTTATATAATAAATACATTTGATATTTTTCCACTCAAACTTAGAATTGAGTACCAAATTTATGGAGCAAACTAAATAGACCCTGGTCGTTCGGTTGACGGTAATTCTGCAATTTTGAGATTTATTCCATAGTAAAAAATCCAGCGAATTAATTAACACTTGCTAAGGAAATTGTTAGTCATATAATCGTAAATTTTGAATATATTGCCGGAATATGCTTAACTTAATTCTCATATTAGATCAAATATCAATTTATGCCCTCAGGTATCCCAACATGTTGGCAGCGGAAACCTACATAGAACAAATGACATTTAAACTATCACATCGCACTGATTTTACTTAACATGTTGCCAACAGTTGGCGGACCTGAATGCTTGCACCGATTGTACCTAATTTTGATCATTTTTATTTGTTTGTTTTTGTTCATAGGGCCTATAAATTCAAAGATTACATTTTTTACGTTTGTAAAATTAGATAATTTGCATAGTCTAAATATAACATAAATAAGAGCGCAGCGCGACTATCGTAGAAGATTATCGAAACAGTGAGCAAATCAGAAGTAAATTGTATTTGCTACAATTAAAATTTTAGTGTACTCCGACTGCAATGGACTTAGGAATTCCTATACATATACTACGATAAAACCTAAAAACTTGTTAACGCTAATATTTCAATCAAGACGGTGCCTTCGCCATTGTTTTTTAAATCGATTAGTTTCATACAAAAAATCTCAGTCGAAAGCATCGATTTCGAGAATTTCGTAGAAAAAATTTGTTAGGGGCAAAAATATGTTCACCCGCACCAAAACCAAATAATATAAAGCAAACTGAATGAAATACCAAAGTATGATTAAATACACAGCACACAGTTATCATATCACACATTCCTTATAATTAATTTAATTTATAATTGCCTCATTTCATTACTACAAGTGTATTAAGGAAATACAAATATTCTTAAAATTACCAATTTTACAAACGCGATGAAAATTAAAATTTTAATACTCAAACTTGCGAAATTCTCATACAAGTTTTGTATGATAGAACCGCGTAACGGCGTGATTCTTTTATATTTTAAAATTCTCTCTTCTCGCACACGCGCAAATTTTCAAAGTTTTGCTTAGTTCATTTTATTCTAATTAGTACATCTTGACTTACGTACCTGTTACTTTTTCTTACTGAATATATTCGTTTTGTTAAGACAATATGAGAAGACAAATTTGGTGTATCTCTCTTTAATCGTAAATAGCAATAAATATTTACACAGCAAAAATTCGTATATAAGGCCGAAAATACATTTGTAGCAATCAGTAACAAAGTTACAGTCTTATTGAAAAGATCGTGAATCATTAAATATTTAAGAAAAAATTCATTGTTATAAAATATAAAAATGGCATCAAAAATTGTTCTAATTGTTATTGTGATTGTTCGTGCTATCAACTTATCAATGGTCGAATCAAGATCAGTACATCTAAATGAACAAATTGTCGCAGCTGATGGTGAAGATATGGAACTAGCTGAATCGAGCATCTTCCTACCGATATTCCGGTATAAATCATTCAATGAACGCAGTGGAGTTCAACAAGGTGAAATAAGCCAAAATGCATTACGAACTAAACGAGATGCACCAATATATCTAAATGAACTAGTTGCCGCAACTGCTGAGGCCGAAGATATGGAACTTGCAGAATCCAACATCTTCCTACCAATTTTCCGCTATAAATCGTTTAATGAACGCAGAGGAGTTCGAGAACGCAGAGATGTGAGAACCGTAAAAAATACTGAAATGAGCCAGTATGCACTTAGAGCTAAGCGAGATACTTCAATGCATTTAAATGAATTAGCTGCCGCAACTGCTGATGTTGAAGATATGGAATTTGCTGAATCGAATATTTTCTTACCGGTGTTCCGATACAAATCATTCAATGAACGCAGAGGAGTTTGAGAAAACAAAACTGTTACAGACTTGAAAAAATACTGAGATGAGCCTTTACGCAGTAAGAGTTAAGCTAGATGTACCAATACATCATGTCCTGATGATGAAGAAATGGAACTTGCTGAATATAATATTTTGGTACCTGTATTCCGGCACAAGTCGTTCAAAGAATCTAGAAGAATTCGCAACAAAAAAATTGTGCATTTAAAAAAATAGAGATAATCAATCCTTTGATTGAATTTAAACATTGTTTGGTTTAAATTTAATGTATATGAACTAAAAATTTCATATTATTTAATGTTAAATTTATTCTTGTTTATATTAAACTAATAAAATTATAAAAATTGAAATTTACGAAAAGAATATTTTATTTAAACATGGATTCTTAAAATAATTGTTTTCAACTTGTGTTATCCGAAATTCGGTTACGAATAGTTTAATAATAAAATAAAAAAGCATAACAATAAGGTTTTTAACCGTATGTATATAAAACAGATAAAAAATCACTTTGTTAATGGTGTTATGATATGACACTGGCTAGTTTTTCGCATTGTTCTAGATTACAAATAAAAATAGAACAGGCCAAATAATGTATATGCAAAATATTTATAAGAGTGAGTGTATACAATATGGCGCAAAAAATTCCAATAAATTCGGGAAAACTAGATCTAAAATGTTATTGTTCCATTTTGTAGCAGTTTAAGGGGTATATCCTCCAACAGTGGGGTGACATGTTGTAGAGTCTTCCGTATACTTCTCCTTTTCTTCACATCGTAATTATATCGCAAACAACATTTTTTATGATAAAGAGTAATGAATGAAAGTAGAAATAGAATGTTGTTTTATTTGAGCAAGCTGAGATAGCTTTAGAAAAAGCATAATTGAAAAAGTTAAATAGAGTGTAATTTTGTTCTTGTTACAAGAGGCAAAACACTATCGAAAACGAATCGAAAGTGATGGTACAACATGTCACCCCTGCATATAAACTATTTCCGCCTCAAAATCTGACTACTCGGTTGATTTTAACATGAGATTTCCAATTGAAATTTCTTTTTTTTTGTATTTTATTTGCGACTGAGTAGTAAAAACATAGGAAGCTACCACCGATTTTTTGACGATGTAAATAAATACAAGACAATTAATATTATCGTTGATTGAATATATGTATTAAGATACCGCGATTTTCGCCGCTACGATCGAGTAACGTCTCCACTGTCGCTTATAAATAGAGACAAAATTGTTTGAAACTAGTTTAGCTCTTCTAGCAGTTTAGAAACTGCAAAATAGTTTTTTCCTTATAATATTTAATTGTATTAATATTGGTGTAAATGGATGTATCTTTCAGTTTCGTTATTTTTTCGTGTGTTTTGTTTTTGCTTTCGTTCCACAATTTAATTATATTGGAAAATGTCGAGTCACGTTTGTTAAAAAAAATAACTGGATACAATAAAAAGGAGGCTACTGAAAACGAACAAAAACAACACATCAAGTGATGCAATAGATCATGTTTTCCGAAAGAGGGCAGATCGAGCGAAAGTAGTATAATGGTAAGTACATTTGCCGCTAGTTGTCACTATTAAAATAGAACGAAAGTACTTCACGTTTTCCAAAAGATGGCTGCACTAATCGACACTACATAGTGGTAAAATCTTCGCTCATTTACCACTCCACTTTTCAAATTTTACTACAATTATTAATAATTTAAAACACTCATATAGTCAAAAAGAACACCTTTGTAAAATAAGTTGGCAGCATTATTATAAGAAAAATTATCAGAGGTAGTGACATCTAGCTTCAAGACTGTTTTATAATATATTAGTAGTGACAACTAGTGGCATCATCTGGAAGGTCATGTTTTCTAACAGATGGCACCGTTGGCGAAAGTAGTATTTTCTTGACAGTTTGACATGATCTATTGTTTTTACTTTTCGTTTGCTTTAAACATCTTGAAGCATTGGTTTATATATTTTCCTTAGGATATCGATATTATTGAAATATTATACAACAAACTATTGTAAATTGAGCTTCGTGTTAATATTTTATTTTTTAATTTTTTTAAAACTTCAAGGTAAAATATATTTTTCTTTATTGCTTATGAAAGAAAGAGTAAAACATTTGATTTTTTTTGTAAAGCATGATGTTTTTTGGTTTATGTGATTTTCCAGTTACACAAAAAAAAAAACCGGGGCAAAACCGGGTTAGTGTTTTGACGTTTCAACTGGAACAGCAAAAATGCGGTTTCCGTAATTTTTTGTTTTTTGCATGTGTATACGTATGTACTTATTAATTGTCAAATTATTTTAACAATTCTACATTAATTTTGCAATGAAAGATTTTTTTCGTGTTAATTTATTTAATTATATTTAGCTTTTATTTAAATGACGTTTGAAATGTAATTGTGTTAGTAATCGCCCCGAAAAATTTTACCGGGCGACGAATGACAGCTGCTGTCGCCCCGTTTTCGCACGGGTTTTTTTTTATCTGTCAAATTTGTTGCAGCTGAAAAATCACATTAGTGTTAGTATAATAAAAACCAAGCAAACAAAAAATTATTTTTATTCTTTTCTAGCTGCATTGTTTTATTGAAACCTGGCTTTGTTCTTCTTAAACCAAAACCAAAATTGATTTGCTCTTCGTTGGCCATGTGAAAGATGAAACAAAAAATGTAAGTTGTTGTTGTATTCCGCAGTGATACTACATATCTATAATATACTCAATCAATGATACTACTCAGTCGCAAAAGCAAATGAAACACAAAAAAAAGAGAAATTTCAATTGAAAACTCATGTTAAAATTAATCGAGTAGTCAGATTTTGAGGCGCAAATAGTTTATTTGCGACCTATTGGTTTTTTAATTTTATTTTTGACATATGCATCTTATTGCCATTTTCACATACCATACACCATTTTGTGTGAAAGAAAACTCATTTTGCCGTTTTGCACTTATGTACCTTAGCTTGAAAGAAGATTTTTTCAAAAACACGAAACGTACAAGTTCATATTTTTGAATTTCAAAATGTCAAAATAAGTACATTATAGGCCCGTAAGTTTGAACAAGGAAAGATGTTTCGAAAAATCCCTGGATAAAAAGATCCAAAGATTTATCATTGGTTTATAATGGAAAGTTTAAACGAGGATTAATCGGCGATGTTTTTTCGAAAATAGCAAACATTGTTACCAACTAATATTTGAAAAATAATAAAAATTACTAAATGTGTTATTTTATTTTGACATAAATTTATTTTGTTTCTTATTACATATTTAGTTGTTAAAAAAATCAAAAGTGAAATATTATATTGCATTATATTATGTAAGGTAAAAAATAATTTACATTGTTGACTAAAAATGAATACAAAAGAAATTGTATAGATGTTTTTTTTAGGGAATGGAAGAAATCACCGAACATTTGGATATAAATTCGGGCCAGTACGAGGATTTAGATTTGAGCACAACACAGGCCAACCCACAGACGCAACCAGAGTCTTCTTACAGCTCATCCACATAGCCGAAGATCAGCGCTAGAAGCACTTCAAGAAGAAAAATTAAACTTAAAATTGAACTAAATAAGGCTAAAGCCGAATCATCAAATAAAAATTTAAAAAACTATAAGTGCATATACAAAACACATTTATCCAATTTTGATGTATAATAGCCCGATAACTAGACTGATTTCAAATAAAGAAAATGTAAAATAACCCATTGTTATTGTATAACCCACGCTGCTAGGGGCAACGTGAGTTATATTTTGTATAACAAAATATTGAGTAGTCATTGGAAAATTATTCGTAGATTTCGTAATTTACGTCAAAGAAACACGTCATATAAATTTAAAGAACGGTAACTTTGATAAAATGTATTTCAAAATTCAATGCTACAGTGTGAAAACGCAAAATGGAACTATTTCTTATTAATTTACGATTATTTACATTTATTTCAACAAAATTGGATAAAACGTTGTATGCCACTCGTGAGCAAAGAGGTATTATCCACTCGAGATAATATCCCACTCGGCTATCGCCTCGTGGGACAAACTTATCCCTCATGGATAATATCTCGTTTTGCTCACTAGTACCATAAATAACTATTATTAACATGAGTTTATGTTATAAATAAATGTAATATATTTTATTTAAAATTTCTTATTATACTATCTCGAACAGCAGCATTCCTGGTGTGCTCTGTATATGTTGGGCGATTGGATCCTGCATTATTAAAGACATTGACAATAAGGGTCAATACTTGGCCCAGGTTCTTTTGATAATATGTTTATGTAACAGAACAACTGTGGCAATAATTACTGTTAATAAATTTCAAGTATCCAGCTGTGACTTTGAAATGAAAACATTAAATTTTTGTAATGTTTTATAAATGTTTATAAAATTATTGCTGCTTGTTGTATATTGGCGTTCAATACAATTTGCAGCACAAATTTTTGCCGTCAACTTTACACTGCCAGTTTGAAAATTCGGAATAACTTTCGATCGAAATAATCATAGACAAAAAAAAAATCCATCGAAATCGGTGGATTTTTAAAAAATCTGTAACGAAACCAACAGTTTCGTTTGGCACAGCAGCTTACACTACTGCACCAAATTGACGAGACTGTCAGTTCCGCTAACAGATCATAGCCACAGAGGTCTGGTGCGGTATTTTTGTCGGCTAAAACTCAGGGTTGGCGTGGAGTTTCCAGACATGTGACTATGCTAGAATAACCGCATAGATCATAAACTCAAGAAAAAAAAAATCGTAATAAAACTAGAAAAAACTGAAACAACGGCTGCCACATCTTCAGGAGCTTGGGAAATCATAATGGATTAATCGACTCAACTCAAAAGACCCCTACTCCCAATCTCATTCCGACCCCTAATCTAAACCTACTCACTCATAAATAAATCATTCCAAAGGCACAAAAAAAAATAAATAAAAGTACACGAGTCCTCGTTGAACTAACAACCCACCGTTCCAATAACACGAAGAAAAAAAAAAGGAAATGTTGTACAGTTGAAGAGTAAAACGGAAGAAAACGTATTGCAATGGCGTGATAAGCTGAAATAAAGCGTTATTTAATAAAAAAAATAAAATGTAATAACACAAAAAAAACCGAATCAAATATGCCACTAAGCTACCAGTCCAGATAGGCTCACAGAATCCACTCTGTGGATTTATTACAAATAGCAAGTTTGTTTCTTTTTTTACTACTAATTTTACTAAGAAACTTCAATAATTTTACTAGGAAAATGAATAATAAAAAATGATCTAGCAACAAAAAAAAAATATGTAAAATTGAACTTTGGTTTACGTTTGTGTTTTTTTTTCTATCTACAAATAAAAGGAAAAGAAAGAGTTCACAATACCTGAAGTTCAACAACAAAAGAGACTCTCTTCCTTAGCACGATAACCACTGCATCCCCCTCTTTTCACCGACCCCACTCCGCTAGGTTGGCAGAGTTGCTGCAAATTACCGAAAACACACTCGAACCGATGAAGCCACTTTTCAGTGAGCTTTTATATTCAACGAAAAAAACTTTGCACCGTAACTTAGTTGCCAAGGTATTCCGTTTAATTATTTATGACACCGTATGAATAAAACGATATACCGCTATGCACTTTTTACTTATTTTGACTTATAATAGTGCTATATTACGCATTTACGTCATACACAATGCTCGTTCGTTTTGCACAGCACCAAAGAATAAAGTTACTCAAAAGTATAGGTATGCACTAGGGCCAGATGAAACTAACCGTGCGCCAAATCTCAACGGTCAAGAACAGTTCACCACAATTTATAATTAATTTTATTTTTATATCTGATCTTTATTTATTAACACTTTATTAATTTTTTTGTCCGAACACAATTTATAATTAGTATTATATTTGATCTTTAGTTATTCAAATTTTATTAATTCACAAACGGAAAATCAATCATAAAGCCACAGAAAATAATGGTATATGGAATTGTATAGGGAAAAAAATTCATAACACCACAGAACTACTAATTACAATTTTTTTATTTAATTCACCAAAATCAATGTACAGTTTTTTTTTTTTTTTTTTGTTAAAAAAATTATATATACATATATTATATTCTCATATATCCCCACAGGTAGAATATATGGCACTACTCAAGATTCTTGTCTTTTCATTTATATAAAAAAAAAAAAATAGGCACAAACTTCACCAAAAAAAAATGAATGTACTAAATTCACAGCCTTACTTGAGACCAAAAAAAAAAAATTAATTTAAAGAAGTAATTACTAATTTACAAACGACTGCTTAAACTTAAGCTCCAGACTGGACTGACTCTTATTCTATTTTTTCATTATTCAAAAAAAAAATGTATATCCGAATCTCTCGCTCATCACACCATTGCAATTACGTTACGCCGATCTCGAACATATCTCCCACAAAAGAAAACAATGACCTATACTCTCCCTAAAAGCACATGGTCCATATCACCTCATTTCTTTGCACCAATCATTAGCTCGTATAATTCATAGCACAAATCAGAGCTTAACATTTGGTAATTATACGCTCAGTTGATAACAATAGCCATTCTTTTTTTCCTTCTCAACTCACACAATTAAGAAGCCGAAACCAATTCACAATTGATAACAGTAAGTGAGGAGAAACAAAAATCAATAATGATGAGGGGTAGCATATATCAAGAGTGGTTCAGAATTGTTCAAAAATAATATCAAAAGTATGATGTACGACCCAATTCATGAACAAGCATACAAAAAGTCATTGATCAATGATGCGCGACACAAAAGTTGCGCAACAAATCTGCGGATCAATTAATCCGCGTTTAAACTTACCTAACGCTGGATAAATCCTTGATCGTGGATTAATTATCATACAAACTTACGGACCATAGTGTTGCCTACACTTATATTGAAGGAGTCGCAATATAGATCTTGTCGAGTGAACATCTTTATTAAGCTGGTGGTCCCGGGTACTGCGCATTATCGTATAAGGCCCGTTACATCGTGTACATAAGCGAGGGTATCACAAAATACAGCTTAATAAAATAGATAGTGGTACTGGGTACTGCATTTTTAATGTATAAGGCCCATAATATCCGTGCTGGTCGGTGGTATCACAAAGTGCGACTAAGTGTAAGATATATATATAATAGGGGCGTCCATTACTTCTAGAAGTTTCTGATTAACCGCTAGAAAGTTATGGATTGGGTCATATACAGCTATTATTGCTAGTCGACCTGAGCAAAAGAAAATAACAACAACAGCAACACTTATATTGTATATGCTGCGAGTCGTGTCGAGTTTAATCCTAGTTTAACTCTCACTATATACGGAATCGAGTTAAACTCGACTCGACCTAATAATTTGTCGAGTCGAGTTAAACTCTACTCTATAAAAATGCACTATATACGCAGATTAGAGTAGAGTTAAAAAAACAACAACAAAATTAAAGAAAAAATTACACACCCCAATTCGTTATTTTTATGTTAGATTATGTTGCTGAAGAATGAAAGCGATATACAAAAAATATATTTAAATATGTATTGTAATCAAATTCGTTGTTTTATTTTAAATCTCTTGTTTATTAAGATTTTAATTTATTAATTTGCATAATAATTTTTTTTTTTCGAAAAAGATTATTCCGACGGTGGTCTATCCTTTCAAGGATTTGAAAATTGCAATTTTTTATACAAAATATCGCTGGAAAAATTAAAACAACACATATGGTATCAACAAAAAGAATAATCAAACTCATGATCATCTGAAATGATTTTTTGTTAAATTTTTTTTTTTCGTTTATTTTAACTCGGTTCCAATCCTATTTGAACTCTGCATATTTTTAACTCTGCTGTATATACACCAAGAGTTGATTAGAAAATAACTCGACTCTGTATATAGTGAGAGTTAAACTAGGATTAAACTCGACTCGACTCGCAGCACATAAAATATAACACAGCATTCACAATGAAAAACTTTTTACTTTTGACCGCTTTCCGTACGCACAGTATGTTAAGAGGTTTCAGTTCCAGATGTGTCAAACCATATGGCGTACGTCCTTTGTTTGCAGACGCAACATTTTTTTTAAAGTAAATAAAATTTATTATTGGTTTAATTTTTATTGTGTTTTGTGATTGTTTAACAAAATTACATATTTTAATAATTATAGGATAATTTCGGCAATCAATTTTAATTATGGAATCAAACATCTCAACTATTTTTCAATTTAAAAAAAATATAAGTTTTTCGATATATATAAATATTTTCAAATAATTTACTTCATGTTTTTGTTCAAGAAGATCCCGTCACAGATGGGAAAGAAAAAGATAGCCCTGAAAGTTCCCTCATAGTCCGATTCGGAATTAGGCTATCAACATTTTTTAAAAATTCGTAAATTTATACCAATTAAATCAACGGAGATCACAGGTGAAAATTTGGAAATATCAGATATTCAGTTAAAGAACATTCTAGTAAGTGAATTTTTTAAATTTATTTTATTTGTAAAATTGCTTAACGTATTTCTAGCATAAAGAACAAGCCAAATGAAACAAATCAACGACCGGCTTTAAAAATGGAAGATCAACATTTGAAAATCATAAAAAATCAACTTAATACGGTAGACAGACACAAACCAATAATCGCGAATCTAGATTATTTGCCTGTCTGTCATTACATGATTTTCACAAAAACCGGATTATTTCGTTTTCACAACGCGATTTTTGACAATCGGGATAAATGAAAATCGCGATTAACTTTGTGTCTGTCGACAGTATAAGTGCTTAAGATATAATAATTATATTAGACTAAAGTCATTTCTTTTATGTGATACATTTTTGTGATTTAAATTAAATAAAATATTTATTATTTGAAAGTCTTTAACTTTTATTTAAATATTAATTTTACAGAAGTGTATAAAATTTATACGGAAAGCGCATGGTATTAGTTGCCAGTATCGCGATGCAAACGCACGATTTTGGGTGCTGAATTCGTTCAGAATATTGTGTTAAATTGATTTTGAAAGAGGAAGCAAAGCGTACGGAAAATTCGCACGCACTACTACAGTTACACTAAAATCAGACAGTTTCTTTCGGCCAATTACAAGGAATTCCGTGCACTGAGAGCATCCGTTTCCGAGTACGCCGTGCGATTTTGGAGCTGAAAACGTACGGCTTTCCGTGCTTGTTGTTTGTTGGGTTGGTTTTATAGCTATTTATAGCATTTGAAACTAAGTAGTCAGTCTCATAATCCATAATGAAAACCTTTTACGGATTAGATATTTTATTACTGAAATGTTAACTGGAATGTTTATTTTACAATACATATCATTTAAAACTCGTGTCAATCTTTTTCGATTAATTAAATTGATTAAAAAATTAATTACAATTCTTACAAATATCACACTTACAATTCTTATATCCTTGATAGACTAGGGATAAGCTAAGCGCGATTAGTGAAACAATATTAGCTAATCCACCACAAATCCATTTTAGTTGACAGACTACATAGCTGTTATTTACAATTCTGTTATTTACAATTCTACGTTACCTTATCATTTTTAAAAATAATTGCAGCGATATATTAAGTGTTACCAGTGTGAAGAATTATTAGGTGAAATTTTTTTTAGAAATGATAAGATAACGTAGAATTGCAAATATTATAACTTTTGGGAAAATGATTTACCACTTTCAAAATAAGCTCTTGTAACTAATTGATAATTAAAACGTTAGTGTCGGAAGCATCGATACTATCGATTTTGAGATTTTTTAATATCGAAATATCGAGATTGAAAAAGTGGTCCGATATTGGAAACCCTAAATGTAACCATGTGCTACTGTGAATTTTTGCGCTATATTGTATACACTCACTCTTATAAATAATTTGTATACACATTATTTGGCCTTTCTATTTTTATTTTTATAGGCTACACGATTTATAAAAGGCTGAAAAAAAAAATTAATTAAAACTGGTGATTTTTGTATGAACGAACACCTGTTACTTTTTTTAATTCAGATTTTTTTAATTCGTGGAGCCATTTTTAATCACTAGAACAATGCGAAAAACTAGCCAGTGTCATAACACCATTAACAAAGTGATATTTTATCTGTTCTATAATATAGGGAATTTTTTTTTTGTATTTATTTATTTTTCACCATATGGCACTGAATATGACGTTGGTTCTGACCATGATTCAATAAAACCAAGGTTAGCTCGAAATATGTAAACAAATGGCCATCTTTTTTTTTTGACGTCACTCAATTCTCAATACGTATATAAATTACAACAACAAATAAAAAAACGAAAAGTAAAAAAGAATTGCATGACGTCACGAACACGTGTTTTGAAAAATCGAGCTAACCTGGGATTTATAGAATCATGGGTTAAAACTTATTGCTATGCTTTTTTATTTTATTATTCAATGATTCGTAACCGAATTTCGGATAACACGAGTTGAAAACAATTATTTTAAGAATTCAATTTTAAATAAAATTTTTTTTTTGTAATTTTAAATTTTTATAATTTTATTAATTTAATATAAACAAGAATAAATATAACATTAAATAATTTGAAATTTTTAGTACATATAAATTAAATTAAAACCATACAATGTTTAAATTCAATCAAAGATTTAATTCTCTCAATTTTTTAAGATACTTAATTATCAAGATGCGCATTCCTCAAAATGCATGCATGCGAACGACTTGTGCTGGAAAACAGGTAGGAACATATTATATTCAGCAGGTTCCATATCTTCATCATCAGCAGACGCGGCAGTTAATCCATTCAAATGTAATAATGCATCTCGCTTAATTCTTACTGCGCAATGGCTCATCTCAATATTTTTTCAAGTCTGTAACAGTTTTGTTTTCTCAACCTCGTCTTCGTTCATTGAATGATTTGTATCGGAACACCGGTAAGAAAATATTCGACTCAGCAAGTTCCATATCTTCAACATCAGCAGTTGCGGCAGCTAATTCATTTAAATGTATTGGAGTATCTCGCTTAGCTCTAAGTGCATAGTGGCTCATTTCAGTATTTTTTACGTTTGTCACATCTCTGCGTTCTCGAACTCCTCTGCGTTCATTGAACGATTTATACCGGAAAATTGGTAGGAAGATGTTGGATTCTGCAAGTTCCATATCTTCGGCCTCAGCAGTTGCGGCAACTAGTTCATTTGGATATATCGGTGCATCTCGTTTAGTTCGTAATGCATTTTGGCTTATTTCACCTTGTTGAACTCCACTGCGTTCATTGAATGATTTATACCGGAATATCGGTAGGAAGATGTTCGATTCAGCTAGTTCCATATCTTCACCATCAGTTGCGACAATTTGTTCATTTAGATGTACTGATCTTGATTCGACCATTGATAAGTTGATAGCACAAACAATCACAATAACAATTAGTACAATTTTTGATGCCATTTTTATATTTTATAACAATGAATTTTTTCTTAAATATTTAATGATTCACGATCTTTTCAATAAGACTATAACTTTGTTACTGATTGCTACAAATGTATTTTCGGCCTTATATACGAATTTTTGCTGTTTAAATATGTTATTTACGATTAAAGAGAGATACACCAAATTTGTCTTCTCATATTGTCTTAACAACACGAATATATTCAGTAAGAAAAAGTAACAGGTACGTAAGTCAGGATGTACTAATTAGAATAAAATGAACTAAGCAAAACTTTGAAAATTTGCGCGTGTGCGAGAAGAGAGAATTTTAAAATATAAAAGAATTACGCGGTTCTATCATACAAAACTTGTATGAGAATTTCACAAGTTTGAGTATTAAAATTTTAATTTTCATCGCGTTTGTAAAATTGGTAATTTAAAGAATATTTGTATTTCCTTAATACACTTGTAGTAATGAAATGAGGCAAGTATAAATTAAATTAATTATAAGGAATGTGTGATATGATAACTGTGTGCTGTAGATTTAATCATACTTTGGTATTTCATTCAGTTTGCTTTATATTATTTGGTTTTGGTGCGGGTGAACATATTTTTGCCTCTAACAAATTTTTTCTACGAACTCTTCGAAATCGATGCTTTCGACTAAGGTTTTTTGCATGAAAATAATCGATTTAAAAAGCAATGGTGAAGGCACCGTATTGATTGAAATATTAGCGTAAACAAGTTTTTAGGTGTTTATTAGGTATTTATTTAGGTATATAATCATACGAAGTATATAGCAATTCGCTAAGTCTTTTGCTGCCGGAGTACATTAAAAGGTTAATTGTGACAAATACAATTTACTCCTGAATCGCTTGTTACAAAACAATACTTTGTATTTTGCAAATCCTGTTTAAAATTGAAGTAAAGGACATTCACGATTAATAATTCATTTTTAAAATTAAAATATTATAAATATGTACTAATTCCAAAATTTAAATATTTTATGCATGATAGTAACAGTCTTATTTATGTTATATTTAGACTGCAAATTATCATTATTTTCCAAACGTAAAAAATTTATTCTTTGTATTTAAAAGCCCTATGAACAAAAGCAACCAAATAAAAATGATCAAAATTAGGTACAATCGGTAAGAGCATTCAGCTCTGCCAACTGTTGTCAACATGTTAAGTAAAATTAGTGCGATGTGATACATAGTTTAAATGTCAGTTTTTCCATTATAAAGTTTCCGCTGCCAACATGTTGGGAGACCTGAATGCACAAATTGATATATTATCCAAAATGAGAATAAAGTTAAATGTATTTCGGCAGTATAATCAAAATTTATTAAACCACAAGTTTGCTCGTTTTCGATTTACGCCATTATGTATTTTTTCCAGTAAGACTACTGCGCTTCGTCTTCATTACAATAGTCGTGTTCCAGTCGACCACTCACAAGTACTTATGAATAGTTAGGTTTGTGTCTTTGCTTAAATTTAACTACTCGTAACTGCTCTTGCCAGAATGCAAGAGCAGTTACGAGTAGTTAAATTTAAGCAAAGACACAAACCTAACTACTCATAAGTACTTGAAGTGGTCGACTGGAACACGACTATTGTTTTTCGGTGATTACTCGACTATATTTTAATAAGCTATAATAACGCCATCTCTTATCAATAATTACAAACATAATTTAAATTCAATTAATCAGCAGAAACTTAGAATACTACAACAGAAGTGGGATAGAAGAAAAAAAATATATATATAAAATAAAATAAAAACGATTAGTATATACAAACGGTGAAAAAAAAAACGAAACGAAACGAACGAAGGTTTTTAGAAAATCATTATGATTTTTAACCTAACGAATATTTTATTGTTGTTAAGCAAAAGCAACAAAAAAAAAAATAAAATGAACGTGTAAACGTTAAAAGAACGACTAAGAAAGAAGGGATTGCCGACCGATGGAAAAAAAGTAACCCTCATGGAACGATTGTTGCTGTCCTCAACACCATGTGACGACGATAACACTTTCAGGAATGAAGGTCCGGTTTGTGAAACTAGTTCGAATTGTGAAACGCCTAATCAACAGCGGTATGAAAATCATGAAAACGAAATAAGTAACGAAATACCGGAAAGTGCGGGTAATATGGATAGTGAGTGGGACCTTTTGGCACGAGAACGTGATTTGCTAAATAGGGAACGTGCATTGCTTGAACGAGAACGAAAAGCAGTATGTGGAAAACCGACCGATTCATATCGTCCCGTATTGTCAACTCGAGATGTTATCGAAGTACTACCGGAATTTAACCTAACAAATATAAAATCATTATCTTCGGAACAATGGATGAAACGAGTCGAATCTCTTAAAGAGATATATCAAATTGATGAAAGGTTGTTTATGTTTGCAATACCTGTGAAATTATTTAATTCGGCAAAACTGTGGTTTATGTCATTTCAAGACCAGTGTGATAGTTTTCAAACGTTTAAAGGCGAATTTATAAAAAATTTCGATTCTAAAGTAAATGAAGTCGAAATACATGATCGACTGCGAAATTCAATTAGACGAAGGGATCAGCCGTTATTGGAATACTATTACGAAATGAAAACGATAAGTGCTAAAGCTAATATATCAACGGAAGCTTTAATAAAATATATTGTTTTGGGGATTAACGAGATAAATTTGCAAAACTAATTACGTGCACATTGTATTGCGAATATCGACGAATTAAAAGAACGAATATGTTGGTATAATAGCATGCAACCGACACGAGTGAAATTTGAGAATCCACAAATGGCTCAAAGTCAACATAAAAATTCAACAAAAGAAAATGTTGAAGCATCATCATCAGCATCATCATTCAAAAATAAAGTGAATAATATGAACGAAACGAGACGGATACGACAAAATGGTACTATTTGTTGTTTCAATTGTGGTGAGGAGGGTCATTTTTCGTCAAAATGTTCAAAGCCTCAACGAAGGGAACGGTGTGGCGATTGTCAACGGGTGCATCCAAAAGGATCTCCTACAAACTGTCAGAAAACTTCTTTATTAATCAAAAACGATGTTAATATTATTCAAAGTGACGAATTAAAAACTGATGTATCCATTCAGTTTTCAAATGGTATAAAATGTGAAGTAAATGCGATTATCGATACGAGTAGTCCAATAAATATTATTAAACGACGAATTGTTCCTGAAAGTATTCAATTGGAAGACAACGAAGGGATAACATATACCGGTGTAAACAAAGCAAAGATAATAATATTCGGCTTATTAAATTTAAAATGTAAAATTAATTCTAATTTTTATTGTATTAGGTTTCATGTTGTAGCTGACGAGACAATGGGCTTTGATTGTTTAATTGGGCGCGAATTTCTCAAGGACTCTAGGGTAAGTTGCAATATTTTAACCGCTTTCGGTAACGATTCGATAACGATTTGTCCAAGTATTGAAGGGGAACAGGCGACAAGAAAAGATTTGTTTAATGAATTATTGAACGTAGAATATTCTTCGGAATTAGAAATTGACACGAAACTTGACTTTAAAGTTGGACCTATATATTACGACATCGGAAAAGACAACGGTATCAAACAAAAGTTTATTGCGTTGTTTGACGAATTTGATAAGCGACCAAACAAAATTATCCCGGATACGAAACATGAACTTGGCTTAAATTTGGCTAGTGAAAAACCGATTTATGCGTTACCAAAACGACTTTCTATATACGATCGAGAACAGGTTCGCGAAATAGTAGACGATTTGCTTAAGCGAGGTGTAATACGACCAAGCACGAGCGACTATGCAAGTCGAATAGTTCTTGTAAAAAAGAAAAATGGAAAGCAACGTATGTGCGTTGATTTTCGTGAACTGAATAAAGTCACGATAAAGGAGCGGTTTCCTTTGCCAGTTATAGACGATTGTATCGATAAATTGCGGAAAACCGGATTCCACCACATAGCAGTCAAAGCAGATTCGATTAAGTATACGGCATTTGTGACCCCGGATGGTCAGTTTGAGTATCTCAAGATGCCGTTTGGTTTAAGTAATGCTCCGTCTGTTTTTCAACGATTTGTTGCAACAATCTTCAAAGATTTAATCGATTCAGGAGACGTTGTAATATATATAGACGACATATTGATAGCGACCGATAACGTAGAAAAACATTTTATAACACTTGAGAAGGTTTTTACTTTATTATATAATAATTGTTTAGAAATTCAACCTACAAAATGTTGTTTCTTTCAGTCAAAGATCGACTATTTGGGGTATGAAATAACCAAAGACGAGATACAAATTATCCAATTCCAAAGAACGTCCATGAATTGCATCGTTTTATAGGGATGACTAGCTTCTTCAGGCGTTTTATTCAAAACTACTCTATACTAGCCAAACCTCTATACGACCTGTTAAAGAAAGATGCCATTTTCAAACTTAATAAGAACGAACTTGACGCTTTTCAGTTCTTAAAAACGAAATTGACCTCATCGCCTACGTTGTCTTTATACAATCCTAAAGCGTATACTGAGCTTCATACCGATGCTAGTCAAATAGGATTTGGCGCGATATTATTACAGCGACAGACGGATGGACACTTACATCCCGTTTTATTTTATAGTAAACGAACGAGCGAAGCTGAAGGACGTTATTACTCATTTGAGCTTGAAACATTGGCGATAATTTACGCACTGCAACGTTTTCACGTACATGGAATACATATTAAAATTGTAACCGACTGTAACTCCCTTAAAATGACGTTAGAAAAAAAGAATACGAACAATCGAATAATGCGCTGGACTTTGTTATTAGAAAATTACGATTACGAGATTGTACATCGAACGAATACTCAAATGCGTCATGTTGATGCACTTAGCAGAGCTCCACATATTTTGACTTTAGAATGTAGCCTTTCACGTAACTTAGCACATTTTCAATTAACCGATAAAAATATCAAAGAAATTTATGATGAATTATCTAGAGGCGGAGAAAATAAATGGTATGAATTAAGAGAAAATTTAGTATATCGAAAATATAAAACTAAATTGTTATTCTTGGTACCAGACACATTTGTTAATGAAATTATACGGCAATATCATGATATAGGACATGTTGGTGTTGGTAAAACGGTCGAAATGATTAAACGGAATTATTGGTTTACAAACATGAACGAGCGTGTTAACGATTTCATTAAAAGATGTATGAAGGGTCTTATATACGAGCCTAAAGCTCATAGAGAAGGTTTCCTTCATATCTATGATAAGCACGATCGTCCGTTTCATACGATTCATGTGGATCATGATGGTCCATTTGAAACAACGAAAAAGGGATATAAATATATACTTGCGTTTGTGGATAGTTTTACTAAGTATACAAGACTGTACCCAACTAAAACTACATCGACAAATGAGGCGATACGACACATGAGAAACTATTTCATCCAATTTAGTGTACCTTTACGTCTGGTTCCGGATCGAGGAAGTTGTTTTACTTCCAAGGGTTTTAAAGATTTTGTAGACGAAATTGGTATTCAGCATGTGCTACCGGCCACTAGTTCACCTCAGTCTAACGGTCAGGTTGAACGTGGAAATCGAACTCTTAAACCTATAATTTGAAAAATGGTAGAATTAAATACTAATAAATGGGGCTCAGTACTTAGCGATACTGAGTTTGTAATTAATAATACCTTGAATCGCACAATAGCGACTACGCCAAGCATTGCGCTTTTTGGTGTCAATCAAGTTAAGAAAAACGATTGCGACATATGATTAACCATTTCCTTAGCAAGTGTTAATTAATTTGTTACATTTCTTACTACGGTATATGTAAATCTCAAAATTGCAGAATCACCGTCAACCAACCGACAAGGGTCTATTTATTTTGCTGCCTAAATTTGGTACTCAATTCTAAGTTTGAGTGGCAAAATATCAAATGCATTTATTATACAAACAATAAACACATGAAAATTTGTTTACGTTGACATGCCTTGCAAAATACATGAACAATAACATATTTACAATAATAATTAATTTAATAATATTATAAACAATAATAACATCAAAAATATTATTTAATATCAAAATATACTCATTTGTTTTTTTCCGACCCCAATGTTTCCGATCGCAAACGAAATTCAAAATTAAAAAAGATAACAGCTAAATTAAGTTCAGTTGTTAAGAAACAAGTAACTCACATCTAGTTGTCTTATCAAGTATCCGTTATCAAAAGATAGTCAATTTGTTTTTAAAGTTACATAGTAGCAAACAAGCACTAATTACTTTAATAACAGAGGCTCTTAGTTCAAAATATAAAGTAAATCATTATATTAGTTTATAGCAACAACAAATTCTGCAACACCATAAGAACTATTTTATTAAAGAAATTATTAAGAACTATTAGTAATCGTATTTATCATTTTTTATTTGTCTTTTAAATTATCAATCTCTAAACGTGTCGAAAATTAAAAATTTTGGTTTTATTTTTATTTTAAATCTATGGTCAAAAAAACAAAAAGAAGAATGTAAAATTAGCTAAATTTAAGCTAATTAAAGATTTTTCGGGAACAAAACCAACATGTTTGTGTTACAAATGTATAAATGCTTGTGTTAAACTTTCGAAACCGTAGTGTAAACATGTTTTATTTAGGATTTTAAGTTCTCAACGAGTTTACCTAAATATATTTCTAATTTTAATTAGACCAAACACAACAAGACATAATTTAGTTTTCGCAAAATACTCTAAAAAATTTCAGTGAACCGATATATGAATAAAACTAAAGATAACCAGCTCTATTGCAACCCGTATAATTATTATAGTAGGAAATATCTTCTCTAAATCACAATATCCTCGGCACATCATAGGCTTTTCCTTTATTTTAAATGCACAAAACATTAAGCATCCTTAAAGATGCACTTACAAGAATTATTGTAGATGGTCATCCATCGCGGATGATTCATCCAAAGTGAACAAACAGTAGAACATGTTCAACTTCTTTCAGTGTTCGTCTTCGGCAATCAAGAATGAAAGATACTTTTATATGAGTCATTTTAGATGATTTGTCCATATGATGATCATCCAAAGTGATTCGTGAAAAATTCAACCCATTGATTTTATGCAATAATGTGTGTATGGCTGAATTCAAAGAACACAATTTTGGGGTTCCTTATTTTAGTTAGAGTTACTTGGAGGCCATATATTTGTTCATCCCTACGTATGGGTCCTTATCGGTTGATATCGTTTCAACCAAATTTTTCATCCAAAACGATTGCCGGAACACAATTGAATCTTACATTTATTTTACAAATTAAATGATTCATTAACCTTTGGAAGTGCATGAAAACAATAAATACTAATCTACAATTATTCAAAGGCCACATAATTACATTCATCGCTCTTTCTCTGCCGTATCTTGTACTTCACACTCCAATTACATTTTCATGCAACGCGTGTGAGAAGTAGCGGTGTGCGTCTATTTTTTACGCATTATCGCGACAGCATTACTTGCTCTATATCTATACTCTCTTAATAGTTATAACGGTGTTTCCATCTTTTAGCGTTTCATCGCAAAGTTCAAAATGTACACCCTACTGTTTCTACTATTCAACTACTCTACTAACGTCAAAATATACGCAGTTTTATTTTATTTTAGAAATGGTGGAAATATTCGGCAATAACCAGAAATTATTATTGAAAATATGTACATTATTAAAAACTCGTATTTACACTAAAAATAATAAAATTTTACAAACGTGTCGAAAATTAAATTTTCTACTTTCAGACGCAGTGAACAA
Organism: Tipula helvola; assembly: GCA_963556165.1. NCBI lineage: Eukaryota > Metazoa > Arthropoda > Insecta > Diptera > Tipulidae > Tipula > Tipula helvola. The sequence continues at coordinate 61,847,571 of OY744483.1, forward strand.
AAACAAATAAAATAAAAATTAGCACAAATTAACTGAACAGATATATGATCTATGTAGTGTCAGAATTAGTTTCAACGTATTTCGGAAGTATGACCAAAATTTACGATCATAAAAATGCAATTTCAGCAAGTGTTAATTAATTTACTCAAGTCAATAAAATATTCAATATATCACGGCAGTCTTTCACACGATGCAAAAAATTGATGAAGTTGTCATATCAGCGATTCATTTAAATTACTTGTAATAATAACTTTGAGGTAGGTACATTCTTCGTCATTTTCAATTAAATCGTCAATGTCAAATTCTGCTAAATAATGTAGTAATTTCAGAAGTAATTTACTGTAACAAGTCTAAGAATAAAATGCTATTTAAAAATTGTCATTTTATCTGAAATTCGAACCACTTGCGATTGATGTTTCCTGTTTTCCACAGGATAATACTCTCATTTTGGCAATCTTGGGTTTATTTCATAACAACACTCGGGAACCGGGCATATTGACAAAACATGAAAATCCCCCCCCCATAAAAAAAAAATTCAAAGTAAAGTGCCTCTACCGAACAAAAAGGTAAATTAAATGTTTATGAAATACAATAAGAAAACAAAACGGCTGCTACATAATTTCTTGTCATCTTTGCCCACCGAGGACCAATGCTAGTAGGCTTTGAAAGTTAGTTATATTTTAGAATGTGAATCTATTAAAAAAGCATACATTTTTAAAAAAATTTCTAATTTCAATAAATCGTCAAAGCGGGGTTTGATTTATTGGGATTCTCCTTTAAATATTAATTAAAGGTTTGCGAACGCTTCTTTTTAAATAAGTACAATTAAGATGGATCATTATTAATGAGGAGTAGAAAAAATGTCTTATTCAACTCGAATGTAATGATTATTACTTATTCGGCTAATAAGAAGTAATAATAAAAACTATCATTAAAAGCTAGTACAGTATAGTGAGATTTGTAAATTTCACCCGGCACTAATAAATCAACCCGCGAGTAATAAATTCTGAGGTGCGTTATGTTTTCTCCACAAATCAAAACGCGCTTTATAAACGTATTACTAAACATGAGAGAAAGAAACTTGTTATGTGCATAAATGTATGCACTCGCATTAAAAACAGAAATATTGAAAAGCTAGCTCAAGGAAATATCGGTAAATACGAAGCACACTTATCACATCACACTTCTCATAATTAATTTAATTATGGTGGTTCGGCGATTATCCCTTCTCTAAAAACTATAAATAATAAACTGCTCACATTAGTTAGATTTCGCAGACAGTGCTAATAGTGAATTAATTCAACAAAACCGTACAAATAACAAACACATTTTTTATTGGTTAACAATATACGTAATAAAATATAGAGTAGGTGTACTATATTGATACTACAAATTAACAACTTTACAAACGCGCTGAAAATTAAGAATTTTTTAGATTAAAAACTTGTGCTAATTCTCAAATCTCATACAGTTTGTAGACCCTCGTAATTCTCTCTTAATTTGATGTAGCTCTCTTTAAGCGAAAAAATTCGTATATAAAGCCAACCAAACTACAATTTTGAATCAATAACTCAGTTATATTCTTATTGAAAAGATCGTAAACTATTAAATATTTTACAAAAAAAGTCATATTATAATATAAAACATTAAAAATGGCATCAAAAATTTTACTAATTGTTATTGTGATTGTTTGTGCTATCAACCTATTAATGGTCGAATCAAGATCAGTACATCTAAATGAACAAGTTATCGCAACTGCTGATGGTGAAGATATGGAACTAGCTGAATCGAACATCTTTCTACCGATTTTCCGGTACAAATCGTTCAATGAACGCAGCCGAGTTCGAGGACGCAGAGATTTGACAGCCGTACAAAATGGTGAAATAAACTATAATACACTAAGAGCTAAACGCGATGCACCAATACATCCAAATGAATTAATTGGAACAACTGCTGACGTTGAAGATATGGAACTTGCTGAATCGAACATCTTCCTACCGATATTCCGTTATAAATCGTTCAATGAACGAAGAGGAGTTCGAGAACGCAGAGATTTGACAGCCGAACAAAATATTGAAGTAAATTACATTGCACTAAGAGCTAAACGAGATGCACCAATCCATTCAAATGAACAAGTTGCTTCAATTACTGATAATGAAGATATGGAACTTGCTGAATCAAATATCTTCCTACCAATATTCCGGTACAAATCGTTCAGAAGAGGAGTTTGAGAAAGCAAAGTTCTAACTACGGTACAGAATACTGAAATGAGCCATGAAAAGCTGCAGGAAAAGTTAGGCGGGATCTACCAACATTCAAATGAATTAATTGCCACAACTGCTGATGATTAAGATATGGAACTTGCTGAATAGAACTTCTTTGTACCGATATTCCGGTGCAAGTCCTTCAATAAAACACAAGGGAATTTGAAACTAAAAGATGTCTTGAAAAATAGAAAGTCAGGGTAAACTTGCTTCTGCGTAAACAGTTTTGGGTTTAAATTTAATTTTACCTTATTACTAGTAAATATTTAAGAATTTATATATTTAGTATTTATTTATTGTTATAAAATTATGAAAATTTAAAAATAAAAAAAATTTATTAAAACATCAATTTTTAAAATAATTGTTTATTTATAACCCTTTATAACCAAAAGCTCTCAATTAATGCAATAAATGCGCCATTCAAAATTGTTTACATGATATCTTTCCTAAATATTTAAATTCATAAACTCTTAATCTTATCAATATGCATGCTTGCCTTAATCTCCGAAGGTCCCAGGTTAGATTCCCGAAGAGTGATGAAAAAATCACGGCTCGTTAATGTGGCACCTGTTTGCTGCCCAATTGATAAAATACTTAAATAAATTTAAACGATATAATATGTATTTGTAACCCAGTTCAAACTAGATTTTATATGTCACGATGAATTATCCTGGGAAGCTAATTTTATACCATCGGCCGTAATATGAGTAAGTGCACATGCTTTGCCATTTGGGGGCAAGAAAATATTTGTCACGATTGGAGGTGTTGTACCTAAATCCAATGCTGCTAACTTTCCCTTCGAAAGACATTTAAATCCACACCAAAGCAACATTCCATTTTCTGAAATTTTCTTTTAAATTTTACCTCACAAATTAATTTTTCAGTTTTATTTGTTTTTATACTTGAAATTCTTAATTGTCAATATGACATTTCCCAATCGATAACGACCGAAAAAGGCTTTATTGTTGAAAATATTGGCTTCCGAAAATAAAGGCTAAATTAAAAGTCAGATTCAGTTTTCTCTTATTCGGATTTTTAATTTATTTTACAAATAAATTAAGGTTTGTGTTACGAAATGTAATAGCGTATTCATTTCCAATCCGTTTTAGTAATGAACTAACACTAGAGGCACATATCGAAGTACGTAATAATAATTTTAACTTTAGTATATAATTTCAATAAGATGTGCAATATTTTACCAAAGTTGTACACCTATAATTTCAATTCTATTTCGGAAAGAAAGATGTATTTCTAATTTCATAGCATTTTACTGCGAACAGCGCCAAAGTGTTCTAAAAAGGAGTTACCGCACACACCAGAAATATTTTTGTTAACAAAATTATGGTCGCTTCGAGTATTAAAACCAGATATTTTGAGATTCTAATGAAATGATAATTTTTCGTGGCATTTTTTATTTGTCACTCAAAATTTGCGATTCTGGTAATATGAGCTATGACATTTGTAGCAGTGTCTAGTGTCTATATTAATAGCAGTTATATTATTGCAATAAATGTCATTTTGCGTTTGACAATGTAATTATTTTCAAATGGTTCTAACGAATTTTAGTAATTTATAGTAAAACGTATGAAACTTTTTGTAGCAGTCACTTTGAGACCGCCATATTGAATTTCAAAAAAACTCCCCTGTTTCGAAAACAATAAATACGTATAAACCGATGACAATTTTCTCCAATTTGTCATTTTATTTCTTGTGTCATCTACTACAAAATAAACGAGACTAACGAACATCAAAAAGAAATCGGAATGACGTTAGGTTCTGATTATGTATATGGTACAGTTAAAACTTATTGCGATGCTTTTTATAAATAAACGAGACATATTTTCGGCTAAAACAAGTTGGTCGAGTGTTTTTAACTTGTTTGATCACGATTTTGCAAAAATAAATGAAAACAATTATTATAAGAATCCATGTTTAAATAAAATATTTGATTTTTAATTTTCCATTTTTATAATTTTATTAATTTAATATAAAACAACAATAAATATAAGTCTTTGTACATTTATACATTCAATTTAAACCAAACAATGTTTAAATTCAATCAAAGGTTTTGTTTCTGTATTTTATTTTAAGATGTTCAATTTTTTAGTTGCGAATTCCTCAAGATTCATTGAATAACTTGTGCCGGAAAACAGGTAGGAAAACTCAGCAGGTTCCCTATTTTCATCATCAGTAGACGCGGCAATTAATCCATTTCAATGTGTTGGTGCTTAACTCTTACTGCGTAATGGCTCATTTCAGTAGTTTTGCAAGGCTGTAATATTTTTGCTTCCTCAAACTCCTCTGCGTCCATGGAATGATTTGTATCGGAATACCGGTAGGAAAATATTAGATTCAGCCAGTTCCATATCTTCGGCCTCAGCAGTTGGAGCAGCTAATTCATTTGAATATATTGGTGCATCTCGCTTAGCTCTAAGTGCATAGTGGCTCATTTCAGTATTTTTTACGTTTGTCACATCTCTATGTTCTCGAATTCCCCTGCGTTCATTAAACGATTTATATCGGAATATCGGTAGGAAGATATTTGATTCAGCTAGTTCCATATCTTCATTATCAGCAGTTGCGATATCTAATTCATTTGGATATATTGGTGCATCTCGTTTTGTTCGTAATGCATTGTAGCTTATTCCACCTTGTCGACCTCCACTGCGTTCATTGAATGATTTATACCGGAATATCGGCAGGAAGATGCTCGATTCAGCTAATTCCATATCTTCACCATCAGCAGTTGCGACAACTTGTTCATTTAGATGTACTGATCTTGATTCGACCATTGCTAAGTTGATAGCACAAACAATCACAATAGCAATTAGTACAATTTTTGATGCCATTTTGGTATTTTATAATAATGATTTTTTTATTAAATATTTAGTAATTCACGATCTTTTCAATAAGAATATAACTTTGTTACTGATTGCTAAAAATATAGTTTCGGCTTTATATACCAATTTTTGCTGTGTAAATATTTATTGTTATTTACGATTAAAGAGAGATACACCAAATTCGTCTTCTCATCTTGTCTTAACAACACTAACTTATTCAGTAAGAAAAAGTAACAGGTACGTAATTCAAAATGTACTAATTAAAATAAAATGAACTTAGCAAAACTTTGAAAATTTGCGCGTGTACGAGATTGAGAGAATTTTAAAATATAAAAGAATTACGCGGTTCTTCCATACAAATGTTTTATGCGAAATATCACAAGTTTGATTATTAAAATTTTAATTTTCATCGCCTTTGTATAATTGATGATTTATAGATACGGTATACGTTATAGGTATAATTTTTTATTTTTAGTAATGAAATAAGGCAACTAAAATTTAAATTAATAATTAAAGTAAAAGTGTGCTGCTTTGTGCTTTGAGTCACACTTAACTTTTATTATATATAGGTATTATGTTATTTAATTAAACTTTTATAAATCAATTACATTTTTTATAGCGTGAATCAATCTAGATTCTTTAAGCTGCGTGAGAAAAAAAAAATTAAAAACCAACTTTACAAAAGTCTTAGTTTCTTATAGTTTTTTAAAATTTATGAAAAAAAAATTGTTCCTGAACCGAAAACAAAATTTTTAGGAAGTGAAAGAAAGCTTAAAAGGATGCTGTATGCAGAAAACGCTCAGTTGAAAATATGAGTTTTTCTACCCACCAGGGGCAGCACTATAAGAAAAGAGAACTATATCGCTGTAATATTTATTAGTAATCACAGAAATTATGAATATTGTTCATTTTTTGTTGTTTTTTTTAAATAGTTTATACTTATTTGGTTTGGTTTTTACTATTATAGTTATTCTTATTTCTCGTTGCAAAGATCGTCTAATTTATTTATAGTGAAACGATGATCAAGCGCACTATGAATACTATACAATATGAATCTCTTAACTATTTTCCTATTCTGATCGGCTAATTAATATTTATTAATCATCAATTGTTATAGCAGTCAGACAGTACAATTACCAATTAGCTACTTACTCGTACTTTATAGAAATGTAAAAGATTAAATTATATTTGTTTACGCATCCTTATTTTGATTATCCAGATCCTTTCAATTTTAAAAGCTTTCAATTATCAAAGCTTTTAAACCAAACCGTTCTACTCAGAAGTATGGTTTTAGTAGCAGAATTTTGGCTAAAATTTAGAATATTTGGTTTAAAATCAAATCAACAATCATCAAAAGCTTTCAGTTTTCATGGTTTTTATACCAAATCATTTTACTACGAAACTTGATCTTATAAAGGTAAAGTGATATTTTCAGATAACTTTAAAATATTTGTTTTCAGTGAGCTTTTAAGCTTGATAATTAATCTATACCTTTTGGGTTTAAACTTAGCATTTTGGAGAATTTTCATAATTTAAAGATTTTCTTACAATATTTTATGAGCAAAAATTATGTTTTGTAAAAAATCAACCACTATTAGTTTTAAGAGCTTTCAATTAGAAAAGGTTTTTAAACCAAACCATTTTACCTAGAAATTCGATTTTACATAGGGTAACGGAATTTAGGGATAATTTAGTATATTTGTTCTCAATGTAAATTTTCAAGAGCTCTGAATCAAACCAAACCATTTCACTAGGACACTTGGTATTATTATAATCTTTCGTTTATCGAAGCTTTTTCAATCAAATCATTTTACTCCGAAATTTGGTATTAAAAATAAGTACAATATTTTGAAATAAATTTAAAATATTTGTTACAATGAGCTTTGGGCTTGATAGGTATAAATTAATACTATGTATTTGGGTTTAAACTTAACATTTCTCAGATTTCTAATAATTTCAGGTTTTTGTTACACTGTTTTATGTGCAAAAAGTTTCAAGAGCTTTTAGTTTTAAGAGCCCTCACTAATCGAAACTTTTTAAATAATTTATCCCAAAATTACCCTTTGTAACGGAATTTTGGAGTAAATTTAGAATGTTTGTTTCCATTGAGCTTTAAGATTGATAATTATACTTTTTGGAATTTAACTTAACATTTTTGAGCCATTTCATAATTTGAGGATTTTGTTAAAATGTTTTATTTTATATTTGCAAAAAATGTCAAACTTTTAGTTTTAGGAGCTTTCACGTATCGATGTTTTTTAACCCAAATCATTTACTTTTTATTCTGAAATTCGAGATTTAAAAGAAAGCTTAAAGCTTGGCAATTAATTCATACTTTTTGAGTTTGAACTTAATATTTTTGAGCTTTTTAATAATTTCTGGTTTTTAATAAAATTTTTTATGAGCATAAATTATGTATTTGAAAAAATTATCAAGAGCTTTAGTTTTAGAGCTTTCACTTATTAGATCTTTTTAAACAAACCATTTTACTTCGAAATTTCATAAAACAAGGAATGACGGAATTTTGGGTAGTATTTAGTATATTTGTGCTCAATATAAATTATTAAGAGCTTTTCAAACCAAATCATTTGGCTTTTAAAATTTAATATTATAAAAGAAGGTTGTATTTTGGGATTAATTTAGAGTTTTGGTTTTCAATGAGCTTTAAGCTTAATAATTTATTTATGCTTTCTCGGTAATTTTTGTACCTTTCCATAAATTATATCTTTATTTAAAATATTTTAAGAGCTTTCACTTATAGAAGCTTTTCAACTCAAATCGTTTTACTCAGAAATTTAATATTACAAAGAGTATTTTTTGGAAAAAAATCAGAATATTTGTTCTCAATGTAAATATCCTTCATCCAAAATATTTTTCCATTTTCGAGTATTCCTCGATTTACTCAGATTTAATTTTGTGAGCATATGGGAGCCATTGTTCAAAAGTAGATGAAACAAAACATGATTTGCAACTCTATGCCATGCCGAGTTCTAAATATATCAATAAAGCATCACAATTTATAATATACCTAATTTGAAAAACATCAGGAACTCCAAAATAATCTCAAAAATGTCGAATTTTTATTGTATCTTGAATATTCTTGAAAGATCTCAAATATCTGATTATCCGTTGTTATGTAAAACCAATACGTGCTAATCTCCACCATGTACAACGTAAATAACCTGGACATTCTTGAATAATTTCGAATAACCGATAGGAAGCTAAGCGCAAAACATTGCCTTACAAAATACATTCAAATACATTCGAAAATCTTTAAAAAGAAAAAAATCCCAGAAAAATCCGAAAAATCTCTATATTATGTGAATGTCGATTGATTTCGAACAGTTTTAATAATACAGAAAAATCTGGATATTAATGAATAATATCGGAAAGATGAAAATTTTGGAAAACTCTGAAAATTTGTGTAAATATCGAATGATTTGTTAAGTAACTTAATGTCACTAATACTACTAAGCATGTTAAGGCTTAGCCCAAAAAAAACGATATGCAATAAGATTAGAACCTTCGGATCTTATCCAGTAATTTTTAAATCAGGAAAACCCCACTAAAAACAACCAGAAAAAATGGAGGTGTGGCCAACACACGACTTTCTTTTACGAACAGCGAATTTTAAGAAACTTTTATAATGCAAATTTCTTGCAAACTTTATTAAGATTGTTTTTATTTTTTCATGTTTTCTGTAAATTGTATATTTTTGAAATATTTGTAAAAATAAATTTTCTGTTTCACGGAATCTGGGACCTGAAACCCCAAATATTATGTAAGAGATTAATGAAAATATATCTGTTTTGAGGTCCCTTGAGTCCGAAAAAGTGGGTTTCGAAATGATGTCTGTCTGTCAGTCTGTCCGTTTGTCTGCTCGTCTGTCAGTCTGTGTCTTCTCTATAGCCCAGATGGCTTAACCAATCGAACAAAAACTTTAGATTTAAGCTTTACTTATGTAAAAGAAAGTAATACAAAATAATAAATTTGTAAGAAGTTTGCGTAATTGGTTTCTCAAAATTCCCTGTTCGTAGAAGAAATGTGTTGGCCACACATCAATTTTATTTTTTTATAAAATTTTTAAATTTTTTTTTTTTTTGAATTTTGAAATTTTTATTTTTTATTTTTTTTTACTTTTTTTTTTGGAAACATTTTGTTTTAGTAGTTTTTTGTAAACCTTATACTTTTTGAGATATTTGCAAAACAAATTTTCTGGCCCAAGGGAGTGGCCACTTCCGGTTGCCCGATTTGGACTAAAATTCACTGGGGCCTTCCAATTTATCAAAAAATCTTAAATCTGAAGTTTCAGTTCGATTGGTTAAGCCATCTGGGCTGTAGAGATGACACAGACTGACAGACAGACGGACAGACTGACAGACAGACATCATTTCGAAACCCACTTTTTCGGACTCAGGGGACCTCAAAACAGATAAATCTTCAATAATCTCAAGGTCGAAAATTTTCATGATTACCTACTATACTTTATTTTACTTACGTAAAAGAAAGTAAAAAAACACCACCACTAGTAGCAAAATTAAGTTGGCATTTGCATTTTCCTTATACATATGTTATAATAGCTTTTCAAAATAAACCTGTAAATTTTATTTTTGGGAAATAAAAATGTATTTTCAGCTAACACCAGCAGATAAGCTCCCTTTTTTAAATCAAATTCAACCTTTTCTAATAAAAACTTGTTTATAACAGGTTGAATTGGTTTGGCCTTTAGATTTATTGAGCCCTTAGCTCCATTTGATTTGTAAAAGTTTAAATTTTAAATGCAAAAGGGGTAAATATGGAGTTACGCAAAATGTATAATACAAATAAATCAATGCGGCAAACACTAAAATTATTGTCGTTTGATGTAGAATGCTTTGGTTTCAAACGAGTTTTGATAATTTTCTTCTTAATCTAAATATCGGTCAGAACCTAAAAAATTTTTACTTCTATGGAGTCGGAACCGAGAAGAAATTGTTGAGCCGGAACAATTTCTTCTTTTTCTAAAAATTAGAACACTGCCTCTTCCTAAAATGTTCCTAGAAATGTACCGTTCTGGAAATCTAATTTTAAATTTGAACTAATAAAGGAAATATCGTTGGGCCAACAGCCGCCCCCCCCCCCCCCCTCGGCTGCGGGTGCTGCAGGTACTTAGTTACGCCACTGAAACCGCGATTTGAGAATATCACAATAAGTCGAATTAAGCGATTATGCACTGTGTTCACAGAATTATAGGTGAGTCTGTTTTTTTTGGACAAGTGTCCGCGACAGCGAAACAACTTTTGTGGATTTTTCAGCTAAACCGAAATAAAATCGTTTTTTAATGGATTAGTAAATAGTTACCGTTATTTATTTATTTATTTATTTATTTATTTATTTACATAAAATTTGGGACACCCCGTTTTGAGCAAGAGCTCATTTATAACAGGGTATCTGTACAAAACAAGGGATCAACGACGTAATAATAATATTTTGCTTCTAACCGCAATTTTTGAAGATCCATTCGATCTAACCAGGATGTTAAACAAACTTTTCAATACGTGCTTTTAGATTCGGCCATTTTACATCATCTTCGAAAAGCTTTCACAGGTTCCAGATTGCTGATTAATTTTAGCATAAAGTACATTTCGTATACGAATATTATATTTAAAATTAGTCAATATAAAATACAAAATTATTTTTTTTTTTTTTTTTTTTTTTTTTTTTTTTTTTTTTTTTTAAGCATACAATATTTTTTATTTTTAACTATTTGCACCAAATCATTGATTTTATAGCGGACAATCCAAAATAGGTTTGGGGAAACTAAAAAAGATCCTTTTTTAGAATACAATTTTAGAGTTACATAAGCTTTATTAATTTTTTAATTTACTTAGTATTGTACTTTCTGTAAAATGAAACGTAAAATAAATTATGATTATGAACAAATCATACCAATGTTTTTTGCTGTCGCGGACACTTGTATGTATAATAGAAAAGTGCACCTTATAGTTCTAAAAATAATATAAAATTGGTATTTTGCATTTGCTATGTAAATTTACACTATTAAACCAAATTATATCCCAATTAACTCGATGGCTCACAGGATCTCCTTGGAAAAACGTCCACCACAGCCCATTATTTTTTCGGGATTAGCTATATGATACCAATTGGATTAAACTTTACTTATTTACGCTTTTTAACATGTCTTCGAAAATTGGCCTAAAACGTCTATAATGCTCATAATGCCCTGATAACATACCACACAAATGTGACTCTGGTAGCGAACGAGTTAATTATAGTGCCAAGATAAAGATTATGATATCCCGATCCCGATTCAATTTTGTATTTCACTGCGCATTACATCATGTCACAAGCGCTTTTTCATAGAAAAATATAAAATATGTAAGTAAATTTTTAAAGTGATAACTAAGTAATTTTTTGCAATTTTATGTGAGTGGAATCGAACAATGTCACAGTGCCCCTAACATTAAAAACCAAATTCCTAAACTTCATACTGTAATACTACGTTTAAAAATCATCACACGGCGATTTTAAAACCTAATTCAAATTTTTGAAGGAACTGTCAGGATTTCTTGAACCAGGAATTTGAATCTGAAAGTCCAGAACTCTACTTGATGGATATTTTTCTGATTAGTTAAAAATAAAATATTTGTTTTAAATTCTTAATTTTCATAATATTATGTAAACAAAATGTATAAAACCAATAAGTAAATTGTAAATAATATAAATTCTTCGGTACATATACTATATTTAAATTAAACTTAATCCAAAAATTGTTTAAATTCAATCACAGGTCATAAGAAGCAATTATATCTCTCCCTGTTTTTATTATGTAATATTTATTAGTTGCGACCTGTTCTGTGTGTATTGAACGATTTGCACCGGAATATCTGAAGGAATATGATCGATTCAGCAAGTTCCTTATTTTCTTCATTAGTAGTTGCGGCAACTAATTCATTTAATTTTATTGGTGCAGCTCGTTTTGTTCTTAGTGCATAGTGGGGTTCATTTCAACTTGATGGACCTCTTCAGAAATAACAGCATTTTGTATGGCTATCAAATCTCTGGTTACCCGAACTCCTCTGCGTTTATTCAATGATCTGTGTCTGAATTTCGGTAAGAATATGCATTCAGCAAGTTCCAAATCTTCATCGTCAGCAGCGGCGACAATTAGTTCCACTGGTTGAATTGATGTATCTCGTTTAGTTCTTATTACATGACTTTCAGAAATAACAATATTTTGTTTGGCTGTCAAATCTTTGCGTTCTCGAAGTCCTCTTCGTTCATACGATTTGTATCGGAATACCGCTAGGAATATGTTTGATTCAGCAAGTTCCATTTTTTCAATATCAATATGTACGGCAACTAGTTCATTAAGGGCACAAACAATCACTATAGCAATTAGTACAATTTTTGAAGCCATTTTTTATGTTTAATATTAACAATTTATTTTCTGTAAATTAAATATTTTATAATTCAAGATCTTTTCAATAAGATTATAACTTTGTTACTGATTGAAAATGATAGTTTGGTTGGCTTTTATACAAATACTACTAGCTGTTCATATTGCCTACAATACTAATAATTTTATCTAACATCGATGAAACTGTAGCGAAACCTCGAAAAATTAACACTTCAATTACAACATAGGTATACCAATCAGAATAAATACTAAGCGAAACTTAGAGAATATCCTGGTGTGAAATTCAGTAAAATTTAAAAGATAAGAGAATTACGATATTGTACTAAACTTGTATGAGAATTAGCACAAATTTGAAACTTTGACCTTAAATAACATTTTAATATTTAACGTGTTTGTAAAATTGATCATTTGTAGGATTTATTTCGTTTGCTATTGAAAGGCCGAATGCCGAAAAGCCGAATGCCGAATGGGTCGGAAAGCAGAATGTCCAAATGTTGAAGGTTCGAGCGTCAAACGGCCGAATGGGTCGAAAGACGCAGAAATGTCACGTTGAATATAATTTTATATAAAAAAGGAAAACAATCTTTCTAAATCACAGTCTAATTCGTCAAAAAACAAAATCTCTCTGCTCTGATGAACTCCAACATAAACGTATCACTTGTGCAAAATACTGAAGCCAAAGTTTGCATGTTCTGTTCAAGCCTTTCAATCTGCAAATTTTTCGCTATGTCTAATGTCAGGAACAGATTTCAGGATACATGTTATCTTTCAATAAATGTTCACAGACAACAATTACTTCACTATAATTCATTATGGATTTCATTCAAATCTTCTGTTAAATAAACAAAATTAATTAAATTAAAATAATTTTAAATGAATTTTGGCTTACCACAATTTTTAATAGACTACATAATCCATTCCAACCGGGCTACTTTCCACCTTATTAAATCCAGCCAATCAAATTAAGTGTAATCCCTCTGTAATCTCCTTAATAAGAATGTTTTTGAATTCTGTATATTATGGTTTTCTTTATTACTTCTTGCATTCCGTTGCCGAGGTATCCAGTGCCGGCTCGAGAGTTTTGAGCGAAATTGGTTGAACCGCCCTTAGTTTTTTTTAATTTTAATAAGGAGAGGAATAATGAAATAACCTGCGATTTAGCAAAACGAATCTACTAAATTTTTCGTGTTTAGTCGCAATTCTGTTAACCTCAGTTTTATTATAGTTAATCGTATGACGTATTTTATTGTATAAAGTACGAGTACCTGTAGCTGTAGCTGATCATTTTTAGCTAAACTCGTTTTGCCAAACAGCAGTGTTCTGAATTTTGAGAGGGGGTATTTGAATTTCTGTGTAATATGCAACTCCGGCCTGGCTTTAATCAGTTGCAATAATCGAGATTATACTGTAGTTGGTTCTTCTCGTATCGCATAGTGTCCCAAACTGAACGATTAATGCACAGAAGCAGGTATTCAAATTATCGTTGGAATAGTACTTTATAGCGAATTGGTTGAAAGGGGAGATTAAAATAGAATTGAGGAAGGGATTGCAAGTTTAGCTTAAATTCAAAATTTTAAAATTATCGGTTAATCGAACATTTTACTTATTTACTTTATGGCGTATACTTTATGTTCGAAATATTATTCCGCAATGAAGATTCTCGAAAATTCGGTTGAGTTGGTGATAATGATTTCTTCTGTACGTCAAAATGTTGACAACTGAATAAATTGATTTTTATCAAGTTTATCGGGAACAAAAGACCTTAAATTATCGATGCCTTATCGATTATTATCGAAATTTCAATTCCTAATTTGAGGTTAAGGTTAAACTCTACCATTTTAATTTGTTACGTACCTCGCACAACTTACAGCTGTATACGAGTAAATCCTTTCTTTTTTACAATAATTGTGTGCTCTTCCAATTTTTTGAGGGCAATATTTTTTCATTTACTTAGTGTGTTGCCAATCGTTTTTAATTTAAATGATTTGACATGATCAGTTAACCTTAAGTGATCAAAGGTCACAACAATTAATTTTAAAAATAATTGTTCATTAATGTTAATATTGTAACCTTTTCCAGTACAGTGGACTCCCGTATAACGCGAATAATAGTTACGCGTTGTATGAAATCGCGTTATAGGAAATCGCATTGAGCGAAATGAATTAACAAAAAGGAATGGATAAAAATGAAATAAATGGAATATTCCGGATTTTTATTCTATAGCGCGTTATACGGGAATCGTGTTGTACGAATAAAGTGGTCGCACTTTTTTTAACGCGTTGTATGAAATCGCGTTGTATGAACTCGTGTTATACGGGAGTCTACTGTATTTTATTTAATCTAAAAAAGTAAATTTAGTACTTCTTTTGAAGATGATTACAAACAATAAGAAATAAATTCAAAAATCTAAAAGAATCAAATAAAAGCTAGTCACAAAATTAGTGACTGACGAATATTAAAAGAATAAAATACTGGCTTATATAGACTCCCAGGCTTTTTTAAGGGCCAGTTTGTTTTTGCTTATTTTTGGGTCCCTTGCGGACTACAGCTATTGGATTGAGGTCGGTTACATCCATTTTAGAGAATATCATCCACGTAGACGTTTTTGGTCCATATTCTTTTATCCAATATAAAGGTCCTTTACCATTATATAAAAGGCTTGCCCAATATATAATATTCTCTCCCTATATATTGTGAACAAAATGTTTTGTTTTTTGACCTAGGCACATACTGTTTACGATCGGAACAAAATATGGTATGTTAATTTTTGGTTCGCTGCTTCACTAAATATTTCTTCATTTTTTAGCCATTATTCCCTTTTCAATCAACATAGGGTGGTTAAAAGCATGAAAAAGTTCTAAAACCCAGAACATTGCGACTTAAAAACCAGGACAATTATTAAGTGTCGTAATATGTTATGTATTTGATTAAAAATAAATTGCTGTATAAAATTGGTTTGGAGACAACGATCATCCACTGCGGTCACAAAACAAATATGTGGTGAAATCTAAAAAAGTTCTAGAAAAGTTTCAAACCTGTCACCTACAAATTCATTGATCTTCAAATAAGTTGGTTAAGTCAGATACCAAATTTCAATGGAATTGATGTATAATCGCGGAAGTTCTATTTGGGGTAAGGGTGGCATTTTTTAAATAAAACATGGTAAGAATTCAATAAATATTGGGGACATTACTAATGATTCTTTGGCATATAAGTACGATACAAACCATAATAAACCAAATATAAGACAATTTTGAATCATCATTTCATTAAATAATTAGCTAACAACGTTATGGAGTAAATTGCAAAAATAGATGATGATGTACGCAAATTATATCAGAAACAAAAATTACGAGTATATTTTTTGGTACTTCCGGAAACCATTCAAAATGAATCAATATCTTTTGAATATACGCCATTCTAGTTTATTGTGCTAACATTTATTTATGTGAATTATCACAAGTTTGAATATAAATAAAATTTTAATTTTCAGCGCGTTTGTAACTTGTTAATTTGTATTTTAAATAGAGGATGTTAATACGATAATTATGGACCAATAAAAAATTAGTTTATTGTTGTCGAACCGCTATAGCCAAAAAAAAACGTAAGATTTGTTTTATTATATTATTTAATTGGATTAATTCACTATTAACACTGTCTGCGAATTCCAAAACACGTGGACAATTTATCGTCTCTTGTTTTTAAGGGTGGGATAATTATCGAATCAGAACGAACAATTTTAGAATCGACGTATCGTAACATTTTGGTTTTGATATTACGCTCAGTTTGCATTTGTGCTCGACGCACACCACATTTTTAATTCAATTTTACTTAAATTACAGATGATATTATTTAAATAAGCCCTTCTTAATACTTTAAATTATTCTTTAACGTCTGTTCAATGAAAATGTTTGAAATTATTTTTAAAATTTGCGTGGTTAGTTAGTTAACAAATTTTTTATACTGACAGTTCCATTAGTTTCGTCAAACCCCCGACAACAACCTAACCCAGCCCTTTTTATGTAGGTACTAACACGATCTCATGTGAAACGTACCCAAAACGGGTAGCTTTTACTCCTTACAACCATACAACCAATTAATGAGAAATTATTACTTCTTTGACATAAAATTATTTTTTGTTTTTAATATTATTTACTGTATTACTAAATTATATTTGTTATTGAAAATAATAAATTATTGTTAATTTAATTTCAATATTTTCTGAGAATTTGGTCGATTTCTAATTTTATAGTCACTAAAATATTTGTAATACTAAATTGTGATTTCTTTGAGTTTCAAATAAAAATGTTAACGTAAACACATTTCTAGGTGGATGTTAAAATTACAAAATTAGATTAACTAATTTACCTATTCCCTTAACAAATTTAGGGAGTACCCTAGTTATAAATAAATACAAATCAATGGCTAATTTAAATCCTAATCGTTTCCTTGTCACAGTATTTCTTGATGATTCTACAATTTCGAGATTTGGCGTAAGAAATTAAGCAAATTAATTAACACTTGCAAAATTTTTTGGCTAGTCAAATGAGCGTAAATTATGGTTATTCATACTTCCGAAATACGTTTAAACTCTGGATTGATTTTTGCTAATTTTTATTTATTTGTTTTTGTTTACTACGTCTAAAAATAAAACATTTTAATTTTCGACACGTTTGTATACGTTAATGAAATTTAATAATTTGTAACGTAAATATAAGATGTTAAACACGACCATATGTATTTATATTTTTACCAATCAAGCCTTTTTTGGTTGTTACTAAATTCTTGCGAAATTTTTCAGTATATAATAGTGCTTAAAACAAACAAAACTGAGTTTATTTTAAAGTCACATGCCAATTTTGGAACAACGCAAATTTCGTTTTCAACTGATTAAAAAAATGTTTTTTGTATTGCTAATTTTAATCGAATTTAACTTTGTACATGCGTTTTAATTAATCATGATTATTTAGTACTACATTTTGTTATCTTGTAGTAATTCATAAAGTAACGAAACCTATTCTTCCCTGCTATGCGGCATTTTGTTTCGAAGTTCAGGAATATTGGTTTTTGAATTGAAATTTGGCGGTATTTGCGTCACGTAGAATCCACAGTAAAAGCTGCAAATTGGTTTAAGTAGACGATTTTAATTATAGTTTGCTAATTTTAATATGCTGGTTGTCGTTAGTCACAAAGAGGTCAAATAAAAAAAGGTTGCAGCTGATTTCTGATTACAAAAGCCGGTCTAGTTTTGTTTAGAAATTATGATTTGATAAATATATCAGTAAACAATTATTTTAAAATACTTTATGTAGCGTGCATGTTAATTGACCATAACATATGGGCGGGAGCGGCAAAGAACTGGCTGTTTTACTATGCGCTTCAATGAATTGAAAGAATTAACGCCACCAATAAAGCAGAATATTAAATTCACCAGGCTTGCAAGATTCTCACGTTCATATTCTACAAGAGTTTATGGCTGAACTACTAAATTAAGATTAACATTTTCATCTCGAACCACCAGATTGTAGAGTGAACTTGATGAAAACGCATTTTCATCAACATTTAAACCATAGCTGTTTAGAAAGAATGTAAACACTAGAGCCCTAAATAATTGAAAACTCCTTCAATATTTCATAGCCCAACAATAAATTCACGATCACGCACGATATCGTTATGGGCAACGCTAAAGTGAACTTTAGTGAGCTTAAAAAAAATAGAAGGGTTGACATTAAATATTGTGTGCAGAAATTTATTCTAGAAGACAACTGCCAGTACATCGTGAAAACAGCCAGTCAAGTTCAATTATTTACCGTACTGGCAGTACGAGGTTCGAATCCCGATGGAGGATGCGAAAGGGATTTTTCAGCACCTATTTGGAGTAGTGTTGTTTTCACGATTTGGCCACTTCGAAAGATAGCAGGTTAAAAGCAAACTGCGAAAGTATTGGGAGTGCCTCGGCCCCATAACTGGTTCATAAGCAAACAAATGAACTTATAAAAAGCTCGAAGCGAAACAATTTCAAAATACAGCAATACCTCGGCATAGTCTGCGTTATGAATACCGAATTGCTTGAGCCGGTCTGTTTAAGGTCATAAATATTTATAAGGTCGAGCTTGAACTTCTAAACTTAATCGTTCTTCAAAATTTATTTCAGACAATTTGTTGTCTGATAGATTATTGGAAAAACTATCATCAAGGTACAAAATAGTGTAAACTCATAAACTTCTTTTGCTATTTCAAATTTTACACAGTTGGGCATATTCGTGTAAAAAATCATATTGTACATTTTAGAAGTAAAAAATGTAAAAACTGTGTAAATTACAATAAAATGAAAAAGGCCGAAAGGGCCGAAAGGCCGAATATCGAAAAGCTGAATGTCGAAAAGCCGATTGTGTCGAAAGGCCGAATATCGAAAGTCCGTTTGTGTCGAAATTGATTTTAATTTTTCATCTTTTTATGAATGAAAATTTTCAAAATTTTTATTTTATGAAAACCAAAATTTATATTTTTATCAAAATTTTTGTATAAAAATGTTTAATAGTAAGTCGCCGAAAATATTAAAATCTTCTTACGTTTTTTTTTTTCATACAATTAAAGATTAATTAATTATAATAAAAAAAGAAAAATAAATAATTTTTCTTGGGTTGGCTACCTTATTTAGAAAAAAATGATACAGAAACTGAAAATCCCGAAAAAAAAAATTCAAAAAAACAATCCTGAAACATCAAAGTGCGGACCAAATTAAAATTAAAATTTATAAAATGTCTATCGAATTTGACTTTTCCGTAAAGTTCTTAATATTTACGATAATGGAAATTGCCTCGTCAACCTTGCAGGCACAGATCAAAGGAATCGTATCGCTCATATCGCTTCTACTGATAGTTCCACCACAAATGTTCCAAGTTACTTTGTGGTTGGCTTAATTCGTTGGGTTAGTTTGTCATCGACGAATGTATTGGAGCGAATTGCGGATTTAATGCTTCGTAAATCCTTCGTCAACCTTACAGACACAGATCAAAGGAATTGTATCGCTTCTACTGATAGATGTACCACAAACGTGTGTCGGCCTTTTGATCTATTCGGCTTTTCGGCATTCGGCCTTTCGACACATTCGGCCTTTTAACCCATTCGGCTTTTCAACATTAGGCCTTTCGACACATTCGGCCATTCGACATTCGGCCGGTCCTACCAATTCGATCTTTCGGCGTTCTGCTTTCGAAATTTGGCCTTTCAACATCGAGCGGTTAAATAGCGGAATCTCTATATATAAAAATGAAGAATTGCTGTGCGTTAGTCTCGCTAAAACTCAAAAACGGCTGGACCGATTTTCAAAATTTTTTTTTTGTTTTGTTTGCTATAGTTCAGGGATGGTTTAGAAAAAAAAATTTGAAAAACCCCCAAGTTCAGCTAAAAAAATCAAAAAATAATAAATTTTCTATATATCTCTATATCTATATACATATGTATATAAAAATGGTGTAAAAAATGTATGTGCACACATCAGTTGAGAACGGCTGAACCGATTTGGCTCAATCTTTTTCTATTATGTTTGAAATTGCCAGAAGATAGTTCTTACAAAAGAAAATTTTTTGAAAATCCTTTGGAAAAGTCGGAAAATTCAGCAAATCAAAAAATTATGTTTTTGTATAGGATTTGGCGCGTAGCCAACCAGATGGTATAAACCAGATGTTTTGTAGAAGAGAAAAATTGGAAAATCTGAGTGGAAAACTCGGAAACTCCCGGAAAAACCCGAAGAAAAATGAATTTTTTTTTTCAATGAAATTTTGAATTTTTTGTATGTTTTGATGACCTATTGGGCTTAATCTTTTTTAATTGTATTTGAAATTGCCAGGAGATGGTTCTTACAAAAGAAAATTTTTGGAAAATCCTTTGGAAAAGTCGGAAAATTCAGCAAATCAAAAAATTATGTTTTTGTATAGGATTTGGCGCGTAGCCAACCAGATGGTATAAACCAGATGTTTTGTAGAAGAGAAAAATTGGAAAATCTGAGTGGAAAACTCGGAAACTCCCGGAAAAACCCGAAGAAAATTGAATTTTTTTTTTCAATGGAATTTTGAATTTTTTGTATGTTTTGATGACCTATTGGGCTTAATCTTTTTTAATTGTATTTGAAATTGCCAGGAGATGGTTCTTACAAAAGAAAATTTTTGGAAAATCCTTTGGAAAAGTCGGAAAATTCAGCAAATCAAAAAATTATGTTTTTGTACGAGATTTGGCGCGCAACCAAACCAGATTGTCTTTTAGAAGAGAAAAATTTGGAAAACTCGGAATCTTCCGGAAAAACCCGAAGAAAATTAATTTTTTTTTCAATGAATTTTTGAATTTTTTGTATGTTTTGATGACGGATTAGGCTCAATTAGGCTCAATCTTTTTCTATTGTGTTTGAAATTGCCAGGAGATGGTTCTTACGAAAAAAAATTTTGGGAAAAGCCTTCGGAAAAGCCGGACCACCGCATAACTTGATGCTCAAGGTTGGATCTGTAATAATCATGCTGCGCAATCTGAACCATCCGAAATTGTGTAACAGAACGCGATTGAGTGTGAATAAACTGATGAACAACGTGATTCAAGCGACGATCATCAAGGGCAAATTCAAAGGAGAAGATGTTCTAATTCCGAGAATTCCTATGATTCCAACTGACACACCGTTCGACTTCAAGCGCATTCAGTTCCCCATTCGTTTGGCGTTTGCTATGACGATTAACAAATCGCAAGGTCAATCGTTGGAAGTGTGCGGAATAAATCTAGAATTTCCGTGTTTTTCTCATGGCCAGTTGTCCGTCGCGTGTTCGAGAGTTGGCAAACCATCATCGTTGTTCATTTATGCGCCGGAAACAGAACTAGAAATATTGTTTACCACAATGCATTGTATTGATTTGCGTCTGTATTCGATTTAATTCCACTCGAATAAAATACATTGAATTCTTTTGAATTCCAACTGACTCCAATTCATTTCCTCAATGAGAGAAAAAATCCAAAACACAACTCAATTTTCGAAAGACGCCTGAGTTTGAATCGACATTTCATTCAGTTTTCAATACATTAGTGTTGAATTCGATGAAAATGGAATGGAATGTCCACTCAACTCAATCATCTATTGAGAATAGAGTTGAGTTGTTTGATTTTTTCTATCATCAAAATCAATTTTCGTGAAGGACAAAAGTATTTGCTCGAAACGAAGTAATTTGGGGCGGGACGAAGTTCGCCGGGTCAGCTAGTTTATTATAAAAACAATTTAAAAGCGTAGACTTAAGGGCCGGTATTCACGTACAATTAAATTACGCAATATAGTTGTGTGACGTCAGAATATTGCACAATATTCTCAAATTTTATTCAAGATTTTCGAATTTTATTGTGCAATAGTGATGTCACCCACTTATATTGCGCAATTTAATTGTACGTGAATACCGGCCTTTAGTGTCTTTCAAACAATTTAAAAAGTATTTTTCAGTTATTTTTTAAAATAAGTCTGCGAGACTCATCCCATACTGATTAGGGTTAATGTAAAAAAACAAAGCAAATAAAATAGATTTTTAGATTTTCCTCCCCCTTTAGTGGTGGCGATTTTCACAAACAAAAATAATTCGTAGTCAATCTTTCTTTTCAGAGTAATATACTATCGAAATTAAGTAGCCCATTTTGGAACACTTAAATAATGAAATTTTGTAGCTGTATAGGCGAGTAATTCTGTGTCCAAAATTGTAGTTTGATCTTGCTGATTTCAAGACTTGGGATTTTTATTTTTCATTATTTTTTATTTTGTCGCATATTAACGTGAAAAAGCTCAAATATCGAATTATTTTTCAATGAATTTATTTTGGGATTGAGTTCAATTAATAATCTAATGTTTTATTTTTTTTTGTTGGAACGTTTTTGCGTGGTTGTGTGTTCACATACAACAACATTTATTAAATGTAGTTAATTTTATTAAGTTTGGATTAATTCGTAATACCTTCTATGTAAAATGGATTAAACTAAAAATTTAAAAAAATTATGTTTACTAATAATTTATTTTTGCCATATTTAAGATTAGTTTGAGACTTCTTTTATTTCAAGTGAGCAATAACATAACGTTCATTTAAAGCACCTGCCAAAAAAGTCCTGCCTGCATATTACTCACAATAGTTTGTTCTCTGTTTAAAGAACTGAATAAAGAAAATAAAGGAATTTGGGCTTTGGAGAATTATGTTTTGCTGTTTCCTACCCAAAACCCCCAATTTTCTAAGTACATTTTTTAAATTTTTAATTTTCATTCACGGTAGATAGGTTGCATATTAGAAATTACACGAATTAATTCAAATTAGAGTAAACAATTGTTGATGTTGGGAAATTTATAGTAGATCTTAAATTGTTTATAACTAGGAATTTAGAAAATTTTGAAATTTTGAAACTCAGAGAAAAGGTGTACGTATATTCAGCTATAATGAAATTAAAAAATGTTAAGAACAAAGAAATATTATTTGAACCTGACGACATGCAAAATTCTGCTTTTTTAAATATTGTTTATTAAATTCCTTCCTTTCCAATGGAGGGGTACTATATACTGTATGAAAAAATCGTATCCCAATTCTAATTATATACATATAAACATTTATTTAAATTCAATTATTTAAAAAATAATACTAAACACCAAAAAAAAAATTAAATTTAGGATTATACTTCGCGCAATACGCTTCAAGTGGGAGCGAATGAAATCCCGCATTATAAAATCTCGCATTACAAAATCTCGCATTTGCAAAATCTCGCATTACAAAATCTCGCATTTTTAAAATCTCGCATTTCCAAAACCTTGCGTATTATTTTTCAAAAATCTTGCATTACAGCCTTGTTAATGTTTTTAAAAATAATCTATTTAATTTTTTCATACAATAATTTAATTCAAAAATTTTGTTTAAAGTACAATTTATTAATAAAACTATCCCAATAAAATATTATGCGCAATACGCTGCAAAAAATCTGTTTTTTTCAATTTTAAGCCTTTTCATAATATTTCTTTTTATATTTTTATTTTTTTTTATAAGTTTTTTGTGTTTTGGTATATTTTCACCACATTGCACTTTCTCGACCTGCGCCTTTGCTAAAATGCTTTCATTTCCCAAATCTTCCAATATTTTGTATATACCAGCGTGACGTTTTCCGACTATTACCTTGAGACGGCGGTGTCAAGCTTCCACGCTATTTTGTGTTCGCGGGAAGGTCTCCGATCCATTATCGTTGTCGCCGATAGCCCAAAATTCAGGTTTATATCTGGGCCGTTGACTGTCTTTGGATGCGTTTGGGAAAAAAACTTTGGCCGACGATACAATTGTCTTTTCAAAATCTCAAATAATTCGTTCCGGATTGACACTGATTTCATATTCCAAGCATATTTTTCTTAAGTTAAAAAATAACTGATCGTAGACTTTTTTAGATTTTTTACCCATTAAACAAAAAATTAACGGAACTATTTTTCCCTCAATACGTCCATGTATTGAAAAAAGTTGTCGTATTATAGATGGAACTACAACAACTTGATTCATCAAGGAGTTTTAAGGAAGAAATAGTCCCCATCAAAATAATTTTGTCTCCGTCAAAATAATCTTCATTTAATATAAATAATTCTTCTTTTACCACCAACTTCTCTTTTTGCACCTTGCGCCAAATAATCTGGACAAAATGAAATGAACATCCTTTGAAAACTGCATGACGGAAAAAAGCTTTGGCCGAAGAAGATAGAGCTTTCTCGATACCCGAAATTATTCTTTTTGGATTGAAAATTTCATTGATTTTTGCTCATTTAGCATTGCCGCATTATTGATGGCATCACATCAAAAGTTCCATCCATAATCCAGCAAGTGGCTTGTGATAGGAGTTTCAATGAAGACATTGTACGAAGAATTATTATTTTTTCTTCTTCAAATTTGGTTTCGCATAAAACGAATAGTTCACATTCAAGATAGCGTAAATTGTCTGGAATGTCAATGCTATCAAGGTCAGTTGGCTCCTTTAAATTGTGCGATCTCACACGATCAATTTTTTTTTCTCTGCGTTCTTATTTGGTTGGTAAACACGTGTATTCCACAACAGATTCCCTTATTATTATGGATGGCTGAATAACGCCTGGATTTAACGGCATTGTTAGCCAAGCATAAGTCTTTTTCATATGCCAATGGCTCATGTAAATGCAATGCAGGGGTTTTATATACTGCGTGTTTTCCTTGCAATAATTGGGTTACTACCCGACCTTTGAAACGATGGCTTTTCCTTTTGGTGCACTCCCAATTATAGGTACTTTCGTTTTATCTATTAATATTATAAGAAAAACTATCTATATGCAATTTATCGTTTCCTTTATTGGACGTGCTGATTGAAATGTTCATATCCCACCTATAACACATATATTTTTTATTGAGAGAAGAAACAATAATTAATAAACGAACCTTTAAAATTATTAGCGACCACTTCTTATAAATGAAATTAGATTATCACATGAATACAAAACAAAATTAAAACATCTATGCTTATGCATATTAGTGATAACTTGATTACAACCAATTTCGATAACATGAACAATTACCAAACAAATTGATACATTAACCTAAGCCGATGTATCACGATAGAATACGGGATTTTGAAAACGGGATTTTGGATTGCGGGATTACGTAGCCAATCCTATTTCTTAGTACTTAAAATTTTTTAATTCCATTACAGCCGAATATACTGCATCTTTTCTCTGAGTTTCAAAATTTCAAAATTTTCTAAATTACTAGTGATAAACAATTTAAGATCTACTGTAAACTTTCTACCCTGTTCCTGAGCAATAGCGGCACAAAGTGGTCGACCGGACGAAAACGTCCGAATGTCGCGAAAGTTTAAGTTCAAATTCAAGAGTGGGGTGATTATGTGTCAAAACCTGCTAAAATTCTCTCTAGTTTGATGATATGCAGATACATAATAATATTATCAACCTTTAGGTGTATCTGTAAATACGAAAAACCATATAAAAAAAATTAAATTTAGTTGTTTATCACTCGCAACACTCAATGGGTATGTCACGCACACACACTACTAACTCCGATTAATATTTGAGCATTTTCACTCTCTATTCTTTATTTAAATGAAATTTTTGCAGTTGAAATGATCTTAATCGAGTAAATCCTCGATTTCCCTTTCGCTGACATTATGCATTTTCAAGTGGTCAAATAATTATACTTTTTTCGGCAGGAACAATCAAACCCCGATTTTTCTTAAACAAAAATGGTGTCCGTGTCCGTTATAAGAATCCATTGTCATTTGTTTTTTACTACGGCGCAATTTTTAATTGTTGAAATTTAGGCCAAGACACGTTTCTCTAGCGTTTTCGCTCAGATACCGATTTATTGTACAAAATATAATAACTTTTGTACTTAAAATAATTTTCGATTCTCATTCTAGAAGGGTTTAAGAGTCGTCAAGAATTTTTTTAGGTTTTTCTAAGCAATTTAACACGTTGAAAACTGTACATGTACGTAATCGACCCAGTTCGACCGCGGAAGCATCGAAATTACAGTGCGACCGCCGAGGGTTAAAAATGGCGCAAAACAAACAATGCGCTTTTCTTGTATACCTGCAAACTTTTTTGATTGTTTTACTTATATTTCATTTACATTTTATTATTATTACTTCAGGGCCATGTGGGCGTTCAAGCCACCTCGCACTGCGACCTAAAAGTTCATTTATGTTTACATATAATTTAATTCAAATATGTGCATTAGCATTTGACATTATGTCAAATGCACATATTTGAATTAAATTAAATTTCAATATAATAAATTGATATCAAACAACATGTTAAAAATGCACATAAAACTACATTGCATGCTTCTTCGCTAAAAGTGTATTTTTCATTTCAGACGCATGACGCATCCAATGTTTGACATCAAAAATTTAAACGCACTGCACTGTACCTTTTAAATTTCAAGCAGATCCTGTATTAACACTGAACTGAAGATACAAAATTAATTTTCTGTTTCATCAAAACTATTTAGTTTTTCTAGTAACCAGCTCACAATAAACTACAAAGAAGATTCTTATCGCTTAATATAGCTCCGTTCCAAAATCCACCCTAATCTGCTGGACAATATTTTTTCGTCATGCCCTACACTGCAATTTTTCTTTTTAACGAAACTTTATTATTACGAATTTCACTGTATCCATTTTCACATTTTGCTCTTGACACTTTTATTTATCACAACTCTTTTCCTATCTTCAACTCACTTGCATAACAAATATTGCATATAACACAAAACATTTTCATATAAAATAAATTAAATTCTAATTAAGTTAAGACTACAATACAAAAGATAAAAAAACATAAATAGTTTTTCCCGTTTATCTGTTTGCACATCCTTCGTCTACGAAGGTTTACACTCATATCTTGTTTCTATTAAAGTACATTAGTTAGATACAAATACAACTAATTAACACTACGCAAAATATTTCCGCGATACAAAATTTGGTCCGACTTCCGGAAACTGTTTAATACTTTATATTACTCAAATGTCATTCCACCTAATTTTGGTAATTTGGGTATTTTTGATATGTATGTGAATTATCACAAGTTTGACTAATAAATCAAATTTTAATTTTCAACACGTTTGTAAATCAATGAAGTTTTTGTTTTACTTTATTTTTAAGTTTAGTTCTGAGGTTTTATTTTCATGTCATTTGTTTTTCCCCCACCTATGCTTAATTACAAAAAAATAATGGCAATCTTTCATATATTACAAGGCAACTAGATATATTGTAAATTATATTTCTTACAAACTGAACGTAACTTTATTTATTTTGTATTATGGACTCAAATGAAGATTTACCATAATTCAAGTTGGCATCGACAATATTGCATTGGATCTGTGGCATTGCATGATTTAAATAAACCGGAAAAAATCTGCTTTATTTAAATAGTAGAAGTAGTAGATAGATGGTTGAAACGGCAAGATTTCTCACCAAAATACGCTTAAAGTTCCATTCACTTTATAAGAAATATCTAGTTGCCTTGTAAAATGAGGAAAGACTGTCTTTTGTTTTGTAAGTTACTCATTGGTGTGGGGTTAAATACACGATACGAAAATAACACCTAAACAGAATAAAATAACGGAACGTGAAAAAGTCTTGAATTTAGATTTAATTATCCTTTTTTAACATTAAATTGACCTTTTTCCCTAAAAAATTTTGACAAGTAAGATCGGCGATCCGTAGGTGGTCCGAACTAAAAATTAATGTTGTAGAAAAATAATTAATGAATTATATTTCGGGAAACAACTTCACAATTCCTTAAAAGCTTTTCTAAAGTTAAATTTAATGTAAAATTTAATTTATTTAGTTAAAATATTGAAAACAAGATTCCAATATTATGCAACACCTACAGATATTTCTGACGATTCACTATGTTTGACAAGTAAGGAAAAAGGTCTATTGTAGTTTTGTTTTAATTATTATTTATTGCATTTTTAATTTGGTTGTCCAAACTGTCAAATATTTTTTAATATTAAATTGTGGCCTTTGAGTTGTAAATAGAAAGGTTAACATAAACAAAATTTTACATTAAATTGGAAATTAAAATTACAAAATGTCTTTAAGTTCCAATTAAATTGAAACAGATTTTCGTACACATTTAGGGGTAAGTAAACCAGTTTTTAACAATTTCTAGATTTATAGTACCATAAGGAATCTAATGAATTAATACTTAGCACTAACTTGCTAAAGTAGTAGATATACATATAAGAGCGTACATTTTGATTACACTTCCGAAATACGTATAAATCAATTATTATATTGGATCATATGCCATTCCAGCTAATTTTGCTAATTTTTATTTATTTGTTTTTGTTCATTTAGTCTAAAAATAAAGAAAAAATTTAATTTTCGACACGTTTGTAAAATTTGTTAATTTATAGTATTAATATAGGAGTATAAGATAAAAACATTCGACTATTATTCTAGTATTAATGTTTTCAACAATAAATCGTTTTTTCGATATTGCCGCATCGTTGCGAAATTTCACAGTTTACATAATTAAGTTGAAAACGCCCACTATTTAAAAAAAAAAAGAAAAACAAAATTCAGTTGATTATAAAATGTCACATGACAGTTTTGGAACAACAAAAATTGCATTGTCATCTGATTAAAATATTGTTTTCTGTAGTGATAACGGATTATCGATTAATTCGATCAGATTAAAAGATCAGAGATAAAATCTGGAAATCAGTTTGAGCAGAAAAGTGAGATTGTCAAATTAAGTTAATAAATGGATTTGCATAAATAGTTTATGACTGACTTTGGCGTAATGGTCATTTGTTTAACACTTCATTCAACTTGGAACTTGGACATCCAAAGACTGTAATTAAACTAATGCTGTCTGGAATCAACGATTGGAAACTGAAAAACAGTTTAGGTATAGACAATTTCAATGACGCGATCTATACTAATTGAATACAAATGCAGGAATCAATTTGCTAATTTTACCATGCTGGTTGTGGGCAATCACGACAAATAATAACCAGTCGTAACTGGATATAACACTAGTCGGTTTGGTTTTGTTTAGAAATTTCGAGTTTCTTAAATTAAATTTGTAGCGTGTGTTATAGCAAAAACGTTGAAATACAACATAGGAAAAACTACAAAGGCATAAAAATAAATAAATCATCTGTTTAAAAAAGTCAATTGAAACCCGAGAAACAAACCCAAAAATCGTCGTCTGCTTTTTTTTTGCAGAAGCTCGACAGAGTTTCATCTTATGTTTGTAAAATCGTCGATGTTATTCATACATATGTATATAACTGCAATAAGGTTACATAATCGAGAAAACCAATCATTTGTATTGGTTTATGACATTTTTTGTTTAAATTTATTTTTTATGTGTAAAGAAAACGAATTTTTGATTTGACACCTGGATCTGTGAAAATCTTTAAATGTAAATCAGTCTTAATACTACATTTGTAACAGATTGTTAGGGCTGTGAAAGTTATGTGGTCGAGTCCACACACAAAGAACACCCTTCTGTCACTGAGTTTGTTATTATCGATTGAGAGGTTTTGGCGCAGTCTTACATAGCCGGCTAAGGTCTCATGGTATACGGGGTGGGGTTTGCTAAAACATCAAATGATCTTGCTAGACTGCGAAAATTATTTTCCTGGAATCGTAGATTCTCTCTAATGTAGCGATCACCAGCGATACTCACCCATCAGCTCATCTCAGTATCTAAACAGCCTAAGCTCTCATTTCAAAAAAAAAAAATAAATAAAATTAAGTAAAACATTCGCATTTAAATTTCGTTTCCATAATTATTTAGAACAATTAACCAA
Organism: Tipula helvola; assembly: GCA_963556165.1. Classification (NCBI taxonomy): domain Eukaryota; kingdom Metazoa; phylum Arthropoda; class Insecta; order Diptera; family Tipulidae; genus Tipula; species Tipula helvola. Next base: position 61,877,440 of record OY744483.1, read on the forward strand.
AAAATTGATAACTTAATAATAAAGAGAAATTTAAGAAAATTCTATTTAATAGAAAGTTATAAAATACAAAAAAGAAGAAATCTAATAATTATAATAATAATAATAATAAATAAATTACAATAATGAAATTATCTACCCACCACCATGATATAATTACCAAGAATTGAACCTTAACTTAATTATTTTTAAATTAGATGATTATTGCAACGTAGCGTACGATCGGCACCTTTGGATTTCTCGTCGGTGTCGGTAATTCATATCGTCGCAACAGAACGATGTAAAGATGCTTTTGGTTAAAATAAACTTAACCATTATTATTGAAGACCAAACTATTATTATTATGGAGCTTTAATTAATAGTGTGCTTATTTATTATACCTAGTAATAATTTGTGTTGATTTAATTTTTATTATTTTGTAAATATTATTTGGTAGTTTTATTTGTGAATAAATTGTTCATATTCTTTAATGCTAGATGTTCACCATTTTTTTACGTTTTATTTTATTTTTCTCCAGCCATTAGTTTTAATATTAAGTTACACTGAATTCATTCATAGCTAGCCATTATATATATTTCGTGCACTGTACCTGTCTTTTGCAATAAATATTCACTATGGACTAACTGAGGATTACATATATTATATTTAATAAATTTATAAAAATTATTTAATTTAATTTTGTGTGTTTATATTGTCTATTATTTATTTCGTCACGTTTATTTTAATTATAGTTAATTCAAAATTTTTTTATTTATTTACTTTGTGTTGTATGTGTAAATTTTTGTACCAAATTTATGTCCATCTTGGATTTAGGTACCAAGTTTAAATTATTTAATTTTTTTTTTCTAAAATCACTAACACCTATTGTCTATAGATTTAATATTCGCACTTGGATGATTTAGGTTTATCCAAAAATATTAATTACTATAATTATATTTTTATTTATTATTTATTTTATCTTTAGGTTTCCATTTTTATTTATTTTGGTTGATTTTTATTAACAAGTCTTGATTTTTACTTTAATCTCTCAATCGACTTTCTTTGACCAAAATTACACATCGACTGTCCTAGTCCATCTCCGTTTTTTTATTTTTTTTTCCTATTTTCATCGCCGCTTGATTTTAGCGAACATGCCTTCAGCCATATCGGTGTCACGTGAAACCATGCTCTAACCAGAAGAAGCCAACAACAGCCAATGAAAAGCGGCCACGTATTTTGTTGTCGTTTTGCGCCCAATAATCAATAATTGATGCTTATGAAATCTTTATTTGATTGAAATTGCGGTTTTTAGTTTGCAATATAGACTAGCTAGAATCCATCTAATTGAATTTAGTGCATTTTCCGTAAATCAATAAATTATGACAATGAAATTAGAGTTAATAATAATTTAATAATAAATCGCCAACTTAAGTCTAATTATAAAAATAAAATACAAATTATTTTTGAATTAAATATAATTTTCAAAATTCCCAGCGCTAGTGTACTTGTAGGCTCTTCACATAACTTAAATTTTCAAATACCATGAAACGAAACAATGCAAATTCATTACACATTTTATTATTATTAACTGCCCTTAATGTACTAGCATTATGCAATCTATATAAAACTGAACTTTTATGTAATTTTTTATATTTTAGGATAAGATATTCCCCATCGGAAATCCAGAGTTATTGTACTACCACGAACAATTCAGAAATAGTATTTGTTTGCTGTTTGGTCAACAATCGATGTCAAAAATTATGTTCTCTAAACAGCTAATTTGCTAAAATAACCAAATAACTTCTATCAATGATATAAAGTAATTTTTGCTTCTTAGCTGCCACGAAAGTAATAATATAGCGTAACATCTTTTGAGATGACTGGTTTGCTGTTATGAGTTATGACTAACGTTTTACTGGGGTCACTATTGTGCTATTTAATTTTCTTGCTAATTTACCCGCATAAACGCAAATTAGCAACTTTATAGCATAATAACTTTTATTGTGACTTATTTGCTATAAAGCCAAATTGCTTTTGTAGTGACTATTGTGATATATTTATTTGTGGGTAAATTTCCCGTACAAATGCGTTTTAGTCATATTAGAAAATTAGCTATATTTTTGGTCATAAAAACGTTTTTCTGACATATGAATAATGCTAAACAGCTACTAACTATTTAGTCATAGAAACTGGTCACTGTGACCAAAAAAAGTGACAAAATTTAGCTGTAGAACCTAAAAAGGAATTTCATTGTTACTTGGGGGGCTACCACCCCAAACCCTTGCTTTTCAAGAATTTATACAATTCTTCGTGTTTCAAATTTGATTTATAATTTTAAACTAAGTAAAAAAAAAAAAATTTAAAAATTGCAACATTTTCCTGGAAAATTGCAATATTTTCCCAGGAAAACTGTTTGCACTCTCGTAAAACTATTCATCAATCGTCATATTTGCGTGCATCTTGCTTCCAGAAATGTTATTTTTACTATTGTACTATACGGTACTTTAAACGGTCGTGTCATGTTGCCGTAAACACAGTGCATACATAATATGTACATACAGGTGGCGCCGCTATTATGCCGCTAGTGGTACCCTGAACAATTTCTGTACATAATGCAATAATTGTTGTCCAAAATAAAAGAATCTCGATGATTTGAATGTATTCTTGATATTCAAATGGAGAGAAACACTGACAAGTGACGATCGAGATGTGAAGTTTCACCATGTGAATAATAAATTTAAAAAATATTGCGTTGGTATGATTTTGATTTCTTTATTGAATCCTATTTATTGATCGATAACAATTATGTGACATTTAGCTTTTATTCACCAATTTCACGGTGAAATACCCCTTGGTCAACCCTTTACTATTTTTTCCACTACTAGCACCTTAAATCTTTTTATTTAAAGATTTTTAGCGAAGAAATTGATTTTTTTGATAATAAAAGTAGTTAATTAGTTTTTTAATATTCACTAAACTACTAAAAGTAGTGGTTTTTTATATTTGCAAAAATGAATACACGTTTGCGAAAAACGTACATATGTATAGTGGGTACCGTAAAACGTAATAGTGCACCAACAAGTATAGTGTTATTGTAAATGATTAAAAAGACAAGTTTTTTTTTAAATGTCAACATACAAACTAAGTGATTAATAATGAAAAGCTATATCTGCCAAATAACCTCCTTTGCAGTTGACCATTCTTTTGAGACAATTTTCTATCACTTTCTCGCACAATTGCGGCTCTATTTTACGAATAATAGCTCTTAATTGTATTTTAAAGCTTGAATCATTGCTGGCGCATAAATATGCTGGAAGGTGTAGCTATGTACACAACATTAAGGCGATTATCAAAAAATAATGATATGGTGACTTTTATAGATGGGACGGGTTATTTGAAAATTTGTCATTTAGATGTTATAAAGAACAGCTTTTCAATGATCGGCAAATATTTTTCAATAAAATATGAAGAGGACTCAAATGGGTATTCTAAGTTACAAGATTCTGCAAACGAGATGCCGTAGGTATAACACTAAAAGACGCTCTCATCGCAATGTTTATCAATCATTAAGCTGGTGCTTTAATATCTGGATCCTACACTTTCCGGATCCGTCGGTGACGGATTTCCGACGAAAAAGAGTATTATTTCACGAATTCGCACTCTTTGGCCCTAAAATTTCCAGGGCTTTAGACGCCAACTTTTTGGACTTTTAAACGTGCCACAGGATCTAAAAATAGACAATTCACGTTGAATTTCATTGACGTTCACGTAATAAATAGCTTCGAGGTTCAACAAATTACATATGAACACGAAATAAATACATCACAATCCGTGAATATTGTCATTAAATACTATTGTAGCTCTGCAAAGTTTAAAAGTTTCGCAATACAAAGCAAACTCGTTCAGAATCACAAACATCGAACATTGTCACTAGCCCCCCTATATGTGTCATTCTAGTCAAAACGTCAATGAAGTAAGCTCAGAAAGTACAAGTATTTCCAATCAAACATCTCTAATAGCTTCAATAAATAGTACACAGCCAATCGGAGAAGAAGAATTAGAAATATCACAAAAACGCCAACCAAATCAATAGAAAAACGAAGGACAACATAGTTAACGAAGCTCATGAATGCAAGGCTGAGGAATTTGAATGGTTATATTTGTTTTCGCATGGTATCAATGGTTTAAAGGAACCCAGTTCTGTCAAAATAACTCTTCTCGATTATTTTCAATTTCGGCTATTAGGACAGGATACAAGATTTTAACGAAATGATTATTACAAAGTTACGTATACGATAGCTGCATGTTGTAAAAATAGTTAAGCGTCAGGTTGGCAAAGTGGAAGATGTAAATCTCGATTTAAAAATTTAAGAGGTTCAGCAGCATATTGGCGGACAGCTTTGGATGAGCTTTTAGCGCAGATTCGTTATCTTGGCGCACCTACCTAATTTATAACTTTTAGTTGTAACGACGTAAATCGGTCAGATGTGCGCAAAGCTTTATCGATTGCGCAGGCGAGCGACCACGAGACAATCCGAATGATTTGGATATGATAGCATTATAGCAACACAAGGACTAATCGAAAATAAATAAAAATACATATGTACATATATACATATTAATGGTTTGCGCCAATGCTTTAATAAAAATTCTTGTCAAAACGGTAATGTTTTAAAATTTTATTGGCAGAGCAATGAAAGATTTTTGGTGGCGGAACGAATTCCAAAATCGAGCGAGTCCCCACCTCCAGATGGTACCATGGATCGATGTTCACGCAAAATGTGATACTGACCATGGATTGCTTACATTTGGTGAAGTTTGCATATGTGAAATGCCACCAGACAAATTCGTTAGTGAAGAACAAACTTTTCACGCAAACTTTTCAGCTTGCAAATATGCTTACTGGCTTTGTCATTTGAATTTCTAGGAAAATTCAACAAAATGCATATTTTTGAATACCAGAAAATCTGAGTAGAGATATAAAGTACTAAAATTTAATGAGAATGGACCGGCTACAGGTTACTGAGTAAATATTTTGGACCGTTATGAAAAACGGCCTGCTGGACACTCGAACTATGATTTGGAAAATATGTGTCTGCTCGAGTTCGCCATGTTATTCGAATCTCATTATACCAACTCACAATAAAATTCTGAAGAGAGCGTCAATCAATATGGGCCAGAAAACTTGACCATACTACAGGTTAATCACATTTATTGGTAATAATAAAATGGTAATCAAAAATGTGCCAGGTGTTGATTACGATACAGCGAGAGAAGCTTCTTTAACAAGAGAATCTCAATTTGAGCTATATATGGAACGCGGCAGACACTTAGAAATTGATTTCAATCAGATTTATGCTTTCGAAATACTACATACAGAAGAACAGAATGAAATAGAAGATGAAGAAGATATGTATACAAGAACAACACGTGTCTGATCATCAGTTTTATGGTGCCCAAGGAGCTAGGAATGTTGGACAACAAGCAATATTTTTATTTACCACACGAAATATTTCAAAACAATTGAATGAAAGTGATGAACGCCTAAGACTTTTTATGGCAATTTTTTAGGGGAATGCAAATACGTTTGTTTAGTGGGAGGATCGACGTTGCTTTCAATACTTAAACTTCTTACTGAAAATTACTTGCGCATCATGCGGTAACAATGGCAAGAGATTAAGTCCTTGTTTATTGATGAGATATCAATGGCATCTAATAATGTATTTTTAATTGACGTTTATCACGGTTATAAAAAATCATTTTGCGCAAAGAATATTTAGATAAATTTAGGAAATGAAGGAACTATCCACCGGTTTATTTTTTAACGATAAGAAAGAGGTACATCGTCAAAATACGGTCCTTTATTTGTGATGCCCCAGCGAGGGCCTTTATACTGGGTTAGTTCAGTAACTATAAAACCATAATTTTATTAAAAATAATATTTATAAAAATAATTTTTCTTTTAGGAATTAAAGGAAACGCCGGATATTTTAGTTGTACGAAATGTATAATCGAAGGAATATACAGTAAAAACCGTGTGTGTTTTCCTGGGCGTAATTATCCCCTGAGAAGCGATAGGAGTTTTAGAGAGAGATCACAAATGGAACATCACATTCGTTTGTCCGTGAGATTAGAGGGACTTACCATTGGATGTGTTACAGCTTTCCCAATTGATTATATCCACTACGTATTGCTGAGTGTAATAAGACAATTACTATAACTTTGGCTGAAAATGCGAAAACAAAACACCATTTTTTCATATTTCGGACCGAACAACCACTGTAATTATAAACATACATTTTTATGAATAAAAATGCCAACAACGAGTACTCCTTATTCGGAAAATTTCGTATATAATGATAACATACATAAGCCAATTAGCCAACATCAATAAATGAGGCACCACCATCTCTGAATTCGGAAAAATGTATTTACAAAGATAAGGTTCATACGGCAATATCAACCCATAAGGCACCATCATCTCCAACAGAAAAAAATGCATACAAGGAGAAGACACACAAGAAAACAATAACAAATCAGGCACCGTCATCTCCATATTCTTCATATAAAATCCATAAAAGACCATCGACATGGCACCATCATATTTATATTCGGGAAAATAATTCAAATCAACTCCACGGAAAGTAAATCAGTAATTGTTGATAGAATACCTATAATTTATTAATGAAAACCATTTTAAAAGAAATCAAATCAATGTTCAGAAGTGTATTCGACCAGTCGTTGGGCAATTGCTGGATTATTATCTCTTTTATTTTAAAAAAATTAATTACAGCTTTAGCTTTCGATTCCTATTTTTTTTTTTTCTATCTCTGCATACTTTTCTGGGGCTCAAGGCACTCCCAACTTTTTCGCAGTTCCCTTTTAACGTCCTACCTTACGCCGTTGCCAGCCAACTCGAGGACTTACGGCTATAGACCCGCTTTCGTAAACCACCTGCACATTGCATTGCTTCATACCAGCCTATAGTACTGACATGAAAGGTGGGTCGGCCCATGGATTCCGCACTCTCAACAGGGGGTCATAGATGTGTTCATCGTCATCACCGATCGTAATCAGATGATGAAAATCCCTTTTGCATCCCGCCCCTAAAGGGATTTAGGAATCATTCTCAAATACGTTATGAAAAACTTATATCAAAATTGTTTCTTTATACAAATTTTAATTTTGCAAAGCTACCTTATGCCGAGTTCTTTCAGACTAAAAAAAACTGATATCGAGCAAAAAAACTGAACTAAACCTCGGATTTAGATTCAGCGGCCCTAAAAACAAATAGTAAACATGGTATCATTCCTAAAGTAAGCATGGTCGGCACCTAGACTCGAAAATTGTTTTTTTTTTTGTTTATATAGCGGTGAAACCTAAACTTATATTTTATTCGTTTTAGTACATAGCTTAAATAAAAGCTTTTTAAGTTTCTTATTTATTATATTCTTTTTTTTTTCATTATTTTCAAATTTGTTCGACTTATGAATGTTCAAAGAATTAGACGACTATATTTCCGAAAATATTGTAAACATTATGTTCTCAATGATGTGTTTGATTTAATTAGTGAACGTTTCGTAAAGGATTAATAAATTAATCTTTAACCTGTGAACCACTAAAAAAAAAAAAAAATGCGCTCCGGTGAATATGATAAATCAGAAAAAGAGCAATCTTGTATCGGTACAACATAATATCGCCTTATTTATTTGGGGCTCGCTAATCGAAAAATAGCTATGCAATATGTAGTTTCTCTTTTCTTGCTACATAAACAGAGCCTTTAAAATGATGGATAGAGATTTTTTAAGGTCAATAATGCTTTTTTAAATAAAATATTATTTTTAAATTTTTAATTTTCAATGTTTTATTAAAAAATTATCATATTAATAATAATGTTATGTTTATAAAATTAAAAGTAAAATAAATATTAAATATAAAAATTTCACTTATACATGTCTAGTATACTAAAATTTTAATTCAAAAACTAATTTTCTACTATCACAGATTAGTAAGCAGCAAATCTCCTCTCTCCAATTTTTTTTTTTTTAAATATTCATATGTTTTAGTTGCGAACTCGTCTGCGTTCATTGAATGATTTGTATCGGAATATCGGTAAAAATATATTCGATTCAGCAAGTTCCATATCTTCAGCATCAGCAGTTTCGCCAACTAATCCATTTGTATATATTGGTGCATCTCGTTTTGATCTTACATGGTTTAATATATGATTTTCACGCATAATAGCATTTTGAATCGTTGTTAAACCTCTGCGTACTCGAATTCTTCTAGGTTCAATGAATGATTTGTATCGGAATATCGGTAGGAAGATACTAGATTCAGCTAGTTCCATATCTTCAACACCAGCAGTAGCGGAAATTACTTCACTTGGATGAATTGGTGAATTTCGTTTTGCTCTTAGTAGTTGGTTGTCAGGAACAATATTATTTTGTACGGCATTCAAATCTCTGCGAACTCGAAATAATGTTCTTGATTCCACTGTTGATAAGTTGAGAGTACAAATAAGCACGATAACAAATAGTACAATTGTTGATGCCATTTTTTGATTGTTTTTTTAAATATTTAATTATTCACGATCTTGTTAATAAGAATTTAACTTTCTTACTGATTGATAAAAGAGTATATTGGTTGGCTTTATATACGATTCTTGCTGAGTAAATATTTATTGTTATTTACGATTCTCATATCGTCTTAATAATACCAACTTTGTTTTGTCTCTTTCATAATTCTCTTAAGAGAAAATTACCGATCAAAGTCGAAAGAAATAAGCAAAATATTGTTTTGTTGTAGGCTTGGAATCCGGTAAAAACTTCCTAGCATATGAAATACTATGATAGTTTTCCTTTTTTTAATTCGGTTATATCTCTTCGAATATAATGTTAATAATTTTGGTGTACTATGGTGTAGCATTTACAATTCTAGACAGAAAGTTAATAATGCCACTAACTACTTACAACTATCAAAATAATTTGGAAAATTAATTTTTTGTTTGCAGTTGTAATTGAAAAGTATTTGTTTTGATAGGCTTATTTGGTGCTGATAGTGCAGTTTTGCGATTGGTAGTAAGAAAGCTAATAAATTAACATGTGCTAAAGTTATAAATAGTAAGAAGCGTGCAAAATTTGGCTTCATTTCCAAAATACGTTTAATTTAATTCAATTTGTGCTAATGTTGCTAATTTCGAGTTATTTGTTCTTGTTCACTGACTTTAAATACAAAATTTTAATTTTCGGCACGTTTGTAAAATTTAATAATTTATAGTGTAAATATTAATAAGATAATAAAAACATGTTTGGTTGCTGGTGAATCGTGATGTGAAATCTCACAGTTTACATGTACTCATTTAATACGCCCACTATTCCTATAAACCCAAACAAAATTGAGTGTAATTCAGTTGTTGAAAGTCATGTCACCCCACTGTAATTCCCCACATAGTAATTTCTCAAAAATAAATGTTTGCCTTTGCTATTTACCATCTTAACCCTCGTCAGGCGGCATAGGTACAATTGTACCTTTTCGCGATTTTTAAATTGCAGTAACTTTTTTTGTATAAGCCATAGAGTATGGAACTTTCGTATGATTTCTACATTTTTAGTCTAGATCATATAGTTACGCATAAAGGGAGGAATGCTGTTAGGAAGGAATACATACAGTGAGTCTGTTAACGTTGTAAAATTATGCCGTCGGACGAGGGTTAAATAAAGAAATCAGTATTACTTTCTTAACCAAACAATATCCTGCGACTGGCGAATTAAATCTGAAAATTAATCCAAACACAGGGTATCAATTAAGCGAGTACAGCCTAGAATACCTAAAATTTAGTTTTTTGCAATGACGTGATTCATCCACTAATTGAATACAGATGCCACAGTCAGTTTGCTCTTTTTAGCACGATGGTTGTGCTTAAATATTGCAAATTTAAAACAAGTCGTAACTAGATTTCAAATAGCACAAGTTGGTATACATACTTTTTTTTAAAATGGTAAGTCACGAGTTCTACAAGTAAGTTGACGTATCTTGCAGCGCGTGTGGTACGCATCTTATTACTATTAACTACATATGTATCAACTACAAGTTTTTTAAGTCCATGCGATAATTTTAGGGAATCCGGCAATATATTATGCTATCACTCCAAATTTAAACGACTTTTTAACGGGTTGTGGCAGTTACGGAAGGTCGAAATATTTACAACTGCACAATGGTTTAGCTAGAAATTTGTTTCGTTTTATGTACAATAGTTTTGCCACTATTATCTTACTATCTGACAAAATTCAGGGTACCGAAATTAAACTCACTAACCAGGTAGTACATACTAATAAAATTATGAAGCGAATAAATCAGTTGACTGTACCTTTTTATTTATTGAATGAATAGTAGTGTACATAACATTAATATTTAATCCTATAGATCTCCTAGATCATATGACGTTTTATTTACTTTAATTAATGGACATTAACAGAGCACCATCTAGATAAGTTGTTAATTACACTTTGCAATTTATCAGCATCATTAATAATTGAACAGGTATAAAATTCTTCAAGTCGTCTGCAAACAATAGAACGTTGCAAAATTTAAAAATATCTGGAATATCATTGACGAATTTGATTGATTGATTGATTGTATAGTGTTCGACCAAGCGGAGATCCTCGAGGCAACCTAACGTAATATATAAATTATAATTAGTATTATTCAAATAATTTCCACCATACCGCAGAAAATTAAAAGGGCATTTACATGCCATGCCACATATGCGCCGTGCGACGTGTGTCGGGAGCTTCTAGCCAATCAGAGACGAATATTTTGGCATTCGTCATACGGCACACGCCACACGTCGAGAGATGGTTTAATTTTATCTTTTCCGTCACAGTCGCACGAGCACATACAAATTTGTTGTATGTATAAACGAAATAGTAGGCTTTGACGGTAATGTGCATTTGCTGAAAAAATTGTCAATGATATTACATTTGAAATCGTTTACTTACTATTTTGGGACCTCCAGACTGTGTCCGAAGCATATAATAAATATTTTTAAGTACTCATTTTTGACAATGATTTGATAATTCGGTGCACACCTCTATAATAATGTTTGACAGATACATCTCATATGGCAGCTAGGTGGGAAGTTGCTCGGGGGATGCAAGCCGATAGGCTCCGTAACTTGCAGCTTTCCGCAAGTGCTCGTGTTACCTCCTCGTGGTGGCTGCTGGTAACTAGATTGCTGATTTTTTCGGCTTCTAGGCCAAAACACGGCGCTAAAGGAGTCAACCTTAAACAAATCACTGGGCTGGGTTAAGGTGTTATTCGTACCGTGCCGATAACCGGCCAGGCTGAGGGCCCAGTCTATAAACTAGCTCAGTCGCAAACGGTGGATCCGGATACCTGGCGCCCTCCGGATTAAGTAGCCTTGTCTGTGTATTGCGGATCTCTGCACAGATGGACACTCTTTTCTCCGCTACTCGTGGGACCAAATATGGGAGACCAAGGAACAAAACAAACAAAAGAGTCCGGTTCTCTTACAAAACCGGAAAAGGTAGAGAAGGAGACTCGGGTCTTTAGGCCTATCTCTAAACCTGCCAATAAACAACGGGACAAAAGCTTAGATGAGGCTGGTCCCTCCACTCGGGCCACCAGGCCTGAGCAAAGAATTATAATTCGGAACCAAAGCACCAATGAAGCTGGTTCCTCAAAACCAACATATAATACTAGGAGAAAGGCATGGAGGGCCCTGGAGAAGATAAATAATATCCCTCCAGAAGACAGGTCGGAGAAAGACAAAGCTACGCTTGTGTGGGCGAAAAAAGTCACCGAACAGATGTCGGAAGGTCCTTCAGCCGGCTTAAAGATTAAAAGGAACAGATCTCAGGAGGATAGTCCAAAGATCGCAAAACGAACTAAGCTCCATGCTACCGAAATGAGGCCTTTTAACGAGGTACTCAAGGATCAGCTGGTTGTGGCAGTTGTTGACCAGTCCCAGGAGGATGGCAGTATCACGCCCGCCAATTGGAGAAAGGTGGAAAGGGCCTTAACCACCATTTACCTGGATATCCTTGCAGAAAACCCAGGACCTGCTCCGACTTGTCGGGATGCGGGTTGGCACAGGAACCAGGTGAAACTGACTGCATGTGTGGATCAGAGATCTCTTCTGCTCTACAAGAAGGCAGTGGAAAGACTAGGCGAGGTATGGCCCGGAGCCAGCCTTGCTGTTAAAGCTAGAGAAGAAATCCCCTGTAGGCCAAGAGCCAGGGTGTGGATTCCTTCGGAGCCTAGCGATCCAAAGGTGATACTCCAGTTGTTGCAGGTTGGCAACCCAGATTTGCCAACGCACAACTGGAAAGTTGCTAAGCTCGAGGAGCCACGGGCCGACTACAGGTCGGCCGTCATAATTCTAAACAGAGAGTCACTGACTGCGCTGGAAAAAACAAATGGTATGGTAAGCTATGGTTTCAGTGCAGTCACACTCAAAATCTACAAGAAGGATGCGGACAAGCCGGAGGCTCCGGAATCTGAGGAAGCTGCAGGAAGCTCATCTGGGCTCCTTCAAGACGGGAACAGCCTGGTGGAAACCATCTCCACGGATACGGAGATAACAATGTCCTTGGAGTCATTAAGAGGAATCTCAGAGGACTTCACATCATCAGGGGAGGACTCTGGTGATACAGTGGTAGGGAAGGAAGTCTAAGAATGGTGACGTTCTTGCAGATTAACCTACACCACTCAAAGGCAGCATCAGCTGCTCTACTTTTAAAAATTGGAAAGGAAGGGACGGATATTGTCTTGATCCAAGAACCTTGGGTGGCTGGTGACCGGGTACTTGGACTCAAGACACCCTGTTATAGATTAATGCACACGGAACAAGAAGGTAGGGTTCGGTCGTGCATTCTCGTTAAAAATAATATAAATTGTTTTCTGCTATCAAACTTCAGCAATGAAGATGTGGCAGCGGTCAGCATTGAGGTCAATAAACGAAGCCTCTGGCTAATATCAGCCTACCTAGCCTATGATGCAGTGAACATTCCACCAGTCATTCTGGGTGAGGCAATTTTGGAGGCTCAGAAGCGTAAGGTTGGAGTCATCCTTGGGAGTGATGTAAATTCTCATCACACAATCTGGGGAAGTACGGACACAAATGAACGAGGTGAGTTACTCCTTGATTACATTCTAAGTACTAACCTTCATATATGTAACATAGGCAATAAGCCGACTTTTATAAATAGAAATAGACAGGAGGTATTGGATATTACACTTGTCTCAAACTTTTTGACGACCAAACTATTAAATTGGAAAGTTTCGGAAGACCACTCTTTTTCTGATCACTGTTATCTTCAATTTGAAATGAGCTTGGTCTTTCCGAACAGCCCTCTCTACAGGAACAGGAGGAAAACCGACTGGGATATTTTCAGAACTATTCTGGGGAATTCACTACCAGTGCAGGTGCCTGAACCTCCAAAAACTACGGTAGAACTCGATGGATTAGTGGACGAACTGTCCAGCGCTTTTAATGAAGCGGTTTTAGGCTCTTGCCCTCTTAGCAGGCCTAGGGGCAAATCTCGGCCACCTTGGTGGTCAAAGGAGATTCAACAAATACGTCAACGGTGCAAGAGACTCTTCAAAACAGCAAGGAAAACAAAAGCCGCTGTAGACTGGGACTCCTATAAGGAAGTCCTCAAAATTTACAAATATCAGCTAAGAAGCGCAAAGAACAGATCTTGGAGACTATACTGTGGTAAAATTCAGGAGTCTTCAGAGATGTCCAGGCTTCGCAAAGTACTATCTACTAGTCCATCCATCCCAAGCTTCCTTCAAAGGCTGGATGGAGCATGGACCACAAATAGTATGGAATCGCTGGAACTACTATTGGAGACTCACTTTCCTGGTTGTTCCGAATCTGCACCTACTTTATCAGTAGGTAAAAGGGCAAGCAGCCTCGTAGGTCAAATTATTAGCAGAAGAAAGATTCTGTGGGCTATAAGCAGTTTTAAACCATACAAGTCACCAGGGCCTGATGGTATTATCCCTGCGGATATACAAAAAACTACGGATCTAACCATTCCCTGGTTAGAGGTAATTTTTAGAGCCAGCCTAGAACTATGTCACATTCCCAGTAAATGGACGGAAGTGAAGGTTGTCTTCATACCTAAGGCGGGAAAACGCTCACTTTGCAGTCCCAAAGACCTTAGACCAATCAGCTTGTCTTCTTTCCTGTTTAAAATACTGGAAAGACAAATAGAAGCTCATATTAGAGGTAGAGATTGCGATTTCCCGACATTTTTCATGTCTCGAGACATCGAGACTTTTCTGTCTCGCTATATTTGTTGTCTCGAGAATTCGAGATTTTTTGTGTTCTGCCTCGAAAGTCTCGAGATTTCTCGAGACTTTCATAAAATAAAATAAACTTCAAATAATCACAAAAATCTTGTGAAGTAATTCAATTATTTATTATTTTATTATAACTAATTGTAAAAAAATATTACAACAAAAGTAACAAACATAAACAATTATAATAAAAATTCAGAGGAAAAACAAAAATAAATACAATTCATATCTAAAAACAATTAGAAAATCCCTTTCGAATAATTCCAAGTTTGCATAAAAAATGGATTATACATTGCTTTACGAAAAGGATTTAACTGTAGGAACAAAAACAATATTAAATATTATATACTTTAAAAGTATATGTAAAAAATGGGAACCGTTCATAATGCCGCGTTTTAAAATGTCGCGTTTTAAAATACCGCGTTTCAAAATGCCGCGTGGTACAAAATGTCGCGTTTTAAAATGTCGCGTTTCAAAATGCCGCGAGGTACAAAATGTCGCGTGGTACAAAATGTCGCGTTTTAAAATGTCGCGTTTCAAAATGCAGCGAGGTAAAAAATGTCGCGTGGTACAAAATGTCGCGTTTTAAAATGTCGCGTTTCAAAATGCCGCGTTTTGTAAAATTCCTTATAAATCAACACAATATGATGTGAAATAATAAATAATTTAATAAAAGTTATTTGAAACAAGCAAATTGTGTTTAAACATAATATGATAGTAAAATTTTCCTTCACTGAATGGAAATTATTTATAAATGTAATTTTATGTAATTATAAAGTGGGTCTAAGAAAAAGAACGCAAATGTTGAAATTTATTAGAATATTCCTTCACTAAAATGTTAAAGTTAAGTCTTTATATATCGGAAGTGAAATCATTTATATTGTTTAATAATACACATTTTTTTATTATCTCAATATAACATTTATTTTATTCCTTCTTTACAAACGCGACATTTTGTACCACGCGACATTTTGTACGTCGCGGCATTGTGAAACGCGACATTTTAAAACGCGTCTTTTTTTACCACGCGAAATTTTGTACCTCGCGGCATTTTGAAACGCGACATTTTAAGACGCGACATTTTGTACCACGCGAAATTTTGTACCTCGCGGCATTTTGAAACGCGACATTTTAAGACGCGACATTTTGTACCACGCGACATTTTGTACCTCGCGGCATTTTGAAACGCGACATTTTAAGACGCGATATTTTAAAACGCGACATTTTAAAACGCGGCATATTGACCCGGACCCGTAAAAAATATAAAATTTATAAGGAACTGTTTTCCTTCATAAAATAACATTTTAAAAAACAAAGAGTATCTATAGCTCTATCTGATAGTCGAGTCCGTTTTTTGGAAACTAAGTGTCCCGCTATTGAAAAGTTTCGCTCATTTTGAGTAGACGTTGGTCTTATTGTTAAAAGGGCATTTTTAAGAGTTTTTAAATTGGGAGTAATTTGGCCAGTTACTTCATATAAATTTATTTCTTTTAGCACAGTACTCGTATTGTTTTTTATAATATCTGTTGCTAAACTCTTATGTATTGAAGCTTCGCTTCTCTTTTAGGGATTTTTCGTTGTTTGCTATGGCTGTTTCATTTTCTGAATTTTTGCTTGCCTCTTCATTCGAAGCTGCTTCATCAAAGGTAATCAATCTTTTCATGAGGACTTTTGCAGTTTTTACTAACTCATTTTTTGATACCATCTTAAAATAATCTGTAGATGAGCTATCAATACTTTTACTATAGCAGTTAGGATTATTTAAGAATTTTAAAAGCGAAACTAACGATGCATTTCGTCGCTTAAAAATTTGTATTTTAATTTCTTGCAATAAGTTTTTTGTTAATAATGAATCATTTTCATCAAGCGAAGCAAAAAGAAATTTTAATATACCTTCGCTGGCTAATAAATTTGTATCTTTTCGTGATAATGCCTCAACAGCGATTTGCACTGGTTTTAATGCCGATAATATATTAGTTGCTTGTATTGTGTCATCACTTTGCCATAAACTATTCAAATTTAAACTAACCAATGCCTTTTGTATTGGTTCAATAACCCTAAGGAATCTTTCTATCATGGTTATCAAACTATTCCACCTTGTTTTACAATCGAGCAATAACTGCAACTCTTTATTTTCAATTTCCCTTACATAATTTTGAAGCACTGAGTTACGTACTGGAGAATTTCTGAACTTTTTAACGATTATTCGAATTTTAGTGATTGTCGATTTTATATCTGGTGTTTGATTAATCAAACTAATTGTTTCTGTGGTGAATTCATCTTCTTCTTCATCTTCTGAAAAAATATCATTTTCGGTTTCGCATTCGCTATCGTTAAAATCTGATGTACTCTCATCAAGTACATTTTCTTGTTGAGTTCTTCTATAAAAAATATTAATTACAGCCAGGTGTGTTGCATGGTTGTAACATAATTGCAATATTGCTGGGGATAATTCTCCAAATCGGATCATGACACTGGCGCCATCACTTGTCGTAGAAACCACATCATTTTCAAAATTAATATGGAACGAATCAAGTTTTTCATTTACCAATCGAATCATTTTATCTGCTGGACAGCTTCCATGAATGCGTACAAGCCCCAGATTTTGTGTTTCACTACTCTCGTAATATATTTGAATGTTTAAGTACCTTCTATTTCTGTAGCTTGTCCACTCATCAATACTTTGACTAAATTTCCGATTTTCTGATTTTTCGAAATTTATTTTTGAGCAAATGGTTGCCTTAATTTTGTCACTGTATTTATAGATTAAGTTCATAATATCGGTTGGCTGTTTCGGTAGATTAAATCCCTGCAACTTTAAGCTGTTTCGTATGAATTCGCAATTTGCAATTTTTTGTATAGGGATATTATCATACGCAGCTAATTTTGAAATGATTTCCTCGAGTGTTTTACTTCCATGATTTGTACTGGAAAAATATTTTGTGAGGTTATGTTCACTGTTGCACTTCATCCGCTTTAAATATTCATTTTCTGTTTGTGCGGTCTTTTGCATTTGATGTTTTCTTTTCAAATGCCGATGCAAGCCAGTAGTTGATGATCCTATACAATTAATGAGCTTATTGCAAACATTACATTTCGCAAGGTTTTTATCATCTTCACTATGTACAAAATGTTTCCATACATTTTGGTACAATTTTTCGTTTTCATTACAACTCATTTTTAATGCTCTAAAATATTTAAAATAGGAAATATAATAAAATTTAAAAGCAAAACAACATTTGTGAATTTATAACTCACGTAGCACGTAAACAATCAGTACGAATTAAATTGATTATTAATATATGTAATTGTACAGAATAGTACATATCAATTTGCGAGACAAGAAAAAGAAATTTTACCTGTCATTTTGTTAGATGCGGACAGTGTTGCCAGTTTTAAATATTATTATTATTACCCTTCAAGCAATTTATTGTAATTACAGAAAACAGAATATTAATCCAAATGCATATAAATATAAAAATCATGTAATTTGTTTCTTTAAAATTTCTCGAGACAAAAAAAAATTCTCGAGACACGAAAACTTTACGTATTTAAATTTCTCGAGACTCGGGACATAAAAATATGTGAAAGTCTCGAGATTTCTCGAGACAAGAATTCTCGATCACAATCTCTAATTAGAGGCACGATTGTGCCGGAAAAGCTGTCCAAATCTCAACATGCCTATTGCAAGGGGAGATCTGTAGAAACTGCTCTTCATTCTCTCACATATTTCATTGAAAAATCTTTCGAATATGGAGACTACGCGATGGTAACCTTTTTGGACATTGAGGGAGCCTTTAACAACGTGCTAACAGGGGCTATAACTCGGGCACTTTCGAATCTAGGAGTGGAGGATTCTCTTAAGGACTGGATAGATCAGATGCTAAGAGGCAGAATCATAAATGCCAGTCTGGGGAAATCCTCCGCCAGAAGATTTGCAAGCAGAGGCACGCCGCAGGGTGGCGTACTGTCCCCCCTTCTCTGGAACTTGGTCATAAATGATCTGTTGCTGAGGCTGGAGGATACTGGCTTCAAGGTGGTTGCCTATGCGGATGATGTCGCTATTGGCGTTCGGGGAAAATATCCCGGGACACTTAGCGAGCTTATTCAAAATGCTCTGGGCATTCTTTCATTATGGACCAATGGTTGTGGGCTAAGTGTGAACCCACAGAAAACCGAATTGGTTCTCTTCTCTAGGAAATATAAAATTCCTCATGTCGATCCTCCTACTTTAAATGGTTTCAACTTGGCTTTTACAGGTGAAGCAAAGTTCTTGGGTCTCGTCTTAGACAGTAAATTAAACTGGAAACCGAATATTACGGAAAGGGTAAAGAAAGCTACGGTAGCGCTATACTCCTGCAAAAATGCAATTGGGAAAGGTTGGGGGCTGGATCCCCACATGGTCCTTTGGCTATACACAGCAGTAGTTAGACCCATTCTTCTGTATGGGGTAACAGTTTGGTGGCCTGCTCTGGACAAAACTGTCAACCTAAAGTTGTTGACAAAAGTTCAGAGAACAATCTCTTTGTGGATCAGTGGTGCAATGAGGAGCACATCCACTCAGGCACTGGAGACTCTGCTATTTCTAACTCCTCTAGATATCATGGGAAAACAGTGGGCAGCTAGCACTGCCATACGACTGAAATCCACCGTAATGTGGACCTGTAATAACACAGGGCACTCATCTATACTTTGTAACAAAGGGCTTCCCAAGACCACCGACTATACTGTCCCGTCACTATCTTTTGATAGAAAGTTCCGGACTATTATACCATCTAGAGAGGACTGGATGATGGATACAGTTTTGGAACCAGGAGTTTTGAACTTCTTCACTGATGGTTCAAAACGGGATAGAGGAGTAGGGGCTGGGGTGTTCTGCGAGGAACTCATGTTAAACCTCTCCTTTCGTCTCCCTGACTACTGCAGCATTTTTCAAGCTGAGGTAACTGCGATAAAGGAAGTTGCGGACTGGTTGAGGTATAATGTAATATCGACTAGTGATATTCGCATATATACGGACAGTCAGGCAGCCATTAAAGCGCTTCAATCACACCTTCTCACGTCGAAAGTAGTCCAGAGCTGTCTCTCATCTCTTAACGAGATGACAGATCAGTTCAACATCCATATCATATGGGTGCCAGGACATTTCGTTAGTACGGGGAACATGAAAGCCGATGAACTGGCTCGACGTGGTACAACGGACCACATTTCAAACAGCAAAAAGGATATTGAAATTCCTCTTGCGGTATGTAAACTGCTGCTTCAGGAGGAAGCCAGTAAGTTGACGAATGACAGATGGTCAAATAGTACCTCATGCGTAATAACTCGGCAAATCTGGCCAAAGTTGAACTTGGCGAGATCCAAACAGCTGATCTCACTTCAGCGGAGTCAGATCAGTGTGGTTGTTGGAGTGATTACGGGGCACTGTCTCATAGGCAGACATGCAAGTAGACTTGGTTTCTTCTCACATGACTACTGTCGTAGTTGCGAAGACGAAGAGGAGGAAGAGACAGTACTTCATCTTCTTTGCACCTGTCCTCGTCTGGCACGAAACAGACTGAATTTTCTAGGGGCACACCTGTTCAACGACCTGGCGGAGCTCAGCGAGAAGGACGTCAGGAGTATCCAGCGCTTCATAGCAAGCTCAAAGTGGTTTCAATGAGTTGGAGGAAAAATTTTTAATTTGTGGTATGGCTACGGACCTTTTTGTGTCTATGCCTGGTCCTGGTGGACCGCCACCCAAACCTAACCTAACCTAACATCTCATATAAAACCTAACCTGAATTTGTTTTTCCAGTGAGCGACGACTATATCGAAAGGCAGATCCAAGCCCGAATAAAGCACGCTAGAGCTTTTAACACAAAATTTTATCGCAGAGAAGAAGTGTGACTGTAAGTTCTGCATAATATTTTACTGTAATTGAATGTAATCAATTTATTTACTTGTTCAGTTCAATATAAAACACAGGAAAATTAAAAGAATATTCCCTGGACTAAATCCGCTAGAAATGGAATTATTTGTTCAAAACATACAAAGTGAGTTTACGTTTTTTAACGCAATTCATGAATACACAAGATATAACTCATCCACCATTAGCAGCAACCATTGTCCTGGGCCGTTCCATTACGAACCCACCGAATTATTTTGGCGGTGGCGATGTGATTGATCTCACAAATTACAATAGTACAAGGGAAAATACGGATAATAAATCAGTAGTACCCGGGATTCCAGTTCCAGCCTGCCCCTAAGCCGACACCGTCAACATCGTCGACAACTCGTTGCCTTAGGTCACGAATTCTGACCCGGAATAGAAATAATACTCTTTTAGAAGTTTTAGAATAATACTCTTTTAAAAGAATTACAAAATATGGACCCGATAGGTGGCGCTGTAGTCGAGTTATTAAAGAAATGTCTTTTTATAATCCAAAATGATCCATATTTACACAATATGTAATTCGCATGGTCAACAAAATTGTTTTAGTATATGCTGCCGTCAAATAGATGGCACTACCCAAGTAACAATTGTTAGAGCTGTCAGTTTCCTGTTTGCTCTAATGCAGTTCTAAAATAGCATTTGGTTTGCTAGTTGCATCAATATAGTAAAAATTAACATTAGGTGATTTAGTAAAAAAAATATTTGCTCTATAATACACAGTTTAGACATTCCCAGCTCTAACAAATTATAGAGCAGATAATTTTATTTAGGAGCTCTATAATCAAATATAGAGCTTTAAATTCTTTAGTATTAGAGCACTATATATTATAATGCTTATTGTACAATAGCAATATAGTAGCAATATCAGCTATAATGCAGCTTAATAAAAACCATAAGTGTTATAAGACTTAGCTCCAGGTTTACATAATTTGATGTTCATAAAAAGCTTTTCACCATTTAAAAAAAATAATAACATTAAAATAGTGCAGGTACTTTATTTTTATGTTAATTTAAACCTAATATAAGTTTTTGTATCTTATATAGAGTTGACTGCTTTAATTGGGAAAATTGTTCATCTTCTGTCAAAAATTTAGTTAAATTAACTATTGAGTTATTTAATTCCTTATTAAAAGTCAGAAAAAAATCGAGAAATGTATAATTCTAAAGCGTGGAAAAAATATAAATTTAGCAGTACATACCGATATCAAATTAAAAGGAATAGGGAAATTTTTAACCAAATTGTTAATCCACCAAAAAATCCAGCAAAGCCCCAAAATTCTGAAAGCGTGTTTCAGAACTCAGCGGAGCATTATGATAATCATTGTTCAATAATTTCTGGATATAGTATAGATGATGATTTGGATGATACCGAGATTGCTGATATTGAAAAGGCAAGTACATTACAAGATTTAATTTGTGACGACGTCGATTCTGAAAACGATAAAATAAATTTAAGAAAAGAACTTAAAGAATGGGCACTGGAATTTAACATAAGACATCAAGCGCTTAAAAAATTATTAAATTTATTGAGAAAAGCTCAGCTGCCCGATGAAGGACTCCCTAAAGATCCGCGAACTTTATTAGAAACCCCTAGTAATCGATCGTTGTATCCTGTAGCTAATGGAAGCTATTGGCATCAGGGATTAAAGAACTGCTTGTAACAAAATCCCCCAAAAGGGATTTTGTTAAACAGAACATAGCAACAGAGGTCTGGTTGCGGTATTGCGCTGGCTAAAGCTCGCCGCTAGGCGTGGGGGTTACCAGACATATTACTATGCTTGAAAACCGCATAGAGATAAAACGAAGGGGACAAGAAAATTATCCTACCGTGCCACGACCACAGTGGTAGATAATCATAAATTTTGTGAGCGTTCGACAAGGACGCCGGTGCCACTCCGGCGACCTTGCTCAAGGCCTAGGTCAGCATAAGGCCGCCCATCCTCACGCGATCACACAACACTATTAACGACCCATGATTATCGGAAATTAACTAAACAAAACAAAATGAAACCAGAAAATTCTATATAACAAAAAAAATCTGTAATTAGTGATTGAAAATCTAATAAAAACGGTAAATGAAATGGAAAAATGAAATGAACAAAAACCTGAAAGGAAAAATGAACCGTTAACCAGAAACAAACGTGGTGCGAATCGATTATGGGGTGATGTCGCATGTGACGTCACCCGGAACCTAAAAAAAAACCGCGAAAAATATATATAATTTAATAAAAATATAATAATAAAACAAAAGAGACCAAGTTCGGCTCACAAATTCAAAATAAAAAAAAAACCCACGCGGTGTGGACGGCACTGTATATATTTGGTCCGCCACACCTTACCTGATTAAATTTAGGCCCGACCGACCACAAAACAGCTACCAGCGCCGACGCAGGATCCCTCGCACGAACCCCACTCCGTTTGGCGGAGTTGCTGCCACAAACCCAAAAATTCACCCAGTTTCACGATACTACCGGTACGCAAATCAAAACGAACAGAAAGAACAGCGTCAGTTCGTTCACACTGCACTAGAAAAGATTCTTCTTTATAAAATTTTGAACTTTTCTCGTTTTTTTTTTTATTGTTTAATAAAATTTATTCACAAGCTTCAGAGACAGCAGGAAACCAACCAGCCACAAAATCAACTCCACGATGGAATACCACACATATAGATAATATCAAAAAATGTTTTTTTTTTAAATTTTATTTAATCAAAATACACTGTTTATATATTATTAATTTACATTAGTTTCTTCAATGTTTTTTTTTTTTTATCAACAAAATCTGTATTTAGCAATAATAAATTCAGCTAACCATTAATTATCACGCCATACATCCTCAAAACAAATTTGATTCAAATCTTGAATTATATTTTACAGGGTATTTCAAACTCCCCTCCATACATATTAATAATTTCTCTTATTTTCGAGATAATTTTATTTCTTTTTATAATCATAAAGTTTTAATATAATTTTCTAATTATATATTTTCAATTTAACAAAATTTTCACTAACCACAAAAAAATAATTTGCTTATGCTACTTATTATTATTATTTTTTCTTTCAAAACTTTTCTTAAAAAAAAAAAAAAATCACGCTACAATTTCACCTAAGTCCAAACTTGACTTTCTTTTATTTTCTTAATTTATTATTATTTTTTTTTTTTTTTAAACCAACAGCACAACGTCTTCTTTATTCCAAACACAAAACTAGACTATCCCAAAAACATTCGACGCAACCGTACAAAAAAAATTTTTCCCCCACCCAAAAATTAACAATCAAAAAAAATAAAATATAACCCGACCGATAGATTTCGGATGACGTACACATACGACATCACCCAAAATCGATTCGCACACACCAACACTATTTAATTTAATCACTGGAACATTCCATTTACATGGAAAATCCACGCGCTAACCAAAACAAAACAGATGAAGCAACACACCAACCACTACACGTCATTACATACCATCAAACAAAAAATGATAAAACGAATCGAGTAACCGACCAAAATACGGAGAAGTATAAAATGCTAAATGGTACACTCTACCAAAAAAAAAATATATTTTCTATTACAAATTAAGCCAAAGAAAGAATGACGTGTAGTGGAAGAGATTTTATGCAGCGCAGTGGATAAACATGCAACCTTGTTGGGATTTCCAACCGTAATTACAGATTTAGATTAAATAGAACATAACAACCACAAGCGGTTGTTACAGCGTGGGGACGACTCACACCCGAGAAAAGATCTCAAAGCCAGGCATGAAAGTAAGAGGGAAGGAGAAAAAAAAATTTCACTAATAATTTGTCACAATCGTATATCCTTGGCATGATAAACTCCCAAAGGTTTTCCATCAAGATTTCTGATATTATAAGAGACTGTTCCGATTTTATCAGTGATAAAAGCAGGAATAAACTTAGCAGCTAACTTTGCAGAAAATCTATCAGGAGCACTACTTTGTGCGAAGGATCGGACAAACACAGGTTGATCAGGCAGGAAATTCCTAGTTTTACTACGCAAATTATATCGAACCGCTGATTTCTCATGTGCAACTTTCAGGTAATGAGTTATTTGATCACGAATAAGATTCAATCTATTAGATTTGGACAACACATGTATTTCGTTATCATCCTGAGGAGATAAAAGTTTACGTAAAGCATAATCTGAACCGTTTAATGACATGTGTTGACCGAAGACCAAATAGTGAGGAGAAAAATTCGTGACGTCGTGTTTAACATTTCGCAATGCTGCAGTGATTTCAGAAAGATGGCAATCCCATTCATTATGTGCATGATCATCAAGATAAGACCGAATACTAGACAGTAACGTCCGATTAACTCTCTCAGAAGCGTTGCTTTGAGGAGAGTAAATAGGAGTACGTATATGATCAACATTATATTTTTTCAAGAGATCTTTAAATAAGTTAGATATGAATTGTTTACCATTATCAGAAGTAATCACTGCAGGCACAGAGAAAAGTAAAAACACCTCATTTTCCAAAAAGCTACACAGAGAAGAGGCGGAAGCTTCACGCAATGGTTTGACTAGAACAAACTTTGAATAATGATCCAACACTATAGCGATACAGGTATTACCTCGTTTGGAGCGAGGATAAGGTCCAAGGAAATCAACGAACAATTTTTCAAAAGGTCTGGTAGACTCAGTTTGAGAACCCATCAAAGGTTGAGTGCTAAAATTTACAGGCTTATTCATCTTGCATTGTACACAATTAGAGATGAAAAGTTTGATTTGTTTAGTCATACCAAACCAGAAAAATTGCCGTTGAAGTCGTTCTACAGTTTTTTTAATACCCATATGAGCAGAAGTAGGAGAAGAATGAGCCAGTTCAATTAAGTTTGCAGTCAAGGACAACGGAACTACTAACTTCCATTCAGACAAATCAGTGGACGTATAACGAGAAGCGTAGGAAGGTAAGATCAAGAGTTTATTATCACGAATTTTGAAGTTGTGATCGCAATCTTTTAATTGTTGTACTCGATTGATCTGTTGAACATATTCATCGTCCTGAAAAGCTGAAGAGTTAAGATCAATATGTAGAACCGAATTGTCACTTGAAGAATTTAAACTAGACACATTTTCTTGTATAACAGGAGAATCACAAAGTAAGGAGGAATCATCATTCAAAGTAGTTTCAACAGGAGGAAAAGGTTGATCATTACTTACATCGTCTGTGGGCTCACTATAAAAAGCTCTAGAGAGGGCATCAGGTACAACATTCACCGTTCCTTTACGATATCCGATATCAAATTTGTACGCTTGCAGTTTTAAACTCCAGCGGGCGAGTCTACCAGATAGATCTTTTTGGGACATCAACCAGCGGAGACTAGCGTGATCGGTATAAATCGTGAACGAGTATCCCTCGATATAGGGCCGAAATTTTTGGACGCTAAGTACTGCTGCGTAGCACTCCAACTCAGTTACAGAATAATTCCTCTGAGCGGCATTAAGTTTGTGCGAAAAGAATTCAATGGGGTGTTCAGCGCCATCAGGATCAAGCTGAAAAAGTACACTACCCACGCCAACAGCACTGGCGTCGCATTGGATAAAGAAAGGGCGCCCATAGTCAGGGTTAGCTAAAACAGGAGCAGACGATAAAGATAATTTAAGAGCTTGGAAGGATTCCTCAGCGTGAAGATTCCATTTAGACTTAGATTTTTTCCCTGTCAGATCAGTTAGTGGAGCAGCTAAAGACGCGAAGTTTTTAATAAAACGCCTATACCACCCACATAAACCCAAGAAACTACGTATTTGTTTAGTTGTTTTTGGTCGAGGAAATTCTCTAATTGCCTTACATTTTTCTGGGTTGGTGCGAAGGCAACCATCACCCACTAAATAACCCAGGTATTTAACCTCCTTCAAAACAAACTGACTCTTTTCTAAATTTATGGTTAAACCAGCCTTTACTAGCAACGAAGCCACAACTTCCAAAAGTTCCAAGTGTTCATCAAAAGTGGACGAAGTAACCAATAAATCATCAAGGTAGACGAATACTTTGTCGTGCAGTTGATAAGGAATCACCCGATGCATAAGGCGACACAGTGTTTGGGGAGCGTTGCACAACCCAAAGGGCATGACCTTGAAGTGGTACAAGGGACGACCAGGGACAGTAAACGCCGTCTTATCTCGGGATTGCGGGTCAAGAGGGATCTGCCAAAAGGCATCTTTTAGATCAATAGTTGATATATAGCGAGTTTGATCCAAACGACCCAACAATCCGTTGATAAGTGGAAGCGGATACGCATCCCTGACCGTCACCTTGTTCACCTCACGGGCATCCAAACACAAGCGTACTTGGCCATTAGCCTTATGCACCATGGTGACAGGAGAACACCATGAACTGTGGCTTTCTTCAATCACATCCAGTGATAACATCCTATCTAGCTCATCGTACATTAGTTTTTGCTTAGCAGGAGAAACAGAGTAAAAACGTTGCTTAACAGGCTTGGATTCACCAACATCAATCTCATGAGAGATTAATGTAGTTCGTCCAAGACCCATTTTGGCACTTGACGGAAATTTTTTAACTATTGTAGAGAGCTTTAAGTTATCATCTGGAGAGAGAGAATGGAATTTAGGAGAACAAGATATTTCTGCGGAGTCCGATAATTCACTCAACGCAGGTAATTGCAAAGTAATGCCGAATTTATTCCAAAAGTCAATCCCTAAATAAAGAGATTGCTTTAGAGAAGGTACTAAAAAGAATCGCATGTAATGAGATTGGGAATTAAAGCTAACCTGAACATTTATATACCCAATGACGTTCTGAGATTGACCACTCGCAGTCTGAATAGAAGTAGGAAAATTATGAATATGAAGATTGTTGTCCGCCAACAACTTTTCAGAACCCCAACCCAACACACTTACACTCGCTCCACTATCTAATAGACCTCGGTATGGAACATCATTGACAAGAATATCAGCATAAGGCCGTTTATCGCTTGTCTCAGAACCGAGTACTGAAGAAACAACAAAGGATCGCAAAATCCGACGTTGCTCCCAGTATTTTTTTGAGCGAAGTAACTGAGCTGAGATGAGTTTCCCAAAAGTGTTGGGGATAGGTGGAACGGAATCAGAAAAATTGGAACTATTGTTAAATGAAGAAATTGGAGGAATGGAGTGTTCCAATTTGGAAAAGGAATTTACTCGACATTCAGGTGGAGAAACAGGCAAGCAAGAGTCCGATACCATTAAGTCGGAACCAGCTGAACCAGATCCAGAAGAGATTGCGGAGTCAAAGGACTCAACGCGAACTTTCACTGGTTCGACTGATTCTTTCCATCTGGCATCAGTCTCTTCCGACACTCTGGGTCGGTATTGCTGACTGCATCTACTTTGGTAATTATGGTTGGGGTTGAGGTGGTCTGTGGTTCCTGGTTCCCCGATCTCCATGAACCACTGGTCTGGTTTCCCGCACAACGAACACAATTTGTTGAAATGGTGCCTTTGAGACCACAGCGATAGCAAAAGGCACCCAAGTGAGGACGAGGACAGTCTTGAAAACCATGCCCTATATCAGAACAATTATAGCAAATGTAATTGCGGCCAGATCTAGAGGTATTGGTTACATTAGGTGAAGGAGAAGTAGAGGTGTGTTTAAAAGACTTAGAATTTGTAATAGTCGTTCCCATTGGAGCACGATAAGAATGGCTAGGGCTGATAGCAGAAATATGTTGCACAGATTCGGACGTCGGAACAAAAACACCGGATGGAACGCGATATGCGGTTCCTGACGTATCTGCGGATGGAACTGACGGATTAGAAATTGGAACGGCTGGTTCTGAATCATACATACTCTCAACACCAAGTTCATTGATACTTCGACGAGGGTGCGTCGAGTAATCAGGTGGAGAACGAAAACGTTTTAGCGAATCTTCCCATGAAGTACAACTTTTGATGAGCTCATTGATATGTGAGAAGTGTCGATCAGTAAGTTGATACTGAAGGACAGGCTTCATATTGTTCATCAGTAGTTGTATGAATTCATCGTCGCTGTAAGGGGTGTGACACTGCAGGGCCAAATTCCACATGTGATGATAAAACTCCAAGAATGATTCGTTAGGTAACTGTTTGCGAGACTCAACCATACGACGAATTTCGTAGGGAGTACGCCTATCTTTAAATCTTTCTTGGAAGGCTAATCGGAGGCTATCCCAAGGTGCTGAAGGATTATACCTGCGGTAGGTCCAGTACCACTGCAGTGCCACATCTTTCAGGACAAGATGCAGATCCAGAAGTACAGAGGAAGGTGATAGATTGTTGGATTTCACTACAGAGTCCAGCTGAAAAAGGAACATGTCCACAGTTATGCCAGAAGGTGAACCTGTGTAGGAAATCCCACAACGAGATAAAGAACGTCTATTGAAATCAGGATTATATTGAGTAGATGGATTATGAATTGCTGAAGGCACGGGATTCAAAGTACTATTATGAAGATCTCTAGCGTCTGGTGCTGACTGAAAATTAGGACGTTGGGTGGCCTGCTCCGGAGATGAACGCTCTTTAGAGACAGGTTCCAAATGCGAAGACGTTAAACCAAGGAAATCATTTAACTGTTCGAGTCCTCCCTGAGATGTATGTGCTGGTGGAAAGTGAACTTGGGCTGATTTTTGAAGATTTTGATTCGCTGCTACGACAGCCGGGTCCATTGGCAAAGAACGACTGCCAGGATATTCGTCAACAGAACTTTTAACCCCGGATACTACAGGAATGCTATCACCCGAAAGAATTGGAGCAGTCTGTCTGACTAAAAGCTGATTGGTGAGAAATTGCACTTGTTGCATTAATGATTTTAAAAGTTCTGCTTGGTCACTAGAGTTAACTGCCTTATCTGCCGTGGTAATGGTGTTAGAGGTTGAAGGATGCAGTACCGAATTGCTAATCTTACCCGCAGGACTAGGTTGAGATTTACTCACTACTTCTGGAGGAGTCAGTTTTGATTCTACCGGATATACCTCCTGAAATACCAACGCTTGACCTCCATCAATACCTTTAGCAGACTCAACAGATTGATCCAGTAAAGTAGGGTCAGTTATATACTGATCTAACGCCGTGTATAATTTAATACAAATATCTAAAATAATTTGAGCCTGCTGTCCATATGTAGGAGACTGAGTAGCTCTCTCCAACCGATCATGTACGTGAAGTAACCGCGACCGCAGACGCTGAGCTGTTCGAACCTGATCTTCTACGTCTAGATTTTCAATACCAATAAAGGTTTGTTGGAGACTCTGCACCTTGCTTTGACAAGTGAGAATTTCTTCATTGGGTTTCTTTTTAGCTCGATTGTGCATCTCGATCGGTTTGTCCTGAGTACCATCCCGCTCTGCGGCCAACGCCTTCCTTAATTCATTCACCGCTTCCTCAGTATTGGGTTGGATAGATCGAAGCAAAAATTCTACTTCAATCTCATCAGCCTTAAGATGTGAAATATCCATTTTAACACGCAACAACGGATTTAACGAGAAAGAAAAAATGACTTAATCAAAATTGAATTTAAACGTGATTTTAAAAGTAATGAGAATTAATTTTTAATAAATGTAAACTAAAAATAAAAAAAAATTCCAACTTATATTTACTGAATAGATTATAGTTATAATTAAAATTACCTAAATCAAAAGTTATTAAAATTTAACGTAAATAATAAATGAAAACCAGCGATACTGGCAATTTCAACCAAAAAAAAAAATCAAACAAATTATTTAATTGTAGAGATTACTAAAAAAAATAAATTTTCCCAACCAAAAAAAATTAAATATAACAATATTTGGATATATATATATATATGAAAAACAAAATAGAATTAATTAATTTAAAGCAGAAAAAAAAAATTTTAAATTATTAATTAATTATTTAAAGAAATTTATTGAAAACATACATTGAAGCACCAATCTCAAATTAGACTCACTATGACCAAGTAGATATCCACAAGCCGGGCTGTTTGAGGAGCTGCGAGAAACAAATTACTATCCAATGGACCACTCGCGTCAATACTGAACTAGCGCTCAACTCAAAACCTTATTTCTCATCCGTACTCGACAGTCTATCCCAAGGTAATGTATTGGAATCCAAAGTGCTGATTAATACTTCAAATATAATTTAAAGGACAAAAATTTATGTTTATTGAATTTACTAATGAAATGAATATGAATAAAAAGAATTATAAAAGAAAATAGAGTGAATTTATATATATATAATATATATGTATATATATATATACACCAAAAATTACGGTAAAATTAATTTAAATAAAATGAAACCGATTCCCGATCAAAAAAAAAATTATCGAATAATAAAATTTTTTTTTTTTTTTAACTATATTGAATGAGTAATTTAATAATTTCAAAAAAAAACTTAACCAAAACCGGAAAAAAAATTAAAGTAAATAATTTAATAAAATAATGAAATTACGGAATTCATTCGCAAGCAAATATAAACCCAAAACAAAAACAAAAAAAAAATCAAAATACCGAAATAGAATTACTACAATATAAAAAATGAACTAACCAAAATTATTAACAGTATTTTAGCTGCTCCATTAACCAACTGAAAAACAACCAATAATCAAAAAACAAAATTTCACAAAAATGAAAAAGCAAAAGGAAAAATAAGTAAAATGTATTACTTGTATCAAAAAATAACAAAAAATGTGATCACGTGAGAGATGATCACGACCCCATGCTGAGCTAGGCGTGAACGCTATAATAATAAAAAAAATAAAAATTACCACTGTGGTCCCAGTAGTTTAATTAGGATTGAACAAAAAAAATTGAAAAATAAAATTTTACCTGAAAGTAGAAGTTGACTAAAGATGTGCCAATGAGTACTGCGATCACGAACTGTCCAATCAACACCACATTGGTGGAAACAACAAGTTCGCGATCCCAACA
Organism: Tipula helvola; assembly: GCA_963556165.1. Taxonomy (NCBI): domain Eukaryota; kingdom Metazoa; phylum Arthropoda; class Insecta; order Diptera; family Tipulidae; genus Tipula; species Tipula helvola. Next base: position 61,908,589 of record OY744483.1, read on the forward strand.
CCCATAACACATGGAACCAACATGACGAGCGATCCAGCAAGATCAAATAACCAAAGGTTAGAACATGCTGTGATCCCTCCCCATGAAGGTAGTCGGACTGAAATAGAAAATTACGTTAATTAAAAGGTACGAAGACTCTAAAAATTTAATAAGACTAAACTCAGAACGAAAGAAGAATGAGCTTAACCACAATCAATGCCACATGGCAGAAATGGTAAGCCCATTCATCAGACGAGCTGAGAATAGGGATCAACATTCTCATCTGCATGCAATCAAACAGCTTACGCTGGTTGCAATGCAGATTTGAATGTTGATCGGGCAGAAAACGTTGATGTGAGCACCCGTGCAAGCTCAAACAACGCAAGCGTTGGACTTTGCACGTGGTACTCACAACAAGTAAGCTGAAAAAAAATTGTGACATTAAAGACGAAAATGCAAAAAAAAAATTAGCCGAAGTTTGGGCGCCACTGTAACAAAATCCCCCAAAAGGGATTTTGTTAACAGAACATAGCAACAGAGGTCTGGTTGCGGTATTGCGCTGGCTAAAGCTCGCCGCTAGGCGTGGGGGTTACCAGACATATTACTATGCTTGAAAACCGCATAGAGATAAAACGAAGGGGACAAGAAAATTATCCTACCGTGCCACGACCACAGTGGTAGATAATCATAAATTTTGTGAGCGTTCGACAAGGACGCCGGTGCCACTCCGGCGACCTTGCTCAAGGCCTAGGTCAGCATAAGGCCGCCCATCCTCACGCGATCACACAACACTATTAACGACCCATGATTATCGGAAATTAACTAAACAAAACAAAATGAAACCAGAAAATTCTATATAACAAAAAAAATCTGTAATTAGTGATTGAAAATCTAATAAAAACGGTAAATGAAATGGAAAAATGAAATGAACAAAAACCTGAAAGGAAAAATGAACCGTTAACCAGAAACAAACGTGGTGCGAATCGATTATGGGGTGATGTCGCATGTGACGTCACCCGGAACCTAAAAAAAAACCGCGAAAAATATATATAATTTAATAAAAATATAATAATAAAACAAAAGAGACCAAGTTCGGCTCACAAATTCAAAATAAAAAAAAACCCACGCGGTGTGGACGGCACTGTATATATTTGGTCCGCCACACCTTACCTGATTAAATTTAGGCCCGACCGACCACAAAACAGCTACCAGCGCCGACGCAGGATCCCTCGCACGAACCCCACTCCGTTTGGCGGAGTTGCTGCCACAAACCCAAAAATTCACCCAGTTTCACGATACTACCGGTACGCAAATCAAAACGAACAGAAAGAACAGCGTCAGTTCGTTCACACTGCACTAGAAAAGATTCTTCTTTATAAAATTTTGAACTTTTCTCGTTTTTTTTTTTATTGTTTAATAAAATTTATTCACAAGCTTCAGAGACAGCAGGAAACCAACCAGCCACAAAATCAACTCCACGATGGAATACCACACATATAGATAATATCAAAAAATGTTTTTTTTTTAAATTTTATTTAATCAAAATACACTGTTTATATATTATTAATTTACATTAGTTTCTTCAATGTTTTTTTTTTTTTATCAACAAAATCTGTATTTAGCAATAATAAATTCAGCTAACCATTAATTATCACGCCATACATCCTCAAAACAAATTTGATTCAAATCTTGAATTATATTTTACAGGGTATTTCAAACTCCCCTCCATACATATTAATAATTTCTCTTATTTTCGAGATAATTTTATTTCTTTTTATAATCATAAAGTTTTAATATAATTTTCTAATTATATATTTTCAATTTAACAAAATTTTCACTAACCACAAAAAAATAATTTGCTTATGCTACTTATTATTATTATTTTTTCTTTCAAAACTTTTCTTAAAAAAAAAAAAAAATCACGCTACAATTTCACCTAAGTCCAAACTTGACTTTCTTTTATTTTCTTAATTTATTATTATTTTTTTTTTTTTTTAAACCAACAGCACAACGTCTTCTTTATTCCAAACACAAAACTAGACTATCCCAAAAACATTCGACGCAACCGTACAAAAAAAATTTTTCCCCCACCCAAAAATTAACAATCAAAAAAAATAAAATATAACCCGACCGATAGATTTCGGATGACGTACACATACGACATCACCCAAAATCGATTCGCACACACCAACACTATTTAATTTAATCACTGGAACATTCCATTTACATGGAAAATCCACGCGCTAACCAAAACAAAACAGATGAAGCAACACACCAACCACTACACGTCATTACATACCATCAAACAAAAAATGATAAAACGAATCGAGTAACCGACCAAAATACGGAGAAGTATAAAATGCTAAATGGTACACTCTACCAAAAAAAAAATATATTTTCTATTACAAATTAAGCCAAAGAAAGAATGACGTGTAGTGGAAGAGATTTTATGCAGCGCAGTGGATAAACATGCAACCTTGTTGGGATTTCCAACCGTAATTACAGATTTAGATTAAATAGAACATAACAACCACAAGCGGTTGTTACATGCTTAACACAATATTTCTACGATAATCTCGAGAAATCAATGAATATTTCACTAAATTTTAATATCGACGGGTTACCGATCTACAAGACTTCCCAATGGCAATTTTGGCCAATTCTCTTCAATATTTCCGAGAGAAAAGATTTCAAGCCAATGGTTATTGGATTTTATTGTGGCAAAGGAAAGCCGGCCAACTTAACAGACTACCTACGTCAATTTGTTGATGAATGTAGAGATCTATTATAAAATGGCATTTTAGTAAATAGCCACAAAGTAAATATAAGGATTAGGTCTGTAATTTGCGATTCATCAGCTCGAGCTTTTATTAAAGGTATAAGAATATTAATTTATCATCTCCATTTTAATTTTGACAAAAGGACTACCACGTTTGACGAAAAAAAAATAATACCGTTATATAGTTAAAAAAACAAATATTCCTTCAATAAAACGTAATTATTCAGTATTATAGAGCTCCAAGCTGTAAATCTAAATCATATATATATATAATTATTAAAGCTATAAGCGGAAATAATATGATGATTTAAAGCTACGTGCTCTCTATTTAGTATTTTGCTTTATAAATGGTTTAGTATGGAATCCATTTATTAAAAGAAAAAACGAATAGCATTATAAAAGGGATACGTAATTCAGTTAACCTTATATTAGCATAATTTGTAATCATCTTCGTTTTCATAAAAATGGAGTAAAAAAAGCGATATAATGTCAAGAAATATTGTCGATAAACAATAATGAGGAATTACAGATATAGTCGTATAAGATATCTCGATAGCTGAATTCTTGCTGAGAACCCTTTGTAACTTTTAGATAATTTACAATTGTTAAAATGAATTCCGCCAAATAAATTAATTGAACATAACCTAGAATTTTCAAAGAATTCAAATACTAGCACGTGCGAATAGGTTCGAAAACATATAATTTTTTTTTATTTTCCTTGTAAATACAAAATATAATCGAGGAGCAATAAAATTTTTCGCCATATATTATTTATATTCACCATAAAAATTAAACGGCACCTAAAATTACATATTATCTAAGTTAAACAATAATTATATATTAATTATTTATAATAATATTGATTTACATAACATCATCAAACAATATTTTATCAAAGTTGTTAAAAATATTTTATCAGAATTAAATGATGCTCGGTGTGAGATGAATTAATTTTTTTATTTTTTATCGCAACAATTGAATGAAAAAATTCATATTTTGTAAAGCCAATAGCTGTAGTTAACATCCTTAGATAACCATTATTGAAGCAAAGTGCTTCTTAATAAATGCTTTATGCAACTCTAACATCCAACTATCATTCAGCTAATAGCTTTGTTATAGCAGGTATATAAACGATTATACAACTTTCCAAGAGGAGAATTGTTGCTCTAAAATTAGCAAATTTAGTCTGACAGGAGCTCTATACAAGTTCTAGCAGCGCTGATAGAGCATAATAAAATACTACAGGCTCTAAAATATAGCTCTAGAAGCGATGATAGAGCTTATTTGGAGCTAAAATTGTTACTTGGGTATTTTTTGGTAGAACTCAATTTTGACATATGAACACCATTTCTTTTGGAATTTCGACATACAAGCATCATTTGCCTGTGGTATTGCGTTTATCAACTCAATATTTTGATTATTTATTGCTAAAAAAAGGAATTTAATATCAATTATTAAAAAAAAAACAAGTAGAATAATTTATTGCTAACTTAACAGCTTAACAATCGGTCCATTTTGCTCAATTTTCTACCTTGTCCCTTATTGATTCAACCAATTAACGTGCACGCTCGAGATAATTCGATCATGTGATACTTGCAGAAATGTGCACTCGAGGAACTATTTTTAAATCTATTTTATTAAGCTTGGTTTTTGTAAGTGAAACATTGTTATACATTTTACTATAGAGCTTGTAGTTTAGAGCTTTTTTGGCCCGATTCTACCTTTTAAAATTTTTAATTTTATAAATACAAAAAAAAAATTATTTTTTCTCGACGTTTTTTTTTCAAAAACTTATCCGTTAAGGGGTTAATTTAAAATAAATTATTTTTTAGCGGACAATCTAATTTTTGCGGCCTCTACTTGTTACTGCAAACTTGTTTTTGCGTTTTTAATAAAAATTCCTATAGCCATGGTGGTGAAAATGACCTTTGGTACTCTATCCATCAGTTACTCAATATTTTATTTTTACTCAATTTTGACCTTTTTTTAACTTTAACTAGACAAAATAATTAAATTTCCTTATAATCTATTTTTTTTTTCGCTCGCGCTACATCCCATACAGGAATTTGGCCTCTTTATTATGAAGTTTCGTAATCATTATTTTTAACGGATAATGAATGACTAATTCATTGATCCTACATTAACCAGCCGTAATTTTTTCATCACCCTCCAGGAATCGAACCCGTGACCTCCACTGTGCCACCGGAGCGGCGTTATTATCTATTCCTGAGTTTATTATTACTGTCGCAATATTGAGCAGGCATCTTGTTTTTTTTTTCAAAATCGGCACTAAGCATTCGAAAGGAGAGGTTTAAAGGTCGCTGCACGAGTATGGATATAAATCCGTAGGTACAATCTGAATCCGGTCATTCATCCAATGAAATTACCCAAATATTGTCATGTGACCGAAAAAAATATTCCCCTATTTCTGCTCTCGAGTTAAAATTATTTCAACATTAAGCAAAATATCCGCAGAGAACCAACATAACCATACCAAAAAATATATATTACGAGCTATTTTTCCCCAATTTTTTTTTATTTGCTTATTTCTGACTTTTCGATTTTTAAAAAAATTTGTTATTTGGTTATTTTTGAAATTGTCATATGTATATTTATTATTATTGAAACTAAAAGCAAAGAGAAGTTGATAAGTAAAATAGACAAATTTACGGGAATTTATTTAGCAAAAGGACAAATAAGTTACTAACTTCGTTCGGATTCAGATTGTATGGATTTATGTCCATACTCGTGCAGCGACCTTAAACGTGAAAAGTCCCAATATCACTTGTGTTTTTAATATTTGATATTAAATTCATTTTTTTTAGCAATATATAACCAAATAATATTGAGTTGATAAACGCAATATCATAGGCATGATGCTTGTATGTCGAAATCCAAAAAGAAATGATGTTCATATGTCAAAATTGAGTTCTACCTTTGAGTATATATATATACTCAAAGGTTCTACCAAAAAATAGTGCCATCAATTGGACGGCAGCATATCAGGAATTCCACAAAAAGGTAAACCTCAAACTTGGAAAATGAAATCTATAGATGATAAGAACAGCTATATTGTTTAGAAAAAGAAATATTTCGACATTAACATATGACAGAATTTTTCATGTTTTTGCACTTACAGAACGAATTGCACTTGAATAAAGAATTAAAAGTCACACGTACGTTATCCATGTGACATGTACGTTATTTAGTGAAAAATTGAAATGTCAGTCAGTATTAGTTTATTCTAAATGAAAGCAGCACTAAAATGTTTTAGCATAGCTCCCTCTATTTAGATAAAACAAATTGATTTTCAGGTCGAAACCAATTCGCAGGTAGTTTAATATAACGTACACAACTCAAAATCAGAGGAAAAAATGTGTCACATGTACGTTATACGTATTTTGTTAAATATTTTGGTAACTAGTAATACGATTTTTAAAAATTTAATATAGTTTAAATGAAGAGATAAATTGGCCATTATTTAATCATAAAGAATTGTTTTAGAAAAAGTAATTTGTTGTTAAATTTTGGTAAAAATATTCACACACTGTCACAGTACGTTATATGGAACGCGTGATATACTAAAACACTTTTGTAGATCACGCGAACATATTATGTAAATATGGACGACTTCAGTTTATAAACATAAAATTCTTTAATAACTCGACCACAACGCCACCTATCGGGCCCATATTTTGTGATTTAACGTATGTACATATACATATTGTAAATATGAGTCATTTCGGTCCATAATAATGAAATTTGTTAATAACTTGACTACAGCGCCACCTATAGAATAATAGCGTAGCTACGAACCATCGCCTCGGCAAAACAAATATATGGTGTGAATATGACTTCAATCGGTTAAGTCGTTCAGAAGTTACACGATCACTAAAAGACGAACCAACGATTATATATAGATTTTAGTCACCATATTGAGCCGCCATCTTGTTTTTTTTTTCGAAAACAACACTCTCGGCATTCGAAAGTAGACGTTTCAAGAAAATATTAGTGCCCTTAAAATATTTGTTGGATGCTTTAAATTTTGGGCAAAGAGGTGGCCCGGTTGACGTGAAACGTCCCAAAATAAAGGCAATATAAATGTGATAAATAAAATAATAAATTCTGAATTTACATTTGAATCCATTTTGTTTAATTAAATATTCCTTGAAATTTTATTTAATTTAAACAACTTTAAGTTTAAAAACACACTTTCTTTACTTGTGAAAAAAATTTTATTTTTACAAACAAACGACTACTGTTGCGAACATATTCTGTTCATTATCACATCAGGTAATTTAAAACTCTAGAGAGAGAGAGAGAAAGTTTTAAATTACCTGATGATGAACAGAATATGTTCGAAACTAGTTGTTTGTAAAAATAATTTTTTTTTTCACAAGTAAAGAAAGTGTGTTTTTAAATTTAAAGTTGTTTAAATTAAATAAAATTTCAAAGTTTGTGATAAAGCGTGTTTATCGAATCGCAAGAAATCGAATTATATAAATATTCCTCTTTTTTTTATAAATTTTCGGCCATATTCTCTGCCTAAATGAAGCTGCATTTTCTTCTAAAGTGGCATTACAATATGTCAATATATAATAATGTTAGCCAGTCAATTGTGATGGTATCGGTTGCGGCAATACAAATATTGTGAAAAGCACAGCAAGCAACCACGGTTATGACGCAGTTTTCAATTTTCAGTTCGAGCTACTTATTGAAAATGCTCCGCTAGCGAATTTTTACAAGCCCAAAAGCACATTCAACAACAATTCTCCCCTTGCTGTGTTTCTTATTTAACTGCTTTTGGGCATCGGTTGACAGGCGATTTTCTTTAAATGGCGTAATTATACCAATGAGTGTTAATCAACAGAGATAAACTATCAGAAACCATGATGGTGGAGGATACAATTTATATTTATAAATCGGTTTGATATATAATACATGAGTATCGTGAATCGAACCTGCGGGTATCCAACAAATAAATCTAAAAACCGGAAATTGGCATCACATACCGCTTGTCATTGTATGGAATAGTCCAATTTCCTGTTTATATATTGGTCGCAATCGGCAACGCAATCATTAAAAACCGATGTTCCAGCATGCCTTCCACATCTACGTCCTACATATATCTGGCAATTCAGTGGTAGTCGGTAATCGAATTACTATTGGCACTATTTTGTTAAACGTAAAATCGAGTATTTTATAGACAATGTCATTGATAGTTGACCTTGGTTTATCCATTATAGACCCGACTACTCTGTAGTTGGTGCCACTACCTAGCCACAATAGATATGCCATCAGGTCGAGCTCTGGACATTTTCTGTCCAAAAACAAACCGATTTTCTTAAATGTGTTTGCTGAAATTATTAAATGCTTTCGAGTATCACGATCGTCGATCATCGTATCCCAAAAATTTTCTAATGATTGGGTTTTGACTTCGCTGTGTATTAGGAAAATTGGCAATGGCTGGTTTATTATTATCCAACAACATCGTGATATTTAGACGTTGCTGTATACATAGTAAATAATAATACAAAATCACAAAAGGGATTATTGGTTCCATAGCATTATGTATGTACATATTTTATGCCTAAATGTATTTTAAACTGTTGGTGGAAAATTCGTGAAATCAAATATTCAACATATGGGACCGGAAGTCATGTTTTAATTTTGTGATTTTACTTCGGTCTAAAAAGACCAAAGTATTGAAATCCTGTCAAAAATGACGAAAACTTTGGTTGGTCCAAAACCACTTTCCTCGACGTTTTGAAAGTCTCTGACTCTGAAAATGCAAAAAAAAAAAAATGTCCGTCCGTCTGTCTGGATGTCTGTGTGTCTGGATATCTGGACCCATGGTATCTCGAGAACGGCTTGTCCGATTTGGATTTTTTTTCGCCAATCTGTTTCTATGGTCAAGGCGGAGATTTGAAAAGCTTTTGGAGACTGTACGTCAAGGGGTGGGGTACCTGCCATACGAATTGACCCAAAATACCAGCTTTTATAAATATTTATAGTTTTTTTATACATGCTTATTTGATTATTGAATTGGGCATTGAATTGGGAATTGATTTGAAGGTTAAATTAAGGGTCAATTTGCGCGTTGAGTTGAAGATGAGTTGGAGTTGAGTTGGAGTTGAGTTGGGGTTGGATTTGGATGTAGTGAATAGTTAACAAATTTTTATATGATGGAACTTGCCTATTTATAAACCGATTACACGGAGAAAAAAAATTACTGAATTATTTACTATATAATATAGTAATCGAATTATAGCAAACTGTGCTATGTATTTCTGTAAAAGCTACTATGTGTATGGTGGACTTTATAATTTGCATAGTAGTGTGTTCAATATAGGAATCATTACCATAATCTTCAAATTAATTATATAATATAGGCATGTTGCCTATAACCAATAGTAATATTTCCTTTTTGTCAAGGTAAATCCCGTTATTTTAAACTGATCAAAACGCATTCCTTTTATTCCTTCTTTACAGTCGTAACGTAGCCCATAATAGTGAACAGTCGATTTTATTTTATTTCGTAAATATAAAAAAACTTTGAATCGTTTCGCGTAATTAAGTTTTATGTTATTAAAAAAAATAAATAAGAAAACTGTGTCAAAGCCTCTTCTATATAAAAGCCGTAAGTATCATACCAATTTTAAAAGAAGTTTAATTTAAAGAAGATACATTTTATGATTCCTCATAAGAACTCATGTAAAATTGAACATTTTTGATGTAAATTTTATTAATGAAAAATACTCGTATGTACCATAAAACAGTTTTAGGTTTATATTTAAATTAAACTTTTAATTATAACATATTTTGAAACCAATAATTTATATTAAGTAATTTGATTAATGTGATTAAAATAAAATTGTACAAATTTAAATTTTCTTTGTGCGTCTATGTGAAAAAGGTAGTGGAAACTTATAAAAACAAAATCAATGACGTAAAATCTTGTTCAGAATGGCTTGCCTGAATGGTGTTTTTTGCCTGTAAGTAATATGAGTGATTTATTTGATGAAAAATTATATCAATTTCTAACATTATGATTGTCTTATTCCAGATATGATTACAAGATGATTCTGTGATATCAGTGCTTAATTATTTATTGGACGTATTTCGTAACAGCATGTATTTGACGTTTTTTCACTGGATCTAATAGATTTTAATTTGTTAAAAACAACAAAAGGAAGTGTTTTGATGCCAATTGTAATTTTAGTTTTACCTGTTTTTAGTTATTATGTAAGTCATTTAAATATTTATCTATTTATCATAGGTTTAAAAAAAATTTATTTACAATATTTGTGAAAACGAACGAATTTTTATTAATTTCAAATGTTTGATAAATCATATGTGCTCATTAAAGAGAAATGGTTGTAATCGATATTATTTGTACATTAAAAAGTTATTCCAGTTAAAAACGATAATTCGGAGGAACTAACGTTTTTTAAAATAACAGGATTTTTAAAAATTGAAAATAATATAATATCCATTTTAAATACTATGTACATATGACATAAAATATTTCGATTTTCACAAGTATGCAATATGTTGTAAAAAATCCTAGAGTTAACTAATACATAAATTCAAAATCAAATATTTAAAATTAGAAAAAATATTAATTATAAATTAATTATATTTTAATATTTTATTTTTATTTTGTGTAGACAATAAATTGAATGAATATTATAATATGTTAAATCAAATAAATTGAAAACGTTTTTTATTACACAATGGAAAGGATACTATACTCTAAAGTACCCATAGCTATATTACAGTGTAAACGATACGATAATTATTTGTGTGTACTTTTCATAATGGTAATTGTTACTATATTGTTATAAGATATTTTACTATTTTTATGGTAACCGGTACCATACACATCATTTAATATTTTCGTGATATTATATAGTAAGTGTTCCGATAATAAGCCACAAATGCCTGGGCTCCTATAATTTATGGAAATGTGTACTATAAATTTTTTTCCGTGTATTATGAAATTTGACATGTGTGTTGGAAATGGGATTCTAAAATGAGTTTTGGATGAGGTTCTGGAATATGGCCAAATAGGATGGAACTTGCCCATTTCTCAACCGATTACGATGAAATTCGACGTTTGTATTGGAAATTGGATTCTAAAATGTTTTTTGGATGAAGTTCTGGGATTTTAAAACGATTTCTGGATGAAGTTCAGGAATATGGCCAAGTATGATGGAACTTGGCTATTTCTTAACCGATCATAATGAAATTTGATATGTGTATGGAAATGGGAATATTTGATATGTGTGGAATATGGCCAAGTATAATGAAACTTGGCTATGCCTTAACCGCGGGTATCATTAAATTAGACATGGTGTTGCGAATGGAATTATAAAATAATTTTTTATAAAGCTCTGGCATATGGCCAAGTATGATGGAACTTGGCTATTTCTTAACCGATTAAGATGAAATTTGATATGTGTATTGGAAATGGGATTCCAAAATGATTTTTGGATAAAGCTCTGGAATATGGCTAAGTATCATGGAACTTAGTTATTCCTTACCCGTTTGTTATGAAATTTGACATGTGCGTTGTAAATGGGATTCTAAAATGAGTTTTTGGATACATTTCTGGAATATGGTCAGTTAAACGGTTAGAAGTATCAGTATAATTTGTTATACTACTTTCGGTATAAAGTTCTAGAATACGATTTTTCGTTTTAAATTGGATGCCTGTACCCATGTTACTGAAGCTTTTGACCTGTTTGGCTGTTGTTGTATAAGTAAATATATGTTGGTTAAAATAGAAATCAATAATGTCAAAACTGTTGCACCAACTTTATGATTGAAGATACCAAAGACCGAAGTTCTGATCACCTCGTGAGGTTTCAGCCCTTTATATTTTATGTTATGAATTTGTAGTACTGGGTAAAAAAAAAATGTTTGTAGAACACGATTTCTGTTTTGTTGTTGTTGTTGCAAAAGATACAGTTGGTAAAAATTTGTGAATTTGTTGCAAATGGTAGTGCATTTATGCAAATATAAAAAAAAAATATTTATCCGAAAAATATAAAATAGGGCTCATTTTAGAGGTGAGAGAATAAGGATTAAGAATATATTTAGAAAATAATACCATATTTAAGTTTTTCATTTTCCAAATGGCCGCCAAACCGTTCTCAATTTTCTGGAAAACCGATTTATTTTTGTTTGTTCGCCATTTAATTCTATAACACATATGAAAAAAATGTGTATTTTTTCGTTTTCTTGCAAAACACGTTTAAATATGACAATCTACAAATTTATTATATTTAAACGTATTTTGCATGAAAACGATACGAGATGCTGTCCTGATTTTTTAGTATGTCTAATAGAACTAAATAGTGAAAAAAAAAAAATTTTAAAAATCGGTTTTCCAGAAAACCAATTTGGTAGCCATTTTGAAAATGAAAAACTTAAAGATGGTACTATTTTTAAAATATTTTCTTAATCCTTATTCTCTCACCTCACCTTGTATGCTTGTTTAAACACATACAAACTCATTTATTGTTGTTGTTGTAAAATCTAATATTAAGTTAGGATAAACTTCATTCCCATCAATGACGCTGGTGTTACTGGTATACAAATTAAAATTGGTCACAGTGACAAAAAATCATTTTATCGATGGGCTTACGCGGACTATTCCTAGTCGGACAAGGATAATAATACGAAGCTATAATATCAAAGCAATTTATTAAATTCACATTATCAGAAGGCAGCTATAGTGTTGGATCGAATAGACTAGTTTGCAGTTTGGTGTTGGAAAATTGAAATAGTTCTATTTGATTCTGCTATTCATCATGATTACGATTAAATGTCTGTGAATCATCAATCAGTTCCAACAAGCAATCTTGTGTGAATGTAACTTCAGTAAGCAAAATCAAAATTTGTCATAATAAAAACTAAAATAATTATTTTTACATTTCATAATTTTATTAAAAAATAGTAACAATAAATTAAAAAACTAAAAGACTACAAATAAATATTAATAAATACAAAGTTTTCACTTAATTACTAAATTAAAATTTTGCTTAATTCAAAAACAACTTCTACTGAGCATTATGTAACAAATTTCTCTCTCTCTCTCTCTCTCTCTCTTTCTCTCTCAATTTCGAAAGACATTCATCTTTAACTAGTTGCGAGCTCCTCTACGTTCTTCTGAATGTCGTTTCTGAATCTTATTCAGCAAGTTCCATATCTTCATTAACAGCAGTTGTGGCATTTGGATATAATGGTGCATCTCTTTTGGCTCTTGGTTCTAACTAGGTTTTCATAACATTTTGCACCGCTGTTAAATCTCTTCGTGTTCGACCTTCTTTCCGTGCATTGACTGATTTGTATCGGAATATCGGTAGGAAGATGCTCGATTCAGCGATTTCCATATCTTCTACGTCAGCAGTGGCCGAAATTAATTCATTTGGTTGTTTTGGTGTGGCTCGTTTTGCTCTTAGTACATGGTTTTCAGGAGTAACATCATTTTGGATGGCTACCAAATCTCTGCTTACTCGACCTCCTCTACGTGCATTGACCGATTTGTATCGGAATATAGGTAGGAAGATGCTCGATTCAGCGAGTTCCATGTCTTCATTATCAGCGGAAGCCGAAAGTAATTCATTTGGTTGTACTGGTGCAGCTCTTTTTGTTCTTAAAACATTGTTTTCAGAAAAAACAGCACTTAGTACGGTAGATAAATCTCTACGTACTCGAAATATTGATCTTGATTCGACTGTTGATAAGTTAAGAGCACAAATAATCACTATAACAATTAGTACAATTTTTGATGCCATATTTTATGTTTTATAATAACAATTTATTTTTTTGTAAAATATTTAATAATTCACGATATTTTCAATAAGAATATAAGTTTGGTACTGATTGTTAAAATTTTATTTTGGTTGACTTTATATACGAATTCTCGTATGCTTTAAGAGAGCTAAACTGTTTGCTATAAACTACCAGTTTCTTGAAAGAAAAAATCGATTGACCTCTCAGTAAAAAATTAACACTTACACGTAACGTGAACGAATCGAAATATAGCTTAGATGCGTATGCGGTGGATACGTATTCGATGCAGACAATGCAATTTTGAGATTTGTAGTGCGAAATCTAATAAATGAATGCTAAATAATTTCAATAATACTCAAGCTCGATTCCAGCTAATTTTGCTAATTTTTATTTATTTGTTTTTGTTCTCAGACTAAAACAAATACGACAGCTTAATCAATACAACTATTATAAATTCGTTAATTACTTCCTCAATGAAACGCATTTTAATTAAAATTAAGCCAAGCTCTGGGTGCCCACGACTTTATTAATGTGATCATTGCACTCTTTGAAGTCATGTCAGTTTACTAAATTTAGATACAATTAATAATCGACTTAGAAATTCAAATTATACCTCATTGAATTACCGGATCTTTTTATCTTATATCCAAGTGAAATATATTGTCCAGTTTCTTACCGTATTCAAAATGAGTGTGTTAGTGAGTTTGAACACACAATTTCAATTAAATAAATTTTTGCATTAATTGAATACAGATGCCAAAATAAGTTTGTTAATTTCAGTATGATGAACTAGTTAAAACAAATCCCAACTGGATTTCGAATAACACAAGCTCTTGGTGTACTTTCGTTTTTAAATGATACATCACGATTTTCTAAAAATACAATTTTAAATAACTTTGACGACTTAGTTAGTAATGCTTGTGCTATATCGTATTATTATTAATTATCTGTATTTTATATATTTAACGACTAGCGGTAATTATCTTATGGAAACTGCAACGTATATGTCTAGTCTTCTAAAAATTAAATTTTTGTCGTTAATTTTTGTTTCTAGACGCTTAAATCCATGATCCCAAAAAAAGTGTCTGTCCGTCTGTGAGAGCTAACTTAAGGTTTTCAGGCAAAATCTTTACTTTTGGGGTCAAGGCAATCGGTACCATCCATCGCTTTCACTTGTCATCATCGTTATCCTTTTACAGTTTACCACACGTTTCAAACAACATACAGAATTTTTTTTGCAGTTGTTGCGAAAGCTGAGGTTGTATCACAATATCTTAAATTTGGATAGGCACTTATTGAAACTATTTTGATCTTATGCGACTGAACTTTATCCTATTGTAAAAATTGATTAATCAACAACAACAAATTTCATGTGCATGTGTTTTAGAAAGTATACATTCCGGCGAATTAATACAGACTATTTTTCTGTTATAATATGCGAATGAAGTAAATTTATTTAATGTAATGACTAAAAAAATCGATGTTTCAAGATTTTCACCAATCAGTACACCTCGGTAGTACTATGTATGTACTTTAAGCATGCCAACCCGTTAAAAAAATTGTTAGGATTAACTTAGTTAATCTTAGATTATATGAAATATTTTGTCTCAACTTGTCTAAGTAAATCGATATTTCGAGATATTCATCAATTGGCAAGCATTTCTTGTAGGCTCAAGCTATTAGAAAGGCAAATTGTGGCAAATTTCAATTTGACAATTTGATTTTATGTTTTCATATAATAGCAATATTCGCCGGCACATTTAAAAAAAATCGCAAAATGTTCATCTCTCCAAGTGATGTTAATGCTTTAGTCGACTCATTTTATTTGAATTTACCTAAGGCTTTTGACAAACATGTACCTAAATACTATAAATGGAAGAAAATAATTAAAAGCGCGCAAATTTTGATTTTATTTCCAAAATACGTTTAATTTAATTCAGTATGGTTCATATCCAATCCAAACTACTAGTGCTAATCTCGCTAATTTGTAGTTATTTGCTTTTGTTGCAATATTTTAATTCTTGACACGTTTGTAAATTTTAATAATGCAATATCTCACAGTTTACAGGTACTTATCGAATTCGCCGACCATTCTTACAAACATACAATATTGAGCTTGTTTACAAAAAGTCAAAAGTCAGTTTAAAATAAGAATTAATCATGCATTCATGCCCAGAAATAAACATCTAAATTACCTTGAATTTTAAAATTTGTTGCAGGATTTACTTTGCCAAACTAAATAATAAAAGCGCAGATGACTTTCCCAATGCCACACATATGGGTACACATATTGAATCTGAAAATGAGTGTCAACACACGATTTTAATTAAGCGAAATTCACATGTGCGGAATGAAAGGTAAAACCTGAAAATGAGTTTCAGTTGGACGTTCAACGACGTGATCTTTACGCTAATTGGATACAGATGCCGAAATATGTTTGTTAATTTTAGCATTCTGCTTGTGGCTAAAGGCGATGAATAGAAACAAGCTATAACTGGATTTTGAATAACAAAAGTTGATATTCTTTTGTTTATAACACAGCATAGTTTGTAGCTCGTGTTAGTAATTTGCAACTCATATAAAACTGCGGACAAATTACTCTGTCTCTATAGCCTAGCATTTTTTCTCAGGGCAAACCCTTCATTATTTTAATAAATTCCGTAAAGCCAATTGTTGAATACACTAGTATTAGTCATCTAAAACAAATTTTAATTATTTACTAACATATATTAATCTATGGCTTCTTCCCATTGGCGTTCCATAGAGTCTGGTAAATTGAGTAAACCACATTTTTGTAGTGGGCTTTACACAGCACAATGCTGTTTAAGCTAATAATTACACCAACTCAAAAGGTTTGGTTTTTTTAAGTCTGCGTACTAAATTTGTGTTGCTTAGGAGCTGAGTTGCCTCAATGTTCACATGTTGCCAGAGCCTCTCTTCATGTCTCCGCGCTTTCTCCTGAATTTCATTTGCGATGATATTCACTTTAAGGTCCCTATGAAGGTGCATCAACGATGTTCCTTAATACCACATTCTGAAATCTTTGGATGATATTTATGTTGCTCTGTTTGGTACAATCCCAAAGTTGAATACCATAAGTCCAAACCGGTTTCAATATTTGCTTATAAAGTAGCAGCTTGTTGAATGTTGACACAGAAGAGTTCCTTGCCATCAGCCAATACGTCTTTCTGTATTTAAGTCTTAGTTCTTCACTTGTCTTCTTAAGATGTGCTTTCCATCGCAGGTTAGCATCCCCACTTAGCTGTGTTCGCATACGGTACTATTTTTCGATTTATGGCAATTGTGATATGCTCGAATCGCCTGTTTGTAAAGTTGATGTGAACTGATTTGGTTTCGCTGTTGGAACTTTTGCACTTCAACCATGTACAATATGTCTTGAAAAGCAACACAAACTATTTGAATGTGACAAATCCGAAGCAATGCCTTTAGAAAATAGAAGGAATTTGTTGAAAAAAAGAAAACCGCTGCTTCAATTAGAAGCTACACTTGCAAAAAAAATCCTATTTGGGTGGGTATAGTTGCAGGACAATGCACTGGCGCACAATCACAACAGGCAATCACCGCTAACATCAACCAACCAGAACAAACCTTGGACCAATTATTAAAAATATTCTGGGAAATTGAAGAACTTGCTAAAAGGAACCTCAATTTATCAAAAGAAGAGGAATTTTGTGAACGTCACTTTAAAAGCAGCACAATGATAGACAGCATCGGTCGATTTAGAGTACGCCTGCCATTTAAGTTATCCCCAACCATATCCTAAACGTCGCATTTTGTATGCATAGTTCGGTTTTTTTTTTTTGCTTACAAGGGTATGGGAGCACGATTATGTATTATGTTGCTATTGTTTCTCTCCTCCATACAAATATTTCAAAGTGCTGTGTAGTTGCATAAGTCGAGTATACACACGAAATCTTGCAAGTAAAAATATGTTTGGACAAGGATTGGAAACAAACAATTTTGATGAAATGCCTTGACAGAATATAAAATTTGAAGTTTGGGATTTGAAATTTGGAGTTTGGGGTTTTAAATTTGTAATTTGACATTTAAAATTTGGAATTTAAAGTTTGGAGTTTAAAATTTTGAATTTGAAATTTAAAATTTGAACTTTGCAATTTGGAGAGATTTCAAATTTGAAATTTGAAATTTGGAATCTGGGATTTGGTATTTGGAATTTGAAATTTGGAATTTAAAATTTGGAATTAAAGTTGGGAGTTTGGAATTTGGTATTTGAAATTTAAAATTTGGAATTTTAAAATTGAAATTTAGAATTTATAGTTTGAAATTTGGAATTTAAAATTTGCAATTTGAAAATTGAAATTTAAAAATTGAAATTTAAGTTAGCAGTTTGGAATTTGGGGTTTGAAATTTAAAATTTGAAATTTAGAATTTGGAATTTGAAAGTTGGAATTTAAGTTTGGAGTATGGAATTTGAAATTTAAATTTGGAATTTGAAAAATGAAATTTAGTATTTATAGTTTGAAATTTCAAATTTGAAATTTGGAATGTGTGATTTGAAATTGGGAATTTATGGAATTTGAAATTTGTAATTTGGTACATATTTGAAATTTGAAATTGAAAATTTGGAATTTACAACTTGAAATTTAAATTTGAAATTTAGAATTTTGGAATTTGAAATTTAGAATTTGAAATTTGGAATATGGAATTTGAAATTTAAAATTTGGAATTTGAAATTTGAAATTTGGAATTTGGAATTTGGTATTTGGAATTTGAAATTTGAAATTTGGAATTTGGTATTTGGAATTTGGAATTTGAAATTTGGTATTTAAAATTTGGAATTAAAGTTTGGAGTTTGGAATTTGAAGTTTCAAATTTAAAATTTGAAATTTGGAATTTGAGATTTGAAAGTTGGAATTTAAGTTTGGAGTATGGAATTTAAAATTTGGAATTAAAGTTTGGAGTTTAGAATTTCGAATTTGAAATTTACAATTTGAAATTTAAATTTGAAATTTAAAATTTGGAATTTGGAATTTGAAATTGAAATAAAAAAAAATATAAAATTTGAAACTCTGAATTTGACATTTAAAATTTGAAATTTCAAAACCGAAATTTAGAATTTATAGTTTGAAATTTGAAATTTTTAATTTGAAATTTGAAATTTGGAATTAAAAATTAAAAATTTGGAATTTAAAAATTTAAATTTAGAATTTGAAATTTGGAATTTGGTATTTGAAATTTGGAATTTAAAATTTGGAATTAAAGTTGGGAGTTTAGAGTTTGGTATTTGAAATTTAAAATTTGGAATTTGAAAATTAAAATTTCAGATTTGAAAAGTGGAATGTGAAATTTGAAATTTGGGATTTGAAATTTACAATTTAAAATTTAAATTTAAAATTTAGAATTTGGAATTTGAATCTGAAATTTAGAATTTAAAATTTGGAATTTAATATTTTATATTTAGAATTTGGAATTTTAAATTTGAAATTTTAAATTTGGTTTTTGGAATTTGAAATTTTGAATTTATAATTTGGAATTAAAGTTTGGAGTTTAGAATTTGGAATTTGAAATTTACAATTTGAAATTTAAATTTGAAATTTAGAATTTAAAATTTGGAATTAAAAATTAAAAATTTGGAATTTAGAAATTTAAATTTAGAATTTGAAATTTGCAATTTGGAATTTGAAATTTGGAATTTAAAATTTGGAATTAAAGTTGGGAGTTTGGAATTTGGTATTTGAAATTTAAAATTTGGAATTTTAAAATTGAAATTTAGAATTTATAGTTTGAAATTTGGAATTGGGAATTTGGAATTTAAAATCTGAAATTTTGAATTTATGGAATTTGAAATTTGAAATTGAAAATTTAGAATTTATAACTAGAAATTTGATTTGAAATTTGGAATTTAAAATTTGGAATTTGAGATTTGAAAGTTGGAATTTAAGTTTGGAGTATGGAATTTGAAATTTAAATTTGGAATTTGAAAAATGAAATTTAGAATTTATAGTTTGAAATTTGGAATTTGTGATTTGAAATTGGGAATTTATGGAATTTGAAATTTGTAATTTGGTATTTGAAATTTGAAATTGAAAATTTGGAATTTACAACTTGAAATTTAAATTTGAAATTTAGAATTTTGGAATTTGAAATTTAGAATTTGAAATTTGGAATTTGAAATTTAAAATTTGCAATTTGAAAATTGAAATTTAAAATTTGGAATTTAAGTTTAAATTTGGAATTTGGAGTTTGAAAGTTGAAAATTGAAATTTGGAATTTTTAATTTGAAATTGGGGATTTTGAATTTAATATTTAGAATCAAATTCCGGAATTTGAAAATTGATATTTAGAATTTATAGTTTGAAATTTGAAATTTGGAATTTGTAGTTTGCAATTTGAAATTTAAAATTAAAATTTAAAATTTGTAATGGAAATGGAATTTGAAATTTAAGATTTAAGATTAAAAATTTGGAATTTAAAATTTAAGATTAATAATTTAAAATTCGGAATTTGAAATTTGGATTTCGAATTTGAAGTTTGGAATCTGAAATTTGAAATTTAAAATTTAAATTTAAATTTTGGGATTTAAAATTTAGCGTTTGGAATTTGGAGTTTGAAATTTAAAATTTGAAAGTTGAGATTTGAAATTGGGAATTAATGGAATTTGAAATTTGTAATTTTGTATTTGAAATTTGAAATTTAGAATTTATTTTTTTAATCGTCTAAGGTGAAGAGCTTTGGGATTCAAATAGTTTGTTCATAACATTGTTGGTTGGGGCAAGGTTAATAAAGTTTCAGATTTCTCAAATTTACATTTTCTTCCGCTTAAGTCAAATTTACTGCAGTTAGAGGAGAGATAGAAAACATTGAATACTTAAAATAATTTTTGTCTTATGTCGAGTTAAGTGATTATGCCTTGTGACCACAGAATTAATGGTGAAGTAAATTGGGTTTTCGGTTTCACTGAATTTAATGAAATTAAATTAATTTTTGTTACAATTATGTTGAATTAAATTTAGTGAAATGAATATTTCGATGTAATTGAAGGATTAATGTTATAATGTTGGTATTGAAATCGATGTGAATATTGGTATTAGTGTTAATGTTAGTTTTAGTATTAGTATTGGTATTATGTTGATATTGCAGTATTTATATTAAGATTAATAAATAAACAAATATTCGTTAAAATGGTTTTAGTTTAGAATCACCTGAGAAACTCGACCAAGCTGGCATTGAGGCGATATCGGGATGGTAGTTGCCTTAATTATTGTTATACAAACCATTTATGTTAATTTATTTGCAGTAAATAAAGAACCATTTATAATTTATTTTAGAGAATTAAATGTATATTTAAGGATTAATATAGACTTTAAATTTAGGAATTTTTTGAAGAACCTGAAACAACTTTTCAGGAACTTAATCAGTAAATGAACTTGAAATTGTGTTTTCTTCTTCTTCCGCTGGCGCTACATCCCATGAAGGGATTTGGCCGCCTCAACGATGCTCCTCCAAATAATCCGATCCGCCACAAGAGAACGCCAGGCACGGTGACCGAGTGTGTACAGGTCCCTCTCAACGTCGTCCATCCATCGGGTAGGTGGTCTCCCACGAGGTCCTACTTTCGTTGGTGCCGACTCCAAGGCCTGTTTAGTGGTCCGATTTTGTGAACGTAGTACGTGCCCAAGCCATCTCAGCCTTGACGATTTTATGAATCCTATGATGTCGACTTTATCGAGATCATTTCTGATCTCGTGATTCATTCGCATTCTGTACGTGGCTCCCTCTTTAATGGGACCGAGAATTCTTCTTATCATCTTACGCTCAGTTACAGCGATTTTCTGGATGTTTTGCGCTGTTAGTGTCCAAGACTCGCAACCAAAGGTGACAACTGGTCTTATCAGCGCCTTGTAGATGTCCAATTTTATTTTGCGCGATATATGAGGAGACTTGAAAATTTTGATATTGGCGTAAAATGCTCGGTAGCCTGCTGCGATCCTCGATGAAATGTCCACAGAAACGGAGTTTTGCTCAGTGATCAGTGATCCTAGGTATTTAAACTCATTCACCTTTTCATATTGAGTATCTCCTGAAATGAAGTCCCCACGAGTCTGCCTTCTCGCGGTCACCATGTATTTGATCTTCGCTTCATTGATCTGAAGGCCTATTTGTTGGGCTGTTAATTCCAACGGGAGGAGGACCTCTTTCAGAGAGATGATGTTGCGACCCAGAATGCAAATATCGTCAGCGTATGCTAATAGCTGGGTTGATTTATAATACAGGCAGCTACGCTGGGCTATATTAAGCTGACGAATGACATACTCTAATGATAGATTGAATAGAGTTTGAGCTATTGGGTCTCCTTGCCGCACTCCAGATGTTATCTCGAAGGCATCCGAAATTTTGCCTTCTATTAGCACCTTACATATTGAGCATTCCATTAAAAGCTGGCACATTGAAACCAATTTTGACGGTATGCCCAGATAGGACAATACGTTCCATAACGTGTTCCTCTTAATGCTGTCATACGCCTGTTGAAAATCTATAAATAGACTGTGTACAGGGATGTCCTTTTCATAGCATTTCTCCAGCACAATCCTCAGCGTGAAAGTTTGATCGGTCGTTGATCTATTTGGCCGAAAACCACATTGATAATCACCCAAGATCTTCTCGCTATAAGTTGATAACTTTGCTGCGACTACGTTAGCCAAAACCTTGTAGCCCGTGTTCAGCAAAGCTATACCGCGATAGTTGTTGCAGTTTAATCGATCTCCCTTTTTATG
This sequence comes from Tipula helvola, assembly GCA_963556165.1. NCBI lineage: Eukaryota > Metazoa > Arthropoda > Insecta > Diptera > Tipulidae > Tipula > Tipula helvola. Next base: position 61,930,906 of record OY744483.1, read on the forward strand.
AAGTGGACATATTAGAGCCGTCTTCCACTCTACTGGGATTTCTTCTCTAGACCAAATTGTTGATATTAGCTCAAACATGCGGCAGAACAGATAATCACCGCCATATTTGAGCATTTCGTTGCAGATACCATCCTCACCAGGTGTCTTGTAATTTTTCATCTGCGATATCACGTTCCGTACTTCATCATATGATGGAGGAGGTGGTGGTGTCATCTCGACGTTAATATCGCGTTGAAGCAAGAGAGGTTGTTGCTCGGAAGGTGGTGCCTGTTTATTTAAAAGCGAGGAGAAGTAATTTCGCCACACTTCGAGGACGGTTTTGGTGTCCATTTCCAACTCGCCTGATTTGTTGCGAATAGCGCTGCTACGTGGATGAAAGTCCGTAGCTAATTCTCTTATGCAACGATATCTATCTCTCAGGCTAGAATTTTGGATGTTGTGTGCCTGTTGTTCATGCCATTCCCGTTTCTTCCGTCTACATAGCCGATTAGCGATTCTCCTCGCAGTCATGTAGGCGTTATGGGATTGCCTTGTTCTTTGCGATAGATCTCGTTGTCGTGCGCGATCTTTTTCCCGAATAGCACCAATACAATCATCATCAATCCAGAGATTTTTAGGCCTTGACGGATTTTGGCCTATGGTGGACTTTGAGGCATCGGTTACCGCCGTTTTGATAATGTCCCACTGTTCTTGAACGGAGTCAGGAAGTGGTTTATTTTCCAAGATTTCTGATATAGTCATCCCGAAGGTGGTTCTGGTAACTTGCTCGTTCAATGCCGCAGTGTTCCAACGAGTGATGCGCTGGAAGCGATGATTATATGTGGTTGATAGACGAAATTTTAATTCAGCAACTACCAGGAAATGGTCTGAATCAATGTTAGCTCCACGTTTAGTTTTGATGTTTTTAAGGCTAGAAAAATGTCTTTTGGACAAGAGGATGTGGTCGATTTGGTTGACCGTTGTCCCGTCGTTTGATTTCCATGTGGCTTTATGAATGCGCTTATGTGGGAAGTATGTGCTGGCAACCACCAAGTTGTACAATAAAGCTAGCTCGATGGTGCGCATCCCGTTGTTGTTTGATGTATGGTGCAAGGAGTTTGGGCCGATAGTGCTTCGATATGTACTGCCAGCACTGCCAATTTGAGCATTGAAGTCGCCCAAAACAATTTTGATGTCATGTTGCGGAATTTTGCTCAGGACGGTTTCGAGCTGGTCGTAGAAAGCGTCTTTGATTTGATCAGGCTTCTCCTCGGTGGGGGCATGAATGTTCACAAATGTGATGTTAAAGTGACGTCCATGAAACCTGAGTGTACAAATCCGATTACTGACAGGCATGAAGTCAGTCACAAATTGACGGCATCGATTGCTAATCAAGAAACCAACGCCCAATTCATGTTTATCCATGTTATTGCTATGACAGAGAGTTAGTCCGAAGCGACTATAATCGGTGATGCCATTGCCGATTATGAAATTGAAATGAAATTGTGTTGTCTTGTGCTAAATAATTGACTAAGTATATACTAAAAATAAATTTACTAACTATCAACTACTTAGGTGTCTGGAACCGGGTTGATTCTTTCTTACTTACATACCTTTCCTTTCCTTCGGTTTTATTATGTGTAAAGCGTGTACGGCGGGCCCGGTGTCAACCGGGAGTCTTGCTTAGGCATGGTGGTGCATTCTGATCAATCAATCAGCACCGATTTGGCAAATTGAATATTTAAATTGTTTGGAATAGGTAATAACATATTTTAAAAGCATGCCAATTTTGATAAAGTTTTTATTAGCTTAGATTTTAAGCTCTGTTTTCTTATATCGTTTTCTTAAATCCAAATTTTATTTGGAACCAGCTTAAGCAAAAAATGTTCACTTATCCAAAAATATTATTGCGGTTACAAAAATATGGCACGGTGTATTAAAAGCCGCGGTGAATTATTAGATTCAGCAACTAGGGCTAATTAAAAAATGTAAAAGGATCAGAGCTGTTTAGTCAGCTGAACAGAGACTACTCTATGGTACCAACGCACAGATTCTAAAGTTGGCTATTAAAACAAAACGATTAAAATAAAATATTTTTTTTTTTTAAATTTATAGTTTTCATAATTTTATGTAAAAAAAATTAAATTGCAATAAATAAATAATAAATAATTACAGAATTGTTCTTATGTACTAAATTATAAATAATATTAACCCTAAATACATTTACATTTATACAATCACAGCCAAAGGTCACACGAAGCAATTCTCCACTCTCTCTGTGTACTTTTAAGATTTCTATCTTTCAATAATTTTACTTGTTTGTGTTTATTAAATGATTTGTGTCGGAATATTGGTAAAAAGATGTTCTGTTCAGCTACTTCCATATCTTCATCATCTGCAGTTGCGGTAACTAATTCGATTGGAAGTAATGGTGCTTCCCGTTTAGGTCTTAGTGCATAGTGGCTTATTCTAACTGGATGGAATTCCCCTTCAGCTCTTTGTTGGGCTGATAAATCCTGATATATTGGTGCATCCCGTTTTGCTCTTAGCAAATGATTTTCAGCAATAACATACTTTTGAACCGCTTTCAAATCTCTGCGTACTCGAAATATTGATCTCAATTCGACTGATGATAAGTTGAAAGCACAAATAATTACGATAAACATTAGTAAATTTGTTGATACCATTTTTTTTTTTTGTTAAATATTTAATAATTTACGATGTTTTCAATAAGAATATAACTTTGCTAGTGATTGTTAAAGATGCAGTTACCCCTGGTTTTATAATCAAATTCTCGCTGTGTACATTTTTATTGTTATTTACGCTTAAAAATATTGATACTAATTTTAACTTCTGGTATTATCTTAATAGCACTAATTCATTCAAAATAGTTGTATCTACTACTGTTTTACATATTCATCACTCTCATTCTTCAACTCAAAAAATTAGCACTTGGCTGTGTAAATCACAATAGGTTTATGTATACTAAACGGATTATAACGTAATAAGCAAAATTAAAAATCATCTGCTTAGTTCCATTAGTATAATAACAGTATTTGGAAGCTACAACTAAGCATGGAACTAAACTCGATGCGATCTTTTCAGATTTCCGGGTTGATAGTTCCGGCATGTACACATCAATGACTAGTATTCACGAGCCCTTGTTGGTCAAATTTTGTACCTAAAATCTTTAAAATAAATTATAAACTTAGAGAGTTTGACTCGTGACCACAGATAACATACTTCATTTGCATATTATATTAGGCAAATATTTTGTATTAATCCGCCCGAATGTTTATTTTTTAAAACACACATATTTATGCAATCGTGTTGTTTTTGTTTAACTCGCACGTTACAATTTAGTAACGAGATTTTAGCAGTGCGAATAAGAAAGGTTATTCCGAAGTTTCAGATACCGGTTGTTTTGGGTTTGTGCCGAAAAGCTTCAGTAACTATCAAGAAGAGTACAACAGATGAATTACTAAGATTTATAGCTGAACTCGTAAAATTTATTATGTAGAGAGTTTCTGCCTAAACAACAGTTAAAAATAAAACAGTTTTTTAAATTTTTGATTTTTATATTTTTATGTAAAAAAAATTAAATAACTTAACAAATAAATAGTTAAAGAATTTTTCGTTATGTACTAAACAATAAATAAACTTAATCTAAAAATACTGGTTTTGTACAAGCACAGGTCTTACGAGACAAATCTCTCTCTCTCCATTTTTTAATACATTCGTCTTTTATTAGTTGCGAACTCGTCTGCGTTCGTTGAATGATTTGTACCGGAATTCTGGTCGAAAAATATGCGATTCTGCAAGTTCCATTTCTTCATCATTTTGTAAGGCGGTGAAATCTCTGCGTACTCGAACTCCTCTACGTTGATTGAATGATTTGTACCGGAATATCGGTAGGAAGATGTTTGATTCAGCAAGCTCCATATCTTCATTGTCAGCAGTTGCGGCAACTGCCTCGTTTGAATATATTGGTGAATCTCTTTTAACTCTTAGTACATATGTAATATCATTTTCTAAACCTGCGAAACGTCGGTGTTCTCGAAATATTGATCTTGATTCAACCGTTAATAAGTTGGCAGCACACACAATCACGATTAACAATAGTACAATTTTTGATGCCATCTTTTATCTTTTATAATAACAATTTTTTTAATAATTCACAATCTTTTCAATAAGAATATAATTTTGTTACTGATTGATCGAAATGTAGTTTGGTTGCCTTTATATACGATACTTGCTTTGTAAATCGCCATTTACGCTTTGAAGAGAGCTTTACTAAATAAAACATTTATCTATGTTACGACACATTCATTTCTCTCAAGATTATCTTGAGTAACATTCATCGATCGATTTTGTTTAAATTCTTTGTTGCATCATGGGATTGGAAAATGAAGCAATAGTTAAGAGTTGTTACAACAGTACAATTAAGAGTGCTGCCTGGATGTGGCGGTATAATTTGTACTGTCCCTGGACGAGAGGAGAACTTTTTGTTTAACAAATTATAATTTAAAATTAGTTTTACTATTAACAGCGTGAAGATATTTGCAGGTCAGCACAGTTTGATTGTGATTCTATAATGTTCAGATCGTGAGTAAGAAATCTTGTAAATTTACTAAAACGATTTGCTAAAATTATAATCTAATGAGCGCATGGTTTGGTTTTACTTCCGAAATACGCGTAAATTAACTCAATATGAATCATGTGCAATTCCAGCTAATTTTTGTTTATTTGTTTTTGTTCGTTAATTTTAAATAAATATCAAAATTTTAATTTTCGACACGTTTGAAAAATTTGATAATTTATAGAATAAATACATAATATAAAATAATAAATACGGCTATTATAATATTTATTTAATGTTAATATTTTCATCAGTAAATTACTATACTTTAAATTACTTATTACTCTTATACAATGAGATAAAATCTAAAATTGATGCGATCATTTTTAAATATATTTGTGAGGTTGCTAAATTTAGCTTATTTAGATAAACACGACTCGATTCTGATGTAATCAATAATCAAGCAGTGGGCTTTAGTATTTTTGGAGCAGATATTTTCCGGGTTTCTGCACCATAAAAAGTAAAACCTGAATATGAGTTTGAATGCACGATTTCAAATATGCGATTTTTTGCACTAATTAAATACAGATGTCAAAATACAGTCCCTGGCCAAATTATTAGACTCACAACAATTCTGTTGAAAAATGTTAACTTCTGGCGATTTATATATTTCACTAAACATTTTTATAGCCTAGCCATACAAAACTATTATGTGTTAAGGTGCATTCAAAATACCATGTTTTACTTTGTACTAAATAATATTTGTACTAAAAATAGAAATACATTTTTCATCTAAATTCGAAAAAAATTTAAAAAAAATACTTTTAACTGAGCTAGCTCAAAATATTTTAGTGGATTTATGTTCAGTATTATTAACGGGACAATTTAAACGGGCATACAAGAAAAAATTTTTGGCGACAAACATTAGCATCAAAAATAATAAATTGGCATCACAAATAATATTTTGGCACCACATATGAAAAAACAAACAAATATTTTTGAAGGACATTATTAAATACTGTGGCGACAAACATTGACATCAAAATTAATAAATTGGCAACAAATATAATATTTTGGAACAGAAAAAAACAATTTTTAGAGTAAAAAAAAAAAAAAAAAAAATCGAGACAAAAAATTAAATTTAATCGATACAAATTATTTAATATTTGATGGGGGATCGATAAAAAATATTGCAGTGTCATTAATAGATTCTATATAATCCGCTCCTACGTGCGGCACGCAGTGCGACATGTTTGCCTATCCTGGCTCCTACGTCCCTCGAAGTTTAAATCTAAGGCCCCTCGGAGGGCTAAGCAGGGGGAGCGAAGCGACCTCCCGCGTGCCCGTGAGAGTTACCGAAGCCGTTAGCCTCTACAATTCTAAGTTAAATTAGGGATCTCCATTTTCCAGAATATTTTAAAACTAATTTAATTTTTTTAATTTTTAATTTATTTATTTATAACTTTGTTGCCAGTTAATTATTTTTGTCGCCCAAAATGTTTATTTCGATGCCAAAAAATAATTTTTGTGTACCCTTCCAATAGTGCCAAAAAATTATAAATGTTGCCAAATTATTATTATGATGCCAAGAAATTTTTGTTTGTTGCTCATTAATTTGTGCCGTTTTATTATTTTTTTGTATCTCAAATATTAATTTTTTGTGTGCTGGTTTATTGCCAGCCATTATTAACTATACATTTCTTTCATTTGAAGTTTTGCGCTATCTAGGCTAGAAATAGCTCTCAGGGTATTATAAATTTAGATAATAATATTTAAAATTAGTACTTATTGGTATATGTACTAATTAGAACTTATCGTTATTTTTTTAAGTGGAAAATTCATCAACTGTACTTAAAATGTAATTTTTATTTGTGTATGAAAAATTATAAGGGGTAAAATTACTTGTTGTAAAAAGTACTTATTTTATTCATATTAATCTACATTTATTTAATGCCCTGAGAGCTATTTCTAGCCTTGATTTTAGCCTAGAATTTAGATGAAAAATGTATTTCTACTTTTAGTACAAATATTATTTAGTACAAAGTAAAACATTATATTTTGAATGCACCTTAACACATAATAGAATAGTTTTCTATGGCTAGGCTATAAAAATGTTTAGTGAAATATATAAATCGCCAGAAATCAACATTTCCCAACAGAATTAATGTGCGTCTAATAATTTGGCCAGGGACTGTAGTTTACAAATTTTAGCATACTGCTTGTGGTTATTTAAGAAGGACAAAAAACAAGTTGTAATTGTAATTTTGGCATAACACAAGTCAGTTTCTGGATGAAACCAAAAAAAATACAACACTGTCAGAACGTTAACAGTGTAATGTGTCTTAAGGACATTTTTTATAAACAAACAAGAAAACAACAAAGAAAACTTGAATTGATAATTCGTATTGTTGTAATTCTCGGATGACTGATCCATCGGCATCGGCTTTATTTTGAGGAGATGAACCTGGATATCGTGCTCCAGATGAATCACTAGCCGGGGGAAATGTAGTTGATGTCATTGAGCGAATTAGTCTCAAACTCCTTTGAAGTTGTAGTGGTTTATAGGTACCGTAATAATTCACTTGGCCCTAATCCCGATATAAACTTTCACTTCACTATTATTAAATTCTGACTCCAACTTAATGACCACTACTTTGTAAAAAAAAATAATAACAACTCCGAAATGGTTTAAATATAAATTTTTATTTATAAAGGAACAAAAATACAATTTTTGATTAATTTTAATTTTTGAGCAGCTTACGAATCTGTGGCTCGATATATATTGATTAGCCCCGTTTATAATATGTTATTTTTTTTTTGTTATTTTAGGTACACATACAATTTTATTAAATATTATATACAAAAATATTTATATACCTAATTAAGAATACAATATAAATATTTTTGGTATTCCAAAATCTCGGAAGCAATAAACGAGACCGGATTTTTATGTACTATATATTGCATGCGTCTTATGTACTAGTATACAATTTTCCATTATTTATTATATAAATATATAGGGAGCAGGTGGGTACGGTGTATTACTCATTATTACTTTAATCATTTAATATAGCGTTTTTGGAAAACCCTATATCACTCACCCCGCAGATGTGGTCCCCATCGATTAGAAATTTAAGGTGTTTCTCTAAAAGTGAACATGTCTTGATCTTCGCGCAAACTGAGGCATTATTTTAATTTCGTCCGTCACGTACGCGGGTTTTAGTCTGTCAATGGCGATTGATAAATTCTTACCGTTATAATCAACTACAAAATATTTTCGGAATCTTCGCTGTACTGAATATGGTCCCTCATATGGTGGTGATAATCCCGTTTTTACTTTGTCCACCCGGACGAAAACTTGGTCACAGTCCGTTAAATCTTTTGGGATATAAGTATTGTCCTGAGGGCTATTCCGAGTATCTTTGGGAACGACGTTACGCATCGACTCTCGTAGTTTCTCGACCAGTGAAGTTGGATCTGTCGATAACGTGGGATTGGGATGCAATACTAATTCTCCTGGGACCTTCAGCGGTTGTCCGTAGACAAGATCAGCAGGAGTGCATCCGAGATCAGTCTTGATCGAAGTTCTTATACCAAGGAGAACAAATGGGAGCTCATCGCTCCAATTAAGGGTATTCGATCTAGCATAAAGTGAGGCTTTTAAATGGCGATGAAGTCGCTCTACCATGCCATTTGCCTGAGGGTGATATGTCGTCGTTCGTATTCTGTGAGAACCTAACAGTTTCGTAAATTCTTTGAATAGGTTGCTTTCGAATTGACTGCCTTGATCAGTCGTGATTTCGAGTGGAACACCAAATCTCGAAATGTACTGGTCTACGAAAGCTTTCACTACCGTACTTGCTCTCATATCCGTCAAGGGTACGGCTTCTGGCCATCGAGTGAACCGATCTATTATCGTTAGTATGTAGAAATAACCATTAGACGGGGGTAATGGTCCGACAAGATCGAGGTGTATATGTTCGAACCTGCCAGAAGGAATATCAAAACGACCCTGTTCCGAACGTGTATGTCGGTTGACCTTCGACTTCTGGCAAGGAACGCAAGTCTTGGCCCAATACCCCGTATCAACATTCATACCCGGCCAGAAATATTTTAACGTAATTAATTTACGTGTTGCGCGGATTCCTGGATGAGATAGGTTGTGAAGCTTTTCAAAAATAGTATGCCGCATTTCTTTTGGGATGTATGGACGTTTGGTGCTGGTTGAAGTTTCACACCAAATTGAAAGTTTCGACGCAAAATCCGGAACAAGTTCCATCTTGCGTTTTGAATTAGATGAGTTTGTACTGTCTCTGACCAGTGTTTTTAACTCGTCGTCAGACTCTTGAAGAGAAACTAATTTATCCATATCCAAACCTGTATGACAAATAGCTGTTACTTGGGTTTCCTCCGACCGTGACAAAGTGTCTGCCACAACGTTGCTTTCACCTTTAACATACCTTATATCGGTAGTAAATTGGGAAATATAGTCGAGTTGGCGACTCTGACGTGGACTACGTTCCGACTTGGACTCGATTGCAGTAGTCAGTGGCTTGTGATCGGTATTAATGTGAAATATTCTACCTTCGACAAAACACCGGAAGTTCTTGATAGAACAATAAATGGCCAGGAGTTCTCTGTCGAAAGCAGAATATTTTTGTTCAGGAGGGGAAAACTTTTTGGAAAAGAAGGCTAACGGTTCCCAACTTCTATCATGTAATTGTTCCAATACAGCACCCACCGCAACACCAGAGGCATCGGTACTGATGCGAAGTGTTCCATGTTCTATGGGATGAGCAAGAAGAGTGGTTTGTGTGAGCGCAAATTTAGTTGCGTTAAAAGCTGATTCACATTCAGTTGACCATGAAAATGGGTTCTTCTTGTTGACTTTACCTAGTTTGCTAAGGTGGCTGTGTATTGGTGCAAGATGTTCGGCTAAATGAGGGATGAAGCGATGGTAATAGTTAACCATGCCCACGAAACGCTGCACTTGCCTGATAGAAGTGGGTTTAGGGAAAGACTGGATTGCCACGATTCGATCCGCAGAAGGCTTTACGCCATCTTTGGTGATTTCGTGGCTCAGGAAGTTGATGGAAGCTGCACCAAATTCACATTTGGAAGGTTTAATTGTTAAACCATATTGTGCCAAACGCGAGAATAAGATATTGAGATGCTCGTGGTGCTCGACTTCATTTCTGCTTGACACCAATATATCATCATCAATATACACATACACAAATTCTAACCCTTTTGTGACCTCATCCATTAGCCGCTGAAACGTCTGCGCAGCATTCCTTAAACCGTAGGGCATCCTAATGAATTCATATAGTCCAAAAGGTACTGTGATAGCGGTTTTGTGTATATCTTCCGAAGCGACAGGAATCTGGTGGTAAGCACGCACGAGATCTATCTTCGAGAAAATGGTGCAGCCTTGAAGGTTGAGGGAAAAGTTATGGATATGTGGGAGAGGATACCTATCTGGTACTGTAATCGCGTTTAATCGGCGATAGTCACCACAAGGACGCCAGTCGTTGCTGTCACGTTTTGGAACAAGGTGCAAAGGTGAAGCAGCGCTGGAAGAACTCTGTCTACATAAGCCCAGTTGTAACATATGTTCAAACTCGTTTTTGGCTATTTTATGTTTTTCCGAATCTAATCGTCTCGGTCTCGAAAAAGGTAAGTGACCTTCGGTGACGATTCTGTGCACTACGTTATGTCTTACGGGGAGATCATAACGAGCCTCCTGCGTAAGACTTGGAAATTTACGGAGGAGTGCGCCATATGGACCTTCGATTGCAAATAATCGAGGTACCGTATCAGTTGGAATGTTAGTATCCATTGTGATTACTGACAAAGTTGTACTTGTGTCCACAAGGCGTTTGTGCTTGAGGTCCACGACCAACCCAAATTTAGCCAAAAAATCAGCACCAATTATTGGTCTTGTTACTGATGCGATGACAAAAGGATGTCGGAAGTCGCGGCGCAAGCCTAAATCTACATGCAATAGACGTGTACCAAAAGTGCTTATGCTAGAGCCATTAGCTGCCACCAACCGACTCTCCGAATCGTTTACAAGATTACTAAAATGTATTTTTGGTACGACGGAAACATCTGCACCAGTGTCGATGAGAAAATTAAATTTGGTTATGGAACATTTTATAGTTAAGCGACGATTGTAATAAGTCCCATCGGTTGTCGCATTCACCTTGGGACAATCTAGTTTTCCGTTTGAGAATTGGAATTTGACGGAGGTTTTTGTCCATAAGAACAACCCTCACATTTTTTAGCGTTATCTTTAAATTTGCGGTGGTACCAGCATAGCCAATAACCACTGCGTCGACGTGAATTGCTGCGAGATTGCGTTTGATTTCTTGAATTCGACCGTTGTCTTGAGCGACTCCGACCACTAAATTCACGGTTAAATTTTACATTAAGTTGTTCGATAGCTCTCTGAAGACTCGCTAGAGAAATTTCTGATGGTTTAGAATCAGATTTAGGTGCACTTAATGATTTAGGTTCCACAGTGTTACAAACGTAATTGGGACGATTAATTTCAAAAATACGATCCGCGAACTTGATTAAATCGCTAATATCGTCTTGTTCTCTAATTGCAACAATTGATCTGATTGAATCCGGTAATCTACCCAACCAGAGAGTTTTTAGCAATTGAGAATTTACTGCGGTTGAAGATCCTGCTTTTTCTTCGAGATGGCGGTAGAAGTCAGATGGCGTAAAATCGCCCATATCGGTAGACTTAAGAAGGTTCTCTATCCTACCTTGTTCTGATACCGATCGTCTCTTAATGACCTCATCTCGAAGAGTATCATACTTATTATTTTCGGGTGGCTTGCGGATTATACTAGCTATCGAAGCTATCACGTTTACCGGTAGCTGAGCTATCGCGAAATTAAATTTGTTTTCGTCATTAGTTAGCCGTCTAACCTTAAACAATGCCTCAAGTTGTTTAAACCAGAGTTCAGGCATATCATTCCAGAATTGTGGAATGGGTACTTCAGCTATATTAACCCTAAACTTGTCTTCTGGCTTATGCTTGTCATTGTTATCCTCATCATCTGACATGTTTTTTTTTAGTTATAGTTGCGAATGTCTGATATAGCAATTAATAGTAAATGAAAATACTGCTCTAATAAACACGATAAATTTCAAAATATGTCAGTGGTACCAGTAATGATTATGTGGATTGCTGACTAATAATTCACAAGATTCGACTAATAAATTATAATTGAGTAATAATGAGTGCACGATATTGAAAAATTAAGTACGTTGATAAATAATTGAAAATGAAATATGTGTATACGTTATACTTAATGACACATACAAAAATATAGTACTCACCAATTTTTTAGACGTACTTCTTAAATGTTGTTCGTAATATATACCGTTTGCTTCACAGAATCTTGGTTCACCTCAATTTAATATTGTTTTCCTTTACAATAATTGGTAACAAAAAACTAAAATAAAATTAAGAGAAAAAAAAAAAAATATTATAGTTATGTATTCACAATTTGGGTAGTGGAGAACGAAATCCGTAAACTTTATTTAGGCGTTGTATTGATAACGTTGAAACTAGCTGCTGTTGACCGAAATTGTGTTACCGGTTCTGTGATGACCTTGCCCATGTAATTTGGATGATTTGATGCGTAGTTGATTATGGAATTTCGCGAATTCGTTCCATACAATAAATCAGCTTTTTTTGAAGATAAAACTTTGGTTTTAATATTGTTTTTAATTGATGTAATTGATGTGAAATTGCTGATGAAATATAATTGATGAGTTGTAAATTATGTTGTTGATCCTGTTGCTCGAATAACTTGCTGGTGTAACAGTATGGTATTGGACCGTAGTTTGTTGTTTGATATATCCAACAGGAACTATATACAGCAATTTTGATAGTATGAATATAATATTCCGTATAAACTATTTATTTTCAGACTTCTGGATTATCCGTTACCCGCTAATATTTATGCTGGTGTTATGTACACTATTGTCGCGAAATATGTGTAGAGTTGTATAATTTGTGTGGTTAAACAGAAATCGCTTTTTGTAAATACTTTATTAGGTGTATTGTATTCTTCACGATTATTAATTTTTCTGTTTACCGTCAAAAAATTTTTGTGTGATTTGTTCTGTTTCGGCGTCACCAATTGTAGTGGTTTATAGGTACCGTAATAATTCACTTGGCCCTAATCCCGATATAAACTTTCACTTCACTATTATTAAATTCTGACTCCAACTTAATGACCACTACTTTGTAAAAAAAAATAATAACAACTCCGAAATGGTTTAAATATAAATTTTTATTTATAAAGGAACAAAAATACAATTTTTGATTAATTTTAATTTTTGAGCAGCTTACGAATCTGTGGCTCGATATATATTGATTAGCCCCGTTTATAATATGTTATTTTTTTTTTGTTATTTTAGGTACACATACAATTTTATTAAATATTATATACAAAAATATTTATATACCTAATTAAGAATACAATATAAATATTTTTGGTATTCCAAAATCTCGGAAGCAATAAACGAGACCGGATTTTTATGTACTATATATTGCATGCGTCTTATGTACTAGTATACAATTTTCCATTATTTATTATATAAATATATAGGGAGCAGGTGGGTACGGTGTATTACTCATTATTACTTTAATCATTTAATATAGCGTTTTTGGAAAACCCTACCCTCCTTAGGGTTCTTTCTTCTCTATCCAAATATTTCTAAGTGCTATATTCACAAGTATGTTTTTGAATGTGGTTTGGAAGATAAATATTAAATATTAACTCAAGTCCATATTTTTCGCAGTTTAATAATTTTTCTAATGCGTTCAAATTTTCTCATAATTTCTCGGAGCTGGAATTTCACCGGATTTTATTTTCTCGACATTAAAAACTACTAGCATTTCATCCCGCCAGTGATTTATAATTTCATATAACCCACAATTTTTGTTTTCAATTAAAACTTTTAGCCGATTATGCCGATTATTAAAGTTTTGTGATACGTTGTCTCCTACACACTTTGGTGAATATCTCGATCCTGTTTTTTTACGCCACCCCGCCAATTTCTGCCAATCGAGATCTTGAATATGGTTGTTTTAAATTATTGAAGTAGTTAGTTATCTCTGCCGATGGTACAATTACCAGAATTTTGAGCATGCGAACTTGTAAATTAAATTGTTCCTCGTTTCCATATTTTTTAGCTAAACCTCGTTTTTGAACTTGGCGCCATAATATTTGGCCAAAGTGGAAAATACACTCCTTGTATTCAGCCGACGGAAAGAATGATTTCGCTGCTGAAGAAATTGCTATTTCGTAATCTGAAATGATTCGGTCTGGGTTTAACGAAATTCCACTTTTACATGCCAACCGACAAAGTTCGTAAAATAATTCCTCATACACTAATTTAGATTTGCTGTCCATCAAGCAAAACACAAGTGATACAGTTTGACCTCCAATGAGGCCGTCAATGCTAAATAACTGCCTCGATATGGATGTTGCAATGTAAAATGTCCCATCCATTATCCAAAATTTACATTCACCCAGCAATTTGACTGATTTCTTGGTGGCCAACATAATTAAACATTCCCCGTCAAACTGCTTATCACTAAGAACGAAAAGTTCAGCTTCTAAAAACTTTAAACTGTCCGGAATGTTGATTTAATTTAAATTGGTTACGAATTATTTTGTTTGTCTTTGCCTCATTTGACGAATTTGTTAATAGAATTTGTTATTACATATGTCAGATAGACATTGCGTTGAATTTTTCGCTATGGCTTTAATTCTGGCCTTGGTTTTGTAAATCGTTTTTTTATGCGCTTGCGGATCATGAGCATGCTGAATAGCATTTCTTTGAATAATACGAGGGCGAAGTGAGAAGTCTAGTAAAAATGAATCAAGGAATAATATTATCGGCCAAAAAAAAATTTATTTTTCAACGTAGTCGCCTTTTAGCTCGATACACTTAGTCCAACGTTTTTCCAATTTTCAAATCCCTTCCGAATAATTTGATTTCTCCAATCCTTCAAAATAGGTGTTTGTTGCATCATTAGAGCCGAATCTCTTTCCGCCAAGCCATTTTTTCAAGTTCGGAAACAGGAAATAGCTGATAGCTTTTTCATATTCAAATGTTCGTGTAATATATTGCGCACACGTTCATCTGAGATGCCTACTATCTCAGTTATCTCGCGCACTATCACTCTGTGGTCTTGCAATACCGTATCATGGATTTTGTCAAGCATTTTTGGTGTGGTGACTTCATTTGGGCGTTCTGAACGTTCGGCATCAGTTGCGCTTGTACGACCACAACGAAAATCAATAAACCACTTGTTTATCATTTTAATCGATGGTGAAGAGTCCGCATAATATTTATCAAGCTTTCTTTTGGTTTGGGTAATGGTTTTTCCACGCAAAAAATAATGTTTAATTAACACACGAAATTCACTTTTTTCCATGTTTGCAAAAAACAATGGGTTGTCTGTTTTCAATGGTTGTCAAAACTGAACTAAATAACAGATCTGTCTGAAAATTTTAATTTGGTATTATCACATAATGGTATTGCCACATGACATCTGGGGTTTGCGATTGTGGCGCCCTCTGTTGCAATTTTACCAAACTTCTCACTCCGCACTCGTATGTTGCCTCTTTATGATAATGGTGTCCACACGACATTTTTAGCCCTTCAATTTACGTTGCGAGCAACCCATCTAAAGCAACCAATCTAGCTCTGCACGATCTAGTACGCACAATTGAGAAATCAATTTACTTGCAAGAGTTTTGCATGGTAGCATTTCTCGATATTGAGGGTGCTTTTAATAATGTAAAAACGAAGGCGATCATGGAAGGATTGTCTTTTTTGAAGGTGGACTGCTCTATAAGTAGGTTAATAAATCAGATGCTGCTAAGCAGGACTATTACCTTGGAGCTGGGAGAGTCCAAGATTAGAAGACGGGTGGTTAGAGGAACCCCACAAGGAGGTGTAATGTCCCCCATTCTCTGGAGTGCAGTGATTAATGGATTGCTGCTGGAACTAGAGAGAGAGGGGATAGGGGTTGTAGCATATGCTGATGATGTAGCGATAGCTGTCTCAGGCAAATATCTAGATACGATTAGGGATGTTATGCAGAATGCACTCCTGATTGTTACGAAATGGGCCAGCAAGTGTGGATTGGGGATTAACCCGTCCAAAACAGAGCTGGTACTATTTACTAGGAAATATAAAATTCCGGTGGTTAGCCCTCCTATCATAAACGGCAGCGGACTAGTTTTTGCTGACCGAGCGAGATTTCTGGGCATAATCTTTGATAGTAAGCTCAGCTGGAAGCCTAACACTTTGGAAAGAGTGAATAAGGCTATTGTAGCCTTATACTCGTGTAGGAACGGTATAGGTAAGAGATGGAGCTTGAAACCGGAGCTGGTATACTGGCTGTATACCGCCGTGGTAAGACCTGTGCTAATGTACGGGGTGGGCGTTTGGTGGCCAGCTCTAGATAAGGTAACATATAGAGGTATGATGAAGAAGGTGCAAAGAACGGCCTGTATGCTTATAAGCGGGGCGCTTAGGACAACACCTACACGCGCTTTAGAGGTTATGTTCCACCTTATTCCAATCGACCTTTATGGTAAACAGATGGCAGCCAACGTGGCTACGAGACTCTTGGCTGTCTCTCAGTGGAAGTGTCTTCAGGTGGGACACTCGACGATAGGTAGATTCGCTGGCGAAGAACTGGCGAATCTGGATTATATTACACCAACGTTGTGCTTCGATAAGGGTTTCCGTACCATCTTTCCCTCAAGGGAATCCTGGAGAAACGGATCAATCTTGGAAAACGAGGCAGTGCAATTTTTCACGGACGGCTCGAGGCTAGACGATCAGGTAGGAACCGGAGTCTTCTGTGATAAACTTAATGTTAATATTTCTGTTCGTCTCCCTGACTACTGCAGCGTGTACCAGGCTGAAGTGGTGGCGATCGGGCAAGTCATGACATGGTTGAAGCATAATGTGGTATTCGGGAGGGATATCGCAATTTATGTGGACAGTCAGGCAGCGATCAAGTCACTTGGGGCAGTTTGTCTGAAGTCGCGGGTGGCGCTGGATTGCCGATCATCTCTTAACGAGATGAGCGAGTATTTCAGCATCCAGATAATCTGGGTCCCGGGTCACTCGGACGTCACGGGGAACTGCAGGGCGGACGAACTAGCTAGGTACGGTACGACTCTCCAGATGCAGCCGGAAATGGTAGGTCTGGGGAGGCCTATGGCAGTGCCAAAATGGGCGCTCAGTAAAAAGGCAATCGCCTTGACAAATGAGAGGTGGATCAACACTCTCACGTGCAGGATAGCAAAGCAAGTTTGGCCAAAACTGGACTTGCGGCGCTCCAAGGTACTAATATCCCTGGGAAGACAAGAAATAGGATTGGTCGTAGGGATAATGACAGGTCACTGCCTTTTTGGGGAGCATGCGAGAAGGCTGGGGATACAGACGAATGACTTTTGTAGAAGTTGCATGGACGAAGAGGAGGAGGAGACTTTGGAACACTTCCTATGCTCATGTCCGGCGCTATCATACAGAAGGCATAAGTATTTGGGTGTGTACGGTATGGACAGCCTTTCGGAACTCGCGGACTGTGGAGTGCGAGATTTATTACGCTATATAAATAGCTCTGGTTGGTTTCAACGGGAGTTATGGGGAGATGGGATCCTGTGCTATCACAACGGGCCATTGCTGGCCTAAGTGTGCGATAGCAGCCACTTCAACCTAACCTAACCTAACCCATCTAAATGTATCGTCCATCAAAATATTTATATAAACGTTTATCGATAACACGAAATGTGCAACAGAACAAAATATTCATAGTTCACTAAAAACAATGGTTTTTGTTTGAAATAGCCAATATAAAGGCAAGATTTTGAAAACAAAGATTTCGTTTGAAAACCAAGATTTCAGGGCGCTCCCAAATTACTTTGAAATTCACCCCAGTTGGCTGTTCGATATTTAGATTATTTCCTATTTGGATTTCAACATTTGGATTCTTTCAAAAGTTTGGATTTTGTCGCTTTTGGATTTTTTTTTTGTATTACGATACATATCAGGAATTTGGAATTTGAAATTTTAGATTTAAGATTTAAAATTTTGGATTTGGAATTTAGAATTTTAAATTTGGAATATGGAATTGGAAATTTGAAATTTGGGATTTGCAGTTTGAAGTTGGAAATTTAGAATTTGGGATTCAAAATTTAAAATTTTAAATTTAGAATATGAAATTTTGGAATTTGAAATTTGGAAATTGAAATTTGAAATTTAAAAATTGAACTTTGGAATGAGGAATTTAAAATATGAAATTGGGAATTTGAAATTTGAAATTTATAATTTGGAATTAGAATTATGAAATTTGGAATTTGGAATATGTAATTTGAAATCTGAAATTTGGAATTTGGAATTTGGAATTTGAAATTTTAAATTTAAAATTTGGAATTTTAATTGGATATTTGGAATTTGAGATTTGGAGTTTGAATTTTGAAATTTAGAATTTGGGATCTAAAATTTGAAATTTAAAATTTGAAATTTGGAATATGAAATTTTGGAATTTGGCGGAATTTGAAATTTGGAAATTGAAATTTGAAATTTAGAATTTGGAATTTCAAATTTGAAATTTGAAGTTTAAAATTTGGAATTGGAAATTTAGAATTTAAAATTTGGAGTTTGAAATTTAAGATTTAACATTTTTAATTTGGAATAGGAAATTTAAAATTTGGATTATGGAATTTGGAGTTGGAAATTTTGAATTTGAGATTTAGAGTTTGAAGTTTGAAATTTGGAATTTGAGAATTAAAATTTGTGGCACACAAATTTCAATTATAGAATTTTAAATTTGTAATTTGGAATTGGAAATTTGGAATTTGAGATTTGGAGTTTGGAGTTGGAAATTTAGAATTTGGGATTTAAAATTTGAAATTTAGAATAGGAAATTTTGCAATTTGTAATTTGAAAATTGAAATTTGAAATTTAAAAATTGAAATTTGGAATGAGGAATTTTAAATTTGAAATTTGAAATTTGAAATTTGGAATTTGAAATTTGAAATCTGAAATTTGGAATTTGGAATTTGGAATTTGAAATTTAAAACTTGGAATTTGGAATTGGATATGTGGAATTTGAGATTTGGAGTTTGAATTTTGAAATTTAGAATTTGGGATTTCAAATTTTAAATTTAAAATTTGAAATTTGGAACAAGAAATTTTGGAATTTGGGATTGAAAATTGAAATTTGGAATTTGGAAAGCGGAATTTAAAATTTGGCATTTGAAATTTATAATCTGGAATTTCAAGTTAAAAATTTGAAGTTTAAAATTAAAATTTAAAATTTGAAATTGGAAATTTGGAATTTAAAATTTGGAATTTGAAATTTAAGATTTAACATTTTTAATTTGGAATAGGAAATTTAAAATTTGGATTATGGAATTTGGAGTTGGAAATTTGGAATTTGAGATTTAGACTTTGAAGTTTGAAATTTGGAATTTGAGAATTAAAATTTAGAATTTATTTTTTTAATCGTACAAAGTGAAGAGTTTTTGGATTAAAATAGTTTATTCATAACATTGTTGGTTGGGGCAAGTTTAATAAATAAAGTTTCAGATTTCTAAATCAAAATGATGCTGAATTTAAATTTATATATTTTCTTCTAGCGGGAATTTTGTTTAGCAGATGCACAATCTAACATTTTAAAATTAAAATAAAATATATTAGCCAAATCATATACATATTTATGATAATTGTCTGCCATGTTACTAATAAGAACATACCAATGTGGATACTCAAATTGTTTAATTTAATTTATTATGGACAACTTAAAGCTGTTTATTATGATAAAAAATAAATAAAATTAGTTTTATTTTTATTTTTAATTTTCTATTTTTTATTTTCTCGTTTATTTTTTTTTTAAATTTAAAAAAATAGAAATAAAAAAAATAACAAGTTTTTTCAATTTAAAAATTTTTTTAAAAAATAAATGAGAAAATAAAAAATAGAAAATGAAAAATAAAAATAAAAGTAATTTTATTTATTTTTTATCATAATAATCATCGTGATAAAGTTGCTATTATTTAATGAGTTCCAGATCTAATTTAAATTATTTCGCAGTGGGATTTTAAGCAGAATAGCCATAAGCAATTATTTATTTTAATTAATTTTGATTTTGAAATTAATTTCTAGAGTCAATAGCTACCTAGCTATAGATTTGGAAATGATATTTTATGGAGTTTCAGATTTTTTAGTTACTGATTTTAGAATTTTAGAAACTCAAATTTTACTTGTTTTATAAATACAAAAATTTCGATAAATCCTTTAAACTTTAACAATTCTATAAATATAATAATTTCGAAAAATTCTATACATTTAATAAATTCTACAGGTACTCTAATTTTTATAAGTTCTCTAAATTCTATGAATAAAGATTAAAAATTCAGTAAGTGCTTTAAATTCAAAAAATCTCATAATTTCTTTAGTTCTTATAAATTCTGTAAAGTCGATAAATTCTATAAATTTTATAAATTCATATTTCTAAAATTTCTTTAATTTGTATGCAATAAATTTTAATAACTCAATACATTCTTTGAATTCTATAAATGGAATAAATTCTGTAAATCCAATAAATTCTATTAATTCTTCTGTCTTAAACTTCAGTAGGTTAGGTTAAGTTAGTTCGAGGGGCACAGAATTTATTACCTTCACCCTTACTGGAACTATTTAGAGCTACTTAGGCAGCATAGAACATTTTGCACTTGACTGTTTTTGAGGTCCAATAGGTTGTCCATCTTAAACTTACCCTTCTGCGTACTAATGCCAGACATGAGTAAAGGAAATGAACCAAAGTTTCTTCCTCCTCTTGTTCTTAATTCTCAAGAGCTTAATGTTTAGATGTGCCCCAAGTCTAGTTGCCCAGACAAGTGAAGGTGTTAATCAACCTTTCCAGCTTAAGCACTGTGATTGGATTCCCCAGACTTGCTCTTTCTGGTTGCAGCTGGTGGTCCTAAAAACTTTATAAATACAATAAATTTTAGAAATTTTTTAAATTCTTTAAATTTTGTACATTCGATAAGTTCTACAAATGGTTTTAACTGACAAAGTTCTACAAATTCGAATATTCCCCTATTTTTATAAATACTATAAATGTTAAAGAATTTATAATTCTGAAAATTTTATAAAATCGATGAATTCTATAAATGTCAAAGATGTGTCCGAAACGCAAATTTAAGTGCATTTTAAAATAAAATTAATTAAAATTGGACTTTAATAATTAATTAGAATTAAACTATAAATTGGCATTAAACGGATGCATTAAAAATGCATATAAAAACTACATCACATGTAGTATTTTAAATGTGTATTCGTTAAATGCACATTTTCCAGTTCAGTCCCACCCATTTCTACAAATTCCTTAAACTCTGTAAATTCCATAATTTCTATGAAGTTTTTAATTCGTTTCAATCAAAACAACATCGAAAAGTTGGAATGTCATGAAAGAAAACATTAACTTGATATAAATTAGATGGCATCCAATTTTTGACCTACACCAGAAATTAAGGAAGAATCGAGACGACAAAGGGAGAAACAGGAACAACGTGCCGAAACCAATAATAATAAAAGTAAAACGAGCAAACGAAGTAGATGACGTGTAGACATCAGAATCAGGTACAAGTACGGTAACAATAAATAGCAGACACGAAGAATAATCACAGGCCCGATAAACACAGAGAAAACGAAGATGAACGTACAACAAATTCAACAACAAATAGACTCAGCTGACATGGTTTTCAGTCTATTAATGACAGCAGAAGAAAAAGCTAATTTCGATCGGTTAATTAAATTCAGACTAACAGATGATGCATACACCAGGATAAGCAACGAACAACCCAAAGACTATATGGAAAATTGAAGGGTACACTACGGATCATGTGCATACGCAACAAGAATTAAAGGAAAATTTTCAATAGATCAAGCAGGAGTATACTGAGTCATTAAGAGACTACGAAGATCAGGATTAGTGAAACCATGGGATGAAAAAGAAATACAAAAAAGAATATAGGATAGAGAGAGCTCTAAATAATAGCATATTAAGAGAGAGAGAGAGAGTACTAGAGTAAATAGAAGAAGTAGAAAAAATATTAACGACAATGACAAGTTCAGCAAAAAATCAACCTTTACAGATACTTAAAACACAAGTAACATGTAACTGCTGCGGGAGACTGAATCACACATGGGATATATGCAGAAAAAGGATGTACGAAGAAAAAAGACAACAAGAGTATCAACAGATGACACGATAACCAGTAGGAAATCGCTGAAATGTATCTCCAACTAGCGAGCACAGACACTCATCCAACAGAAACAGACAATCAAGATTCTCAAGTTGACCGACAGAAAATAGGAAAGTTTCAAGCCAACCGGAAAAATCGAAAATACACAAACTACAATCCCAGCAGACACGGAAGACCCGTCTTACAACATATTCTTTTTAATTTAATTAATAATCATCTATCACAGAACGCAATATCAAACTCTAAAATTGCACGATACTTACAAAAGCTTGAAGACACAAAAATAAACATCGCAAATAACCTAATACAAACAATCCACAGACATAACAAAACACAAGCCGTCGCTAGTGCGACAAATAACCCTAATCCTTATCTTAGATATAACCTAAAACAAACCGTCTTTAAATGCAAGGCGTCAGAGCAAATTGGAATCAAACCACTAAACAAAACCACAGGTACACCAAAGAGCCCAGACGCTCTTCACACATTCGCCGCTATACAATTCCGGCATATTTACGACATAAGTATATTAGGAAATTTATTCGAGTTAAAACAAAATAAGACAATCAACTTACTTTCGAAATACAGAACCAACAGAGATACGGTATCACCGCAAATAGGGAAACATAGACCAGAAATTTTGTTAGACTCAGGTACAGATAGACCGCTACTGAAGATTAAGCATGTTAGTAAAGAAGACATAAAAACGACATTAACAAGAAAAGGCAAAGGAATCTTTGAGACAATAGGCATAATAGACGCAGAAATCCAGTTCACAGAGAACTTAACTGTAAAGCAGGACGGAATAATCGGAAAAGACAAGGTAGATATATTGAAAGTAGAAGGACACTTAATAGTTTTTTTTAAGCAACAACCGAAACAAAATCATTTTACCAGCAAGAAGCGAGACAATTATAGAAATACAAACCCCAACTGACGATCAGGAATATTTGCAATGCATTAGGTATTTCCCTACGTCTTAGTATAACCGAAAAACCGTAAAGCTAAAATTGTGATTGATATCACCATGACAAGAGAGACCGAGTTAAATGAGTTTTATCCCACGTTGAAACTATTCACAGTTCAGACCAGATCTAATACGATAGAAATAACTGTAGAACAGACCGAACAATGCAAATTATATTAGAAAATTTAGATACGATAAACAACATGGAAGAGAACGAATCCATATTAGCACTGTGTATGAAATATGAAGGAGACCAATACATGTTCAAAGATACCGACTTCCCCAGGAACACAAGAAATAAATTAACCGACAAGTGAAACAAATGTTAGATAGAAGAAGGCAAGATACAGAAAAGTATCAGTCCTTATAATAGTCCACTATTGGCAGTACCCAAGAAACCAGGCAAAAACGGATTATCAAAATGGAAAGTAGTAGTAGATTTTAGAAAGTTAAATGAAGTAACAATAGGAGACTCATTCCCACTTCCAAATATTAACGATATCCTAGACCAGCTAGGGCATGCACTTTTCATAGAACCGATTACGAGATTAGAACTAGATTGAGGTGAATAATGGTACTGTTTGGTAACAATGCTTTGGCTTTGGTTGAACGAGTTAAAAACGAAATATTTTTTTTTTAATTTTTATTTTTCATAATTTTATACAAAAATATAATGTTAAAACAACAAAACTTAAGCTGCTATAAACAATAAATATTACAAACTAATTCATTTGGTAAATTTAAACTAAAATTAAGCTTAAGATTAAACTATTTACAAATTATATACAAAATAGAATCACAGATTCTAAACAGCAAATATTTTCCACTTCTGGACATGTTTTGCTTAGTAGTGAACTGGTTTGCGTTTATGGTATGCCTTGTAACGGAATACTGGCATAAAAATGTGTGATTCAGCGAGTTCCATATCTTCATCATTATTAACAGCGGCGACAATTAATTCGGTTTGCTCATTTGGATAAATTGGTACATCTCGTTTAGCCCTTAGCATGTAGTAGCTCGTTTCACTATCACTAGGACGGGATACCTCTTCTGTCAAATCACTGTAGACTGGAAATATTGATCTTGATTCGACTGGTTTTAAGCTGATTGCACAAATAAACACGGTTACAATTATTAAAACCATTTGGGATGCCATTTTTTTGTTTTTTGTTTGTTTAATGAAAACTTTAGTTTTTGTAAAATATTTAATAATTTATGATCTTTTCAATAAGATAACAATATTATTACTGTATAATAAAACTGTAGTTTGGTTGGCTTTATATACGAATTTTACCTAGTAAAATATTTTTTTGATATCCTTTGTCTCTTTCAAAATTATCTTGAGAGACAAACATCGATTGAACCCAACAAAATTAACACTTATGTCACACATATACATTTACATACTAACCAGAATATAGCGAGGTTGTAACGATAAGCTTTCTGTTTCGGTCTCGATGATTGAACATAAAATCACTTTATTATATAATGGAGTCGAAGAAAGTTACATTTTGTATTAATATTTTTAATTAATTTTTAATAAATGCACTTTAACTAAACTGTCATTTTAACAATAATTTTTTTCACAAAACTACCAAATTAACAAACTAATTACAAATAGTTATGAGTTGTTCCTCTTACTGAAATAGTTGAAGAGTCTCTAAATTGAAATTAACAACAAAGTACATGGATTGCTATTGTAATCCCTCCATAATAACGATTCAAATTATCCATCAAAAGTAAATTACTATTATTCGTACTCTGATTGGTTGTTTGCACTTTCTGTCTTTCTAATCTATGAGAAAAGTAAATAAACTACCCCTTACTATCTAATTATCAAGTACACCGTAAAGCATATTTAAGTGTTACAATATTATAGCGAAGAGAGTGGGATTATGTTGACGAACCTAACTAGCAGCAAAATAATTTCTAGAGCTGTGTAAAGAAGAGATACATAGTTTTTATTGGTACAAACAGCCAGTTAGTGACGTCACCGTATACGTGTAAATAATTACAACTGTTTCTAAGCAGATAACTTTTGTAAACTATGGTATTTTTAATATGTCATTTAAAGTTGTGTAATAATTACAATTGAACTGCAGGTGATGCTGCAGTTTCTAGATTTATAGTATCAAATCTAATATAAATTAACACTAATTGTCAAAGTTGTAGAATGAGTGCAAATTTTTGATTTTACTTCCGAAATACGTTTAAATTATTTCAATATGAATCATGTGCAATTCGAGCTAATTTAGCTAATTTTTTGTTTTATTTATTTTGTTCACTGACTTAAAATAAATACTCAAATTTTAATTTTCGACACGTTTGTAAAATTTGTTAATTTATTGTATAAATATAAAGTAGTAAATACCCTATTAGTTATTTGTTAATATTTGCGTCAATAAAGCATTATTTGGTTAATGCCGAACCACTGCGAAATTTTCTTGTTTACCTTTTATTAAAAAAATGTCCACTTAAATTTAAATTGAGGTTTGGTTATCCTTTTTATGAAAATTAATCAATTTAACGTATTTTAATTGTTACCCCACTTTGGGCGCCCACTAAATTAATGTTGTACATATTGATGCTATAATATTTACTTAATATGTAACTTTACCTTACTATTTACTTTAAAATGATGCAATCATGACGCTATTCGAACCCATGATTGTTTGCTAAATTTAGTTTACTAGGATGTAAAATTGATTACGACTTATAAAATTAAGTTGTAATTCCAATTTTTGGTTATCATGCGGCATTGCATCTTAATATATTTTTGAGTGCAAAAGAAAAATTTCTTTTTAGAGATGCGGTTTTCTTACCGTCTTGAAAACGTAAACGCGAAAATGAGTTTATACACACGATTTCAATTAGGTTATTTTTTACACTAATTGAATACACATGTCAAAATAGTTTGCTAATTTTAGCATATGAGGATTGTGGTTAAACACGACGAAAAAATCAAGTAGAAACTAGATTTCAGAGAACACAAGCTGGTCTACTTTTTTTTGTTTTAAACGATCGATCACGATTGAGTTAATAAAAATAACTTTTTAATATAATTATTTTGTGGCATGTGTAGTAGCACCGCACTATTAATTATACGTCTACATATAAGCGTTATGCATCGTTTATAAAACTCCGAACCGATTAGTCTAGTCTCACATTGCTTTGCATCATTAACAATGGAAAGGAGGCTATTAAAATGTTAATTTTTATTATTGATGATTAGAGACCGGATTTTGTATAAAATTGGTCTACTCACCAATTGAAGTGCGGTGTCTCATTTTTGGTGTTTGCATAAGCTTTTTTAGAATATGTTTAATATTTACAACGGTTCACATTAAATTGTTCCAACCACATTTAGTCTTTAAAACAGTTTGGCCCTGAAGGTATTAAAAATACTGGCAGAAAACCAGTCTTTAATATGTGAATGCGATGTTATTTTAAAAAAGACCTCATTCAGCTTGAGTAAGCAACATTTAAGAACGTTAAAGCATATTTGAGTTGCTCAAAATGCTAATGAACAGATTGAAGATAATCAATCAGAAAAAAAACGTCTTTGAATAAAAATGTTCGTTAAGTTTCATGCACCATAATGGAACAATCAAGAAATGTGTAAAAACTTATATCAATCATCTTCGACATGCTTAAGACACAAAATTTTGCAGATTCTCGAATAATGTAATATTAACTAGGTAAACCCAATAACTTTTTAAACGGGTTGGTATGATTAATGTACACACATAGCTCTTATATGTTTACCAATCATTGAAAATCTCGAAATATCGATTTTCTTATGCATTAAATAAATATTTCATTCGCATATTATAGAAAATATTTTATATTAATTCGCCCGAATGTATACTCTTTAAAATGATTACATGGGCAATTTTGCTGTTGTTGTTTAATCAACTGTATTTTTTAAGAATTACATAAAGCAAAATATTTAAGTAGGCTACGTGTAACTAAATTAAAATTATTACTTTCAAACAGATTTTATTTATATTAATCCAATTTTAAACCAGTTTGTGGGCCGTTTCATTAAAATTTTTGCTTGCACAGATAAAATTAAATACGATAGTAAACTGCCATTTTAAGAAAATATTTTTCTGTGACGTTTGGGAATTTCAGACAATTTTAGTAAGTAAGGAAGATTTTCTTTATTATTTTTTAAATTTTAATATTTTCAATTAATCGTACGTATGTCTGTTTTTTATATAATTTTGTTAATTTATCGCAGTTTACTCTTTCAGAATCGATTTTCATATATATCCCGCGATATACAAATTTGATGGGAAGCAAAATCGAGCGTTAACAAAAAGTGAAGTCATTATGCTTTGAAATAATAGAACAATTTAACAGTGCAAATTTAATGTGAGGTGTTATATGGTTTGTGGCATAGTGCACTGAGAGAAATATATTCCGATAATAAGAGCATTACTCATAAAGTCATGCCAAAATTTGATCGAATGTGCGCTAAAGGGAAGTATTCTTAAATACGTAGTAAAGTTCAAATTGTCGAGCACGATTTATGGTTTTAAAAAATGTTGAAATCAAGTAGCTGAAGCTCTATTTTAGCAAAAGAAAATTCTTTGTTCATGAATATTATATTCAAAGTAAGAATTTTAAAATGTACAAGTTGTTAAGATAAACAAACAGAAATACAAATAGAAATAGAAATTGTTGTGCACTACATACTTAAGAACTAATTAACAAGACTAGTTTATTAACCTTAGATTTAATTCGTTTATTTGTTTGATGCAATTTTATTATTTAATTTAGTTTTACATAAATTCACTAAAATTATACTTATACTTAGTAGATTTAGGTTAAGACCGTTTATTTATTTAGGTCTAGCCTTTTCCAGATTAACAACTCAATTGACTTTTATTTATTAACGATTTTTCTGTCTATGAACAGGTATATAAGAGTTTACAAATAATGTATATAATAAAATGTATAAATGTATTGAATATAATATAATATATGACAATGAAATGTATAAATGCACATAATATAATGAATGCGTAGTAATTAGTCACTTCAGTATTTCGTTGCATGGCTACACAAACTATGACAGATTTGGGCCATCATAACAAAATTAAATAGAAATACAAATATAAAAAGAAACACAAATAGAAATACCGCTAGAAATAGAAATACAAATAGAAAGATCAATAGGAATACCAATAGAAATAGAAATACAAAAAGAAATACAAATACAAAAAGAAATATAAATAGAAAAACAAATAGAAATACCAATAGAAATAAAAAAAACAAATAGAAATAGAAATACAAATACAAATAGAAATAGAAAAACAAATAGAAATACTAATAGAAATAGAAAAAAAAAATAGAAATACAAATAGAAATAGAAATACCAATAGAAATAGAAATTCCAATAGAAATAGAAATACGAATAGAAATACAAATACAAATACAAGTAGAAACACAAATAAAAATAGAAATACAAAGAAATAGAAAAACAAATAGAAATACCAATAGAAATAAAAAACCAAATAGAAATAGAAATACAAATAGAAATACCAATAGAAATAGAAATACGAATAGAAATACAAATACAAATAGAAAAACAAATAGAAATACAAACACAAATAGAAAACAAATAGGAAGATCAATCGAAATACCAATAGAAATAGATATAAACAGAAATACAAATAGAAATACACATAGAAATACCAATAGAAATACAAATACAAATAGAAAAACAAACAGAAATAGAAATACAAATACAAATAGAAATACCAATAGAAATAGAAATACAAATAGAAATACAAATAGAAAACCAAATAGAAGCACCAATAGAAATAAAAAACCAAATTGAAATAGAAAAACAAATAGAAATACAAATAAAAATAGAAATACCGATAGAAATACCAATAGAAATAGAAATACCAATAGAAATAGAAATACACTACTCCAAAAAATTAAAGGAACACTAATTTTTTCAATTTTTTTAGTGTGTTTTGAAGAGCTGTATCTTTGTAAAATACGGTCGTACAGAGATGGGAAGAAAAGCATTTTAAAGCTTGAAATCTCTAGTTTTGAAACTTTTGAGCGGAAAATTTTTGTGAGATACCGTTATCACGCAATCATAAGAAAGAGCGCGAAATAAAAAAAATTGAATTTTTTTTTGTAAGGATCCATGGGCGCGGGAAATTTTTTATAAGTTAAACCAATGCATAGGTCGGTTAGCCTGTTAGTTAGGCGTAAATTTAATTTCATTCTGGTCTCTCTATGTCAACTTTTTGCTGAGATATCTGACTTTGAATCAAAAAAGATCCTTTTGCCTTTGATCATAGATATCTCAGCAACCAATGATTGCACAGTAAACTTTAGGGCAGCCTTAAAAACTTCAGTAAATTTCCTACAAGACCCTTTAATGATTATTTAGGAACAAGTTTTTTTTTACCCTTAATACTGATTCGAAAAAAGTACAAAAAAACGACTTTTTAGGTTGTCTTAGTAAATCTACCGTTACTTTACAAATATTGATGAAAAGACTAACGTTGCTAGGTCATTTTACAGTTTAATGTAGTCCTAATAGCCCTATATTATTTTCAAATTGATCCATCCAACCGTTTTTCCGGACAGATTGATCAAAGTTTTACAAAACAATTAAAGGAACAAGTGATCATCAAAATAAAAAACGACTTTTTCACATTTTGCGTTAGTTATTTGTTAACCCTTAATGATCGTAAGATCTTTTTGCCATACTCGCCCATAAGAGACGACAGAAAATTAAATAAAGTTCTGCAATATGACCAATTATTATGGAACTTGCACTTGGCAATTTCTCATCCGATTTTAGTGAAATTTGGTATGCGTTATTGAAATGGGATTCTAAAACGATTCGTGGATGAAGTTCTGGAAAACGGTCAACTAGGAAGGAACTTAGCCATTTCTTATCCGATTTTGATGGAATTCAGCATATACGATGGAAATGGGATTCTAAAGTGATTTTTGGATAAAGTTCTGGAATATGGCCAACTAGGATGGAACTTGGCTATTGCTGAACCGATTTTAGTTAAATTTGGTATGGGCGATGCAAATGGGCTTTTTAAATGAATTTTATCTAAAGCTCTGGAATATGGCCACTTAGGATGGAACTTGGCCATTTCTTATAAGATTTTGATGAAATTCGGCATGTACGATGGAAATGGGATTCTAAAATGATTCGTGGATTAAGTTCTGGAAAATAGCCAACTAGGTAGGAACTTAACCATTTCTAATCGATATTGATGAAATTCTGCACGTTCCTTAGAAATGGGATTCTAAACTGATTTTTGGATAAAGTTCCAGAATTTGGCCATTTGTTATGGAACTTGGAAATTTTGTATCCTATATTTATGAATATTTCAGCATTCACGATGAAAATGAGATTCTTAAATTATTGATAAAATAAATCTTTAAATACATGGAATAACCATTTTAGTTTTTCTCTCTTAAAGCACATGTCGAATTTCTTTTATTCGTTTAAGTAATAGGCAAGCGCCTTC
This sequence comes from Tipula helvola, assembly GCA_963556165.1. NCBI lineage: Eukaryota > Metazoa > Arthropoda > Insecta > Diptera > Tipulidae > Tipula > Tipula helvola. The sequence goes on from OY744483.1 coordinate 61,961,287, forward strand.
CAAATTAACCATATAAATTTAACCAAATATAATTTTAGAGTTTTATTTCTATAGTACATACTGAATTTGTTTAAAATCGGATAAAAAATGGCCAAGTTCCTTCCTAATACGGCTTATTCCAGAATTTCATCTAAATATAAATTTAAAACCCAATTTTTATTACACATGCTGAATTTCATCAAAATCTTATAAGAAATGGCCAAGTTCCATCCTAAGTGGCCATATTCCAGAGCTTTAGATAAAATTCATTTTAGAAGCCCATTTGCATCGCCCATACCAAATTTAACTAAAATCGGTTCAGCAATAGCCAAGTTCCATCCTAGTTGGCCATATTCCAGAACTTTATCCAAAAATCACTTTAGAAATCCATTTCCATCGTATATGCTGAATTCCATCAAAATCGGATAAGAAATGGTTAAGTTCCTTCCTAGTTGGCCGTTTTCCAGAACTTCATCCACGAATCGTTTTAGAATCCCATTTCAATAACGCATACCAAATTTCACTAAAATCGGATGAGAAATTGCCAAGTTTCATAATAATTGGTCATATTGCAGAACTTTATTTAATTTTCTGTCGTCTCTTATGGGCGAGTATTGCAAAAAAATCTTACGATCATTAAGGGTTAACAAATAACTAACGCAAAATGTGAAAAAGTCGTTTTTTATTTTGATGATCACTTGTTCCTTTAATTGTTTTGTAAAACTTTGATCAATCTGTCCGGAAAAAACGGTTGGATGGATCAATTTGAAAATAATATAGGGCTATTAGGACTACATTAAACTGTAAAATGACCTAGCAACGTTAGTCTTTTCATCAATATTTGTAAAGTAACGGTAGATTTACTAAGACAACCTAAAAAGTCGTTTTTTTGTACTTTTTTCGAATCAGTATTAAGGGTGAAAAAAAACTTGTTCCTAAATAATCATTAAAGGGTCTTGTAGGAAATTTACTGAAGTTTTTAAGGCTGCCCTAAAGTTTACTGTGCAATCATTGGTTGCTGAGATATCTATGATCAAAGGCAAAAGGATCTTTTTTGATTCAAAGTCAGATATCTCAGCAAAAAGTTGACATAGAGAGACCAGAATGAAATTAAATTTACGCCTAACTAACAGGCTAACCGACCTATGCATTGGTTTAACTTATAAAAAATTTCCCGCGCCCATGGATCCTTACAAAAAAAAAATTCAATTTTTTTTATTTCGCGCTCTTTCTTATGATTGCGTGATAACGGTATCTCACAAAAATTTTCCGCTCAAAAGTTTCAAAACTAGAGATTTCAAGCTTTAAAATGCTTTTCTTCCCATCTCTGTACGACCGTATTTTACAAAGATACAGCTCTTCAAAAAACATTAAAAAAATTGAAAAAAATTAGTGTTCCTTTAATTTTTTGGAGTAGTGTAGAAATACAAATACAAATAGAAATACAAATAGAAAAGAAATAGAAATGCAAATAGAAATACCAATAGAAATAGAAATACAAATAGAAATAGAAAAACAAATATAAATACCAATACAAATAGAAATAGAAATAGAAATAGAAAGAATAGACCAATAGAACCAATAGAAATAGAAATGGAAATCCAATTAGAAATAGAAATAAAAATACAAATACAAAGAGAATTAGAATTACAAATAGTAATACAAATAGAAATACAAATACAAATAGACATAGAAAAACATATAGAAACACCAATACAATAACAAATACACATAGCTATACAAACAGAAATAAAAATAGAAATGGAAAAACAAATAAAAATACAAATACAAATATTAATTCAAATAGAAATTCAAATAGAAATAGAAATACAAATAGAAATAGGAAATCAAAACAAAATAGAAATACAATCAGAAAAACAATTAGAAATACCAAAAGAAATAGAAATCCAAATAGAAATACTTCAATTCCGGGGTTGCGGTGGATGTTGGATTATAGAGATCATGTACTCAGCTAGTTTTCGATCCGTTTTTATTATGGGTTTGAGCTGAACCTTATGTTTAGATTGAATTGAATGTTAAATTGGGTTGGGTTGAGTTAGGATCAAGTTAGGGTTGATTAGGGTTTAAGATGAATTTGAGTTGGAATTGAGTGAGTGGTAAGGTATGAAAGTTTAATTTGGGGTCAAGTTTAGGGTTTAGTAGGAGGTTAGATTGAGTTGATTTTGATTTTAGTTGAGTACATACACTCATGTAAATTTTTATCAAGTTGATTTTGGGATTGAGTTGATTGATTGTTAGGTATGGAGTTGAATGGAGGGTTGAGATTTGGTGCGAGGTAAGGTTGAAATTGAGTTAAGGTTTAGTTAGCTTACGTTGTGTACGTTACGTAAGAGGTTCGATTGGGGAATTATTTATTAGTTGATTTGGGGTTAAGTTAAGGGTTGATTTGAAATTCAATTTGAGGTTGATTTAGTGAGTGAGTTGAGTGTTGCGTTGGAGGTGTGATTCCATTTAGGATTGTGTTGCGATTGAGATAGAGATTAAGTTGTAAATTGAGTTGGAGGTTGAGCTGACAATTCACTTAAGAGGTTGATTTAAAATTCAGCAAGTGCAATGGAATTGGGATTCTAAAGTAATGTTTACATGGAGTTCTAGAATATAACCTATTAGGATAGAACTTGGCTATTTTTCACCCGATTATGGTGAAATTCGATAGATAAAATGAAAATGGCATTTTAAAGTGCTGTTTAAATGAAGTCCAAGAGTTGTCCTAGATCACTTGTTGATTGTTCCTTTAATTAACCGATTTCTTGATTCTAGGATTGAATTTCATTCGATGGTTCATCTTCAGCTTCACCTGACACGTATTCATCATCTGACACTTTAGTAGTCTGTTGGCTTTCATTTTCCACTGCTAAATTCATCTTTAGAGATAATTTTTTGTATAGAACATCTACGACACCCAAGTGAATACCATGTGAGTGGCAAAGTTGGTGGTAAACGTCATCAAGAAACTCATTTTATTCATGTCAGATGCACTATCCGTGACCACAGCAACGATATGTATTTTTAAATCAATATGATATTCTTGTAGTTTGTAATTTACTATTTCAACAGCTTTTGTTGCTGGCATTAATCGTTCAATTCGTATTACTCTTAATCCAAAGATATTATGCTTAGAATGAATGTTAAGGTACACATAACGACAGTTACGATTTGATGTCCACTCATCTAACGAGAGAAACGATCCTGAGGTTCAATTTTACACTTTATCTCGTTTTTGAGGGCTTCTTATAGCTGTTCTGCATACTCTATTACAGCTAGTTTGAAACCCTTCGCATTCAAGGTCATTTTTGAGCCTTTCCATCCATTTTGAATTTCATTGCTATTGGAAAGGGTAGCAAATGATATTCTACATATATCGCGCAGTAAGATTTGCCAAAAATAAACCTAGAGATGGTAAATTTGGTTCGGAAAAAAACGAAGTATTTTTTTTCTGAATCTGGAATGATTTGTCTTTGACCTGCGATATTGAAAGCACCGCTTTAAATAAATTATATTTGTGTTCCATCTTCCATATGATATCTATAGAATGTTGTGGTTTGATGCACTTTAAATGTATTGTTACAGTGTTTCCATATCAATACATTTTTGTCTTTTGAATGTAAATATAAATAATTATAGAACTTTAACCAAAAATCATTTTAGAACCCCGTTTCCAACGCACTAGTTGAATTCCATCATAATCGTTACTTTAAGGAATAGCCACATCACATTTCATTAAAATCGGTTCACACTTTTTTGGAGAAAATAAATTTTCGCACAGTAGAATAATTAATTAATCTATCCATACCCTAATGGGTGTTAATTAAAATGTTTATATTTTATTGAGTAGCGTTGCCGCTTTAAATAGGCGGGCATTTGTCGTAGCGCTGCTATCAGCAGAACCTTTTATTGTAACGCTTATTGTGATGTAAGTAATCAAGCAATATTCATGACGGTTATGATAAATATTAATTATTTGTGTATTTATGTGTTGTGTAATAAATTTAGTAAGGTAGCTTAACTACGGGACGTAAGATCATTTACAATTTAGGATTGGGTTCTTTTCCCGTCCATCTTCTAGGAATAACAACATAAGAAAATCAATCGTACCAATGATCATCGTTACATAATACTTATTTATATTTATTTTGTTTTGTTTTTTTAACACCTTTAAAATTAGCCCTAAAAATATTAGATAATTCCTATAACCTTGATGGTTCGAGCAACAACCAAAATAATATTTACTAAATAGAAACTAATTTTGATATTAGTTACTTCATAATAGTTATTTATACCTTTATTACATTTTAACTATTTACCCTATACGTAAATATCTAATTACATTAAGTAGCAATAAACATCAACAAATTTAAATCGTTTTCAATAAAAAAAGTTATGAATCACAGCAATTTTTTGGCATAACACTTTTTCGTATGTTTGCTAACTAAATTATTTGTAATAATACCAATTAAAATAAAAATAATAAATTACGGATCTTGCTGTTTCATCAATCATCAAATACATTTAACAAATTTAATATCAATGAAACCGAAACAGTAATACAATTTTTGAGTATTGCTTATTACACCATGGTTAGTAGATCGTGATCTATGTGCTAATTTTTTTAATTTGACCCAATCCGTCTACATCCATCTGTGTTGCTCAAGAGAATTTTGAAAGAGACGCAGGTACAGTATTTAAAATTGATTTGTAAAAATTTTAATGCTAAATATGAATGTAAACACAGCCAAATTTTGGTATAAAAGGTGAACCAATGTAAATGTTTACAATCATTAACAAACTTACATTCTTATTGAAAAGATAGTGAATAATTAAAAATATTTTACAAAAAAAAAAACTTTATTATAAAAATGGCGACAAAAATTGTATTAATTGTAATCGCGATGATTTGTACTATCAACTTATCAACAGTCGAATCAAGATCAGTATCTCGAGTACGCAGAGATTTGGTAGCCGTGCAAAATGATGTTAATACTGAAGAAGGTTTCCGTTCAGATGAATATTATATACTAAGAGCCAAACGCGATGTTCCAACTGAACAAATTGTAATAATTGCTGCAAATGCTGATGAACAAGGTGATATGGAACTAGCTGAATCACATATTTTTAGGCCTGTATTCCGATATAAAGCATACCAAAAACGCAAACAAGGGCGCAACTAAATAAAATGCTTTACAAATGAAAGATGGTTGCTTCTGATAATCTGTGATTACGCGCGTAAATAGTTGTTGAATTAAGTTTAATTTTAGTTTAAATTATAAGTATACATTTTGTATTATTTAATATTTATTTCTTGATATTTAATTTTCTAAATACACAACACTAGTTGCATTTGAAATATGTATATTTGTTTTCATTAAAAATATCAAAATTAAAGATTTTATTTTTAACCTGTTTAAACTGAATTGAAATCATATATTCCGCTCAATTCACATAAAATAAATTACAAACAGTAATATTACTGAAGCCACCAAAATATAACCCCTAACTCGTTAAAGCTGAATACCATAATTCAAAATCGGTTTCAATATTTGCTTATAATGTAAAAGCTTGGTGAATATTGATAAAGAAGCGAGTTTCTTCACATCACCCAACAGCCAACACATCATACAATGCGAAATATTACAAAAAATTGATATGATATGAAATCGATTTCGGACATTTCCCTGAGCTCGCCTCTTTTGCCACCTAAGACAGTCATCCTTATTGAATCCAGTTAAACCACAACCTTCACAAAAATTGAGAGTTCTTTCCATTGAACATGCAGAAAATCGGTGTCCTAAATCTTTACAGTTCCAGAACACTATGAAATTTTGCCGATTTACACCAGATTTAGGTGAGAAGGCCCTTCCTTATCGATCTGTATTAGATCATCACTATCATACCCTAATTCGTTTCTCTGGTTAAATGAGGAAGCCGATGTACCATCTTGGTTTGAGATTTGACCAACCACGTGAGAACGTAGGATACGTGGCTGAAATAGTTTGCGAGGGTCAAATCTGGATGTATTCCACAGCTTTTCGAAGTTGTCACATAATTTCTTAAGGGACGATGCTGAACCGATTTACCTGTTGTAAGTAGCATTTTTCAACGCTGGGTTCATATATTGTCCATTAGATTTTTAAAAATTTCATCATCAGGTAGAGGATTGATTAGGCGGTAGTTATCACTCTCGATTTCCGTTAAGAAATCATTAAATGATTCCTTCGGATATTGTACTCTACTTTGTATGTACTTCCTAATTTCGCGGTCTCCCTCTACACTGCTGAAACGGTCCAAGAGCCACTCCTTCATCTTTGTCTAAGTGACATGTCTATACTTTCGTATCAAATTGTAATATTACTTGTCGGTCTTGTCCGTCACAAAATTTCGCATCAATGTGACCAGCTCATGTTTAGGCATCTCATCTTGGTATGCGTATTCTTCTAACCTTATTACAAAATCTAATACATATTCGTCTCCCCTTTTATTCTCGCGACCAGAAAAGGAAATCTTCCACTTACTGGGATTCGGTTTTCTCTGATACCTTTGTTTCGACTGTCGAGAACGATGGGTTCTGTTTCGATCTAAAAGCGATGTAGAACTCCCCTCTGAGTCCATATCACTTGGAGTTTACTTATCAGGGTGGGACAACTGTCTAAATGTATCTATCCGTTTCCTATTTTCAGGCTGCGATTTTGATAAAGCGGAGACCGGAGAGTTTGTCCATGAAAATTTGAGACATTTCTTCGAGTTTCGCGGAAAATCGCCTTTCTCAAGTTGACTCTAAGTCTGATTCAGACTGCTGATCGTCTAGTTTCCTGACTCGGGGCAGGAAAATCTTCACCTATGCTACCAGGTGCTTTCAGTTTAGATGGTTTTTCGGTTGTTCGTTTCCGCTTTCTGTCTTCTTTATATAGTCGAAATATTGATCTCACCATTCTGTCAAGAGAGATACTTAACATAGAAACTGTTGTCAAATTTGGAAAAGAATTACCTAAGTGTTGTGCTCTATCTCGCCATAGTGTACCATTTTTACAAGCACTTTCTTTTTCTCCAACACCGAGCCATTATCAACTTTATCCAACACATCATCCAGATCTACCGATTTCTGGCCGATTGCATTTAATTCTAACTCTAGGTCTTCTTTTATATGGGATACCTTTGGTTTTAGAACAACCAAACACCGGTTTGAACACCGGTTAACTCCCTAACTTTGTACTCCACCTCTAACTCCTCAGGACTCAGCGTGTCATGAATAATTTTTAAATTCATTTTAATTGACATTTGTTTTTTTAAGCTACCAGAAGAGAAGAATTTCACACATTCTCACCTTCTCGTATTCTTCGGGTTTTCGTGTAACTTGGTTTTACTTAACCTTAATACAAAAAAATGGACGAATTTAAAAAAAATTAAAATAAAATTATGTAATCTACAGAATCTACTTTTCAGTAAAACAAATTTGCATACATATTTGGTTGTCGATGAGCAACTGAATTTATCTCTGTCGAGGAACTCGGAATCACCAAGCCACCAATCGAATGAGTAATAAATCCACCATCTATCATCGAGAACGAAATAAAATCGGCTAGACTACTAATCTTAATATATAAAAACGATGGTGCACTTATTCTACACCGCTAATCTCGGGAACTACCTACATGCCCAATTGACTCCAGATTTTTGATACATGTTTGTCCTATCTGTAAGCGGGTTTTTCTAAATTTTGGACCCGATAGATGGCACTGTAGTCGAGATATGAAAAACTGTTATTTCTCTGGAACCAATGGACCAAATGACACCATATTTTGGTCATATGTTAGTCTGACCCTAATACACGTTCTTGATAATTTGGACCCGATAGATGGCGCTGTTATCGAGTTATAATTAAAAATATTTGGATTTTTATTACACACTATTCATCGTAAAAAAAAAAAAAATTAATAACTAACATAGCAATAGCGTGTGTTCCTGTCAAATATATAATTTTCGTCCCATTTATTATTTTTTTAAGTTTTCGAATGTTAATAATATATCAATTGTAATTCTCTGATTAATATATCAGAGTACGTGAATCACTTTTGATTAGGAATTGCGTGTTGCTTTCGTCTATGATTCAGAAATCAATTACAGTGCAAATGCTAAAATTAATATTGGTGATATGAGCGTTGAATGTAAATATTGCCATGCCAAAATTATTTCAAAGTAAGATGCGCAAGGCCGCAATTTTAATTCAACTTTTAAAATACAGGGGCAAGTGTATCATCAAATTGGCTCTTTACTTCCATTACCAAATAAAGACCCAAACTTTCTGCAAATTTTTTTTTTTTGGGTAACGAAGAAGAACAAGTAAATATTCGTTGTGCATACAATCATATTCAACAAATACAAGAAAGAGCTATTGTCTGAAAAGAATCAACTTCTTCACTTATTGAAATGTGCATCAGAAGGAATGCATAATGATAATTACATGATTGTGATTGAAGCAGATAAAGTTCCGGTCGGAGAACATCCGCGCAGATTCAATGCTCCAATTTTGAATGAAGTGGCAGTTGTTATGGTTGGATATGCTTTTGAAAATCGAGCCATTCGAATTATGCGCAGAGATAACAATCTTCAAATTATATACGATACACATCGATCATATGACGCACTGCAATATCCATTAATGTTTTGGGAAGGAGAAGATGGATATCACATCAATATTAAACAATTGAATCCAGAAACAGGTGAAATTAATTATTTATTTCGATTAACAATAATACTTACAATTGTATGTATTTCTTTTTATTAATAGGTGCTGAATTAAATAAGAAAGTGAGCGTCATGAAATATTACGCTTATACAATTACATATGATTCGCCAGAACCAAACAAATCACATTCTACAATGTCGCCATTTATACCACCAATTTATTGTAGATATGTAAAAATCAATCAACCTAAATTGCGTGTAGAGGAATATATACACTTACGGGATGCAATTAATAACAATGTCGACGGAAATTTAAATCACAATGAAATTGGAAATATTTGTATTTTACCATCTTCATACATCGGAAGTCCAAGACACATACAAGCATATATTCAAGATGCGATGACTTACATCCGTGTATATGGCAGACCTCATTTGTTTATAACATTTACATGTTACCCGCAATGGGAAGAAATAAAAAAACTACTACTATCCCTGGCCAAGTTCCAAGCGATCGTCATGACATTACTGCAAGAGATTTTAAACAAAAACTGAAATCATTAATCGATTTAATTGTGAAACATCACGCACTTGGAAAAACACAGTGCCACATGCATTCAATAGAGTGGCAAAAACGGGGACTCCCTCACGCACACATTTTAATTTGGTTGGTTGAAAAAATTAGACCACATGAAACTGACAATATCATTTCTGCGGAAATACCAGATGAAGATGTTGATCCTGAATTATTTCACATCGTTACGACTAACATGATTCATGGCCCATGTGGTGCCTGCAACATAAATTCGCCTTGCATAATAAAATAATAAATGCACAGAGCGTTATCCAAGGGATCTAATATCAGACACAATAACTGGAAATGATGGGTACCCCTTATATCGTAGACACTCTACAGATGCTGGTGGACATTCCTTTTTTTTAAGAATGAATAATCAAGCAGATAACATTGAAATAGATAACCGATGGGTTGTACCATATTCACCATTACTATCAAAGACATATATAGCGCATATAAATGTCGAATATTGTTGCTCTGTGAAATCCATCAAATACATATGTAAATATATCCACAAAGGTAGCGATATGGCTGTTTTTGCAATTCAAGGTGTGAACGAAAATGACGAGGTAACACGTTATCAAATGGGCAGATATATAAGTAGCAAAGAGGCTGTATGGCGTATACTTTCATTTCCAATACACGACAGAGATCCTTCGGTTAGAAAAACCACATTGACTGAGTTCTTTCAATTATGCCAAGAAAACACTGATTATGGGCGATTTGCAAAAACTTTACTATATGCTGAAATTCCAACTTATTTTACATGGAATGTATCATGAAAAAATGGGAGCCACGCAAACGAGGTAGCACAGTTGAAGCTCATCCTGGCATCGTTCATTCAAACGCTCTCGGCAGACTGTATACAGTTCATCCTAGACAACATGAGTGTTTTTATTTGAGGTTACTCTTGATTAATGTAATCGGCCCAACATCATTTGCCTATCTTAAAACAGTTAATGGTTATTGACATCAAACTTATCAAAGTGCATGTCGAGCCTTAGATTTATTAGAGGACGATGGGCATTGGGATTTAACTATGGCAGATGCAGCACTAACTTCAAGTCCACATCAGATACGTAGTTTATTTAGTATATTATTAACAACCTGCTTTCCAAATAACCCTAATGAACTATGGGAAAAATATAAGGATGCAATGAGTGAAGATATTTTGCATGCTCTACGTACTGCACGTGGATATAATACCATAGGTTTCACATCTGTGTATATATAATGAAGCATTGATTAAGTTGAACGATATTTGTATGATCATTTCAAATGAACCACTCTTAAAATTGGGATTCCCATCACCTAATCGAATTGGAAGTGATTTATTCAATCGCGACATACAACGTGAACATAGTTATTCAACATCGATGATTTGGCTTTATATGTGCAAACCCACGAACCAAAATTATTACCAGAGCAAAAATTAATTTTTCATACAGTTATGCATGCAGTTGCTGAACAACAAGGTGGTTTCTTATTCTTAGATGCTCCAGCCAGAACCGGAAAAACATTTTTAATTTCACTAATATTGGCTAAAATACAATCACAAGGCAATATTGCTTTGGCTGTAGCATCTTCTGGAATAGCTGCCACCCTACTAGATGGAGGAAAAACAGCACATTCCGCTTTAAAATTACCGTTAAACATTCAAACAAATGAAAACGCAGTCTGCAATATTAAGCCACACTCCAGCATGGCAAAAGTTCTTAAACAATGTCACATAATTATTTGGAATGAATGTACAATGGCTCACAAATACTCATTAGAAGCCCTGAAGCGTACACTTCTTAAAAGAAGTGACAAACTTTGCGGCGGTGTATTGATTTTGTTGTCAGGCGATTTTAGACAAACATTGCCAGTTATTCCGCGATCAACGCATGCTGACGAAATAAATGAGTGTTTAAAATCATCCTTTCTATGGCGCAGCGTCCAGACATTTAAATTAACAACAAATATGAAAGTGCAAATGTTAAATGATCCATCTGCTGCAAGATTTTCTACTCAATTACTTGAAATTGGTAACGGAACCAGAGATGATTTAATTCTAAATGTTTTTCCAAATCTTCGTCAAAACTACAAAAGCCATCAATGGTTAAGCAAAAGAGCTATTTTGGCGGTTAAAAATGTTGATGTTAATGCCATCAATATTAAAATACAAAATATGCTGGACACAGAAATACATACATTTAAATCCATTGATACAGTCGTTGATGAATATGAAGGTGTTAATTTTCCCACCGAATTTTTAAATTAATCTACCAGGAATACCGTCATATATATTGCAACTAAAAATTGGTTCCCCTATTATTTTGTTACGTAATCTCAATGTACCAAAGCTCTGCAACGGCACTAGATTAGTAATCAAAAAATGTATGGGTAATATCGTCGAGGCAACCATAATAAGTTAAAAATGTAAAGGAGAACATGTATTACTGCCACGAATACCAATGATCCCAAACGATGCTCCGATTCAGTTTAAACGTCTACAATTTACACACATTTTTAAAATTTTTTAAAAACACTTGTTAAATATTTCGCAAAATTACAAAAGGTTTAAAAAATCACTCGATCGATTTCGGCTTATTAGGCCATCATCAGGAGTATCTACTAAACTGTAAAAATAAAAATGTAGTTAGATATATATATATATAGTTGGAAAAAGCAAAAAGTGAAACCAAAATATACAAATAAAAAAAAATGTGGGAATGGTAAATAATAAAGTTGGTGACAGCAATAAACATTAAAAATTAAAAATTAAAAAAGGGGGGTGAGTTAAACACAGGTGTATGATTATTGATTAGTCAACGGTCGAATAACAAAATTCCAGATGTTGATTTTTTTTTTCCTCCTTCTTTATTTTATTATAACCCGACGTATTAGTAATTTTATGGCATGGAATGAGTATGTGAATAAAACAATGCGGGATCGGTAATTGGTGAGAAACGGATTTCTCTCTGTTCGTTGAGGATATTTTGGTTAAGAAATATAGCTTTTCGGATTTCGTAAGATTCTAAGTTGTCTAAACGTCTGCTTTTTGGTTGTACATGTAATATTTCTAAATTATTTAAACTGGATGTGTGATTTTCTAACGTTAAATGATTATAAAGGGATGATTCATGGCTACCAGATAAATGTTCTTTAACTCTAACTTCAAAATTGCGCCCAGTCTGTCCGATATAAGAGGAACTACAATCATTGCAATTGATCTTATAAACGCCAGACTTGGAAAGGCGATCAATTCTTGATTTGTTGTTAAAAATCATTTTCTTAATTGTATTATTGTTATAAAAAGCAAAGCTAATATCTGTATATTGTGTCACGATGTTACTAATCCGTTGACTAGTTTTTCCTATATACTCTAAGCGGCGCCAATTTTTCCGCATTGGGCTATCAGGTGGATAAATGTTAGCTAAAGCTTTATGTTTCAGTTTTCTGTTTAATAGCTTTAATATAGTCTTAGCTGCATAACCGTTATTCGCTGCTATTTCTAAAATTATATTAAGCTCTTTGTTATAATTGGATATGGTCAAAGGAATGTTTATTAATCTATCTAAGAATGAGTGGAAAGCTGACATTTTAATATTATGGGGATGGTTTGACGAGTTAGGTATAATGGCGTCTGTAGACGTGGGTTTTCTATAAATTTTGAACTCTAATGAAGAATTAATTCTGGTTATTGTTATATCTAGAAAGTTAATAGATTTGTTTTCTTCTTTTTCTACCGTAAAATTAATGGTGGGATATTGAGAATTTAACCTATTGTTAAAATAAAAATTTGAAATTAATATGTGAAAAGAAAAGGAAAAAAAACTTTGAAAACTCCATGAGAAATGGTACCTGCCGAAATGTAAGAAAACCGAATAACGGAGCATCAATTACAATTCCGCATGACCAGTATCAATCATGGTTTAGTATAACATGTGCTGACTAACTAAAAACCGAGAGTAGATTTTAACGAAAAAATTTTATGAATCTGCAAAATAACCTTAAAGGGCAAAAAAATCTTAAAATAGTAATAATTAAAAAGAGTCATTTAAATCAGTTTTGACGTGATAACGTTTTACACCGCATGTTCAGAAAACTGACCCGAAATTTAGCTCTTGGTCGGGGGCAATTACTCATCAACTATAAGCATTACCTTTAATTTAAAGATATTATTGCTAAGATTGGTCCTTTATGGCTTTATGTGTCATGCATAATATTATTGCAATGACGTCATCCGGCGGCAAAGGAACCCGCGCCGCGAACCTCTGATTTCGGCCGATCTAAATGCTTGAACCAGTGTAGCGAGAGAACGGCTCACCCGATCGGAAAAAACCAGTGGTAGCTCATTAATTTTAAATTAAAATAATTAATCTCCACATAAATTTTAATTAAAAATTCAAACTACAAAATAGGGATTTATAGAGATTGAGGGCACTATAACAAGAGAATGCCTCATCAGATCGGAGCAATTCGGTTATTAATTTGTGCTTAATAATACCGTGGCAGATAATTTATTTTAAATCAAAATAATTATTCTTCACATTAATTTTAATTAAAATTACAAAGTACAAAACAGCGATTTAGAACCAACCATGAGAATCACTTATCTGACCGGAGTAATTCTGGTGTCAATTTGTGCGTAAAGAAACGGTGGCAGATAATTTATTGTTAATCAGAATAATTAATTTTCACATAAATTTTAATTAAAATTTAGATCTACAAAGTGGCGATTTACAATACTAGAGAGCACTATAAAGGGGGAATGCTTGTTCTGATAGGTCATATGTCAGTGTGGACTCTGATATATATTTGACCTGCATGCTAATAATGGAACCCTTTAAATTAAAGGTTTTATGAGCTCTTTAATTTCATTGGTCATGTGTAATATCACGTGTCAGCTGGTAGCTGTCAGATTATAGCACTGTCTCAACCCAGCGTGTGTGATTGTTATACAAATCCACACGCGTTGACCGATTTGAACCTAACTGCACACAATTATTGTTTAAGACCATGAGACCGTCACTGGCAACCAAATTGGATTTTGTGTGGGCAACATAAATTTGGTTGAACCGACCAAATTGGATCTAGAGCCTTTAAGTCAAGGCAATGTGGGTCGCAAATCATTTATTTTTCAAATTAAAATAGCTGCCTTGTGACCCACACATTCCTAACTTATTTCTAGCATTGTGCAACCCTCGGTGTGTCCAAATTTAGAGTTCAAAATGTATGCAAGCAGCATCTTAAAACTGGAAAATCTTCTAATGAAAGGCGAGGTGGAGACAGGAAACTTAAAAACTATGAACCTAAAAAACGACAGGCTTAAACATTTCTGACAAGTTTGAAGTGTATACAATCACATTACACTCTAGCCAAAAACATCCAAAAATATTTCCCAAGCGAAAAGAGCGTCAGGATGTTGTGAACCTAGTACAACAACCAAATCGAACTCCAGCATAAAGTAAAGTACTCATTACTTTTGGGAAAATTTCATGTGCGATTTTAATTTGATTTTTAATACTCCGGCGGCAAACGCTCGTTCAGATCAGAAATTCCTGATTAAAAACCTAGAGGAGCACTAAAAACAGTAGCTATGATGTACATATAAAGTGAAAACTAAAGCTTCTCATGATTTGCTTAAAAGTAAATGTCCGGGAATCTTTTCCTGATCAAGCCATCAAATATAACTTGACCATTTCCCGGGACAGTAAAAATCTTTACTTGGTCTGAAGATAAACAGTTTAAAGGATCGAACGAGGTCTTATCAATTGTTGACGGATGCCTCGGACAAAATAAAAATCAGGTTGATTTGTATGCAGGCAAAATTGCTCTGTGAGTTTTCCTCTCCCAAAGTGGTAACGATTGAATTTATATTTCCAATTGTGATATAAAAGGGGCTAAGAAAAATGGACAGAATCATTCAACCGCAAACTCATAAGGATATTTTCGCAAAATTTGGTGAAATGAAAAATGTTGGGGAGGTTGTTTCAATTTTTGATTTTCAATCTGCTGTGGCTGGAAACGTTAAAAACCCGCACAACTACACTTCCCATTCGCAGCAGCAACACGAATGATTCTTTCAAAGAAACATATTTTTTGTATTTACGAAAGGCGAATGGCCATTTATAGTTCCGGTAATATAAATAAAATTGGAAGACATCAGAAAGTTGCGGACCAAACATTTCGGAAGGGGTTGGGAAGCTCGGCCAGACCTCCAGGACTATAAAAATGTTATTTTGACATACCATAAAGCAATCCACCACGAAAATTAATGCTAAACTAAAGATCAAATAATGTTCGAGAATCAGCAGTTTATGATTGCATTATCAAATAGAGTTTGAAGTGATCTAAATTCATTGTCAAATTGATTAGACATATTGAATTAATATTCAATGTCAAATCCAAATTCAAATTTGAGTTTAAGTAATTATTTGCCTCTTATTTTTTTATAGCTCTTTTGGAACTCGTAACACAATTACTGATTTGTATAAAGCATATTCCCGGTTTCACAAAAAAGTAGCCAACATCGAGTTAAATAATATTTGCTCACATTCTTCTTTTAATTCAGAATGTTTAGCTGAACGAAATTGGGCAGTCAAATATTTAGCTGTCCATTTTGGTAAAAAAGATGGGAATTAGGGGAAAAGGATACAATTTCATGAGAGAAAATATTATTTAACTGGGTATGTCTCCTATTTTTGTGAAACCAGCCATGGAAGTGACTGGTCAATTTCAGAGGTTTAAAATTGAAAAATGTTTTTATATTTTTGATTTTTATTAATTTTATTAAAAAATGCCTAATTACACAAATACATTGATGTATTTAAAACAAAAAACCTAAATTATAACATTATAACAATTAAATATTAAATAATAATGACTTTGTACTTAAATACAAAAATACTAATATTAAACTTAATCACGGAACTATTTACATACAATCACAGATTATAAAAAGCAAATGTCTTCCATTTGTTAAAATAAACATCTTTCATTTAGTTGTGAGCACGTCTGCGTTCATTGAACGCCTTGTACCGGAATAGTGGTCGAAAGACATGTGTTTCAGCAAGTTCCAAATCATTCTGACCGTTGGCATTTGCAGCAATTAATTCAATTTGTCCAATTGGGGCATCACGTTTGGCTCTTAGTATATAGTAGCTCGTTTCAATCGGTTGGAAAACCTCTTCAGGTATATCAGCATCATCATTTTGAATACCTGTCAAATCTCTGCTTGCTCGAAAAACTGATTTTGATTCGACTGTTGATAAGGTAACAACACAAATCATCACCATTACAGTTAATACAATTTTTAATGACATTTTTAAAATTTTTCAATAATTCACGATCTTCTTAATAAGAATATAATTTTGTTACTGATTGATAAAAATGTAGATTGGTTGGCTTTATATACAAATTCTCCCTGTTTAAATATTTGTTGATATTTACGTTTGAAGACAGCTAGGTATATACAACAAAACAGAATTATTTACTAACATAATTATCGTGGACTTACTAATTTTTATTGTTGTTGGTGGTGTTTGTTGTAGACATTGTATAGCCAAACAAGAATCGATAACCAAATATGGTTAAGCACAAATCTTTTTCTATTAATTGGCCACTAATTAAGTGTTTGGCTCATTTGATACAGATTATCTCTGCACAAATAAGATTATGACTTATCCAATTATTTTGTTTTTCCATGAAGACACCAAAAATTTAAAAAAAGTAAGCATTTTTAGGTGGTATATCGTTAGCCCCAAAACCGATAAACGAATCTGGACGCAAAATGTCTCTCGGAGAATCTTATGGACTAATGTATAGTACTTTGGCACTCTTGGGTTGGGTTGGCATATATAACTGCTACAATTACAAGGGATATTTATGCCATAGAAGAAGTGTTTTAATAAAAATAAGATGGACATTTGTTATTCCAAAAACTGGGCAGTTTAAAAATAAATACTTTTCAAGGCAATATTGTTGCTTTTAAACTTTTATAACCAAAAATATCTAAACATCTTTAGTCTAGTCCAGTTTTTCAAGTCTGTGATAAGCGGGAAATATATTTTATATAGCCGTAATACTTCTTAATACATAGATAAAACAAAAAGTCGAGTCCTATCCTTTTCTGTATCCCGACCACAGCTGAAGACAAATTGCAACAAGAATAAAAATTAGCTGAGTGATGAACATGTGCCAAGCTCTTTACTCTCCAATTTATGGGGCAAAATACGTATAAATTTTGCCACTAAGAGTAGTTTGCCGTGGGTGAGAACAGTTCATTGTAAATTGCTTCAATAAATCTTAAGACACATTTTAAACCAATAAATTACTTCACACATTAATTAAGCTGCTATCACATGACTTAAAGATTTTTAACTACCACCAATAAATGGATTTTCTTTCGTCCGAGTGATTATTTACCCTAGAAGACGTCATATAAGTACAAAGAAATTGGATAACCTACATTTTAATTTGAAAACCAAAACAAAGTTGTTTATTTGAAGCGTAGACAAAATCGATTTCTTTTTTCCGTAAACAACATTTGAAAAGCGTGTGATTCTGATTCACGAAAAATAATTTCCGATGAATAATTTCCCATAATTAGTATTCTTCAAAATTCTGGAAACAGCTTAATTATTTCGATCATCTTTCTTGATAAAAACATTAACAATTCGCATTCGCAAAACAATTTTAACGATGATATAATAATCAAACAGATTGTTTATAAACAAAATTTTTGTTCGGCGCAAACTTTTTCAAATTTTTTGTTTCCATCACAAATTAACAAATCAATTTTAAACAGACGTGAAACAGAAATTAAAATATTGTATTAAACCAAAAAATAAAAGCAAATATTTAATTAAATATTTATATAATCAATTAATCGGGACAAAATACTATTCCAATATTTTGAATATTTTTTAGGAAGTAAACAAAACAAAAATTTCGCACGTACTCTCCAATCTGATCAACAGGTTTATTATTATAAGTCTATACAGTGAAATTAACGATAAATATCTGAACTGTGTATAAATTATTTAGCGTTAAATCGTTTATGGTTAGTAAACTTTTGTTTGGCCATCGCAAACATTTAGCGATTTACATTGTCAAGCCGATATAAAAGCCAAATGAGTTCAAATGTTTTATAATCATCTCTAGGTTGTTTTGGGTAGCAACTTTATAGACAGATTCGATGCGCCGAGTTAAGTGAGCAGGAATGATGAAATAAAAGTTACTTTCTACAATAGCAGATTTTCTTGAATAAATGTTTGTAACTTATTGCAAAAAATTTATAATATTTGAATGGGTCCTGGTCGATACGGCATATTTCATTACGGGATATACCAAAACGGTATATTTCAAAACAAAATATTTCAAAACAGCATATAGTACACTACGGCATGTGGTACAATACGGGATATTTCAAAACGACACTACGGCATATGGTACTCTAAGGCATATGGTACACTATGGCATATGGTACATTAGGGCATAAGATACACTTCGGCATGTCTGATTTGGCAAATTTTAAATTTAAAACGTTCAATATTTTATTTTATTTCCAAACCTATATTATCAGAATGTATCCATTTGAATTATAACGAACGCGGGCACGTAAAATCCGCTCAACATCAATTAAAGAATCAATTCGCTTTCGACAATGCACGTGATTACGTTGTAAATGCGTTCTTTGAAAAGTTTACCTATAAAAAAACGTTTAACAGTTGTTACATTTTGTTTTTTGAATGGTAGAAGCTATGAAGGCATGCTGAAATAATTCAAATAGACTGATTTTCAATAGAGATTGGTGTAAAATTCAAGATATCGGTGTAAAATTCACAAACTCTGGCCGGATTGTTTTCGCGAACCGTACAAACTAAATTGGTTTGCCTATAATTGCCATTTAAAAAGCGTAACTAACTTAAATGGCGCCCAACGTTACCATTGATGAGTTTTTTTTATTTATGTTCAAACTTTTGAATTATTGGTGTACTCCAGATTGATAAATATTTAAGAAGAGGAGAAATTGTTAAGAGTTTGCAATTCAGTTTCGATCTGCGAGCATGTGAAAAATAAATCATTTTTCAGTACATCTCATCAGGCTATAGCGACTGAACTGCTAATTTATTACACTGATTTTTTCCTATATATGGGAATCAACCGTGCACTTGTAGTATTAGCGAATTTTTACATTCCCCTTTCTAAACTTTTAACAATTTCAATGTTAGTGTATTTAATGCATACATGCGGTTACTATGTTCAAACTTTTGAATTATTCTGGTGTATTCCAAAATGAATAAATATTAATAAATTGTTATAAATATTTATCAATCTGGAATACACCAGAATAATTCAAAAGTTTGAACATAGTAACCGCATGTATGCATTAAATACACTAACATTGAAATTGTTAAAAGTTTAGAAAGGGGAATGTAAAAATTCGCTAATACTACAAGTGCACGGTTGATTCCTATATATAGGAAAAAATCAGTGTAATAAATTAGCAGTTCAGTCGCTATAGCCTGATGAGATGTACTGAAAAATGATTTATTTTTCACATGCTCGCAGATCGAAACTGAATTGCAAACTCTTAACAATTTCTCCTCTTCTTAAATTTTTTTTATTTAAGTTACAAAAATTAAATAGATTTTTTGAAATTTTATTAAGAATATTTTTTATTATTTACGTTTACTAAATTATTATGGCTAAAAATTTCTTTATTTAATAATTGAGCAATTTTACACTCTTCATTCAAAATTGAATAAAGATTTCCGACAATTTTCGTTCAAATTTGTCTAATCAATTCATTATAACGACGATTTAACATTATAAATTCACGATTGCTTTTATTTCTATTACCATGTTTCCATGATAGAGTTAATCTAGGTTCAACTCGGTTTATGTGCCTGGAAACGCATCCAGTGATACGAACCTTGATTAAAAAGGCGAAAGCGTAACAATTGGTGGCAGTGGGATTGTGAATAGTAAAACAAAGAAAATGATTCGCTACGAATTAAAAGTTCCTGAACTAAAGAAGGAACTAGAGAAACGGGGTTCATCCACTGATGTTGTTAAAGCAGCTTTACAAGTGCGACTACGTGAGGCTATGGAGGAAGAAAGGTTAGACGCGGATCATCATGATTTTGTCGTGGAAATAATGGATGCGGCAACCGTAGAGAAGGCAGGAGATAAACAACCGTCAATCGAAACAACACAACTACCATATGGAAGTTTCGATTTGTCGCAGTTAATAGCTGCTATGAAGCAGATGATGGCGCAACAAGGAGAGCAGTCAATCCAACTAAAACAACAGTAAGTAGTCAAACGAAACAATGAAGCGACAATTGGAGAAGCAAAAGGTTGACATTCAACAACAAAACGAGCGACAATTGTACACAATAAACTAGTCAAACCAAGAAACGAAACAACAGTTGGGCGACATTATGCAGTCAAAATTAAACTAGAGAAATTACCGAAGATCAAAAGAAAATGAACGAGAAAATTCTAAAACTGTTTACAAATGTTCATGGTGAAATAGAGAAATTGCAGACCGAATTACAAACAGAAATTCAACATGCTAAAACAGAATTTAAAACAGAGGTTCAACAAGTTGTTGAAATTTCAAATGGAGGTTAAACGTCTCGAGAAAGAATTAACTGATGGAACAACGTCACAAGTGGTTCAGACCGTTCACGATCAAGATAAAGCCACCAACGTTTGACGGAACAACATCTTTCGTCAGTTACAAATTTCAATTTGAAACGTCAGCCAACCAAAATCATTGGGACGACGAACATCGTGTCGCGGCGTTAATAGTGGCTCTCAAAGGCGAAGCAGCGGAGGCTTTACGAACCATTCATGAAAAGAGTGTAGCAGTTATCTAGAAATTATAAAAGCGCTAGATCGGAATACGGCAGTGACCACAAGTGGGAAATCTATCGCATGGAACTGAAAAGCCGCTACCAAGCTACCAAAAGGAAGGAGAATCGATTCAGGAATGTTCATTAGCAATTGAGCGACTAGTTCATTTATCACATACAGGTACGTCAGCTGATTACATGAAAAGGCTGAAAATTGACGCATTCGTTGACGGCATTCGAGATCCAGAGATACGCAAGGCGGTGATGTTATCACCTAAGGCGACTTTCGCAGAAACCATAGCTTGTGCGATGTTGAACGATTCTATGCAGACTATCACCAGAACGTCATTATTTAGGTGCCAAATGAATTCAGGCAATAACGGGAACATCAAGCGAATGGCACAAACAATCAGAAGAGGCAGGCCTAGGTGTTGGAAATGTGATAAGTTGGGTCACATCTCAAGGGACTGTCGGCGCGTAATACAAGGAGGAAGATTACTATCCCATGAATAAAACTTGTCGTTTATTCTTTTTATGACTATACAACTCATTGGAAAATAAACCAATCAGATAGTTGAATTTTCCTTAGTTACGCTGTATAATATCGGTTATTTGCGTTGCTAAGTAGTGTTTCGCGAAACACCGCTAGTGGTGTTTCGGCCGCAAACAAATAAATCATATCTTCCATGAATATAAACAAACAATTAATATTTTTGATATTTGACATGGTTGATTCGTTGTATAGTATTAACATATACAACTCGAGCTTCGAAAATCATCTGAATATACAGTTGCGGACTCGATGTGTCACCTAAGAAACACAACTCCACCTGCGGTGTCGTTGTGTTTCCTAGGCAACACAACTCGTCCTATAAACTGTATATTCGATTATTTTCGAACCTCTTGTTGTATAACTAGTGATTATACACAATTAAGTAAATTTATTGCTTAGGTACACAATATGTTAAATTATAATTTATCACCAGATGATTGTTATGCCACAGAGAAAAGTTGAAAAACGAACTTCACACAACGAAATGTAAACGATGTCTGTGTGTTGAAAACAATTATGTATGTATTTTGTTTTGGCTTATTGGTTTTAGACGTACAATATAGAATTATACGATTTAAGTTGGTTGCTGGAGTGGGATTTTGCACAAAAGAATAAGTTTTCACTCCATTTCATTCGGTCGATGTCGCTTTTTCTATTACGATCTCCGTCTATAATGTTATATAAAAGGGCTATCTCTTTTTCTCCGCTTCGACCACGTACCTTCGTTGGTGAGAGACACAGACGAATGAAAGTTGAAATAGAATATCATTTTATTCTGGTTAGGTGAGATCGCATGCTTCAAATATATTTCTACTAAGCGAAATAGTGTTTCAGTGTAAGTAAAAGAGATACAAACTCGCTTCTCGCCTTTTGTGCAAAATCCCACTCCTGATAATGTTTGCAGGTGCGTGCATGAACAATGTTGAGCTGCGTTCATGTCTTATTTTATGTTTTAATTTTACTGTCTAATTGTGGTGGCGAGTGAATGTTTGAATGTGAATGAATCTAACAATATGTTTACTACAAACTTCAAAATTAATATATGAAGGTTATGGTTTAAGTTTTTAATCAAATTGCATCAACCGTTTCCGTTTCGTTTCATTTTCGAACTTAACAGTGACAATGTTTTCGGTTTTCCATACGTTTCGACACATCCTACTTACAAGGCGAAACGATCCATCTATTTGCAAATAATTTTATTTAATAATAATAATGGACAGAACGAACAAACTAAAGGGCTAATTCATGTATTTTTAATTTTAAAATTAGATTTAATTAAAATTAGATTTATGTACATACAAATTTATTTGTATTGGAAGAATAAATTTAATTTTATTAAATGAATTGAAATTTTGTTAAGCGAAACAAAATTTTGATAACTGAAGAAATATTTCAATAGGTGGAGGAAAACTTAAGTTATGTTGAATTCTATTGACGCAAAAACGGATCCCGAACAAAAAAAAACTGAACTGAAATCAATTTCTACTATGAAGAGTTCAGCATTTTTTGATTTAGATTCCGTTTTGGTGAGTCAATAGAATGCGATATAAATAAAGGATATTTATTTATTTATTTAAATAAAAGAAAAGTCTACAAATTGACTTGAATTTATAATACAATATTCCCCATAGTATGCTCTGTTTTTATCAGATGAAGGAACTCATGATCTCTTAAATTCCTACTAGGTGCTTTTATTTTAATTAATGCCAGTATGGATGGTGCATCGATTCGATCAAGTAAAATATTTATAACAAACGAACACTTTAAAAGCTCTAGTCTATTTACCATTTTTGTCATGTGATAGGTTTTATATCCAGTAGCATATGATGGTAATCGCTTCATGTTAACGTGGTACGATGAATCTTGATCGTAATCCCAACCATGTTTCCACGTTATATACCATATACACCAAGGATACCAGCTGTAGCCAGCGTATTAAAGTTGGGACATGACGTAGGCATAATACAGGATCTTAATTGTCTCGAGGTCATAAATATCCCCAGTCCAACGCTTAATAGCGATTAGGGCATCCAATTCCGGAATTCGGAATTCCGGTATTCCGGAATACCGGTCCATATTTTAGTTTCGATAATTCCGGAATTGAAAACATTAATTCCGGAATTATCGAATTTCTATTTCTCAAACTAATTTAGGACTTTCAACTTAATTTTATGTAATTATATCATAGTATTTCTTGTACTAGAAAATACTCAGTGAAACTTCTCTACAGTGACCACTCAAGAGTCGCAAAATTTTTGGTCGCTTTGTGGTGGTCTGGTGGTCAGTTTAAGGAATAAAGCAGACCAATAATTTGCAAAATTAAAAGTCTAGCGTGACAAAGAAATGTTCTTCAATTGTAACGAATTATTTTGAACAAATATTATATGTAGATACTACTCAAGGACGGACAAAAAGTGGTCAACAGCTCCCTAACTGTTCAAAATGGGTTACTTTTGAAGATTTTTCTGAGTTTCTCTTTTGCGTTCACCATAATATGACACCTAATAAACGGATTACTATGCTCGTCTCTGAAAATGGCATGTTGCATTTATCTATTCCATTTTATCCATCCCTAAAATACACCTGTCAAATAAGTGTGTACAGCTTCTTAATTTTCAAAACCGCCAAAAGGTACGTAGTACGTAATAACAATGCAGCGCCGTACTTAGCCCGGTTAAGATCAATATATTTAATGGGAAAGTGTTCATTCCAAATCGGACTCAAACAAACAAATTCCCATTTCCCACCGTTACAATTCCGGTATAAATTTGATGAGAACAATTCAAGCTCTGACGGCGATGATATAATTGAAGTATTCAATAATTTTGAACTTTGGTCCAGAATGCTGATTACGAGAATGAAGAGCGTATTCAGCAGCAGGAAATATCGTCACTAAAACTCTAGCCTGTCTAAATGACACAACCCGCGGTGTGTTAGGTTTAATGAGGAACAGCAGAAAAACAGGAAAAATTTGATTTTTGAAACAATTAATTATTAAATAATGAAATAAAAGAAATTGTTTTTTCTTGTAAAATGTTGATTTTAATTTTTAATCAAAGATTATTTAAAAAAAGTCAATTCCGGAATTGATTCCGGAATTCCGGAATCGAGAGCATTCAAATTCGAAAATTCCGGAATCATATTTTTGGCAAAAATTGGATGCCCTAATAGCGATGCATTGCTCGATGTGCTTAGTAGATAGTTCTACTAATTGAAGGGAAATTCTGTTAGGTGAAGGTTTAAAGGAAAATCCATTAAGTGAAGGCAAATTCTATTAAGAGTATGGATTTCGGCATAATTATTTAAGAAACAGCCAACTTCCATCCTAATTGACCATATTCTAGAATTTTATCTAATCACCATTTTATAACTCTATATTAGTCGAATATATTGAATTAGATTGGGATTTTTTTAAATGCTTATAAACGAGTTCATACTAGTGGTTTGAACAAAAATCATTACTAAAATATTAAAAAATCCTTTAAAAAATCGCGATTAGCTAATTATGTTGCTAAATTTTGATGTTGGTACAAAATTGGTTCCATCTTAAAAAATAATTATAATGAATAAAAATAAACCTGAAGGAGAACTAATATTCATATTTTTACTTTTAAAATTAGATTTAAATAAAAATTAAAAATTATAGATATCAAGCACTTCCCGATTGTATCTTCATTACCAATATTTTAATTGCCGTTGGAGAATATGTGATGACTAAAATTATTTTAGTATCTCATTTTCCTTTCTCATTTCATCATAATCGGTTAAGAAATAGCCAAGTTCCATAATAAATAGCCATATTCCAGAACTACAACTAAAATCCCATTTAGAATCCCTTTCATCGTAGTTGTTTCCCCATTTCATCGTATTTGTTGAATGTTATCATATTCGGTTAATAAATAGCCAAGTTTCACCCTAATTGGTCATATTTCAGAACATCGTCTGACATAAATTCTAGTATGTATACCATTTTCATTGCACTTGTCAAATTTCATAATAATTGGCTAAGAAACAGCCAAGTTTTAGAATATGCCATATTGTACCATGTACCATATTGAAATATGCCATCATTCATCTTATGCCATACTAAAATATCCCATTTTGAAATATGCCACAGCGTACTTTATGCCGTAGTGTACCATATCGTCGTTAACTATGCATTAGAGTGTATCTACACATATCTATTTGTTCAGGAAATGAGAAAAACGAGCGAATTTGCCATAGTAGGTACACTAAAATATACAAACAAAATTAGTTTTTCACTTTTAAATAAAATGGTTTATTAAAAAAACATTGGAGGAATTAGTTTATGCGTTTTTAGGGAAAAAATACAGTGAATTTATTTAATACATATGTGTCAAATTTCGAGGTTATTAAAAATAAAATATCAGTGGTTTAGCGAGCAGTCATCACAATATTTTAATATCAATAAGATTCTTTCGGCTTTTTATAGACAAAATATATTAACAATAATGGCATTCACAACATTTTTCGACTTGTTTATCAGAAAAAATGAAGAGGTTAATCATTTATAATATATTTACCAAAAATGTAGAGATACCAGAATTTTCACTTCATACATTAAGTATGCGGCAAGAACGTACTGACCTAGCGAATTATATTCACTAAATCAAAAACTCAAGGAAAACCCTCATTTCTGTGTGTTTTTTTTGGTAGATATATTATAAATGATTGGCCCCTTATTATTTTCTGATTGACAAATCGAAAAATGTTCTGAATGCCATTATTGTTAATATATTTTGTCTATAAAAACCCGAAAGAATCTTATTGATTTTAATACACAGACAAATTTCCCTTTCGAAGAATATTTTAATGGATAAATATTTAATAAAAGCTATTTTTACTGAGTAACTGCCATATTTTCTGAAATGAGACCAACTCGAAGCTGTTTCAAAAATAAATCTTGAATAAGGCTACATTTAAGTTTCGCATCTTTAAGTAATTTTAACTGGTGCTAGCCAGCCGGCTGATAAAAAACATGCTCCATATGGTAATGCCTTTGCTTGTCAATTTTTTTTTAAATGTATCGTTATGTAATGTGATTGTTTTAAAAGTCGTTCAATTTGCACAACAAAATTTCTGTTATTGCTTTAATGCTTTCGAAGTTTTTTTAATCTTGTCTTGTTCGTTAAAGCAATTTTATAAATGTCACTTTGTTAAAGATCGAATAGAATTTCTAGTGTGAATCTAGAATAAATTGTAATTAACTAACCCAATTCCCATAATTAGCTGTCTCATTGTTAAGCTCGGTATGCTGCTCGAGCTAAACTAAATTTTGACGCGGTCTACACAAACGTACAGATAAATTTGGAGCTAAAAAATTTGTGTAGAGCTTTGTGTAGAGATACATTTTGCCAATTCTTCTGACATTTTGAGTTTATACTTCGCTGTGTGGTTTAAAAATTGTGTCTTTTGTTTGTTTTTATTTCGTATCAGAAATATCAAAATTATGCACCGTGCATTTAATTTGCTGCAAAATTTGTGTAGACATTTTTAGCAGAGCCAACTAAATTACAATACGCAAACTATCAGTTTGATTTTTTTTCGCGTAGAGCAGCATACCGATCAGCGAAATCGTGTGCGAAATTTTTTAGTTTGCATTTAGCTAGCTAAATTTTACATGTATTTTGTATAGGAAATTTATCTTAGCTCGAGCAGCATACCGAGCTTTAAGTTACATAAGTTAAATATTATCATCCGAGTCAATGTTAATTGAGATTTTTTGCACAATCATATAGTTCCAAGATTAATGACGTATAAATTTGTATTGTCAATAATCATGATACACTAACTGGGAATGTATAGTACTCTATTGATATGAGTGTTTAATATAAATATTGGCTTACTCCTAAACAAATTCTGTTTATATAAGCAATTGTAACCAGAATATATCAAATGTCACCAAATTTGATTACCATCGTAGTGCGCAATCTGTTTAAGCATTATGTAATTAATTGAAACTAGATTTTTGTTAAACTGGTTCAGATCTAATCAATTTTAATTCAAGCCTTTTTTTAGCAACTTCTTTTTTATTTCCAGAAGTCTTAAGTTTTGTAAAGAAAATTGATCTTGTTTGATTCCAAACTGTGTATTGGTGTTTTAACAAAAGGATGTTTCAACCTATATGTTCGTGACTACTAAAGTATCCAAAAAGTAGGATGAGTATGAAAACGTTTTGAGTAAAATGCCTCCGCAATTTGGAAGAGTTAACTATGATCAAGGATACTAAATAAATAAATATCACCTCCATATTCGACTGCATATATGACTGCAATTTAAGATCAACAAAGCATATTTAAACGATTAGCCAGAAATAAATCGATTCAAATTCATAACATAGGGATATTTAGGCCTCATGCTCGATGCGCTAGCACGAGATTTTTAGCCTGACCTAGAGGTTGCTGGTTTTGGAATACAGGATTCTGGAATACTGGTGTTTTTTAAACGGCATGTTGGGATTACGTATTCAACCCTATAAACAAAGTCCAATAATCCATTATTTATTTGACGCATCGCCAATATTGGCTTATGTATTTTGGAGCCTTCCAAAACCATGTTTGGAGTATTGCATCCTTCCAATTCTTTGGAATTGGGATTTTACATTCCAATTTCAAATTTTCGTTTGTTGGTCAACATTTGTTTATGTATGTTAGCCTATATATTTCTTATTCTTCCTCATCCTTGATAAGTCTCCACTATAGAAAGAGATAATTTTCTGGAAACCATTTCAACAATGGAGTAGTTTTTTCCAAGGATTCCTTCTTTGACAAGAAATGCTTGGTCAAATTGGGCTTCTACAAAATCATCTCAGTGCCAATATTTGTTTCATATGATTATAGGAATATTCTCTCCAATTTTCGAGATTATTATTTTCACAGAACCGTCAATGTATAATGTTAAAAACAGCGCATATAAATCCATGTCGTTTACACGTGATGAAAATCGCCTATCCTAAAGACGTATTTTCAAACGTACGTTTTTAAGATTTTTATTATTTTATTATGTTCGTTTGTAATTATAACAGTTACAACGTGATCGCATAACAAATAAATAACAATACACACTATCATATGATACCTCACACAAGGTTGATGTGTCTACCAATTAGATCACAAATACACAATCAATATCGAAACAGTAACTTTGACGTTGAATTATGTAAAATAGGACAAAAAATTCACTAGCCAGACGCAAATGCCCAAAAATTTGCTTGGTGCCATATTAAAAATAGCGCTAATCTGTGGAAACCAGATTAAATATTTAGTACTTTAATTAGAGTCGACCACATTTGTTCACAAAATATTTACGTCTGTTTGAAAGCAAAAATTAATTTGTTAAATTTCTTCAAAATGTAGTTACGTATGTCCTGTCATTTTTGAAGACCCCAATTGTTTCAAATGATATCATTGATATGAGTAAATGTATCATTCCTCAATTAAAAAAAAAAGTCGGTCAATAATTTATCTTAACGTGATACTTTTAATTACTCACGTAGTTTGAAATTTTTTATATTGTCGCAATACAATTAATTATTCGAAATGCATAGTAACACCTTCGAAGACGAATAATTAAATAAAATTAACAATCGTTTGCTAATCAATGTGGAACTCTCAATATTTAATATACGAGTATTATGACTGATCACAATTATTTGCTTAATTAATTTACGATAACCCAATCAAAGTGTAGCTATCACAAATTGACGTATATATTATTGGTATAGGTCGATTATCGCTGATGCATATGATGCATAGACGTAACACTAACGTAAACCTTCTGTTTCAATATAACCTATTTATTTTTAATTAGATTATCTACAAATTCTAATTACATAATGCATAATGTACGTCATATTTGTAGTAAAATCAATTGTAGTGTTTTGTAATTAGCTTACTTATACATATAAACTCGAGTACCTCGTGTACATAATTTATTAACTCGCAGATGCATTTCAACTTAAGATAAAATTTTAATACTTGCTAATTTTATTTGGCGGCCTTAACATTCAAAAGTAGATTTAGAGTACGTGCAGAACTTTTGTTTTGTTTATTCGTATTTTTAAGAATATGATTTTAAATTAAAAACTCTATTTTTCAAGTAAATTTCTATAAAACGATTTTATTAATGTTTTACACGTTTTTAAAAATCGAATGTGTTAATTTGTTGTGTAATGTGTAAATAAAGACAATAAACAATTTAAACGGATAAACAAAACGCAGAGTACTGTTTAAAAACATCCATTATTTATTAATACATTGTGCCCACACAATAAAAGTAAAGACAATTTTGTGGTAAATAAGTAGTAAACAGATGATATTGGAACACAAACTTGATAATTTAGCACGCAAATGATTAGGTGTAGAAAAAAATATGACCTAAAAACGAAAATAAGTTAAAATTCAGTGATTTGATTTTAATATCATTAATCTGATAAAAATAACGTAAGAAGACACAATTTTTTTTATTAACAATAACAAAAAATGCTTTCAAAAATTGGGCATTGCAAAATTTCTTAAATCTTAATTATAATTACAGAACGACAAAATGTTACAAATTAATTAATTTTTACAAATATTAACTGATTAAAACGCAATAATTATCGATGCACCATTTATTACAACTTTGCGAAAATTTCTTGCTTATTTGCTTGCTAGCGCATCGAGCATGAGGCCTAAATATCCCCATGTTATGAATTTGAATCGATTTGAATCTTTAATTGCAGTCATATATGCATTCGAATATGGAGGTGATATTTATTTATTTAGTCCCCTTGATCATAGTTAACTCTTCCAAATTGCGGAGGCATTTTACTCAAAACGATTTCATACTCTTCCTACTGTTTGGACACTTTAGTAGTCACGATCATTTAAGGTTAAACATCCTTTGGTTAAAACACTAATACTCAGTTTGGAATCAAACAAGATCAATTTTCTTTGCAAAACGTAAGACTTCTGGAAATAAAAAACAAGTTGCTAAAAAAGGCCTTAATTATAAAATTGATTAGATTGGTTAAACTGGTTCAGTTTAACAAAAATCTAGTTTCAATTAATTACATAATGCTTAAACAGATTGCGCACTGCGATGCTAATCAAATTTGGTGACATTTGATATATTCTGGTTACAATTGGTAATATAAACAGAATTTGTTTAGGAGTAAGCCAGTAATTATATTAAACACTCATATCAATACAGTACTATACATTCCTAGTTAGTGTATCATGATTATTGACAATACAAATTTATACTTGATTAATCTTGGAATTACGATTGTGCAAAAAATCTCAATTAACATTGGCTCGGATGATAATATTTAATTTATGTAATGAGTCTAGATTCACACTAGAGATTCTATTCAATCTTTATCAAAATGACCCTTATCAAATAGCTTTAACTTGTCTCTCTTACCCGGAAGCATTATGGAATAACAAACTCTGGCTTCGCACTAGACAAAAGTAAAAAGAAAAACCGACGAGCTTATGTCTGAGACACAACCTATTAACGTAGGACTACGTACAATTGAGGAAACTTTATTTGTACAGTTTAAGTGAAACCAAAATTAAAAAATTATAAATTAAAAAAAACGTTTCTAATGTTGCCATTTTGATGCATTGGACCAGTGCTTCTCAAACTGTGGGCCGCAGAACTGTTGCCAGGGAGCCTTTCAACCTTGCCTTAATATTTCCAATAAACCGCACAACTTCCTCTCACACAAATTTCTGAATCTGCTTATTATCAATGACTGCTTCGGTTTTTTGTGCTGTTAATGGTTTTTGTAAAATATGTGATGTGTATATCAATTCCACAATCATGAGGATTTTGGTAGACAAATTCTTATTCTACAATGAATATGAACAAGAATTTCAGATCGCAAACCTTGATCTGCGGGATAAAACAATTATGGTTAAATTTGAGTACTTTTATGAAGTAACAACATTTTTAAATCAGAGGTCGATATCCAAGTAAATTCTCGGAAATTTAGGAGATAAATTTAAACTAAAAACTATATAAACGTAGGTCTATGAAAATTTGCGAAATTGGATATTGAAAATGTACGTTTTTAGTTACTCGTACTTTAATTTTATTTGAAATTTCAAATGGCAGCTTATCAAGTTTGGTTTCAATTTGGTTAAATTGTATATCATCAAATTAGTGTTGAGACCAATACCGATTTTCGATAAAACGGTTGATTATCGAAATGTTGATAATACTTACCGAAAACTTCTGTAACTATCTTCATACAAATATTTCATGAAATTTTCTAAGGCCAAAAATGATCGCTAACGCTTCTCGGTGAAGCTGCAGATAATTTTTTTCCGCTGGAGACAGAGAGCTCGAATCAAATAATACTAGCTTCTGACTCAGGAGAATTGCTCCTATGCCGTAAGGCTTAGCAAAAATAAGAGGCTTATTTGGGTCGTACAATTCGAGAATATTATGTTTTAGTAATAACGATTTAGACTTCTCGAATGTTGATTTCGAATGGGACTATTGTACAATCTATTTGTAGGACTTCGGTTGCGACTTTGCT
Source organism: Tipula helvola (assembly GCA_963556165.1). Taxonomy (NCBI): domain Eukaryota; kingdom Metazoa; phylum Arthropoda; class Insecta; order Diptera; family Tipulidae; genus Tipula; species Tipula helvola. The sequence goes on from OY744483.1 coordinate 61,993,497, forward strand.
CCTTAGTACGTATTAACCTAGTATTTCATTTTGATAATTAAACTGATATTTTGACTCACTGCGGCCTCTAGCTTGATTTGAATTTTTTCTGCAAAAATTTACGTTACAATTGGTACCGGTCGGATCGAAATTAATGAATGGATTCATGTTCCTTGTTTCCCTTAATGATATTTCCAAATTCAGAACAGTATTGCGGAAAATTTCGAATTTTTCTTCATCCTTTTGTAAGAGTTCTTGTTGGATTCTGTCATCTCACAACGCAATAATGAATCTAACTGACAGGCCATCTTCCAGAAAATTGCCGAAATCACATGTTTGAGCTGCTGGTTTTAAATGAACCACAACATCAGAAACGGATTTTCCTTGAGCTTCATACAGTTTTGCAAATTTGAATCATTCCGCCCTTTTATTTACCGTTGGCTTGAAAATGATATGTTTCTTTAATATATCGACCAATTCGTTATATTTATTTGATTGGTAACTTAGGCATTGTTAACTACTTTAGGATTTGATACCATTCGCTATCCATTACTATAATGAAGATTGGCACTTTCTTGGCTTCTTCGATATTAATTAGTAACAAAATATTGTTGTTTTCATAAGATTCGAAATCATTCCGGTAAAAACGCTTCAATTGAGCCTAACCCATTGTTTGAGTTTTTACTAATTTACTTTTATTGTATTTTCCCATTAACAAGTTACAGAACGATGCACTTTTTATTTTTTTTCACAATATGTATCCGTACTACACTATCTCAAGATGTTTTTTATAGCATCCCAAAGCTATAGCGATCTATAAATCCAATTATTATATTTGGATACCGACAGCGTAATAATTCTCGCATCGAGTGAAGGGTTAATCATATCACGTAAAAGCAGGGCTAACCATGTACTAATAAACAATCAATTATTCCTCATAATCTACATAGACATAATATGGTATACGCTACAAACATTAATATATCATACTTATGTATGTAATGTTTTTATGTAAAAAAAATGTATAAGCCAAAAAAATTATGATAACTAATAACACCATTTAAACCATACTCACCATTATTTCACTCTGCACCCAGCGGCAAGCTCTGAATAAAGTGAAAGAAATTCATATTAAAGCTGAGGCGAAATGTAACAAAACGATATTTGACCATTTTCATATTTAACTCTGTTGATGTTACTTACGTGTTATATGTATGGTACCTAATGATTAACCATATGGCATGTCATGTAACATGTAAGCAACATCAAAAGTTATTATAAATCTAACGAAATGATTTTACTTTGCTAGAGACATCTAACGTATAGACATATACTTAAACAAAAATCAACATTTAGGAGTTTTTATTAATTTTTATTGATAACTTACATTACGCGAAGCATTCATATAATGAATATTAATTTTATTGTATGTTTCATTATTATTTATGTACAGCAATACTTCGCATATAGTCCAGTGTTTGACGGTTTTTCGCTCAGAATTCTTACGGTCAAAATCGATTGACGTGAAATTTGGACAGTAAATAGGGAATGGCTCAAGCAATGTGTGCTTTAAGGTGATTAAAGTGTTTTATTACATGAACGAAATCATCTTTAAAGTTCAGAAGTGGAATAAGACAGTTAAGGGATATAATGTAAAAATAATCAAAGATTAGAAACCATGAGGGGTCAAAATACTTCAATGGGTCAATTAAGAAGTGAGTTGAATGTTAGAGGATTGGATACTAGTGAAAATAAAGAATGAATGATTAATCGGTTGTTGAAAGATACGTTAAAAGGAAAAAATGATCAACAAGTGAATCAGGTGGAAGAATACGGTAACACCCAAATGGATGATGCAAAAACAGCGGACCACGTGGAAATCGGAAGTGAATATGGGGAGATGGTGGACCGAACGAAATTGGTGGATATGCACCTTCTCATCGATCAATCGAGCAAGGAAGACGTAGAAAAAGTGATAGTTACGATAAGATAAAGTTTACTGTAAGGGATATTATCGATGTGCTTCCAAATGTTAACTCTACCGAAATTGCTGGGGAAAAGTAAAATGCAGTCATACGCGTTAAAATGGTATAACTCAGTGATGGACCGAACGACGACATGGTATCGATTTATGGTTATGCTCAGACGACATTGTCCAAGCCGATGTACTCAACCAGAAATTCATGAACCTATGAGAAAACAAGTGCAAGGAAAACAAGGAGTGATGGAGTATTTTTTCGAAATGTGTCAAATCGGTTGAACGATTATAAATTAAGTTCGACGTTAAATTCAATCCGAATATCATCGTTAAATAAATTGAAGGGACATATAGAGAGGCACGTTAGGATGCATGCAAAGGAGGAAGATAATACAAAGAATAGGAACAGTCAAAATAATCGGGCAGAAAGAACAAAACCTGACGCCGATGGCAATAAGTGTTAACAGTAGTAGTAAGCCTAGAAGAGACAAAGGAAGTAAACCGAATTGGGTAGGGATTTAGGGAAACGGGAATGTTATAATTGCTTTAAGCCAGGACACATAGCAAATAACGTCCGGAGCCAAGAAAAAATCCAACGTGTGCGAAGTGTAAAAAAATTGGCCTTTGAAGGAACGTCAACACTATATATGGGTGTCCAATAAAGGTGCGAGGTGAATAGTTACGGAACCGAATTGATGGTTGATGGAGAAGGACAAGTGAAGGTGGCGGCAGTTATTGAGGACAAAGCAGTTCAAGAACGAGTGTTGGTGGACTCAGACAGTAACGTGAGTATTGTAAAGGAGTGATTGGTTGGTACTGCCCAGGTGGGCAATAGAAATGGATAGCATTGTTGGCATAAATTGAATTCCATTAATTATATTAGGCAGTTTAGAAATTAGAATTAGAATTAATAATAATGTGTATAAAGTCAGTTTTAGAGTAGCGCCCGACAACACTGTGGGGGTCAATATTATTTTGGGAAGGGATATCTTAAAGCTAAAAGCGATAAATGCAGTCTGAATAAAGGAACCAAATAAATTCGACATTGACATGATGATAGAAGTAACGACCACAGAGTCCAGTTGTTGGTTATAAATAAAGCGGCACTAGGTTTAGAGATACAAAGGAAAGGGAAAAATATACTAATCACGTTAAAAGCACATCGATGGCTTAGTGAATATCGGCCCTAACCCACATTTCGAACATTTTTCAAAAAATTCAAAAAATTAGTTATCAGACGATATACCTTACGCGTTTAGGGCCGAACAAAATTGAATGTGGAACATATTTTATTGGCTTTTAGGTTAAAACAGTCGCATAGAAAGATGCAACGTGTTGTATTCTACATTTTGGTTTCAAAATGCCATTTTTGAAAAAATGTGGGTTAGGGCCGGTATTCACTAAGCCATCGATATACATATGAAAAATTTTATCTAGACAATGTTGAAGGTGTCGGAGAAAAAGTGCAACACCAGGCGAAAATAAGATTGAGGGAAAACAAGATAATGACAGCATAGTAATTAAACAAAGGACTACTATTTTTTATTCAAAATAATCTCCCTCAACTTCAATACACTTAGTCCAATGATCCTCCAATAATTTTATACCATCTCCGTAATGATTTTCCGGAAGCTCTGCAAAATAATGTTCCTCAGCTGCAATAGCCATGCTGCTTCATTCGACGAAAATCACTTTCCACGAAGAAATTTTTTCTGGTTTCTGAAGAGATAGTAATTGCTGGGAGCCAAATCTGGTGAATACGGTGGGTGTTCAAGCAATTCGTACTTTAATTCGTTCAATTTAGCCATCGTCAAAAGACTCGTGTGAACACGTGCATTGTCTTGATAAAAAATTATTTTTTTATTCTGCGGGCGTTTTTTCACGAATTTTTTTATCCAACTGGTCCAAAAGGTTGCAAAAATTCTCAGAATTAACTGTTTTACCTTTTCTAAGATAATCAATCAACAAAATCTCTTTTGCCGATCGTTCTGATTTCACCTGCTTTGGAGGTGGACAACCAGGTTCAGTTCACTGTAAAAGTTCTTGTTTCAGTTTAGGATCTTGGAGGTAGATCCAAGTCTCATCCATAGTTATAAATCTACGCACAAAATCGGTGTTATTCTGCTTAAAACGCTTCAAATTACGCTGAGAAATTTGTTTTCGATTCAGTTTTTGTTGAATTGTTGACGAATGCAGCACTAGTTTTCCAAGCAGCTTTTTCATACGTAATTCTTCATGTAAAATATGGAGTACTCATTCGTCCGAGATGCCTATTGTATCAGCAATTTAACGCTTAGTCAAACTTGGATCTTCACAAACAATATTATACACTTGCTCAATGATTTCTGGTGTTGTTGCAGTTTTTGGACGTCCACTGCGTGGTTCATCTTCAACGCTTGAGCGACCACGTTTAAACTCTAAAACTCATCGATGCACAGTTGGAGATGAAGGAACAGATTCCTTAAACACTTTTACCATTTTTTTATGAATTTCTGTTGCTGATGAACCTTCCAAAACAAAGAATTTTATCACTGCACGATATTCGGTTTTTTCCACTATAAACGAATTCATGGACATGCCAACTTCTAATGGCTTGTAATCAAAGAATGAATTGCCAGATCGAAATAAAGATTTTCATGTGTTCAAATGAAAGATGAAATATTAAAATGGCGTATACATTTTGATTCTTCTACTGGTCCAACGGTTAACTAGATTTGCGAAAATGGGTTCTTCTATCATGTAGCGTTAAAAGAAGAGTCCAAGAAATTTACAGCATTTGTGACAGACCACGGGCCGTTCGAGTTTAATAAGTTACCATTTGGATACACTTACTCTCCCGCGCATTTTGTGAAATACATACAACTCGTGTTAGATCAGTTAATGAAGGACAATAGAATTTTAGTTTTTATAGATGATATTTTGGTGGCAACAGTAGGTTTAGAAGAACAGTTAGACGTATTAAAGGAATTGTTTGGAGTCTTACCAAGTAACGAAATTAATTAGCACATCGGAAAGTGCAATTTTATTAAAACATAGGTGGATTATCGGGGGTATTATATTAGCCTTTCGGGAGTTACGATGACAGATAGGCACGTTGAAATACAGCGAAGTATCCTATACCTACACATGTGAGAGCCTTACAGCGGTCATTGGGCCGGTAAGCTACTTTAGGAAATTTATAAAGATTTGGTGTAATTGCTTCTCCGTTGTACGAATCATTGAAATCGAAGGTGGAGTTTGTTTTTTCGGGAAGACATATTAGGGCGTTCAACAAACTAAGGGAAGTATTGATAGGTAAACCTGTTCTACGTATATTCTCGTTACAGCTTGAGATTGACTGTAGTAATGCATTAAGGTTGACCTTAAATAAATGGGATATGAATAGCAATATATAACGATGGGCTCTATTTTTGGGAGAGTCTGATTTCGAGGTGGTACATGAATGGCTGATAAAATGAGGCATATAAATGCACTCAGTAGGGCGCAGATTCTTTATAAGGAAACAATGGAGAAAGATTTATTTTCAGAGAAAATATATATCAGGCAGCTACAGGACAAGAATATTCAGTAAATAAAAGTCGAATAGAAGATAAACGACTAATGGTATAAGTTAAGGGACGGAATAGTATAAAAGAAAGACGGCGTTAGGTTGCAGTTACTGGGGACCGAAAGAATGATTAAGTCGGTTATTACTCGTGATATGATAAGACGACAGTTCTATGTTCCAAAAATGAAGGATCAGATAATACAACACATAGACGATTGTATGGTATGTGTGTCAAAGCCGATAACGAAGGAAGCGTTGTTGCACTCAATAAATAAAGAAAATTGTGCGTTCAGGACATTGCATGTAGACTATGTGGGGTCTTTGGAAAGAACCAAAAGGTAAACTTATATGTATTCCTGCCGGTGGATACGTTTTCCAAATTTATAAAACTTTTCCCAACAAAGACGACAAACACGGTGGAAGCATATAACCATTTGATGGATTACTTTGTTAAGTATAGTGTACCGAAGCGAGTAGTGTCGGATATGGGAACGGCCTTTACCTCTAGAGAATTCGACAAGTTTGTTAAGGGGAAAGGAATCGATCACCTTATCGATCCTTTTTACTTCGAGTAGTTGATTGGCCGTCCCCTTAAAACTAGTCGCATTATCTGAATACATTTTTTTACCATTCCCCGGTCAGCGATGAACCTCTGAAGCTCCAGATGAACGGCCTTCGTGGCAAAATAAATTAATAGTGCCACATAAACCTTCTTCAGTACCTTGCATCGAATGTTGACAAGAGGTCCAGCAAAATCAACACCGCTGACTTCTCATCTCTGGGAATGAGGATTTGGTGTTTGGAATTGTACGGAATGTTGGTCTTCTATAAACGTCCAACAACTCTTATGATTCCAAACTCATCCAAAAACGGGGCCACCGGCTTAAACGACTGCACATTTTAAAAATGTTGGGCCTATGAATCTAACCTCTGAGTCGAAAATTGTATTAGGCATCATACCTCGACTGATAAATCGGCAGGATTCAAAGTCCCTGGAACATATCTAGATTCGCCCAATTTTGTGCCTTGCTGAATCTTAGTTACGCGATGTGTAACAAAAATGTTCCAGTTGTGAGGCTCTATACTGATCCAACACAGCGTGATTAAAGAATCAGTCCAAAAAACGTAATCGTCGCATAACTGTCATAAGTTTAGCCGCTAAAAGTTCGAGTCGAGCAATACTGACCGTTTTCGTTTGTGCCACCCGTGATTTCGCGCAAACCAAACAGCAGGAAGCTGAACCGTCATAATGAAGGCGTCGTAAATAAATACAAGCGCTTTTTCACTGGCATCTGAAAAGGAATGAATTTCAATAAATTTACAATCGCCGTTCAATAGGGCAAATCGAGGAATGTAAATGTTCTTAAAAGTGACATCATTCATTTGTGTTCGGAAATTAATCCATTTTGAGACCAACAACACAAAAAAATCGTTTAGAACAACAATTTCTGCCCATTATTGAAATATTTGCTTATTTATGACATTTCTCTCTTACGTTAGTGAAAAAATTTCGTCTTTTCGTATATGAAATTAAATAACAAAATTAATGCTCAAGGAAATTTGAACCCAATTGAAAAGTAACCTTTGGATAAAAATAATCCTTCCGTGCGGCGAGCTTAAGGTTTTAATGGCAAGGAAGAGCCGGCTGCCCTTCCATAAGTCACTGTGCACATTCGGAGGATCCTGATCGAGTCCGTTTTCTTATCGCGCCCCAAAATCATTTGGAAGATGTTGTCAGAATACTTGAGACGAACTTGGTGGTACATTTTTTGAACCGTTAAAATGTACCGATAAAGCACCAGTTGAGGTCTTGCATGATCCATCAAAAACCACACGCATCTTTGTACTGAAGCTGGACGATTTTATCACGCAATGGTGTGTTAAAAAAAATGCGGAACCGTCGAATCAAAATCACGGACAGTTTCTAAGTGTCTCAATTGCCCATACTCATTGATGAAATCTGTATACAGCTCCTTCATCTCAGGCTGTTTATCCAGCCTCTTCTCCAAATTATAAAAACGTTTCATGGCAATTCGAACGACGTATGATCCGTCCACATTGCGACGAGTGTGGAGTGCGTAATGGTCTTCACACTCTTGATCTCTAGAGCTCATTCTTACCTCAGCGACAGGTAGAGTATCGACCTCCCAGAAAGGCTGAACAATCTCGTTCAATGATGACTCTGACGACTTATTTGTAAATGGCGTGTGATCACAAAATATTGATGTTGAATTGCGATTGATTTTTGTACTCATGGGGCCACCAATAATGCAGCCAAGACTAGTCTCCTGTAGTACTGGGAAGAATAAGATGAGATGCCAGAAGAATCCAGTTTCGATCAACAGATCGATTTTTTGAGGCCTGAAAATATATGGATCAGCCAGTTGCAAATTAGTTGGGATCACCAAGTTCGGTGTTGAAATTGGAGATTTTTTGCAAAACAGCTGCACAAATTTCAAAACATTTTAAATTGTCAAGGCGAGACAATATCATAATAAAAGTAGCACCAATTCCGCCAATATTCATGTTGTTCTTCTGTTTGCGACTATAGTTTGAACAAACCGATCCGTCACAAAATTAGCTGTTGCTCCGCTATTTAAAATGGCTCGACATGGAACAAGCAGTTCATTCAAATCTAAAACATTGACTATCGTTGTAACCAAAACAGCTGGCTCATTGCCAAATTCCTGAGTAACCAATGCAGTATGCTTGGTTTCAACATTGCATAATGATGCATCTGATGGACCGCTGAGTGGTGATTCGAAGTGCATCATAATGTGATGTTTCTTGTGACATTTACCGCACATCTTTGCCTTGTAAAACCGTGCTGAATGTTTTGCCTCCAGATACAACATGCAGATATACAGGCGTTTAATCTTCTGGTATCGTTCCAGTGAAGAGAGCTCAATGAACTTTGGACACTTCGCTAGCGTATGCTGAAGTGCCAAACATTTGGTGCAGGGGATGAATTGGAAGTTGTCAACACATCATGAGCTTAACTTGATTGCGGAGGATTCCGGGCTGTGGTTAATTTTGACTTACTGGATTGCTGCTTATTGTATTACAGTTTCTCCAATGTCATAGAACGCTTTTCGAGGAAAGAATGTAATTCGTCCTACGTCTCCGTAGTTCCCACTTCTCAACTGTGACGGCGTCCAATTTTGACAACATCAAATAGATAACGAAATTTTCAGCTAGCTCCAATGATTTCAAAACGCAAAATTGGGCACTGACTTGATCCACCATTTCACGAACGCCGTCGGCAGATCCCTTGTGAAGTGTTTGCATTTGGTTGATGTCGTTTATATGCGACTGAAGAATGAGTGACATATTCTCCTATCGTGTTGTTAATGATTTCCAAGCTGCCTTAAAATTAGCTTGCGTCGATTCCATTTTCGAAAGGGTACGCTTAGCGGAGCCAAATAAGCCTGTGTCCTGGATAATCATGGAGTTAAATTCATTTTTAAAATCTTGGTAGTTCTAACTTTGGTAGCCTTACGGCTTTTATGGCCACTAGTAAATTGATTTTGTATGGTAGTTTCCAAGACCTGTTTGGGTTTCGATTTTTCAAGTATTTCGTCAAATAAAGCCGTTATATCGGCCTTGACATCAATATACTTGGATTCAAAATCGGTAAACCCTGAATCAAAATCCTCTTCATCCTCAGACTCGATATGATCCAATATTTGGTCGTCTACGTCTACAAATCGTTTGTAGTGCGACTCCAATTGGTCGTTCTGAACCTTAAGCTTAGCCGTACTTGCCTTGCCTACTTACGAAGTTACCCAATTTTGCAAGTTTTTAACCGCTTCTAATGACAATGCTTGCGATTTGCCTAAACGCTTCCGTTCCGCGGCTTTCTCCTCGTCAGCCATTGTTCCAATTGAGCACCAAGAAATTTGAATTAGCAATAAAATATTAAAATAATAATACTCCGTAGCACCGTTCGTACAGCAAAAAATATATTTACCTACACTAGTTGGCAATCAATTTTCCCGTTCAATACTAACTCCAATGTTCAAGGTCACTGATAAAATGTGATCAAGTTAAACAACATAAAATGTCGGTAACAATAAAAGCTCGAACAAAATGATTTCGTTGCCGCTACGTATATAACTCGTATCGCAGGATTTTTATTTGATTAAACAAACGTAATTTACGAAATTAGAATTCACAATAAGCAAAATTATTAGGAGTGTAGTTCTTATCAGTAAAATACCGGAGTCTGCCTTGCTCCCGCGAGGTGCATTCACGCCGATCGAGTTTCCAAGCAACAAAAGGAAAACTCTTATATCCTTTGTATATGTCCTTTAAATATTTTGCATATTGATATATATTGCTGATATATATGGTGATATATGATATGAAAACCCGACAGATCTTTTCAATTTCAGAATCGCCAAACTGTGATAATATTAAGTAGATGTAAAGTGGAAGAGAAGATGTTCATACATGATAATGCAGTAAAATATAATGGAAGAGAAGAAGTTCTAGTGTACGAAAAAGCGACATGTGTGAGAACGAGAAACTAAAGATTTTGACAAGTAAGGTTGTACAAGGGAAAATCATTGTCGGTGAAGGATTATTTAATTAAATAAAAAAAAGAATTAAGATGATTAAAGTGTTTTATTACGTGAAGGAAATCATCTTTAAATTGTAAAATGTGGTCACCGGATTATTTATTTACTTTTATAAAATATTTTGCTTTAAGCACAACTTATGATGCTTATAATAACCCACCTATTTCGTATAGCTCAGCTAAAAAATGTTTTAAGAGATTCTCATAACTAAAAGAACGTCGGAATCGCAAAATAGTCTTAAGGGACCATACACGACACAATCATGCATGTACAATCGTGTGATTGCGCATGCAGATTGACAGTGTATGGTAGTGATTGATTGATTGTACATGCTGAATGTGTGATTATACATTTATTTTTGATTTTTTCTTGTTTGTACATGCAAAATTGCGACGTATATGTGCACGATTGCACTTGCATGATTGTGTCGTGTATGGGGCCCTTTAGCTAAGAGAAATCTCTTAAGGGATAGCTGTTAGTTAAACCTCTGACTGACTGTACGTAGGAATTGCATATTATTTTTGGTTTATTGCTTTTTGTATTATTTCCTTCGTTTAACTGTACAAAACAAAATGAACAATACGTATTGATGAATTCAACAACAACAATACAACATGAAAACGAAAAAAAAAAAAAAACGTTGTATACACATGCCCGAGCATAAACATAAATGCATACAAATGAAAAAGAGATGACGATAAATTGAAATAAGTCTTAAAGCGAGACGTGTATACAAATCAACCAAAAATACTTTTTCTATGCTACATAAAAAAAAGTTATGTTTTTTTCAGTTAGTTTCAAGCTGACTGTATAATGTGGTGGAAGTTGTTGCGTTCAATAAAATAAGTGAAAATATTTGTTTCTGTTTTTTTTTATGTTTAAGATTAGTGTTGTGTAGCTTTTTTAAGAAAAAAAAACCGTTACACAAAATATAACGTGGTCAACATAATATATAACATAAGGTTTAATTCAACATTTCTGCTGGTATCCTTCGGGAACCAAACATTATTGTTGTGTAAATGGTTCAGTTGTTGTTTTTTTTACGATGAATTAAAGTGTTTGTGTGCGGTAATTAATGTATTGTGGTGTTATGTGATATGTTTATTTTAAGATTAAGATGCTGTATATTAAATTATGAAAAATTGTTAAGATAATTGTGAAGTAATTTTTTTTTTTTTTTGTACATAAAAGAAAATTTGGTGGCCTGTTTTGTGTTTTCATGCAACATAATCGTAACAGCAGATAAAGTGAAATGTACATAACATAAAAAAGTGAAAGAGACGTGTTTATGCTCTGTTGTAATATATATTTTGGGAAAGAACGGTAATACCAGTTCTATTGCATTGTTGATAAAAAAAGTGATTGTGTTTTGTGTGTGTACGAAAAGGAGAGTTGAAATTGGTTTCTGTGTTCTTGGTTGGATTTTTTTTTTTTATTTGGATTATTAATCTCAATACAAATAAAACATAACATAGAGCAGAAGAAGAAAGAAAAATTAGGGTAAGATGCTTTCCTTTCATATTATTTCAAATTATATACTTTTCAAAACTTATGTCTTGCGAGCGATGGAATCTTGAATTTCGTTTTAGGTGAGGTCAGGAATCAAATGTGATACCATTATCTTGCTTATTATAACGGCTTGTTTTGCCTTCCATAAAGTGCAATGTTATTTGCTCCATTGAATAAAATGTAGGTCGATCTGGAATATAATAATTTAGTATATGTTTATGCACAAACTGTACAAAAAATAAACTTTAACAAACATATTCGCTTCGTTATTTCATGCCAAATGTGTATCAGTACGATATAACCTAAATTTATAAACTTTCGTTATCTCACGATAAAATAATTTCGACAGTTGTATTAAAATGTTAACAAAACAACAATAACTTATAAATTGTCCCTTTTTTATAAAAACCAACCGATTTTGTTAGTTTTCTTCTGCAAAACAACATTCGCAAATCACAATAGATTATACTTTGTTATAGATGGGGGGATTAAATTTAATTATTTCTTACAGTAAAACTCACAGACAGTCGGGAAATAAATAGAATTACACACATGCAGTTATAAGCATACGTTAGCAAAATTAAAAATATAAACAACACTTAAATTACGTTTATCTGTATGTAGATATGTATAATATGTACATATACTTGGAAACTAGTTTGAACACATGTGATTCACAATTCGTCTGCCGACTAAAATGTTATGTCTTTGCGTTTGAGTCACTTTGCGTAAGAATTTCGTTTTCATTTTCCTATAAAAAAAAACGAAACTAATGTGCAAAAAATGTTATCCAACTATGACTTAGTGCAAATATTTATGTAATTAATGTATGTATGTAGATTGAATTACATACAAATGATTTATAATTTTATTTATAGTGACGAAAATTATGATTCGCGTTTAATTAGAAATTTATCTTCAAATCTGCTTCTGGAATTTAGACAGGATTCGTTTTAACTGAGATACGCACTAATTTGAGTTGGTAACCGTTGGAACTTAAACATAGATTCAAATTTTTACAGAGCGCTTTTAGAAAAAACAAGTTGTCTGTTACTACTTTATAAATCCGTTGACGATCCGTTGTTAGCTTTTGTGCTAAAATAAACTATAAAACGACCAATTTAGAATTTTTGGTTTACGTACACAGTAGCCAAATTTGTCGAATGAGTCTCGTCAGCTCGAAGGAGTTCGGTAGGGGAATATGACAATCGGTAAGTTACCTGTTACGGTATAGTTTACCGGGAGTCTCTTAAGGTTAATGTGAAAGTTCCTATGATCAGAGGAAATATCATTCGTATTCACCTGAATGAACAGTTTATCACACAACAGAATTTCTAACAAAACTTAGCCTTGGTTATACACATTTTAACAAGATAATCAAATACTGAGACTCATTGCACGTACGAATCAACAATCCAAAATCCAAACGAAATTCAATCAATGGAGGGTTTCTTTGGCATTTTACCTTACTAGGTAGAATCTTATTCAGGACTCCGATTCAAGCAAACATTGCTAGCTTGGTACTAACATAAACCCGAACAGCTCATTCTTCTTTAGAATTCACCATTAGTCCAATGTTTATATCAACTTCCAAGCTAAAAGTCAAGGCTATGGTTTTGAAAAATATAACCGGAAGTGTACCCAACAATACCAAAATTTCATGGACGAATATTAACTCTTAGGTCTTATGAAGGTAATGAAGCAATATAAGTGGAAAAACTGAGCATTATTATTTACCGCATTTTTATTAAGAGTTCTTTGATGTAACAGCAAAGACATTCTCAAGTTCTTAACTATATGATGCCTTGCTAAAACCATAAGTACTTATATGTACAGAGAACGCATGTTGTTGAACTAATCACCCAAACAACAAATAAAGGAGTGCCTACTTACTACCATGTCTTATCGCGCAGCAGCAGCAACTTACCGAGCCGTGTCAATATTGCAACAGTTGGCAACAAATGAAGCTTTCATGTACCCAAGTAGGTACATCAGAAATTGCACTAAATCATGACCTCTTTTGTTGTGAAAACAACTCACTAAATGAACCCGTATTTCCTCAAGAGTAGCTCGTAACGTTACTCAAAACTAGCACTGATACAAGCCGTACAAAAACAACTGCGGAATATCGGAATTGTTGAATTCAACCTTGATGGTCAAAACTCTTGACCTATATTGATCCCAAAAAAATCACGAACTCCACCAAACGCAGACTACTTTCGGACAGTAGAAAATTTTTCGACCCTGAAGGAACCCTAGGTATCCGTACAGCTGGGAACAATCATTACCACCGGCTCTATCAACGCAATGGGAGGATCTCAAAAATGATCCACGATGGAAAAATCAGGGTGACACTACTTTCATCTTAAACTAAGGTAGCATCAATTAAAACTATTTTATCCATTCCACGGCTTGATCTATACGGTGCATTTTCACTGGTAAAATGGTGAACGGATCGATTTCATTATTACTATTATCCTAAATTGAAGGCACCCTCACAGATATTGGGTGTGTGAATTAATTATTAGACTCGACATTTAGATGTCGCTACATGAGATTGCGTATACATAGTTTGACAAGCAATTCCAATTGCATTTTGTAGCTGTCACAATTGTCAATCTAATTCAGAGCAGAAAGTGTTATTTTTCATATTACGTCATTTTTTTGTAATCGATTTAAAATGGATCGTGATAAGTTGTTTTTTCGAGGGGTTCTTCTTTTCTTTTTTGATTCCAAGAAAACTGCCGCTGAAGCTCACCGATAGCTTTCTGATACTTATGGTAATCAAGCTCCATCGAGAGCAAGCTGGTTCAATTGGTTTCATCGATTTCAAAGTGGTGATTTTAACCTGACAGACAAAGAACGGCTATGTCAGCCAAAAAAGTTTGAAGATGCCGAATTACAAAGATTATTGAATGAAAATGCATGTCAAACGCAAAAAGAACTTGCAATGCAGTTAAACATTGACCGATCAACCATTTCTCATCGTTTGCACGGAATGGGAAAGATTCGAAAGCTAGGAAGATGGGTCCCACATCAACTGTCCGAAAATCAATTGAGAGCGCGAATTGAAGCATGCAAAAAAAATCTTGCTGAGTACAAAAAACATAGTTTTTTGCGTCGAATTGTTACTGTCGATGAAAAGTGGATATTCCAAAACGAGATATTCATTGCGATAAGGTTAAGCTGAGTATTTGGTGGGACCAGAAAGGTGTGGTGTATTATGAGCTCTTAAATCCAAATGAAACGGTTACAGGTGATCGCTACCGACGCCAACTGGACAATTTGGCACGTGCATTAGACGAAAAACGGCCAGCAATAGCGAACAAAAGCTATAAAGTTTTGTTTCATGATGACAGTGCCAGACCACATCCTGCAAAAACCGCTCAAAACAAGGTAGAGCAACTCGGTTGCGATCGGCTTGAACAACCTGCGTATTCTCCAGACCTTTCACCTTCCGACTACCATTTGTTTCGATCAATGCAAATAGGCCTGGCTGACATACGCTTCCGAAATGCCGGAGAAGTGCGAAATTGGATCGATGGCTGGATAACTGGGAAAGTTGAAGGCTTCTTCAAACGAGGAATCCACAAACTTCCCAGGAGATGGCAGGAAGTCATAGCTAACGATGGCGAATATATTGGATAAAATATACTGTATCGTTATCTTTTAATAAACATTTCTTTTTTATAAAAAAGTGTAAAAATTAATTCACACACCCAATAGAAAACCTTCGTTGCTAACAAAATTTGAAAAATTCAAGGGAAATCAAATTTGTGCGTTTAAAGGAGTACATGCAGCTAAGATGAAGTAAAACAGTTTATGGTCTGGTCTTATATATGAGTTAAAGTAACTCTGTTGCCGCGATACGCGGATAAATGAGGCTGAGAAATCGAGTTTACTTATCTAGTTCCGGTTCCGGTATAGATTGTTGCACTGTAACGGGTGGACGAACTTGTATTGCTTTTTGTAAGTTTTTGTGGAGCAACCTGCCTTGTTGACTGAATACAGTGTAATTGGCGCTGCCAATAATCTGTATTACTGAAGGGGCTAATATACAAATTTTAGGCCAATTCAACTCCCACTTTGAAACGCAAAGTCGCATGTTTGCGTTCTCAGTTTCTAAGTTTCGTTCTTCTCTTAGTGAATTCAATACGTCGGCTTAATGATCCTGATATTGTTCAGCACAAAAGGTGGTTTATTTTCACATATCGAAGAGTAAGAAGGGCGTCTCGGAAGTAAATGTGTCAGAACGAACCAAATGATATTTGATATGTAGGGATGTAACTTATCAATTAATCCTCCAATGGGCATAAACTCAACATAAGGTACCAGATGCAGATACTTAAAAATAAATTAAAGGAAGTAACAAGTGGAACGTTAGGCATATGCTTGTGTAGTACCTACCTCATTTTGTACCTTCCTCATTATAACTGCATGGTCTAAGCGTCATGTAGCTGACTCCTCAGGGAGGATGTGTAAAAGTACTCCTACTGGCGCAGAATTCCAGGTATATGACAGACGAAGAGCTTTATATCACTTTCGTCAGTTAGGGTAAAGGAGTGTCTTGAACTTAGGAAACCTAAGTTGAGGCTACTAACTCGCTTCCTCACAGGTAATGTCCCCTTAAGACACTACCTTAAGAAAATGGTCCTAAGTATGACAGACGAACATGTTCCTAGCCATGTTTCGCCAAAGACAGCAACATCTAGTAGGGACAGTGAGCCCAGATAATATGTATCAAGTACCGGCCGGTAGTATTATGAGTTTCATTAAGAGCCTTAAATATCGAGGACGGTTAAATGAACAAGGTCCAAGCACAAAAGATCTTTTAGGTCGCTATGCGAGGTGGCTTGGATGCCCCACATGGCCCTACAGTAATAATAATAATAAGCTACAATTAATTTAAAGCCGCCCCGGTGGCATAGTGGTTAGCATGTTTGCTTTCAGCTCAGGAGGTTCCAGGTTCGAATCCTGGCGGGTGATGAAAATATTTACGGCTAATTAATGTTGGATCAATGAATTAATCAATTATTATCCGTTAAAACAATGATTACTAATGAAGCGGCCAAATCTCTCTATGAGATTTGAGCGCCAGCGAAAAAAAATAATTTAAAGTATTATCTAGATGCTCAGGAAGAAGAATTCTATAAAGATTATTAGAATATTCAAGCGGTTGCCAAAAAGCGGTTAAAACGTAATTTAGCAAAACTAACTGAAAAAATTGTAAAAAATTGAATTAAATTTAATTACAGATTTTAGACCCGATTTAAAAAATAATTGAAAGAGCCAAATTTTTCGTCAAACACTGTCTTTACCATCTTTACTGTGTCTTTACAAATTAACATGTATCTTTCAATGCCCCCGAACTAGGGTTTCCAAATATCCGGATTTTCTGTAACCGCGGATATTGAATTGAAGTTTATGAAGTATCTGACGGTTACCGGATAACCGCCAAAAATAAACAAAAGTAGTTAAAGTTAAATATTTTTTTATATTTCATATTTAAATATTTAAGTAATTGGTCTTACTAATGATATTTTAAAAATGTTAATGCATTAAGTGAAGTGCAGGAAAGACGGGACCCAACTTTAGTGCAAAAATCACCTGAAACCAAAAATGTTATTTTTGAATCTGTCGATGTTGGCTTTGAAATTTTTAATGCCTTGAATAATAAATCAAGATTTGGGGTTCGCTTACCAGTTTTCTTGAAGCGGTTAAATTCTTGTTTTAAACTGCTCGGAAAATTCGATGTCGTTACATGTTTAACGGTCGTCGCATTTGAAATATAAGAATTAATTCTTCAGTTAATGATAGTTTTAATTCTGAATCTAATTCAACAGTCAAAGCAGTTTCATTGCAATGAGCAATGATCTGCTTTGCCATTCAAGGTAACTCGAGTAGTTTCATCACCGTTTTATTGATTCATGAGGTTTGTGGCAAAACTCAAAATTAATTTTGTTGGATTCACATTTGGATCAACAAGACATTTTCACTACTTATTTCGGAATTAGTTGCTTCCATTTTATTTCTTAAAAAGATAAAACACCTTAAGCAGCAAAAATATTGGCATCTTTTCGGCCCAGGCAGTTTTATTGGATGTAGAGATTGGCCGAGATGTCTGATTATTGGAAACCAAATTTTTCCATCATGAAGTAAGCGTTTAAATCTTTTAGAGCTTGAGTAATGGCCATATTTACCTTTAAGAACCTCTATAACATTAGAGTTACCGAGTTCCAGCGAATTTTACTATCCAGGAATAGTTCAAATTCATGGTTCAATCCTTTTTTAAGAGATATGAGTATGTGCGTTAATGCGGTAGTGCTTCTGAATTATTGCGTTACAATAAAACGAGGATCGTATTAAGGTTTATTGTGTTGAATACTTTAACACATTATTGAAAGGAACAGATTGTTAAAAAAGAGCGCATATAACATATTTATAAATAAAACTTATGAAAATGAGATTTATTTTTGTATTTCTGGTTAATTGATTTATTAAAATTAAAAAACATATTGAAATTATTTAAAAAAAAATTATTTCCGGATACTGTTGAAAAATAACCGCGGTTATCGGATACCGTTAAAGTCACAAATATCCGCGGATATCGGTTACGGATATATCCGGTTCAGAAACCCTACTTCTAATACTTGAATATGGGATTGTACCCCAAGGTTGTTTATCAGCATCTTACGAAGATTAAAGCCATATACCTTTAACGCTTCTCGAACATCAGTCATTAGTTGGACGGCTTCTTCGACAGTATAGTCAAAGATTATCATTCATAGTCGGTGATTACCTTTTCTGCACATGGAACACTCATAATTTGCAGTTGTTAAAGTTGCATATGAATATGTAGCTGTAGCCAAATGATTGTTCGTTGTGGTTGATCGCCTTGCGCTTCCCTTCATTGCTTCTAAGGAAGTAGTGCGTTTATTTAGAAATGCGATTAATTCGTTTCTGCCTCTCCCTTAAGTAATTTCTGGGCAGCAGTAAGACCATCCTTTTCATGAATTGTTGTATTGTATATATCATGAAAAGACTGCCATATATCATGAAAGGACTGGCGGTTACACCGTCGCAGAATGTAGGTATATTAATTTTTGGGAGCCTTATATCTGCGAATTGCTGTTGAGATGTGCTCAAAACTGTACTATTCGCTTGTGGCGTTTGGAGTGGTGGGATGGGTGCAAGCACTAAGTGATAATTCTCTCCAAATTCGGGTAAATCTGATTCTGCTGTTGCGTTCAATTGAAAGATATCTTTTTCGACTTCATTAAACATGTACATTAACTCATGCGCATACTTTAATTTTATCTGGACCTCTTCTACGTTCGATTTATCAGTTAATCTATCCGAGAACGTGAGCAACCACGTCATGGAGCCTTTTACTTGACCACGTGATCGTTTTATAGCGTCCATTTTGTTGAAAAGCCTAAATTTTCACTCAATTTCACTCATAATTTCAAACAAGATTCAGTTTATACCAATTTTCAGTTCGATAGTTCTTCGGCGATTTACGCAAAATTACTTTACACGAATGATTTGCAACGTTCTAAGAATTTTGTATTTCACGAATAAAGCTTAATCACAAGCTGTGCGTTTATATTTTAAATTTTGACTTGAAACTTTACTTACGGTATAAATCGATAAAAACATGTAATGCTATTGTAGTAGATTGTAGATCAATTTGTTCGCCGATCCGGCTCGTTCTTTTCTAATTGGGCATTTTCCAGAACTCATAATACCAATCATTTTAGAAACCCATTTCCATCGTACCAATCGAATTTCATCATAATCATTTAATAAATCATCAAATTCATTCCTCAGTAGGAATATTCCAGAATTTCTTCTAAAACTCATTTTAAAATCCCAGTTCAATCGTGCTTACAGGATTTCATCATAATCGGTTAAGAAATAGCAAAGTTCCTTCCTCATACGCTTGAATTTGACTTGAAAATGCTATTAATTAATGGATAAACTTGTAAACGAGATATTCAAATTTTCTAAATTCGGTTCTAAGGGACAATCGGAAGTAAAAGGCGGGCCAATCCTCAATTAAACCGAGATTTAATGTTCAATTAAACTGAGATTCAAACAGTATATAAAAAAATCGAATACTGGGAAATCTCTAGATTTCCCGGTCACGAAATCCCAGGATCCCATTTTAAAACACCCTACTGCAAACCCTTTACATTCATTCTTCTGTCAGAAATACGCTTTATAAATAATTTATAATTAAATAATCAGTTCTGAATTCATTGTATTATGACTTAACGCCTACTATATTAGAGATGGTAATTATTTAAGTTGTAGGTTTATAAACTAACAGCCAACAACAGCTGTAACAACCAATAAAACGTCATCAAAAATGTACTACAACAAATTTTCAAAAATCATGCCACTTTTAATTTTGGCACCTACAACGTTCTATGACTTATGTTATTTTACAAATTTAATGAAAACCTTAAAATAATTTTTATTTGAATTCTTATTTACTAAGTAGCCAATAGCAACTAAAGCAAGATATTAAGTTTAATTCAACATAATTAAAAGGCAAGTCATCGCATAATAATGAAACCTCGTCGAATCTCAATAAAATCCTCTCAAATCAAAGAGTACCAAACAGTCGACTAGCCAAAATATCGATTTGTCACTAAAAGTGAAAGTTCAGAAATACAAATCAAATAAAACGACACCCAGTCAGCCTTCGGAAATAGAGAATTGGCTTTATTTTAAGGTGGATTTAGATATCCGACGATTTTTCGGCGCGGTTGCCTGCCGCAGGAAATTCGGCGAACGCTGTATTATCGATGATTTACATATTCGACGAATTTTCGACGCAGTTTTTTCACACAACAAATCGAAAAACGAAAGAAAACAGAGGATGCTAAAAAAAATGTATGTATGTATGTATGTATCTTGTAGCGTTTGGGTTTTTGAACGAGAAAAGCTACCGTGTATATTTTAAATTCACGAGTGAAATGGTAAGCGGGTCATAAAACTTTGCGGCTAAACCTTTCCATCCTACAATCCCATTTATAATCAGTAATTCCACCATTCATCTTTTTATAAATATATCCATCATCCCCGCAACTCATCTGAAGATTGGTGCAATAAATAAAAATCAAAAATATGTATATCGATACAATAAAAAAAAACCAGTGCAATAAAAAAAAATAAATGATAATAATAATGTTCCAAAAGAATTTTATGAATGGTTAATTAATTTTTTTCTATTTACATATTTTATTTACCATGATCGGCGACGAATGGAGAAAATATTAGATGCATCCAGGAAACCAACCCAAACATCATCGAAAACAAACAACTTGCTGATGGACAATTTCGGGGCAGCAGATGGCGCTAGCTATGGAAAAAATCTTGTTCAAATAAAGCGCTCTAAATTTCGAGGAAAATCTCGATCGATGGCAAATAAATAAAAACAAACAAAAATCGAAGAAGAGGTGATGACGTGGAGAGGGGGTGGCAGTATATAAACACGGAAAATGGCGTATGAAAGGGAGTGAAGTCTGAATCTGATAACTGGTCAGATTAAAATTAAAAATAAATAAAGAAAATTTTGTGTGCCCGTAAACGTCGCGCAAATAAATTATAATACCCTATAAAGGACATCATGACACTTTTCCATAGTAAACTTGCGGTCAATGATATTGGCAGATTTACCGATAATGCAGTATTATTTAATACGGGAAAACATAGTACGGGATAACTTCTAAAGATGTCAGCTTTAACAATTTTTAATTTTTGGTTAATAAATCAAAAATAAAATTAATTTTTTTTATAATTCATGTCTAGTTGTAAGTTTTATTCGTGTTTTTTGCTTTTGTTTATATTTTTGTTTCGATACAACAAAAAAAAAATTTAAAAAAAACTACTAGTGCCATCTTAAGATTTAATCTATCTATCGCCGTTTTTTGACAGCGAAGACCTTTATAGGGTATTATAATTTATTTGACGTCGCGTCGCGGAATAAGTGGACAAAAATCGTTGTGTGCCATTTAGTATCCGCTGTTTTTTTTTGTTTACGGGTCGGCTCAAGCACAAAATATTTATGTATAAAAGTGTAATTTTTTTTTTTATTGTATGTTTTGATAAAAAAATAAAATCTAAATGAAATACGTGTGAGATATACGATTTGTAACGTATTAAAAAGTGCGGTTGTTTCATTTTATTTTTCTGTGTTCGCTTACTTTGCTCAGTCCGCTATAATTTTCGTTGTAAAGCTCAGTTTACACCTCTCGTGAACATGAACGTGAACAAAACATTTTTTGTTGATAAATCTGAAATTACTTGATTTTTCTCATTAAATCTGATTGGAATAAACTTGAAATAAAATTACGTATCGAATAATTATGAAAATAATGAATAAAATGTCATTATAACAATATTTTTTTCAATTCCCCGATGAAATGTCTGTGAACAAAATGAAATCATCGGGGAATTGAAAAAAATAGTGTTATAATGACATTTTATTCATTATTTTCATAATTATTCGATACGTAATTTTATTTCAAGTTTATTCCAATCAGTTTTAATGAAAAAAATCAAGTAATTTCAGATTTATCAACAAAAAATGTTTTGTTCACGTTCATGTTCACGAGAGGTGTAAACTGGCCTTTATAAGAAGAAAAACACAATAAGAGACAAACTTGGTGATGTGAAAAAGAATGTGAAGTTAAAAAAAAAAGAACAAATACAAAACAAATCAAAGAGCGATCAGACAAACGATCAAACGTGTTTTGTTTAGTGATCGTAGTGCCAAGTGAACTATTAAAAAAAGTAAAATAAACAGCAGAAAGTGACAAAAACGCTAATCGGACCGTGAACATTTTGAAAAGCGTTAAATCAGTGGTCGCAGTGTAAAAGCGACAAAGTGAAAGTGGGTGGAGAGTCGAGATCGTGGCATAGGTGACCAACTGACGGAGCCAACCCAAACATTATTGAAGCAGAAGAGGGTTCACAGGTGAGTTGCAAGATCCTTACTATTGTGTTTTGTCCCGTCACGGTTGTCGCATGGTGTCGTGACACGCTGTTTCTTTTTTCGCTTTATTGGTGCGAGACATTTTTTTTTTTACCGTAAGCGCGATCGCTTTTAGAAGGTACGAGATACACGCGGTGGTTTTTCAGTGGTGTTATTATTTTTGCACCCCGCCCGAGTCAGACTGCTCAAAAGTGAGCTAAGCCGGCTTATCGTGCTGGTAGACTGGCGCCCAAACCACACACAGTGGAAATTAATGAAGAGTCTACCCAAATCACCGCGCGTAGACGAACCATATTGGATAGCACGTTACAATCTGTGTCGTCGCGCCGAAAAGATAAATTTTGTTCATGGCTTCGCCGTGCCGAAAATTTGGCGAAGCAGTTGTTTATAATTGGTTGAATGTGTCACATGATGTTCGGCGCAGAAAAATCGTCGGATATGTAAATCCACCTTTAATATCCAAAAAATGTTCAAGTCGATAAAACGTCGCAATATTTCAAAAAATTACAAATAATCGGTAAGTTGCAGCATCCTGCAAGCCAAATTTGCTAAACCTGCCGCCAAGAAAAACTCGAATAACCTCAATTAATGTTCAATAATCGCAATTAACTTTGACTAATCTAGAAGATATCGAATACATTATTATCAAAATGACGCCAAATTCTACAATTCAACACCACCACCTAAAGGTAATCACGATTTAATCTGGTAATATTGGAACATCAGTGCACAAACTACTACTCAAAGTAATGAACCAAATGCTATTTAGGAAAATCCAAATATAACTCAAAGTCACTTGAGTAACCCCTATAACTTTAGGTTTCATACAATTTCATTTTATGACCCACAAAATTATTTAAAAAAAAGTTATCAAATGCATGGTAATGGGACTTCACTTGAGGGCTGGTCGCAAAAATACCATTTTGAAATCGAGAATACTGCTACTCTACCTAACTTGTTTGCATTTCCGTGTTGCTGCATAAAATATTATTTCATCTGGTTCAGATCAGACAACAGATAAGCATAGCAAATAAAACGCTAATTGCATCATTTAATTGCATAAGAATGTATTATTTCTACTATGCAATTCAAAGGGAATGTTTTACATAAATTCAACAAAAAAATCAAAAAAAAATCAATTCTTCCAAAAATATTTTGTTGTTCTCAATTTTTTTTTTAAGTTTTTGAATATCTGTGGTCTTGGTTTCGACCGAACATCTCAAACGGAAATATTTTTTCTACGAACGTGCCAAAAGTAATGCTTTCGACTAGTTTTGTTGTTTAAAATAAGGCAGAAAAGGATGCACACTAATGCCCTAGAGAGACTGCAGTTTAATAAATCTGATTTAGCTAAGCTCATTCAAGCAACTCATTCTATATAAAAAAAAGGAACTCGAAAAATTCACTAAACCCGATTTATCATATCGCAACGCAATGTATCTAGAGAATAAGGCTTCGGTTGCAAATTTCACTTTTGCATTGTCAATATCAATTCCACTTTATATGGTTTGAATCTCCACAAAAATATTTGCCCTAAAAATGTTCGAATTTTGCTATAGCACGATCATTAGTAATTCTCCAGGTACTTTATCGCAAATTCCTTTTTTTAAGTTGTGATTCTGCCTCAAGTGGTTTGCTGCAAGTTACTTTGAACAACATCGTGAGATACGTTAATGAATTCAGAAGACTTGATCACGTATCAGCTAATTTTAAAGAATTTTTCGGTTGCACTATGGTTCAATTCTTTTATTGCTCTATATAAAGTCATTAATTTTCTGGTAGGTCGGCGCTTTTCGAACCAGAACAAAAGGTATAAAGAGAACAATATTTTGGCCATTAATATTATAATTTAATATTGCCAAGTAGACGCTGGTGGGTATAGTTTTTCCGTTTTATTTTGTGGGTGACGCTGCATTTGTGTTGTTATTGTTAAAATTTTAAATCACATCTGCACCCAGTTTCCAGTTATATGATAAATAAGAATGAGAAATATTACGAAATATTTTTTCGGCCAGTCCGTTGCGATTCTCATAAAAATATCCCAATTCCGATTAGATCAATGCGTTTTTATTTGGTATAAATTTAAAAGCATGACTTAAATTGGTACATTGAGTAAGTTTTTTAAATAATAATTAATTTTTGAAGTCTGATGTATAAATCAAATATTTTTGCACTAAAACGAATTGTTCAGTTATTTTATAAAATTGATAATACAGGTTTTAGTCTTACAGTTTGAATGTGTATGTAGGTTGTGTTTTATATTCTTATCCAATATAATAAAGAATTCCATTTAAAGAATTAAAAATTGGTGTCAAAATAGTAATTTTTGAAATTCGAAACAAATTATGGACTACATATAATTTTTCTTACAAGTATAAGACGAGGTATAAATTAATGGTAGCCTATAATTCAAATAGCTTAACAGTTAATTTATTATTAATTAAATTTATTGTGCTTTAGGTTTTGTCTAGTGAAAATTAGACGTAATTAACGAGATGTAAGTGATCCGTTTGAGGCAAATCTTTTTTAAATTGCTTTGAGCTCGTTATCTCGAAAACAAAGCCCATTAGGTAAACATTTTAATATTTTCATTTTCGACTTGTTATTAGCGGTAATGCCCATATGTATGAACGATACTTAACCGCATTAGCAATTAAATGCTTGTTGAAATTTGTTTTCCTACCCACTTCTTATATAATGAATATAGAGAACATTTTTAAACATGCATGAGTCATTCTTTACATTGAAAGGGCCTTGAAAACATTAGGTCTAATATTTACGATTTTCGTATTTAGGAAACTAAAAATTCAACAAACGAAATTTTCAATATTCAACTCATAAATCTTAATTTAGTTGAAAAGTTATAATTCGATGCAGTAAATAAGCTAAATTACTTTGTCATTCGATAAGTCAACCGCTTACGCTAATCTGATGAATAAATTCTTGCGTAATTCTTAAAATGAAAAACACTACTGATTGTAAATTTTAAATTCTCCAACATTCAAAATTCTAAACTTATTATTTGGAAATTCCTATACAAGTATTTATTTACAGATCCAGCCATTCCAAAAATGAAAAAAATGTAAATTCTTAAATTAGTTTGTTTTGTCAAAATAATTTGTCTCTGATTAAAATGACATAGCATAGGCTAAACCACAATCAATTTCTCAACAACGGCAAATTTGATGTGTTCGGTCTATATTTTCAGTAGTTTAGCACAAATCGAATTTTCTTTAAAAAAAAAATCTTAATAAAATCAAAATTTAGAGTCGATTATTGAATCTCATGCCATTTGCTTTAATGTTACACAATATTCTACTAATTTAATGAAATGTCAATAAAAAATGAACCGTGAAATTCACCTGTGCATAAACCATTAAAGCATAAACATAATTCATCTTACACGTTATATACATATACATATACACAATCTCCAATTTGATATTTAATTTAAAATTTCTAGCACTTGTATTTATTTATTTTTAGTTTATTATTTCCACTATACACGATTTTGGTATGTGTGTGTGTGTGTGTTTGTTAATAAATTAATCAATGTTTTCTAATCTTAAAAACTTAAGAAAATTACATTAAAGATTAAAAACATTCTCAAGAAAAAGAAAACAACGAACAACACAGAACGGTACATTTTGATCAATGAACAATATTTTGTTGTGCGAGATTATATAAAATGTGCGACTGACTCAACTGTGATTTATGTACACATTAGAAAAAAATGTTCAAATAAATTTTTCTCAGCTCATTTAAAATCACATACATATGTATGTACAACATACCTCTGTTGCACGAATAGAAAATATAGGTGCTGTCTTCATGGATTTCATAATAAATGTTATACGGTGTTTTTTTAAACTACCTGTAACAATATATATAAGCATAGAGTGTGAATGAAATAATTAACTGCTAACTTGCATTTGATTGGTTTTTTAATTCCAAAAATTTATATTTGAAAAATTTTGTCAGTTGTTCTAGATAGAGCTTAAAAAAAATTACACGAACCCACCACTCTACATAAGTAGGCAAAAAACTATTTTGCATAATACACAATGTGTTCCAATGAAATAACCTATATAACTATATCGTTAATTAAAAATAAAGCCAAGCCAGTAAGTAAGTATACACTAGAAGTAGTATATTATAGAAGAGTGCACACAAAACATAAATTAAATTAATTAATGCTGTGTAACAAAAAATAAAATTCCAATTGTGTATATTTTTGGAATTAAGTAGCAAAAACAAAGACAGACAAAAAAAATAGTTTTGAAAATATTCCAAAAATAAAATTCCCGCGAAGACGACTACAACCATTTTCATCACAAATTCTTAAATGTCGCAATAACTTAGAGAAATTCTTTTCAGCTTTTAATGCAATAATATTATGTATATGCTTCAAACTAATTACATACCATCAAATGTTTTATGTGCACGTTGCGTTATACACAATTACCAGATTTTGTTCTTCAAAAATATTCTAATGTCTTACATTATTGAAACGGAGTGTTGGACGAACTTGTCATTGTCTGCATTTTTGTTATCAACTGAGTAAACTCGACCAAAATCGTAAAATTGATTTATCTCATTACGAATATTTCATTATTGCAAAATAGCTTATATGGGCATATCCTCCATTCGGTCGCAAATAAGCTTTAGGTACTCTAGACAATATGAATACTCGATTGATTTTAATGTGACTTTTTCAATTTAAGTAGATGCCTCGCCTCAAAATTTTTAGTTACCACAAATGTGAAGCTGAGACTCTTTCGTACTGGTGGCAACGACTTTGAAAATTGTTTGCTACCAAATGTTTTGTTTTGGTACATTTTACACTTGAATTATAGCAAGAATTTATATATTACGATATAAATTCTGTAAATATAAAATAGTCATGCCATGCCAAACGTATAATTTGTAGGTTATGTTGACAAAATACTTCGCTTGAAGGCGCTTTAAGGTGACGTAGGCCATTTTAAATGCTTTTTTGCTGGATACTTGAAAAATACCGACAGTAACTTTTATGGTAATTTTGCAACAGAAGAACTTGGCGGACATAACATTTTATCATCTTTGGGTAATTTTTTTTGCCCTCCATACTAACTTAAGAAAACATAATTTTTTTTCTCGCGATTTCTTAAAAATGAAAAAAGATATCCGGACATATCCAAACGAATTTTGAAGGGGAATAGTCAGTGGCGTAACTACAGATGTCAGGCCCCTCCGCAACATTTTTTTGGGCCCCTAAATATACTTCCTGAAAAACTATTTCTTCGTATTGTCTAGTCTCGTAATCAATTAAAGTAACTGGTTTCGAAAATAGATGACACAAAGTATCTTGCAACTTAATACTCTGACGACTTCTAATGTGGTTTTCAATTCACCCAAAAAAAGCAATCCGTTGTCAAAAGATTGATTTTTGCCCTGTCAAATTGTTCAAATTGTCAAGAAAAAGCAATCCGTTGAGCAAAATTTTTGCTCGATTGTTTTGGCAAATTTACTCCTCTTTTACTAATACCAACAACTAGTACTGTCATTTTCAGCAAAATTCTATTTTTTAAAACTTCAACAATATTTTTATAGATGTTAAACACACGCACGAATTTTCCGATCTGCGGAAAAATATAGATTGCTTTTTCAGAGAGGGCTAGAGGACGAATTGAAAACGACATAAATATATCGATAAAGCATCACAAATTTCGAATTAAATTTGAAAAATGACAAGAATTTCGAAATAATCTCAAAAATGTCGAATTTTCAAAGTACCTTGAATATTCTTGAAAGTTCTTAAATATCGAATTGTAAGCATTATTAAAAAATTGTATTCGCATAAAATATGTACCTATTTGCAAAAATTGTCAATTATATTTAAGTTTGCTAATGCCCGATTTCAGAACAAAACAGCAATTTCGCCAGTTAAATAATATTTTCTCTCTTCCTTCTTATATGAAATTGCAATTTGTTTCATAATTTAAAATCAATGCCTACCTGATTATATTTCTGTGTTACATGAACATTTTAACAGTAGAATTAAATATTTGACTTTTCAATATCGCTTAAATAAATATTTAATTCTCCCTTTAAAATGCTCATGTAGAAAATAAATATAATCAGGTAGGCATTGATTTTGAATTATGAAACAAATTGCAATTTCATATAAGAAGGAAGAGAGAAAATATTATTTAACTGGCGAATTGCTATTTTGTTCTGAAATCGGGCATAAGTAATTTAAATTATTTTGGGTTTTAACTTAACTTATAACTTAAAATATGTATTTGCAAAAATTCAATAATCTATAATTTTAGAAGCTTTCAATTATCAAAGCTTTTTTAACCAAACGATTTTACTCAGATATATGATTTTACAAAGGGTTACGGAATTTTGGCTAAAATTTAGATTATGTGTTCTCCAAGTTAATCATCAAAAGTTTTAAGAGGTTTTCAAACCAAACCATTTTACTACAAAACTTGATATTACAATATTTTACTTAGAAATCCGATTTTATGAAAGGTAACGGAGTTTATTTATTTTGTTTAGGGATAATTTAGTAAATTTGTTCTCAATGTAAATTATCAAGAGCTTTTAGTCAAACCAAGCCAGTTTCCTAACTTATAATAAGAGTTTTCGTTTATCACATCTTTTTGAATTAAATCATTTTACTCCGAAATTTGGTATTAAATAGGTCGACGGAACTTTGGGAATAAATTTTGAATGTTTGTTTTCAATGAGCTTTAAGCTAATAAAATGATAATAAATTGATACTTTTGGGTTTAAAGTTAATAATTGTGAGCCTTTTCATAATTTGAGATTTTTGTTAAAATATTTTATTAACATTAATTACATATTTGCAAATAATGTCGAACTTTTAGTTTTAGGAGCTTCCACGTATAGAAGTTTTTTAACCCAAATCATTTACTTTTTACTCTGAAATTTGATATTATAAAGGAAGGTGGGATTTTGGAATAAATTTAGAATATTTGTTTTCAATAAGCTTTATGCTTGACAATTAATTCTGTTTTATGAGCATAAATTATATATTAATAAAATTGTCAAGAGCTTTAGTTTTAAGAGCTTTAACTTATCAAAGCTTTTATAACAAACAATATTACTCCGAAATTTGATATTACAACTTTTACAAGGGATGACGAAATTTTGGATAGGATTTAGAATATTTGTTCTCAATTATCAATTAGCTTTTAGTTTTAAGAGCTTTTCAAACTATAGCATTTGTGGTTAATTTAGAGAATTTGTTTTCAATGAGCTTTAGGCTTGGTAATTTATTTATACTTCCTCGATAATTTTGGTGCCTTTCCAAAAATTCTGTTTTTCGTTAAAATGTTTTATGACCATATACATTATGTACATATTTGCAAGAAATGTCAAGAACTTTTAGTTTTTAGGGCTTGCACTTATCGAAACTTTTCAACCGAAATCATTTTACTCAGAAATTTGATATTACAAAGGGCAACGAAATTTTGAATAAAACTCAGAATTCTTGTTCTCAATGTACGAGTAAATGTCATTCATTCATCCAAAATGTGTTTCCATTTTCGAGCATTCCAAAAAAGAATCTTGATTAATTTCGAATACCGAAAAATCTGGATATTAATGAATAATTTCGGAAAGACTGTACAAATCTAGAAAACCCACGAAACATTGAAAAATTACGAAATTTCGTGTAAATAATGAATTATTTTTCAAGTAACTTAATGTTACTAATGCTACTAAGCTAGTTAACCCTTAGCGGCCACTAGAGATGAATATGTATCCCAGGCCAAATCACCTTAATTTAAGTTATCAAAAACTACGAAAATATCATACTTGTCGCGCTATATATGTATAGGTTGTCGAGGAATGTAGGTTCCTTACATGGTGCATAGAAGGAAAAAAAGTATTAGTAGCGCTATAAACGATGAATTTCGGCAGGCGTAATGTTTTTTCAATAGTAATGATTGTTTTTCTGAAAACGTCATTTTTCCTGACTTTGCGCATACATACATATTTTTTTTTGTTGTCAAATTATCTTAATATTGGCTCTTGTATACCATATTAGAAATTGAAAAACCTTGTTTCAGAACGTCCATGCATTTTTTGGAGTCTCAATATTTTAAATTTGTCTTTCTAGACCGATTTTTTGACTGGGGTGAAAAATCACCCCAGTGGGGCCACTATGTTACGGGAGCGAAGTATGTTCGCTAAGGATTAAGGTTAAGACTCAATAAAACGATACGCATTAAGAATAGAACTCTCGGATCTTATCGGATAATTTTTTAAATATCGAACAATCGTATTCTTCGAATAGGCTCTAAAATTCTCGAGTAACATCGAACTATCAAATACACCCTGAATTCTCAAACATACTCGAGTAATCTCGAAAATCTCGAATAACCTGACTGTTTCGAAACACGGAATCACTAATTAAGTTTAAAACATCACGCACCTCATTTCCATTAAAAAGTACTCAAAAGATGAAATCTGAGATAAGCGAATATGAAATCGGGAAGCTAGAATTTCTAAAGTCAGGAGAACCCCACCAAAAACAACTAAAAAACACCATCACTAGTTGCAAAATTAAGTTAGCATTTGCATTTTCCTTATAGATATTTAAACTAGTTTTTCAAAATAAACCAGTAATTTTCATTTTTATTAACCGTTTACTGATAATCAAATGATCCGGTAAATGAGATATAAGTTGAACGAACGCTAATTGGTTATAGAGACTGACTGGTTTGGCTCAAGTGAGAGAAACAAGAATTTTTCAGTATAGGGGTTAGGTATTTTCTAGTCTCTTCTTGTTTTTTATGAACATCACAATGCTACTTCGCAAGCTGCTAACACTAGCAAAGAAGATTACTATAAGCTCCCTTTAACAAATCAGATTATCCTTTTACAAATCAAATGTAACCTTTTCTAATGAAAACTTGATTTGTGAAAGGTTGATTTTAAAGGCAAAAGGAGGACACTTGAAATTATGCAATACGTGTAATACAAATAAATCAACCCAGTAAATAGGAAAATCGTTGTCGTTTGATGTCGAAAACTTTGATTTGAAACGAGTTTCGCTAATTTTCTTCCAAATTTAAATATCTGGCAGAACCTAAAGGCA
Organism: Tipula helvola; assembly: GCA_963556165.1. Classification (NCBI taxonomy): domain Eukaryota; kingdom Metazoa; phylum Arthropoda; class Insecta; order Diptera; family Tipulidae; genus Tipula; species Tipula helvola. The sequence goes on from OY744483.1 coordinate 62,025,210, forward strand.
TTTTTATTTCAATGGAGTCAGAACCGAGGAAAAATGGTTGAGCCTGTATTAAAAAAATATTTAACAGTCATGATGCTGTTAAAAATTAAACCATCGTCTTTTTTGAAAAATTTTCTAGAAATGTACCGTTCTGCAAATTTGAAAAGCTTAATCTGAACTATCTATTTTTAAATTTGAACTAAAAAAGGAAATCTCGTGGACCCCATCAAACTGTGACCCCATCAACTGATAAATTATTTGAGGGTATGAAATATCCAATGGTATGATGAAGCCATTATCTCAGAAACCTGATGTCGTAACGAAATTTCCTAAGCCGAAAGATGTCAAAAGCTTACAAAATTTTTTGGGATTGACCAGTTAATTGACCAGATGGAAAAACGAAACATTTAAATTTGACGTAAAAGAAGAAAACACATTATGTGAGTTGAATGCCAAACTATCATCACATCCTGTTTTATATCATACATACATATTTAATCACAGTCCTAACACGGAGGTTCATATGGACGCGTAAAAATTTGAGTTGGATGCAATTTTATTGCAGATGAATGATGAAAACCAATTGTACCATCAGGTACACTATTATAGTAAAATAACAAGTAAAGCCCAAGAAAACTATATGATACCGTTGGAAGTGCTAGCTATTGGCGGTGCCTTAAAAAAATTCGTGTCTATTTATTCGGAATTAGCTTCAAAATAGTAAAAGAAACCGACTGCGCCGCATTTAAGGCTACGATAGACAAAAGGGATTTACCGCAACGTGTCGTCGGATGCAGTGTAGTAACCAGAAATTTGTTAGGGGAGGGGAGGGGAGAGTTGTTAAATAAAAAATTAATTTCTATAATGAAATAATGCATACACCACGCAGTTAGCAATTGTTAGCAATTAGTTACTAACACACCTATTCCCTTAGTCGTGTCACTTATCACTTGTACCGACACTCAAATTTTAGTATTCTCTTAGTCCATCGATACGACAATCGTCGTTTGAAGTGACAAAAATCCTTTTACGTCGGGTTCTCCTATATTATCGCTTCGATTGACTAAGAGAATACCAATTTAAAGTTGAAGTAACACGACAATTGTCACGTCGAATGAAGTGACGCGAACCAGTGAATAAGGTTATATTTAATCCTGGTCAACTTTTTTGTTCTAGTTGGAAATAATTGAACTCATACCGCTAACTTCGTGGTGTACATTTTGTCACCAGAATTGGAGCATGTACACACCTTGAAGGCAAATTTATCGAAGACACCGTCTACTGATATATCCACATGTATGTGAATATTCAATAATGCCAAGTAATTCAGTCGCTCCTCGCCGATTAGCTTTCGAAGGTAATTTAATAAGGCGACTGAGTACCCTGGAACTCTCCAATTGGAGAGATTATTCAGGTTAAGTAAGAGTCCTACTAAAAGTCGGTCCTATCTGACCGTCTTTCAAACATTTCTCTTAAATTGGCTTAGGTAATTTCGACTTAATCTGGATAAAAGATCTATAGCGATTCACTCATTCAATCGCTTCATTTCATTGCAAATCTATAAAAAACACGGCTATTGCAGCTCTGTTTAAATTTCTTTTAAGTGAAGATCAAATACCATCTGAGCAAATTTGACCCTTTTGAGCCAATACAAGCATGCCAACGGTTAATCCATTTTTCCATACACATCTTACAGGCCTCGGCCGGGATGACCGTTAGTTCCTTCAGCGAATTTCTTTTTATGGCTTCAATGGACTCTTGGCGCGTTCCTCAGAGCGGATTTTGAGTTTTACAAACAGGAAAAAGTCACAGGGAGCCAAACTTTTGTTTCGTGTTTGGCCAAAAATTTAGTCACAATCAGGCGCAGAATGTAACGGCGCATTATCGTGGTGAAAAATCGACGAATTGTTTGCCCAGAAATCGGGCCGTTTACGACGAATTGCTTCACGTAGACGCCTCAAAACGGCCAAATATTATGTTTTATTGACCTTTTGACCCTCTGGAACCAATTCATGCTGAACCACACCACAAAAATCGAAGAAAACATGAGCACTACCTTGATTTTCGACCGATTTTGACGTGTTTTTCAGATTTTTCTCATTTTTGGCGCGCCATTCGCTATATTGTTGGGCAGTCTCGACGTCATATTCATAAACCCATGTCTCGTCACCAGTAATGGTTCGTTTGGAATGTAGAGTCATCAGTTACGTTGGCAAGCATCTCTTTTGCGACCTCTACTCAACGTTATTATTGCAAAAAATTCAGGTCTTTCGGTACTAGTCGAGCGGCAACACGTTTCATACCTAAAACATCAACCAAACGGTGTTCGTCTGATATCTCGCCAACACTACGATTTCCGAGCACAATTTTCTTCACTTTTACGATATTATCGTCGCTAACAACATCCACTTGAGGGAAGACTCGCATGAGGCAAGTTGTCTACGACCTCACGACCGAAAATTGGGCTATTTTACAGGATACACCGGTGTACCGCGAACAAAATATGAATATCCGATGTACTCATCGACAAATTGGCCGAATCATCTCTACGATCAATAAACAAACTAAATATAAATCGGAGATTGTATTGTATACTATTCCGTGTCAAGCGATAAGACGATCATTTTTAATTTGTATTTATGTTCGTCGAATAACCAGATTTCTTCACGATACTTTTATATTCACATAAAACGGCCTTATTTCGAAATCATGAATTATCATATATACGTAGTGCAGTGGGGCAATTAACTAATTGACTTAATATACGTGTCGCAAATTTTGTTGGCCTATAGATTTCAATGTTAAAATCATCCACGACAATGCCAACACTAAAGCGCGGAATGTTATGATGGATGTTGTTTGCTTATGCCTGAACCAAAATAAGAAAATTGATTAAATCCAAGCCACTGCTATACAATAATTGTTAAATTATACTTATCTTATCATAATTAATTAATGATTCGCTTATTTCGCGGCTTATTTCGCTGACGTTCAATAATGTAAATAAAACGTAATAATTGCCGATGCATGTATAGTTGTTAAGTTGACTATTTCTTGTATCGATAATATAAGTACATACTGATAAATGTAGATTGTACACCGTCACATTAATATTGAATAATCTAAGCAATAATCATTATCGTTATCGGTAGCCAGTTTACCGTTAAAATGAATTTACTGCAAAAAATTCCTTTCTCTTGGCGATTGGCCGAAAGATAAGAAATTTCGATTTCCAAAACGGTCAAAATGATCCAGCAAAAATATTGTAAACAAACATCTGGCCAACAAAAATGCTGCCAGCAAAAATGTCGCTGAATGTTGCAAAGCAAAAGCGAAGCCAGCAATGGAAAAAAATATCTCAGAAAATTACCAATTTGGGGCAAAAAAAAAACATTACCTTGTTTAAGTTTTTAAAACCAAAGCAAGGTTGCTTAGATTTTATAAATATTTCTTCTTTATTTTTTTTTATTTATTTTTTTTTTGTGGCCGTAAAACACACAGAAATGGGGTTTTCTTTGAGTTTTTGATTTAGTGAATATAATTCGCTAGGTTAGTACGTTCTTGCCTCATACTTAATGTATGAAGTGAGGATTGTATTTTTGTAGTTTGGTCGTTACCTGGAGAGTAGATCGAACTTTTTGTACGTGCGAACTTTTCAGTACGAAACCAAACTACCACTTAGAGAATTCAAGAAGGGTTCTCATTTTACTTTAGAGTCGATACACTTTGTATGACTGTTGGTTTAAAGTACGGAGGGATATATTAAAATGTAGTTTGAAATTAAATTTGTACAATACAATTTTGTATACTTCTATAATTTACCAAATGAATTACATATATTTATAATAATTCATTTAGTAAATTATAGAAGTATACAAAATTGTAAAGCAGATATTTAAGCTAAAATTAGCATTCGTTTTAAATATTCTAATTAATTGATTAATTAATCAGTTTTATTCCAAAAGGGAAAAACATGGCGAACGTTATAATTTTAACTTTTTAACTGGTTGCAATTCGCACAGAAAAAATATGTAATGATATTTCTACTTTTGAGTGGAGTAGGTGTATTATGAGTAAATGCTAATTTATTTCACTGGTTTACCACACCGTAAATATTGGAATGCATCAAAAATAATATATTTGTCTATAAAAAAGCCGAAAGAATCATAGTGTAAAAAAAATGTGGTAAATTTTATTATTTTTACCACAGTTCAAATATTTAACTTTTTAACCATTTCGCATACGGCCTAGATATGAAATAATTGAAAAACATAGACAGAAACATACATGAAATTCCTAATAACAGTTACCGTATAATTTCATTAACTACAAAACCAATATATAATAAATAAACATTAAGTTTTAATAATAAATATTAAGTGTTTTCCACAACCGTATGCAAAACAATTCATTTGGTGTTACAAGTTACTTGCCAAACCAGTCCCTGAGTAGTACCGTTATTGAAATTTTCAATTTTTCAATTAACACATTTTATTTGTTCTTGTTTGATTATTTCATTACAACATTGATTCACCACACTACATAAAATACATTGATCACAAATAATCAAAATAAATTAAATTAATGAAATGAAAATTTAATTTGCGGAGAAGGATCAAACACATATTTCTCCCTCGAGCGTCTTCACCCATAAAAAAAACATTAAAAAATGTAAAATCAAAAATAGGAACACAAAAAAATCTAACCTCCCTGTTCGTAAGAGGAAGTCGTGACTCCAACTCCTATGTATTAAACATTTAAATGTCGACTCCGACTCCGGCTCCGACTTCGATTCCCAACTCCAACTTCTACATGTAATCAAAATATTATAAAATTCATAATACGGCTCGTATTCAAATATATTGGATCCGACTCCCCAGGCCTGAAGGTATCGACTAAAACATCATTGGCAATGTTCCGCATTATTTCTTGAATTTTAACCATAGTTTAATTAAGAAATCCCAGATGATGTGGCTGAAGGGATTCTTCAATTAACTTTATATGCAAGTCTCAGATGTACAATTTTATTAAAATCCTTCCACAAACATGGTTCCTAGGTCCATTTGGAGCTGGAGACTTAGTAAACTGCCTGAATTTTTTTTTTTTTTTTTATTTTTTATTTTTTTTTTAACATATTTATTAACCAAAAAAATATACATGAGTTTAAGTTACTAAGTTACAGAAATTAATTTATACAGTATGAGCTTTACAATAATTATTTTAGTTACACGAACCGCAGTGGGTTATAGAGTAACTACAGATTATATAACAAACTGTCTTACTACTAAAAATACGTTATTTATGATATCTCTACTCTATGTATGTTCAAATAAATAAAACAAATCTCACAATTCATGCAAATTTGAAGTTAAAAGGTTTGGTTTTCTTTAAGATGCTGAACAACAGCCAATTTAAATTTCCTTATAGTGTCTGCATTTTTTATTTCACTTGGAAGTTCATTAAATTTCCCGAGTCCTCTGTTAAATACATTATTTTTCCCAGCTTGTGCAAAAAATTCAACCTGAAAGTGCGACCTACGGCGCATGTTGTACTTATGAAGATCTATAGAATTGGTTGTCTTTGTAAAAAAATTGGTCAAACAATTGTTTGATTAATGATACCAACCAAAATACCATTAGTGCTCGGTAATATTTTTTGAATTTGGCTATTATTTTACTTAAGAAATCCGACCCCAATTGATATGGCCTAAATAATTCTTCAGAGAGTGCAAAATTCGGTTTTATATTAGAATTGGCAACCGAATGCATTAGTGATACAATATTTCAATTTTAGAAATCGGGCTTAACGGGAATTTTGCAAGGTGCTTATGAATTTTTTGGCGATATCCAAAGCAAGTGCTCGGATATTCGGGTAGCTAAAAATTTTGAAAAATATATCCAGGTACCCTCCTGGTACCCGATACCCAAAAATACGAGCCCTACTCATGCTAAACAGTTTTTTGAAAGGTTTAGAGCATACGACTCTGGGCATGAAAAATGTGACCGCAAATTTGGCTCCGAGTTTTCAGAAATGAACTCGCTTAAACGGGTCATAACTTATGGCAGAACCGGAGTGTAGGAAAATTACGTCGAACCTTAGGTTCAATCGTTCCAAAGGAAGCTTCCTGAAGAAGCAAAATTGAAGCAAGCTCGTTAAGTTCGACAGAATGTGAAAGTTCTGCTCACTGTTTTCTTCGATTTCAACGGCATAGTGTAGCACCATGAGTTTTATATATTCACCAGGTCGTACGATCAATCAGGAGTACTACCTGGAAGCTATACGCCGTTTGCGTGAAGCAATCCGAAGAAAACGCTCTGATTGTGGCGAAACAACTCATGACAATTGTACCATGATAATGCACCTGCGCACAATTCTCTACTTGTTCGTGAATTTATCGTCAAAACGACACCGTTATGATGCTTCAATTTCCGTATTCGCCTTACATGGTCCCTGCAATTTCTGTTTAAAAAACCAAATTGCCGAGCACACTAAAACTGTGTAACCTTTATAAAATAAACTAAGCATCCAATATAGGTACATATGTTAATATACACTAGGGACAACCGACATAACAACAAAAAAAAAATGTTGACACTGAACTCATACAGCTCACAAAATTCAAATATTCCATTATGTTTGTTATCGAACCATGTGTTTTATCACGTAGTAATTTTTTTTCGACCTTTCCGTATTTGTCGACCATATTTGATATTCATTCCAAAGGTGCTTGTATATCACCAAAACTCATTCCTCAGCATTTCGATGTTTGGGTTTACTCTAAAACCGTCTTTAATTTTTTCTCAGAATACCACACATTTGCGATCACTGCTCTAGAGGAAAGAAGATACCACTGGAAATAAATTCGTTTGCAACTCTAGTAAATGTATCCCATACACGAAACAATACAAAAGTACTAAACCCTTTAAAACCTTAAATGCGCAGTGTTTGATAAACAGGCGGTTCTCTATCGTAGTGTTCATTTAATAAAATAAAGTTTAGAAAATCGTAAAAATTTTCGATCTTCAGATTTTTGGGGACTTCTCCGTTTTGGGATCCTCTGAGTCCGGAAAATAGGGTCTCGTCGTAGTATCTGTGGGTCGGTCTGTCTACCTGTGTCCTCTCTACAGCTCAGGTGGTTTAACCAATCTAACTGAACTGATTCATTTTTCAAAAATTGAGTGACGGGAAGTGGCAGCTTACGCGGACGAGAAAATTTATTATGCAAATATCTCAAACATATAAGGTTTTTAGAAGGAGTTCTTTCGTCGGAAGGAGGAAAATCTTTGTTACGTGTAAGGAAAAGTTTTTTCAACTATATTACATTTAAAAATAACTAAGTTTTTTTGATTATAAAACGTATAGGTGGCAATAAGCATAAGAAAACCAAATGAATATTCGCCATTCTAACTTAAATGTGTATTGTTGTCTTATTGCGCTCCCGAAAAACAGTACCTAAAAATCGACATAAGATATTATGCTACACACTCATACTCTCAAGTTCAGTTTGGGTAAACACTAAGTATTAATCTAAAAAATTTCTTAATGTAAACTAACATAAATAACGTATGTACATCTTATAAAATAAATTCACCTATCCTAAACGAGTCTCTAGTGAATTTTTATATGTAGCAATTTTAATTTAATGTTTTCATTACACCGTTACATTTATACAACATGGGATAGGTCACAAACTCACAAGGGATAAATTTAGACAGCTGAATTTACTAATAAATGAGATTTTTATTTGTATTTATTTTAAAAATTCGATAATGGTGTACATGGCGATACAGGTACATATAAAGAAGCATTTTTTTTTTGGGGCGGATATAAAATTAATTAAAAAAATAAGATTTAAAGCTACATTTATGTTCGAATAAATAGAGAGGTGATACAGACTAGCTATTTTGTATAAACACAAAAAACTAAATTGCATGCAATGGTTTATAGATAATTCTTCCTGTAGCGATGTTATGTTATTTATTTGTTTGCATGATGCTTAGTTTAAATAAGCGCTTCATTGATTTTTAACAGGTTCATTGAATTCAATTGAACGAATTGATTTATGTGATTTGATCACCCATGCAAATGGAAATATTTTAATTTGATTTTAAAGGTAGTGGCCAGGACAATCCCAAATACATAAATACGTATTTCCTGTGAAAATGTAATTATAATTACATGCCTCTCAAATTTCGTTAATTATTTTATCTAACTGGTACTAGTTATAGTTCATGTTAGTTAACTTGTCTTTGTAGATGAAATTGTGACAGCTGCACAAGTTTGTAAGTTACAAACATGTGTCTTAATTGTATACATGAAACGAATGTTGTTTCCCCTTTTATTTTTTGTAGGGTTGATCTTTTAAAATATAAGGCGCCATATATGGCAAGGACCAAATTTAATGTTGTCGTGGTACACTATGTTTACATATAACATGACATTAATTATGTTGTTTACTGTTCATTTGACATAAAATAATTAGTAGTTTTGTTAACATAAATCATGTACCTAAAACATAATTTTCTCATAAGATTAGGGCACACAGTTGTTGTACAAACCACTTTTTTTTTATAACCGCGTTCATAACCCAAACCATACAATTTTTTGAATTGTGTGAATGTGTATATATGTGTGTTTGGTATTTCTTATATTTACGCTCTAATAGACTTTAAAAAGTATAAAGAAATTACTTTTTCTCTTGACGCGGATCTCGATCAAGCGTTACGAAACATAAAGTTTTGAATATTTGTACTGTACATAAACGAGTATTAGCCGTTTACTAACAATATCCAGTGGTAATCGGAAAATGAAAATAAATAAAAATTATTTTAGATTGGGTTCTTAAACATGATTACTTTGTACACTGCCTATCGCATTTTTGGCGTTTAGCTTGAATGAATCATTTCCTTTCGTGGTTTTAATTTTATTCTTATCGTTTCTAGTAACTCTTTAGCTATCGTATAGCGTATATTAAACAGACTTGGTAACTGCAATTAATATTTTGTTATAAGTTGTAACTCTTTGAATAAATCATTTTAAAGTGATAGTAGCAGCAGCAAATTTTTATATATTTTATTAATTGTTCTTTTTTATTTTTAATTTCAGGCAGGTTGGTCAACTAGTGATTTTATACGTTAATCGCCACCATAATCGAACTTGCTCAAGCAATTTTCAGGTTTTGCTCTTGGTAGGCTAAGCTTTTGAAAGATACAGCAAATTTATCGTTTGCGTCGGAAATCAGTGACTGACGTGGCCTTCTACTAAATCCCGTATGTCAACATATATGTCTGACATGGCTCATGTAGAACTTCTTAGTGTCAGACACATACGACTGACATTGCGATTAACGTGTTAAAGGTGAATCGGATACGCGAGCACCCTTTATTTAGTTTGACACAATTATTTATTGTATACTAAATAAATAAATTAACTTGGATGATTTTTACTTCGGTCTAAAAAGACCAAAGTATTGAAATCCTGTCAAAAATGACGAAAAATTTGGTTGGTCCAAAACCACTTTTCTCGACGTTTTGAAAGTCCCTGAATCTGAAAATGCAAACAAAAAAAAAAATGTCCGTCCGTCTGTCTGTGTGTCTGTGTGTCTGGACCCATGGTATCTCGAGAATGGCTTGTCCGATTTGGATTTTTTTTACGCCAATCTGTTTCTATGGTCAAGGCGGAGATTTGAAAAGCTTTTGGAGACTGTACGTCAAAGGGGTGGGGTACCTGCCATACGAATTGACCCAAAATACCTGCTTTTATAAATATTTACGATTTTTTTATATATGCTTATTTGATTGTTGAATTGGGCATTGAATTGGGAATTGATTTGAAGGTTAAATTAGAGGTCAATTTGTGCGTTGAGTTGAAGTTGAGTTGGAGTTGAGTTGGGGTTGGATTTGGATGTAGTGAACAGTTAACAAACTATTTATATGATGGAACTTGCCTATTTATCAACCGATTATTATGAAATTCAAGTGTATGTTAGAAATGGGATTCCAAAATGAGTTTTGGATGAAGTTCTGGAATATGGCCAAGTAGGATGGAACTAGCCCATTTCTCAACCGATTACGATGAAATTCGACATTTGTATTTGAAATGAGATTCTAAAATGTTTTTTGGATGAAGTTCTGGAATTTTAAAACCATTTCTGGATGAAGTTCTGAAATATGGCCAAGTATGATGGAACTTGTCTATTTCTCAACCGATTATTATGAAATTTAATTTGTATGTTAGAAATGGGATTCTAAAATGAGTTTTGGATGAAGTTCTGGAATATGGCTAAGTATGTTGGAACTTAGCTATTTCTCAACCGATTATGATGAAATTCGACATGTGTAATGGAAATGGGATTCTAAAATTAGTTTTGTATCAGGTTCTGGAATATGGCTAAATATGATGGAACTTTGCTATTTCTTAACCGATTATGATGAAATTTGATATGTGTGTTGGAAATGGGATTATAAAATGATTTTTGGATAAAGCTTTGGAATATGGCTTTATAGGATGGAACTTAGTTATTCCTTACCCGTTTGTTATGAAATTTGACATGCAATTTGTAAATGGGATTCTAAAATGAGTTTTTGGATAAGTTCCTGGAATATAGTCAGTTAAACGGTTAGAAGTATCAGTATAGTTTGTTATACTATTTTCGGTATAAAGTTCTAGAATACGATTTTTCGTTTTAAATTGGATGCCTGTACCCATGTTATTGAAGCTTTTGACCTGTTTGTCTGTTGTTGTATAAGTAAATATAATTTGGTTAAAATAGAAATCAATAATGCCACAACTGTCACACCAACTTTATGACATTATTGAAGATACCAAAGACCGAAGTTCTGATCACCTCGTGAGGTTTCAGCCCTTTATATTTTTATTTGTTAAATTTCAGTTTATCTTGTATCTTAGAAAGACAGCAGCTGAGGCCGAAATGTGCCGAGAGGGCTGAAACCTCGTTAGGTTACAGAACTTCGGTCCTGAAAATTAACTCAACTCCCAAAATAATCCCTAACTGAAACTCATAACTCAATCTTTAGCTCAACGTCTCACTCAATTTACAACAATCTTCAACTCAATCGCAACGCAATCAGCGAATTAATCGTTAACCACCGCCAAATCGAATTTCGAATCAACTCTTAACTTAACCCCAAATAATTACCAAATCGAACCGCTTACTTAATCCCAACTAAACCTTAACTCAACTTCAGCTGAACTTAGCGCGAACCAAATCTAACCCTTCATTCAACTCCACACTTAACGACCAACTCACCAAAATCAACTTAATCTAATCTCCCACTAAACCGTAAACTCGACCCCAAATTAAACCCTAAAACCGAACTACTCACTCAAATCCAATTCAACTTCAACTCAAACCCTATTTAACCTTAACTCGATCCCAACTCAACCCAACCCTAAACTTAGCCATAACTCAACCCCAACTCAACCTTCAAACTCAACTTTCAGCTCAAACCTTAAATCAACACGGTTCGAAAACTAGATGAGTACATGCTCTCAACAATCTAATCTATCTCATCACTCCACCCCAACTAAACACTATACTGGACAACTTAACCCTCAACGCAACCCTTAATTTAACGCCAAGTAAATCCTCAATTCGACATGGTCCGAAAAATTAAATGCGTAGAACTCAGAACAATGCAAGCTAACTTAAGACTCAAACCTCAATTCAACCCCCAAATAAAGCTCAATAAATCTCGCGAATTCCAACTAATTTTCGACTCAACCCATCTCTCCTAAAATAAATCCGTTACTGCACCCTCAGTAAGCCAGAACTCAATCCCAATTCAGCTCAAGCACAAACTAGATCCCTAAACTAACGCAGTCTGAAAGCCGCTTGTGTCTATAAACTCAACTCACTCCTAACTGAACGTCTAACTCGACCCCTAACTCAACATCAACTCAACACTAAACTCAATTCCAATCCATTCCTTATCAACCCGGCGTAAAAAGCCGTTGCATCATCATTTCATCATTCCATAATTCCATCATACCATCAAACCATCACTCCATCATACCATTATTCCATAATTCCATCGTACCATCATGCCACTATACCGCCGAACCAACGTACCATTATACCATTACACTATTACACCATTATTATACATACCATTACAATTGCCATTACCATCCACATCGCGTGTGGATTTCTTTAAATATCGTTGGAACATACATACTATACATGCGTACAAACACTCCCTTTCATATATTATATAGATTTCTCAAGTGTTCACTAAATCTTAATCAAATTCAAATTCAACTCCAGCTCAGCCTCAATTCTACCCGCAAATAGAACCCAACTCAACCCTTACATTAACCGCAAACTCAACGGCCAGTTCTATCCTCAAGCCAGCATGTATAAAAAACTGGTCAACTGTAATGAATTGTTTCTTTCAGGAATTCGATCGGCATATTTGTTTTGCCTTTAGTGAAGTTGGCAGTGTAGCAATCCCAATATATGTAGCTTTCCTCCTAGGTTATTTTTTAAACCGAAGAGACGCGTAATCTTTGGCACAACCATGAATGAAGAATGATGACCGCTAACAAAGAAGCTGCTCTTGGAAAATATTTGAAACACTAAAAGCTTGAAAACGTAGTAATTAACGGGTCTTACTAAATTCAGATCGAGAATAGTTGCGAAGGGCCGTATATACATACTATGATGATAGCAAAGCAACTGGTCATTACGGTATTGTTGTCAAAATCGTTGCAAATCTTCTTCTAATCTATAACTCCTGGCGAATGTTCATTCAGTGCCCAAGGGAGGCTAATCTCAAGTCTAATCCTTCAAAATGTTTATTAGGCGACTTTTAAAGGATTAGAGTTGAGGGTAGATTGTCTCAATTACCTCCAAGATATTACAAAGAATAAACTTCCATCATTCTTCTACTTCAACGAGAGAGTTGCAACATGAGCTTGGCTTGAGTATCATCTCAATGCGATTCTTAAATGCAGTGAAACAAACAGTAGGTAGTTTCCAAAGAAGTTTCACTCGTCTTTTCACCGGTAAAATTGTGGAGCAAATTCGAATATATTGACATGCTCCGTTTAAAAATAACTAACAACATTTCTGAAGTCTTCACTATGCCACTCACCGTTAAACAGGTCATCAGAGAGGGATCTGACGCAGTTATAATAGCCGGCTAGGGTTTAGGGATGGGCGGGGGTGAATGTAGCCAGGCGTGGGCATTGCTTAGGCAAACCGCTAAAACTAAATCTTGGAAAGTGCAACATAGTGGACAGGAGATTGGCCTGGGGAGGCAAAAAGAGAATCAGAAAATGTTCCAAGATACACAACGCATATTCGCGTATTTTTCGCCTTCGCGGACGATCTCACATTCTTTAGTCTGCATGACTTCCTGATCAGACCGATTTTTCTATTTTCTACAATACAACAGAGATTCTGGATGGAACTCTCTTCAACCTATTATAGGAGTATATCATACTCCCTGCCTGAATTGTAAATCAACCCAGCTATTACATAAAATCATCAAGGCTAAGATGGCTTAGGCACATACTTCGTTCACAAAATCGGACCACCAAACAGGCTTTGAAGTCGGCACCAACAAAAGTAGGACCTCGTGGAAGACCACCTACCCGATGAATGGACGACGTTGAAAGTGACCTAAACACACTCGGTCACCATATCTGGCGTTCTCTTACGGCGGGTAGAATTATTTGGAGGATCAAAGTTAAAGCGGCCAAATCCCTTCATGGGGTGTAGCGCCAGCGGAAGAAGAATAAAATGAAAATTTCCTTAAATTTTATTTAATTCTCTTATGGATGAACATTTCAAGTTAACTTCTCATGCGTCACTTTATGTAGAATTTCAAGAGTTATTAGTTTCTTGAAGTATTTTACATAACTTTAAAAGCAAGCAATATTAACAAATTCTAAAAGTTTTAAAGTTCTGAAACAGTAAGAGTTCTATAAATGGCATTTATCTTATGGACGACACTAGGCAAAATATTTTCAATAAATTATTAAAATAAAAAACTCGTTAAATGCTGATACGGTTGCAATAAACCCTTACACAGCATATTCAAATCGACAAAATTGCAACGTTTCAACCATATTTTTATTAAATCTTGACAAGTAATTGAATTCTTATAACGTTATTTCTACTGAAAAATTGAAGATAGAAAATCTGCTTCATGTCATTACACACATGTACACATACCTACATCTGATTTCGAGTCTATTCAATTGAGATGATATGAAAATATTTCAATTTATTTAAATTCCAGAAAGTCGCATTATATCTATCTATATAGGATACGAGATTGATCATAAATTATAAATTTCCTGTTGCATTATAACAAAATAAAATAAAAATTAATTTAATTTTAGAAATGTAGAAAATTAAGAAATTTTTTATTTTATTCAAAAACCGAATATTGTATGTGACAAAAATAGAAACATGAGATGATGATTTTTAATTTCTATTTGGTTGTATTTGTATTTAGATTAGACCAGCGCAAGAAAACGATATTTACAGTTGTTATTGTTATTAATTCAGCGTATACAGTACGTATTCGAAATAGTGTCTATATGTAGTATAGTAATTACAGGACTTTCATTGTACCATGCGGTTTTTAAATGTTACCGTTTAAGTTATCGTTTATTACCTCTATGGTAAAACAAGTGTTTATGTAACCACAGGAAAAATAAATTTCCAAAAACTCAATATTCCCCGAAGATGATGAAATTGGGTTCAACGAATTTGGAAATAATAAATTTAAAAATTGTGTACATCCAAACATCGGTAAACTCATAAGAGAGAATAAAAATATCAACCTAAGAGAATCTTCTCTGTTTAATGATCAAGGCGAAACTCATACTGGAAAAGAAGAAATTAACCGATTGGAGTCGACCTAAGAAAATCCGGCCAGCAAGACTTGACAATCAAGTACAATCATCCTTCCTCGAGTTTGGCGATTACGCTTAATGCTTCTGATTACACTGATACAATGTATCTTAATGAAGGCAAAAAACACAAATATAGTACTAACGATGCAGACCGTTTCCGACAAATTATTATATTGCGATATTTCGATAGGTACAATTTATTCCTCACAATTTTCGCCAAAATATAGTGGGTCTCTAGACCTACAAAATCACCTTTCGGCGATTTTTGAAAAATTTCCCAGGTTTTGGTAATAAAAAAAAATATAAATGGAAATGTCAGAACTAGACGTACGTATGCGGACGCTCAGCACATCGATTACGATCATTAATTTTAATTTTGTCTCTAAGTTGGTTAATTAACACTTATTACTCCTCAACTCACGTCGGCGTCGACAAGTTATTGGGATAATTAGCTATCCCTACGAATTTATTTTTATGTGAAAAGGGTAATTTTCAACATAAATTACGAAATAATTGTTTCCTTTTTTAGAAAACGATATATATTTTAACAACACCAGTTATCATTAACGTTCTTTTAAACATTTACAATTTATGAATAATTTTTAAATTTATGTTTGTTTTATTTTATTTATTATTTGTTTAATAATTTCTTCGAGACTAATGAAAACAACCAAAAGGGCCCATTTTTATAGACCTACATTTTTGTTTTTTAACCGCCAACATAAAATGATATTTATGTACACACTTATACTAATTAGTTTTATTTCTATGCTACTCAATTTAATATGACAAAGTGCCAGATAGAAAGTAAAATGTAAACACATAAAAACATAATTAAAACTTTAAAATAAAAAATTCCAAAAAAAAAAATTGGAATTTGACTACCAGAGGCGGCTTGGACCAGGATGTCAATGCATGCATTCAACCTCATTGTACCATTTATTTTTCTGCATCTAATTTTCAATTTACATACTTGCCAACATATTTTAGGCAATCATTTTTCGTTTCCATTTTAATACGTCACGCCAGCACTTGTAAAAACACTTACATGCGCTGTTTAAATGGAGGAAAAAGCAAATTGAGTTGTGCATAGTGCATGCAAGCGAAAATATTATGCTACAGAACATATTGTTGTTTGTACCACTTCGGTTAAAACCTTTAGTTTTAGCAATGTTTAGACTTTTAGAGTACATAGGCCAAATATAATCGCAAAGCAAATCAAAACTGGAAGTCCTCACCTAACTCAATGTTCAAGTCAATCAAAACTAAACTCGAAAAATCTCGCATAATATCTCTATATACGTATAACACTCTTATTGGCAAATACAAATTTCCAAGTCGAAAAATATGATTACTCGATCAATTTTGCTTCTTTCTTAAGAAAATTGCTTGCTTCCAAACTATTTGCCCCTACTCCAAAGAAATAAATCTCGAATAAGTTTAAAACCCTCGAAAAATCGAAAGTCTGCAGGGATAGATTACATTAACTGCAAATTGCTGTGAAATTGAAGTACAGTAGGCTGATAATTTGCTTGTTGGTTCCTATTTCCCAAAAACCCACTGTTGTCTTTTTTTCGTTGTTCGAAACCTAATAATGTTGATAATCAAAAGCTGAATCGAATTGGGATCCCTGATCGGTTTTAATGGATGTAGGAACACCAAATCTTGCAATCCATGCTCAATATATTGCTAAATCAAACGTGTAGCAATTATATCTGGGGCGAATATACCTGATGATATCAAGCTGGGTATCTGTAAAGCGTTGCGAAGTTAATTTGAAAATGTTTAAAAGTTGATTTGTTGTGCCTGAAAATTATTGTTTTTCACAAAAAATGCAACTATGTGCCATCAATTTGAGTCGCTTTTATATTGACTAAAATCTTGTTAGATAATGTATAATGGAAAGGAATATGGAAATTCTGGGGAATATTTAACTACTATAGCCCATTTGTATACGAAGGCCACTATGATTTTGAAGAAGGCACGCATACAAAATAATTTGTAAGTTCTGAGGAATGATGGCGATTGATTTTGCGAAGTTTTGAGTTTTAACCCATTGCCGCAAACGATGGCTATAGCCGTCCAATTTTTTGGTGATATGCACGCGAACTATGGCTACAGACATCGTTTGCGGCAATGCGTTAATGAATACAGCAATTATTTTTGTTTTTGTTCTTATTTCATTTCATTAATTTCATTTTGGTACTTCGTAATATCGTGCATAACAAAGAGTAGTGACAAATGGCACAACTCAAAATCTCAAATTTTTCAGGAGAGCAAAAGAAAAAATATCAATTGATATTTCCGCATTATTTTCTATAGGCGTCCAGAAAAAGAAAGACCATTAGGAAATGCGAGAAATCTAATGGCCTAGAGTAGTTTTAGTATTCACTAGAAGTTCCATAATCCTCTACAATATCCAATATCTGGCATTTTTCAATATTTTAATTTCATTTTTGTCTCTATCTCTGCAATCTTTTCTAGGGCTCTAGGCACTCCCAACTCTTTCACAGTTCTCTTTTAACGTCCTAACTTAAGCCATTGTCAGACAACTCGAGGACGTACGGCTATAGACCCGCTTTTGTTTAAACCACCTGCACATTGCATTGCTCCATACCAGCCTATAGTACTGAAATGAAAGGTGGATCGCCCCGGAGTGCAGATTACGCACTCTCAACAGGGCGTCATAGATGTGTTCATCGTCATCACCGATCGTAATCAGATGATGAAAAATCCCTTTTGCATCTCGCCCTTATAGGGATTCGAACCCGATACCTCCCGATCCAACCGCCGGCGCCGTAGCTTTAACCACTGCGCCATTTGGTCGGTGATGTTTTAATTCTCTATTCCCGACTTACAATTTTAAAGGTTTGCACAAATGCGAGAAACCTAATGGCCTACAACAAAATTATAATGGCCTTTGCGTAGAAATGGCCTAGAGTAGTTTAGTACCGTCATATTTAAACCGCGCGCGTAAACCGAATCGGTAAATTTTATTTTTTCTAGGTTGGTACAACCTTCTTTGACATTCGTGTGACCATTTGTTTACGATGCGAAATGTCTGGCGATTTTTACTATGAAAAAAAAAAATTGAACAACGAGTTTGCTTGAAACTTTGTGTTTCCAATGGAATTACGGCTACGGAATCATTGAAAATGTTGCAGAAGTATTTTGGGGAGTCTACTATATCGAGACAGTGAAGAAAATTGTGCTCGAAAATCGTAGTGTTGGCATTTGAGATACATCAGAGGCTATCAACATATTTTATGGATCGACTCAACACATTTTGGTTAATGTTTTAGGCATGAAACGCGATACCGCCCGATTAGTGACGAAAGGCCTGAATTTTAGGCAAATAGAACGTCGAGTAAAGGTCGCAAAAGAGATGCTTGCCATAACGTAGCTGCTGACCCTATATTCATCAAACGAATTATTACTGGTGACGAGACGTGGGTTTATGAATATGACGTCGAAACTGCCCTACAAACTATTAAATGGCGTACCAAAAATGAGCCAATCCCGAAAAACCACGTCAAAGTCGGTCGAAACAAGGAAATGCTCATTGTTTTCTTCGATTACCGTGGTGTGGGTCACCACGCATTTGTTCCAGAGGGTCAAACGGTGAATAAAGCATACTACTTGGCCGTTTTGATGCAATACGTGAAGCAATTCGTCGTAAACGGCCGGATTTCTGGGCAAAAAATTCATGGATTTTTCACCATAATAATGCGCCGTCACATTCCTCTTTTAAAAATTCGGTGTTATCCAAATTAACACGAAGGTTGGCTTGTGATAATTTATTGAATATTTTGTTGACATTATTTAGATGTTCATCTTTTGATTTTCCCCCAAACACGATTACAGATTTTTCCTATGTATTCCGTTAATACTTCATCAGTCATCCGGTAAGCTTGTGAATTCATATTTTCCTTTCATTGTGGAAATTGCGAAAATATTTGGAATTACCTAGACTTGCGATTGTGATTTTAATGTCCGGTTGAACCTTTTCAAATCAATCACCATACGTTAATTCTTGATACCTGACTTATCCATTTTCTTCTCTACATACATATAACCCAAATTTGTGAATTGTAGGTTTTTTTTAAGGCTACCATTGAGAAGCCTTTTGATCTGCTCGTCAACTTATGTTCTCATGTTGATTGGATACGGGTACGGATTTGTGTAAAAAATAGGCTCTTCATCGTTTTAATTTCCGCTCGTACGTTTGTGCATTATTTAGTTTCAATTAGACTGGAAAAGTGGTACAAAATTGTTGATTGTTTTTCTTAGTTGAATTCTACATTTTTCGTCTAAATGATGATTGCTAATTTCATATTGTTGACTTGGCATGGTATATTTGCTTTCAATGGAGTTTTAATGCCTGGTGAGATAGTGGTAATTTTTTCTTTTCTATCAATTACTGCCTCTACTTTTTTATTATCACCAATTGCCGCGTCAAAGGTGCTTAATCCTGGCGGAACCAATAAATCTATTTCGGTATTATTATCAAATTTTTTAATATTGGTTCAGCTAGTTTTTGTTTTATCTGTATATCACCTTCTGCTGATTTTATAATAAATGGTTGCTTTATCCATTGTGCATCTTTGGCCGGTTCTCGTTTAATAAAACTTTTGTTCGCGGAGTTGAGAAATTTTACGATCTTAGTGTTTTGGCATTTGTATTCTAGGTAATTGAGAAGCCTGTCGTAAAATTTACATCGAAATTCTATTCTGCCTCCGATTCGTCTTCTATCTCGCTATAATTCTCGATATATTCTTCGTATGAGTCTCCTCTATTCTGCTCTTCCAAATGGAATATTCTTTCATAATTATGTGGATTTAGGTTTACATATGAGTTTAAATCCCTTTTAAGGTTGGTATTGAAGTGATTATTCATATATGTATGTAATCTACTTTCCTGGTTTCAATGACTTATCTACTTCCATTGGTATTGGTGGCTTGTCGATGCTCAATGTTATATCCCATATTTTTCTTTGTAGGGATAATCGTGGAAGCGGCCTTGGTGTGATTATTGATCTCGAGATGTAGTTATTTGATTAACTGGAACGTTAACCGAGGTTTTGAAAGTTCTGTTATGTATCGAGAGGTTTCTGAAGTTCAGATTTTGGATCTCCAGACATGATAAATAGGCTTCCAGTACGGTTGAAGGTCTTTGTATGTTAAGCATTTTGGATATGTCACCAGTTAAGCCTCTTATGAAAACATTTAGTGTATTTTCTATAAGTTTCGCTTAGTACATTTAGTATCCGTATTGTAGTTTTCCGTTTTCAGTTGTTGATTATGACAATTGGTGGTCAATATTGGCGTAGAACACGTCGATGCTTTTTCTTCCTTGAGTTAAATTGTTCAGTTGATGTTGAACTGTTCTTTAGTCTCGCTTGTCGGCATAATGTAATGATAGACAGCTTTTTATTGAACTCCAATTTCCATCGAAAACATTGTTGGAGATGTGCGCTTAGTCTGCGGTTCCTCTTTTTTTCTCTTAATTGCTCTTGAAACATAGTGTAGTGGATTTTTATCAAATATTGTTACGAACTGAGCTTTCTGAGTTCGTCCCGATTTTGCAATTAAAAACACTGTGCACTTTCTATGTTACTAGACTTAACTTTATTTCACTTTACTCTATTATACGCTTTGATAATTTGGTTTGACTTCACTATTTAAATCTGTCCGCTTGCTACTGGTGTGGGCTATGCCAAAAGATTTATTTCCTTGTTTAACGATTGAAAAAAGTAAACCAACAACAGAATTTTGCTTGCTATCGGTTGTGTTTATATACCAGTTTGATACTGCTCTCGAAATTTCCTTTATTTGTATCATAAACCATCTTCAATCTTGGGTGTTCTGTTTATGACCCATAATCATCGGGAATTATCGTTAATGGTTTATCATAATCATCATAATTCATCATCGTCGACGGGCGGTGTGTATGTATTTGTGTTGTTCATTATATTCTTCAATCACTAAACCACGTCTTCCTTTGTTATTACTCGATCATTTTGAATCGGAAGCAAGTAAGATTATTCGTCAGAGAAATTTGATCCGAAAAAAGGTTGAGAACATTAAAAACTTTCTCCAGAGTTTTGATCAGAGTGCGCATAGCAGCAATAGTTTGAAAACGTTAAAACAAGCTTTGAAAAAGCATATTGAGGAGCACGATAGAGTAAATGAAAGATGGTTGGAGTTGACTGACGATTCTGACAATGATCGCGTAACGTCAGACATCACAGAATTGGATAACTTTATTCGTGAGGATCAATCACAGGTATTCGATTTTCTAGAACAATTTGATGACCAAAAGTCTGCAAGATCATATGGTAGTTAGCACAGAATAACCATACCAGGTAATCAGACAATGACCTCAACAATTACTTCACCAGGTACTGGTTTTGAAGGCCAAGCCGTTCAAGTTGATAGATGAAAATGAACACTCATGAGTCATGACCAGTTACAAGGGGTTCCAGTTCCCTTATAATTCATAAATCAAATCCAGATTTAATAATTCAAAACCATAACAATTATAGGGAACAGGGTAAGTTTAGCCTGACATATCAATCATCTGCACCGCTACCAAATGAATAATCAAATGCCACCCGATCTAAATAGGAATAGACAAAATAGCACCCAATCCCATTCATCGGTGGCTCAACCAAGCATGAATCTCAAACCATTGACTTGAATCTTATTGTGAAATTCAGTTACCTTATAAAACATGAGGTAGGAAAGTCATCATTGGGCTTAAACCATATAACATCACCATCATTAGGCTATTATAGTGCATGACAACATTTGCTGTTTGAATTCGGTAATATTTGTATTTTAGTAGATGCTCATATTGATCATCTGTTAAATTTGCCATATTATTGCAATAAGGAACATTCATCGGATTTGAATGCCTTGAATTTCAATATAGACTCCCTTAGTGAAAGCATGCTTATCAACATAGTTAAAAGAAGGTTAGATTCAGCTACTCGTAAGCTACGGGAGGAGCAACAAAATATGAGTCAGTTTTCGACATGGGACTCTGTGATTTCATTTATCCAGCGTAGATGCCAAATTTTAGAATCCATCGAGTCGTGCAAAAAACTTTTTGACAATTTCAAATTTTCACACAAACCTAAAAATTCAAAATCATTTTCTTCCACAAATTCTTCATCTTGCAGTCAAGTTCAAGATTCTGAGCTGAGTTTTCATCCAAAAATAAAGATAATGTAACGAATAACAATGATTCAGTTTCAGATAAAATCAACAGGTATAGATGTTACATTTGCTATAAAAATAATCAGAAAATTGCCTAAAATTTCTCAAACTTTCTGTTCATGATAGAATAAACCAATTTAAGGTATCACGCGTTGACCTAAATTGTTTATATGTATGCTGGTTATATGCTTAAAGATTGTCCATCGACAAGGGTCTGTAAATATTGCCAAAATCAACATAACTCTCTGTTGCACATCAGCAAATCCGCAAATATTACAAACCTAGCACATTGTTCAACAATAACCAGATGTACCGCACCATTATAAAATAATAAAATGAATTCTAAATGTCATCGTTCAGCGTCAAATTCAGAGTCACAATCATATTGCACTATTAAACTCATCCCACATAGTAAATCTTCTGGCTTAGTTTTGTTATCAACTGCAATGATTTTGATTACGGATCATAATTACAATGCAGAGTTTTACTAGACTCCGGAATTCAATCAAATTTTATTTGCAGTAGTTTAGCCGATAAATTAAAATTAAAAATTCAATTTCTCTACTGAATGAAAATAAAACTGATATTTAAGGATTTAAATATCATATTGCCGAAATTGTGGGATATAACTGAATCGGCGCCTTCTAAACATTTATCTAAGGAAGAACAATTGTGCGAGGAGCATTCCATTACAACACACACAAGATATCATACAGGCCGTTTCTTAGTACGGGTACCTTTTAAGGCAAATTGCAAGCAGTTAGAAGAATCCAAATCTGTAGCTCACAAACGATTTTCTTATTTGGAACGCAAATTACAAGCTAATTACAAGCGAATCTTTGTATAAACAATTTTTCGTCGAATACAAAAATTTAAATCACATGCATTTAGTTAAAGAAGGCCTAAATTTCTAGCAAATCATGTGTAGCAAATCACGTGTGGCGCCAGTGAAAATAATTAGCATTGCTAAACTTGAATTGTGTGCTGCATTGCTCCTGGCTCAATTGGCATCAAAGGCAATCAGTTCTCTTAAAATTAATTTCCATCATTTTCAATTGTGGACTGATTCAGAAATTGTCCAAGCTCGGATAAAACCGCATCCATTCGACATTTGTAGCCAACAGAGTCGCAGAGATTCAATCGTTATCACAGGATTTAGCATGGCTACACGTATCAAGTTCGGAGAATCCAACAGATTTGATTTCTCGAGGAGTGATGCTGCAGAATCTTGATCCAAAATAATATGTGGTGGAATGGCCTAAGTTTCTTAGATCATGGATTTGCCAATATTCTTTGGAAACGTCGGAATATATATTCAAAATTCGAATATGTCTCCTCAATTGAGACCTGAAAACCTTCTATCGAACGGCGATTTACAGCCCGTCGTGGAAAATGTTCAAAGCTTTAATTTATTACAAAAGCAACTAAAACAATTTCAATCGAGTGAAAACTTTGAAAAGGTTAATAAAATTTTGGTAACTGAACAGATTGAATGGCGTTTCATTCCACCGAGCTCACCAAAATTCGGCGGACTCAGGGAGTCGGCAGTTAAATCATTCAAAACCCATTTGAAGAAAATTTCGGCTAATGCTTATTTAGATTATGAAGAATTTAATACCATTATAATACAGATTGAAGGGATCCTCAATTTCCGCCCACCCTACTACTTATCAGAAGACCCAAATGACCCACATGTATTAGCACCTGACCACTTTTTACGTGGAGCTCAATTAACTGCATTGCGAACTTACTGAATGTGAATATTTTGTCGGTTTTGACTAATATTTGCTATGTTAAATTGTTGTTCTAACATTTCAAACCATCAGACAACTAAATTTTGACAATACAACGGCTGTGTTTGGTTTGAACACAAAATACGAAATAAAATTACTATTGTGTAAATGAGATGTTTCTGGATTAGATTCTGTGCTTTTTTGCTAACATTAGTCCAACGAAATGAGTGAATTTTGAGATTACTCAAGTCTCGATGGCATTAATTTTTGTAGCTGATTTTTGGTTAATCCAGTTATATTTTCATTACTGGAATTTATATTGATCTATAGATCAAATAGATCAACTGGCTGATCATTCTATTTACCACATAATATCGACATACACTACGGTTAGCATTTTTCTGCCAGAAAAATTGTGAAAGAAGTAGCAGACCTTAAGAAAAACAGTCAAACAATTCAAAATCGCCGTGCCAAATAAAATCAATTTTCCTATCTTCTTTAGAGGGTTAGGTAAACAGACAAATACAATCTGTTAAAAATTTCTTAGTTAAAAGTAAATTACGCGAGTGTAAGCTCAACAATCCGTTCTCATTTTTTTAGAACAACATTCTTGTAATTTACGAATTTGTATCCGTAATTTGATATTTCCGATATTTCCATTTCAGTGAAAAACATGTGATACAGTCAATGACATAATTCTGTCTGAGCTATTCTTAAAAACACTTTGTTTCATTTGGCACGTGTTAGTCTTAAAGAAATACAGAATAACGTATTGTTTTAAATTAAAATTCAAATTAAATTAAATACATTTACACATGAAACTAGAAATACATATTTAGCTTGCCTACACAAAGGTCAAATAAGTAAAAAGAAAATTTCTCATTCAAGTTTTTTTTTTTATTCATAATTCACATTTTATTTTATACCCTGTTACACCAGACAATTGCGTATACGCCACTTGTCTGCATCTCTGAATATTATTGATTTTTCGTATTTTTAGTTATAATGTTGCAGTTATCATAATCTGTGAAACAGTTTATACCTTATACGTATATTTAGCATATTTCATATTTTGAATATCATAATATCAATAAAGAGGATGTCCTCTGCTCTGCACGAAACCAACATTACGTAATTGTTTTACGCTATTTATATTGATTTTTACGAAATATGGAGCATATTAACTGTGTCATTCAAGACTTTACCGAATATTAATTATTTCCTAAAATCAATAAAAGTGAAAAGTATAAATGGTTCTTTTCGACTGTTAACCTCTACTCCAACCCGTTTCCTAAATGTTTATTAATGCCAAGAACATTTACTAAACTCCAAAAAAAGTAAAATTGCGATAAAATCTTTTGTGCTCAAAGATTTAGGATTATACATATAAATTATGTTGTGGTTGAGAACGACGAGAAGGTAAGACAAAATAATTTAAAGATACCACCAGCCCACATAAATCGAAAGTAGAAAGTATGACATTTGAACAAACGAAAGATTTCTTTAAGCTTAAGAAACTCACTTTTGTACATGGATATGAAACACCCTGTATCTACATAACTTTTATTTTAGATTCTACGACGATTTTTCTTTAATTTTTTATCTAGGTACTCAAAAATATTTGTGTCCTTTGGCCTTAACCTTTTATCGCATTTATATGGATATAAAACACCTGTGGCCATATTTTTTAATTATCTTTCGATTTTTTCAGCAATAATTAAAGTTAATAATCAATCCAAAGCCTTCCCAAAATTTACTATTTTCCTATCTTCTTTCGAGGGGCGGGCTAAAAGACAAACATAATCAGTTAAAAATTTGTTTTGTCGAATTTCGACGAATTCACATGAAAATAAACGATACCATATTGGTATCAGTAGCATTAATTCTACACTTACCGGTAGACCTTAATTTTGTTTTTGTTGCGATTATCTTTTGAACCGTACTATGTAGGTGGAAACTTGAAACAAAGACCATCTATATCATTGAAAACAATCGTAGAAAAAGTAGGATGCCATGGAAAATTTGAATGTATCGAATAAAATCGAAAATTTGTGAAATTGTTTTTGTGATATTCAATCGTTTTATTGTTGAGTTTACATTTTTTTGTGTCAGTGTGTTACGTTTTTACTATGTTCCTAAAGTCAGTAAGTGTAGTGGGAATCGTGGCACTGCTGGAAGGTGGGAGAAGCCAACGTTACATCGCTAATCAGTTCCGAATTTCCCGTAGTACCGTACAACGTGTTTCGTTGCGACGTGTTTCGTTGCGATTTTTCGACACAGGGTTGTATACCAGGCGACAAGGTATGGCAGTTAAAGAGAGTAATACACGTTCGAGATGACCGTTTTGTAGTTTCATGAACTCTTGGAAATCGCCATGCAATCGCTGTTGAGACCTGCTATGAATTGTTAAACGTTCGAAATTTAAATATAACCGAAAGAATAATAAGGCGAAGGTTGGGAGAAGCAGATCTTCATGCACGAAGGCTAACGGATCCAGAACTTCTGTCACAACACAGAATTCCTCAGCTACAATTTGCCATTTGATTGCAGCTATCCTTATTCACCAAAGGATCAAAATTTTGTTTGCAGTCTCCTTGTGGGCGAGAATGAGTATGGCGACGACCGGGCGAGTGTTACGCTCCATGCACCTGTAGCGAAAGGTTTCGAGGCGGATCAGTCATGGTTTGGACGGGAATTTCGATGGAAGCACAGAAAATAGTAATATTTTCCTATTCTCAGAGGTATTTATGTTTGCTTAAATTTGGAGGTGGAAGGGGAGGTAATGTGTATGTGGATTTGATTTTTGAATGCGTTCGAGGCTGTCAACGTGATGTGACCATTCAATGAATACAATCACATAGACAGCTCGAAGAGAACGAAAGAGCCGATATGTTAGCCCAAAAGGGTTCATTGAATGATGTGGTTCAGGAGTACGACAGAAGGGATGCAACATGCAAGAGACGTACTTCGACTGTTTCAGATGAATCTGTGGAAAAGAAAAATTGCATAAAAGTTGAAAACGCCAATTTTCGGGTGTTTCCAATGGGTACTAGGCTATGGAGATAGAGATGGGAAGCCATGCTCGAACGAACGGCTATAAATCAAAATGTATAGACCTCCTCAGTAAGCCAGTACCTGTTCTGGATAGGTAGAACAATAACAAAGCCCTTGACGACGTTTCGGGACAATCGGCAACCCGGTTAGGCGCCATAATAAATTTATGAAATTGATGATCCGATCCTAATGGGAGACAAGGTCAAAAATCACAAAATCGACATTACAAGTCCTATTGATATGAAACTCCGTACATATCCATAGGATGACTAGAAAAACCGATTAGAAAAAGAAAAATTGCATAAAAGTTGAAAACGCCAATTTTCGGGTGTTTCCAATGGGTACTACACGTTCTTAGAACATGCTGTCTCGACCTATCCGGAACCTCAACTTCACGCTTCTTTGTAAAATACTTCTAGGAGGCCTATCGGCCCGAAAAGTAGTCAGCTTTATTCGTTATCGTCTCATCTATTCAGAACAGGTACCGTTTTGCCCGTATGGGCTGTACTTTCTGATTTATAGACATTTTCGCACATCGCTTCTCGCTAAGTCTTCTCCATAGCAGTATCCCATGGTAGAAACTCAAAAATCGACGTTTGAATTTTTTATGCAATTTTTGCTTTTCCAATCGATTTCTAAGGCCATTCTATGGATATGTACGAAGTTTCAACTAAATCGAACATGTAATGTCGATTTTAGCATTTTTCATGGTGTATCCTTGGGCAACTGTAATCAACTTCAATAATTTATTACATCCGAACCGGGGAGTCGATTGTTGAAGTTGAGGTTCCGGATAGGTGGAGACAGCATGTTCTAAGAACGGGTATAAATAAAAAACTATACACGTCATCAGTAAGCCAGTACCTGTTCTGGATAGGTAGAACGATAACGTAGTACGTTGAGGACGTCTCAATCGACTTCCCGGTTCGGATGTAATAACTTATTGAAGTTGATTACAGTTGCCCAAGGATACACCATAAAAAAATGCTAAAATCGACATTACATGCTCGATTTAGTTGAAACTTCGTACATATCCATAGAATGGCCTTAGAAATCGATTGGAAAAGCAAAAATTGCATAAAAAATTCAAACGTCGATTTTCGAGTTTCTACCATGGGATACTGCTGCATTGGGCTTTCGCTGTATTTGTTCACGGGTCCACCAACAAAAAGTTACTTGGTGTAAAAGTTACATGGTGGCATGATTTTAAAATTTTCCAAACACTGGTCTGGGACGATCCAGAATCGCGAGCTATTTATCGTGTACTAATATGATGATTATGAGCCACTGCAGCCAATACAGTAATTTCATTATTTTCATAAGTGACTGTTGCTCGACGGGTCGAGTATTTACAATAAAAACGTAATTTTATCACTAACGTGTTTCCATTGCGGAATTATTAAATTTTAATTAAGGGCGCTTTTTCGTAGAATGCGTATTTTGCGAGATATTTGGAAGTTTCAGGTTAAGCACACGGTATACGGAGTTGGGTTCCACTTACGGGTTGAATTGAGGTTGTGTTGAAGTTGAGTTGGGGTTGTGTTAAGGTTTAGTGAGCAGTTCATCTGGGGATTTCTTGTGTTGAATTGACGGTTGAATTAGAGTTAGCTTGAGTTGTGTTCACTTACACATGGTGTTAAAAACTAGACCGTGTTGGTTTGGGAGTTGAGTTGGAAGTGAGTTTGGTATTAATGTAAGAGTTGTGTTAGAGGTTGAATTGGGGTTCGACTAAGGCTGAGTTGGGGCTGATATCGAGTTGAGACGGTATAGAGTTAAGCAGGAGTCAGCGGTTAAGTTGGGCATTTATTTGGTATTGCGTTGAGGGTTGAGTTGAATGTTAGCTTGAGTCGTTTTGTGCTGAGTTCATGTACGATTGTAGTTTTTCGAGTCGCGTTGATTTGAGGGTTGAGCTGAACTTTGAGTTTAGGATTAAGTTGAAGGAAGAGTTATAGTTAGGATTGTGTTGAGTTAATAGATGTATAGGGTTGGTGTTGGGATTGGGTTTGGGATTGGGTTGAAGGTTGAGTTGGGAGTTGAATTGAATATTAGTGAGATTTAGTGAGGGGTTCATTTGCTGATTTATTTAGGGAGTGTTGTGGCTTGAGTTAGGAGTTAGCTTGAGTTGAGTTCATATACTCATGAATTTCTTTGGAAATTATTTATTTGATGATTCAGTAGGGCGTTCAGTATGGTATTGAGTGGGAGCCTGAAGTTCATTCAGCCGTTCAGTTGGGAATTTTTTGGATCGTGTCGAATTGAGGATTTTTAGTTGAGGTTTCTAGCTTTTGAGGGTGTAGTTGTTGCCGAGAAGAGTGTTGATTTCAATTCGTTGGGGAATTATTTGGGGCTTGAGGTAGACATTATATTATGTTGAGTTCATGTACCCATGTATTCTTTGAACCGTATTGATTTAGAGTTTGAGTTTAACGTTGAGTTTGGGGTTGAGCTGAGGATCAATTTGGGGATGAAATATAGTTGAGTTTGGAGGGTTGAGGATTAAGTTGAGCTTCATTTAAAAATGATCTGTCACAATGGGGACAAGTGTAGTTGTAGAGGGAAAAGTTTGAGTTAATAGGATATTTGGAAAATTTTAAAAACATTTCAAGAAAGGCTCAAACATTTTACCTGTAGGTAATGGGTTGAAATTTATTAATTAAGAAGTTGAAGAGATAACACGGCAGGTAGTCTCGGGGTAGATGAACCTACAAGAAACCTATTACATGTAAAACGACTTCTAAAAAATTAACAATTTTAAAACTTGAACAAGATGTGCAAATTTGACGATGTAGTTGCACACATAAAGATTTTTCGATTAAAAAAAATATTTGGTCAAGAAGAATATGGTTTCTTTATGAAGATCGAACCGGAATTTCTCGAGATGTTATCAGATAGATTTTATGATTTTGATAATGTGTACCTCGGAAATTTACAAAATTTTTAAACTCCGATTGGAAATATACAATCGCGAAAAAGCAACATCTATGATATATATAATATGGGGATATGATCAGCGAGACTTCTTCTGCTTGCACTTAACAGATTTAGCTTTACTTACACTTCGGGACATTGATGTGACACACGGATGGATGGCTTCTGTTTAGCAAAAATGTTAAACAGCCGCCATCCATTATAAAGAAAAATCAATCAATCAAGAGAAAACGGTAAGTGACTGCCATCAAAGTTTTATTTACAAAAAATTAACGCATTCGAACTAAATATTTATTGTAGAATTTTGTTGTATAACACATTTACACAATTTAGCTGGCAAATGAAATTACTGAACCGATAATGATAAGTGGAATAAACTTTAAATTGTTTTTTTTTGGTAATTTAAATGTTTTCGCTATAATTAGTAATGAGAAAGTATAATTAAAATTTTGTTGAGAATAATGGGTTTACGACAATGTAGGGTATACACGAGCGAAGTTGTATTATTGGCAGCAATCAATAGGTAAACGTTAATGCATAGTGTATAATGAGATTTATTATTGCTCTCTAATTAGAAGAATTTAATTAAGAATTTTTTAAACGGTTTTCGAGCAAAATGAACAATTTCCCATAATTAACATTGTCGAAAATTTATGTTTGTGTGGTGCTTACAATTATGTATGTACAAATGCCATATATGTATTTACGAAATAAAAGTGTTTATGGTGTCAAGGTGTCAACCTTCTTCTTTCAAAGACATTAACACCGTTATACGTAATATTTATTGTACAAAAGAGTAGCAGTAATTGATCCAATGTGTTATGTGCCAATTTTGAGTGAGGATATCCTTTTTACAAATTTGCTAATACATAAATAAGTAATTAAGAAAATTATTGAACAAAAAACCAAAATCTTTCTACATTTGTGGATATTGACTTGTTGGGGTTTAAAAGGTTTATACCTCTTCACTTAATACAGTTCAGGGTTTCATAACACCCGTAACTAATGGTGTTTCTATTGAAATGACGTCTGCGCTTGAGAATTAGATTCAAGGAGAGATTAAACAATTTCACAGAGACAGTGTTTTCTCAGAACCTTCAATTTTGCATTTTCTTAGATACAATAACACAATAATTGTTCACCCTCATATCATATAATTTTGAATAAAACAAAACTATTCTTCTTAACATAATAAATTAGGCAAAATGTTATTTTATTACATACTTAAAGGTATAAATCGATGGCCAATTTTTTTGTTTTTAGTTTTTTCACTCTTTTAAAAATACGATCAATACTCTTTATGAACCGCAAGTGGTTTGAACTCTTTTTTATGTTGCCTATCACTATTGATGGGATGAATTTCCCAAAATTAGAAGCAAAACTCTGAATCATTGCAGCAGTTGAACGAGTTTGGTTAGGGCCAAATTCCTGTGAATGATTAACAATGCCAATCAATTTAGTCTCTCCTTGCCGATTGTATTTCGAATAGGTAACCCTTAAGGCGAGTAAAAGTATCTAATAATTGAATTTAAACATATATTTGACTTAAAATACTACTGCACAGAAGGAATACCATCGATGGACCGGCACAGCGTGTTAAGTAAGAAATACGTGTGTTAAGAATATCGACACACTAGACAGATCATATACATATTGCACTATGAACGATTTGTGTGTTATTATTTGTGTGCTAAGTGAACTTCATAACTCAAAGTTTTGCAATAAAGCAGAAAAGGAAGCATAAGTGAGAAACAATCCAAGCAGCGAATGCTTGCTCTTCATTCTTCAGAACGCAACTGTAAAAGGTAGTGAGCACCAAGGGGTTTCATATGCAAGTGTCTCTTAAATCAACTACCAAAATAAATCTGATAGAAGATTGTGAAGAATGCTTCCAATTTTTAAGGTTGATTCCTAATAAAATATTCAACTTCAATGAACCTGAAGTAATTTCTTGGATTAAACCTAAATTAACATTGATCCCAATAAACATTACCTCAAGACAATTAATTCATTAACTAAGTTATACAAGATTGAGAATAAATACATCGTGGTGTTAAATAATCAAAACAAAACCATGTGGCGGGATCTTGTTGAGTTGGTACGTATATTTATCTCTTTATTACACTCACGAAAACCTGAGGTATTTCGGCTTGTGCTGAAATGTGGACCGCCTAGAAAAGGTAATTAACTTCATCAGTAGCATAACGTCTTCTAATGTCAAAATGGATACTGAACATCCCATTTAACGATTTAGAATAGTATTACCGAATAGTATTCATTGTGCAAGTATATCTAGGAACACACCACTTCCTATAGCACCTAGTTACTATTCTGAAGAAGTATCTGATCATTAACATCAGAATTCAATAAAGGAAATTCTCCACTTTATGAAATTCTCCAACATATTCACTGTTGACGCTTTATATAAAATCAATTGATAGTCTACCGTTTTCTGCGAGTTCCTATATAGTCTTTGTTTATGATAATCATAACAAAGGCTATATAGAAGAAGCTGTACCTGATCATCAATTTGGATTCGATGGAAATGCGCTGGTACAATTTGATTCCGAAAAGAACTGCTTTTATCACATCTAGCACATACATTTTCTGCTCCAATGCTACTGAAATAATGCTGGACCAGAAAATATTTGAAAGATTGCATCAGCTTTCGCTATCAGTAGATACAAATAAACCTGAAATTATATCAATCCAAGGAGTGCCAGGCTGCAGTAAATCAACATTGATCTTAAATCCACATATAATTGGAAAAAATCTCGTCCTCAGTTCTACGAACCACGGCATTAATGATATAAAAACTAAGGTGGTTTACGTCAATATGCTTTATTTTGATGCAAATATGTTTACAACACTTCCTAACCATGTTAGTACAACTTATAGAAACCCTGCGGATGTGGTACATGCATTACTTTACAATCAATATTTCATCAATTCTATACCACTAATAATAATAGGAAATCAGTCAGTTTTAACAATGCCGGTTGATTTCCGATATTCCTGTTATGCCAAATTCACTGTATCTAACTTTTACAAAACGCGACAAAGGATAATTAACTACAACTATTCATGAGGCTCAAGGCTTAGCTTCAGCTAGCGTTATATGTGTCCGACTGCCTGACAAAGAAATTAAACTATTCGGTATAGCTTACCACATGCTATAGTGGTATTAACAAGACACACATATACACACACTAACTCAATTACAATTTACCGATTGAAGGGGACCAACTGCACTCTTTAATACGAATTGCATTAACTGGAAACAACAGATCAGATCATCGTTAATTCTGGTTCCAGTACCAATCAGAACCCAGCACATATTTTGGAAATATTCGACTCCAAGAAGACTACAACAATGGCCAAACCACCAAGCATTAGGAATCTGTCATTTTATTACCAAAATTTTAATAGAATGTCTTCGTAAGCCGCTCAATTTCACAATTTTGTATTAAAAAGGCTGTTTCCGGTTTATATCATCTGTGAAACATCATTCAACAGTGAGATACTGAGCTCTAAATTTTTTCCTAGACAATATAAGGTTTATAGATGTGATCGTTCACCGCTAACAAGTACTAAAATATCTGGCGGAGGAGTACTCATAGCATACATTATTTCAGTTAGCTGGGTAATACATTTTCGGACGGAGGAAGGTGAGACAACGTCAAACATACTTTATTGGCATTTAAATTAACCTAATTTTTAAAGCTTTTAACAATTATGTACTGATGAAAATCGCATTAGTATTGAAATTTATAAAGCTTAATTTTTAAACTTAAAAATTCAAGCTTTTTAGCAAAAGTCATATCAAAACATGAACAGTATTGAACTAAAGGCTTCAGAAGGGATGTATTTCAGTCAGCGTTTAATAATAATTGATCATTAATCAATACCTATTGATGTTAATGAACGTTCTTTTTAGGCTTTTTTAAACATGAAACCCCCTATACCTCAAAGTTTGTAAAAGCTCTATTACATAAGTCAGAAGAAGATCTCAAGAAAGTTACAATTGTTTCATAATTGAAATTATTAACTGTTATGTAAGCTTAAAGCTTATTAATAGGAGCTGGCTTCTATTTAATCATAACAATTTAAAATACAATACTTTAAAATAGAATCATGCTTCTTGAAACTTTAATTTTAAAGGAAATTCAAAAAAACGTAGCTTAATGTACGAAATCTTCAATTTCCTTAAGTTGGGGCTTAACAAACTAGAACCCAAAAGCTCAACATTTGTTAGTCATATATTTTAAATTGGAGCTTTAATGTAAAATTAATAATTTTTAAAAGCTTTAATTCATGAAAAGAAATCAAGCCAAAACTTTACTCATAAATTGGGAAAGACTATGGTGTGTATTTGAAAGCTTCAATTAGAATTTTGTATTAAAATATGGTCATAATATTCTATGCATCAAGTTTAATGAGAATAAACAATGTAAAAAGCTATTGTTAAGCTTTAAGAAGTTCATAAAATTTACCGAAGCTGAGCAGAACTTCACCTATGATTAGCAGAGCTATAGAATTTTGCAAATTATCTATATAAAGCTTAGATATAAAAGTAGAAGAATATTAAGATCGAATCAAGTTTTTAAAAGCTTTAAGCTTTGTATCATAAAGATTAGGGTTTATAGCTTTCGGTAAACTTTCAACCATTTCTGTCAAACAAAAAATAAGTATGTATTTGTACTTTTTAGTTGAAAAGTTTAAGCTTTGGACAAAAAGCTTCTCAAATAAAAAGTGAAACCGGAAGCTAAATAATTGTGAAATCGTCTTAGGTATGTCATTTATGAACTCTATTTCCATTTTTGAGTCCACGACTATTGTGATATTGATCTGTGTATCCTTTTAACCAGGTTATTTCATTGTTGTAAAAAATACCCAACCCTGATGTCATAAATCTAAAAACCATGACTAAATTTCAAATTTATGATGCAATTGGGTTTTAAAGTAAACTGAGAGTTTAATCTTTATTATTAATAACAGGGAATAATTCAAAAAATTTGGCAAAATCCGAAATTAAATTCATAAAATTTAAAATTGAACAGAAATTTTGGTAATATCGAGTCATCGTAATATGAATCAAAATCACTGAGAACAATCGTCATCAGCTCCAGTTTTAATAATCATTTTCGATTTTTTTTTGCAACGAGTAATAAAACAATTCACCGTATAATAGTCTCAGTAAAGCCCCTGCTTCTGAGAGAGAATTCACACACAAAGATATGTAGTGAATATTTTTACGCGGCGATCGTAGTTGCAATAACGGTCGACATAAGAGATACCCTCAAGGACCTGGAGTTCGACGGGGAAAAATCAAGCAGGTAGAGAGCAAGGGAACGTATATCCCACTTCACTTAACCCTACTAAACGCACTTAACCGCTTAAGCTATGGAGTACCGCAAAATGAAAATCAAAGACAGGACTATATTTACAAACAAGCTGAGTCGATGTGACGATCCTACACCCATAAGCACTCCAGCGAAGAGGTAGAAAAAATCCTCCCCTTAACTGAACGTGACACGTTTGACGCCCAGTGAAACGAAAAATTCGGAGCAACGGTCGAGAGGCATCTGCACGGAGGACTAATGACGCGGTGAAAGCAATTAGGTTGGAGATATCAGACAAAAGCTTTCCCGAAGTTAAATTGGGTATCGCGCAAGTACTGGCGGTATAGGACAGCATCAGGGGAGTTACAACTGGATGTTATAAGCCCTTACTATTTATCAACTTACACCTACCATGATACGCGGGAAGAATGTAAAAGTTCGAATAGTTCCAGTGTAGTTACCTAAACCTTTATTACCAAATACAGTGTAGAAATATGCTAATAGTAAGAAATTGTTAATTGTTAAAATTTGTTTACACAGGAATAGAGCTGCGTGAATGTGACGAAGAAAAAATTTGTAAGGGAATTTGACTGGATTAGTATAATTTGGTAATACAACAACCTGTACAGAACATTCTGTATATATGTATAGTTCAGTCGCCATGGCCATCGCGATGAGAGGACTGATTTTATCATAATAATAGTTTGATCAGCTCGAAGCTGGATTAAATTCTCTTACGATTTTCGGAACATATCAAAGTCATATAAATTAAAAAATTAAACCTTTAGAATCTTTTGTATCTGTTCGGGGTAGGGTTTCTGAACCGGATATATCCGTAACCGGTATCCGCGGATATTTGTGACTTTAAGGGTATCCGATAACCGCGGTTATTTTTCAACGGTATCCGGAAATATTGTTTTTTTAAATAATTTCAATATGTTTTTTAATTTTAATAAAACAATTAACCAGAAATACAAAAATAAATCTCATTTTCATAAGTTTTATTTAAAAATATATGCGCTCTTTTTGACAATCTATTCCTTTCAATAACGTGTTAAAGTATTCAACACAATAAACTTTAATACGATCCTCATTAGTTGTTTAATTTCTCCTCGCTTTCCCCGTTAAACGTGAAACTATATGTACTAGGGTAGTTTTTTCATTTTTCATGCTCATTTTATTGTAACGCAATAATTCAGAAGCACTACCGCATTAACGCACATACTCATATCTCTTAAAAAACAATTGAACCATGCATTTGAACTACTCCTGGATATTAAAATTCGCTGGAACTCGGTAACTCTAATGTTATAGAGGTTCTTAAAGGTAAATACGGCCATTACTCAAGATCTAAAAGATTTAAACGCTTACTCCATGATGGAAAAATTTGATTTCCAATAATCAGACATCTCGGCCAATCTCTACGTCCAATAAAACTGCCTGAGCCGAAAAGATGCCAATATTTTTGCTGCTTAAGGTGTTTTATCTTTTTTAAGAAATAAAATGGAAGCAATTAATTCCGAAATAAGTCGTGAAAATTCCTTGTTGATCCAAATGTGAATCCAACAAAATTAATTATGAGTTTTGTAAACCTCATGAATCAATAATACGGTGATGAAACTACTCGAGTTACCTAGAATGACAAAGCACATCATTGCTCATTGCAATGAAACTGCTTTGACTGTTGAATTAGATTCAGAATTAAAACTATCATTAACTGAAGAATTAATTCTTATATTTCAAATGCGATGACCGTTAAACATGTAATGACATCGAATTTTCCGAGCAGTTTAAAACAAGAATTTACCCGTTTCAAGAAAACTGGTAAGAGAACCCCAAATCTTGATTTATTATTCAAGGCATTAAAAACTGCAAAGCCAACATCGACAGATTCAAAAATAACATTTTTGGTTTCAGGTGATTTTTGCACTAAAGTTGGGTCCCGTCTTTCCTGCACTTCACTTAATGCATTAACATTTTTAAAATATCATTAGTAAGACCAATTACTTAAATATTTAAATATGAAATATAAAAAAATATTTAACTTTAACTACTTTTGTTTATTTTTGACGGTTATCCGGTAACCGTCAGATACTTCATAAACTTCAATTCAATATCCGCGGTTACAGAAAATCCGGATATTTGGAAACCCTAATTGCCAGTTAGTGTTAAAGTATTACGAAAACTAGGATTTTCATATACAATAACACTAGCCCGCAATACGAAAGTTTTCGTAATAGTTCAAGAATAGCATCCCTGGTAGATTTTATGGTTAATGCTTTCGACGGTGAAATGCGCTAAAACACAAAGAAGTCTTGAAAATATTTTGTCATGAAACTTTACTATTCTCTTCTAACTTGCGTTTTTTTTTTGCACAATCATTAAGTTACTGGTTGAAGCGATGTGTTGCCTATAAAAAGTTAAATAGGACAATAATTTGTAGCGCATTTATAATATTTCCCCGCAATGTTAAAACATCAAAATATCACGTTGGCCTTCACGAACAATATTCCCTCCCTGTCTGTTTATACCTTACAATATTTTAATTTGTTATTTATTCTTCAATATTTTAATTTGTTTACCCTATTGATGACCTTTAACTTTTTCAATAACAAATAAATATTTAATTGAATCAATAAAATAGTCTGCTTCGAGTTAGAATATATAACTTTTAATTGCAAATTACTTATATACTTCTAATCGAGTACAATACCAATTTTATGAATAATTGAAAGAATTATTCAATTCCACGTTTTTTTTTTGTTTTTGTAACTTTCATTATTTTTATGTAAAGAAAGAAAAGTGAAATTTTGAAGAGAAAATAAAACAAGAAATTACAATTAAAAATATTTTACAAATAATTAATATTTTTTGTATGATATAACAATCGCATATATGCGATGTATGTATGTAGCAAAGAGTATACCTAATGTATGTGAATTTTAATTTTTTTTTTTTATTGCAATAGTGCAATATACTTGTAAATAATTGCTGTATGATTTTTCGATAAATGCACGCGAAATGTAACATCATGACTCATAATTTTATACATAATAGTAATAAAAGTATCTTATATGATAAATTTATCTACCTTTATAAAAAAATGTATTAAAGAAGTTGGGCTGCCGCTTTATTTATATATGGGCATAACAAGTCGCTTATTAAGGTTAAGTAACCTTACTGGGTAGAGGTTTTTGTGTGTACATACATATATATTGATTTATTAATTCGCAGACAGCCAAAATGTTCTCAATTCAATTTATTTTTGCAATCATGGTCAATGCGGTGAGTGTGCTGCCATTATGAAATGTTAAGTGTGATTTTTTTATAAATGAATTACGTGTATCCACACAAGTTTGTTAAATCTTCATATCTATATGCCAAATTTGTCAAACTCAAACTTTATTGGTAATATGTTGCGGTTTAATTATTGAAATTAAAAATTTAACGAATTACGCTTTAAATGTTTATCGCAGATGAGTTATTTATAGTAACGCTCTTCACATTCGATGGTTTGTGATGGTATATCGATTAAAATGAATTATAATCGACTCACTATAAATTCAAGGTCTTAAAGAGAAATTTTGACAAATATGCTTTTCTACCGGTAGATTTATTGAACATAACGACTTACCTTTTTGAGATAAAATCGATTGATCAAATTATACAATTTAAACGTCAACTTAAATATCTTTTCTAAAAAATCTATAATGATTAATAATACATTTTTTTTGTTGTTATCGTCAACTTTTATTAATTGTATAATTAAGAAATCTATCAACGAAATCGACAAACATTCGAGTACGAGTAGCTATATTGTCATAATTTTGAAAAGCTTTTCGAAAATACAAAAGCAATAATAATCAATCAACCATTGAACAGTATAAACGCACTCTTTCTTTTCATCTTGATAAACATCACACTTTCACTGTGGATGGATTATCCGCAATGCTCATCGAAAGTGTATTTTCGCCTTTAAACTAGTAACCCTTTTAATCATTTCAATCAGTCAATCTTAAACTGTAATTATTTTCACTGAAGTTAATTAAAATTGTATAGGTCAATGTTTACGGTAGAATCCAAAGGCAATGGAAATCCAGAATTTCACAATATTTTTACTTCTATAAATTCCAGATTTCAAAATAAATTTTTGTCCAAATCCACCTTTTTCCAATAAATCCGTTTTTCATAAAATTCATTATTGTCATAATGCACGTATGCTTAAATCTATTTTCGTCAAGATCCAATATTGACAAAATCCAAACTTAGAGACGTTTGTTGCGAACACAATAATGTTGTAAAGAAAAGAACTCC
This sequence comes from Tipula helvola, assembly GCA_963556165.1. Lineage (NCBI taxonomy): Eukaryota > Metazoa > Arthropoda > Insecta > Diptera > Tipulidae > Tipula > Tipula helvola. The sequence goes on from OY744483.1 coordinate 62,064,669, forward strand.
TTTTTGACAAAATCCATTTTTTGACATAATCCACTTTTCACTCTTTCTGAGAAACTCTTTGAGCAAGCTGTAAATTTTGGATAATACGTTCTGTTCTAGTGCCAACATTTTCAAAAAATATTTCTTTTGTTTTATAGTTTGAATTTTTATTGATTTTCCGTTTTAATACATCAATCGCCGCAAACTCTTCGTTTTCTGGCTTTTTAATATCTAAATTAAAATCACCTGCCACTATCATGGCGAATCGGTCAAATTAAATCGTATGATATCCGAAAACACTTCTGCAAACTTTCTTGTATATGCACCCAAATTTTACTATATCTACCGATAGAGGCGAATTTTTATTTTTATAAATCGCGACTCCTCCATCGTCATCGTCCATCTAAGCTTCAGTACAAAGAATGATCGAAACCTTATTTAACACGTTATACGTTGATATATTTTTGCTATGTGCATGTAAACTTTGCGCATTAACAAGTGCGGTGCTAGCATCGGCATTCACAATGTGCTGTTCGCAACGTTTTGTCACCGTACTCAATGACGTTGATTCCAATTGCGACATTTCATGACGCAAATCAGAATTTCGCAAACACTTTGAATGATAAAACTTAAAATCATTCTCCATATTAGTTAAATATAATCCACTTAGATCCGTAACCCTTGAAAGTGCTACATAACGTATGAGGAATGAAATATGGACAAAATGTAAAATGTATTTGTATTTGTATTGTACAACCAAAAATAAAAATTTCCTTGTTTTTAAATAAGGTGGTTCCCGTATATTTTATAAAAAATACATTACAACTGCGTCATTTTACGATTAGTTACAAAAATGTCGTTGTTACAAGTAAATCGTCGTAAATTAATTTATAAATTTTGTCAGGAAAATCCAGACAAAAAAAAGAACGAGATTTTTCACTACTTCAAGGATCTTGGATTCAAAAATCCTTTATCTACAAAACAATTAAACTGTTTGAGAATAATGAACCTGTGGAAAGAAAACCCGACTCTGGTAAAAAATGTCAACTACAAGGTAGCAAAGTTCGAATGAAATTGAAAGGTGAAACAGTGGGTCGAACTGCAAAATCGTACAGACAACTGGGTAAAAAATATCAAGTTGCCCCAAAAACTATCAAGAAATATTTACAAAGTATGAATATTCAACGCAAACCCAAAAAATCGGCACCAGCAACTACAGACAAACAATTAGCTACAATCAAATCTAGATTAAGAGTGCTTTCCCAAACATATTTCGCTGCTTCTTCAGCTTATAAATGTGTGATGGATGATGAAAGTTATTTCACTGTTGAAGGTAATGAATGGCAGCCAAAATACTACTACGAGTCTCCCGATCACAAAGCACCAGAAAAGGAGAAGTTTATTCATAAGACCAAGTTTCCAGGTAAAGTTATGTTGTGGTTGGCTATTAGCGAACGAGGTGTCAGTGACCCAGTATTTTTCAAAAGTGGTTTGGCGGTTAATGCGCAAACATACACAAACAAATGTTTACCTGTGCTTCAGAAATTTATAAATAAATATCATAAAAATGATAAAACGATTTTTTGGCCTGATTTGGCATCCTCACATTATGCCAACGCAACGTTATCTGATTTACGTCAACGCAGAATCGAATTTATCCCTAAAGACTATAACCCACCAAATGTTCCACAACTAAGGCCCATTGAAACTTTTTGGGCAAATCTGAAGAGAATGGTATACAGCAATGGATATCGTGCTAAAAATGTTGAATGTCTGATTAGAAAGATAAAAGAGATTTAAAGAAGATTGATACATCAGGAACGCAGGCGGCAATGAAAAGAGTGCCAGAAAGGATCAGGAAAGCGAATCGATATGGAGCGCAAATTTTTCTGTAAATTTTATCTAGGAATTAAAGTTTTAAATAAATTATGGATTTAAATCGTTTGATTAGTAAATAATTTTTTTTTTACTTTTTTTTGTTTGTCCATATTTTATTCCTCATACGTTACACTAATTGATGTTCGTGTCGGCGATCATACTATTTTATTGCGTTCGATGTTGAAAGGCCGAATGTCGGAAGGCCGAATGTCGAAAGGCCGAACGCCAAATGGGTCGGAAGGCGAATGTCGAAAGGCCGAATGTCGAAAGGCCGAATGTCGAAAGACCGAATGTGTCGAAAGGGCGAATGTTGAAAGGCCGATTCGAAAGACCGAATGTGTCGAAAGACCGATGTGTCGCAAGGCCGAATTTTGAAAGGCTGTTTGTGTCGAAATTGATTTTAATTTTTCATCTTTTTATGAAGGAACATTTTCAAAATTTATGTTTTTATGAAGGGTGGGCTACCTTATCTAGAAAAATATAATACAGAAACTGAAAATCCCGAGAAAAAAATCCAGAAACAAAAAAAATCAGAAAAACAAAAATCGAGCCCAATAAAAGTCTTACAAACAAGCGAACTATGTAATTGGGATCGGGATACCATCATGGATGAAAAATCACAAAAAAAAACACCGAAAAATACAAAGTAAACTGCCCCATCGAGAGGGAAGACCCCAATAAATGTTTGATAACTAAAATATGAAAACAAAAGGAATCTACATAATTTCATGTCTTCCTTGCGCGGAAAGGACTAATGCTAAGCGGCTTTGAGGAGTTTTTTATTTTAGTTTGTGAAATACAAACGTAAATATTTTTACAAATGTTAATATTTTTGAAATTTTTCTGACGTTTTCCTGTCATGCTTGCGCAAAGGGATCAATGCTAAGAAGCTTTGGAGAGTTCTCTATTTTAGTATGTGAATTATTATTAAAAAATACAAATTTTTCAAAAATGGTTCAATCACTATGAATATTACAATAGAATTTCAAAAAATCGTCAGGGCGGAGGTTTGAGGCGGCAGCCCCTATCCTCCAAGGTATAAAACGAATTAAAATAATATTTCAAAAATTTGTTATGTTTAAAAACTTGGTTTTTTTGGGATTTTTCTTTTTTTTTGGGATTTTTTTAGTTTGGGTAACGATACAGATATTGATACGGCAGCAGAAAATTTAAAAGATACTCTGGCGTTGTCAGCTGAAAAGGATACACCCGTCATAAGTAGTTTTGAAAAAGTTAATAAACTTCCACATAATATTCAGGAACTTATATCCAGGAAAAGCGAAAAATTCGCCGTCAAGGGCAACAAACAAAATCACCGTCATTAAAAAGGAAATTTAATCGATCTATTAAGACTCTAAGATTTGCTTTGCGGGAAGAAGAAAACCAGAGCGTCCAGAATTATTTAAGTGAGCTTTCGGCAACCGAAGGGACAGGCTACTCTTTGTGGAAGGCACCAAAAAATTTAAAAAGGGCAACAAACTCGAATCCACCGATCAGACTTCCAACTGGCTTTTGCTGCTCATCTAGCGACAGTATTCGCACCACACAAAGAAACAAATACTTTCGTGCTACCGGAACAAATGGATGTCTTTTAACAAATTGTGTAAGTCCGATAAAGGCACCAAGGCATGATCTTATTACTGAAAAAATGATAAGGGAATTACATTCATATTCAACGCGATCATGCGAACCGGTTATATTCCTCAAAAATGGAAGGCATCGGTGATCACCACATCGCAAAATCTCTAGGATCAATCTAATTTTGGTTTGGAAACGATATGACATCAAACGAAGTTATACGCCTCTGACGATACGTCAAAATAACGGAGGGGTTTTTTGATATTGGGATAGCTTCTAGTTACTTCAGTATGTATGCGGCCTATTGGCAAAACCTGTAGGATCAGATGCACAGAATATTTTTGTTTAACCTGTGGATTGGTAATGAATTATGGCAAAAAAATTTCTTTTTGGTTTTAACAGAGGCAAGGAAACATAATTACTCTAAGTCATCTAGTTGAGAGACAAGCAAAACAACAGATGAGTTATAATATTAGATTATCTGGGAGAGGCACTGAAGTTGAACTGCCCATCTCCAAAATCCCTTACTAGGTATATAACAGTACATGTCCGTTTTATTGGACTTCTGGAGAGAATGGGCGAGGGCTCCAACAGACCGCTGCATATTCTGCAACCTGGAAAAGATTGCATTCTTAATTAATGCTGGGCTTATACCGACCTAGTAGATATGCATGAGATGAGTTAATCACGTTTATCAAGGATTTGAGCCTTCACTTCATTTTATTTTTATTTTTTATTATTCCAAAATTGGTCAGCGGACAGACAAACGTCCAATTATGCGCTGGAACTACATCGCACATAAAAAATTTATAATAAATCAATTTTAGAAAACAAAAACTGAATTAAGTACAATTACAATATTAATAATAATCTAATAAAACAGAAATTAACAAAAGTGCGTGTAGATGCCTCCACATAATGCCAGTCAACCCTCAATAAGAAACAGTAGATCGAACTTTTGTAGAAGTACACATACGCACATATATTGGACATACACCAAACCCGCGACTAACAACCAAGCGTTGAAACAGTGCTGAGGATCGCAGATCTAAACTGACTTAGTGAAAGCAAAATTACATCACAATCAAGGAAAAACTCATTATGATTTGAATGTAATCTTGATAAAGGGTTCGCAAAGCCAAGATTGGTTCTTTAAAAGATCGAAATAAACAACAAACCGCTTCTAACTCTACGAAAGAGTGCATAGAAATTCAGACATGATAACGAGGACGCTTCGCACAAGCTGTTAATTAATTTATAAAGGAATGTTTCATCAAGCAGAAGCCTTCTGGTCTCAAGTGATTGAAGTTCAAATATTTTAAGCCTAACTTCATAGCTAGGACGACTACTGAAAGGCATACACTTATACATTTAAAAAATGGGTAAATTTCCGCTATACCCTCTCAATTTGAGCGTTATAAGATTCGTAGTAAGGGCTCCAAATTTGACTATAATACTCCAAAAAACTACGCACTAAGCTTTTAAATAACGTAATAAAAACATTGGGATCACGAAACTCTTTACCACGTCTAAAAATAAACCCAAGTAATCTATGTGCTTTAGCACAGACGGCTGCTACTTGGAGATCAAATTTGAGTTTAGAATCAAATATTACACCAAGATCAGTGATTTACCCCGACTAAAACATTATCATTAATATTGTATGTAGTTAAGTAGTTAAGCTTGCCCGTATATGAAATTACAACACATTTACTGATATTAAATTTTAGATTATTAGCAATAAAAGACTTTGCCAATCAGACTGAAGTCTAGAACTGTCAGCGGCGTCATTATTATTGGTGAAAATTTTTAGATCATCAGCGTAAAGTAAGTATCGTGTAGACAGAATGGTTGGCAAATCGTTGATAAAAATAAGAAATAAAAGAGGTTGCAGTGCACAAAATTTGGTACCAAAATTTGATAGAATTTTGAATAATTTCGGTGTAATTGTGTCAATACATTAATGAAGGCCAAATGTTTATCCTTGTTTTAAAATATTCAGTATATACATATAACGACTATTGTCATCTCCCTCCAACTGTTAAACACCGAACTACAAAAACCTTCAATTAAGACACTTATTTTGGAATATTAGGTGATCCCTACGTCAAAATTTCGGCATAGTGCCTTGGGCGTAGACTATAGCGTAACAAACATCGTGTTTTCATTAAGTTATCTACCAGCCACTAAAGTCACAAAGTACAACTCTCTTATTTATCAAAATTAACTTAAAGTCTTCCGCACAGCGAAGGTATGTAGGTACATTGTGCTTGAGAAATACCATCCTAATACAACTAATCTCATAGTATCCCGAAATGCGAAATCCAAATTGGTCTCCTGTGTTGTCATTCTATTTTCATCATTTTTGTCAAATTAAAACCGCCTACAGCATACAGCTTTATGACTACCACAAATTTAAATATTTCTAATAATGTATCCAAGTTCGACCCTTACATACGCAGATGGTACATTTGAGTAAAGATATAATAAATAATTCCACTATGGTTTTAATTGAGTTAATAAATTTATTTTTTTTATAAATAATGTTCCTCACTCCAATAATTAATCTCTAATACTTATACATAAATTATGAAGATGTTCAAGAGTTACATAATTTTCTATAGTATGTTCATTGCCATTTGAACTTGTTCCGGTTACCATTATATTGTATACAATCCGATTCCAGTTTATTTTAAATTACACATATACATGCATCTGAATACGTCTGTACATTTTTTGTTTTCTTAATTGGACCCGATAGTTTAACAAACATAACGATCTTATGTATATAAAAGTATCTATTAAATTAAAATGAAGTTTACACATGGTAATTTATTATGTATCATCGTGAACAATTAAGCGCACGCTTAAAATAGAATGTTAAATCACCAAATAATACATCTCGTATACAGATAAAAATATTGAGAGTTACATAAATAATCCTTAACTAATAGAAAAACCGTTACAATTTATGGATATAAAATAAATTGATGCTAAATTGCAAATTTCATTTCTAATTTCAGATCTCAAGATTGACGTGAAACACGATTATGGATAAAAATAAATATTGTAAGTAATCAATTGGTAGTAAAATAAAATAAAAATTAATTTACCGTTTCATAGGAAGTAGAAGATAAAAAAAGGCGTACTTTAATAATTTTAAAACAGCACGACTTTTAACGTAAATAATCGATATGCAACAAAAGTCTTATGTGTTTTGTGTATGGAAGGTTTGGTTTTTCAATGTTATTTTATGAATTTTATGATTTCAAAGGTTTTTTAGTTAAAGCAGGTGATATTGTACATACACGCTCGCACGAACGCAATTCAATCCTAAGTCAACCTCCAACTCGAACCCCCCCCCCCCTACTCAACCCTCAATGATCAGCTAAATCCTCAAATCAACACGGTTCTAAAACTACATGCATGATGGGTTTATCTAAGACAACGTTGGACTCCATACAGCCAATGTACCCTTGGATTATATGAACTACTCTTTTGATAACAGAATTATTTCGAACCGGATTTTCTGTGGAGAATATGTGGAAATACCGCATCTAGTAAGTAACCTCAGAAACTTAAATGGGGTAGCAGATTGAGTCAGAGAAAATATTAAATTACAAATTCTTTATTTGGGACCAGAAGTCATGTTTTAATTTTATGATTTTTATTATTTTATGTGCACTAAAACTGATAGAGAAAATTAATTATCCGAAATTTATAAAATTGAGCACATTTTAAAGATAAATGAATAGGTATTATAAAATAATTATAAAAATAGTACCGTCTTTCATTTCTTCTTTTTCAAAATGGCCGCCGAAACGTTCTTTTTGAATTTTCTCCCATTTATCTGACAATTTTCTCCTTTTTTATGTTCGTGAGTCGGTCGTGAATGGGATTTTACCATCAGCGTCTGGAGTGGATGTGCCTTCAAGCAAGTCATTGTAGAGTTGCACTCGCATGCTGTCGGACTTTGCCTTCAATCATAATCAAAGCCTTATTATAAATTTCGTCATTAAACGTCAAATTCGGATGTAACTCTCGAAGTCTTTGCCACATATCTTCTACTGCACAATCCTCCAAGCCGCTTCATTGCTAGTGACGTAACGCCTTGATATAAATGGCTGCAGTCTATTTCGGGGGTCAATGTATACATTTTCTTATTGCACGGTAAATATTGCCTGGTCACAATCTCGCAAATATACTTTATGGCCTGTACTAAAATACACGCTTCAACGTTTTTGTGTACATCGAATATTTTTGCCAACTCTTTTCTACGACCACTTGATGTCGTTCACCTCTTAAGTTTATGGTATAGTTAAAGTATAGTTAAGCATTACCCGCAGAAACTTTTGTTTTGCATTCCATCTTTCATATATGGCGATAACGTATTGTAGGGACCTGGATCATGTGTCTAACGATAGTGTCGAACAACTCTTTATCGATACAAACTTCCGGTATCTTAGCTCTTATGATATCGTCTGGTGCCCTTCGGTCGCTCTTTGGCCAGGCAATAATTCAGTGATGATCTCTTTCTAACCGGGATTGCACGAAAACGTTAAAAATAGATCACATATCACAACGTCCATAATTGCATACGAAAAATGTAAATGCATCCTGTGTATATGCATGGAGGTATCTGGGGCTCAAGTTACTTTGATTCAATGAAATAAAACGTAAACGCTAGCTCTCCGCCTTGGCGTATACATCAACTACAAATTTATGAAGAAGCTGTCTGCAACGTAGAAACAAATTAAAATCGTCATGTCGCAGCATCAGATTATAAGCGTAAAAGTCGATGCAGGACACTATTTTGTTTTGCAATGTTTGTCTTGTTGTTGAATTGATTTGAGCATAGTAAAATGATAACCTTCTTGTCCTTGAATACTGATTGCCTATGACCACAGTTGCCACCTCGATGGTAGTTGGAGTATTGCACCGCCGTTCATATTCTACTACTTCACAATTTTGATCAGGGATATGCCAGAAAAGTTTTAAAACCAATGCACCAGGTGGTTTATCGTTCGACATCCTGAAAAACCTGGCAGTCGCTCTCCATAAAATAAATTTGTAAAAATTGCGGGTGCTGGTTTGATGCGGGAAACAGGGGAACCAATCCTATGGTAAAGTTATCCCTGAATAGTAAAAGTTGGTGAAAAACCATTCATTGGTTTCAAAAACGGTTCAGGACTCGCTGCGATTCATCTGTTTTATTCAAAAATAGAGTTCTCAATGGCTCGACTGGTTCTTCTATAATAGGATTAGAAACTTTATCGTCACAGCAGCACATTCCTGGTGTATCTTCTCTCCACTTTAATGCTTTACAGAATCGACATTCATTAATTGTTCGTCCCGTAGTAACCCGCCTATGACTGCCGTAATCTATTGATAAATTCTAGCATAGTAAGTACCACCCCAATACACTAGTACATACAACAATTTCGACTCCACACGGGCAAAATATATAGTTCTTAAAACGGCTACCGGACACACTTGTCGTAATATATACATTTTCCTAATCACTGATGCCCAGATAAATATGAAGAGATACAATGTGGGTTTGTTTTCCAATGCATCGAATTATCAACGAATTCAATTTTAAAACGATCGTCAATACAATCAGCTTGATCACAATTCACATCATGATACATAATGATCGGATCTACAACAATAGCATCATTAATTTTGAAAAACATACTCTTGGTTTTAGTGCTCAAAAACATAGAATGAGCAAGACATCACTCCTTTAGAACGCATAAATCTGATTTCATATGTTGAATATTTGTGCTACGCATAGGGTGCTTATAGAGAAACACTAGGTCGTCAGCAAAAGCTAACAACTCAGAATTAAAGTCAATATAAAATAGGGTTTACGTAAATTAAAAAAAGCAAAGGACCTAGTATAGAACCTTGTGGAACGCCATCATTAATGGTTATACCTTGACTTCAAGTATCATTAATTTTAACAACCTGAGACCGTTCAGATGAATAGGATCGAAACCACTGCAAAATAACACCACGGAAACCAGCATAGGAAAGTTTGTTTAGTAAGACATTATGATTTACTATATCGAATGATTTTTGTATAAAAAATTTGTAAATTCTATTAAAGCGTTTTCAGTACTTCTAAATTTCCTAAAACCGTACTGGTTATTATGTAAAAAAACTAGTGCTCATTAAAAATTTAGTAACTCTTAAATGGGCTAGCATTTCGATAATTTTACCAAATACAGAGAGCAATGAAATTGGTCTGTAGTTGCAACTTCTTCTTTTAGTCTGGAATGACTATGAAAAAATATCTACAATATAAATTGATACTTTCTTAACCAATAAATTACTAACATCATCATTGCCCGATGTGCAAGTCGAACGAATCAGTTTCCCAGAAAACGCAAGACTTTAATTCCGAATTAATATAAACAAGATCAGAACCAAATTGGTTATCAAGTTTAATAGTTTCTTTCAAATTAAGAACCGAGTTAACGAAATGATTGTTAAATAACGTTGCTATTTGAAGTTGAACCGTTATCATCAATCATTATTTCCGCAATCGTATCTTTGTGGCTTTCATTGTTCAAAATTTCATTGACTACTTTCCAGCAAGCTCTTAATATTACCTGTTGAGGGGCTAAATTTATTTTCATAGAATTTGGCTTTGGCAAAATAAATATCATGTTTAAGAGCCTTCCGCATTTTCATAATAGTGTTATTAGAATTTTTAGATAATTTTTTACTTAAGTCATTTTTTCAATTTAAATTGTTTTAGCAGAGCAGAATAAATCCAAGGCTTAATGATAATTTCCTTAGCGTTCACTAAACGTCTTGAAGTATTACCATCTATGCATTGTTTTAAACGTGTAATGAAACAAACAGTCATAAGCCTTGGATACCCAAGAGATTTAACTCGTCAAATAGATTTGAATAATTAATGGTTTTAACATAACGTTTTAATTAAGATGATTCTGCGTATGAACATCCGAAATAAAACTAAAATCAAATTTCAATGAATGTCTAAAAAATAAGTGATCTATGCACGTCGAAGAATTATTTAAAATTCTCGTTGGCACATTTAGTAAAGATTTTAGCCCATGAGACGCCATTAGAAATATTTACTCATATGAAGATGAAGGACGTTCTAATATATTGATATTCATGTCCCCAAAAACTAATAAATTTTTTGATTTGGTCCTTGTTAAAATACTATTAACCTCTCCTAGAAAAACAGATGTGTTCAAAAAATTAAACCTATAAATGACTAAAATGGAAAACCGGACGGAATTAAATTCAAAATTTACCTGTAAAATGTCGGCACTAGTAGCATTGATGCATGAAACAGTATTATTCTGAATGTTATCATTTAGATAAACAACAACTCCACCGGATCTATACGTATAGAATTACATTTACCGTAAATAATAAATCCAGAAATTTTATAATTATCGAGTTCAAACATCTCGATCCAGACTTCTGACAGGAGAATGATTTGAGGCAACTTGTCAAGCGCAGCTTTCAATAAATTAAATTTTTCTTAAGCTTCTAATATTTTACTGAAATATAATAGTCAGCTCAAAAATGTTTAGCTTTAACCTTAGCTTTAACATTTCGTTATCTGTTCTGCTCCACTCATAATGTCTAATTAAAATATTTAGTACGAGAGTTTTTACAAAAGCATCCAATTTTGAATAGTTCCTTATGCCAAATCTTTTCAAGTTTTTCAAAATGTTTAATAATTTTTTGGATTTTTTCTACAAATATTGCATAAAATAATTTTTTAATCCTACAAATCAGATGAAGCTAAAAGAATAATTTGGGTTGGTAGCAGTGTTTAAATTCAAATTTCGTTCTTTTCTTTACTCTCGTTCTGCGAAAGGAGAGAAAAGATATTTCGTTTTGTTTCTTTCCTCTACTCTGGAACGAAATCCAACAAAATAAAATATCTCTCCTCTCCTATCCTTTGTGTTTTATATGAATATGAGGACTATGAGGAGAGATATTTTACTTTTTCCGATTTCGACCCCGGCGAAAGAAACAAACAAAAATATTTTTTGTTTCCTTTCACAAAGAGAGAAAAAAAAGATAAAAGAAGAATATGAATTATAATTGATAAGCTACGCGGGACATTTGAGATCCTTGAACAAGAATGCCCAAAATTCTTAGCTTATTATTATTGAATAAAAATTTTGAGGGCCCTGGATTTCGGGAGCCGCAGTATAAAACAGTTTGAGAAGCACTGCGCTATAGAGCTACTATCAACTACAGCGAGATATTAAGTAAAACATTTTACAATTTAAATCACTTTAAGTTGTTCCAAATCTACAATTAGGTTTGGGTTCAGTCAGATAATTTCTAACAAAGGTATCTAATAACGATAAATACATACATGATTACTAACTATCTACTGTATTTATAAAAATTATTGAAAATAAAAATAAACATAAATAACCAAATACCAAGCCATAATATATTTTGGTCTAAAGAATCAAATTATAAGTTCTTTAAGTATGTAACTGATCCCGCCAAAATATAAAAAGATAAGTCTCATCAACAATTTATCGTGAGTTTATTTTTTATTTTTTAGTATTTAGTTCAAGTGCTGATGATTGTAATTAAGTTTGTGATCAATCAAAATATTATGTTTATACGCGTATTCTTATATCATATAAATGAATGAAAACATGTGGCTTCTTCATCCAGAAAAATCACAAAATGTTGATGATAAACATTTTGATGTGCATGTACGCATATAGTACATACAATATTCAAATTGACTTTTAAATTAAACATCCGGTGAAATAAAATTTTTGTATATAAAATAAAATTGGCCTTTGGGCTTATTTATACAAATTTTGTATTTAATGTAAATAGCGGAGCATGTCAATTAGTGATGAAATGAAAATCTGTAATTATAATATTGAAAGATTGATTTAGCCAAAAAAAAAATTTAGTTTATCATGCCCAAGATGATGACCGTTAATTACACGCTGAATTGTATGAACATTAAAAATTAATGGTCTACAACAATAATGCGTAATAAGGAAAGTTTCATTTACTTGATTGCCATTGACGTGATTTTTGGTTGTATAATATAAAAAATAAATTTACCTTGACCTCTAAATACGCATGCTATAAATAAAGAATACAAGCGTTATTATACAAGAAATGATAATTGATATTGTAATTATTATGTAATTAATAATGAAAGGTGATTTGCACAGGGTTATCATTTACACAGACTATATAAGAAAGTCTAAATTATTCAGCATATTTACGTGTTGTATGTACATATACACAGAATAATACAAAAATTGAAAGTGTTTACGTAACGGCATTACATTTCAACTTTTTCAGACCAATATACACACTGATTATGGAAAATCTCTCTTGGCAAATAATACGTATGTTAACACGTTTTATTGCTTGCTAATAATAGCCGGTTGCTACAGACACGCCAAAACAGATGTTTGTATTTCTTATTTATATTTTCTTGTGTTATTTATTATTCAACAAAACAAATTCAAAACATGACATTCAATTTTGAAACGGAAATGAAAGAAAACTCGTATTGATTTTTATATAGTCGTTAGCTAATAGATGTTATTATGCACATAAAGATATGTATGTGCAGAATGGAAAACCTTCTACATTCATAACCGTATAAATCTACATGATATTATTTCCGGACTGTGAATGAGTTATTACTAAACAAATCATATCACCGCATCATATTCATAACGCGACAATCATACTCGGTTACTAATTATAGATGTTACCATTTCACAGTAATAAATAATTATTTTGTCGCGATTTTATGTTGCTTTAGTTAATTATATACATTGTAGTGTTTCCATTTTCAATAATAAAAAGTGTCATACGTTTTACGTTACATAAAAAATGTAGACAACGAAATTGCATCACCGAATATGGGTTACTACAAAATTATGTGTGCAAATACTAAAAACGGTTATTAATTGATGTCTTGATAAATTTAAATTCATAATTATGCATTTCAGGAAAAATAATTTGCCGACTTAGGTAACCGTGGTGCATTAAATAATGAAAACGGTAAAACGATATGAGATGAATGGCTGAGTGTCACATTAAGTTGACGTCATTCGTATTTTATTAAATTTAGAGAGCATCGAACCCGGCCGCATAGTACATTTTAATAATTTGAATAAAATATGTGCAGGAAATCATAATTTCGACATATGGTATGTTATGCGGGTTTGCAAGACAAATTCGCTTTCTAAAATAGAGCGGCATATTTTGGCAATGCGTGCGGCGAACCAAAATATGTTTATTCATTATACCATAGAAGTTCTTAAACATTTTAGAGATCTGTTGCTACTTCACTGCTTATGGCTAGGCTTGTGATTCTTGATATTGAGTGTTGACGCAAAGTAATCGATGCTTAGTTGATGCAGGTCCGAGAAAATATTGGCAGGTGCTCAAGATCCGCTATCGGTAGAGTAATAAAATCGCCACGACTTCAGCTAGGATAAGCGAGCTTTATTTTTTCCGTTTTGAGCCATATAAACAAGTATGTAACTTAGTCTCGGTTAACTTTGCTCACTTGTACATTGATATTTTCTAAATTTTCAATGTTGCTTTTTTGGTGTTCTATAGCATGGTATTATATTGGGAAGTTCAACAGTTTTTCAAAAACAACCACGTATGTACTCTGCTATTTATGAACTTAGGGCCGAGGCTCTTTCTGCTACATCTGTCAAAGAGAAGCGTCTCATATTAAGGAAAGCCATCAAATTCAGGCCCTCTATTTATTTATTTATTTAGTCAGTTACCACATCACCACAATATACAATATAAAAAAAGGTCTAAAGTATAATTTTAAAAAAAACTCTTACAACAAACGTTTTTTGAACAACTCTCTCGAAATGAGAAAATCACAATAATTCAAACATTTGTCAAGTGCGATATGAAAAGCTACAAAAAGGAATAAGAAAACTTGGGCGTAATCTTAAACTTCTCTGGGGAACATAAATGCTAAACTTTCCAAACAACTCTGGGCACTCAACCCTAGAACATAGACTTTGCAAATTTAGCAATAAAAGGCGATTTCGGTACGGTACACAAATGTATAAATCTCGATTGGGAGAGTAACCATCGCGTGCATAAATCAAAAACTGTTTCTGAATGCTTTCAATTCGATCAGCATGAATCCGATAGAATGGATGCCATATAGCTGCAGCAATCTGCAAAATGGACCTAACATAGGTAACGTAAAGAGACCTTAACGTGTAGGGGGCATGAAATTCTCCACAATGTCTCTTAATTTATCCTAACATGGAATATGCCCTACTAATTATGTAATCAATGTGTTTATTGAAATTTAGGTTAATTGAGAAAATTACTCCAAGATCTTTAATGTCACACGTTCGCCCTATTTGTTCATCTATGGTTTACATATGGAGCCTCAACACCAGATGTCCGAAATCTTGTGAAAGATAGAACTTTACATTTATTAGCATTCAAAGACAACTTATTCAAAATACACCACTCACAAAATATGTCAAGTTCATGCTGCAGACGTTCCGTGTCAGTGAAAGCATTAATGTTGGCATACATTTTTAGATCATCTGCATATAGAAGACATCTACAAAAATTAAAGCACTGAACCACGTCATTAATAAAAATTATAAAAAGTATTGGTCCTAGGTGACTACATTGAGAGACACCAGAAGGTACGCTATACACTTATGAAACATCGCCTGAAATCTTTACGTATTGCTTACGTGAACATAGATATGATGCAATACAGGCAAAAGAATCTTATGATGTATTTATCAAAAGCTTTAGAAAAATCGGTGTAGATAACATCAACCTGCCCGCGAGCTCCCACGGCGTCAAATACATGACAGAAAAAAGTCATTAAGTTAATAATTGTAGATCTACCCTGTAAAAACCCATGTTGGTACACGCTGATTTTATTTTTCAAATGAAAATCAAGCCACGATTTAACTAAATATTCAAAAGGTTTAGGAATCACGGATAGAATTGAAATGCCTCTAAAGCAAGTAAAGCCGCTTCTCCTGCCTCATTTAAAAATCGGTCAAGGAAGCAGTTGAAAAACTTAAATTAAATAAATGAAGTATTAGCTGACCCCCATTGAACACCTCAGAGAAAGTAAACTGAAACCTGGCAGAAGATAACAAATCTAACGATGTCAAATCATTACTCGTGCCGTCCTCATGGAACGAGCTATGGAAAAAAATTTGCAAAAGCGTCACAAATTGCTTGAGAACCAGTGACAGATATATTATTATAAGTCATCACACGTAGATAGCCCTGTGATTTCCTCATCGTATTTATGAAAGAAAAAACCATTTTGGATTGGAAGGAATTTCATTCTCTATCTGTAGGATATACATTTTATACAAGAAATCGTTCAAAAATTTAAACTTCTACACAGGTCCCGGTACTTTCGTTTAGCACTAATATCTCCAGTTCGTTAAGAAGTCTTAAATGCTTTAGACTTGCGATTAGCAATATTTTTCAAGCGAAAATTAAAACATGGCTCAGCGTAAACGGAGTTCACGAGTTTTTTTGGTACAAATAAATCAAAACCAGTATTCAAAACTTGATAAATTTCAGACACGGCTTCCGAGATATTCAGATTGTGGAACAGAGTTGTCCAATCAACGTTTACGAGAAAACTGATCAAAGAAGGCACATTGGCTTTATCAAAATCATAATTAAAATCATTACCAATACTAAATGCACAAGAATCAAAATCAACAAAATAAAATTTAATCAAAAATGGTTTGTGATAGATGCTGGAATGAGCAGCTAAATCAAGAAATGACTTAATTTCAAGGACTATTGCTAGGATTAAGGCAATTCCTTGGGCTGGAGCAAGTATTTTAACTGTTCAAAGAATTTTAGGACATTTTTCCTCAAATAAAAAAAATAAAAAAATCGGACGCCTTAAGTGTATCTTGCAGCAAGATGATAATGCACCAATCCAAAATGCTGGAATTGTCAAAAACTGGATTTCACGACAAAATATTGAAATGTTCGCCTTTCTCCAGCTTTCTTAATATAATTGAAAATATTTTGTGTTGACCATGTAGAGTACGTAGAAGCTTTAATAGGTGCCATACAAGAAGCGAGGGATGAAATAAGTTTAACTTGCTTGAAAGTTGTAATATAATTGAATTCACTAGTCACACCTATTATAAATATAAATTAAGTGAAAAAATGGTAGCATTATCCTTTGTGTTAAGCTTTTCCAGGTTATCCTTAAGCTGATAGCGAAAAATGATTCTTACAAAAACCAAAATCAAGACCAAACAGTTCCAGAATCCCAAAAAAAAAATGTTTTAAGTCATTTTTAAAACAGACAGTCAACTACAGAGTGGGCGATTATTAAAAAAGACAAAATATCTCAAATAGGAGCAATACAATGTAATGTAAAACTGCTTAATTGTAATTAGTACATTAAAGTTATGTATATTAACGGCAACAATAGAACTTTGAATCTGATTTGATTGATTGATTGGAATGCCGACGGATAAAACCGAAATATAGGAAAGGTCAATAGTTAGTAACTTGCTAGTACACACAATGTGATAAATAGCTAGCACAAATCATCATAATTCCAGTGTACAATTCTACTATACACTTTATACATATTGCCTTATTCTACAGTTCAGCTTCCAGTGATCAACCAGATTACACCAGACGCCTGATCCTTCCTTTAAACCCTCTTGATCGAAGTTTCGATTTGATCGAAGAAAATTCTGCACTAATTGAGTTTTTTGTTTCCAATACGATAGCTGATTGCTCGATACATCGGTGACACATCCTCTTTTAAAATGGTATTGATTACCCCGTGTTGAGAAATGCCCAAGTGTTGATGGCTCTAGGTCACGTGGATCACTAGACGGGAATTAAGAATTCCCTATGTCTCGGTAGATAAAGTCGTTAGTTGTGCCAATATCAATACTTGAACTCCCACTTTTTCATGTGAGATTTAAACATGCCGGCTACTATCTCCCAGAGGCCTCTGTAATCCGTGTGATGCTTGCGTTAGAATAAAATGCTTACAACTCTATGGTTATCCACGAACTAAATTTTCTATCTCTTTGACATCTTTGTTGCTGCTCTCCGCCCTTTTCTTGAAAAAAAAACGTTTCAAACAATCGATGAAAGATTTTGTCTAGCAGCATTCAAATGTTTTGGAGGCAACGGAGCAATGATTTGTTCTTCTAACTTCAGTTTAAATTTAAGCTTTTAATGATTCGCCTAACTGTTTCTTTCCCAATAATTATTCAGTACACTAACATCAACCTTGTTACATTATGATCGTTTTGTAAAATCAACTGATGCTTTTGATCATAATCTAACTTACCACTCTAGTCTTCCTCCTAGTCTTCCTTCTGCTAGTCTCTAGTCTTCCCTTACTTAGGATTTACTGTTTTTTTGGCAACGTTTTTATTTTTTGACAACAATCTAATCTCACTTTCAAAATTTATCATCTGAACCATTATAATGTTAATGAAACGAAAACAGTAAGCCACAACGCGTATGAGTTTTACTATTGAACTAAAGCCCTCAATCTTGAAAATATCTGTTATTTTTACAGAAACAAAATTTGACTGCTCATTTTTTATTTCAGGCCACCAGTCCTGAATGTTTGGAATCTCTATTTTACTAATGGGCCATTTTGACTCCTCGTTTTTCAAAAAAGGGACCGAACCACGAAGCATCCAAAAGGCCAATCGCATGAGGTTCAACCCCTCTAGACACTAAGCCAGTAGGATATGGCTTCCCAGCGATGTATCTGAATTTTTTATATTTACTACAATCTAGTAGAGTGGAATTTTTAACCAAGACCAGCCAATTGTCGAATCAGACCATAAAATTATCTTCCCAGCATTTATCTTGAGAAACCCTACGACATATTGAGTCAAATTTACAAGAAACAAGATCCAGTCAATTCTAGTTTCGATAAAGAGATCAGTTTTAAGCCATCCTAGATTTACTACAGTATCATCACTATTCTTCCAACGAATATACACGCGCCATAATGCTTTCTCCGACGCATCATTAAAACCGTGTATTTCTGTATCACTAACGTTTCCTGGAATGACACCTATTTAATCTCAAATCATTTGAAACTCCTAAACTGTTTCTGAAATTAATCCAATTTACTCTTAAGTTCTCGGATATGTCGTCCCTTAGATATTAGGCAATTGGCTATCAGTCCTACCTTCGAAGATAGCTTCCCCATAAGTCTTCGTCCGTAGAATTTGATAATCGTTCTTCCTCTGATCAACCTGCAGTAGGAACAGATTCAATGTACTATAGACGTACGTTGCAGGCGATTTTTGTATTTTTGATTTAATTGGTGGTGTGGGTAGAGGTAAACATCGAGAAATTGGTCCTCTTCGTTGGTGCATTCAATCCATAATGAACGGTGATCGCTTAATGCATTGTAGAATAAACCGGCTTTGTCATCATTTTTGATTGTAATCCCAAAGTTCATCCTTAGGGCCTCTGACAAGCCCCAAAGGCTTTGGTGGCTCTATTTTGAACTTTCAGTATATATATGTGGTTTCTCCAACCTCTTTAGAAAAATGAACAGTAGTATCGTTTAACAAGGGAGCTACAAGGGCAAGCTTCTTCCTTCTCGTAAACCGAATTATGAAAGTCTTGTTTGGATTAGTTATTCCTGGTCCCAATGACCATTATAGATGAGAAAGCACACCTCCTTGGGGACTTCCCTTTACGGCCCTGACGGCTACTAACTCACCGCTTAATTTGGCTGTAATCTTCCGATATTTCAGCATGGTACGGATCTATGAAATCGTAGGATGCAAAACTCCTTTTCCATTGCTGCCCTCTCTATCGACTCATAGGAGAAATTATCAAACGCCTCTCAATGTCCACAAAGACCACGTGATTTACCCATTTGCAAACGATACCGATATAGCGGATTTTTTACGAGGATCTCACTTCCTATTTAATATTCCATACCTTGGGCTGGATATCCGTACGACCCTCTCCCTTTGGTATAAATACCACATTTACTCTCTTCCCGAGTTTCAGAAAGTGGTTAAAAGCAAAAGTTGCCTGAAACAGCCGGATCACGATAGAGAGAATTTCCTCCATACGTTTTGAAATAATGCTGGAAAGATGCTATCTCCTCCAGCCGGTTTGAAAGGTTTGTGAGAGCCAATAGCCCATCTCACCGTACTGGGTGTGAAAATGTTTCCAGAGAGACTCCAGATTCTATTGTGTGGTGGGCAGACTACCTCTGCTGGATGGTCAAGCGGGTCCTCTTGGACTGCTACCACTATTGAGTAAGGAAAGTGGGTATCTCGTAGTGCCTCTAAGGCTCCCTTCCAGTTTTCAGGGCCTTCTGAAGAAGTCCTAAACCATTTGAATGAAAGGACTTTCTGGGGACGAGCTGTAGAGAGCAATTCATTGATTCACTCACAGAAACTTCTCCAGGCTGCACTTTTGGAGTCTCTTAACTCGAGATTATATTCCGTTAAAGCTATCTTATAATCGCCCCATTCACCGATGCGTATAGCATGTTTGAGTAACCTTCTCGACTTTTTCCTCAATTTTTCCAGTGGAACGGGGCTTCCATCTTGGTAGAATCTCTTCGCTTAACCGTTCAGCTGTTCTCGAAACCCAAGTGTAAAGAGTTATGCATCTGATTTGAACAGAACCTCAACCCCTCTGGAGACTCTATGTTTCTCATAAACGAGGGCATTTCTGATCCGAGTAATACTCTATATGAGTCCCAGTCGGTCAGTTTGGAATTCTAATTTCCTGCCGCTGCACGGTTTCGGGCGTCAAATTGAATTTTATTAACTAGAGTTCCCAAATGCGGGCTAACAAGTGTCAAATTTAGGACCTCTTGCCTAATCGCATTTATAAAAGTAGGTTGCTTCCCCATATTGACAATGTCTAGATTATTTGTAATCAAAAATTCAAAAAGGTATTCACCCATATTATTTATGTCTGTGCTGCCCATCCCTGGAGATGAATCCTGGAATGGGAATAAAATTTATTTGCGACTTTCGATTCCGTTATTATAAAACAACTTACCCACGTGATTTGGTACATCTTTGATTAGGTTACCTATCGACCATGGCTCCTGAATTAGGGCCATGCCAATATATTGGCAGATAAACCTGTCGCAAATAACATCCAAAAACGCTATTGCATGATGCAGGTTTACCTTTAGGCAATCGATATGTGCCCTCATTTTGAGACCTTCTTGAGGAGGCCTGAATTAGCCTTCTCCACCGCTCCACCGTTTCCACTCTCTCTTTTCCTTCCAAGGCAGATGGTTGACATTTGTCCTCTATCTCCTTTCCAATGCTTCCCGAAGTCTGACAGCCTCCAGGCCGCACCAGCGGCATACACGGAAGAACCCTTGTGGGACCACCACTCGTGCACCCGCTAATGTTTTTCTCTTTCGCTGCCGCTTCCTTCTTTCCTGTTTTTTGGACAGAGCTACAACCCCAGGGATCTTGTTCAACCTTGGCCGCCCTTGGGGTGGCACTGGACAATCCCAAACTTAAAGTTGACCCTATAGCCAACGCGCTTGAGCTTGTCGACTGATGAGTGGTTTCTCTTCTCTCCTGGCCACTTTCCACTCTACCGCTTCTATGCCTTCGTTTTGGCTCTTGATGAGCCAAAGAAGCCAATCCGTAGGCAATTCAGCACTGTTTGGGGGTGCCAAACACAATCTGGGCTCGAGGCAGGCTACCCGCCTCAACCGCCTTCAACTGTGCACATTCCCATGACTTCATGCCTACAATGGCCTCTTTGGATACGGTACCTGTTTCAACGCCTTCTGATGATGTTCTCTCTTCCTGAACGGCCTTGAGCTGATCCATCACCAGGATAACCTCAAGGAAAACAGAAGGTAGTATTCCAATGATCTCTGTTTCTTCAGCCTGCCTGAAAGTAACTCCACACCAGACTGCAGAACCCGAGTTTGTCACCGGGACAATTCACCCCCCCCCCCCCCCCCCCCGCCCGGGCTTTTTAATTGCTGGTGAAGATCGCTTACACACTCGTAACAACACGAGGCTGCCTAAAATATGGCCAGAACAGCTCACCTGATGTTTACTCTACTGTAAGGTCCCAGAGCTGGTACATCACTACCCAACTTTGGTACCCCTACCTACATCTTATTATATTCATAGGAACAGACCTACACGAGCATATAAATGCACATTTTATTACAGAACCTCCCATTTCACAGCCCTTTTACAGCTTGTACGTTTATTACCCTAACTTTTATTTTAAAATAGCGGGTCGCATCGTCTATTTTAAAACTCGATCACTTTAACAAAACCATGTAGATTATATGTGATTATCAGTACGAAAAATGCAATACAGTTGTAATAGATTTTCTTTTGATGGAAACTTCTCGAAAATGTATAGTATGTAGCTGTAATTTACCCTAAGGTATCGGGCAGCAATTCTAATATACCCGTGGTTACACAATAAACAAAAAAAGACACCGATGTACAAATCGACGCTTCATTTTACTTTCCCTCTTCATCCTCCCAACATGGTACACGAATATTTTAAAAACCCTCAAAGAATATTTCAAATATTCTCACTTGACTCGAAAATAACCAAACCGTTGAATACCGTTGGTCTATACACACCAAACTTCAATCTTTGAATTTAAAATGACTCACAACATTTTAGAGTCTAAATTCGAATCTCCAGATTAAAACTTTCTAATTCAAATCCAAAACTATAATTGAATATGCCACAATGACGTACATTATAATTACTTGCTGCGTTATATAATTTGTCATTCTTGACATATTTGTTTTACTTCCTTTGGGAAGCCCCACCATCGAGAAATTGATTTTCATTACTTGCGTAACGATTCATTATTTTTTTTTTGTTACTAAAATATCAATTAAAATACATTTCGTAATTGTATATGCTGTAGGTATCTCATCGTTCATTGTTATTCAATAAAGCGCAACACAATCAACAAACACAGTACAGAAGTGTCATCACCCCTATGAACAATTACGATGATGGTTTTTGTATATTCTAAACATGGCTTTTTGTAAGAAAGGAAATCATATTGTTACGTTTGAATATGATTAAGTAAATTTGGTCAGTCTGTTGACTGTTTTTGTATATGCACCCCCCCTCTTAGTAAGAATACTTATGTCTTAAGCAAAATTTATTTTTATCCACAAAACAAACAAACAGTTGAGAGGTTATTATTTATAACCATTTGTTTATTTTTATTTTGAAGAGGTTCTTAAGTACTTACATGTTTTTCATGCACATACACACGTATGCTATAAATTAGAATATGTGCTATGGAGAAGCATCTTGCAATTATGATTCAAGTGTAATAACCTTGATCCGATTTTTGAGTATACATCTCGCATTTCATAGTGAAACGCATGTCACCTTTAATTTTATTTGCAAGGCAGTTCTCTTCTTCTTACATACATCTTATTGGTTTATGTATGGTATGTTGTGACTTTCAACTTAATTGTACATGATATGGTTGAACTTCAGAGTAGGTACGAAAATAATCGATATTAATAACACTAACATTTCTGGTGGTATCGTATGGTTTCTCAAAATAGAATAATAACAACAGAAACGGTTGAATTGATTTGTAAGAAATGGAAATGGAGGTAAAGAGGTAAACCAACAACAATCAAATAGGTAAATAAATAAACGAAACCATGTATATTGTAAAAATTTGATTGTACAACTTTCGGCTGGTGTAAAGCTATTTTTATAAGCCACAGTATATTATGTATACAACAGCTATACACAGACTGGAAATGCGCCGTTTTTATTTATATATCGATTTAATATTTTGCAATTGAATTACTTCAGCAAGTGATTTGTTTGTGGTTTGTACCATAACTGTTGTACAAAATATTTCTATTAAAACTTTGTTTTATTACTTTTTAATTTGTATGTACGTTAACGAATTAGTTGCAATGAAAATTATTTGTGTTTGAATATTTTATTAATCTTGTCATTGTACTGTTGTGGGTGTGTGTATGGCAAATGGATTAAGAATGGTTGGGTTTCATAAAATCAATCGGTTTCGATTTATAGAATTAAAATAATGAATTAGTACTAATTCATTATGCATGTGCCTGTTTAAATCAATTAAGACCTTAGCCGTCCCTGAGTGGTTGCAGCACCAGTTGCCCTAGATTTTTGTGTTGGCAATTTTTTTTTCTGTACACGTACTAATCGTAACAAGGTCATTCAGTGGCCCAAACTACCATCCAACCCATGCATCGAGTTTGGATAGACAATGCCGAAAATAGATAATCATCCTGTAGGATAATGACATTTTTGAATACTTGAACGTCAACCTTGTTGGAAGATTTGGCACTATTGTTACGTGTTCGCCTCATTAATCAAGATTCGAATCACTAGTAGTAAACTTTACGCTATTAATTAACTTATTCTATTGATCTTCTTTGCCCGTCCTGTATGTTCCTCTTTCCTATCTTTATGTGGACACGACCATCTAATCAACGATTCGAAATTCCTTCCTTGGCACTCCAAATCTGCGGCATCAGCTATTGTTATTGTTTCCTGATTGGTTATGGGGTACCTCCGGCCATTTGCTGAAATAATCTATTATAACTAGCCACGCTACATCCATTACAACTGGCTTTGTCACATTTTTGGTACCACCCTATCACCGACTGTCTACGTCCTGCCCAGTAGAATCGTTGAGGTATCTTGGCTACACTTATTAATTGCTAGGTGTTCATTGCTTGTATCGGTTTCCAAAATAAATTGCACGTTGGGTATAGTTAGCTCGTGTAAACTCTTTGTGTTATTGACAAATCCTGGCATAAATTATCTGTAATAGGTACATAATATCAAATAGGTCCTGGCCAGTTACTGCTGCGATCCTTTCTTTGTGACTTTGTGTCTTCTCTTGTGACCCAACTTTATGACCCAAATATTTTACTTCCCCTTTAAAAAGCTTACGCTTATTTGGGCGAAACTTTAATACAGCGGTCTCCATCCAATCCAAAACCTGTGCTAAGTTCCTTAGATGATCACCGAAATCCTTGCCTATGACGATGGTTTCATCCAAATAAATAAGGCACGTTTTCAATGTAATTCCTTTAACATGCGGCATTACTCGTTCAAGGTTAGATTAGGTTAGGTCAGATTGGCTGCTTAGGCATACTTAGACCGGTATCGGTTTATTGTGATACCACAGCGAATATCTCCTTTTCCCTTGCTGGAACCATTTTTAGCTACTTATTTAGCGTAAGACGGCCCACACTTTACTGGTTTCGAGATCGGACAGGTTGTTTATTTTGAATTTACCCCAAGTGTGTCAATGATGGACATGAGTAAAGGAAGTGAACCAACGACTCTTCCTCATTGCTCACAATTTCTTCGACCGATCTTAATTCACGTCTCCGTAGAGATAATTATGTTCTAGTGCGCCCCAAGTCTAGCTTTGGCCAAACTTGTCTTGCTACACTACAGGTCAGGGTGTTAGTTCACCTTTCCTCTGCCGAGGCTAGCGCCTGTTTCCTAAGTGCTAGTTTTAGTGCTGTGATGCTTAAAAGATAAGTGACAACTCAACGCCACTCGTAACGCCAAAGGGACTGATTTTAGCGACATGATTACCGCTTGACTGTCCACATAAAGTGCGATATCACTTGCGGATATCACATTATGCTTCAACCACGTCAAGACCTCTTCAATCGCTATCACCTCAACTTGGTACACGCTGCAGTAATCAGGGAGACGAATAGAAATCTTCAAGTTTAGTTTATCACAGAATATACGTAGCTTAGAGTTGTCCGTGAAGAATTTCAAAACTTTGGTTTCCACTATCG
The DNA here is from genome assembly GCA_963556165.1 of Tipula helvola. NCBI lineage: Eukaryota > Metazoa > Arthropoda > Insecta > Diptera > Tipulidae > Tipula > Tipula helvola. Next base: position 62,089,976 of record OY744483.1, read on the forward strand.
AACGACCCCTCGAGGATTCCCTTGAAGAGAATATGGTACGAAAGCCCTTCTCGAAGCGTAGCGTAGGTACAATGTAGTCAAGATTCACCAGCTCAACTTTCAACGATTTATAATGGTCGAACCGATGCTCTCTTTCATCTATAAATCGTTAGATCTACCAATGTTATCTTATTCTTCCTTGGTCTGGTGGCCAGTGGTTAAATTAAAGGCTTCAATTATTAAACTTAATGGTCTACAAATTATTGCTTGTAGGGCCACTACAGGAGCTATGGCCTCGACTCCTCTTCTTGCCATGGAATCAATTCTATTCTGCTTCTGCCCACAGCTACATTCTTTCATTCTAAGCACAGTATGTTCTGCTGCGTTTCGGCTAAGGAGCATAGGGAAGTGGAACACTCTTGGTTCAGTCGTGGGCCATAGATCAATTTTAAATGATTTCGCATCATCAGTACCAGAAATTGGTATGGTTAATGATAGACTAATATCTGAATTCAATTTCACTAAATTGTATTCGGTGGTACAACCTTCGAGAGATCAGTGGATCAGTTTTTCAAGCAGAAGCAATTGCTCTTACGCTCTGAGTAATTGAGGCAATGAATCTCGCTATCACAAATAATCATTTTGTTTTCTGTACAGACTAATTATCCTAAGTAGACTAAGTCCACCTTCCAAAATGACAATCCCTCCCTCATTGCCTTTGCATTCATATTGTTAAAGGCGTCCTCTGTACCCAGAAAAGCTACTAAACAGAACTCTTTCAAGTGATTCGATTTCCCAATCGTACGCACTAAGGCATGCAGAGCTGTGTCCACAGATATACCCTTAATGTGCGCATGCTGATAACGTGCCTACTTACTGGGTCTTATTTCCCCTCTAATGTATATACCCAACTGCATTTCCAAGATTTTTAAAAGAAAGGATGGTAGAGTTATTGGTCTTAGGCCCTTAAGATAGATATGTGAGCTTTTCCCGGTTTCGGGATAAGAACACATTAACCTCCGTATAGTACCTAGGGATATAAACCAGCTTCAAACTCCATTTGAATATAGCTTCCAGATAAGGAAAGATAATTACTTATTTGTTTTTGAGTTCGTCTGGTATAATCTGATCAAGACCAGCCGATTTATATGGTTTAAACCCGTTTAAGCCCACAGGATCTGTTTCCTGGTTATGATGTCCTCTGTGCACACTGAAAGTGTTTTCTGATGAAGCTCTCTGGGAAGTGGGTTTCGAAAAGAGGCTCCAAAGGCTATGCACTAGAAGCCGTCTACGACCCGTCTGTTTTAATCAAAAAAGTGGGACCTACTTTTGGACAGAATCTACCTAAGGAGAGTTACAATCACAGAAGAGTCTCCAGGGTCTCCTTTGTGCCTTCCTTAATTCTCTATTATAAATTCTAACTCCTTCCTTAAAGGAGTTTCAATCCTGAGCCTCCCTAGTACCTTTGGCTCTATTAAAGGCTATCCTACAAGTCTTACGAAAGCCCGACAGTTCCCTGGACCACCAAACTGGTTTTTGCTTTCCCGTAAGTTTAGCCAATGAGCAAGCAGCACTATAGGACCGGATGCATGTGCTGGTGACGCTATAGTTCCCTTATAGTCGCCGAGGTCTCCGGGGCCCTCGACGATAAAAATCTCTTCATTAATTCCTCATATTTTTTCCAGTTGGTCCTTCTAGCGTTCCTGGAGGCTTTTCGGGTGCACAGTGACCATCGAGGCTATAGGTTAAATTTCGATGGTATATGAAAAATATTATTTGAGGCGACATCTATAAGCAAGAGTTATAGTTAGTAATAAATGATTAACCGCCCCATATTACGCATTGAAAGGTTAGTACTCATCATTGATCGTTTCTCGCGAACTTCCTCCTGAACTTCCACCTGGCTATTGGTTTGTAGGTCGAATGTCGAAAATATTCGAACTCCCAATTGAATATTTTTGAATGCAATGTGTCTAATGTGTCATCGATCCTTGAGAGCGTATCCTTTCTAGTCACATAGCATTTCAGTCGAACATTTAAATTATTTTATATTAAAGTCACCGGCGACTTTTTTTCGGTGAATTTCAAGAATACGGCCCTGGGCCCGCAATTTATAATTTTTTGAATTCCGTTTGCCTGCTACAACAACATAAGCTTGCAGTTTTGATGAATGGGACATACGCACACACTATAGGTTCCACTAGCTCAAGCAAGAACACAGTGTTTAGGACGTAATTTAGCAAAACTACTAAAACCTAGCTTTAATATCAGGTTGAGATTCTTTGAATGTGGAATGTAATTCCTTCAGATTCAGGAGCAACATCCGTTTTTGCACTTTCATTTTTTATGCTATTTGAGTCACAGTTAAACAATTTAGTATCAGCTAGAACGCCTTTCTCAGCTTTAAATTCATTAGATTTCTTCGCTAAGAGTCGCGATGTATTTAATTTTTTTGATATTTTGTTACACTCCAACTTAACGGGCACCTCCCCGTGGTGAAAGCGGGCAACGGGTCCTCCCGACTAAGTTCCCAGGTGAGGGACAATGCCTTCATGGCAAAGTAGGTAAAAAGAAGTTTGCGATGCAGTGGATGGATATACCCCAGTATCGGCGGCTGGTCAGGGTGGGAAAGCGGGCCCCCAGACCGTAGCTCTTCATTGGTTGATGACTTGGCCTCTGGAGAGTTTAGAGCTACAAAAAAATCTCACGTTTGTGTTTAGGATACCGATGTTTTCTGTTACGTATGTGGTAATTTTGAAATTTCAAAATATCGCAGAAAAATATCTGAAGCAAGTAAAGAGCTTTATTTTGATTGTTTTAATATGTCAATACTTGACGAAGATAAACCATGGGTTCCTAAAATGATTTGCTGCTCTTGTCTCACTATGATGAGCCGGTATAAAACAAGTAAAAATAAATAGGATCTTAAATTCATAGTTCCTACAATATGGCAAAGACCCAAATCAAAACAAAACTGTTAAATAAGTCTAAAATAAAATATCCAGTTACAAGACCAACAGTTACAAGACCAATTGTTTCCTCAAAATCGAAAGACAGAAAGTTCCATGAAAATTGATAACAGTGAAGAGGAGGAAATCGAAGAAGTAGATTCTGATTCTGAAACCTGTGATTCAGAAGTTAGTGATGGGGAATACAAGAGTAACCGACGAAGTAAAGGTCCACAACTTTTTGATCAAATATCATTAAATAATTTTACAAGAAGGATAGGGTATGTGATATGGAAGGATATGTGTTTTAATATAGAAGCATTTTTTTCTAGGAATGATTCTATTGCCTGATTTCATCGCATGGAAATGAAAAATTAAGATATCCTAATACTGGTACAAAAAGTGGGAATGGGGAGATATAGCAAAATTAAAACTATTAAATTACATTGAAAAACGTAGAATCAGATATTGATTTTGAAATTTTATATGATGTGAAAATTTGACCATTTGGGGGGTTGCTAGGGTGTGCGGGGGTGAAATCTAAAATGATGGGTCAGTTCTGACTTGAGATTTGTTTTTAGCACACCGAAAAATCAGAAGGAACTTCACCTTTCTGTATCAGGACTTTTTTTTTTGTGTGCCTGTGTTATATTAAACCTCGTTGTTTTATTTTACACCAAAGTCAAAAATCAAAAGAGAGCTTATCTATTCGAATAGTATAGACATTGCTAAAACCAGGTTTAGATTAAAGAGGTATAAACAATGTCGTTTTCTCAAGAGTAATATTTCCGCTTGCATGCACAAATCAAATTGCCTTTTTTCTGCATTTAAACAGCAATTATAAGTTTTTGCATGTGAAAATGTATATGGCCTAAAAGTTGTTGCCAAGTATTAAAAATTAGATGCAAAGAAAGAGATAAGATGAGGTTGATTCTCGATTGGTTATGTTTCACTCAATACGTTGGGATGGGGAAAAACTCCTAACAAAACACATTTTTGCTTTGCGTATATATTTTGTATTGTAAAATCTGAATTTCTATGCATTGTATTCACAGACCCTTTGTTTATTGTATCGTTAATATCTAATTATGAGAATTGTGGTCAGTTTATTATAAATTTTCATAAATGTTTTATAAAAAGTTTTTCTCGAATCTTACATGATTTTCGCAATTTAGAGATCTATAGATAGCGCTATACTTTCCATATCTTGTCGAGTTTCGTAAAATAGTTCGATAGCCTAAAGATATAGTCTATGTTCTCTGGATGTACATATTTAGAAATTGTGGGGTTCCATTAAAATAAATTTCTAAGCTTGTCCTCCAAAACTTTCAAATATTTTACAATTCGTATATTTAGTGTAATTTCTTAATTAATTCTCGAGATTTTAACCAATGTGTGTGTTTCGGTTTACTCATTATTGTAAAAATTTATATAAAATGGGACAGTTGGCAAGTCTTTGAAAATCTGACATATTACACATTTTAGCAAATAATCAGCACAAAAGAGTATAGAATGCCAAGAGTGCCGAAAGCGAATAAGGTTGTGTTTGGAACATTACCGCAAGGTTTTACATTGAATACGTTTGATGCCTAATACAGCTCTGTTGTCAAGTCGAAATGAAGTTGTATAATGTAGAGATTGCTTTTAATATATTTGCTTCAATAATTCTGCTTTTGTTCTTACCGTGAAGGCGATTTTTTATTCATTACACTGGAACACCAAAAAAATGTCAAGACCCCCCTACCCCTCTGTTTCTGGGGTCGCTGAAACCGAATATGATCATAAAAAAAATTTTAACTAGCCATTTCCCCGTTACCACCCCCATACACCCTCTTCTGGGAGTTGAAATGTCAATTCTCATACAAAGTCGAGTAGGGTGTGTATTCTTATGTTTTTTGGGCCACTAAGAACGAAGAAGACTACCAAAAATTTATGGGGGTCGAAGTGTCAATTTTCATACAAAGTCGAGTGGGGTGTGTATGCCTACGTTTTCTAGGCTGCTGAAAACAAAGAAGACTACCGAAAATGAATCCAACCCCCTCGTCAACCCTCAACCACCCTTTGCCACCCACATACAGAGTCAAGTGGGGTGTGATCCGGGGTAACTTTTGAGACGAGTCCCCTCGTCTCTTATAGTTCAGGGTACTTTTTCAACCGTAACTCACTTCGCCTTTCCGTAATCGGAGTACTTTTTCAACTGTAATCACCTCGCCTCTCACGAATCAGAGTGCTTTTTCAACCGTAAGTTCCCTCACCCCTCACGATTGTTCAACGGGTGAACCCTCTTATTTCTCACGAACTGGTAGGTTTTCAGGTTTTCACACGAACACCCCTTGGAAAGTTGATAAAGTATCTCCCCTTCCTATGGTATCGGACTCCCTTGTTCTTGACGGACTTGCTGAAGGGCTTCCTCTTACTGGTTCTCTTCTCTTCTGGTGCATCTCTCTTCAGATTCCAACAATAGTCCGCCAACATACTGACGTCCTACTTACCTTGATAGCGGCATTCCATTTCCTTGAAATCTTGATGGAATCTCTCAACTTGCTCCTCGCTATAGTCTCCCAGGTTCTCAGGAAAATAGTTTACATGCAAATGGAGGAAATGGAGGTTCAAGTTCATAAGGCAGCCAGCAACCTTGTAGTACCCTCTATATCATTTCTGTAATTAGGACTTTTCTTATTGCCTAAGAAGTTTTCCACTATAGTTTTAAAGCTAAGCCAAGCTTTTGCCTGCTGGGCGTTCATTGATTCGACAAATTCAGTGTCGCGAAGGAGTTTCCGAATTTTCAGCCCGTCGAAAACTTCTTCCTTAAGTTTGGCTTCGGATTTATTTGGAAACTTCTGCTGGAGTTATCCCCTTCTTCTTTAAATGATTTGACTAATTGTTTAATTAATCCGAGTTTTATATGTAATGGAGGAAGAAGAACTCTTTCAGATGGTACCAATGGTTTAACGAAGAATATTAGCTAAACCAGTAACTAAAGTATTTCTCATACATAGGCCAATTGTTCAATGTATATTGATTCGTATGATCACGACTATCCCACAAACATAAAAAGCATGGATATTTCGTATGCTCCTTTTGTTGCCCCAAGAGAATGGTGACTATTTTGAATTTTTTCAAACACAAAGCGTAATGACTCGTACTCTTCTGGCATGATCACGGATGTGCTATGGGTATGGAGGCCAGTTTATTTGTGTTGTGCAACAGTACCGCTTTCAAGCTGCGTGTAAAAGAGTCAATAAATAGTCTCCATTCTTCACTTTTGTAGATGCTTCTCTCGATGTCTGTAAAAAGTAACAGAAGTTTTCTCAGCCAAATGATCATCTTTCTTAAATTTTGATGCGAGAAACTCTGCACCATCTTTTGTTAAACCCAAATCCCTTATCGTTCAATCTCTTTTGGTCCCATAGCTTCATAGGGCGATTTCCCTTGTAAAGCTCAGCCTCTTCACTAATGTCGGTGTTTGAACCATTCCCACTTTCTTCCTCACTTTCGTCCTCTACACTGCGTGAATCATCAGTTGGCTCATTAATATCCATTTGAGTTTCTTCCGCAACCGGGTAATCAATAACGTCCATTTCATTAGAAGTTATCGAATCATCATGATCTTCTTGGAAACGGGAGGTGTAAATGACAAAGCATCTGCATACACGACATTTTTGGCTGGAAACATATCATTGAATCTAGTCATGCATATGTTGCACTCCCCTTCTGTGTTCGGTTTACTCCCAGAAGGAGGTGTATGGGGGTGGTAAAGTGACACTAGGGGGTAACGAGGGAGTCTTATTCATTTTTGGTAGTCTTCTTCGTTCTTAGTGGCCCAGAAAACATAGGAATACACACTCTACTCGACTTTGTACGAGAATTGACATTTCAACTCCCAGAAGAGGGTGTATGGAGGTGGTAACGGGGAAATGGCTAATTAAAAATTTTTTTAAGGTCATATTCGGTTTGAGCGACCCCAAAAACGGAGGGGTCTTGACATTTTTTTTTGTGCGCCAGTGTTATTATTACCTAATTTTTCACTTATTATTCATGCAATTTCTCAAGTTATTCACACATTATTTACTGATTATTCGCTTTTTATTCACTAATGTATAAAGATTGATGAATTTTACTCACCCTTTACTTATTCAATAACCTCCTATTATTCACTACTATTACACATTATTCACTCATTATTCACTCAGTATGCACAGTTTTATTTATTTACTGACGAATCTCTTTATTCACTCGTTACTAGCATAGTATGCACTCAGTATTATCCCATCATTCACTTAAAACTCACTGATGTGATGATGTTTCACTCATTATTTCCCCATTATTTACGCGTTATTTACCCTTTAATTCTGATTACCTAATTCACACTAATTCACATTTTCTTCCCTGAAAACCATTTTCAGTCATTATTCACTGATTATTCAATTATTTACCCGTGGCTTAGGGAATGCAATAGTTGTCGAAAATCCATTTACCGGGTTTCGGTAAAAAATTTCAGCAATACCGGTTTTATCGGTAATTTACCGGTTTTTTTTTACAAAATTAAAACCAAATGATTCTATCGGCTTTTTTGATTGGTAATAAATTGATTGGTTGTAAATTTAAGCATTCATCTTCGAGTTCGTCGCATAAATCTACCTCACAGATTACCATCATTACATCCATCATCCAACTCTAAACTTTCTGACCTTTGAAGTTTTTTAATTAATATATTGATAGACTTTATAACTAGTGATTTGTTGGTGATGTTGTAGTCCCCATCGTTTTTAGCGGATCCGATAGAAAGTTGAATATGTCCACGATAATGGTACGTCTCTCGTCTCTATTTTATGCGCTTTATCAATGCTTGTTTAAAGTCATGACATCTTCACATAAATAATTATTTTACTGTAATAACTCATTCAACATGATGTAGATTGTGATATCAGACTTGAGAAGGGTAACATTTTCAGCACATAAGGCTTCCACAGCTAGCTTTATAGGCAATAATGCCGATATTATTACTGATGGTTCAAATTTTTTCTGTGCTACAGTATATTTTCGAATTGATATCAATTAGTGCTTTCTTAATACAATTTATTAAAATTAAAAACCTCTCGAGCATTACTAATAACAAGCTATTCCACCTTGTTGGGAATCTTAAATTAGTAACAATTCCATTTTTTACTAGAGATTAACATATTCTAAAGAATTTCGTTCTTTAGTGGGGACCTACGGAATTTACGTTATCCTGGTTATACCGGTTAATCGGTTAACCGGTTACCGGTATTGCATTCCCTCTATTATGATTAACGAATTGATTGAAAATCGACACGACTCTGTGTTGCCTTTTCGTTGTTAATATCAAATGAAAAAACATAAAGTCAACACAGAGTCGTGTCGATTGTGCATCGACTCGTCAATCATAATAGGGGTTATTATTCACTGATAATTTATTCTTTATTCACTGATCAATTATAAAATCACTCATTATTCTCAGGGTATTCAGTCAGTATTCCATCGTTGTTCGCCGGTTTTTCATTAAATATTCATTTTTCACTGTATATTGGCTAAATTTGTTGTAATTATTATTCACCCGTTATTCACGCATTAATCGCACAATAGTGTTTCATTATTTACTCATTGTTCGTCGATTATACATAGTTATTCTACATTCAGTCAATATTTACTCATTACTCACTCTGAATAATAAGTGAATAATGGAAGGATAATGGTGAATAACATGTGAATAATCAGTAGGTTTTCATTTCTCACTCATTGTTCGCTCTTTATTCTACTTTTTCAATCGTTAATAGGAAACAAGTTTTAGGTCTGACTAGCAGCTATTACTTTCATTGCCTATAATCCCTCTTACATTCTGTAGGGATGATTTTGGTGTCATTCAATTTGCGAAGAGTTCTTGATTCGTGTTGCAAGCATTTTAGGTAGACATACTGAGTTTTTATGCGAATAATTGAGCATTGTGAAATATTGATTCAAAATTTCATTTTCATAACTATTTTCCAATCATTAGAATCCAGCACCCTAATTCTCTAAAAAATAAGATAATGGGTAAACGTGTAAACCTGTGAAAAGCAAAGCTATCTTTTATTAGTTTGAAATTTTTGATTTTATTTGAAGTAGTAGCCAAATCGGAAAATTGCGAATTCATTAAAGTAAGCTTCGCATTTTGCAAGTTTACACGTTTACCCATTATCTTATTTTTTAGAGAATCAGGGCCCAGCTTATCACAATTATTTTTTTATCGAGTAATTGATCGACATTATCGATGTCTTTCAATTTCAATAAAGGAATCACTCGAATACTTGAGGTACTTGTGGTGGTGACACAACGAGATTTTTTTTTTATTTAAAATTGTTCAAAACTCGTCGTCGATGAAAAAACAAACCAATTGACGAATAATGTAGTGGAGAAAATAAAATAAAAAAGTCATGGTCAACCAAATGCCGTCCGCACCATCTGAGTCTCTTAGGAAAGAACAACATTTGCATATGTGGTTCCTTTCTAATTTTTGAAATGTATGATTTCAGAAAAGTTTTTGAAATTTGCATTCGAAATGTGTTAATGGAACTTTTATTATTGAATTACGAATTGTTATTTGAGTACGAGTAAAATGCAAATCATTTTGTCGCTCAGCAAGAGGAAATCCGAGAATTAATTTTGAGATATCGAATTTCGAGACATTTTATGTCTTCAGGCACGGTATGGAGTTAGAAAAAAAAATCATTTTTATGCTTTTATGTGTTTAATACCCCTGATCTTGTTACTGGTATATAATTTTACTTGTTATCAATCATCGTTAATCCTAGCTTGGGTAACCAAGTTATTGTTATCTCTGACCAATAATTAAAATTTTCAATTGTACTCGAATGTATTTGGTTAAATAAAAAAGTTTTTAAAATGTAAATATTGATAAAAACCGCGAAATTAGGAATGTAGTTGTAATGCAATTTTTTTTTTTCGTTTCAGATAACACATGATGTAAATATAGATTGATTGAAGTTTATGGCGTAAATATTACTGTTTTAATTTTTTGCGTGTCTACACAAACAAACAAATTCAATATTCGCGAATAAAATTAAAATACTAGCGCGCAGAATGGCGGCTATGATTGAAGGAGATAAGACAGCTGATTATTTGATTAGTTCGAAACTTGACATTGAAGAGGCTAATGCTAGTGATTTATTGTACGAATGTGAACAAAATATATGTGTGGCCGAAGAAGAATTTGTGCGTGAGGTTGGGACAAATAGTGATGCCGTTATTCCTGATTGTATTGATGATGAATTTGTAACGGATAAAATAAACTTGAACAATTGTTACAATGATGGTAGTGATAGTGGTGTTGAAATAGGTGTTAATAATTTACCGCCAACTGCGACGTGTGTACTACTGCGTGCGCTTAGCAGTAATAGTGGTGGTTATTCGAGCAGTTATGGTGGAATAGATTGTGAACAAAATTGTGTGGGCGATATTGTGTCTTGTAATTCGAGTATGATAAGTTTTTGCTCGGACTTGGGTGAACGAAAACATTTGAGTAATAAAAAATTGAACAATGACTGTTGTACTAGTGAAGGTGGTAGTGAAAGTTCATCGATCACTGGTGGACCAGTGGTACAAATGCGCTCTAAGAAAAAAGTTACAGTGAACGAATGTATGACGAGTAGTATGCATTCAGTGAGTAAAAATGTCAAACGAAATTCAAACGATAATACACTGAAACGTTCGATTTCGGCATCGCGTACACCAAGTTCGGCCAGTCAAAATAAGTCGATGATTAATTCGTCAAATGTAACAATTCGAGATCGCGCACGATCAAGGGATAAAGTACCACCGAAGAACCAACCGGTCGGTCGTAGCACGGTAACAAGTAAACGTCCTCCAAAACCAGATTCATTTCCAGTTGATATTAAGGATCCGGCATCACCAGCCATTCAGCGAATTAGAGGTTCACGAACTCCTTCCATCACTCGAGCCAAAACACCATCCACACCCACCACAGATGACGCTAAATGGAAAGCGGCGACAAATGTTGGCGGTAATACATCAACAAAATCTGGTCGGCAGAGTTTAAGCAATGAAATCATAGCGATTAAGACTAAAATTGGAGCTATTGCCTTAGATAATAATCAATTAAAAAATAACACTTTAGATAAATTTGGAACGCTTCCGCGACGGAAAAAAGAGAAATCCGTCGATGATTTAAAACAAATTTATCGAAGTCCTAGAAGCAGTTCTATAACACGAGATAACCGCATCACATCGTCCACTATAGTTCCTAACAAAAAACAGGGTACCAATGCGATAAGCGTCACTACTCCCACAAAATCACTTCCACCATATCCAAAAATGACGAGTTCGGCCAAAAAGCAACCATCCAAGACACGAATCTACCATGAAACTAGTATACAAACGGTACTTACGGGTAAAGACGTCGAAGATGCTTTCTCCGGTGCGGTAAAATCAATAAATGTCAATGCAATTGAAATGATTTCGGTAGCATCACAATCCGATATCCGGGACAAAGAATTTGAAAGGCTCGAAGCCAAATTAAACAAGTTAACCATCGATTATACCACCATGCAATCAACCCTTTCCGAAAAAAATCAACTCCTTTCTGCCATGGAGCAAGAATTAATTCTGGAGCGTGAAGAAAAATTATCCGCACAAAAAGAGTTGCACTCAAATTCTGAACGTGTCCTCGCCATGCTAGAATCATGCCATGAACGTCTACCAGACGCTGTTCCTACTAATGATAGTTTATTAATGTTAGAATCGAAAATTATTAAATCCGAACACGTTCTAGAGAAACAACACAGCGAAATCATTAAATGGAAACAAATTTGCGGTGCACTTCAGAACGACGTAGAAAAATCGTTGCGAACGCAACGAAATTTAATACAACAGCGCGATACAATTGAACAAGAATCAATCGAATTGCAAGATTTTCTGCAAGCAGAAAAAGTCACAATGGTCGATGCATTGCGTGAGGTAGAAGATGAACTAGAGTCAACAAAAGAGAATGTATTACAGAAAAATGTCACGATTGACCGATTACAAGAAGAGTGTAGGCATTTGGTGCGAATTATTGAGCAAAGACGACAAGAAAATATGGGACTACAATCTAAGTTTACATCGCTGGAAACGAGAAGTCATGAAATGGTGTTGCAACAAAATTCGGCCGTATCAGGTGCTTCGCTAGCATTATCCGGACTTGGGTCACGACTGGAAAGTTTGGTTACACAATTGATTACATCGTATTCTATTTCTGAACAGGATCTTGAGGTAAGTGATTTATTTATACGTATATTTGAAAACATCATAAAACCAAATTCTTATCGTTCATGTTTTCTGTTGAATACAATTAAAAACACGTGCATAAATTTGTAGGTGTTATCAACAAAATTATTACTTTAGGCACCAATAAATTATTGTAGCTTGTTGACACGAAATCCATTTTCTACCTTAAATACCAAACCATATGTTGGCCTATAAAAGATACCGAAAGCTACCAACCAATAAATCTTTTATATTTAGTTCTTAAGAATTTTGGCATTTACGTAACAATATATTTACATAGCTACCAGTACGAACACAAAAATTTGTGCCTTTTTTCTTCGTTGTTTACCTAAGCAGCGCAACCCGAGAAGAAAGGACATGAACTCGAACAACACAACCATAAAAAAATCGAAATATTGGAATCAAAATTGAAAAATCGCAAAACACGATTTACCTATACCCATAATAATTTAACTACTACACACTCAAAATCAAAAACAATTTTCTAATTCATGGGTGATGTGATGATTGATCATGTCAATGTGCGCAGTAACATAAATTTCCATTAAATTCCGTTCCCATAACATCAACACATAAATATCAATAAGAAAATATTTTATGTATCAGAGAGGATGGAGGATGTCTGGTTTCATCGTTAAACAAGTATTTTATGTCTACAGCATAATGTTAATAAAATTTTATTTTGAAGTGCAGCATAATTTCAATTTACCAACAATTTTAAATTTTTATGTATTTTATTCGTTAATCTTGGAATTAATTTACGAGATTAATCATGGGGTGGTCTTCATTATTTTATATAGATATATAACATTTATGTACAAACTCAACACACACTAATTAATTCAAACTTAATAAAGTAATTCAAGAAAAATGTGGACAATAAAGTTACAATAAATTATTATCAATAAGATTCTTTCGGCTTTTCATAGACAAAATATATTAACAATAATGGCATTCACAACATTAGAGGGTTTTCCTTAATTTTTTGATTTAGTGAATATAATTCGCTAGTTCAGTACATTCTTGCCTCATACTTAATGTATGAAGCGAGAATTGTATTTTTGTATGAAACCAAACTACCACATAGAGAACTCAGTTAGGGTTCTCATTTTTTTCTTCAGGGTCGATACACTGTGTATGACTCTTAGGTTAAAGTGCGGGGGGATTTTGATATTTCTACTTTTTTCGTAGATATATTATAAATGATTTGCCTTCTAAATTTTTTCTGAACAAGTCAAAAATGTTGTAAATGCTATTATTGTTAATAAATTTTGTCTATAAAAAGCCGAAAGAATCTTATTGGTTTTTACATTTTGATTGATACACAGACAATTTTCTCTTTCTAATAAATTATTGGGAAACAATTTTTACCATCACCTCAATTTCGATTATTTTTACTCTGTAAAACGCCCAAAGTATAAATCACACCACCATTACCAACCAATCAACGACCGCGAGATTTCAGTTTGATTATTGGTCGAGGTATCAAGTTCGGTGTCGTGAAATCTTAATGGCAGGCTTATCATAAGAATGATATTTCGACCAATGCAGATTTGAACGAGTAAAATAATGATCAGTGGAAGTTTGGCTATTGTTCGCACAATTATTTGCTTTCGAATAAAACGTTTGATTTAACATACAATATAGATAAACTAAATATTTGCCAGTACTCAGTGACGGATTAAGGAGAATCCGGGCCCCAGGTAAGCTTTCATTTCTTGTACCCCTCGAAACAATAGGAAAATCCGGCCCTAAGCATGTTTTGTTTACGGATGCAAAATGCAAAATGTTTTCTTGCAAAAATCGTGAAAAGTGTTGAAATGTAAAGCGTGAAGTACGATGCAGGTGCACCCTATGGACATTATATCATGTAAAATAGTCAAATAAACGTTTCGGTCTTCACTCCCGGTCTGACCGCTGAACAAAAAACTTATGCGTTTTACTTTGCCCGATAGATTGCGTTTGACTTCACAGTGGTTGGTATAACTACAGGTTATGGGCTATTGAAGTTAATTCTGAAAGTTTTGTGTGCTTTAATTGCAAAGAATTGTTGTTTTTTTTTAAATAACATGGCGGATGAAGAACGTGTTCACACAAATTTGTTCGATGGAAAAGATTTTCACAACTGGTATTTAGATTGCGCGTTGTTCTTGATGAAAAGAATTTAATCGAAACAGACGCTGAAACTAAATGCGATGAACAAGTGCGGGCGATGATGCAGAGACAAAAATAAGTGTAATCAAGAAAAGTGCAAGTCTATGATCATTCGTCGAATTGCTGACAGCCATTTGGAGTACATACGTGAAAGACAAAACGTCATCTTACACAATCATCGTTGCTTTACGGCAAACATTTCAACGTGCCAGTATTGCGAGTGAAATTGGAATGCGAAAACACACGTTATTGATGAAATGTGCATCGAATGAAAGTTTGCAAGAATATTTTCTTCGATTTGATAAATATTTGCGTGAATTAAAGGCATGCGGTGTTGAAACGAATGACCGCATGGCCGTCGTCTCGTTATTAGTTACTTTGCCGAGTGAATACAATATGGTCGTCACGGCATTTGAGATAATGGATCCAAAGGGTTTAACAATGGAACTGGTTCGCAGTTGATTGGTGGACGTAGAGAGTAAATATAAAGGCATCAAGGGCAATAATGTCACACAAAGCACCGATGGTATAGCGATGTGGGAGATCGATCGAAAATTCAGTGTTATTATTGCAAACGTTTTGGTCATCCGAGATTGAAACATGGCACCGGAAATGACAGCACACAACGACAAGGATAACAATAGCAGCAGTACCAACCGAAACAGCAATAATAGCAAAAATAGGGAAATCGAATGTTGCGAGTGATGAAATCACATTTTTGGCTGATGTTGTCAGCTCTGCATTGGAGTGTAAACGCGTTTGCGTTGGTACATTGATTCGGCTGCAGCTTATAATGGCTAGAAATCATCGTCGATCGACAATCACTTGTTGTTTTAAATGAAGTATGTGACACCGAGAATTAAAAAACCGGCAAGGTGAAAAATTGGCTGTTTAGTGTGACAACTACCAAATCCAGTGATGGAAGCATTAGTCGGTGAATCGCATGAGATACAAAATAAATCAATTCAAAACATCGAATTGTGGCACAAGCCTTTGGATCATTTGAACACTAATGATGGTAATTTGATGCCCTGCGCACTCGGCAAGCAGGCGCGAAAACTATTTTGGAGTCAAGCCGGAGCACGATCATCAAGAATTCTCGAGTTGATCCACAGTGATGTATGTGGACCTATCACACCAACACCACTCTCGCTAGATGGCAAATGTTACATTGTAACGTTTCTTGATGATTACGCAAATTTTGTCGCTGTTTACCTGTTAAAAACCAAATCGTAGGTAATGGAATATTTTGTTGATTTTTCCAATATGGTTTCTGCGCAGTTCGAGAGAAACATTTCAATATTGAGATGCAACATTGGTGGTGAATACTCATCGCAACAATTCAAGCAATTGTGTTGAGATAAAGGTATCCGGAGCAAAACGGCATAGCAGAGAGATTTTACCAAACTCTGTTGGAAAAAATTTAGGTATTTACATTAGTTTTTTTCAAACTTGGGAAACGCTTTCAAACCCAACATCTGGTCCTTCGAGCCGGATCTGTGCAAAGATCCAGCGTATCAAGCTCATCATTACATTCATCATAAATCATCCAAAGGCTCGTCAATTTGAGCAGAATCTTCACAATTTTGGACAGCTCGCCATTTTGAGCAAACCACACCCATTGAATTTATCGCGTGATACCAGTGAACAATAAGGGCGTTAAGACACGTTTTTACAATCAGATAAGTAGCCATTCTTATTCACAAAGTTTAATTTTCGTTTATTTAATTTAACATTGAATTTGATTCTAAAACATTTTAAAATAAATAATTCAAACGAAACCATACAAACTTACTAGGTTATAACTAAATCAAACAATTATTTTAAAAGTGTCACAAACTTAAATCAGTGTTTTAGTGAAAAATGCGTGTTAAACTTTATTTGTATATACCTATTTTAGTGATAAGCAAGTTGGTTGCATTGGTATAAAATGGCGGAGATATGTGAAAACTTTTATGTATAAATATCTCTGAATCATTTCAAGTCATTTCGATGAGCCTGAAAAACCCTTGCATAAAGGCGGCTGTTGTTCACTCAGTATATAAATTAAGTTACATGTTTGGTTCAAAAAGTCAATAAATTATTATATTTTGAATTTGGAGGACGAACCTTACTGACATTAATTGAGCATGAGAAAAGAACAGTTCTGTTAAATTAATTACCTAAACCTGCCATATACGCTTTAAAATTTACCATTACTCATACACAGCAATCTTGTTCAAGATTCAATAGTAGTAAATTGTCAAGGCAAACCCACTGAACCAAGCAAAATCGCTTTACTTTATAACTGCTCAGATTAAAATAAATTAAATAGAGCGGTTCTATTTGGGCGCAAGTTGACCGTAAAATCATTGCAATCACAGTAAACACAGTAGAGCGAAACCCCCCATAAACAAGCTCACCAACAGCATGCGCAATACTAATAAGAAATCATACCAATTAAACAATTTTAAAATTACATAATTTTATGTATACTATACGTGCAATTTTCACAGCTCGCTATTTCCATTTAATTTTTTTGAGTCACTTACATTATATATACACCAGCATAATTTGTGGTCCTTTTGCTCGTATCTAATTTTCATTTTCAAAAACACTTGCTGCTGCGGCCATATATAGCAGATATTTTCACAACAAAATAAATTAAAGTAGGCGGCTTTTTTTTGAATTTTTTTTGTATTCGGCTCACGATGTTTTTGAAATGCCGGATGATGTTGTATATTACATAATGTATGCGTAGATTTTGCGTTGATTTTACGTTTTATTTATTTTTTGTTCTTGTCGATATTCACATATACATGCAATATTATTTGTTCGGCACTTTCGTTTCCGTAACATGATTTCTATGCAATTTTTTACTTACTCCTGCCGCTAAAGATGTTTTCACATCAAAAAGCAAGGTTCACGATTGCTGGCTCAAAAATGGCCAAGAATTTTGGCGTGAAGCGATTTGTAGAAACGTGGTTCGGATTGTTGAACAGATGACAGATTGTCAGTGGATCAATTAATGATCGTATGGAGGATGAGGACAACGAGGTCATGACAGTTTTGCATTGAATGCATTAGTATTTGTTGACGATGTTCCTCGTTCGTTTGAGGGCATTCGAGGGCATCTGTTGTCAAAAGGAATGGCAAATTTGAGTCGTAATGCACCAAAAAATGTTCATTTTGCATCTCTGACTTAATTAATTGGAACTATTTTTGACAATCTGTATTCTAAAAGAATTTATCATCATTTTTCTTCAAATTATTAATGGGGTATAACGCTAAACTTAAATCTTTAAAGAATCTTCCATAATAATTTTTTTTTTTTTAAATTAGGGTGGGTGTTAACAGCCCAGAGCACTGCGACCATTGAGGCCTATTGTGCGTCCATAATAATTTACAAATCCCTTATAAGCGGAATGGCCATGTTTTGGATGGTATCGACTTTCTCTAGCATTTTGTGAATTCCGAATTTATCTACCATGTATCCATAGTGTTGAATAGTTTCCTTGAAAAATGCGCATTTATTCAAGTTTATTCTCAAATTGTAATGATTTAAACTTTTCAATACTTCGTTTACTAATTTTAAAGAATATAGAAGCATTAAACTTAAGGCTAATAAAACAAGAAAGAAGCCTGGACGCTTTAAATAAGCGGTTAAATAAGCAAGAAACAGCGAATGAAATCACTTCTATGATGTACTAATCTATGAAGATGAATAACACATTCAGAATCGCCAATAGGAATGCAAATGGGCTGTTGCAACAAATTCCAGAGTTAGAAATTTTCCTAAATATAGACAAGATAGATATTTGCCTAATTTCAGAATCTCATTTGACAAAAGATTCATTCGTTAGAATTCGAGGATACCTACCAGTGCTACCACGCCATCCACCCGTCAGGAAAAGCGAGAGGAGGTTCAACCATATTTGTGAAGGAAAACATCAAACATTACGAAGGAGTAAAAATTGAAGAACAAATTATGCAAGTAGCCACCATTAATATTCGAATAAATAGTCAAAAGATAATCAACATATCTTCAATATATTGCCCTCCATGTTATAATCTGACTAAAGAAAACTATGTTACGTTACTCAAATCGCTCGGTTTTAACATAATCGGAGGCGATTTTAATGCTAAAAATACATATTGGGGATCAAGGCTAACAACCCATAAGGGTAAGGAGCTATTTGCAGCTGGTCGGGCACTAAACTGCGAGTTCCTGTCTGGAGGTAAACCAACATATTGGCCAGCGGATACAAATAAGATACCAGATTTGATAGATTTCTTTGTAACAAAAGGGATATCTGTAAACTACGTATTATTCGAAAACAGTGAAGGAATTTCATCTGACCACACACCTGTCATTATGACACTCAATGATACCATTATCGAAAAAGAAAATTTACCTAGGTTAACAAATAATAAAACAAACTGGGACCTCTTCCGGCAAATAGTCGAAGACAATACTGAATTACAAGTACCAATTAAAACTCCGGCAGAACTTGATGTTCAATTGGAGCTGCTGAACAACAGTATTCTGCAAGTAGCGTGGCAGAGTACTCCTCCTACTTGTAATCAAACGGAAAATCACATCAACTATCCAGTAGAAGTGAAAGATCTGGTTAGAGAAAAACGGAAAGCTCGAAAAATCTGGCAGAGGAATCGAGCACCATAAAGCAAATCACGACTTAATTATTTAAGCAACAAATTAAAAATGCTTATCAAAGAAGTCAAGAACAAATCTTTTAATGAATACCTGGCTGGCCTTTTTGGCAACAAAGACACTAATTATTCCCTTTGGAAAGCAACTAAAGGTCTTAAGAGGCCTAAAGTACAAATAGCTCCTATCAAGGATGACGATGGAACTTGGGCTAGAAGTGCCAAAGAAAAAGCTGCATTGTTTGCAGACTATCTTGAAAACACATTTCAACCCCTTCCAAGGCAAACAGCTGAAGAAAATATAATTTCAGTAAATAAAGTGGATAACCTAAACATAAGACCTGTAACACTACAAGAGCTAAAAGAAGAAATTAAAAACAACTTAAGCTCAAAAAAATCCCCTGGTTATGACCTAATCACTGGACTTAAAGATAGTTAAAACTCTCCCAGAAAAAGGAGTACGAAAATTACTGCAAGTAATCAATGCAGCGTTCAGATTAAAATACGTTCCATACCAGTGGAAAGTGGCAGAGGTGATAATGATTATAAAACCTAACAAGCCGCCAACTTCCTATAATTTCAAAATTATTTGAAAAGTTACTACTCAAGAGGTTAAAATCAGTAATAGAAGTCAGAAAACTCATTCCTCCTCACCAATTTGGATTTATAGAGAGACATTCTACCATATAGATCAAGTGCATAGAATCACAGATCTAATTGACGATGTTCTGGAAAATAAAAAAATATGCTCAAGTGTGTTCTTGGACGTATCTCAAGCCTTTGACAAAGTATGGCAGCGAGGCCTGGAATATAAACTACACAGAGATCTGCCGAAGCAGTTTTACCTGATTTTAAAGTCATATCTAGCTGATCGACACTTTCGTGTAAAACATGAAGAGGAATACTCCGAATTAAAGAAAATATCGGCTGGAGTTCCACAAGGGAGTGTTCTGGGGCCGATACTCTATATATGTACTTTATACGTGAGACGTGCCAAACACAAAAGGAACAAATATTGCAACATTTGCCTATGATACTGCAATCTTGGCAACTGGAAACAACATAGAGGAGTCAACCAGCAAATTACAAAACGCTGCTAATTCATTGAGTAATTGGACGAAGAAATGGTGTCTTCAACTCAACGAAACTAAATCTGTCCATATAAACTTTACCAACAAAAATGTTAATTGGTTACCTATTAATTGGTCAAACATGGCAAAATATTTAGGAATGATCCTTGATGCTAAACTCAAGTAGAAAGAGCATGTTAAAAAGAAAAAAGAAGAGTTAAACATCAAATATAGAAAAATGTATTGGCTCATAGGAAGGAACTCTGAGCTAACATTACATAATAAACTGCTATTATATCGGCAGATATTGAAACCTGTATGGACGTATGGTATACAGCTATGGGGCTGTACCAAGAAAACTAACGTAAAAGTAATTCAAACTTTTCAAAATAAAGTCTTGCGTAGTATGGTCATCGCACCATGGTATATAAGGAATGATAACCTTCATAAGGATCTAAAGATGGAATACGTCAGTGGCGAAATTAAGAAATATGCTAGGAAACACGTACAGCGCCTCAGTCAACATGAAAATGCGGATTTGCGTCGTATGCTGAACAACCAAAATCCAGTTAAACGGCTGCGAAGAACGAAGCCCTTAGAACTAAGACAGATAAATTAATGAAGTATCCAACCTGGAGCTAACCGATGGGTTATACTCCTCAAACAGTTAGCATCATTTAATATAGATAAATTACTAGATGAAATTGTATTCAGTTGTAATATTTGTTAAATAAAAAAAATTAAAAAAAATAAAAATTTCGTTTACTCTTTCAAGACGACTTTACCAAATTTTGGAATTGTGTCAGGCTTAAGTGTCAATTTATCTTAAATACCGTTTATTTTACAAATTGACTATCAGAAATGTTAGGATATTTTAACATAATATTCTCGATTGAACTATCTAAAATCGATGAACGCAAAATACTCTCTGATTCACAAAATGAAACTTTACCTACCCTTACACGATTATTGAAAATTGTATTCCAATTAAAATTTTGTTTCCCGCAACCATTCTCGTCCTAGCAATTGGTGTTTATCGGATTGAACCACGAATAACTTTAAATTTTTTGTATATCCATCAACCCTGACTCTGACAACAATATAACCGATAACATTTATTTTTAAATTACAGTAACTAACTAAATTTATCTCGGAATTTGTAACTTTTTTATTACCAAAATACTTCATCATCTAAATCTAAAGTTATTAAAAATTTTGATTTAATTTTCGAATCATCATTAAAACTAACTACTGAATTAACTTTAGGTCAACGTGGATCTAAAACCACGTGGTTATATCACCCCGTGCTTTTTGGGTCAATTCTTTTGGCAGATATCCACCCAATCAGATACAGGTTCTACATATAAGCTTTTTCATTTTTCGCCTTGACTATAGAAACCGATTGTTAAAAAAAAACTCCAACTCGGAGAAACCGTTTTTGAGATACCATCATGGGGACGGTCATCCAGACAAGCGAAGGAACCTTTTGTAATGTTTTATTTTATTTTTGTTTTAACTGTTTAGTCATTTTCATCCACATAATCGTGTTACTAAGGCTCTTCATTTACTTTGCTAAAAGTGTTCTAATTTTTATCAATTATCTTGTATAATGTATATACACTGTTTAAAGCTCCCTTTCCTCTTTTTGCCATGTTACTTCTTCTGCTTCATCGCAAATTTGCTCCGGAGGCGAGTTGCTAACGGTATGGGATAAGGCCAATAGCCTTAAAATCAACTCTAAAATGTATTAATCCTGATAATTTTCTTAGATAAAACTGACGAAAATACACCATCGTCTCGGAACAATGCTCAAGTGTCATAACTTCCAAGCTGGTTGACTTCGATGATGCAAAAGGTTTATTTTAATTCAACAGAACTTCGAAAAATTTATAAAGCATACGCGCCAGACTGAGATTGAAAATGTATATTGTAAATTTTAATAAATAAAAATATTGCCTTAGTTTTGTAACAACGTGTTCCTAAATTTGAGTTTAATTTGTTATAATACGCAATCGGGAAAACGGCATGGACACGGTCAGAGTACGACCATCGAAATGTGGATAGTTTATCTTTGTTCTACATATACAATCTTGAAGAATGTGCATGTTGAACTCCCAATTCCTTTTATTTTTTCTTACTTAATCCGTTCCTTTCGATGGCAGTGCTGTTTGCCAGTATTGTAAAGGAGGCAATCCCCAATATTAAATTGTTTACATATTTCTAACTAAAATGTTGAGCAACGTGTCTCTCAATAATAGCTCAATGACTCTTCTCTCCTTTATCAATCAAAATCGATGATATAAAGAATTCTTCCGTAAGAAGTGTCTGTAAATGACAAAATTGATGAAAACAGAAAAATTCATTTCTTTCTTCTATAATGCCTTTAATTCTTTCTCCAATAGTAGATATTCCCGTTAAAAAAAAAGAAATAAAAATTCAAGCTTTTGTATCCAAACTATCAAGCATTCAAGACAATGAAATCTACGTCATCGCAGAAAATAACTTTGTGTGTACACATAAATTTTATTACAACCGCTACTGTATTTTTTTATGTTTCCCCTACAAGATCTGCGCATGTTATTCTCGAGAATTCTCGAGTATATTTTTCACACTAAAAAGTTTTTTACATTTCCCGAGATGAGATAAAAATAGCGAAAAATTCCCGGGAAAGCAAAGGAGAGGAAAAAATCAATAGATTCAAACAAATTTTCATCTCATCGTTTTGGTTTTAGTTGTTAACCAGCAGCAACGCTGTTATATATATGTACAGTGTTTAGTGCTATCGACATTTGTTATAACTATAATAAAACAGTACTGTGACATGGCACAAGTGTGGAATTTTTACCGTAAAATACCGTGTGAAGAAAAAGCTGAATGTTCTGTGTGTCAAAAAATAATTGGCTGTCGCGGTTCATCCACCAGCGGAATGTGGCGACATTTACAATCAAAACATAGCATTACATTAATGCCAAGGAAAACAAAACGGGCCAATGACGAACCAAATAAAGATAAAACTAAATTGCCCACCTCTGATGTGAAACGTCGTTTACTATCACAGATTATAGCAAAACTTGTTACAGTGGATGGTTTTCATCCTAGTGGAATTTGTCACAGTGAATTTATTCGGCAATCACTTACCGCTAGACAACTCGAAGTTCCGACCAACAATACAGCAATCATGCAATTAATCGTGGAGTTTTACGAATTCGCCAAACACACAACAATAAATCAGATCAAGCTATATAAACAGAAAGGTGTCGCATTTAGTTTAGCATTAGACGAATGGACGAACATAAAATCGCATCGTTATGCAAACGTTTATTTAAACACAAATTCAGAAGCAATAAGTTTTGGTGCCGTTCGTATTGATGATGGTTTTACGGATAAGTTAAATGAATTTGGTTTGGTTGATCAAGATTTAATTGCCGTAACAACCAAAGGTGCATTTGAAATTGACTCTCCGTTAATTCATCAAGAGTGTTATAATCATGGAATTCAAATGGCCGTATTGGATGTACTGTACAATAGTAATTCGCATCAAATTTTGTATGAAGCCGACGAACATGATTTCAATGATGATAATGAAATGGCTGACTTGCTTGATATACCAGAACTACATCCTGATTACAAACAAATGATCGACCGGGTACGCCAAATAATCGGAATATTTAAATCATCAACGATAAAAAACTCAATTCTTCAACAATACGTACGATTACGACAAGAGGGTGATGTAAATTTATTACTGGACCGCAGAACATATTGGAATACCATTGAACCAATGCTCGATCGATTTATCTCCGTATATGATTCGCTCAAAATGGCTTTAGCTGATTTAAATCTATCCGATTGTATTGCTGACTTACCATTGCAACAACTAAAGGACATGGCAAACGCATTACAAGCGATACAATTAACAGTTGAGGCGTTAGCTCGACCAAATTCAAACATTGCCACAAGTGACAATATTTTAACATTTCTATTCGATACCTTGCTTGAGCAAAATTCAAACATATCGATCAAATTTGTTGAATCACTTAATAACCGAGTTGTTAAACGACGAAATCGAGATTTAATTTCAACGATCAAGTATCTAGAAAATCATAATGATATTGCATTAGGTGAGGGTGTCGTCACCAATCTACCGTTATCAGTTAAGATGGAGATTGAAACATTTATGGAAATATTATTAAGGAAATTGTTGAATGGTGAAGCAGAGACATCAGTTAGTTTAGAAATGGAAGAATATGAAAGAAGTGGCCAACTTACTCCTAATCTCAGGCACCTACGTGACGCAATAAAATCGATTCAAGTGACGTCCACAAAGAGGGAGGAAATATTTTTTTATTCGTTCGCGAATTTATGTACCCGCCGATGGGATGGCCTGAATGACAAGACCATTGATATGTTTTCATTTTTGAAAAGCTATTTTGCAAGAATTAATTAGAAAATAATAAAATTTGAATGTAAATTGAATTTTGGATTTTTGAAAATAAACGCCCATGTCGAAAAAATAATTATTAGTTTCTATGCAGGTTACCAACCCACTTTTACACCTCCTACAATGTCTATGGAAAAGTTATTTTCTTGGAATAATTTCCTTAAGATATTTTCAAATCGAAAACATGAACGATAACTTCTAGAAACTGTTAACCATAGATTTTAAATTTTAAACATTAATTCATTATACTAATTGTTAATTCAATTTCAGGAAGTTATTTATCACAACGAAGCGTACACAAACAGCAGCGGTGAGGGTAGTCCAGAGTATGAGATTGCATGTCAAAATTCATTGGCGGCAAAATCTGATGGTTCGCTGTCACCACAACGTGGTCACTCATTTATAACAGCCGTAATAAATGCAATTAAAAATGCTACATCACTGTCGACATCACATAAAAATGGTTTAGCCCATGGTGGTGGTGGTGGCGGCGATAATTCGTGTGCCACAAATCCAAAATTACAAATTTCCCAATCGTGCGAAAACCATTTTGAAGAATCTGATTCCACCGAAATGTTAGATTCCGAAACAGAACCATGCCTAATGATGGAAAATGTTCTTGAAGATGTAACAATGCCTGATTCACATTCACACAATTTAATGTCTACGTCGGGCTTAATGTTATCCCAAATTGAGCTCGTACCATCCGATATGAAACGATGTGGCGGTGAATCGTTACATAATTTATCGCAAGCAATTGAAAATCGTCAACAAATTGAATTACAATCTAGTATTATGGCCGCAAATCGATCGACCTTACCACATCCGAGCAATTTAATGTTACGCCAAATATCGGAACAAAGTGCATCAGATGATGTGAGCGCTCATGAATCAATTGCCGAAATACCATCGATTATTGAATATTGTTCACCACAATCGCTTGTCGATCAAGTCATTGATGTGGATAATTTGATTACGAAATTGTTAAAAGTGTTACGTATTGTACAAATGGATAATGATAATTGTATACAGCAATTGATTTGCGATAAAAATAAGTTACAATTGAATAAAGAAGAAATGGTCGAAAAAATAAAGGAGACGAATGAACTGAATTATAAATTGCGTGATGAGTTAAAAGATGCGACACAAAATTTAATGTCAAAATCGACTGAGTTACAGGTAAATAAGATTGAGGTGCAACGACATCGAATTGAGATTGGGGTAAGTGATTTATATAGTAAATGTTATCACCAATTATTAACACGCTCAATAAATTTTCAAATTTCTAGCGCCTAAACGAAGACATCTGTAATTTGAGCACGCTATGCAGCCAAAGTGTAAGCAGTTCATGCACCGAAAAGGATCAAATTATTGAAGTTCTTAAGGACTGGCAGCAAACTGGAATTTTA
This sequence comes from Tipula helvola, assembly GCA_963556165.1. Lineage (NCBI taxonomy): Eukaryota > Metazoa > Arthropoda > Insecta > Diptera > Tipulidae > Tipula > Tipula helvola. Next base: position 62,115,927 of record OY744483.1, read on the forward strand.
AAGGAACCAGAAATTATTAATTATATTCTTAAAGAGTGTTCCGAGGTATGAATGGATTTACATGAGTGAACTGAAATTGAAAAAAAAATTAACTGAACGTAAATTAAATTTCAGATCCCTCTAATAAACGACAAGCTAGCCGAAAAGGGGCAAGAAATCAACAATTTAATTAACAATCAAAATATAATGACAGCTGGTGGTCATCAAGCTATATACGAAGCTAAACGACAATATGAAGCAATAGATCGAGCGCTTGAGGTAAGATGTTTGTAATGAAAATATGTAGATTAAATAATTAATAAAAATATTTCGCTTATCATTGAAGACGCTAAACGGTATTCAAACGATAGTGAATGAATGTCCAGCTCTATTAAAAATGCAACACGATTTAGAAGAAACCAATTTTCAATCGGTAACATTACTATCATTATCAACGGCACTGCTACCAGTAAAAACCACTCCAACCTCACCTACCAAACACTCCGACCATAATGCGAACGGACATGATAATAATAATTCTAATAATGGTAGCAGTCAAAATAATTGTATACAAATTAATGGTGGCGATAATCCAATTGATTCCATTGCCTAGTATTAAAAAATAACAACTATTTTGTAATTTCCACCTATCTACTAGTTTCCACCAATTTAGTTTCATAAGAATAAAATTACAATTAAATTTAAACTAGAACAAAAATATAAAAAATTTAAAAAAAACATAAAAGAAGATAAATTTGTGATAAAAGAAAAAAAATTAATAAACATTAAGATTTAAGACATTAATAATATTATTTGGAAATTATTACCTGTAGTTGTTAAAACTGTTCATTTTAAATTTTGCATGCTTATGTTCAATTTAGAATTATAATTTAGTTAAAAATAGCAGTTTAAATTATTTACGTACACATAATTTATGACTTAAGAACCGGATAATTATCACCCAACCATTTTAATTAGGGTATTTGTGCCAATTATATAATTTTATATTTAGTAAGATCAATTAGAGAAGGAAGCAAAGGATTAATGTTAAGTACCTATTTACTACTAATTCTAGATCAATTAAGAAGAAACTGCTACTCGTTTTAGAAAATTATCAATTTTATGCAACAATTATCCGGTTTGAAAGATACAAAAATGCCTGCTCTGAGAGTTAAATAATTTGTTTGATTTATTATTTAATTAAATTTTTTTTATTGTAAATACCTAATATATTTTTATTTTTTTCGTATATTTTTTTACAGACCGGTCATTTTCCGTTACATAATTTAAAAGCCCTGTTGGCACCAAGTAATAAATTGAATCTATTAAATTCAAGAATACTGTATTTACCTTAGACCTTAGGCCGCCAGCAATGGCTTTTAACTGTCTCCAAGATCTGCAGCGCAAAGTAGCCTTATGGCCGATCCGATAACTAGACAATGTTGCTATAGTTACCGCATTAGTCACAAGGCTACTTTGGGCTGCAGATGTTGCAGATAAGCTATTTTACAATTTTTTATGAAAACGTCACTGCGCTAGCGGTCCATTCTATACTATGGTCTAAGGGATTTACTACAATTTATACTTCAAATTGACCCTTCAATGATTTGTAAAAGAAAACATCGCTCTAATTTGGGTTTGAGTCTTGGATAAATATATTTACCTGTTTACCCACCATCAAAGTATGTATTACAAAACATGTCAAATACTAATTAAAACTTTATTCTGTGCGTATTTATACAAATAAAAGTAACAGTTGTAGAAATAATGTGTTTGCCAACTTGATGACAAAGATGAACTATCAATATGACCACTTTTTGCATTTAATACAACTGCTCACAATCTCGTTATTCCTTCTAACAGCTCCGCCAGTGACTCTATTTTCGTTCACGCATTCTGTAGTTGCGCTCAAAGTACTGCTGCTGATGTTGTAGCAGATTTTCGAATGTGTCGGTCGAGCTCCTACCACAAAAGCTCGATTTTCCCTCTGGGCTCCTGTTGTTCTAAATACTCACGGCATATCTTGGTAGTTTGTTTTGGATCATTATCGTGTTGGAACACAAATTTTTCACAGATTATTCGTGTTCCAGATGAAATGGTATTCCTCTCCAAAATCTCCCTATAACCTTCTTTTATAAGGATACTATTTATTTTGATCAAATCGCCCACAGGGGTACCGCTAAAACAACCCCAAATCATGACTAATCCTCCTCCATGTTTTATGGTTGTTGTAATACAGGATTCAAGTGCTCGTTCGTTCCACTTTCGATTTACGAACAAATGTTCTTCTGTTTGAACCAAAGGTGAGAAATTTAGACTAGTCGGTCCAGAGTACTTACTTCCAATCTTCCAACGTCCGGTATATGTGCTCTCTCGTCCATGCTAATCTGTTTGATTTTTTTTCTTTCCGTAATAACGGTTTCGGCATAGTAATTAATTCTTTCGTACAAACCAGCTTGACGTAACCGCCTTTATACTGTGATCACAGAAAAGAATGAACAGATATGGAAGTTCCATGTCAAGTATTTACATAGAAATATTCAATCAAAAAAACGTATTCCTGCTCTAATCTAACCAGTAAAGACAGGGAAAATATAATACAATAATATGTTTCGCTTCTCTTCTTTTTTGTTTTTTATACAAAGAAGAGAAGCGAAATATGTAATATTGAATTATATTGTCTCTGTCTTAACTGGTTAAGGCATTGCCACAGCTATTTTTCGTGCGATGCGATTTTTTTTCTATTTTCAAATTTTACTGTAATTAAAACAAATTTGATTATAAATGTTCGAAGACACTATTAAATTCAATTTTAATCTATAACATATTTTAATAATTTTTTGGAAAATAATAATTTTTATTGAAAAATAATAATTATTCAAAATTCGCATGCGAAATTTTAATATTCGTGCGATAAAATTTAAAATTTATAATTTATCAATAAAAATTATTAAGTTCCTAAAAAATTAATAAGACGTTTTATAGAATACAATTTAATTTGATTGTTTCTTCAAACATTTAGAATCAAATTTGGTTTAATTCCGGTAAAATTTGAAAATAGAAAAAAAATCGCATCGCACGAAAAATAGCTGTGGCAATGCCTTTAGATTAGAGCAGGAATACGTTTTTTTGATTGAATATTTCTATGAAAATGTTTTCGGCTTTTTATAGACAACATACTATTTGTAATGACATACTCATTATTTTCGATTTGGTAAATCAGAAAAATAATGGAGTCATACTCCTAATATATCTACCCAGTAAAAGTAGAAAATATCAATCCCCTCCCCCTTTTTCTTTCCCGCAGAGTTAACACAAAGTGTATCGACCAGTGTTGCCAGAAAAAATGAAATGAAACCGTATTTTTTCAGAGGCAAAAAACGTCAAAAACGTCATTCAATAAAAACCCAAACAGCAGAAAAATGTTAATTAAGAAATAGCGACATATAATTTAAATTAAACTATTTAAGATATTTAAAGTGTAGGCTGGTGCATGCCAATAGATTTAGGATTTTTTAACACGCAGTCTAACATTTTTTTTATATCTCTTGTGTTATATTCTAAAAATTTACTAAATTTTTTTGTTGTTGTATTATTTTTGGTAACTTTTTTAGAATATAACAGAATAGAGAAACAAAATGTATCTTTTTAGTGTAGACTGCGTGTTAAGGGACCTGGCACCCGAATTCCGGTTCAATGATAAATGAAAATGAGAAATGACTTGATTTTTTATTTCGCCTACTCTAAATAAAAATGCAACCGACTAGCTGAAATAAAACATCAAGTTATTTCTCATTATCATTTGTCATCGAACCGGAATTCGGGCCTTGGTCTATAGAAATGGCGCAACAGAGCAGAATATCGCTACGACGCGCACGACTTCACTTTCACTCCGTTTACTCTTCCCTAATAAATTCTAATACTATAATTGATTAAAGGACAACAAGAGAAAATGTAAAAAAAAACAAGAAAATAAATCGAATAGAAAGAAAAAAATGTAGTAGATTTTAAACTATTACTAAAGTTTATTCTTTAACTTTGCCCTATAACCAATTTACTACGAAAACTTTTCTAAAACCGATTTTGTATGGATATTTTTCAAAACGTCAATTTTGTTCTACGAGAAATAAAAAAACGTCTCATCGTATTTTAGATCTAAAAACGTCAAAATGACGATAATATCGTCCCAATGGCAACACTGGTATCGACTCTTAAAAAATTAGAAATCTCTTTGAGCTTTCGTGTTGGTAATTCGGTTTCGTACAGAAAAAGTAAGGTCTACTCTTCAGGTAGCTACGACCGAACTACAAAAATTCAACTCTAAATTTTACATTATATGTAAAACTAGAGTGTATCGACTTAGTGAATTATATTCAAAAAATCAAACTCAAAAACCCAAGCAGAAATCTAATTTGTGTGTGTATCATGCCCACACGAATAATTATCAGTGTTACCACTCGGAAAAATTCAAATGTATCCAAATAGACCAAAAAAATGTATCCAAATGTATCCAATTCGTTTTCTCAATAAAAATACATAGTTGTTTTGCTATTTTGAAACGATTTATTTATTAATAAAATATATTTCTCGGTTCCTCCGTTTAAAATTAACGCATTTGAATTAAAAAATAAAATCACTGCGTCACAAAACAGTGGTTGGTAATTTGGTATACCTATAGAACTATTCTAGCAACTATTTTGAAAAATTATTTTGGAAATTTATACAAGCCTGTGGGTCGGTGGTGAGAAGTTTTTGCATTGTGAATGCGCTATATTTGTCCTTTTGCTTTTAGTAACACGCAAATAAGAAAATTCTTCCTACCGCGGCTGAACTATACTCTTTACATATGAGGTAAACTCATTAATACAACTATAAAATGAAATGTTTCTCAGGATTACGACCAAACTTCCCCTAAATTATGAAATTTAAAATGAAATTTTTTATTTGTATCCAATTGTATCCGTCAATACAAAAATGTATCCATTTTGGCCTATTTTGATCTTTTGCGTATCCAAGTATCCATTTCGAAGATTTATAAAATGTTGTATCCAAATGGTTACAATTGTATCCAAGTGGTAACACTGATAATTATGACGAAATTTAACCAATTGTCTGAATATTATGAAAATGTTTTCGGCTTTTTATAGACAACATACTATTTGTAATGACATACTCATTATTTTCGATTTGGTAAATCAGAAAAATAATGGAGTCATACTCCTAATATATCTACCCAGTAAAAGTAGAAAATATCAATCCCCTCCCCCTTTTTCTTTCCCGCAGAGTTAACACAAAGTGTATCGACTCTTAAAAAATTAGAAATCTCTTTGAGCTTTCGTGTTGGTAATTCGGTTTCGTACAGAAAAAGTAAGGTCTACTCTTCAGGACCAGGTAGCTACGACCGAACTACAAAAATTCAACTCTAAATTTTACATTATATGTAAAACTAGAGTGTATCGACTTAGTGAATTATATTCAAAAAATCAAACTCAAAAACCCAAGCAGAAATCTAATTTGTGTGTGTATGAGTGTATCATGCCCACACGAATAATTATGACGAAATTTAGAGTCATACTCCTAATATATCTACCCAGTAAAAGTAGAAAATATCAATCCCCTCCCCCTTTTTCTTAAATAATGAGTATGTCATTACAAATAGTATGTTGTCTATAAAAAGCCGAAAACATTTTCATAATATTCAGACAATTGGTTAAATTTCGTCATAATTATTCGTGTGGGCATGATACACACACAAATTAGATTTCTGCTTGGGTTTTTGAGTTTGATTTTTTGAATATAATTCACTAAGTCGATACACTCTAGTTTTACATATAATGTAAAATTTAGAGTTGAATTTTTGTAGTTCGGTCGTAGCTACCTGAAGAGTAGACCTTACTTTTTCTGTACGAAACCGAATTACCAACACGAAAGCTCAAAGAGATTTCTAATTTTTTAAGAGTCGATACACTTTGTGTTAACTCTGCGGGAAAGAAAAAGGGGGAGGGGATTGATATTTTCTACTTTTACTGGGTAGATATATTAGGAGTATGACTCCATTATTTTTCTGATTTACCAAATCGAAAATAATGAGTATGTCATTACAAATAGTATGTTGTCTATAAAAAGCCGAAAACATTTTCATAATATTCAGACAATTGGTTAAATTTCGTCATGAATATTTCTATGTAAATACTTGACATGGAACTTCCATATCTGTTCATTCTTTTCTGTGCTGTGAATGTGATGACGCTTGTGTTGTATGTATGATTAGTGCTGCCATCTGGAGACCTATGAAAGTACTCAAAGCAGTTTATGAAAAGGAACCCGGTTAAAACATCAGATAGAACAGAATATTGGAACGTGATGTAACAAAATAAAGATTTTACAATCTAAATTGATGTCGATAAGATTTACTTAATTAACAGAATAATTCAGAGATACAAAATATGGTGTCAGATTAGATGTTCCGAAACAGTAATAAATAATAAATAAATAATTCAGAAGAACCGCGTGCTAAAAACGAAATTTTAGAAAAAAAATCGGTTATTTTACCTACATAAAGAGAGTTGAAAAACGTGGAACAAATTTGCGGAAATAGCTCGCAAGGCCAACAAACTGCCTTCTTATTTCATAAACATTTGAAGGTTGAGGAAATAATTCTACGGAAGTAATTTTTGATTTGCCGGGTTGTATTCCTATTTCGGAAATTTCATGACCAAGAAAATCTATCCGTTTTTGCAAAAATCTACACTTACTCAATTTGAGCGTCAATCCATATTCGCGTCAATCCATAAACTTATACCTTCATCAATACTTGAAGTCGGGACAACAATATCGTCCAAGTACACAATTATTTTGTTTTCTAATTCAAAAGCGAATCTGTTTATAAGCCTCTGGAACACGGCAGGTACGTTGGGAAGTCCAAACGGTATCCTTTTGATCATGGACGATGCTTCTTCATAAAATCTTCGATATTCGGTAGAGGGAAACGATCTTAAATCGTTTTATTATTCAACCGTCGATACAGATTCTATCCTCGCCCGTTTTTTACCATTACCACAGGAGATGAAAAATCCGAGATTGGAGGTTTTACTACACCTATTACCTATTTTAAGTAGTTCGGAATTTCGGATATATGTGCTTTAATTATATCATTTTTCGGCGACGAATAACGATATGGATGACAACTAATAGGGGCACCATCAGCAAGTTTAACAGTAATCTCTATTTTATTAGTTTTACCTAATTCCTTTATGTTAAATGAAAAACAATGTCTATATTTATTTATCAGTACTATAAGGCTCCGTTTTACATTCCATGCAACCGTCTAAAATAATCTCTGGTATAACCACAGATAAGAATAGACAGATGTGGAGCTTGTATGGGTCATATTTACATTCTAAATTTCAATACCAAATTCCAATCTAATCCTTTTAGAGCAGGACGTATATATTATAAAATAAAATTTTGCTTGAAGTTGGTTTATGTTTGCTTTGATATTATCAAAATAGCCATACGTAAAAAAAGATAAAAAGAGTCAGAAATGTACGTCCTGCTCTAAAAGGATTGGATTAGAATTTGGTATTGAAATTTTGGTATGTAAATATAGCCCATACAAGATCCACATCTGTCTATTCTTATCTGTGGTATAACTGAAAATTTGCCAAAATCGTCATCAAAACCAGACGCCAAAACCGTATTTATTGATTATCACTATCAGCACTGCTCCCGAAATTAAACCATTTCAAGAAATCTTCAGACCCTTTACTGTCCAAATTGATCAAACTATTGGAAATATTTCTAAGTGAATTAAAATTATCATTCGACGAACCTGTTAATTTGTTCCATTTCATCACAAGATTCGGTTAGATCAGTCTGCTCATGGATATCAAATTCTTATTTGGAGTTATTTTGA